>CM062818.1:1915093683-1916513039 GCA_031772625.1 Pinus tabuliformis
TCATGTATCTTGTGAACACATAACCAGATATGTGCTATGCATTCAACCATCTAAGAAAATTTCTGGTTAGGCCAACCAAATTATTTTGGAAGGCAACTAGGCATGTTTTACAACACCTCAAAGGCACTACCCAGTTTGGACTATGATACAGATGGGCAGAGAGAGTGAAGTTGTATGGCCTCATAGATGTAGATTGGGCACGAAGTCCATTAGAATGAAAGAGTACATCAAGTAGAATTTTTAATGATGGGTATGCATTTGTTTTGTGGTACAATAGGAAGAAACTATGTGTGGCAGTTAGGTTGGTAGAAGCATAATACATGGCTAAAATTCAAGTAGCATGTGAGGCGATATGGATGAGAAAGATACTTGTTGGATTGTTTGGTCAGATGATGGATCCAACTGTGATCTACTATGATAATCATATTTGCATCAAGCTCTATGAGAATCTTGTATTTCACGGTCAATCCAAACATATAGATACCTAGTTTCACCATTTATGGGACTGTGGGCAGAGGTGGATAATGTTGCTACACTACATTCTAACAGAGGAAAAATATGTTAACATTTTAACAAAAGATTTTTCAAGAAGGAAGTTCGAGCTCCATAGGTGTGAGATAGGGGTGGTTGATAATATATTTCTTTCCAAGAGGGAGTATTGAAAAATGGAGTAAGAAATTCTCAAATTACTTTTGCCTTGACTAAATTGCAAAAAATTGAATTTCCATACCAGCAGACAACTTGGATGTAGTTAATTTGTGTGACATGGCTTGTTTCACTCGGTTTACTCAATAAATTCAAGTTGGAGTAGTTCGATTTCAGTTTAGCATGTGTGATTTCTAATTTGTAACAATCAAAGTCAGTTATCTAAAGATGTTTTCAATTAAACTAGTTCCAACTATTGGAGGAACTAGTGGATGATCAGTTGTGCAATGGGACTTCATTCAAACTAAGTGATCATCTATTTAACTGATCAATCAAACTAAAATATCTAGTGCATGTAGAGAATGCGAGTTCCCCAGCTATGGTGGAGATTCCAAGGCAATGTAACATCAGTTGTAGACTAGTCTTGAGTGTACATGTGTTCCATGCAGTCAGATGATCAACCACGGGGATTTGCAGTCCATTTTGTAGAAATTCCTAAATAATAAGGTCCTAATTTATCAAGGAAATTCACAAGGAAATAATGGTTTAATCAGAGGCGGAAATTGACTAAGTCTGGGTCAAATATTCTCAGTGAGCAGAGAGATAGGTTATTCACTTACAACTTGTGCTCAGTTGGCCGAAGAAATTGTAATACATCTCTATTCATTTGATTAATGCAAGAATGCATTAGGGTTTTTAGCAGATTGTTTTCCACAAGAAAAATAATTTGTGCATGTTTTACTTATTGCGTGTCTGATTTATTTTTCTAAATTGTGAATTAACTTCCGCAGGGAAATAGAGTAGGTTTGTGTCTTGTCAATTTGATTAAAAATTCATGAGTATTTGCAAATATACACCATATTTTCTACAAGGATGGTGGAGGAAAATTACAAAATATCTGTTCATAGACAATATGTCTACTTCACAACATCTACAAAAATTTTTGTGAGAAGTAGACGTTCACGATAAAAAATTGGATTGTGGAAGCATTAGTCACAAAATTCACAAGGCCATTAATTTTGGTTGTAGGTGTGGAGGTAGATGGATTAGATGTAGCCTCCTTGGTGTAGTTGTTGGTACTATTGGGTGCCATATGTCTTAGCATAATTACCTGAGCTAGTTTCAATTTGTATCCATATTCTGGGTGATATCAGAGATCCCTACTAGTTTCTTAGTTTCATGGTACACTAATAACAATTTGTTTTCCACTCTAGTTGTTGGTCTACTCTGTGGTCTATCTAAGATGCACTAGATGGTTGTTTATGTGGTATTTCTTCTAAACCTTTGCTCATGTGGATCTTCCTGCTCCTTATTTGGTTTGGGATTGGTCGATGGAGGAATTTTGAGGATCTTAGCTGCTACTTGTCGGTATTATTTGTAGGCTATCTGAGACACACTAGTTGTTTGTTTTATGTGGTATTTCTTCTAAACATTTTATCTTGTGGATGTTCCTTCTCCTCTCTAGTTTGGTATTGGTTGATCGGAGGATTTCTGAGGATATTTACTGCTACGTAAGTGCATTCATTTTGGTTGGTGGAGTTGGTAACATATTTGAATTCTGAGTTCGATCATTAAGGAGTCTCTTGAGGTCATTAATTGGTCTGGGGTGTATTTATTTTCCAAGTTGGTCATCGATTATATGAGGGACAATCTATTAATTGTTTGTGCTATCATTTAAGGTCTTTGTTGATTGTATGATTGATGATATTTTCTAAAGGAAATTGTTGGCAGTGATTGGTCTGTCTATTGTATTTGAAGGGGTGTCCCAGTGGATTGAGATGGCGATGAACTACATCCAGTGGGACCCATAATTTATAAGTGACATTAATTTTCCTTATCTACATATTTTATCGAGGTTTTTTCAGACACTACTACATAAGGTATTTTTTTGTAATGCTCTCTACTTTGGTGCACATATACGCAGGATTATAGAGTATGGGCGGTGTCAGTTGTACAAATGACCTTTACATCTATCAGTAGGATGTGAATTCATACTGAAGGAAACTAGGGTGGTGATGTTCCATTACTTGATCTGTGGGCACATGAGGCTATTGAGGCAGAGGGTTTTGGTTGCCCCAAGTCGGGAGTCTAACTTCTTCTTTCCAGGCTGCATACTTATTCTCAACAATGGCATCATCTCGCCTTAATTTCAAAGGGTGAAGATGACCATTTTTCTGCAAAACCCTCAAAATGTGATCCTTCTCTAAAAATGGAGGGGTAAAAGTGGCTTTTTGCTTAGTCTTTGGCCTTCAAAGGCCCTCTCAACCACGTTTAATCTTCAAACAATATTCAAACCTATCATACACCAGCCCCTAAGATCGCTCGAATGTGGGCAAGTGGGCTCCAAATTGCATGCTTCCAAGTCATTGTACAAGTGGAAATGAATGGTTCTAAGTGGACTTCCCAAAGCCTTCAACAAACTATATCAATGGGTGAAATTTTCCCAAAAGGGTCCTAAATGCAACTCCAAATAAACATGTGGCCTTTGACCCTCAGTATACAAGAGTGAGGCTTACATGATGTGTCAATACTAAAAGCACATAGCACCTCACTGACCATCAAACAAGTAACCATGAACATCAAACTCAAACCAAAGCTCTAGTCCTCTAAGCCAGGTTCATAGAGAGTAGTCATTGTACTATGGGACTACTTCTTAATAGTATGAGGTCAATTTATCCTATTCCCACTTGAATGTTTTAGACGATGGGGTTTAGTGATTTAGCCACAATGCATCCCTTGATTTGTCTTAGGGTAATTGGAAGGATAGGGTAAAATGGACCATCGAAAGCTCAATAAATGGCCCATTGGTAAATTTATGGGGGAAAAGTACTTCAAAAAAAGTTTCTACCTCACCTAGACTCGCTAGATTGAAATCTTGAGGGATTCATGTCCAACAAATGCATCAGATTCAATTATGTAATATTAATTAAAGATGATGTAAAAATACAACTGACCATGGAGTCCTTCTTGATAAGGATGGGGAAAAATTTCATATTATTTATTAACCATAGCTTAGAAGATGAAGAATATTTCCACTTGTTTATTGAAGCTATCGAGGTTGTGGCCAGCTTGATCTTATGACTAACTAAGCATTGCATAAGGCAACCTAAGTGGTATGACAGATGTTTGATGATATGTACATAGTCAGAACACTCCTTTGCATTAATCCTTACTCTATATCTTGCATGTGCCCTCACTACTTGTCAGTTTTGGCTTGCTACTGCCATTAAAACTCTTGGGCCCTAGCTAAGAGATATGACCATGTTAAGACCATATAATTTACCCTGCATTGAAATTATGTAGATTGAATTTATTTTTGTCCATTTCAATTAAAATATAGAACACCAGTTTCTAGGGAGAGTTATTATGCACCTAGTTCATCATAAATGTATGTAATTTTTCCATCTAAAGTGAGAAAATTTACAATCAAAAACATAATAGTAAAAATTTATCAAACTCAATCAAACCTTGATATTGAGGTTGATACAACCATATAACAACATTAAATGTATTTATCTTACTACCTACGTAAAACGAATGAGGTAAGGCGCCTATGTTAAGTAGGGCTAGATTTGATTATTTTAGGGTTTGATAGTATTTAAGAGTTTTTCTATAGCTTAGGGTCAAACAATAGATAAATTTTACCTAGGATGAGACTTTGGGTTTTCTGTAAGGACAAAAAATTATGCTAATACTAGTGCCTTACTCTAATCTAGGGTTAGGGAAAATGGAATCAAAGTAACCTGAGTGATAGGGCTTGAGGTGACCCAAGGAAGGAGATATAAGTCTAGCAAGCACAACTCCAAAAAAATAAAATGATTATCATAAATTAGGGTTTTATAAGGATCAAGTCTCCAACTAGGGCATAAATCAACTAAGGTTTCCAAATTGGGGTTTAGCATTGACAGACTATGAGGGAACCTAACCAATAGAAGAGAGAGGAACCATTAAAGTAAAAAAATATTCAACAACTAAAATGATCACAAGAGTAATTACTTGAGAAATCCACCATGAAATCACATAGAACCTCATTAACCATGAACATCAACCTCAAGCCAAAGCTCTACACTTGTAATCCAGGTTCATATAGAGTAATCATTATAGTATGAGAATAATTCTTAATATTAGGGGGTCAATTTAGTTTATTCCCACTTGAATGTTTCGAAAGACACAGTCTAGTGCTTTAGCCACAACCCATCTACTAAATTATCTTAAGGTAGTTGGAAGCATAGGGAAAAATGGACCATCAAACACTCAACAAATGGCCCATCGATAATTTTAGTGGGGAAAAAGTACTTGGAAAAGTTTCCATCTTACCCAAACTGGCTAGGTTGAAATCTCGAGGAATTCATGTTCAACAAATGCATCATACTTAATTGTTGATATTAATTACAGATGTACAAAGGCAAGTCATCATTGAGTCCTGCCTAATAAGGATGGGGACAAATGTCATATTCTTGATCAAACATAGCTTAGAAGATGAAGAGTATTTCCACTTGTTTATTGAAGCTACAAAGGTTGTGACCAACTTGATATTATGACAAACTAGGAACTATCCAAGGCATCCTATGTGGGATGAAATATGTTTGATGATATGGATATATTCAGTACACTCCTTTTGATTACTCCTTTTCATTACTCATTTGCATTCAATCTTACTTTGTATCTTTCTTGTACCCTCACTACTTGTTAGATTTAGATTCCTGCTGCCAGTAGTGTCTTAGATATTTCCTGACAAAGGAGGGGAAGGAATTTTCTTCAACCTGATTTCTTCAAGGATCTTCATAGAAGGTATAAAGATAAGATAAGGATATGTGGAATATCATTATCAAACTCTTGAAAATACTTTTCATGTCCGAAACTATCCAATCAATCAAGCTACCACTCAACAACATTGTCACTCTTGGAAGATTCAAGAAAGATCACATTTCTAGATATTATAGCATTCTTATTCACATCATCATTAAGATGGTATGCTTTAGAGGCATGAGTACTCAAGAAGATACATTTACGACTCCTTGCACTGATTTTGTTTCTTTGTTCCTTACGTATGAAGGCATAACAGGTGGAACCAAAAACCCTGATATGCCTCACCAAAGGAATGTGGCCATACCACATTTCATAGGGAGTCTTTTTTTTGATAGCATCAGATGGACACCTATTCTTTATATACACAACACATAGAACTGCATCAACCCAAAACAGCATCTTAACATTCTTGAAAAACATAATTGAACACGCCATATTTAAGATTGTCCTATTCATTATTTCAAATACTCCATTATGTTGGGGATTATAAGGCATGGTTGTTTGATGTTTGATCCCATGTTGGCGAAGATAGTTTTCAAATTCATTGGAAGTATTTTTTTCCATTATCAGTACGAATAGAGGCAATATGAGATTGTGCATCATTTTCAATGCATGCATGAAAGTTCTTAAATGTTTCAAATGCTTCATATTTTTTGTTCAATAAATAAACTCAACATATTTTGGTGTAGTCATCAATAAATTGCATCACATATTTATTTCCATTTGCAGAAGGAATAGGCATATCACCACACAAATCAAAATGAATGAGTTCAAGCTTTCTATGTGCGTTGGAATGAGAATCATGAAATTGTTCTTTGTTGTTCTTTCCTAAGCTACAAGTATCACATTGCTTAAGCTTCCTAGGAATAGTTGGCAAACCAGTAACACATTTTTTCTTTAACAAACAAAGGTTGTGATAGTTCAGATGTCCAGATCTAGCAAGCCATAGAAGACTTTATGGAAGTGTACCTTCATCATAATGACAACTATATGAAATTTTTTGTGCACAAGCAGAGGTTTCTTGCAGCTTCAGAAGTATTTTTTCTTTTATCCTAGTCATGACAAGTGAGTGATCTGATTCTTTTCTAACCTCAACCTTTCCATATAGAGCAGAGGGACAAAATATGGAAAGAAATAATGGTAGGGAATATGGAAGTGAATAGGAGTTATAAGAGAAGATATTTGAATTGGGTCTCCCTTGCTTGAGTGAGGGCATTCATAAGGAAAACCTGTTATACTAAAAATATTAAAAGTGATATGAAATCATACCACAGAAGCCCTCTATCTTCAAACTAAAATTTTTATGTGAAGAAAATATTACAAACATACCTCCTTTCGGCATCAATGAAGTCGCTTAGTGATTTTTCAAATTCCTTCAATCCCATTGGATGGCTTCACCTCTGAATACAACCTGTCACTTAAAATATTTTGGTACAATGCTTTTCTCCCTCATAGAGCCACTAGATCTTCGAAGAAATTCCCCCATCAAACCATTGTAGCTAATCTACTAAATCTTTGGAATTGGACACTATCCTTAGCAACAATGCCACCTTTTTACCTACCAAACCTAGATTTAAAATATTACAAAGTACCTTAACCAAGTGCAACAAAACAACAATGTTTCCTCACTTTAGGCCAATTCTTTTCCAAAACAAGGGAGGAAACTCTACCAAAATTTAGTTTTATGGTATTTATTTAAAATAAAAATAATGGTGGAATTTACAAAGACAAATGCCTATAAAATTGGGTGATGGAGTCAAATTCAAAGAGAAAAGGCTTTGAATATGACAAAGAAGACATAATTAATCTATTCACTAATGTGGCATAATTAGTCCAAAAAGAATTTTAGAATAAGGAAAAACTAAAAGGAGAGACTTGATTAGGGATTCTGAGGTACTACTAATCTCGTTATTTCTTCTTAAGAGTTGGAAGATGGGAGTTTGGCAACATGAAAAGGAAAAAAAATAGCTAGGAACCCTTAAATAAGGTGCACCATCCCAAACATCAAATTAACACCAAGTGGTAACAAACAACCATGAAAAACAAAGGCATAACCAAAACATGAACTCTTAAATGAAATAGAGAAAGTAGTACAACCTTTTTACTGGACAAACAACCAACAATACATCATTTTTTGAATTTCAAGAGGACCAATCAGGTATCACCTAAACTCATGGAAATTGAAAAACCATAATTGTCCATGGAGAGAATAGAGTGATGGAAAAATATTACATAAGCCCTCTTCCAATCCTCCCAAAGATATTAAACGAAGCTTGTAGGGAACTCCCAATCTTCCAACTATGACTTTTCCAAAAGTATTGTCTCCTCTATCTAGATCTTCAAAATCAAACCTTAATTCATAGACTAATATTTCTTTTTCAAGACCCTAATCCTCCTCGAGAGGAGAACCTCGTGTTGTCTTTTGAATGAATAAAATGGGTCCATATTTCCACTTGCCACTTTCTATTTCATGAAATCCTCTTAAAGCATAAATTTTCTATTCATTTGAGGGTTTGATTATGTCAACAAGCACATGGTATCTTCTCATGCAAAATTTCTTCTAGATATGAAGAAAAGGTCTCGAACAATATGTACCTTTAGAAATGTAGTGAAAGCAATAACTTGTACATTTTTAGAAATGCATAAATACAACAATATAGAGAGGTATTGCTCACATTGAAAAACTGAGAGAAAAAAATGCACAATAAGGATGAACTTATAGGTTTTCAATAGGTTAAAAGGAAATTGTACAAAGAATCAATACAATCATATGGATTTGTAATTCTATTTGGATAAATATAATAGTTGTACAACTTCTACCTTTCTTTTTGTGCAATCATATACCTCATTGTGTGATGATTTTGATGACCATACAATTGTTATTTGAGTAGCTTGTAGAGGTTTCCTTGAGTTATGCAAAGTTGATTTTGAAGAAGAAATTACTTATGTATCTGCAAAAATATTTTATTCTTCCAGTACCTAAATTTCTAGTTATTATGTGATTGATGTTGTCATCTAAAAGTAATTCTATATTCTATAAAATTTAGAAATTTACCTATTTAATTAGGATCATATGGATAATAGTCACCTAGGGTTGAATTTTTGTAATGTACTTCACCCCAAAATATCTCAAAGGTAAAATATGCCTCCAAATATGTGAAAATGTGTCCTTGTCCCCAAAAATATTGACTTGAGGCTGGGGAAACACACATTCATGTACGTAGAATCTCTTTCATTAGTGTTATTTCTCACCCCTTCCTACCTGTAGCATCCCCCAACCTTGTCCTTGAAGAAGGTGTCCAACCTCAAGACTCAAGTGGGCCTTTGACCAAACCCATGTGTAACTTAGTGCTACAGGGCATGACCTCAATTTGGGTATTCATATTGTAAAGCTACCTTCTTGCTCAGATCCTTCATCCACATGGTCTTAGGCCCTATTTTTAAGTTCAAGGATATTCATCAATGACATGACAAATGAGAATGTAATCCATGTAACCATGCCTCCAATTACGTATAAATCATAGCCGAATGAATCCTCCTAGTGAAATTCATCTATGGAAGAACCTTCATCAATCCAACCATACACCTTCTATATTCTAGTTCTTCCCTTGGATGATGAAGAGTTCTCAAGGTAGATAGAACACAGTGCATGGCCTCCAAGTCTCTCCCTGCAACTTCTAACTGCCACTAAAATTCAAATATCTCATGATGTGATGGTGAGATAAGAAATCCCATGAAAAATAGAGATTAAGACATGCATTTTCAGGCAGTATTAGTCCCTGTTAAACAGTCTTAGAATAGGTCTTGGAGAAGCACCCTGCTTGATAGTTCAAATCATGCTTAGAAATATTCAATGAGTGCAGCCTCTCCTATCAAAAGTATCTCACCAAAAAATTAATTAAGTCACTTCAATTAATTATGAGTTTTGTAATTACTCTAATCATCATGCCAAGTATTTAGATGGTGTGTTAACAATCACAGTTTTTGTACATGCATGTATAGTGTAGATTCCATTATAGATATCAAAGTCACATGCGTAGGGTTATGATAAACACTTTTTTAGTTATCCTTGTTGAATATAATAAATTTACTATACCTATAAATATAATAATAAATAGTGCCTAAATTGATCAAAATCACAATCATTGACCAAACCCATTAATGAGGCCTCAATCACAAATATAGGGGTCCCTCTTTATGGTGGCCACTTGTATTTATTTCACACGCATCTACCTAATAGAGCCTTAAGTATTAGAAGATGAATTTAAATATATTAAAAAACACCCTATTTCTATAAATAAGAGAATTAAGTGGAAATTAAGTAGGACCTCAACATCATCTAAATATTATTCAAGACATAAATAAATATAATCACTTATGTATGACACAAAATTACAAGGTCATAAAACAAATTTTGGTGTAAACGAGATGGAGATGACACACTAAGCTTAACTAAAATTCGAGAGGTGGGAGGTGTTGGCAGACATAGGGTTCATGTAACAATGGAATATGGACACAAATAATCAACCATTGAGAACTTATAGACATTTATAGGTATTATCACATGGTGGAGCGAGAGCGTATATTTTCTTCTCTCACACATTATCGATTTGGAAAGAATCCCTAGGAAGAGGGCTAAATGGTGCAAAATAGGTTGGTCTAGAGGAGCTCGGCCAAGATGTACTCTAATCAAGCACAAAGGGGGAGTGAACATAATAAAAGGGGGAATGCTGTCATGAGGGAAGCAAGGGAAAAGACATGAAGCATCAAAGGGTATAAACTTCATTGAAACCTCATCTCTCTCAATTCAGAACTACGTTGTTGTTCTTGGATGTGACAGAGCCTTATAACAAGTGCATTGGGCATTTACATCGAATTGGGTATTTCTCTTATGGGTTTTTGGGAATACAGTGGAGCTTCTATCTAATACCAGGGGCCATCCTCCCTCTTTGTTCTTATATATTCAAGCTTTATATGGGTAAGAACTATGTTATGGGTGATATCTACAAATACTAGGATGTATGATTTTTTTGGGTCTGCAACAAAATGCATTTATGGTTCACACGCATATATTGAATCATTGAGCATGAAATTTGAAACCCTGAGAGCTTAATTCAATGCTTAGGGTTTAGTGTTCATTTATGAAGTCAAACCTATCAAATAATTATATATTGAGGTGCTAGGGTCAGAGGAGTGATTATTTGAATGACACTAGATGAGTTAAGGGATACTTAGCAAACTGAGATCATCCTTTGTCAATGTCTCATTTTCTTACGGGTTATTCACACTCAAACCCACATTTTGTTGATATTATGGCTAAAATTAACCTTGCATTTCAAAGGGAAAATTTCCTATAGTGCATGAAATAGCAACATAAAATTCACCTATGTAGTGCTAATCCACACTTGTCACAATACTCTACAACTGTAAATGATGATATTGAAGGGTGGAAGTCCTCCATTTCTGGGGACTCTCGATTGGAACTAGAAAAGAGAGAGGAAGCTTTTTGTTTATATTATCCTAGACAATGATATTACCATGTCTAGTTACCTTTGTACTAAGGATTCCTAGTGATTTGAAACCCTCTAGAGGGAAATTATTTATTTTAAGTGCAACCAGACATAAACTAGTCATGGTGGCTTATTGTAATTCTGGTGAGACATGTGATAGAAATGACTCATTATAAATATGCCTTGGTGATTACTTGTATAGGTGTTATTTTTATGGTTGATTCTCCCAACTAAGAAATCTATACCCTCTTCCACGACTGCACATATATTACAGGACTCTGTTACCACGGTATTTATTTAGGGCCATGCATGTGATAGATTTTCTTATTGAAACAATAGGTATATTTCTATTTAATTCATGATGCGTTGATGACTGCATCAAGCATATGCTTAATAACATTTAATGGGGTGTTAATAACTCCTTGTTGTGGCTCTCCTTGCATCCAAGGTCAATGGTTCTCTTAAGGAAGAATTAGAAAAGTTGATGTGAGATGTTGAGGTGAACTAAGCCAAGGACTTGGAATGGTGGGAATCCGTCGCCCCCTTGGACTAGTAAGTGGGGGTTTCTTTATGGTAACCTATTTTATAAAACATTGCATCATAGATCTATCATTATATGTGTTTTTTTACTATAATATTTATTGGGCACTCGACACCCAAGTTGCTAAAATAATTTGGAAAATGGAGGTGATAAATGTCATAGATTTGGTATGATAAATCTCAAAATACCAAACACTTATGGGTTGGATATCAAAATAATGTAGCAAGTAACCTCCACAATATTTATATAGACAAAGAAATCTCCTTTGATTGTCATGGAAGACAATGCATTGAAAACAAAGTGTTTCACCATGTTTATATATGGAGGGCCTCAACCACATAGACAAAAGATCCAAATCATACTTTAAAATAGGGGAAATATAATAAAAATTCCATGTATTCCTATCAAGTTAAGAATGTCAACTTATGTATTTTTCGAACAAGCTTTACCACAAGATTAGTCTTCTTATTATCATTGACATGTGGATTGCAAATATAGTGTGAGGAAACATATTTTACTTTACAATGTCAATAAATGATTTAGACATCCTCATCCCACGGGATATCCTTTGCAGGTTATTATTACTTTATTTTCTTCCTTGGCCTTTCCTAAATCATAATTATGACTTCACAAATGAATTGGAATTTTGTTCTACCTAGCATGTCCTTCAAACTATAGGAAAATAGGATCCTCAAAAGGTGGAGAGAGAAAATAAAATAAATGTCTTAGTATTAATATTGCAACAGTCGATTTTTCATGCACAATGAATCACAATAGATGACGTTAAATCACTTAAACATTTTGGAATAAACATTAATGATTCTCAATGATAAAGTAATTGATTTTTTTCACTCCAATAGTCTTTTCTAACATGAAATAACATATTTTCTTTTTACCTAGATTTTACCTCCACCTAAATACAAAATTCTGATGTTCGACATTTGATAATTCTACTAAAAATTTTGATGTGAACACCAAATAAAAGTCATATCCCACCCAATGGGTCATTTAGGAAAGGGGTGGTGGTGCTTGTTGGTTTTTTAGAAGAGCCACTTGAGTATATGACCTTGTCTTCAACAATATTTACCACTTCTCCATAATTTGATATTGCTCATCCATTAGGCTTCCGTCACACTTGTATTGAAGGTGAAGTCAGAAATCACCAAGAGAATTTCCCATAGTTGAGCACCTCCTTGCCTACAGACTTACATAATAGGAAACCAATAAATGATATACCTCTTTTTAATTTGGTTTATTGGGGCGAACTTGTTGTTGCCTTCTAGGGTTAATTCTTTATGAAGTTATATTACATTATCAAAATATCTAAATGTAGATTTTTTTAGCAAAGATTGTAATGTTTAATACATGTAATTAAACATATAATTTCAGTTCAGAAGACTTCTCTTGTTAGAATTTCCATTTTCAGAAATTTCTCTTTTTATCATTTTTATTTCTAAACATAGCTCTTGTTTTTGCCTTACGTTGGTTGAGTTTTATGGGTTATCCATATATAAAAAACAAATTCTAGAAAATAAGGAATGCCTCTAGGGAAATTATCATGCCCTTCACAATAGACTTTTGGTCTTGCAACTACCCTCTTTTTCTTAGTTAATTCCTAAACTTACATTGCCCTCTTTTAATTGATGATTTTGGGTCTAAAATTTTCTCATCTTTTTTTCATCTGTACACATATTTAATCACATCCCTCCATTTTGTTTGTTGTCCAACTTGACATTCTACTGGTAGTTTCTTCTGGTTGAGATAATTTTCCTTTGATGGGAGTCTCCATGTTTCTAATGTTCATCAAAAGTATTTTTCTCCTACAAAATATTTTATCCTATATCTAGCTAGGATTGTGTGCAATTATTTTGTGTAATGGCATTATCATTTCCCCCCCATATATGCATAAATGATAAGATAATATCAATGGATTAATGGCCAATGAATGGCCATAAAAGTAGGTCAATGGGAATGTGTCAGGTACACCGATGACGGTCCAAAGAGGGAGCACCATAATGGGAGTAGAGGGATTGGATGCACTCATTCATGATCCCTTTGGGAAAAATATTGCTCGATTATCATCGATTATGTATTAGCATACACCATGACTTGATATGATCGACCAAGTTTTCCACCTTTGGGAGTAAGAGACGATGATGCACCCCATTTTTTGGTGACCCCCAAACTATGAGAATAGATAACACTATCATTACTTCTATATGGATTCGAGGGACTCCATCTCTACTTTCTTTTGCTACTAGGACCATAGATTCTTAGCCCTTTGCATCAGGGGGATCTTCATCCACAGACCTCGTCTCTTATTTGTCATGCCTTACCCGGGGATGACTATGAAAAGTTCTAGAGGTTAGTGACCACAAAATGGTGAGACCTCAGGTTTCTCATCACTTTCCTCCTCTTGGAGACCAATCAATATTATCGAGACTGCCTGGGAGGTGCTAAACCATATATCAAGCCATACATTCTTAGAGCATTTGAAATCAGCTCTAGATGGATCTATAGCTGAGTGCCTCTTATCGATTGGACTACCTCCGAGTTCAAAGTTTCCCTCTTTCAACATCAATGCTAGGAGTCTCCCTCACTCATATATACTACCCCAGATCATGCAATCAGACCACTTGATGGTTCCAAAGGACTTTGACAGTGAACTAGTGCACAATTCGCTCCCCTTACCCTCATCCATCAAACTTAGGTGACCTTGACATCATCAGCCCCATTGATTGATATCTCTCTCTCTCTCTTCATGTTCTGGATTTGTCCATCTATTTAGTCTCGAAAAAATTCATTTAGTATTTTATAGCATCATACCTTTTTCATGTTTTTCTACAAATGTTCTGATGTCATACTTATGCAGGTTTCTTTCTTTAGAATATTTTTAGCATTTTCTAGGAGTTGCAATTGCACTCCCACTTGCATTCCCACAACTATTTTATTATTGAGTCCCATTGAACTTTTTTCTGGTCATTTTTCGAATATTATTATCTTATTTGCATTGTATATGCATGGAAATGACATCTCCTACATCCTCTTTTAGGAATCTACATAGTTTATAGCTTCTTCTACACATGTTTTTTGCAATGTTTTTCATGGGCTATACAAGTTTTAGCTATATAACCTTTGCATGGTATGATTTTATTGGGAAGAAAAGTGAAAATTGATAATATATTCTTGATGTTAGCATTTTTAAATTACTTAAGATATTGTCATATTTTGTTCTCTTGGAAGATGCCTCATATGTTGGATAGTGGGCTGACCTAAGTGAAGCATATTTTTCTATTATATGATAGACATGATATTCTACTTTATGTAGGAAATTTCCATCTCATTGTTATAACCAATCAATATTTATTGCCATAATAAGTTTTCATAATAATTGTTAAAATCCTCAAATATGAAAATGCTTGATTATCAATTGGTCTTCCAAATAAGAAAACACCCTTAGGACTTAAAATTAAAGTGATACACATTAATTAAGAATAAAATGTTAAATGATTCATTCAACCTTATTTTGATATTCATACCTTCAATTTTATTCGTTTACTTAAAACATAATTCCAAGCTTATGTTGTATAACATAGTGCCATTTGATGAGTCATATATACGGGTTGGTTAATCTTGCTTTTAAATGGATATGCTGGGGACATAGTAGTGTGATAAGGATTCTTAAGAGGGGTTTACCCTACATTATTAGAAGCTATTTTATCTTTAACATGACATTTCTGCATTCCCAGTTCTATTTTTGACATGTTTTACCTCTATTAATTTGGCTTTGATGTTGTTGGAATTTTTTTATAGGAAACAATTAAGGTAGTTGTTAAAGGTCCATGTGCAAGGAAATTATTTCTTGTAATATGCCTGTGGTTCTGCAAAGGACAAGCTTTCTGCAGATGGAAGTTGGCTACAATGATGCTTAAGAACTTGAAAATCACTTTTTTTTTAACACCCAAATGACTTTTTTTTTTGCCATTATATTTTATGAGCATGCCAATGTCACATAAAAAAAAATGAGTCACTAAAATAGTTATGCAATTTTAGGGTATTTTGTTGTTATTTTTCAATTCGAATGATTCACTTGTTAAAGTATGAGTAGAATTACAAAAAAATGTTCTCATATATCATGGTGACTGGAATTTTTCCTTTATAGGGTTAGCATCTGATTCTTTATGCAGACTCATGTACTAGCATCGCTTTTGTTTTTCCTTGATATTTTCTATGTACAATATTCATTTTATAATGAATTTGTGTTATGTTATTTGTAAGTTGTCTGGTACTCTAGAATTCACTTGTGGATATTCTTTCGATTTTAGATGCAAGACAAAATTTTATATCCAGGTGTTTTTTTGGTAGCCACAAGATTAAATAACTTTTGTTTGAGACATTTTTATAGTCAAAGAGGTTAGAACACATATAATTTCATATCAAATCATAGTAGCCTCAATTTATTTTGGCTTGTACAGTGTACTTAACCTAGTTATGACCATGCTAACATCAAAGTCAAGGAGACAGAGAGTTTTGGTTTCTAGATGCACTATTCATGTTGAGGTCAGTTACTTTTATCTGATTTATGAATATCTTAAATTTTTTATCTAAAATGTAATGAGAAATAAAATGGGGTTATATACAAACTTGTATGGATCATTCCAAAATTTATATGTTGATGTTTTCATAGAGAATTAGATTGCGTACATTGATTTTCTTAGGCATATTTATTATCTTCTATTATATGTGTTGTCTCATATCATTGTTAGATAAAAAAAAACTTGGAGTCTGTCCTTCAAAATGGTAAATTATTTGTGTTACAATGAAATTTTTATGCGGTCATAATTTGAAAGGAAGTATAATTTGAAAGGAATATCGTAGAACAGTGTTTATATCTTTATTCAGTTACAATAGTTGGCTCTATATTACTCTTTTTGCTTTCCAACATTTTATAGAGTAGCAATTGGATATTTTTTCACACTATCACTCTCATTTGTTTACATTGGATGTATTCTTGAGTGAAATTGCCTACTTTTATTGTCATTTGTTAGATATCAAAGAAAATTTCTTGTCTCACCTATCGTATTTAGGCTATTAGCAGTAACTTGAATTGTTTAGTAATTTTTTAATGAAGATAAGGGGTGCATTTTTCCTTCCTTAATTTTACTTCATTATTCCTTTATTCATATATTGGAAAATTTCTTATATGTTTTCATTTAGGTATGGCATGCGTATCTGCATATAGGAAGACTCTTCACAAGCACTATTTAGAGACAATATTACCTCCATTTATGGCTCTTCTCAGGTGTTGGAGGACACTTCTATTAGGTATTCATGAAATTACCGATCCTAATGAGTTAAACCCTCTTCTTTTTGATGACCAAGCATTAGCCACAGATGCACTCCCTCTTCAGGTATGTAAATGCTTGCATTTAAATTTTGTCTCTCCTAAAGATGATAATCTTGTAGTCCTTGATTTTGATCTCTTGACATATCTGCCATCAAAATGACATGTTTGGAAGATTCTGATAATGGAAAATTCTCCTCTTTCTTTTGTATTGTAAAAATAAGAGATGGAAGTTAATTGCAATAGTACCAAATATGCAATTTTCCAAGTAATATGCCTAATCCACTAAATATAATTTTGAATACCTTGCACTGTAAAAGCTAGAAGTAACCTTATAAATGCATATCTAATATTAAATATAACTTCAAATTCATCAATTTCTAATCATTTTACCCACCTGCAAATTTGTCTCTTGCTATTTTGGAGTAGTTGTATGTTCTCCTCAAGAAAACTCCCGTCATCCAAATAATTATATCTTATGAGCAACTAGGTTTCATAAATCCACCTATAAATTCTCATTATGAACTTTAGCACATGCTACTTCAATGTTTGTCATGTTCTATTATTTAATATTAGTTAAAGTGTATTTTGGTTATCGAATCTTCCCTTTTCTTTTGGATACAACTGCTTCTAGATCTTTTCAAGGAATGGGAGATTTAAAATTTGTTCCTTAAGATTATGAAATATAATTTTTCCTTGGAATAAATCTATTCATTTTCTTTTGATTATATTTTTCTTGTCTTGTCCTCTAGCTTGTTCTACTATTTTACAACCATTTTGAAGATTGTCCCAGTTCCTTTATATATGGGTTATGCACAATTTTTATTCCTATGATTTTCATGAAAGAACCTCACACTTTGTTCAGACCTGAACTAGAAAGAGGTGAAAGGCATGACAGAGTTAAGAAGAAATAAGTAGTTCTACCTCAAGAAACTTCCCATTAAACACAAGGAGATAGTTTTGGATAGGAAACCATGTAGTGATTACAGTAGAGAGGTCGAGAAGGAAAATTCACCTGTGCATGAAAATGAATCAAAGATGTTGATGTCAAACAGCATGCACACAATAGATGGATAGTATACTGGATTACATGGAGAATCTTAACATTCGATCAAGGAAACCCAGTCAAAACTAGGGATGTTTGACACAACCTTCTCTAACAATGATGTCATGTACCTACCTAAAAAAAAGCATAGGAAAATAGAAATAACTTTGTACTCATTATATGGTTTTTAATGGAGGACATTTATAAATGGTGTGCGAAAAAATGATCTAGGTTTTATGGAGTTAAGTTATTGTAATTTTAGGTTTAGATTTATTTATTTTTATAAATATTGATTTTTATAGAACATTTTATTAAAAGTTGGAGGAAATCATGGAAGTTGTCAATTTTCTATGCTTTTCCCCAAAATAATCTTCACTAATTTCGCAAAAAAAAAAAATGAATTGCCCAATTTCTATAGAATAAAATTGTTTTAGCCTAAAGATCGGAAAACTTTTATAAAAACTATATAGAATCCATACAAATTTGAATATTTTTACAAAAATATCATCAAACAATTTATAGTTTGAATATTAAGGACTAGTAAGATTCAGCATAAAATTTTCCTTGATGGGGGTATATGTTTACCTCCCATAAGTGAAACGTTCCTTATTCTTAGCAAAATGTTTGGCTTCACATTTTACAAATTGGGGGACACCAATGAATGTTTCATAGAGCATATCAGGGTTGTAGGGAAAGCATTCCTATGTAATAATGATATTACCTATGTGTTTGTTGTTTGTCCCTCCCACAACAATGATTATCAAGGTTGTGATTATATTGTTAAACTTGTACTTGAAAAAAAAAATATTATCTTGGGATTCAATGAAAGTTGGAAACTAATCAAAATGCACCTAAAAGGAAAATCTCAAAATATAATAATTTTTGTGCATAAAAATAATAGTGATATTTCCATCCTTAAAATCTATAACACAACAAATTATTTTTCACAGATCTCCAAGCAAGAATATAGAACCTGCTTAAGAAAGATTTCGATGTTCACAGTCCAACTAAAAACCCAGATCACTGAAGAATAAATGACCAAATGAAAGTGAGATGAACCTTGTTTATGGGTTATATAAATTCATTGTTTTAGTGGACATGTTCCCACTCTTTTTGGCCCTACAAAAATTTCATTTGGACTTTTCACAAAGTCATTTCCTTTTGAGGTGACAGGTCTAGATTTGCTTGTTGGGTTTTTCAAGTCCGATGAGTTCAGGTTGAGTCTGAAATTTTTGTTGAGTTTCATTTCCAATTAAGTTTCAGGCTTAGTTTTCACTTGTTACTAGTTGCAGGATGGACTTGGAAAAGCTCGGTAGGTCTTGGCCAAGTTTCACAACACTGGTTTTATGCAATAACTATTTGTCTTTTTTAAGTAGTGTTGCAAGACCCTCTTACTATTTTTTAAATTTTTTCCAAGTTCTTTAGGTATGAGGTTTTTCTTGATGAGTTTTTCCTATATTCTCCATATTTTTTCCGAATTGTTTTGATTCCCATAGTTGACGACCCTGCCGAGTTTTTCCTTAGTCTGAATTTTGTAATATTGGTTTTAAGTGGATAATTTCTCTTGTTAAATAATTTTATGGGATGATTATGCATAATTAATTTTCACTATAGAAATATGTGTAAATTAAATAAGTAGATTGATTTCTATAGAGAGATACTATGCTTAAAATATATATATATATATATATATATATATATATATATATATATATATATATATATATATATATATATATATATATATATATATATATATATATATATATATATATATGTATATATGTAGAGATATATATATCTACATATATATATATATATATATATATATATATATATATATATATGTATGTATATATATATATATATATATATATATATATATATATATATATATATATATATATATATATATATCTATATATATTTCTCATATAATATGGTTAATTATATAGTACTAGGATATGGGAAAAATTGTACCATGTCTAACGATTTCATATTTTCTGCCCTACTTACATTCCCTATAATTGAGCTTCACGAGGCATTATCCTCTCAGTTGCTTCAGAAAAGATATTTCATGTTTCACTCCATACCTCTTCCTTCATTTCATGGTAGCACTGGAAACATATATCCTTTGTAGGCTACCCTTGCAATGATATCTCCAGAATGGGCATCTCCATTTTCTTCTCCCCCAACTTCAATGGCATTAGCAATGGCAGCTATTGGTGCAGGTAGTGGTGATGTTGCATCTTCCAAAAATACATCCTTGAGACGTGATATGTCAATTATTGATATAAGAACATGCATTTTTCGTAGATTTACAAGATTTAAAAAGGCATTTGATTTATTAGGAAGTCCTCATCCTGTACCAAAGGACAAGGAAGTTGAAAAGGAAACAACTTTAGTAGTTGCACAGGATCTTGAGTGTGAAAATTGGTTCTAGCAAAGGTCTAAGTGTTATTGCAATGGAAACATCAGCATAGAGGAGGAGTCTTGGTGAACGAGGAAGAGTGAAGAGATGGAATAATTTTGAGGAAATGGGAATTGCGTGGTTGGAATGCTCTCAATTAGTTGATCCTGTTATGGCTTCAGAAAAAGATTTTTCTATGATTTTGTTGAAATATATTCAAGCATTGGCTTTGATAGTTGATAAAGAAAGAAACATGAGGCAAGAAGAGGTATATATATTGCTTTATGATTGAGGTATTACATTTTCTAGTATGATCTAAATTATAATTTATAATTGTGATTGCTTATCTCTTATTGTTACATGTAGATTGATGGGCATGCATTAGTTTATATTGTTGATGGATTTTGAGAAAAATTGGGAGCACATGAATGGCATAGACTTATCCATTGCTTGATTGGATATGAAGCTCTCTTTGGACCACTAGGATACCAGCTGGGTCATCCATAATGAGTTAGTTTTGAACCATCTTACTGTATTTTTCCATGTCTTTGAAAGTGGATAATAATAATTCAAAGCATTTATATGACCTTTATTTAAATAAGGATTGTCTTAGCATGTACAATGTTTCATAGGATGCTCCTTTCAAACATATGTATAATTTTTAATTGAATGTGTACGATATATACACAGGTATACTAGAAGGTGGATTTTGTGAAAAACTCTCTTCATATGCAAATACTTCTTAAGAGGAACTACAATGGAACAACACGTAAAGGAGAAACTACAAATTATGATGATTTTCAACCTATGGGTCAACATAACATCAAAGGGAGCAGGGATTGTTGCAATGAGGCTGCAAATTCACTAGGAAATTCTCTTCCTACAAATGCTTTTTTGTTATTGGTAGAGGAAATTTTGCTTGAAAAAGGACATGAGGATGAACGAACTAGAAGTGATTTTGAAATCACTGAAGATAAAAAGGATGATTTAGAGCATGGTTTTGTATCTTTAATGCATATATCTAGACCATCAGATGAATCAACACTTGGCATAGATAAACCTAGTAATATCAAGGAGATTGCCAACAATGTCATAGTATTGTCTCGATCAGCCATTATTAGGGCAGATGAGAGGATGATTTTGGAAATTCTAGCAATGATGTTAAATCCATTGAGATTAATGAAGGGAAGATTCCAAGTGAGTGTGTTTCCATTGAAGTTCTTTGTAAGGAACCTCTTGATAAATTGCTTCCATGTGCACCCGATTGATTCTATGTTTTGTGTGCAATTCCTTCTAATTTGGAAAAGTATTTATGTTATTATCTATTTCTTTGGTTGTTCAAAAAAAAATTGTGTGTGGTATTTAGGATTTTATTTTCTATATGTGCTTGCTAATCTAACTATTTTTATGTTTCTGTGCTTAGAATTTGGGTGAAAACTTTGCAATTTTCAACTAGTCTTCCTAGATTGTAATTCCTGTAAAATGAATATTAATTTCATTGAAGGTATCACTTGACAATAAATGTTAGATTTTGTTATGTAGCTCTCATGTAACTTACTAGAAATCATATTCCTACATATGGAAGAAACCCGAATGCATTTTTTCCACACTACATTCTTATGTGGTTCCTATGACACTATTTCTTTGTTTTGAAGTTTATTTTTTTAGAAAAAATAAATTTTTATATTTGAAAATATACTACCATAAGAAGCTTGACACTTGATAAATGGACCATATGTTATTAATTTTAGTGGACATATGATAACAATTGCATTTTAGAGATATCACTATATAGATAAACACATCTACACGAGGGATTATAACACATCCACGCCATGGATTATAAATCATCAATTCTTATACAAATGTATTTCAAGAAGAGATTGATGATATTTTCGCTACTAATAGGTGTGCCTGAATGCCCCTATACATGATAATAGGAAACCAGGAAGCCTCTTTTGGAGCATACATTTATATAATATGCCATAATGGGGGAGCATTCCTACTTGATGAAACATATCTGAAGATGGCATCAAATATACAAGGGAAAAATATTTGTTTGTTATGTTATGTATATGGAATATGTGGATAATGAGAGGCAGCAAAAATAGGTTCGTTGCATATTGGTGCATTTGAGCAGGGTCATATATGACAATGAGGTGTATTCAACCTTAACGTATTTTAATTGTAATGTCTCCTCACGCCTGGAAGTGAGATGCAGATAGTTTAAGTTGGGTTTACTTTCGGAAATATGTGTGATCTATTGATGCCATTTTTATTTAATGATAATACACAACTTCATTTTTCCTATTTGAGAATCAAAATAGAAAACCTAAGTTTATGTATATGGTTGATGTAGAATCATGGTTTGAAGAGAGAGTGAGAGGGTTTTCATAGATTAATATGGTGAAGTGGGGCATGATAGCTTTCAAATATTCCCTTCCCTCGACTTTCTTTCAGGTACACACCCCTTTAATTTTTGTTGTCTTTGGGTTGTTTCTCTTCAGGTGGATTTGGTTTTGTGAGCTCTGGGTAGAAGCAATGAAGTTTAATGTTTAGGAAGTATGGAGTACAAAAAATATAGAGCATGTAGGGCCAAAGAGATCATGAAGAAGAAATATATGGCATGGGACTTTAGTAGGGCTAATAAATTCATTATGAAGGCCCAACAGCTCTACCCTATGCTCGA
Organism: Pinus tabuliformis; assembly: GCA_031772625.1. Taxonomy (NCBI): domain Eukaryota; kingdom Viridiplantae; phylum Streptophyta; class Pinopsida; order Pinales; family Pinaceae; genus Pinus; species Pinus tabuliformis. The sequence goes on from CM062818.1 coordinate 1,915,116,677, forward strand.
TGGCCTTCCCAAGATGAGGGTTCTTCTCGATGTCCACAAGGCAACTAAGAATAAAACAAATGGGAATATTGAATGTTATGGGATTTTACAAGCTGACTGGTTTTCGATGAGGCACTTATCAAGATGCACTACAAAAGTTGTCCTTGGTACCCCATTGAGATAAGAACAAGTTTGTAGGTACTGAGGGTGCTTTCAAACTCGTAGGTGAAGTGTGGGGCGTGCTCTCTAACAAGGATAAGGTATCTTCCTATGATAAGAAGATAAAAAATTTGTCCTCTAATCTACATCAGAAGATTCAGAAACCCCCAATGCAACATCAAATGCCAACAATGGTCATTATAGACACTCTCCTCCCACTCAACCCAACACAGGAACTAGCGGTCCCTTTCTTGTCACGACCTTCTAGATGTCCTATCCATCTCTTAGAATACAGTACAATTACCCTAGACTTAATGTCAATCATCACATTCTATGCCAAACCTATCATAAACCCTTCATGGCCTTTGAAATCAAAACAATTTCTAGGATTGAAGCGAATGTTGTCGTACAAAATCCCATGGGAGTGGCAGCTATTTTTTCCCATATGTTATGTGGAGTATCTCTTCTAGGTATGTCTAAATGGTTTTCCAAGGAAACTCAAAATCAACCCAAAGATTGAAAAATATCACAGTGCAGATGCTCGTGGAAATGGTATAAAATCCATCACCGAGAAGAAGAGGTGAAAAAAGTGAAGGATAGTGATTCTAAAGATGAAAACGAAGTAGACTACAATGAAGATGACTTTGAAGTTGTTATCTTTTACTTCTAGGATGCATTTTAAAATTTCATATAATAGAAAATATTAAATTTTTCTACTAAAAAATAAGGGATGTTAGGAAAATTAAGTTGGAAAAAATTTCACCTATCCGTTGGCCGGATTCCCTGCATCAGGTTGCTACCAAATTGTTTGCTTGTTAAGCCTACCACTTGGCAAAGTTTGACCCAAAATTTAACCATCTATAGCTTGATCATACAAGCATGGATTTGAGTGTCGTTTTTATTGTTCTAATCAGGACCACGAGCACTACGATCTGGTTTAAGTTTCACTTCCATCCAATGAATTTGATTTTTGAGCTATGTTCAAGGCCACTTGTAATTATAGATCTTCTTGGATCATTCCCCCCACTAAGGAGCTTTTGGTCCTCCAAAAGCATGAACACATCCTTCACACTTCCTATGTTTTCGTGAAGCCACACTTTCAACATCTACAATACATGAAAATATGGTACATTGTTTTACACTCACATACAACCACACATGACTCAAACAACCCTATACTTGGCAAGAGTTTATAACACACATATTTGGTCAGGTTTATATTGTAATAGAAACTAATACCCCATCTATCAATAAAAGGCCAAGACATCATCATTTCTTTAATAAGTGATAGAAAATACATCATTAATTTTACAATTATTCACAACAAATGATTTACAAAATGAGGCCATGACAAGCTACTATATCTAGTAAAACCATCTCTTAATCAATAAAGTGGACCACCATGAGTGTGTTGGATTTGTTTGTTGAGATTATTTTCCAGTCGTATTATTTATTGGTTCTTTTCGGGCATGAAGCATCTGAAACATGGCTCTCTGGTGTCCAACCTCATTGTACTGACTATAATGATTCTTTCTCCTCCAAAATTTATGGATTATCTTGGAATGCTTTTTCTGTTGCACCTCTAATACATGCACATGGAACCCTCACTATCAATGTAATGTGATGAAGTGATCTCATTGTCTATCATTGGTTGGTCACTCGTTGTCTTGGAGAATTATCCAACCCCTTTTTTGACATATGAAAGTCCTACATAATGAGGAAATTCCTCCACTTTGATGGGATTCAACATGTGAAGCCATTAATGCCGAGGATTTTTCCTTGATACCCCATTTTCTTCAACAATTTTGATCCAATTATTGTAGCATGTTTCTCAAAAGCAACAAAATCATCATCATAAAAAGTACATGAAATTAAAGAATCAATTTTTACCTTAGGATTTTTATGCTACAATTTCTCTGAGGCCTTCTCCTTGGCTTGTAACTGATGTTGCAACCTTTGTTTCTCCTTTTCTACTTCTTGGAGGAGATTCCTTAGTTCAACATTCTCCACCTGAATGCTTTGGTTGATTTCTTCGAGTTCTTGGAGCCATGCCGCATTTGGTGCCCTTTTCATCTTTAGCACAACATATGGTGAAATCTTTGTCCATCGCCCAAATCAGAACCCCAGTCAATGGGTCCATCTAATGGAATCCCAAGAGTTGCAACCTTCATTTCATCCCCTGAATATGATCCCAGGTCAATTTTTCCATCACCTAAAAATATCGCACCTGTGATATTCTCATCATCCTCTGATTCAGATTCTTGGTCTTGTTACATGGTTGCAACTGTCTTATGCTTCCCTTTTCTATCATTCCTCTTAGGTGTCAATTCTAGATGTAGTTTCCAACAATTCTCCTCATCATGCTCTTCTTTCTCACAATGAGTACAAGATGGCCTTGCTTCTCTTCTCTTGGTTGCTATTATCCTCTTCGGGTAGTCATCTTTCTCATGCTTCTCCCTGCTTTCAGGATGTACAACCTTCACACTAGATTCATAAAGAGACTTAGGTTCAAATAAATATAGTGAATGATGTAAATAACTATGCAAAGATCCAATATATTTCATCAACATCTCGAAAGTGTCTAGTGGAACATTCAATGCTAATGCTTGTTTTCTAAACTCTTCTATAAAATTATGAATAGTTTGGCCTTTGCTTTATTTGAAATGTTGTCATTCCATCATGGCATTTTTTCTATAACCCAATGGATAAAATTGTTTTCTTAAAGCATAAATAAACTCATATCATGATGAACAAAGCGTATGACTACTCTTACCACATTGCTTCAGTTTTCCTTCCCACTAGATGAGAGCGGTGCCACTCAATCGAAGGGATACTAGCTAGACCTTGGCTTCATTATCTTTGATTTGTTGTATGCGAAAATACAATTCAACGTGTCTTATCCAGTTATCTAGCTTTTCTACATTATATTCTCCACTAAACACAAGTAAATCAAACTTGACATCCAACTTGAAAAAGGGCATTTTAGATGCATTCCTCTGATTCCTGTTAGAATGATGAGAAGAGGATTAAGAAGAAATTTCATTGGAAGATGCAAAGGAAGGACGTTCTTCTACATGACCTCCATGATTTACTGATGCATGGTCATCTGGATCTTTCTTCTCAAGCTTGTTTGTCTTCTCATGTTCTAAAAATAGCTTGTCAACTTTCTCTCCCATGGTGAAGAAAGCCTTGGGATAATTTCTCTCTTCCTTTATTCGAGCTTCCTCATCTTCCATATTGTGTCTTTGTGGTGCATGCCTCACTTCTGGATCAAAGGATTTAATATTTCCTTCACCTATTTGTAGCTTGTTCCTAGTTAGCATTCACTCATTCAACTTGCATCAGGAAAACCCGCTTTGATACAAAACTTCATCCAAGATCTTTGACTTAAAGGATGAATTTTAAAATTTCATATAATAGAGAATATTAACCAAGTATCTTAAACCACATGAAAAGAATTGGTAAAACATAAGAGAACAAGAGATCAAAGACACAATGGTTTGATTACAGAGTTCACCTAATGTGGGCTACGTCTTCGGGCCATACTCAACAACGTGGAGGCCTTATATTATTAAGCAACATCAAACTTACAAGAAACTTTAAAAATATGACCATTATACCTCCAATTTGGATGATGGGCTAAAATGGAGAGCTCAGCTACAAAAACGGACTACACAGATGGATTCCTAGCATGAAAACGTACAAAATTGACTATAAACTTGACCAATTCTGACAATATCACCTCTAGCCCTTTAAGAGAATACTTTCAGCATCTACTTGATACCCTCGCTTAAGGTTCCACGCCTAAGCATCACTCGTGGTTCCACAGGTCAACCCTCTACCTCTCCTCTAGTCTGCTAGGAAAATGAGAAGGTTTATATATAAATTTTGGCGACAGACTTACCAAACTAGCATCATTGACCTGTTGGTAATCATTGGCAGATTTGGTGGGGCCAAGTAGCGTTCCAACCCCACCCACCCCTTACATAGAGTATTCGTTTTAACGTAATGCATTGTTCGTATAACTTTCGGTTGATGATTATAACATATACTGCGACATGTTTTATTGGACAGATGGTTAATGCTAAATGGAGCTACCCAATGTGGGTAGACCCACATGGGCCAGGTGGGATCAACCCCCACCAACTTCCCATATGACAGTGACCTCCGAGGTTGGGCAATTCCATCGGAGGTGGCCTACCCACCCATACCATGTTAATATTTATAATATAATATCATTGAGACTTCGGGTGGCGAGGTTGGCAAACCGCCACCCAAAATATTAATTTGTTTTGTTTTTTATAATCAACTAGTTCAAATTTTTCTGCCAAAAAATAAGGGACATTAGGCAAACTAAGTAGGTGACAAATTCGCCCATCCAGTGGCCAGATTCCAAATTGTTTCCTCCTTAAGGCTGCCACTTCGCCAATTTTGACCCAAACTTTGACCAGCTATAACTTGAGTATACGAACGCAAATTTGGGTTTCATTCACACTGTTGGAGTCAAGATGACAAGTAATATGATCTAGTCCTAGTTTGACTTCCATTTGATGACTTTCATTTTTGAGCTATTTTCAAGGCCACTTGTACCTATAGATACTCCCAGATCATTCCTCCCAACTATGAACACATCCTGCATAATTCTCGTGTCTTCGTCAAGTCACACTTTCAACATAGATATAGATGGGACAGGGGAGGGGGTAGAAGAGAGAGAGAGAGAGAGAGAGAGAGAGAGAGAGAGAGAAGGAGAAGATATATAGAGAGGGAAAGGAAGAGGGAGATATAGATGGATAGATAGATAGATATGGGGAAAGAGAGAGAGAGAGTGTGGCTTATGTTTAGGGGCTTGAGATAGAGAGACAAATAATGAGAGATGGAGGGAGGTATAAATATAGATGGCAGGGGGAGAGAGGAAAGAAGAGAAAGATATAGAAAGTTAGTGAGAGGTAGATAGAGTGAGACGGGGGAGAGAGGGAGGGGAAGAGAGAGAAGGAGAGGGGGGTGGATAGACACAAAATGGAAGGTAGAGAGAGAGGGAAGAAGAAAGAGTCTCGCGGAGACAAATACAGAGATAGAAGTTAAAACTAGAAAGTTGTGAATATTTCAGATTTTCACTAAATTAGATGTATTAATTTCAATGTAGTTGTGCACTTCTAATCCTATTTGATCACATGCACTATATGCATTGATTTCAATGTAGATGTCGATTTATAATTCTATTTAATACCTTACACTAGATGCATTAATTTCAATGTCACTGTTCATTTCTACTCCTATTTGATTGCCTGCACATGATGCATTGGTTTTAGTATAGATATTGATTTCTAATCCTATTTGATCGATTGCACTAGATGCGTTGATTTTGGTGTAGATGTCAATTTCTAATCATATCTAATACCTTACACTAGATGCATTGATTTCAATGTAGATGTTGATTTCTACTCATATTTGATTGCTTGCATTAGATGCATTGGTTTCAGTGTAGATATTGATTTCTAATCCTATTTTATTTCTTTCACTAAATGCATTGAGTATAGTATAGATGTTGATTTCTAATGCTATTTGATTATTTGCACTACATGCATTGAATTTAGTGTAGATTTTGATTTCTAATTTGATGCAACAAGATGTATGATCTACATTAATTTCAAAGTAATTAGATTAATAATGTGCATTGATTTCAGTGTAAGCACATATCTACCTCCTCCATCTATATCTCTATCTCCCAGTGTCTCTCGCTCTTTATCTCTCTATCCTAGACCCTAAACATACACATTCTCTCTCTCTCTATATATATATATATCTATCTATCTCTCTCACCCTTCCTCCCTTTCCCCTCCCTCTCTCTCTTCTCCTTCTCTCTCTCCATAAATATATCTCTTCCTCCCTCCCTGCCTTTGCCTCTCTCTTCTTCCCTCTCCTCCCCCATCTATGTCTCTATCTCCCCTTGTCTCTCCTTCTCACCGCCAAAACACACACACTCTCTCTCAACGTATGCACATAAAAATTATTCAAAAATAAATACAATACTTGAATTTTCATCCTAAATAAAAATTTTCCTTACTCCAAATTTTTTCTTCCTGAAACTATAAACTATTTATAATTGGCTACATTCTTATTATTCCCATTTTCCATCATTCAACATTGTTAATTGCTTTGCATTCAAAAGCAGTAATAGAAAAAAACTACCATTGAAATTATTTGGGGTTTAACACTCCATAAGTCACAATGATTGAATCTGGAGAAAACTACAATTAATATTGGATAACAACAGAGACATGGTATGTTGTTTACTACAATAGCTCGAGTTAAATATCTGAATGGTACATGATTCCAACTACTCTTTTCATATGATCGATATGAGAAAATGGAAAAACTAATAAGTGTGATAATAGGAACAATGGAAGAAAATAGTTTCAGATTGATTGCAATGAAGATTGTTTGTAATTGAATATATTCTTAGTATTCACATTTTCTATCTATCAAAGTTTTTACATTGACACTTTGCACTCATAATTTGTATTTCATCATTTTTCATCATTCAATTTACTAACAGTCTCTCTCATCTCAACACACTGAGGTAACTAACACTACTACACCAAGGGCACTTTTAAGACATTTTTTAAGACAAAAGAAATCTTTTGTCTTAAAAAGTCACTTTTTATTTTAATTATTTTACATTAAAATTTAATATGAATTGAATTGTCTTAAATATAAAATTTAAGACAAAAACAATTTGAGACAAAAATATTTTAAGACAAAACTTTATTTTTAAGACAAAAACAACTTAAGACAATATATTTTAAGACAAAATTTTAAATTTAAGACAAAAACAGTTTAAGACAAAAGTATTTTAAGACAAAACTTTATATTTAAGACAAAAACAGTTTACGACAAAAATATTTTAAAACAAAATTAGTTTGAGACAAAAATATTTTAAGAAAAAACTTTATTTTAAGACAAAAATAGTTTAAGACAAAATTATTTTAAGACAAAACTTTATATTTAAGACAAAAACAGATTGAGACAAAAATATTTTAAGACAACTTTATATTTAAGACAATGGTCACTTAAGACGAAACCCATTTAAGACAAAAACATAACAATTTAAGAAAATATTATCTAACCACTACAAAATTGACTCACATAGTGCACCCTAAGTTGCCACATTGAAGGCTACCACTGTATCACCCCTATACCAACGTTGCTATTTCACTTTCCGTTCATGTTATCTTATATAAAGACAACGACTTGTTGGGCCCTTCGTTTTGTGGGGGTAGCCAACTCTGAAGAATGTGAAAACTTTCCCTGACAAGATTTCCCAAACATTAATTACTCTTTTGTCCCTTTGATCTTTGTTTATATGATTAGATACAACTTGTATGTTTTTGAATTCGACACTACTACATGGAGGGGAATTTTAAGACAATTTTTTAATACAATAATCTTTATGTCTTAAAATTTTCAATATGACGCGCTAGTAAAAAAGGTAAAGGATTAGGGGTTCATCTTTACGCTATTGATGGTTTCTTCGAGAGGCAGAGAAATGGAGGTTGGCAACAACTAATGATATTTAGGGCAATGGAGGCCGAAAATAGAGGTGTGTGTCATGAGAGGAGTGATGGAGGCACTTGCGAAGAACGTTAATAGATGGTAACATAGTTGGAGTACTTTTCGGGGTCTCCATCGATTGTGTTTTAATATGTGTTTTTTGATTGTTTTATTTATTTTGAATGCTACTTATATCAGTTGGTTGTTGTTATTAGCACATTGTTGTGCTAGATTGGCAACATGGATTAGATTCACCTGAAGGATTGTTAAAAAATGCAGCAAGAAATTCTCAATTTGATTTTGCCTTGATTAAATTGAGAAAAGTTGAATTTCCACATTAGTAGACAACTTGTATGAAATTAGCTGCAAATCTACACCATAATTTCTACATCGTTTCATAGCAGGATTCACATTAGAGCAGGAATTTCGAATCTGTTTCTTAGGAGGTTCGAATTTGCAGTTCAGTGTAGCAAAATCTCTTAAGAACTGAAAATATGACCTTCAATGGGCTAAGGCTAGAGTATGCCTTGGAAGGCAACTCTAATTTCATTGACTAGAAGGATCACATGGAGGAGGTATATGATGAAAATGGATTGCAAGAATCCATCAAGAGAGATGTTACAAAACCAACAGAATCTTATGCCCAAAACCTTGCTCAGTGGAAGAAAGTTGTAGCCAAGGTGTGGATAATAATATTGGAGGAAGTACGAGACCACATTGTCAGCAATCTCCATGGGAAAGAAAATCCTTATGGAATGTGGTGGGCACTCACAAATCTATTCTAGAATGGTAGTGACCACAAAAAGTTGGTGCTCAAGGATAAACTTTGAAATATCAAGATGTAGAAGAATGGCTTTATCCTGCAATATCTGAGGAGGTTCACACAAGTTTGTGATGAGCTTGCAGGAGTTGGTGTTACTCTTTCAAAGGATGACTTGGTAAGAAAATCCCTCCTGGGCCTTCCCAAGATTTGGCATAGCTATCAATAATAAGTGAATGGGAGGGAGAAACTACCAAATTGGGAACACTTATGGTATGATTTGCTACAAGTGGAAATAAGGCAGAATACCAGAGATGGGACCTCATCCAAGGGCAAGGATGAAGAAAACTTTGAATTGGTTGAAAAGGGAAAGAAGGGAAAAGGGGAATAAATCTCAAACCAAACCAAAATCCAACCAAGGGAGAAAGAAGAAAGATTTTTCAAAAATTAAATGCTTACATTGTCATGAATATGGGCATTATGCCACGAAGTTCCCACAGAAAAAGGCAATCAAGAAGACCTTAGGAGGAGCAGTGGGTGAAGCCTTGGATTTATAGTTTGACCTTGACTTTATCCTTATCGCATGCATGTCCAAAATAGTGATGGGGAGCATGTGGTACTAGGACTTAGGTGCATTGTTCCACATGACAGGTTGTAGAGACATTTTCAGTGACTTGGAGGAGAAAGATCTCAAGATGCACATCAAGCTAGGGGATGATGGAAGGTATGACCAGTATTGGTATAGTCACCTTTCAGAGGGAGTCAGGCTCCCCTCTCAGGCTCAAGGATGTCATGTTTGTTCTAGGCCTAAAGAAAAATCTCATCTCTATTGCAGTTTTGGAAGACCATAGGTATGGCGTGATCTTCAACAAAGGAAAAACATTCCTAATACACATAGCCATGAGATGGGTGAAGAAGATCGAGGTTTGTGTGAAGAATCTATATAAGTTAGATGTGGAAGATTATGTTGCATTAAAAACTAAGGAAGAGAAAGTGTAGGGCCATGATGTAGGTGAACTTTAGCACATAAGCCTTGGCCATTTGCATCATGGCACCTTGAACATTATACAACAAATATCCACTAGCCTCCCTAAAGGAGCACTTGAGCAACAGGATGTATGCAAAGGATGTACCTTGGGGAAGTACATAAAATCCTCATTTCATGATTGGGACAAAAAAGCGCATGCATTCCAAGAAAGGATCCACTTTGATGTCTGTGGACCTTTCTTGATAGCCTCCACTACCTGACACAAATATTTTGTCCTTTTTATTGATGACTTCTCGCATAAGTGTTGGATCTCTTCATGAGGAAGAAAGATGAGACATTATCCAAGTTCGTAGAATTCAAGGCACTGGTTGAGAAAGAAACTAGCAAGAAGGTGAAGGCTCTCCGGAGCAATAATGGAGGTGAGTATGTGTTGAATGAATTTATAAATTTATGTGCGAAAGAAGGCATTCGACGAGAGTTTGACAACACCCCACAAGCCACATCAGAATGGGGTGGTTGAAAGAAATATCCTTAGCATTTTGGAGCAACGAGGGTGATGTTGCATAACCAAGGGCTACCTTTGCATTTGTGGGTTGAGGCATGCAATACAACAGTCTGTTTGTAGAACTGAAGTTCTCATCGGATTCTTGGCATGATTACACTGGAGGAGGCTTTCTAAGGAAGAAATCTGGATGTGTCGCACTTGAAGATTTTTGGAGCCTTTGTTCACTGCCATGTCTCCAAAGACTCAAGGAATAAGATTTAGTTGACCGCATAATTCGAGGTATTTGTGGGTTACATAGAAACTCCCCACAACTAACATGTGTACTTTCCATCACTCATAATGATAGTTGTGTGAATGGATGTAAATTTTGATGAGGAGAAATCTATGTGGTGCTCTCTTGAGAGGGAGATTTAGATGCCACCAAAAGATGAGATTTTAGCTCAAAAAGAGGAACCTCAGGAAGTTGTAGAGCAACCACAAATTATGGAGTAGAGAGTGGAGACATTCACTAAAGCAAAACCTCCAGAGAAGGCAGAAAAATAACTAAGGAAGTTGATAGACTTGTGCAGGATGCGAGGGAGAATGTGGGATATCCTTCAAATTTTCGTAAGCAAAGGAGGTCACCTGAGAGGTACACTGGCTACATGGCTCTTATGACTGAGCTTATAAAGATTGAGCAATCCTACTTTGAGGAAGAAATAAAGCAACCTGTATGGGTTGATAAAATGTTGGAGGAATATGAATCCATTGCAAAGAACCGTGTTTGGGAAAAGGTCCCAAGAACAACATATAAATCAATAGTGGGTTTGAGATGGATCTTCAAGGTGAAGCAGGCAACAAACATAAGCATAGGGAAGTATAAGGCAAGATTTGTGGCCAAGGGGTACTCTCAAGTTGAGGGAATTGACTATCAAGAGACATTTTCTCTTGTAGTAAGGTACTCATCCACTAAATCAATTCTTGGTCTGGCTACGTAGATGGGGTGGAATATCCACCATATGGGTGTAAAAACAACATTTCTGAATGGGGTTATTAAGGAGGAGGTGTACATAGAGTAACAAAAAGGTTTTGAGACATTTGATCAAGAGTCTCATGTGTGCAGACTCAAGTGAGCGTTGTACGATCTCAAACAAGCACCTTGTGCTTGGTACACCAAGATCGATAGTTATCTCACTGGTTTTGGCTTCACCATAAGTGAAGCAGATGTGAACCTCATCACATATGGATAGAAGGAAAGTTTCTTATTATTGTCTTATATGTTGATAATTTTATTTTAACTAGTGATGAGCCATTGACCATATCTTACAAGGAGGACCTTGCAAGGGAATTTGAAATGAAGGACATGGGTCTCATGCACTAATTTATCGAGTTGGAAGTATGACAAGCTGATGGGGAATTATTTGTCTCTCAAGGCATGTATGAAAATGAAATACTGCAGAGATTCTATATGGAGAGTTGTAAACCCATGGAAACACCTCTAACGAACAACTAGAGGAAGGAGGATGCCACTTCAGGTGAAGTGGATGCTACCATTTATCGACAGCTAGTGGGTCCACTCATGTATCTTGTGAACACATGACCAGATATGTGATGTGCAGTCAACAAGCTAAGCCAAGCTATGGTTAGGTCAACCAAACTATTTTGGAAGGGAACTAAGCATGTTTTACGGTACCTCACAGGCACTACCTAGTTTGGACTATGGTACAGACGAGCAAAGGGAGTGAAGTTGTGCGGCTTCACAGATGCAGATTGGACACGAAGTCCATTAGAACGAAAGAGTACATCAAGTGTAATTTTTAGTGTTGGGTCCATAGTTGTTTCTTGGTACGACAGGAAGCAAAGATCTGTGGTGCTCAGCTAGACAGAAGCATAATACATGGCTGCAAGTCAAGAAACATGTGAGGCGATATGGATGAGAAAGATACTTGTTGGACTATTTGATCAGATGATGGATCCAATTGTGATAATCAGAGTTGCATCAATCTCTCTGAGAATCCTATATTTCACTATCGATCCAAGAATATAGATATCCAATATCACCATTTACGAGACTGTGTCTAGAGGCAGATGATGTTGCTACACTCCATTCTAATAAAGGAGTAAGATTTTGACATTTTGACAAAAGATTTGTCAAGACAGAAGTTCAAATTTCATAGGTGTAGGATAGGGGTGGTTGATAATCCCTTTCTTGCACAGATGGAGTCTTGAAAGGTATAACATGAAATTCTCAATTTGATTTTTCCTTGATTAAATTGAGAAAATTTGAATTTCCACATCAACAGACACCTTGGATGCAATTAGCTTGTGTGACGGGGCTTGTGTCACCTGGTTTACTCAGTAAATTCGAGTTGGAGGAGTTAGAGTTCAGTTAAGCATGTATGATTTCTAATTTGTAGCAATCAAAGTTAGATATCTCAAGTTGTTTTCAATTAACCTAGTTCTAACTGCTTGAGGAACTAGTGGAAGGCCAATTGTGCAATAGGACTTCAGTCAAACTCAGCGATCATCCAGTTAACTGACCAATCAACCTAAAATATCTAATGCATGGAGAATTCTAGTTCCCGAGCTGTGGTGGAGATTCCAAGGCAGTGTATCATCAACTGTAGACTATGTTGGGTCCCTATAATACTAGTGATTACCCCATTACTATTGTAGTTATACCCCTTATTTATATTTTTTTTCCCCTATTGCCTCCATATTGTTATTTCTGTGCCCCTTAGAATCCCTCTATTGTTATTTTTGTGTCTTTATATTATTATTGTTAGGTCGGCTAGATTATATTGTGACTCCTTAGACTCCTATATATAGAAAAGAGGTTTTTTCATTTGTATCATCCAAGAATTGTTCATTTATGTAAGGTAAAGGAGGTTTCCCCCTCGAAGAGGCTAAATTCTAAGGTGTGGATTTATCTTTTCTATCTTTTCTTGAGCTGGTTTCATAACATTTGGTATCAGAGCTTTGGATTCTAGGGTTTCGCTGCTCCAAACAGGTCATCGTGGAATTTTTGCTATAACTTTGTTTCTGTGATGTTTCAGAAGTCGCAAAAAAAACTCATTTGAGAAGAATTGGCGTTGAACCTTGGGTCCGAATTTCAGAGCTTTGTGCACAATATTTTTAGATATATGATCTAAGGAAGTTGGCCTTTTTGCAGACTCCTAAATTACATTCAAAACAGGTGACCTGGGAAAAATCGTCATAACTCTCTCTCTAAGGATCGGATTGAAATTTCATAAAAGGGTACAGAAATAGGACGGACTATAGCTTCTTGTATGTGTGTTTCAAATTCAAAGGTTGAAACAGTGACTCGTGGCACGTCGTACAAGTTCGCTCTACTGAACCAGTCTAAAAGCAAGTCACTGTGGGAGATTTCACATAACTCTTCCTTGGAGAATCCAATTTGGCTCAGACCTGTGGCATTGGAAAGAGGACGCAGAAGGCTACTGTAAGTAGCAATTTCAGAACTGGATGATTCAAAATTACAGAGATACATCAGATTCAATATCAGGCTTCTATAAAGTGAAAAAAGGTGTGTAGTTTTTTTTTTTTTTAATTTTTGTGTAAGCTTGGTTTAACGGAATTCAAAGGGCATAGTAAAGCATTATTATCGGTAACTGATGCCCCGAGGAAAGAAAATGCAAACACCTAGTAAGGAACCTGAAAGCTCTAGCATGACTCATGAAGAAGAAGAAGAAATGCTACATGATATATCAAAATTACAAGAACAAGTGCAACAAATGTCACGCTCACAAAAGCTAACAGAAGCTAAGATAAGTGGCGTGGAATCTAAGATAAATGGCATGGAAGCTAAGATGGATGATTCGAAGACAGATTTGAAGAGAGACATGGCAGATTTGAAGATAGATTTGAAGACAGATATGGAAGAATTGAAGAAGTTGCTACAAGAAAGTGTCACTAATGGTGAAAAGGTAGTAAAGGAAACTCATGATGAGAACAAAAGAAATGTTAATCATGATACCATAGACGCTAATGTTGGATCGAAGACTCACCATGTTCCAAAAATCGATATGAGGAAGTTTGATGGCAAGGATCCCGCCACATGGATATTACAGATGGAGCAATTCTTCGATCTCAATAATGTGCAAAACACACAAAAGGTACGTATGGCAACTTTATATTTGGAACCAAATCAGTTTGTATGGTATCAATGGCTTTGTTCTCGTAAACAATTTATCACTTGGGCAATTTTTACGGAAGAATTGATAGCACATTATGAGGATACAAAAAGCAACACTTTTTTTAGCCAATTGATAAGTCTCAAACAAAAGGGTTCAATAATGGAGCACATTGAGGAGTTCCAAAAATTGAACATAAGGGTAAAAGATATTCCAGAGGAGCATAGGATTGATGTGTTCATAGGGTCTTTAAAGGATAATATCCAACATGATGTGCGCCTTTGGGAACCTGATTCATTAGAGAAGGCATTCAGGTTAGCAAGAAAAATGGAAAGCAAAATTATGGCAACTAGGAAGCATACCATTCACAACTATAAAGACGGAAGTGTTGTTGCCCATAGTCTTCCACAACCTACAAGGTTGACACCACAACAATTGGAAGAAAAAAGAGCAAAAGGGCTTTGTTACAATTGTGATAGCAAATACACAAAAGGTCATAAGTGTGCTGAGAAGAAATTATTCTACATAGATTGTGAAGAGGAAGAAGAAAAGGAGCAAGAAAGGTCAAAAGAAGAGGATATATTCCAGGAACAAAGCCTAGATGAAGAACAAATAAATCCGACCATATCTTGTAATGCATTGGCGGGAATTACCACTCCTCAAACCATCAAGATAGAAGGACAAATCAAGAAGAAAAAGGTAATAGTGTTGATTGATTCAGGAAGCACCCACAATTTTATTCATTGTAGGGTAGCAAAAGAATTGAATTGCTTCCTATATCCAGCACCAGAGTGTCAAGTGATGATTGCAAATGGAGGAACAATAAATTGTTCTGGAAAGTGCCATAATATCAAGCTATCCATGGGAGAATATGTATTGACTAGCCCAATGCTTTCCATTCCAATGGGAGGTGCTGATGTTGTACTAGGAGTCCAATGGCTACAATCCTTGGGTACAATAGCTTTTAATTTTCAAGAACTTTTCATGAAATTTTCTGTGGAAGGAAAGGAAGTTGAATTAAGGGGTATTGCAGGGAAACCAGGAAAGATAATCAGCTCTAATGGCATGACAAAGCTTCTAAAAAAGGAGCAAAGAGGTGTAATTGCACAATTATGTTCGCTAGATGTTTCCACATTGGAATCATCTATTTCTCCAGATCTCCAAAAAGTCCTGGACAATCATTCCAAGGTATTTGAGACTCCCAAAGGTCTCCCACCTATGCGTGATCATGATCATGCTATTCATCTGATTCCAGGAAGTGTTCCTCCAAACATCAGGCCGTACAGATATCCATATGTCCAAAAAAGTGAAATTGAACGTATGGTTGCAGAAATGCTAGAGGCTGGTATAATTCAACCGAGTCAAAGTTCTTTCTCAGCTCCAGTAGTATTGGTGCACAAGAAGGATGGATCATGGCGCATGTGTCCAGATTATAGGGAGCTCAACAAGCTCACTATTAAAGATAAGTTCCCCATTCCTGTTATTGATGAATTACTGGATGAATTGCATGGATCAATTTACTTCACCAAGTTGGATCTTCGTTCAGGATATCATCAAATCAGAATGAAGATTGAAGACATTCCGAAAACGGCATTTAGAACTCATGAGGGTCATTATGAATTTTTGGTCATGCCTTTTGGCCTTACCAATGCACCTTCAACATTTCAAGGTTTGATGAATTCAATTTTCAAACCATTCCTTAGAAAATTTGTGTTAGTATTTTTTGATGATATACTAATCTACAGCAAGTCTTGGAAGGATCATGTTGAACATGTTGACAAGGTGCTACAACTATTGGAGGAGAAACAATTATATGCAAAAAGATCCAAATGTTTCTTTGGAGTCCAGGAGGTGGAATATTTGGGTCATATTGTATCTCATGAAGGAGTTAAGGTAGACCCTAGCAAAATTAAAGCCATTAAGGAATGGAAAATCCCCACATCCATAAAGCATCTGCGAGGATTTCTTGGGTTGACAGGGTATTATCGCAAGTTTGTTAAGAATTATGGGAGAATAGCAGCACCTCTAACAACATTATTGAAGAAAGATTCATTTTCATGGACTCCGGAAGCAACAAAGGCCTTTGAACATCTTAAAGAGGCAATGTGCCAAGCACCGGTCTTAGCTACACCGGACTTCACAAAAACCTTTATTGTGGAATGTGATGCTTCAGGAAATGGAATTGGTGCTGTTTAATGCAAGATGAAAGACCCATTGCTTTTGAAAGTCGTCCAATCAAGGGAAAGTTTTTAAGCAAAGCTATTTATGAGAAGGAAATGTTGGCAATACTCCATGCACTTAAGAAATGGCGACCCTACCTAATGGGAAGACACTTCAAGGTAAAAACGGATCATGATAGCCTTAAATACTTTTTAGAACAAAGATCCTCTGAAGAGCAACAAAAGTGGGTCACAAAGATGTTGGGTTATGACTTTGAAATCATCTACAAAAAAGGGAAGCAAAATTTGGTGGCAGATGCACTCTCAAGAAAGGATGAGGATGTGGAAGCATTGTTGTGTGCCATTTCTATTATCCAACCAGATTGGATAAACGAAGCAAAGGAGGAATGGAAGAATGACGAAGAAGTGTGGGCACTTATTCGAAAGCTACAACAAGATTCCAGTACTTCTGATACATTTAGCTGGCAAAATGATTCGTTATGGTACAAAGATCGCTTATACCTCTGTAAGAATTCCCAGCTAAAACAAAAGATTCTTATGGAATTGCACACTTCTCCCTTAGGAGGGCACTCAGGATTTTTAAAAACTTACCACAGGGTTAAGAAGGAATTTTTTTGGGATGGCCTTAAATCAGATATTCAAAAGTTTGTGGCGGAATGTTTGGTTTGCCAACAAAATAAAGTTGAAACAATTAAGACACCGGGTCTATTACAACCTTTATCCATTCCAAGCCAACGTTGGGAGGAGGTTTCAATGGATTTTATCACAGGTTTACCCAAGTCTGAGGGAAAGAGTGTCATCATGGTGGTAGTTGACAGACTTACCAAGTATGCACACTTTTGTGCATTATCACATCCATTTAAAGCCAGTACAGTTTCTACTGCATTTATGGAAACAGTTCAAAAGCTACATGGAAACCCAAAGATTATTGTAAGTGACAGAGATCCCATTTTCACTGGAAATTTTTGGACAGAATTATTTTCTTGTCTTGGTACTCAGTTAGCTCATAGCTCATCTTATCATCCTCAATCTGATGGGCAAACTGAGATAGTAAACAAATGTTTGGAAGGATATCTTCGTTGCTTTGTATCTGATAAACAGACACAATGGGTCAAATGGTTGCCTCTGGCTGAATGGTGGTATAACACTTCCTTCCATACAGCAACAAAAATGACCCCATTTATGGCACTTTATGGGTATCAACCACCATCCATCACATCATATTTAAGAGAAAATTCTAAGGTTCAGGCAGTGGAACATCACATCGAACATCAACAACAAGTCCTCCAACTCTTAAAGGATAACCTCGTGTTGGCACAAAATAGAATGAAACAACAGGCAGATCAACATCGCAGTGAAAGAAGTTTTGATGTAGGTGATTGGGTATTCCTACGGCTACAACCATATAAGCAAATGTCCCTAAAGCAAGCTAAGAAGGATAATAAATTATCACCAAAGTATTATGGTCCGTACAAGGTGTTGCAAAAGATTGGTACTATGGCATACAAATTGGAGCTTCCTGCAGCTTCTCGATTGCACCCAGTTTTCCATGTTTCATGTTTAAAGAAGGTTATAGGCGACAAGCTCCCAGTTCAAACAATATTGCCAGAACTTGACGAGGAAGGAAAAATTATATTGGAACCGGAAGCAGTCACAGAAACAAGAACTCGACAGCTACGAAATCGATCAATTTCAGAGTATCTTATCAAGTGGAAGAACTTATCCGCTGAAGATTCCACATGGGAGGATGAGAATTTTATATAGAAGTATCCAGAACTACTCAAGCGTTGAGGACAACACTTTTTTGAAGGAGAGGGGCATGTTGGGTCCCTATAATACTAGTGATTACCCCATTACTATTGTAGTTATACCCCTTATTTATATTGTTGTGCCCCTATTACCCCCATATTGTTATTTATGTGCCCCATAGAATCCCTCTATTGTTATTTTTGTGGCTTTATATTATTATTGTTAGGTCGGCTGGATTATATTGTGACTCCTTAGACTCCTATATATAAAAAGGAGGTTTTTTCATTTGTATCATCCAAGAATTGTTCATTTATGTAATGTAAAGGAGGTTGCCCCCTCGAAGAGGCTGAATTCTAAGGCGTGGATTTATCTTTTCTATCTTTTCTTGAGTTGGTTTCATAACAGACTAGCCTTGAGTGTACAGGTGTTGCATACAGTTAGATGATCAACCTTTGAAATTTCGCAATCCATTTTGTAAAAATTCCCAAATAATAGGGGCCTAATTTCTCAAGGAATTGCACAAGGAAATATGAGCTCAAGCAGAGGTAGAAATTTACTGAGTATGGTTTAGAGCTTCTTAGTGAGCAGAGACACAGGTTATTCACTTGTAGCTTGTGCTCAGTTGAGAAAATAAATTTCAATACATTTCTATTGATCATATTAATGCAAGCATGCATTGGGGTTTTTAGTGTATTGTTTTCCCTAGGAAAAATTTTGTGTGCATGTGTGTTATTTCTTATTGCATGTATGAAATTTTTGTTCTAAATTGTGAATTACCTTACAGAGAGCATTAGAGTAGGTTTGTGTCCTACGATTTTGATTAAAACTTCATGAGTAGTTGCAACTCTACACCATAATTTCTATAAGGATGGTGGAGGGAAATTATGTATGACAACTTT
Source organism: Pinus tabuliformis (assembly GCA_031772625.1). Taxonomy (NCBI): domain Eukaryota; kingdom Viridiplantae; phylum Streptophyta; class Pinopsida; order Pinales; family Pinaceae; genus Pinus; species Pinus tabuliformis. Next base: position 1,915,135,580 of record CM062818.1, read on the forward strand.
TGCGAGAAGAAGACATTGAGGATAAAAGATTGGATTTTTGAAGAATTAGTCACAAAATTCACAAGGGCAGTAATTTTGGTTGCATGTGTGGAGGTAGATGGATTAAATGTAATTTTGGTTGCAAGTGTGTAGGTAGAAAAGTCACAATTACTCCTTTGATTTTTGTCGATGATGTGTTACTATTTGGTAGATTGACCTCTTTGGTCGGTGATGAGCCCCAATTTTGGTACAATTTGGGCTCATTTTTGGCCTATTTTGCTTGCTCAAACCATTCATTTTTATTGTTTATGCATACACTTCTTAGTTTATTCATGTTGTTTGTAGGAGAAAGGATAGGCACTTTATCCACGTAGCTAATGCATTGTGATTCCAGGTTTTGGCATTAAAAGGGAGCAAAAGACAACGAAAAGGTGGCAAGGAGACAACGAGTTGGCATTGCTGACATAAGGAGAGGTTGTCCACGGTTTTGGGGGACATTCCTCGTGATCCTCACCAAGAACTCCGAGCCCACTTCAGCCTCCCTCCGAGCTTAATACACGGCCAGCTGTTCTACAGGAACAGCAGTTCAAAACTGCTCTACAGGAAACAGCATTTATGACCATCCTACAGGATCAGCAGTTAAACTATAGATTGAACAGCTGAGCTCCTAGAATCATGGATATCTGTTGGAACATCGTTTTGTATAAGTATAGAAGCCTTAGCCTTGGTTAGGTTGTTGAAACTCTCGTATTACTATTGTAATTTTGGAGCACAGCTCAAGTTTCGTTCTCTTTTGTAAGCCAATTTGGCATGATATCAGTTATGAATAAAGAAGACAGTTTGTGATCTAGTTCTGAGTTCCTTAAGGAGACTATAGCTCTCAGGTTAGGACCCAACCTGAGAGCCATAGATCCCCTCTGTTGTAGTGTTATTTCCATTTCATTGCAGCATTGTGAGCTTTCCATTTACACATGCAATTCGAATTACAAGTTGATGAGTTGGTCTTTTTCGTGAGTAGATAGGATTTGCTTATGGTGAGTTTGTTTACAGTCATTTAGTGTAGCAGAGGATACATAGAGTCCATTGGAGCTCCAACAAAAAGGCTGTTAGGACTCACTGCCATCTTTCTTGAAGATTGGGGTGCAGCCCAAAGCTAGCCACCAAAAACACGCATTTCTTCACTTGATGATTGCTGCAATACAGTCACTGTTACGTTAGATGCTTCCTTGTCATCCACTCATGCACTGCACTTCCTTACCACAGCTTCATGCACGTTCTCTTTCACATTTTGATTGCTGCTCATTGAATTTACAAGCACAAGTAGTTTAGGTTGATGCATTTTTGGTTAAGTAACAGTCATAATCATTTGTTTCACTTACACTGCTCTCCCTCTCTCTCTCGTTCCATCACTTTGTCCTCCATCTTGATCACGCATGCAGACATCTCTTTGACCCCTGCTCCGCTCTGTTACCTCATCAAGTCTTGCATTCCTCACGTGTCTCCATTCTCTCGCCTTTCGTTGACATAGCCCTTCACCTTCCATCCTCTTTCCTACACTCACCTCCCATCCTAATCTTTCGCTTCTAAGGCCATCACCAACCTCATCCCTACCTTCCACATCTCCCCCTACCATTTCACCATCCCTCCATCACTCCTAACATTCGCAGTAGGTCATCCTGTAGCCATTTCTCGACATCCTGTAGAAAACAGAGTATCCTGTAGGATTCTCCACAGCCATCCTGTAGGAGGCCACTCTCCCGGTTGCTGAGCATCTGAATGCGAGGAACCTCTGTGGATGGGTGCTAAGGATCCCTAGGGACCTCTCCTAGCCTCCCCAACCTATCCCACGCTTTCCTTCCTTCTCCATCCCATCTGCACAACCAAACCCTAGTTAAGCCAAGGTCACAATCATTCCACACACTTAAAGGAAAAACACAAAAACACATTTCTCATGATGCCAATAGCCTAGACCCATGCATTCATACTTGTTAGAGGCAATGACAGCATTCATAAGAGTTGCACCCACATTCTTTGCATTATAGAGGATAGACTAGTTAAATTAGGGTTTCATAGATTTACATGCTTTAAGTTGCTTTTGATTCAGTTTGTCAAGTAGAGTAGCCTTTCTTTGAAGTTAACTTTCGTCCATCATTGATAAAGCTTCTTCTGTGAGCCTATAGAAGTTGGCTTAAGCCCTAGCGGACTTGTGCCAGCTGACCAAGTGACAGCTGCGACAAGGGCTAGTACTTGTGCATACAGCACCGTCGCTTCCAAGTTTGTACGAACTACCGGGTTGATAAAATTAAGAGACAGGAAGCCCCAGGAGTTGTAGCATTATTGCTACAATACTGGAGCTCACCATCTTTTTGGCGCCGTTGCTGGGGAAGCGTCAGAGTATTAGCACCTGTTGCTTTTCCTCTACTTTCCTACTCTTACCTTCTGCTAAGTAGTTTGCTTCATTTTTTGCAAAAGTAGCATAGACTTTCCTGCTTTCTTAGACTAGTATTTCCTGCTTTCTTAGACTAGTATTTCCTGCTTTCTTAGATTAGTATTTCCTGCTTTCCTAGATTAGTATTTCCTGCTTTCCTAGATTAGTATTTCCTGCTTTCCTAGATTAATATTTCCTGCTTTCCTAGATTAATATTTCCAATTCCGCAAATTTCATTTGAGCAATCTAGTTAGTTGTAGATCACTTTGTTTCAGTTTTGCAGGTACAAGAAAAAAGCAAAAGCACTAAAAACAGAGAAGAGTCCTTTCCCTTTCATGCCTCGTAGGAACCGAGATAGATCAGGCAAATTCCTACCAAACACCCCCACCACATCACTAAGTCACCCTTCTCTCTTCTTTGGTGACAGTGACCTAGAGGAACCTATAGGTGAACATCCCGAGATATACCAAGACCCTATAGACGAAGAAGAGTTAGAAACCACTCCATCTGAAGCCATGGCTGATAATGGGAGAGAAGATGAGAGAATAGAAGGAGCTTTCCCCATCCGAGAAACCAATGGGGATATGAAAATGAAAAACATTAGCCCCTCTGCCTTGCCTCACTTCCATGGACTGACCACTGAGGATCCGGATACCTTCTTGTTTGAGTTTGTTGTCCTTTGTCGAACCTATGACTATACTGAGGATGAGCAAAAGTTGAAGCTTTTCCCTTCCACTCTCAAGGATGCAGCACTACGTTGGTTCATGGGATTACCTGGGAATAGCATCACCACTTGGGCTCAGATGCAGCAAGCCTTCAATACCAAGTATAGGGATTATTGTAGGTCCAAGGAAACCAAGGGAGAAATCTTTCGAATGACCATGGGGAATGATGAGTCTTTAGAGGACTATGAGGAGAGGTTCCAACTTAGCTATAAACGGGCCAGGTGCACACTTGACCCTGAATCCCTCAAGTTCGTTCTACTCCGAGGAGTCCCTGAAGATCTCCTAGACACCCTTCACATGTTAGCTGGGGGGGACATTTACCAACTGCCCTATGAGGACATCAAAACTGTGTTTCGAAATCATTCCAGGGCAGCTAGAAAACGAGGTAGAGGAAACCTCCTCTCCACCGGTGTCCCTTTCTCCAAACATGAGCTTACAAACCAATTAGAAGATCTTAAGAGTGAGGTGAGACATACCATTTCCATGCAGCTGGACACATTCAGGATCCAGCAAAAGAAAGAGGAAGCTGAGAGAGCCTTGGCTGTCTTCTGCCCTAGGTGCACCAGAAGACACCCTAAGAACGAATGTCCATTGCATTCGGTTGAAGTGTGTTTCGTTTGTGAGGAGGACCACCCAACAAACCAGTGTCCAACCTTGCCTGGGTTTAAAGCTATGCAACAAGGGACTGAAGCCCCCACTGAACCTCCCTACTTCATCAACCAAAGGAGGCCTCAAGGATCTAGACCTTATCAGCAGGGGATGCAAGGGGCATCTCAAGCTTATTACAACCCCAACCACTTGACTCCCATGCCTTCCTGGGGTCCCCCTGCTCATCCTTCCTGGTCCATGCCTCCTCCATGGTCTTATCCACCTCAGTACCCTACTCAACCTACTTCTCATCCATATCACTCACATACCCAGTCGCAGCCTCAATGGAGTGCACCTCAGTCGGGGTGGAGGCCTCAATACAACAATCCTCCCGCCATTCTGCCTCCACCTCCAGTTTAGCCACAACCATTACCTCCTGCTCCTCCAAGGCAACCTCAAATGCCTGCTCAACCGAACCCGAACCCCAACAATAGACAGGCTCAGCAGGTATATACTGGGGAGACCTCATGCCCTACCTATGCTGTGGAGATCCAGGAGATCAATCTGAGATCTGGAAAGACTCTTCCAGATCGCCAACCTCCTCCCCCAGAAGAGGAGGAAGACCATCAGGAAAGTGAACCAAAGCCTATTCCACCCTTTCCTGAGAGACTTACAGCCACCACACAACCCAACCCGGAGGAAGATGAGCTTTTGGGTGAGCTCAAACAGTTGTGTGTTAAAATCCCACTTCTCCAAGCCATCAAGGATGTGCCAATATATAACAAGCTGATTAAGGAGAAGTGTTTCAAACACCCAGGCAGACGGAAGAAAGATGCCTCAACTATCAACGTCATATGACAACTGTCTGACCTTATGCTAGGACAAGTCATTTGCCCAAAATACCTAGATCCTGGAAGTCCTGTAGTAGATGTACACATCAATGGCACCATTATCCCCCACACCTTGATTGATCTGGGGGCAGCCATCAATGTGATGACCAGGGATACCATGCTTAAACTCAATCTTCAGGGTTCCTTGAGAAAGACTTCGACAGTACTGCAGTTAGCAGATCGCTCCACCGTGACTCCCGAAGGGATTGTGGAGGATGTCTTGGTCTCTATTGACTCTTGGGAGTATCCTGCAGACTTCCTGGTTCTGCAACCAAAGGCAAAGCTTACTGGATATCCCCTCATTTTGGGAAGGCCTTGGTTAGCCACTGCAGATGCCTATATCAGTTGTCGTGCTGGAAATATGACCATCAAAAATGGTCCTATGTCCAAGCAACTTGTCCTATACCCTCCTGCCCAACCCTCTTTAGAGCATGACTTACCACTCTGGTTGGAAGAAGGAGAAGAAGACGAGGTGTATTCAGCACCTCTATGTACCATAGAAACCAATAGAAGAAATCCCCCAACCGAGGATGATTTGATCGAGAACTTGATCCAAAACCCACCTACCAGTGCACTACCTTTAGAAAAATTGGTGGAGGATGCCCAAGCCAGCACCTTAGTGGATCTTTGTACAACCAACCCTGTCACTCCCAGAGTTAAGAATGTGGAGTTCGGCCCTGAGAGAGCATTGAAGATCAGCTCCTCCCTATCTCCTTCCCTGGAGAAGGAGTTGTGTAGCCTATTGTCCAGCCACTTAGATGCCTTTGCTTGGAGCTATAAGGAGATGAAAGGAGTCCATCCCTCGGTCTGTACCCATCATATATACATCAAAGAGGATTGTAAACCAGTTAGGCAACCCCAGAGGAGAATGAATCCAGCCCTTAAGGACATTGTCAAGGAAGAATTGCAAAAACTGTTGGACGCCGGATTCATTTACCCCATCTCAGATAGTGAATGGGTGTCCCCTCTGGTGTTGGTTCCCAAGAAGAATGGGAAGTGGAGGATCTGTGTAGATTACCGGGAGCTGAACAAAGCTACCAAGAAGGACCATTTCCCTCTACCCTTCATAGATCAAGTGTTGGATGGACTGGCAGGAAAGAAGTTCTTCTCTTTCCTGGATGGGTTCAGCGGGTACAATCAAATCCAAATCAGCCCGGAAGACCAAGATAAGACCACCTTCACTTGTCCTTGGGGTACCTTTGCCTACCGAGTCCTTCCCTTTGGGCTATGCAATGCTCCTGCTACTTTTCAGAGAGCTGTCTTGAGCATCTTCTCGGAGTTGGTCCATGATGCAGTGGAAATCTACATGGATGGCTTTACCCCTTATGGGGCCAACTTCCAGGAAGCATTGTCCAACTTGGGAAAGGTCCTAACCAAGTGCATCGAGATGAACTTGTCCCTTAGCCCTGAGAAATGTGAATTCCTAATGACTGAAGGGACAGTGCTAGGCCATACCATTTCTTCTCAAGGATTGCAGGTGGATCCTAACAAAATTGCTCTCATCAAGAGGGTTCCACCTCCTCAAAAAGTAAGGGATGTCCGGAGTTTCTTGGGATTAGCAGGATACTACCGGAGGCTCATTAAAGACTTCAGCAAGTTAGCCTCACCGTTGTTTGGTTTGTTGGCAAAAGATGTGGAGTTTAATTGGACTGACGATTGTCAGAAGAGTTTGAATGAATTAAAAGACAAGTTAGTGTCAGCTCCAATCCTAAGAGGTCCAAACTGGGCCCTACCTTTCCACATCCACACTGATGCCTCGAACAAAGCCATAGGTGCAGCCTTAGGACAAGTTGAGCAAAAACTTCCATATGCCATTTACTTCGTTAGCAAAAACTTGTCCAAAGCAGAGCTGAATTACACTGTAACCGAGAATGAATTCTTAGCTGTGGTTCATGCACTGAACAAGTTCCGACATTACATTACTGGTTACCAGACTTTTGTACATACTGACCATGCTGCTATTAGATACTTGATGAATAAACCAGATGTGAACGCTCGTATTATTAGATGGTTACTTTTATTGCAGCAGTTTGATCTAACCATTGTTGATAAACCAGGAAAAGAAAATGTTGTTGCTGACTTCTTGTCTAGATTGGATTTGTCTGCAGATGAAGATGGGACGGTGGATGACCAGATGCCTGATGAGCATCTGTTTGCTATCTCAGTACTCTCTCCATGGTTTGCTGACATAGCAAACTACCTTGTTTCAGCTCAGTTTCCTCCGCACCTCTCTTCAAAAGAGAAGAGCAAAATCATCAGAAAGAGTGCCTCATTTACATGGATTGGGGGCAACCTGTTCAAGCTTGGTCCCGATCAGATCTTAAGGCGTTGTGTAAGGGAGGAGGAAGTCTTTGACATTCTCCTCACCTGTCATGATGGGCCTTGTGGAGGACATTTTGCGGCAAAGAGAACTGCCTTCAAGATCCTGCAGGCAGGCTACTATTGGCCCACACTTCATCAAGATGTCAGAAGATATGTTAGCCAGTGTGACCAATGCCAAAGAATGGGGAAACCGACCCAAAGGGATGAGATGCCTCTCCAACCTCAAGTGACTCTCGAGCCATTTGAGAAGTGGGGCATGGACTTTGTGGGCCCAATCAATCCCTCTTCGAGGCAAAGATCCTACATCATAGTGTGTACTGACTACTTGACAAAGTGGGCAGAGACTAAAGCAATCAAAGCAGCAACTGAAGAAAAGGTGGTTGAGTTCTTAAGAGAGAACATCTTCTACAAGTTTGGCTACCCAAGAGAGCTGGTGACCGATCAAGGGAGCCAGTTCACCTCTAACTTGGTTGAAGATCTATTGGCTCATCACAAGATCAAGCATAGGACTTCCACCCCTTATCATCCTCAAGCCAATGGGCAGGTGGAAGTCACCAATAGAGCTCTAGAAGGGATCTTGACCAAAGTGGTAGACAGCAGCAGAAAAGACTGGGCAGATCGCCTAGTTGAAGCCACATGGGCTTACAACACCACTTGGAAGACCACCACCGGTTTCACACCTTATGAGCTGGTCTATGGGAAGAAAGCTTTGCTGTCCATTGAATTTGAGTATAACACTTTGAGGTTGGCAGCTCAGCTGGACCTAGATCTCAGCCATGCACAGCAAGAAAGGCTATTGCAGCTGAATGGACTGGATGAACACCGCATGCAGGCCCTCCTTCACTCAGAGGTGGTTCAACTTCAGAGGAAGGTGTGGCATGACCAACATCTCCATGACAAGCAATTTCAGCCGGGAGATTGGGCTTTGTTGTATGATTCCAGATTCAAAGATTTCAAGGGGAAGTTGAGAACCAGATGGCTAGGACCATATGTGGTGGAACAGTGCCATGACAATGGATCTGTCCTCATTCGAACCATTGATGAGGAATCCATTCCCATGCTTGTAAATGGGCACCGATTGAAGATCTATAGAAGACCTCTCTCAAGACAAGAGTTTATCAGCACTATGGAGAAATCTGTTTTGGTCATAGAGAAGGGTTCTGCATCCACTTTGGGCATACCCTGAAGGATCTAAAACACAAAAAGAAAAAAAAAAAAAAAAAAAAAGGAAAAAAATAAAGATCCTTGGGTGAAAACCTCTCTGAGGCGCCCAAGGCAGGCAGTAGGGGTGAAAACCTCATTGAGGCGCTCCTATTGTCTTTCAAGAAAAAAAAAGAGGAAAATAAAGATCCTTGGGTGAAAACCTCTCTGAGGCACCCAAGGCAGGCAGTGGGGGTGAAAACCTCATCGAGGCGCTCCTATTGTCTTTCTAAAAGAAAAAAAAAGAAAAAAGAAAAAAAGAGAAAAAAAACAATCAGCACAATCAAAAGGTTTGCATGCAGATGTTCTATGGAGGAGAAGAAGCCTCTCCACTCCAAGCCAGGGGCCTTCATCATGCTAGCAAAGGATGTCATCAGCACCTCCTCCAAGAACAGCAATGTTTTTAAGGTATGTGCAGTTATTATCATGCTTTGGATCTTCTACAGGATGATACAATTTTTCTACAGGAACAGACAGTCTTCCTACAGGAAGACGTGGATCTTCTACAGGAAAGTGCCAAATTTCTACAGGAAGCTCTGTGTTCTACAGGAAACTTCCTGTAGAAGGTTACGATGGCCGAAATGTGTTTCAAATGAAGATCTAGCGACTGAGGAGTGGATTGAATGCATGCATGTCAATGATGGCACCCCTGAACATTGCCATTATCGTCCTCCACCACCCTCGTCGCCATGCAACCCAGATCCCTGCAGCAGCACACCAAAGTAATCAGTTCTCGTGAGAAAGCACCTGTCAAAGAGAAACTAAGCACCGAGAACCATACCACATCCATGTTGATACATCAGAAGCGCTGGGATCATGATCGAGAAGCCAGAACCGCCAGCATGCAGCATACACCCGAGAAGAACGAACGGTGACAAGACCCCTCGCGGGGATCCTGTAACAGTTCGACCTGCTCAAGTGAAGACCGTTCACAGCACCGCCATCTGAGATCAAACACGGGCGCATGAACGCAGATCCATCCACTCCATCGCCAGCATCCTGTAACCACGAACCTACAGGAATGTGCAACCACATGCGGCAGAGGGATCCATCGCAAAAAAATCTGGAAATCATGTGCAGCCGCGCGCAGGTAAGTGTTCTAATCCTTCTCTCCATCAAACTGCATGATTATTACTTCGATTTGTTTTGCATGGCATAAAGGTGAATGGTTGAGCGGCCTAAAGGCCAGTGATGGGCCACGTCGGTTAGTAAAGGGATAGTCAGAGGACGAGGTGGCAGCCACGACGAGAGACACACGCAGCAAGCACGTGAAGATCAGTCCCGTCAACCGAGAAGTGAAGTTTAACCGAAAAGGGCGGCGGCAGATCTGTGGGAATGAATGCGGCAACAAACGAATGTGCAGGCGGACGAGGGGTGACGTCACCCAACGGTCCGGCGGGGACAGTTCACCCCCGCGCCACGAGCTGCGCCGATTCAAAATCTAATCGGCTCGATTAAGCGTGTATCTCCATCAACCTCACTTCAAAACTCGAGTAGATCCTCTGCTTACCTCTGCATGTTGACACGCCGAGCTCTCGGCTACCTGAACGCTAATAAAGCACCTCTCGACCGCCAGCCAGCTAAAAGCTCTTCCCGAAGCCTGCACACTGCTCCTACAGGAACAGTTTCTACAGGAACGCCGTCCTACAGGAAGCAGTTTCTACAGGCACGCGGCTCTACAAGAAGGTGAAGTCTTCACGTAAAAAAAGGTGGCAGAAAAGAGGTAACCCTGCAACTCCTTCCGCAATTGGTTTTTAAAAAGGTGGCAAGGCAATTAGTCACAGTGTGGTCATAAAAAAAAATTTGGTTTGCCATGCCTATACTATCGCTCCTACAGGATAGCTGTATAATCACACTGTGGTCTGAAAATTCATTGCATGTTCTGTCTTTAAGACCGAATTTCCTGTGTATCCACCACCTCTGGTACAAACACTGTGTTCATCATGCCTGGCAAGTTTATCAGGCGAGAGCCCACTAATTCAAATGCATTAAGGAGAAACCCGGCAGTGGTTGAGCTCTTCACTAGAGCACAATGGATGCCTTTCTGTGATAAACTACAAGGCTACGATGAGGAAGTAGCCGAGGAATTTTTGCAGGCTCTGCAGCCTAAATCACAGACGTTGGCCACGGTAACCTTCAGAGGTCTCAGCCTCAAACTCACCCCCGAGCATATCAATCGGATTACAGAGTTGCCCATGGGTCTGTCGTGGGACAAAGAAGAGCGGAAGCAGAGCCAGCAAGCAAAGAAGGAATTCTTCCCACCGGAAGAGTCATCCACCGAAGACAAAAATGGAGTCAAAAGGGCAAGCCTGTTGCCGCCATGGAACGAAGTCAGTCTACAAATTATGAAATATATCACCTGTGAGGGCCGATATAGCATTGTATATGCGTATCACTTCAGGCTGCTTAACGAACTAAGACACCAGATTGACCTCCCTGCAGCACAGAGGTTGAGCATTCCTTACTTTCTACTACAATCCTTAATGGAGTGTTCCACCAAGCTCAAGGACGGAATTCCGGACTAGATAGCCCACCATGGGCTAGTCAAGCTCCTCGTGGAGGATACTCTCCGCTCATATAAAGTTCCCCTCGCTTGGGAATCATTTAGGAACTTATCAAGAACGGGGAACATAAAAATGTTGCTTGAAGAAGCGGAATCCTCTAACGGAGAAGAAGACGAGCCGGCAGCCGGGAGTAAGAAAGGAAAAAGCCAAAAAGTTCCGGCTCCAGCACAGAAAAAGGAACGAAAGAAGAAGGAGGAGGGAGAAGATGACAAAGTCAAAGAGGACACCCTCATCCTATCAGCAAGAGAACAGAGGTTGAAGAGCAGGGCAGTCAAAGCTGAGGTGGCCCCTGCCAGCCCAAGCACCTCGTCAGCTTCTGCAGTTAAAGCCAAACGCAAAAGCCACGCAACAAGGCAAGAGAAGGTGGTGAGAATTGCATCTGCAGGAACGCAATCACAGGCTTCTACAGGAAGCCCGAAAACGCAAACTCAGGCTTCTACAGGAAACCCGAAAACAAAGGCAAAGGTTTCTACAGGAAGCCCGAAGATCAGTAAGGAGCAGGCTTCTACAGGAAGCCCAAGAGCAACGACCAAGGCTTCTACAGGAAGCCCGGAAATTGCTGGGATAAAGGCTTCTACAGGAAGCCCGACAGTACAACCACAGGCTTCTACAGGAAGCCCGAAGACAGAGACAGGGGCTCCTACAAGAATCACTAGGCTGGAAAGAGGGGTTCCTACAAGAGGCCCGAAGGTCATTGAAAAACAGCCTCCTCTAGAGAGCCCGAAGACAAAGAAGGAATCTTCTACAGGAGGCCCGAAAGCGGGCAAAGCAGGGTCTTCCACAGGAAGCCTGAAATTTAAAAAGGAGGGACCCTCTACAAGGAGCTCCGAGAAAGCAAAACACAAGAAAGAGAAGGCTGACATCCTCGATAAGGAGGCAGCAGCGGCACTGGCTGTCCTCAGCACTCCTCCAAAACCGAAAGAGAAAAGGGAGAGGGAGACCCCTCTGCCACATGAAGCCACGAGAAGCAAGAGGATGTCCCCAAGCAAGCCACAGCCTTCACCCAGTGGCCATACCACTTCAGGGGATGTACCTACTTCACCCATTGCAAGAACCCCCTCTAAACAATCAGCTACCCCCGAAAAAGGGAGCCCAAAAATAACTTCCTGGACACGAAAGATAGGCCAGTCGCCTTCTGAAGCCCGACTCAAGGAAATAGAAAAAGGGAAGGAAGCATCACCCTCATCACCATCAGGGGCAGAAAAGGCAGGACCTTCAAAAGCAGAAAAGAAACAGCCTGTTCCGGTCCCGAGTCCTCGGCCAAGGACAAGGAGCAGGGGCAAGGTTGCTCAAGGATGAGCAAATGGTTCAGCTGGGGGGTGATGATGAGCCCCAATTTTGGTACAATTTGGGCTCATTTTTGGCCTATTTTGCTTGCTCAAACCATTCATTTTTATTGTTTATGCATACACTTCTTAGTTTATTCATGTTGTTTGTAGGAGAAAGGATAGGCACTTTATCCACGTAGCTAATGCATTGTGATTCCAGGTTTTGGCATTAAAAGGGAGCAAAAGACAACGAAAAGGTGGCAAGGAGACAACGAGTTGGCATTGCTGACATAAGGAGAGGTTGTCCACGGTTTTGGGGGACATTCCTCATGATCCTCACCAAGAACTCCGAGCCCACTTCAGCCTCCCTCCGAGCTTAATACACGGCCAGCTGTTCTACAGGAACAGCAGTTCAAAACTGCTCTACAGGAAACAGCATTTATGACCATCCTATAGGATCAGCAGTTAAACTATAGATTGAACAGCCGAGCTCCTAGAATCATGGATATCTGTTGGAACATCGTTTTGTATAAGTATAGAAGCCTTAGCCTTGGTTAGGTTGTTGAAACTCTCGTATTACTATTGTAATTTTGGAGCACAGCTCAAGTTTCGTTCTCTTTTGTAAGCCAATTTGGCATGATATCAGTTATGAATAAAGAAGATAGTTTGTGATCTAGTTCTGAGTTCCTTAAGGAGACTATAGCTCTCAGGTTAGGGCCCAACCTGAGAGCCATAGATCCCCTCTGTTGTAGTGTTATTTCCATTTCATTGCAGCATTGTGAGCTTTCCATTTACACATGCAATTCGAATTACAAGTTGATGAGTTGGTCTTTTTCGTGAGTAGATAGGATTTGCTTATGGTGAGTTTGTTTACAGTCATTTAGTGTAGCAGAGGATAGATAGAGTCCATTGGAGCTCCAACAAAAAGGCATTTAGGACTCACTGCCATCTTTCTTGAAGATTGGGGTGCAGCCCAAAGCTAGCCACCAAAAACACGCATTTCTTCACTTGATGATTGCTGCAATATAGTCACTATTACGTTAGATGCTTCCTTGTCATCCACTCATGCACTGCACTTCCTTACCACAGCTTCATGCACGCTCTCTTTCACATTTCGATTGCTGCTCATTGAATTTACAAGCACAAGTAGTTTAGGTTGATGCATTTTTGGTTAAGTAACAGTCATAATCATTTGTTTCACTTACACTGCTCTCCCTCTCTCTCTCGTTCCATCACTTTGTCCTCCATCTTGATCACGCATGCAGACATCTCTTTGACCCCTGCTCTGCTCTGTTACCTCATCAAGTCTTGCATTCCTCACGTGTCTCCATTCTCTCGCCTTTCGTTGACATAGCCCTTCACCTTCCATCCTCTTTCCTACACTCACCTCCCATCCTAATCTTTCGCTTCTAAGGCCATCACCAACCTCATCCCTACCTTCCACATCTCCCCCTACCATTTCACCATCCCTCCATCACTCCAAACATTCGCAGTAGGTCATCCTGTAGCCATTTCTCGACATCCTGTAGAAAACAGAGTATCCTGTAGGATTCTCCACAGCCATCCTATAGGAGGCCACTCTCCCGGTTGCTGAGCATATGAATGCGAGGAACCTCTGTGGATGGGTGCTAAGGATCCCTAGGGACCTCTCCTAGCCTCCCCAACCTATCCCATGCTTTCCTTCCTTCTCCATCCCATCTGCACAACCAAACCCTAGTTAAGCGAAGGTCACAATCATTCCACACACTTAAAGGAAAAACACAAAAACACATTTCTCATGATGCCAGTAGCCTAGACCCATGCATTCATACTTGTTAGAGGCAATGACAGCATTCATAAGAGTTGCACCCACATTCTTTGCATTATAGAGGATAGACTAGTTAAATTAGGGTTTCATAGATTTACATGCTTTAAGTTGCTTTTGATTCAGTTTGTCAAGTAGAGTAGCCTTTCTTTGAAGTTAACTTTCGTCCATCATTGATAAAGCTTCTTCTGTGAGCCTATAGAAGTTGGCTTAAGCCCTAGCGGACTTGTGCCAGCTGACCAAGTGACAGCTGCGACAAGGGCTAGTACTTGTGCATACAGCACCGTCGCTTCCAAGTTTGTACGAACTACCGGGTTGATAAAATTAAGAGACAGGAAGCCCCAGGAGTTGTAGCATTATTGCTACAATACTGGAGCTCACCAGTCGGTCTCTAGACTCCTTATGAATAATATTAAATCTCATATGATTTCTTCTTACCCAGATGGTGCATTGGTACTGGAGATTTATCATATTTTTGGTGTTATCTCCAGTGCACTGGATGCAGATTTTAAATATCTTATATTTATACTCCAACCTAATTGTTATGGAATTAAGTATTGGAGCTGACTTATAGAGAAAATCCAATGTATACTTTTATCATGGGTACATAGGTGGCTCTTCCTAGGAGGCAAGTTGACTCTAGTTCGAGTAGTCCTTCAGAGAATCTCTGTATATCAGCTTCATATTTTTGCTCTACCTAAGAATATCAATAAACGTATCTTTCTAGCTTCATCTTGGCATGGGACAATTTGTGTCATAAAGGATAGAGTGGGCTTGGTTGTTGTTTCCTTTGTATGGAGGCGATGGATGACCATACTTATCTATTTCTTTGATTCTCCTTAGTAAAATAAATTTGGAATGGTGTATTTAATATGTTTCATTTACAGGCAGATTAGAACTACTCTTTTGTGGTTTATTGTATTAAGGACTGGATTATTAAATATAAAACATTTGGACAACTTCCAATATACATTGGGGTTTCGACCCAAAGAATGCATTACTGTCCCAAGCTCCTTTGTTGTGATACATCCACCTCCATCCTTGTAAAAAAAATCTAAAAGCCTCCCTGAACTTAGACATAACCTCCAAATCATATTCCTTTAATAGATAAAACCCTTCTGTCATTTTCTGACCATTCCAATCTACCCTCCATCCCATATTCTCTCACGAGCCCTATGCAAACCACCATTTCGTTCAAGGATGGGGATTTTGATGCCTACTCTAATCATATTTGTTAGATATCTTCCCCCTTTTCCTGCTTATGGTTTCTTGAGTTGGCCTCCTCTAAATATTCCCTACTCTCCTTAAATTATTTGGAAGGTAGTCTTTGGTTTCTAACCCCATTTTACCGGAGATCCTTGACATGTCCCTTGAAATTTTGATTTAGCCCCATGATCTATTTTATGCCAGTGAGTCAAAAGCTTTAGATTTCTTTTCCACATATTCATTCATGACCAAGCACTATACCACTAGTTCTAAGAATCTTGTGGTTACTATCACCACAACAAATGTATATTGTATTTTAGAGGAGATAAGAATTGTATATTTCCCTTTGGGACACTCAAAAAATATTTTGATGCACCCTATTTCTCTAACACTCTAGTCTACTTTATGACCTTAATTCCCATTCCATGTTCATCCATGTGGATGCACTTTATGATGTTATAGGACAACCTAATGTCGTTGTCAACTCCCTCTCATATTCCTTGCCATGATTTCTAGGACTTGTGTAGCCAACAAGAAATTTGGGAGATGAATGACATCAAGGTAGAAAATCAAGGGGTTTTCAAGTCATTTATTTAGGGTTCCCACTAGAATAGTCCCACCATATGATCCACCCAATCCCTAAATTGGGGTTTAGTTCTATTTCAATTAATTATTAGATGATCATGGTTGGCCATGATTCCAAGTTAAATGTTATGACTCTTCATAGGATATTATTGGAGATACTTTAGGAGACACCTCTTTGGCTAAAGGGTTAAGGAAGGATTTTGACTTCAATATCAAGACATCAACCATATCCTCAACATTTCTCCCATCAACCATATCCTCAACATATTGAACCAACAATCAAGAAGACAATTGAGGTGAAGCATGGGAAGCCTCTCTCGCCCATGTTGTTCAGGATGTATATCAATTTATGAATTCCTCTACACTCCACCAACTGTGCATCAATAAAAATTTAGGTTTCCCCATTGTCCACCAAGATGGATACACGTTTTCCCTTCATTGTGCCTCTGATTCCCAAAATTTCAAAATTGGTATTTTCCATGTCAAAATTTTAATTCAAGATTGACCATGCATTGGAAGGCCATTAACACAATATTAGGACATAAAAAATGAATAATTGACACAATACCAAATACAATACATACATTGAGTTTTATCTCACAAGGTATCTAGATGGTAATTGAGCAAGTTCACACGAAGAGAGAAAGGCAATGTCATGATACATTGTTCAATTTGTAATCAAGAGCAATATCTTGGATAAGAGAGAAGTAACATTTAGTTTCTTTCTCATATACAAAGGAAAAATTATGAATCAATGTAAAATGCCTTTCATGAAGAAATTTTGTTGTAAAGGGTGTTAGAAAGTTTGCATCGTAGGCAAGACCCTCACACCATACTAGATTGTGTTAACCATGTCTAGTGATCTCAAATATCATGAGCATGTTCAATGAGTAACCATAAATGAGGGGTGTCAGAGTGGCTAATAATCATAGCTTACAGTGGATGACTGTCATCGTACATAACATCCGTGGTCCAAGTCATTTTTTTGGTGCCCAATGTTGGTGAATCATTGCATTGCATCATGGTAGCATATCTTGCCTTTTTTAAAGAAAAAATATATTGAAAATAAATTAAGTTATGTCTCATTCAAATGTTCAATATTGTTGTGTTGTGAGTGGTTTGAATATTATATGTATCATATATCTATAATCACTTATTTCAAGCATACTTTAAGAAATAAAGGAAGAGGTGCAGGGCCTTGCCACAAGAGGGATTCCCACCAACTCCTCTCCTTGTAGCAATTTTTCAAACGTTAGCCCATAAATCAAACACATGCCCTTGCTTTTCTAGTTTGGAAACCCTTGGATGGATATGACAATGAACTCCTCCCAACCAATGCTTTAAACATCTATTGAATGCCTTTTATTGGTATGTATAAATGATTTTGATTGATTCCTGGAGAGGTGTGAAATCTAATTTTCCATTGACAAAACACACATACCAAATTTAACCCATGGCAGCCAAAATGTCAGCCTTACAACTCTCTCATCCAATATTAAATACTTCACTAATTACTCAAGGGGTAATCTCCTTAACAATATATTAAATATTATAAGCATTCATATATTCAGCCAATAGAAATACTTCTGCAGTACTACCACTGTTTTCTCGACCCCGAAATTCCCAGCGACCTAACTGTAGTGCGCTTCTCAATTCATCTTCACATGCTAGCTTGAAGGAACACAAAGGTCTCCCATATGGCATAACAATGCATCCTAGAGGTGAAAACCTAGAACTTGCTGACCCCCCAAGAGCATATGGTATGTGTGTCTGAATTCTGGGTTGCTTTTGTAGAGAAGTGGCCAATCAGAAGTCTCATTCCCACAAGAGTTGAGCATGATAGTTAACACCATGATCAGTGGTCGGCTGAGGAAGTCTGCAACATTATTTGTGCTTCCCTTCTTGTACTTGATATTCAAATGGAACTGTTGCAGGTATGTGGACCACTTCTGATGGCAATCATTCTGCAACTTCCCTTGTGTCTGTATGAATTACAGGGATCAGTGGTTGGTGTGGATGATTGTTTCCTTCCCCAAAATGTAATGCTTCCATTGTCTGCAGGCCTGCACAATGGAATACATCTCTTTATCATAAGTGGGATACTTTTGTACCGTGTCTGAAAGTGTCTCACTGTGATATGCCACTGGATGCCCCTGTTGAGTAAGGACTACTCCAATAGCATAGTCAGAGGCATCTGTCTCAATCTCAAATGGTTGTTGTAAGTCTGGTAATGTGAGCACTCATGTAGAGCAGAGGCGGTGTTTCAACACTGTGAATGCCTTCTATTGAGATTCATACCAAAATAATTTCTCTTTCACTCCTCCTTTGGTGACTTGACTCAAGGTCTAAGTGATATGAGATAACCCCAACACGAACTTGCGGTAGAAATTAGCAAGACCCAGAAGGCTGCGGAGCTCTGTTAGAGTGGTTGGGGTTGGCCAATCTTGAATGACTTGAATCTTGGTTGGATCCACCTGCACCCTCCGTTCACAATTAATGTATCCCAAATACTGAACCTGGGTCATGCCAAAAGTAAATCTCTCCAAATTGGCACACAGCTTGTGTTGCCACACTATTTGGAGAACCTGTTGGATGTGTTAAAGGTGATCTTACTAACTCTAGCTGAAGATCAGGATGTCATTGATGAGCCTCACCATTGGGTAATTATATGGGCCTTAATTCACCTCCTATCTTAGTCAAACCAACTATTCTCACAACTTATTGCATACTTTTGATTATATTGTGTTTATGAGATGAGTTAGAGTTGGATATTTTTCTTTGTGGTCTAATGTCCATTTAACGCATGATTAAAGGATAACACCAAGGAATTTTGGCAAAAACATTTGTCAAAAATCAAATGGGACAAGGGAGAGGAATTATAGGAGGTAAATCCTCCTCATTTACTACCCTCCATTAAAATATTCCTCCATCAGCTCGAAGTGCAAACAGCCAAATCATGAGGAAAAGAAGGTAGCCGAGCAAGGGAACGTCAAAAGACCTGTTTATCTCGAGTTTAGGAGCCGAGCCTCCCTAATTTTAATGAATTCATTGGAGACTTCATATGTATAAGTATAGAGGCCTAGGACCTCAGTAGGATTCACACTTTTGATTGTAAAACTTTACTCTATTTTCGAGCTACAAGACTTGTGATAGTTTTTGATGTAATCCATTGTTTTGATAACAATAATGAGCTTTGTTTTGAGCCAGCACTGAGTTAACTCAGAGAGCTGGAGCTCTTGGTTTAGGGCCCAACCATAGCAGCTAAGGCTCCTCTTTATTGTACATGTATGCTAGCGTAGATTCATGTTTTAATCGTTCATTTGCTTAAGTAGCTGCATTTCCATTACAACAGTGTAGCGTAGATTGGTTGTGTTTTAGTTTGCTTCCATTTGTGCCTTCTTTCAATTCACAAGATAGCAAGGAGAAAAAGATCCCCATAAGGTTGTCAGCAAGTGTCTCGGACTCACCTCCTCCCTCTGGGACCATGGCTTGAGGAAGAGACCCTTCAGAAACCCCAAAAACCAAAATTTCTAGTTATCGCATGAGCTTTGGAGTTTGTTGTCCTGATTTAGTACTTGGTTCATTTCATCGTCATCTCTTTCCATCACTCTCTTTCTGTAATACGATCTCACGCATATTCTCATTTCCTTCAACATGAAATTCTTAAGCAGAAGCTAATAGATCATGTCTTAATCGTCTGATCCACAACAAACCTAACCAATCATCGTTAAACTGTGTGTCGGATAGCCGACGTATTCATTCAATGTTTTACTTTATGCGCTGCAAATCTCCACTGTCGATCTGCCTCGCTTGATCCAACAGCTATCATGTCACCCACTCACCAACTAGCTTGGTTGATCTCCACCGTCGGTCTGGCTCACTTGATCCAATGAATATCGTGTCATGTGATCGCAAACTAGCTTGGATGATCTCCACCGTTGATCAATCCCACATGATCCAACAGCTATCGTGTAATCTTGCGTGAATTCTTGCACGGCCGATATCCAATTAAGAGCACATGAGAAAAGTGGTTTTCTCTTGCTATGTGTCACTCACTTAGGCTAATTGCGTAATATTTAGGAATTCCACTTACACTATTGAGGGCACGCAAGAAACTACTTACCACCTACGAATACCACTCCATCATTCCACACATTTTCCACCCTTCTGCTGACTCATGACTTGATGTGATCCATCCATCTATTCACTTAATCTCCGCGATAAGATCTCCGCCGCTCATCTTTCATTAATCCTATTCGTTGATTAATCCATCCATCTATTCACTCAGTCTCCGCGATAAGATCTCCACCGCTCATCTTTCGATAATCCTATTTGTTGATCAATGCATCCATCTATTCACTTAATCCCATACGATAAGATCTCTGCCATTCATCTCCCATTAATCATATTCATCCATCTATTCACTTAATCCCCTGGGATAAGATCTCTGCTACTCATCTCCCGTTAATCTCGTTCGTCCATATATTCACTTAATCCCCCGCGATAAGATATTCGCTGCTCATCTTTCATTAATCTTGTTCATCCATCTATTCACATAATCTCCTACGATAGGATCTCCGCCACTCATCTCCCGTTAATATTTTTCCCGACTGATCCAATGGTTCTTGTGCACTGCTGCTTCATTACGTCTTCCTTTCGTTGATTTCAATCTTCGATTACTCTTCCACTTGACTCCTTCCTGAACATTTCTTTGTGTATCATTTAAACGCTACCACTCCTCAGCTTTGATTTGGTTATTCAATCAGACTCCAACACTGTCCGATCATCACAAACACCAAAAAAACCAAAAAAAAAGTGAAAAAAAAATTAGTTTAGTTTCCTTGCTTACACATTAGTATGGTTTGATGCTCTTTACTTTTGTAACTTATATAGCAGCATTAGGTTAGTGTTGATTTAGAAATTCTGCTTAGCATAGCTATTTAAATGGTTAATTAGGATATGGTGTGATTTAGCATTACATGTTGTTTTCTTCATTTCTACAGTAGAGTAGCTCTCTTAGAATAGATTTTCTCTTCTTCCATCAAAGAATTAATCTTCTTCTGACTCTATAGAAGTCTGGCTTGGAACCCCTAGAGTCTCTTACCAGGTGAACAGTGACAACAGGTAGGACCTTCAGTTTTAGTTGTGCATATAGCACTGTCACCTCCAAGTTTGTTTGAACCCCGGGTTGATAAGTAAAGCTAGTAGCCCAAGAGTTGCAGCATCCTTGCTGCAATACTGGCGCTCATCAGTCATCCAAGTATACCACTACAAATGAGTTGGTGAATGGTCGTAATATGTCATCGATGAGACTCATGAAGGTTGCAGGAGAATTCGTCAACCCAAAATCCATAACCAACCATTCGAAAAGGCCCTCCTTGGCTTTGAAGCCAGTCTTCCACACATCGGAGGGTTTGATTGGTACCTAATGATATCCAGACTTCAAGTTAATCTTGCTGAAATATTTTTCTCATGTGAGTTGGTCCAGAAAGTCAATGTTAGGAAAACAGCTCAATAAAAGATAGATCAACGCCTTAGAATTCAATCTCTTTGAGGGGGAAACCTCCTTTACATTACATAATTGAACAATTCTTTGATGATTCAAATGACAAAACCTCCTTTCTATATTTAGGAGTCTAAGGAGTCACAATATAATCCAGCCGACCTAACAATAATAATATAAAGCCACAAAAATAACAATAGAGGGATTCTATGGGGCACAGTAATAACAATATGGGGGCAATAGGGGTACAAAAATATTAATAAGGGGTATAACTACAATAGTAATGGGGTAATCACTAGTATTATGGGGACCCAACATGCCCCTCTCCTACAAAAATGTGTTGTCCTCAACGCTTGAGTAGTTCTAGATACTTCTGCATAAAATTCTCATCCTCCCATGTGGAATCTTCAGCGGATAAGTTCTTCCACTTGATAAGATACTCTGAAATTGATCGATTTCGTAGCTGTCGAGTTCTTGTTTCTGTGACTGCTTCTGGTTCCAATATAATTTTCCTTCCTCGTCAAGTTCTGGCAATATTGTTTGAACTGGGAGCTTGTCACCTATAACCTTCTTTAAACATGAAACATGGAAAACTGGGTGCAATCGAGAAGCTGCAGGAAGCTCCAATTTGTATGCCATAGTACCAATCTTTTGCAACACCTTGTATGGACCATAATACTTTGGTGATAATTTATTATCCTTCTTAGCTTGCTTGAGGGACATTTGCTTATATGGTTGTAGCCGTAGGAATACCCAATCACCTACATCAAAACTTCTTTCACTGCAATGTTGATCTACCTGTTGTTTCATTCTATTTTGTGCCAACACGAGGTTATCCTTTAAGAGTTGGAGGACTTGTTTTTGATGTTTGATGTGATGTTCCACTGCCTGAACCTTAGAATTTTCTCTTAAATATGATGTGATGGATGGTGGTTGATACCCATAAAGTGCCATAAATGGGGTCATTTTTGTTGTTGTATGGAAGGAAGTGTTATACCACCATTCAGCTAGAGGCAACCATTTGACCCATTGTGTTTGTTTATCAGATACAAAGCAACGAAGATATCCTTCCAAACATTTGTTTACTATCTCAGTTTTCCCATCAGATTGAGGATGATAAGATGAGCTATGAGCTAACTGAGTACCAAGACAAGAAAATAATTCTGTCCAAAAATTTCCAGTGAAAATGGGATCTCTGTCACTTACAATAATCTTTGGGTTTCCATGTAGCTTTTGAATTGTTTCCATAAATGCAGTAGAAACTGTACTGGCTTTAAATGGATGTGATAATGCACAAAAGTGTGCATACTTGGTAAGTCTGTCAACTACCACCATGATGACACTCTTTCCCTCAGACTTGGGTAAACCTGTGATAAAATCCATTGAAACCTCCTCCCAACGTTGGCTTGGAATGGATAAAGGTTGTAATAGACCCGGTGTCTTAATTGTTTCAACTTTATTTTGTTGGCAAACCAAACATTCCGCCACAAACTTTTGAATATCTGATTTAAGGCCATCCCAAAAAAAAATCCTTCTTAACCCTGTGGTAAGTTTTTAAAAATCCTGAGTGCCCTCCTAAGGGAGAAGTGTGCAATTCCATAAGAATCTTTTGTTTTAGCTGGGAATTCTTACAGAGGTATAAGCGATCTTTGTACCATAACGAATCATTTTGCCAGCTAAATGTATCAGACGTACTGGAATCTTGTTGTAACTTTCGAATAAGTGCCCACACTTCTTCGTCATTCTTCCATTCCTCCCTTGCTTTGTTTATCCAATCTGGTTGGATAATAGAAATGGCGCACAAAAATGCTTCCACATCCTCATCCTTTCTTGAGAGTGCATCTGCCACCACATTTTGCTTCCCTTTTTGTAGATGATTTCAAAGTCATAACCCAACATCTTTGTGACCCACTTTTGTTGCTCTTCAGAGGATAATCTTTGTTCTAAAAAGTATTTAAGGCTATCATGATCCGTTTTTACCTTGAAGTGTCTTCCCATTAGGTAGGGTCGCCATTTCTTAAGTGCATGGAGTATTGCCAACATTTCCTTCTCATAAATAGCTTTGCTTAAAAACTTTCCCTTGATTGGACGACTTTCAAAAGCAATGGGTCTTTCATCTTGCATTAGAACAGCACCAATTCCATTTCCTGAAGCATCACATTCCACAATAAAGGTTTTTGTGAAGTCCGGTGTAGCTAAGACCGGTGCTTGGCACATTGCCTCTTTAAGATGTTCAAAGGCCTTTGTTGCTTCCGGAGTCCATGAAAATGCATCTTTCTTCAATAATGTTGTTAGAGGTGCTGCTATTCTCCCATAATTCTTAACAAACTTGCGATAATACCCTGTCAACCCAAGAAATCCTCGCAGATGCTTTATGGATGTGGGGATTTTCCATTCCTTAATGGCTTTAATTTTGCTAGGGTCTACCTTAACTCCTTCATGAGATACAATATGACCCAGATATTCCACCTCTTGGACTCCAAAGAAACATTTGGATCTTTTTGCATATAATTGTTTCTCCTCCAATAGTTGTAGCACCCTGTCAACATGTTCAACATGATCCTTCCAAGACTTGTTGTAGATTAGTATATCATCAAAAAATACTAACACAAATTTTCTAAGGAATGGTTTGAAAATTGAATTCATCAAACCTTGAAATGTTGAAGGTGCATTGGTAAGGCCAAAAGGCATGACCAAAAATTCATAATGACCCTCATGAGTTCTAAATGCTATTTTCGGAATGTCTTCAGTCTTCATTCTGATTTGATGATATCCTGAACGAAGATCCAACTTGGTGAAGTAAATTGATCCATGCAATTCATCCAGTAATTCATCAATGACAGGAATGGGGAACTTATCTTTAATAGTGAGCTTGTTGAGCTCCCTATAATCCGGACACATGCGCCATGATCCATCCTTCTTGTGCACCAATACTACTGGAGCAGAGAAAGAACTTTGACTCGGTTGAATTATACCAGCCTCTAGCATTTCTGCAACCATACGTTCAATTTCACTCTTTTGGACATAGGGATATCTGTACGGCCTGATGTTTGGAGGAACACTTCCTGGAATCAGATGAATAGCATGATCATGATCACGCATAGGTGGGAGACCTTTGGGAGTCTCAAATACCTTGGAATGATTGTCCAGGACTTTTTGGAGATCTGGAGAAATAGATGATTCTGATGTGGAAACATCTAGCGAACATAATTGTGCAATTACACCTCTTTGCTCCTTTTTTAGAAGCTTTGTCATACCATTAGAGCTGATTATCTTTCCTGGTTTCCCTGCAATACCCCTTAATTCAACTTCCTTTCCTTCCGTAGAAAATTTGATGAAAAGTTCTTGAAAATTAAAAGCTATTGTACCCAAGGATTGTAGCCATTGGACTCCTAGTACAACATCAGCACCTCCCATTGGAATGGAAAGCATTGGGCTAGTCAATACATATTCTCCCATGGATAGCTTGATATTATGGCACTTTCCAGATAAATTTATTGTTCCTCCATTTGCAATCATCACTTGACACTCTGGTGCTGGATATAGGAAGCAATTCAATTCTTTTGCTACCTTACAATGAATAAAATTGTGGGTGCTTCCTGAATCAATCAACACTATTACCTTTTTCTTCTTGATTTGTCCTTCTATCTTGATGGTTTGAGGAGTGGTAATTCCTGCCAATGCATTACAAGATATGGTCGGATTTATTTGTTCTTCATCTAGGCTTTGTTCCTAGAGTATATCCTCTTCTTTTGACCTTTCTTGCTCCTTTTCTTCTTCCTCTTCACAATCTATGTAGAATAATTTCTTCTCAGCACACTTATGACCTTTAGTGTATTTGCTATCACAACTGTAACAAAGCCCTTTTGCTCTTTTTTCTTCCAATTGTTGTGGTGTCAACCTTATAGGTTGTGGAAGACTAGGGGCAACAACACTTCCGTCTTTATAGTTTGAGTGGTATGCTTCCTGGTTGCCATAATTTTTCTTTCCATTTTTCTTGCTAACCTGAATGCCTTCTCTAATGAATCAGGTTCCCAAAGGCGAACATCATGTTGGATATTATCCTTTAAAGACCCTATGAACACATCAATCCTATGCTCCTCTGGAATATCTTTTACCCTTATGTTCAATTTTTGGAACTCCTCAATGTGCTCCATTATTGAACCCTTTTGTTTGAGACTTATCAATTGGCTAAAAAAAGTGTTGCTTTTTGTATCCTCATAATGTGCTATCAATTCTTCCGTAAAAATTGCCCAAGTGATAAATTGTTTACGAGAGCAAAGCCATTGATACCATACAAACTGATTTGGTTCCAAATATAAAGTTCCATACGTACCTTTTGTGTGTTTTGCACATTATTGAGATCGAAGAATTGCTCCATCTGTAATATCCATGTGGCGGGATCCTTGCCATCAAACTTCCTCATATCGATTTTTGGAACATGGTGAGTCTTCGATCCAACATTAGAGTCTATGGAATCATGATTAACATTTCTTTTGTTCTCATCATGAGTTTCCTTTAGTACCCTTTCACCCTTAGTGACCATTTCTTGTAGCAACTTATTCATATTTATCTTCAATTCTTCCATCTTATCATCCATGCCATCAATTTTAGCATCCATGCCATTCACCTTAGCTTCCATGCCATCCATCTTAGCTTCTACGCCTTTCTTTAAACCATTCATATTAGCTTCTACATCTTTCCTTAAACCATCCATCTTAGATTTTGTTGCTTTTTGTGCAAGTGACACTTGTTGCACTTGTTCTTGTAATTTTGATATATCATATAGCATTTCTTCTTCTTCTTCATGAGTCATGCTAGAGCTTTCAGGTTACTTACTAGGTGTTTGCATTTTTATTTCCTCGGGGCATCAGTTACCGATAATAATGCTCTATTATGCCCTTTGAATTCCTTCAACCTAAATTTTCAAGCCAAGCTTAAGAAAAAATTTAAGAAAATCTACACACATTTTTTCACTTTGTAGGAGCTCGATATTGCCTCTAATGTATATCTATACTTTTCGATCATCCAGTTCTGAATTTGTGACCTGTAGTAGCCCTCTGTGTCCTCTTTCTAATGCCACAAATCTGACCCAAATTGGATTCTCCAAGGAAGATTTATGCGAAATCTCCCACTGTGACGATTATAGACTAGTTCAGTAGAGCGAACTTGTACGACGTGCCACAAGTCACTGTTTCGACCTTTGGATCTGAAAAATGCATACAAGAAACTAAAGTCCGTCCTCTTTCTATACCTTCTTACAAAATTTCAATCCGATCCCCAAAGAGAAAGTTATGAAACTTTTCCCCAGGTCACCTGTTTGGAATGTAATTCAGGAGTCTGCAAAAAGACCAACTTCCTCAGATCATATCTCTGCAAATATAGCACGAAAATCTCTGAAATTTAGACTCGAGGTTCAACACGATTTCTTCTCAAATGGGTTTCTTTTGCAACTTTTGAAACATCACAGAAAAAAATTTATAGCGAAAACGCCACAATGACCTGTTTGGAGCAGCGAAACCCTAGAATCCAAACCTCTGATACCAAATGTTAGGAAATCAGCTCAAGAAAAGATAGAAAAGATAGATCAACGCCTTATAATTCAGCCTCTTCGAGGGGGCAACCTCCTTTACATTACATAAATGAATAATTCTTTGATGATTTAAATGACAAAACCTCCTTTCTATATATAGGAGTCTAAGGAGTCACAATATAATCCAGCCGACCTAACAATAATAATATAAAGCCACAAAAATAACAATAGAGGGATTCTATGGGGCACAGTAATAACAATATGGGGGCAATAGGGGTACAACAATATTAATAAGGTGTATAACTACAATAGGAATGGGGTAATCACTAGTATTATAGGGACCCAACAGTTATCAATCCATTGGGTTGGGTACCTATTTGGGGTAGTGATCTTGTTCAGTGCTCGATAGTTAATACAGAGTCTCCAAGTCCCATCCTTCTTCTGTACCAACATGATCAGGCTCCCACAAGGCGATGAACTTGGCCGAATGTGACCTTTCTGTAGCAGCTCCTGAATTTGCCTCTTGATTTCATTGTTCTCCAGAATGGAGCATTGATAGATTCGTCCATTGGTTAATGACGCACCTAGGGTCAGATCGATGGAGTGCTTGACTTGATAGTGCAGAGGCAGCGATATGGGGATAGTGAAGATGTCCTCATACTCCTCCATGACCTTCTCCATCTGTTGTTGTCACGTGGAGGGTCCTTGTCTCAAGGTCATGGCCACTGTCTTCTTCTTTCCTTGAGGGCATATCATCGGGAAAAAAATTCCTAGTTTTTTAAATTAGTTTACTGCATTTTTTTGTAGTAACTAGAGAGATGGCGGTAGGCAAGTGTGGTGAAGTAAAATTTTAAGTGCCGACACAAACAATTCCTCTATCCCGATAGTGGGTCTAGCCGCTAATAAGACATTCTATGGAAGATTTCCTCAGGTTAGAACCAATTAAGAGGGCCTACCTCTTAGTATGCTTATCCTGTTTGGTGATGACCTTACTTTCTCGCTCCAGCTATCTCCTGTTTCCTTATTCGAACACCTGAAGCAGGGAAACAATAGCAAACAACAATTGTTAAATAGACAAATTGTAATTCAACCTACTTAACAAGTCAAGAAGCATTAATTCATAAACATGTGAGATGACACATTATGTAGGAAATCAATCGATAGTTTCATATATATTAAATCAAGAAGAGATTACAACCATTGTCTTGACGTTGTTGTTCTCCTCCGACAAATCCAGGTTCCCAAAAACTTCCATTAGCATTCCATGATGGCCTCAACAATGATATTTTTAAGGCTCTTTCCTTTATTCTTCATACTAAACCAAATTCACACTTCTCCCTCACACACAACTAGAGAGCTATAACTATGAATAACTTGTTGATTACTCCAGACTTAATTAACACTAGCACACCCACATTAACCCTTCCACACCAGCCTGTGCTTGGGAGAAAGGGAGGTTTATATAGCATGAATGGATGGTAGATGGTTCCTCTTCTCATGGGACAAGGTCTTATCTCTTGAGGTAGTTCCATCCTAATAGGGGAAAGGAGCCCAAACTAACATCCTCGACTCCATCTATCCCAACCATTTACCAGACTTCCATTATGAAGCTTCTAGAGCTGGAAGCTTCGGCTCCTTATTTAAAAAACTTTCCAAAAGAGGATTGGTGTGACCAGAGTCAACGTTGGGTTAATCCGAGACCAGAGTTAAGAGGGTATGGTTAATATGCACAGAGGTGAAAAATAGCCAAAGTCTAAACTTGGCATAGTTAGATGAAATATTTCTGCTTAAGGACTTAACCTTGGATAAAGTGAGTTTTCATTAAATGTTATATATCTGCTGGGTAAAACCTTGATCTAAGAGAAATTTTCCCTAAGTATGGAATACGTGTAATTCCTGGGACATGTACATGACAGGTACATAAAACCTTGATCTAAGAGAAAAATTCCCTAAGTATGGAATACGTGTAATTCCTGGGACATGTACATGACAGGTACATAGTAGACATGCAATTTTTGTTTTCATAATGTGGGTATTATCGGCTAAGGCTGCATCATATATGTTCCTTTTCTTTATAGTATCCTCTATGATACCACTTGGCATACATGTATACAAGAGAACTCCCCACAAACATGTCATAGTGTAACCCAATTTTCAATATGTCTTCATGAACTTGTCTGCCATTTTCTTTCCATTATAAAGGTAAATTTAGTTGGTTGGATAACTATTTGTTGCATCTAGTGAAATAGGTTCAAGCCTCCTAGAAAATCACCGATCTCGCATAAACTGCAATCATTGTGTTCCATGAGACAACATCTTCTTGAGGCATTTTGTAAAACACATGGCATGAATCCTTAAATCTTCCACCTTAACATAAATGCATATGAGGCTAAACCCTAAGAATATGTTGGATTCAAACCCACTTTGGATCATTTTTTTATGAACTTTCTTGCCATGTTTGAAAGTAGGCATGCAAACACATGTTTGGAGAACACTAGAAAAAGTGAATTCATTTAGGCAAATGTTTGATTCTCACATCTCATGATACAAAGTCAAGGTCTTGTCACTGTGTCCATGCTAGCCTAGGCCACTATCAAACTTGATCATGGACCCATATTTCTATTGGAAACTTCCTTCAGTAGTAGGAGGGCATCAACTAAACTGTTGCACTTAGCATGCGTGATAACTAGTTTCATGTCTAAGGAAGTGTTTTCCTTGAAACCAGTCTAAACAATATGAGCATGGATTGGCTTGGCCTCTAGTATATATATTTGTGATGAAATAGTTGACAACAATCATAGGATGGAGGTTTTTTTTCGACCTTTAGTTCTGGATAGTTTTTAGCATTGGCAGGTCTATCATTATGATACTCAAATTGTGAGGTTCCTTAATATTTTGTAGGTCTCTTCTAACTATGAGATGAATTGGATAGGGGAAGATACAAATGAAACTAAGGTTAGGTAGTTTTAGGAGAAAAAGTATCCCAATGGCCTTGTCCCATTAGAGAAACTTTTTTATTAGTGTTATATTGTATAAGAAAGAAAAAGATGTCAGCAATATTGAAGAGGTGATTGAAATCAATTTGGGATCCGAAGTAACTCCCACAATAGTCAAGCTTGGAAAGGGTTGTTTGCATGAGGAGAGAAATCCAATTGAAAACCTTATCAACAAGTATAAAGATTCTTTGCCTATATTTATGATTATTTAAATGCATACAACGATGATATTATTCAACATAATATCCCATTGAAGGAGGATGACAACCCATTTAGACAAAAACTAAGGCATATGAATTTAAAATTGACACCTATAATTTAGAAGGAGTTGTAGAAAATTCTCGAGGAAAAAATCATTTCTCCTACAAGATATTCAACTTGGGTGGACAACTCAGTCTCTGTAAGGAAGACGAATAATGACATTAGAATATGTGTTAAATTCAATAATTTCAATGAACTATCGTTGAAGGACAATGATCCTTTACCCAACAAGGGGTATTTATTGCAAAGGATAACCCGGCCTTGAATGATTTCAATGTTGGATGGTTTCTCAAAATATAATAAAATTAAAGAAGTTATTTCTTCAGCTCCTGTAGTTATAAATATTCAAAGGAGTTTCAAATTTTCTAAATTTCTTCAGAAGAAGCAATCACAGTGGTATTTTTACAGAATAATGTGCAGGGATTTGGGTACCCCACAACACATATTAATAAAGGCCTAACAGTAAGCATAGATTTTCATCCTTTGAATCAGTCAAATTTATTAGGTAATCTTCACTTTCAATTATGAGAAGTCTATACTCTATTGGGGTCCTCAACCGAATTTCTACATCTACAGTTTCTCTTAAATGCTTTGTAACTATGAAATAACTTCTGAACATAATCACTTGCATGAATATTTTTCACTTGGAATAGATTTTGGTGATATTTCAATTTGGGAAGTGGTATCTTCAGAATTTGCGATTTATCAGAGCTCGAAATGTCTATGCAGGTATAAATATATTTTTAAAGAGAAAGTAATTTGGGTGAAGTTTTTTGTAAGATGAATCTCAACAAAATATAGTTTAAAACTTTAAGGTAGCAAGTAATTTGGGTGAAGTTTCCTATAACTTTCTCAATAACATATAGTTTTGGATCATTTATAGACATTTTTTGTTATATTTGTTTAAGCATTCCTTTCAAAAGAATCCACTGCATGGGTATGGGTTGGTATGTAAATTTGGCTACTTGATATTGTAGTTAGGTTCTCAATATTTATCCATCATTTTATTTTTATGAAATTTAATATTAATTAGCCTTACATGAGTTACAGGAGTGACATTTTCTAAGAACATAGTCCACATTTATCATTCTAGTGAGGTTGACAAATTGCAACAACACCTTGAGGTTGATATTCAAGTTTGGAAAGATGTTTTATTAATGGAGTTTAAACACTTCACAATTTTAATGTTAGTAGTAGGGACATATACATCGTTAGGATCTTCTTGTAACTATCTTATATGTTCTTAGCTAGGTTATGTAGTATTTAGGATTTATCAATTTCATTTATTTATATAAGTATTCTCAACAATTTGTTTTTTAGTCAATATTTAGAGCCAACTAGTGTGGTTTATCATCCAAACATTCTGATAAGAAGTCACATTAGTTGGCTAGAAACCTCAACTCAAAAACAAAATATGATAAATTTGGAATTATTAATCAAAATTATTCATCTCACAACCATCTATACTTTGATTTTTTTGTCTTTATTTATATTCTGCATTAAATTTCTTTTAATGACACATATTCATGTAACTTTGCATATTGATGCACATATAGGAAGTTTGAATGATATTGCTTTCGTCATCCATAATGAGCGGCTTAAATTTATCACATGTGGATGATGATAAGGTCATCAAGATATTTATAACATTGGATTTTTCAAATTCAATTCATTTTATAAATCATGGTTTTATAAATGGTGGATATTACTGTACAAGTTAAATTTTTAACTTAATGAATATATACAAATTATTTATTGCTTATTTTTTCTTTTTAATTAAAAAACTGAGTTAAAACACACATTTTGAAAATATTTTTTTTCTCAGTATTGTTTTTAGATAGACAAAATGTTAAGTAGTATTCCATTGAATGATAAATGTTGAAGAAATATTCAACTAAACATATCATTTTTGGCTTGGTAGTTAATAATAGAGATAATGAATTTTTTTTTCCAAATTAATTAAATGATAATTTTAGAATTGATGGTTTTCTCAATAAAAATCAAAATAAAATAAAATAAGTCAAATTGATATATTTTTTTTCAAATTATATCAAAACTAAATAAAGATTGCTAGATTAAATTAATTTAATTATTTAATCAAATCATTTTTATAAATTTTATTAAAATCATGTTAAACTTAAGACAAATATATTTAATTAAATTTCTATATTTATTCTTATAAATGGACTTACTTTAAGTGGTTGGTTTCTTTTTGTAATTTAGACAGACCCATCATAAAAAAAATTAATGATCACTCAAGTTGACCGATAAATGGCTTGTAAAATTACATAGTAAATTGAATTCTTTGAGGTTCCTTTTTCCAAAGAATCATTTTGCATGCTTTCTTACTAAGGATATTATTCTACACAGATTCATCACTTAGTGTTTCGATGAATATTGTTTCCATAGTTTGATGATACCCACTCATGACTAGGTTCTGAAGTATATAGTTCCCATATTTTTTCTTTACACAACTCATATATGTATAGCTCTTAGAGGGTGATGTTATGTTAATATTTAATAATTACGTACACAACTTGGCCATACATTATGGTTAGATATTTGTTCAATGCACTAATGTCATAACCATGTCTTGGGTCTTAACCAAGTTCAACCATAGTTCAACCATAGGTTGCAATCTTGAGCTTTGATTAAAAAACTAAGAGGCCTCCCGCTCACCTAGCCGAAAGTTCTTCACGGAGCTGATCTATCGCCAGGTGGTAGCTCTTATCTTGAGACTCCTTAATAGATGAACGGTTATAGAATTTTGGGCACAGATCGATGGTGGATAGAGAGGGACGATTAGGGTAACCACACAATCATTCTGAACAGGGCAATTATGTCTCATTTTGCTGGTTCCATTGAGATGTGAGAGCTCTACAATTTCTAGTGAGGGTTTAAGCCCAAAAATGACACAGGTTCCCTTTCCTATTTGATTTAGGAGATGAGTACACTTCATTTAATTATTCCACTGAGAATAGCAGACTTCGCTGGAGGTTTGAATACAACATCACAGTTATGAGTTTCCTCCGTTTGGTAAACAACCGACGTGGCTCCAGGTATCTCATAACCTTGCTCAATACCTTCCACTTCTATGAACTAGTAATCATCAAGGGTACTAACTGTGTTACTGCTACCATGAATAGGGATTTCAGTTACATTAATGGTCTCAGCACTCAAGTAACTGAACCCATCTTAAATTTTCTTTTGTTATATTTGATTAATAGCATATTTGTGAATTTTAAAGTGCGACTGACCCTTGACTTGTAATTTTTTTGAAGGTATAAAATGGGGTTTCAGTTTCAATTCCTTTTAATCTTGTTTCTTCCCAGTCGTCGTCATCTTCTCATAGTTGTCATTGCTTCATTTATCAGGTTCTTACTCAGTCCCTTCTAAGAGGCCTACTTGTGCTTGATAGCTCATTTTTGTTGTTGGATCTTGATTCCTAGAAATTACTATGGTTCAAAATTCACATTGATCGATTCCCATTGTTAATTTGGGTCTAGGGTTCGAATTCTCTTGCAACTATTTTCTTTGTTCTCTTTAAAGGATAACTAAGGCTTATGAGTGAAGAACTGTTGACCAACCAGAGTTTAGGGTTGAATATTGAGCAGAAGAAAGTATAATTGTCATTGGTGTTTTCCAAATTAAATTAGCACTGGAAAGAATCGACCTTGTGGTCGACAGTGTAGGTTTCATTTTGACCTATCCACAAGTCAAAGAAATCATTGACAACACATGTTGACATGAGTATAAACCCAACTAGGACACGAGTCTCATCCTAGGGGGTCAACGCTTTCAATGAGTGTGGAGATGGAGCACTCATTAACTTAATTAGGCATAAACTCTCTATATTTGATATTGTCCAGTTCTTACCTTAATATTTCTTGATTAAGTTGTTCATTTTTGAATGGGGTTTCTTTATAAATTCAATACTACACCTTTGGTTCCTCCCCTGCGTAGTGTTTATGAATATTAGATATTTTTTTCTCGTAATAAAGAAGAAATAATTCTTGAATGGTTCAGTTAATGTTTATATAATTTCTTCCCTCGTTTACTGTTAATAATTTCTCATTATGTTGAGATAGTTCTTACGCTATTTGCATAGATTCTTTATGAAAGTAATTAAGAGTTGAAACATTTTCTGCAGAAGAAAGTTTAAATACTTATTTTTGGTAGTTTTAAGATTGTCTCTTCATTTTCTCATTAAACATAATGTTTTCATTTAATCGATTTTTGTTTGTTTAACTAGAAGATTCTTTATGAAACTAATCAGGAGTTGAAACATTTTCTGCAAAAGAAAGTTTAAATACTTATTTTGGATAGCTTCAAATTGTTTGTTCATTTATTGATTAAACATAATGTTTTCATTTAATCATTTTTTTTTGTTCAACCGACTTGTTACCAAGTACTATTTTCCAAAGTCTCAGTTAAATAAACAAAAGAGCTGACAGTAATAATTATTTACATTAGTGGGGATTTTACACCCTTTTATTTTCTTGTAAGTATGTAATTTGAGATCGAGTGAGATGAAATTTTTCTTAAAATGGTTTGACAAATCCTCTAATATAATATTCATGTAATCCAATTAGCTGAGCTCTATGAAAAATGGGAAAAAGAAAATGGTGCAGAGTTGATTATCATCAAGGTAAAACTCTCTACTCTTTTGGATTGCAATGTTTTATTGCCAAATTTTTAATAATGTACCACATTCAAACATTCCTTGACATCTTTGTATATCCTTCAGGGGGTTGGGCAAGCATTTTGTGTTGGGGGAGACTTGCGGGCATTGTATTATGTAAAGGCGGGTTAGTGTCCAACATTTTTTAAAATGATAGCTTTACTTCTTGGGTATAGTTTCAGAAGAGTTGACTGTTAGATTGCAAGCTTAAGTAGTAGAAGATGTTCATTTATGTCTTATTTTAATCTTGTTGTTAGCTATTTTCCAATTCGTTTTTCTGTTTTAAAGTTTACCAGTGTTAAAGATATATATGAAAGGCAATTAGTACAACCACATTGGTAAATGTGGTTGATGTAGGTAGATCAACATTATTTGTTATTTAATAATATATTATTTGGTTAATCTCATGAGATAATTCTCATAATAATTTGATAATTGTATTAGGTAAATGTGAAAAAGTAAATATGGATTTAGAAATATAAAATAGTTAATATTTAAAATTTTATTCATTGATGTGAAAATGACCACCAAAATATGTCATCATTTCTTATATATAACCAAAAGATAACTATTTGGATTAAAAGAATACTTATAAAAGTAAATATCAACACTATTTCTTCAAAACAAATATTGAACTGCACATTGACATAACTAATTTATCTGATTTTGTTTATGAGTGCTTTTATGTTATCAATCCTGATTCGTAAACATTTTTTCAGACAAACATATTATCGAGCTTATGTACAAAATCTATTGGCTTTACTATCACATTCATACATACAAGAAAAATCTAGTGAGGACTGCCACTTTTTTGTTTATGCCATTTTTAATTTCTCATATTTTAAAATTGACTGCAATTTGTCATTCAAGACTCGTGCTAGTATGTTGGGAAGAATAATGTCTCTTAGATTTTATATGAATCTTTTCAATATAAAATTTGAAGTTTATTAGATTATGTATATGCTTTCTTTGCCATCTAAAACTATAATAGATAGTATACATACCGGAGTTCTCCATAATTCTCCTTGGGAAGAATAATGTCTCTTAGATTTTATATGGATCTTTTCAATATAATTGAAGTTTATTAGATTATGTATATTATGCTTTCTTTTTCATCTAAAGCTATAATAGATAGTATACATACTATAGTTCTCCATAATTCTCATTTAAAACATAGTTAATATTTCATCGCTAACTTGTTATTTTTCTTCCAACACTTTTTATAAAAATAGAAGACGAGGATTTCTCCTCCAATTCTTATGTTCCTATTTAATTAATTGCAAAGAAAAAATTTCATGTTTGATTCACGTAGCATTTGTTAATGGACTTGCAATGGGAGCAGGTGCAAGTCTAGCAATATTATCTACATTTAGAATAGTCACAGAGAAAATTGAGAGTTTTTTCAATTTTAATCAAAGATTTCCTATTTTCATATAGAGGATTAGCATATCCTCTTCAATTATCTATCCTCATCATAAAAAAAATATTTAGGCATTTTATTTAGAAATCTATGTTACTGAAATTTTGTTTAGGCATTTTATTTAGAAATCTATATTACTGAAATTAGTAAAGGATTAATTAGCAAACATTTAATATTTAGGATTAATTAGCAACCATTTAATATTTAATATTTATAGAATGTCGTGAAAATTATTTCCTTTAAAGTATATAGTAAGATAAATAATTTTAAGATTTCTAATTTATTAATATTTTTCCTTCAATGATCACAGTTCACTTTCTCTCTACTTTTGTTGACGGATCAACAGATTAAAACTTGATGTATCCCCCCAAGTAAAGGAAACAACTTGTTTCATGGTCATTGTGAAAAATCATTTGAGAGACGTTCCTTTTGATAGTTTTCTCTAAAGTTACTTCTTGACATTCTAAATTTTTTCTTGGTTCTAAAAGCTCTGGGCCTTTTTGCAGCAATAACAATAGGTAGACATGAAGCTGTTGAAGCAAGTGTCTTTGGATATTCCACAAAATATCTTCTGGACTACCATTTTTGAGTTTGTACTAGACACCGTTGGGGAAAGGCAAATCAAGTGATAATGAAGAAATACTATATCATGTTGCGAGCATGTCTATCAATTTTCCATCTTTTGTAAAACAAACTTGCATGAAGACAACTTTCATGAACGCAAGATTGCCAATCAATTAAAAATTCGAATGAATATACATTTTACAATTTTTGTAAATCCAAATAGATATACATTTTATAATTTATTTATTTTTCCTTATCAAGGAAGCCAATTCCAATTATACACGGGTATTGAAATTGTGGAGCTAACCACTTCATATAAATTTAATTTTCCACCATTTAATGTGATTTAAGCTTTCGGTTTTATATGTGAGAAAGTAAACTCTCTTGTAGGATGGAGAAATGTTGAACACTTTTATTTTTCCTCATAATATATCATGAAATGAAATTCCAACAGAGGATCTTGCATGTTCAAATCCAATGACATTCAATGACATGAATATATTTTCAGCAAATATAAGTCATTCAGCAAATCTAAGTGTGTTGCCTTATTATTTTCAAGGTTGCTTTCGAGAATTGTTAAGTTTTGGAAATTGTTTTTCTTTTAGATTTAAAATGACTTTGTTGTTAACTTCAAAAAAATTGTATATTTTTTTTACCATAAAGAACATAGATTTAAGCTAATTAGAATCATTGTTTGGGAACTTTAAATGTTGAAACCAGCTTAAAAAAACATTTAAAATGATTTTGTTTTTTTTTTTTTTAATATTTTTTCATATTCCCTTTAAAGAGATAATAGTTGAAATTATGGGCCTATATTCTCTATAGGCAATATGTTTTTAATCTCAGCTAATGTCTCCCAAGAGACAAAAATGTAATTGTAGAAAATTTAAAAAGATTTTATTTAATGTTTTTTAATATATTTTTCATATTGTCTCTAGAGAGACAATAGTTGAAATTATGGACCTATAATCTCTATAGACTATGTCTTTAATCTCAACTACTGTCTCTAAAGAGACAAAAATGTAATTGTCTCTTAAGAGAAAATAATTCATGTGTCTTTATAGAGACAATAATAATATAAGTTCAATATTGTCTTTATAGAGACAATTTTTTAAGACAATAAAATTTTGAGACAATCGCTTAGAGACAATATTTAGGACAACACACAAGTTTCTTTTTGTCTCAAGTTAAGACAATTGACTTGAAAAATGTCTTAAATATTGTCTTAAAAACCCCCTACATGTAGTAGTGTAAGCAAATTTTAAATTAAATTGACCAAATTAATCTTAGATATATTTAGCATATTTAAAATATCAAAATAATTAGATGTTCAACAAATTTTGTATGAACGCACATGACTGAAACCAACCTAGATCCATCTTAACACCAGATCTATCAAGCGCCGAGAGGGATCAAATCTCTCGAGGTGGAAACCTTTCCTCATGTTTTCAAGTAAAAAAATAGTTTTGCACCTTGAGAGATTTGATCCCTCTTGGCGCTTGATAGATCCAGTGTTAAGATGGATCTAGGTTGTTTATAGTTCAAAAACTTGAAAATTTAATTTATAAAAAAAAATGTAGTAATATTATAATAATTTTATAATAAAATAATGGAATTTTATAAGAGTGTTATTATAACTAGAACAAACAAACTTAAAACAATGTTTAATAAATTATCAATCTTCACATCTAATGACAATGGAAAAAGACTTCAAAATTTAATTTGTAAAAATAAATTGAAGTCATACTAATATAATAATAATTTTATAATAAAATAATGGCATTTGATAAGAGTGTTATTATAACTTCAACAAGCAAACTTAAAACAATGTTTAATAAATTATTAATCTTCACATCTAATGACAGTAGAAAAAGACTTCAAAATTTAATTTATAAAAATAAATTGAAATCATATTAATATTATAATAATTTTATAATAAAATAACTACATTTCAATAATTTTATAATAAAATAACCACATTTGAGAAGAGGCTTGCACTAGACAATTTCAAGACAATGTCCAATAAATTTTGGATCTCCACGTTTAATTATATACATAAAAATAAATTTAAATTTAATTTATAAAAATAAATTTAAATCATATTAATATTAATATTAAAATAATTTTGTAATAGTGTTCATTTGATAAGAGTCCTACACAAGTCAAAACTTCGGAATATTCAAAAGGAGCTTGACAGGTTATCTGAAGTTTTTGCTTCACAATCGCTTCCATTTCATCTGCGATGTTATATTAAAGATCTGGAGAGGAGAAAATAGAAAATTCTGGATCTGGAAGAAGCCTCATGGACGCTGAAAAGCAGGGCCATTTGGCTTAAAGAAGGAGATAGGAACTCAAATCTTTTTCATAGATTCCCTAACTCCAGGCATGAAAAAAACACTATCTAGAAGATTGATGATGGGAAGGGAGGTTTTCTACACTCAAGCGGTCAAATATTTTGAAAATCAATATAGAAGATCCGATGATGGTAGAATTGAGGACATAAATTGGGGGATTGCTCTGTACCCTCAAATGTATGATGACATCCAAAATGAATCCTTATTCCAACCGGTTACAGAAGAGGAACTGCTGGGGGTCATGAAATCTTTTGAAAAAGACAAGAGTCCTAACCCGGATGGGTGGATGATTGAAGTTTTTATTCATTTCTTTGACCTCTTTAAAACAGAATTACTAGGGAGGGTTGAGGAATCTTGATTATCGGGCAATATTCATTCGCTAATATCTTCTACTCTTATTGCTCTCATTCCGAAAATTTCGGATGCATCCTCATTCCAGGAATTCAGACCTATATCACTATGCAATATTTCTTTTAAAATTATTTCAAAAATCATTGCTGGGAGAATTAAGGATACACTATCTAGATTTTTAACAAGGGACCAGCATGGTTTTCTGAAAGGCAGAAATATTTTGGATGTTGTTGCAAATACACAGGAAGGATTATTTTCTATGCAAAGAAATAAAAAGGAAGTTTTTATTCTGAAGATTGATCTTAAAAAGGCATATGACTGCCTTGACTGGGGATTCATGAGATGTCTCCTTGCAAAAATTGGCCTAAACTCCAAAATGATCAACTGGATTATAGCTTGCGTGGACAATGTAAATTATGTTATCATTATAAATGGTTTGCCATCCTCATATTTCTCAGCTGCTAGGGGACTTCGGCAGGGATGTTCCTTATCTCCTTTATTATTCATATTGGCCATGGATGCTCTTAGTCTTTACATCAATGAAGCTGTCGTGGAAGATAGATGTCGGCCTCTGAAGATTTGCAAGAGCAACTTTATATCCCACAATTTATTTGTGGACGACATCCTCATTTTTGGCATGCTATGTAAACTTACTTGGACATGTCTCTATGAAATATTAATTCGATTTCAAAAAGCTACAGGTTTGCATATGAATGAATCTAAATCATCCTTTTATCATAATGAAGCTAACATGGACCTTATTGGTTTTCTAACTTCTCTATTTGGGATTGAAGCGAGATCCATCAAAGATGGGATAAAATATCTTGGATTTCAGCTAAAAGCTAAGGGATATTCAAAATCGGATTGGCTCTAGATCCTTGACAGATACTATAAAAGGATCTCTAGTTGGGAATATAAATGCCTTTCTATGGGGGGAAGAGTTGTGCTAACTCAATCTGTGCTGGTTCAATTAGCAGTATATTGGGCTCATTTATACTACATTCCTGCGAGCATAATCCAAATGATGAATAGGCTTACTGCTAATTTTATTTGGGGAGGGCAATCGGAAAGAAGGAAATATCATTTAACAAAATTATCTGATGTCACTTTTCCAAAGAAATTAGGTGGATGGGGTATTCTCGACCTTAGGACCTTCGGAAAGGCATTAATTTGCAAATCTCTTTGGAGGGGAATATTTGGGGACGGGCCATGGAGCAAGACTATAAAGAAAAAATACATGGCAAACAAAGACATTTCATTCTGGTTCAAAATGGGTAAGATTGGGGCTAGTTATGGTTCAGCAATCTGGATGAGTTTCCGTAAAGTTGAATCAATTTTCTTGAAAAATCTGATCTGGAGCTTGCAAACTGGGAACAAGATCTTAATAGGAATAGATCCGATCATGGGAGATGGTGATTTCATCGATATATCTCAGAATCTTATGCATTTTTTTCATAGAAAGGGATTCTTCACTTGGAATAAGCTTATTGAAGCATGGTTGGGCCCTATTCCTATTTGGAAAGATTCTACTTGTATGGGCATGACTGGTGAATTGGCGCGTCAGTGGGAGCAAGTAAGGGGTTGTTTGCGGAATTGTGGTTTCTGCCGTACTTCGGAGGATGATGTCCTCGTTTGGAAAGGCAAATGCACTACGGAGCCTGTAAGTGTTAAGGAGATATATACAAATCTTATCAGTATTAAATGTGATCAATCCAATCCCATCTTTCTGGTTGTCTATTGGAAGTCCGGTTGTCCTCGAAAAACCATCTTATTTTCATGGTTGGTATTCCATAATAAAAATCTGACATGGGATAATTTACAGAAGAGAACTGGAATAGGTCCCGAATATTGTTATGCATGTAAGTTTGCTGAGGAAAACAATTTTCATTTGTTTTTTCAATGTCAATCTTCTCAACAACTCTGGCGTCGTCTTGCTAATTATTTTGGAGTTCCCTATATTTCTCATTCTTCTATTATCGAGGCTTATCTATGGTGGAGCGATCAAAAAGACACATGGAGGTCTGTCATCATACTTGTCATCTGGTTTATATGGAAGTGGAGGAATCATGTCATCTTTCAGGACAGGAAGGATCCATTTATGGCAGTATTCGATAATATAGTATCATCCATGGACTATATCCATGCAAATCCTTCACAGAATATCAAGTCAAAGCCTGCAGATCCTTATCCAGTGCATTCAGTTTATCCAAGAGCATATTTTGACGGAGCAGCTTAGAATGAAAACAGTGGATGT
Source organism: Pinus tabuliformis (assembly GCA_031772625.1). NCBI lineage: Eukaryota > Viridiplantae > Streptophyta > Pinopsida > Pinales > Pinaceae > Pinus > Pinus tabuliformis. Next base: position 1,915,177,056 of record CM062818.1, read on the forward strand.
GGTGTACATATTATCATGGATGATAATACGCAATATCAAATATGCTGGAATGGTGGTAGGGGCTCCAATATAAAAGCAGAGGCGATGGCTCTTGCTGGCCTTCTTTCCATAAGTCATTATCTAAATATTCAATCACTTCAGATTTATGGAGATTCAAAAGTCATTATTGATCATGTCACTCAGAAGCACCAGATAAAAAAACAGCATCTTGACGGCTGGCTGAATAGAATCATGGATATGTGGAGGAAGATGGAAGACTATACTATAAGTCATATTTACAGATCTCAAAATGTCTAGGCAGATATCCTATCTAAAAAGGGTCTTCTCACACAACCGGGCATCTGGAATATGGAGGTAATTTTTGAAGCTGAGAGATTTCCTATTCAGGAATTCTCTCTCCCTAGTTCATAGCACTTTTTGTCACTCAAAAGCCCAGGTATGTCTCTACTATTTCTATATTTTTGTATTTGTATATGCCACTATTTTGTCTTGCAGGTGGTAACAGATCTATATCCCTCCGAAATTTTGAGAATGTGGCATATTCTCCTCCATCATTCTATCATCAGTAATGTTTGAAAATGTGGCATATTCTCCTCCATCATTCTATCATAAGTAATGTATCTTTATACAGTGCATATATATTGTTTTTCTGAACACAGGAATATTGTGGATATATTGAATCAGTCCTATCTAGAGTTTATTGTATTCAGAATAGGTGAACTTATATTCAAAGATGATGTAAATATTTCATCGTTATATATCTTATATAATAATATTGAGCTTTTTTTTTCTGAAAAAAAAAAAAAAGTCCTATTTTGACTAGGCCAGATGAGCTAAAACAATGACGAATAAACTCACAATCTCTACATGCCATTCTAATTGAAAACCTTAAAAACCTAATCTATAAAAATAAATTTAACTTATATTAATATCATAACAGTATAATTACATAAATTCACAATCTCTACACACCATTCCAGTTGAAAAAACTTCAAAATCTAATTTATAAAAACTAAATTTAATTTATATTAATATCGTAATAGTATAATTACATTCGATAAGAGTATTATTCTAGTGAGACCAGCTTGAAACAATGTCCAAAAAATTCTCAATTTCCACGTCTATTAGTTGATAGAATCTTCATACGTTTAACTGCATCATGCGAAAGCCATCCTCTTAAGACTTCTTTAGGTTTTTTATGAAGAGACATAAATTGCAGATGATATAGTCTTCCCTCACAACCGTGAGATACGGTTAATGTAAAACAGAAACTCCTTGTGGTATGATGGACAACCAGATTGGAAAGAAGAGTCTTCATTTTCTGTTGTTTCCATGGCTGGTGTAGGGCCACATTAATCCCTTTCTACAGCTCTCGAAGGCTCTTGCAATCCACGGCCACACAGTCTCCTTTCTCTCCACTCCCGTTAACATCTCCAGAATCAGACCTTCCCTGCAACTTCAAGGGTGGCCGGGCTGGATCGATCTGCTCGAACTGCCATTACCGCCCACATAAGGCCTGACTCTGGGAGTCAAATGCACCGCAGACATCCCCATAGAAATGGCATTTGCGCTCCAGAAATCCATAGACGGCCTGGAGAAGCCGTTCGGAAGTCTCCTCAGGCAACTCTCGCCCGACTACGTTGTTCATAACTTCGCGCAGTATTGGGCACAGAACGTCACTGCTACGATGCACGTACCATCCGTCTATTTCACAGTGTATTCGCCGGCGATCTGCAGTCATTCCCTCCTCCTTTCCAGGTTATTGAACAAGGAAATAACCGCCGAAGATGTGGCCGCTCCGCCGCCCAGATTTCCATGTTCGGCGATATCGTTTAGGCTATACGAAGCGCGGGATATGTTAGATATGTACATAGGAATACCCGGTACTGTTACTGCGCCATATCGACTTGCTCAATGTGAGAAAGGATGCGTGGCCGTGGCCGTGGCCGTGAAATCCTTCTTTGAGGAGGACGATAAGTATATTCGTTATTTCCAGGAGACTATCAGAGTTCCCGTGCTCTCTGTGGGCCCGCTCATGCCCGTCTCTAAGCCCGGCCTGGACAACTGTGAGGGCTCCGACCTACTGGATTGGCTGGACCGGCAGAGGCCATCATATGTGGTGTTTGTGTCGTTTGGCAGCGAGACGTTTTTGTCGAGAGAACAAGCCCACGAACTAGCACTGGGTTTGGAGCCGAGCGGGCTCCCATTCCTCTGCTCACCGCCTGTTCCTCACTTCTTGGACAACGCCCGGGAATATGCCCTGGAGCTCATTCCCGAAGGTTTTGAGATTCAAACATAGGACCAGGGCCCGGTAGTCTGGGGTTGGGTGCCATGGAGGCGCTGAATTTCTGAGTGTTTTGTTGGAGTCACTTGTACCGAAACACACACGGGAAGCGTTGACTTTCTACATCGCTATTAACTGGGAGTCAACAATCTCCACCCAAGGTAAGCCCAGTGTGTTTAGAACTCGAGACCTCTGGCTCTTATATCACTTGTTGGAGTGACGATTACCATTACATCAAAACCCCAGGTGTTAATAAATAAACACATCGCTAGGTTTAAGCACATGCCATGAAACACGGGGAACATTAACCTTCTACACACCATTAGCAAGTACCCAACATGCCATGCCTCCAGTACTCTTGCCCATAAAACTTGATCAGAGTTTGAATGCCCAGCAAATAGCGTCCGAACTGAAGTTGGGGATCGAGTTTGGCTGGGGAGACGACGACTCTTTTCTTAGCGAAAACATAGCTGCAGCACTGCGAATGGCAATGGCGGGGAGAGGCGAGGAAGAAATTGAGGTCAAAACTGGCTTGAGGCCCGTGATATTATAGTCGCCAATAGTGGACGGCAGCTGGATTACATCCATGACTTCATCAAACAGCTTGAACAGATAGCAGTAGCGTACACGCAGATATGAAAAAAGGACTTCCGATCGGTGACGTGTAGATTATGGCAATTTTAAAGACTAATTTTATTTTAGTTAAATTGGTTTGATTTTTTCAGTTAGTTTGTTTTATTTTAACTTTGTTATTGTAATAATTTAACCATGCAAGTGAGTTTATTTAATTCTGTAGATAAATGTGTTTATTTCTGAAATAAGATTTGTGGTTGTTTATTTTAGTGTAGGGTTTTCAAAATTTTAATCTAATTATAGATATTTAGATATTTTTTTAGAGTATTTTAAAATATAATTTTTTTAATAAAGAGATTTAAAATAGTTATGTATTTTTTTGGGTTTTAATTAAATTAAATTGATTGATTTTTAATATTTTTTCTATAAAGTAACATTTTTTTTGTGATAAATAGGAAATGAATTTTACTGATTAAAAATTTTGTCATATATTTTTTCAAATGTATATATGATATACTTTGATTGTGAAATGGACTATAGAAACCAAATGATATTGATGAGCCACAACATTATAACACAAACTATTTTAAAGCTAAGCAAAAGTAAATTGGGGTTACTTTTGTTAGATGTTTTTTAAAATTTATGTATATTAAATTTATATTTAAATTGGGGTTACTTTTGTTAGATGTTTCTTAAAATTTATATATTAATTTTTTTAATAATAATGATAATGATTTTTTGAAAGCTTGATAATGTAATGTTTATCATGAAGTGTTTTTATACCAACAATTTAATTTATATAACTACTTTAGTCAAAATTAATTATAAAAAAAACATCTCACTTATTAAATGTTCACACATTGATTTATTTTATAATTATACATCTCAATATATAGTTTGAAGCTCACATATGTGACACACTTCCCCTACATGGCTTGCATTTAAGCAGTAATAAAATGATTTAAACACAACAGTATGGTAATTATATATGCACCATAGGACTTCGTTTATATAAGATGGATTTATGAAGCTGGCCTAAAAATATGATCCCGAATTTCCTCGAGAGCTCGTTCCAAAAGTTCGTAACATTTTGATGCTTTTATGAGCAACATCGTTACCTATACTCTATAATTCCATTGTGGCATCAAATAATTCAATAATTCACAGTTCTGAGGCACGACATCTACAATATGTATGACTTAAATTTATTATCTCTATGTGGGTATGTATTGAGTAGTAGCATCAAATAGTTGCAATATTTTATGAAATCGTTATATGGTCTGAAGCACAATTCTATGGCAAAGGGTTTATGTGACGTAGTGTTTCATGAGGTGTAATAGTTGGTGTTTGAGGCTACGGCCAGGATAGGATGTGTTGTTAGTTATGATTTATAGTAATATTTGATGTTTTGGATATTATTGGCTTATCTAAGCCATTCCAGCGTTTATATTGTCAGGTTTTTTCTGTGTTGTTTTCTTTGAACACTTCACATAATTTATTTATGAATTTTGTACAATGTTTCAAATTTATGCTATTTATAGTGAGATACAATTATAATTTGACCTGTTAATGAATTTTGAGTTTAATGTATTCCCGTTTGAATCGGTTAATGAGTTTGGAAATGATTGATTGTATTTACCTGAAGGGTATTTGTTTTTATGATTTTCTCAGCTGCTTTGATGAACTAAGCCATTCGTTTTTAAGTTAATTTAACAAATAGTTTATTTTAATTGTGATAGGCATGATTAGAAATCATGGGATTCAGTTAAAGGAACCAGGGTACACAGCTCTGGATGAGTTCTTTCTGAACTCCTCCGAGGCAACAAACCCTAGGTGTTTGTTGAAATGCGATGCAACTATAGATTTAATATGAATGCGTAGAGAAAGGTTTTCCATGTTGACTTCATTATACGATTTGAAGAAGCCTAATATTTAGACATATATTTCAATATGAATTTTTGTAGTCTCGTACAATTCACATATATATAACCTACATAGAAGAGATAGGGTATTTGTTTTACTATTTTCCACTTATATGTTTTTGGGTTAAATCAACAATTGTCTTTAACACTATCTTCCCTATTAAATCAACGTTTGTGCTAATTGGTAGTTTACATTTATATATATCATTAAACATTAGTAATCCATATTGTCATCTAGTTTTACTATTCTACTTAGTAATTAATAAATGTCATGTACTAATGCTAAATCATTTCTATACTTTCTACTTATAGTGAATATTCTATCTTCTCTAGTGATAATGATTAACATGATAGTATCACTTATATGTCTTTAGTTATGCACACACTAGTTATTTGGAAGATCTCACCACCCAACCTTGGAACTAGCAATTACGTTGAGATTCCCCCTCCGAGCCCTTCCACTTCTATCAATCAGGAACATCTGGGTACCTTGGGTGTGAGGACAATATTGAGCCTCAAGTCTCATACCCCATAACTGTTACCACAATTTTCCTTCACACTGCTTTGGGTTTCCAACTCTAGGAATAATTCATCACAGTCCTGATTCCTCAACCCCCCAGGGTTCTGCCCTTTTTCATCTTAAGGAAAAGGGTGAAGGAATAGTTGTAATTGTTCTCAGAAGTTAATTCAATTGTTTCTTTGATCTTTTAACAAACTGGTCCAAAGTCCTTTAATTAATAATTAACAATATTTGTTGTGGCTATTTAAGCCCAATATTTTTAATAGTTTAAATAAAACATAAATGAACTTAAACTTGGTAAAAAATAATTTATGATGTCTTGTTGTATGTTACATTAATCTTGTTTTTATTTATGTATGTTGACACTACTTGTTATTGGTACAAGGAATTTGTTTGAGGAAGGCTCACCAACACAAAGACTTGAAGCCATTTTACAGAATAAGGGGTTGTGGCAATGTTAGATGGATTAGCGTAGTGTACATGCACACAATATAAATCAGTATATATATAATAAAAAGTTACGTGTTTAAGTATGAGGGGATTTCACAGTGCATTACATTAGATATCATTTTTGGGATTCAACTGCGTTAAGTAAGTCATTCATTTATGACCATTTCCATGAGCTCACTGGGGTGAATAAGTTGGATTGAAACTAGTGAAATCAATCACATAGCGACAATCATCACTTCTGGGGCTTGCACCCGGTAACCAAGTCTTCCCAGGGAGGTCGCCCATCCCAGATCGCCTCTCGCTCAAGCACGCTTAACTATGGAGTTTTCCCCACAATCAAGACCCCTTAGCTTGCTACCCCATTTGTAAAACCTTAGCAAGTATTATGCCTCATGAACCATTCAAGTAGAGTTCCCCTCACTCTTTATATTATTTTTTATTAAAAACATTCTAAAAATAGACACATAATCTATATAAAAAACTAAACTATAATTGAAAAGAAAGAATACAACATTATAAGAGAAAATCATTATCAATATCACTGTAAATATTTTTCCTATAATATTAAAATTGTAATTAACTAAAAAGTGTTTAAAAAAAATTATTTGAATTTATAATACGCATACTTTATACTTTATAAGCATTAATTACAACTATACACATGTTTATATTGGAATAAGGCTCTCAGAATTTTAGTTTAATTATCAATAATCATTAGGTGTGAGTGGTAGAGATTTAATCTCCATAGAATATTCATGAATATCTTTTTTTTTTCTCGGCAAAGCTAGCTAATCTATTATATTATATACAGGTAAACATTACATTCAAAAAGACAGGCTGCCCAGGGCCAACTGTGGCGCCTTGGGTAGCTGTGCTTGACTCAGAATTCGCCCTCGCAGGGGCAGCACTTCCAGTTTATACCAAAACACATGACACAGAGATGTTCCCAAGTAGTAACAAAACGGCCCGCGCAGGGGCATCCAACAAAAAGACGCATAACAGACTTTGCCTGGCCTACTGCCCATACTATAGTAAACGTGAACATGAACAGGAACTGAAAGGAAATAAACATAGATATTTAGCATAATCCAGAAACCAGCCGAGACCCCTAACCTATACCAGACCTGAGAGAGAGAGATGCATGCCCGAGAGTGCCTCTGGGAATTAATCTTCAGGTTTTTCCTCAATAATTCTGCACCAGCCTTGGCCTTCTGGGATGCCTGCCCACATTGCCATAGGATCCTGCGCGGGGGCCGGCAGCTCTTGCTCTTGAGGTCGGGTTGGGGCTTGCTGAAGCTCCTTCTCTGAATTACCCTCTGCATTTGATGGCTGCACCACTGGGCGTCTCTCCCTATTGCCCTCTGGAAGTACCTCAGCGGAGACCGGTTGCGGTCCTTCTTCATTCTCCTCAGGAACCTTTGTAAAAAGAACTGAGATGTGTGCGTTAATGCCCGCATTATCCCGCGAGCTTCCCAGGGTAAAAATGACTGAACCGAACGCTGGAAGCATGGGCGCTCCATCATTGGAGCTGCCGGCCTCCAAAAACTGACTGGCTGGAATTGGTGTGGCTCCCGCCCTCCTATAGCAATAGCAGCAGCAGCAGTGATGGTGGACATCCGCTGCAGGGGGACGTGAAGACTCACCACGCCCAGTACCTCTTCTACACGGCATTCTTTCACGCAGTCGCACCATGGATTCAACGACGCCCTCAGCTTGTTCCAGAGCAGTGCTTGAGGGCCTGTTGTTACTGCGTTCACTCCCAATTGAGTGTTGTCCCCAAATTGACTCGAGGCAGAGCTCAACTGTACACAAACAAAGCCCAGGATAAACAAGCAGGGAGCAAACCTCGTCCGAATGAATGTCGTCGCTCTCAGCATCAAAGGCGCAATACTTTCCCTCAGAGATCTGAGTAGCTTGCTCGGCACTCTGAGCCCATAACAGCAACATTCCATCCCTCTTAAACCAGCTAACATTCCCTTGGATTTTGCCCGCATTGAATGCTCTCTGCAGGCTCGCCATCGTTCCCAGCGTCCTCATTAAGGATTCTGCTATGCTTCTCCCGTCTTAACATCTCGGCGGCGAGGGGCATTAAAATCCTTTGTCCATCACGTGGCGGCACATGCTGGGCATGTGGCTCCCCATATCCTGGCTCGATGACACCCGCATCCGGGGAGACAGCTTCTCCTTGGATCAGGCTTTCACATTCCTGGAGCTGTTGCCTGTTAGGAATGATATTCGTGCTTCCGAATAGAAGGGGGAGATCAGTCTCGACCCCAATGTTGGCTAGGAGGTCGGCAATTTTGTTGCCTTCTCTTTTGGTGTGTATAAAGGAGATAGCTCTAGTGTTGCTTAGCTTTTGTGCTATGTCATTTAGCCTTGCTTCTAGTCTCCAGCAGAATATTCATGAATATCTATAGTAGTATACACTAATTAATTTTTTAAATTTATCTCCAAAGTAATTATTTTCACTCTTCTAATTAAATTGATTAATTAAAACAAAATGTCATATGAACTAATGCCATGTGGAGTGAGTTATGATTTTGTAGGCATGTGGTTTTGATAACCCTTGATATTGTAACAAAGTTTATTTACAAATTAAAAATTTCCATGGTAAAGTGGAGGTAAATCTCCATAATAAAGAATATTGTTCTATGTTTTTTTAAATCTATATGTTTAACTTACATATTAATTCATTGCATAATTAATAATAATAATAATATAGTTAAGTTTTATGATTTTTTAATTTTATTTTTTATTTTAACGAGTTGAGATGTATCACGAAGTAAGTGTTATTATGCAAGTGTTTTGATGCAAGTCATTTTTTCATAAAATCAATAAGGTTAAAGATATGGTAACAAAAAAAACATAAAATGATAAAAAAAGGATGTTTTTTCAAATGTAATACTTTAATTTTAAATATATTCTTTTATTAAAAGAAAAAAGAATTACACGAGTATCGACTAGCACAACCACATTAATAAAGTGATTGATATACTTTCACAAATGTCATTTATCATATGTCAATTTCCATATGAAAATTAGGCTATGAATCAACCACTTTATTAATGCAAGTATGTTAGGATATTCCGACACATAGGAAATAGTTAAGTATAACTTGGTCTAGTATAGAGTTAGGTAAAGTGTGTTTCTTTACTATGTACATTTTGTAACTTACAATCCGACGGTCACGATATGTAGTGATCCGACGGTTCATTCTCTCCTCGGTATTACCGACACTTGATCGGTTGGTTAACCCCCGATTGGTCCATGATCTCTATTTAAAGAGCATGGAGGGTCATTTGTAGGTTAACCGTTAATGAGAGAATCTTATATAAAATTTCATTCTTTTATTAATAAATTTCCTGAAGTGGCCGCGTTGGCTCATGCCGTGGACTGTTTCCCTCTTTGAGGGTTTTAACCACGTCAAAATACTGGTGTATTTATCTGTGATCTATGTGTGAGCGGTGTCCTTTGGTGTTCTGTCTGAGGAACTTACCCTATAAATTCCTACATGGTATCAGAGCTATTTGAGGGCCACATCCGTTGGTGATCCAAATCTGAAGCCGGTAGAAATGCATCTGATTGTCGTTTCCTAGATCCATTGTTTCTGACTACTTTCGGGCTGAGAGGGCTGCTCTATTGTGTTGGGGGCATCTGTTCCATTGAGGAACCCCTTTTGTTTCATGCGAAAAGGTTTCTGGTAGCCCTAGCTACGTCATTTTTAAGATCTGGAGGTATACAATGTTTATTTGCAGTTTACAGTGATTTTCTCTTTGGTTATTTCGGTTTCAATTTAATTAGCCTTTTTTATTACCGGATCTATACATTTCATTTCTGCGTATGCTCTTTGCCCCACGACTCTGTGTGATCTAGGCAAATTAGAAACAAAAAGGAAGGATTTTTCTCATGCGTATGCTCTTTTCCGCTGCCCCTTAGTGTGATCTCGGAAAATCAGAAACATTGAGGAAAATATTTAGTTTCAGGCTAAAGCTAACTTCGAGCCGCAAGGTTCGTTTTTTTTGTATGTCCGTGTTGGGTTTTGTGTTTTTTGTTTTGTAGGGAAAAAGAGCTTTCTCAAAGCAAGCACGCAACCCAAAGCTTCAACCCCTCTCTCTCTCTCTCTCAAACTTTTTGTTTAGCTCACTTGGTCCAAAGCTAATTTATGAGAGTAGAGGTCTTGAGTTCCAGTCTCCTTTTTATGGGGGCGGATTTTTCATTTCCGCACATTCCCGCACTTCGTCGGCATCTTCATCAAATTTTCTTCAAAAATCCATAACTTCTTCATCCGGAAGCCGTTCTTTTTGAACCAGCCTAATTTTTCGAGATCTTTCCATTGGAACACTTAGTTTCAGCATCTATAGCTTCAGTTTTTGTTAAAATGGAAAGTCCATGCCAAGTTATTCTTGACAGCACCAACTACTTTCAATGGTGGTCCTACATTGTGGATTTACTTAGAACTAAAAGTGTCTACAGAATAGCCTCAGGCTAAGAAACCAAACCGAAAGACGAAGATGAGGCAGCTAAATGGGAAAATAGGCAAGATCAAGCATGTGGGTTGATAGGGATGTCTATTTCTCCAGATATTATATTCCATATCGCAGAACTTGATACTCCTGAAGAAGCAATGAAACAGATCACTAAAGTTTTTGGAATTAAAAATGGACTTAAAGCCCATCAACTTGAAAATGAGTTGCTTACATTGGACCCCAATAATTTTTCTTGCATTGAAGATTTTTTGTCCAAGTTCAAGACCCTTAGACTTCTCTTGGAAGGTGTTAAGGTTAAGAAAGAAGATAGTAGCCTTATCTACTCCATTCTTACTAAGTTGGGACCAACCTATTCTGTGTTTGTTTCCACCTTCCGTTCTACAACAGAAGCCTTCATTTCTCAAGGACAATCCTACAAGTCCCCTTCCTTTGATTCCTTTTGTGATTCTTTAATAAGAGAACAAGAAAAACTCTTACACCTTGGTCTTCTTAATCTTGGAAACTCTTCTAAGAAAGCATTAGCTGCCCAGCAGTAACCAAATTCAAAGAATCCTAAGAAGTTGTATCCTAAAAGGAATGGTCCTAAACCAAACAAGGGTCCTAAGAAATTTCAGCCTCAAAATGAAAAATCATTTCAACAAAACGATAAGACAAATAAAAACAAAGGGAAGAAGACTGATAGCCATTGCACTTTTGTAATCGAGATGGCCACTTAGAATCCAAATGCTTTAAGAAGATGGAAGCCTTGGAAGCAGCAATGAAGAAGCATAATATCCATTTGGAGCACTCTTCAACTTCAACTTCATCTTCAGGAATGGCACTTTCTGCATGTGGTTGTCAAGCATCTCGATCTGGCTATGCACTAAATGTATCTTCTTCTTCTCATTCTCATGAGTGGCTCATTGATTCTGGAGCTTCTTATCACATGGCCAAAAAAAAAGCCATGTTTTCTTCTTTAAATGATTGTAACACCAAAAATATATATGTTGGTGATGATAGATCTCTTAGTGTTGCAGGGACTGGAATTGTTCATATAGACAATGGTCAATTTAATGATGTATTATGTGTTCCAACCTTATCCTGCAACCTTCTATCTGTATATCAGATAACTCATTCATGTGAAGGTAAAATCGTTGAATTTTCACCTCACGATGTTGTAATTAAGGACCTAAGAGATCCTAGACAAATTTTAGCTACTGGCATTGTTGATGATTCTACAAGGTTATATAAGTTTCACAACTTTGGGTCATCAAATCTTCCCTCGGTATTTGTTGCTCATAATGATGAAGTGAGCAAAATTTGGCATGAGCGATTTGGTCACTTAAACTATTGCTCTCTTCAGAATCTATGTAAAGAAAATATGGTGACAGGCCTTCCAATGGTATCTTGCAAAGATGGTGTTTGTTCCGGATGTGTACTCGGAAAACATCATCAAGACAGTTTTGAAAAACGTGCCTCTTGGCACGCCTCAGCCCCTTTACAGCTCGTGCATAGTGATTTATGTGGTCCACTTCCAGTTGTTTCATTCTCTGGCTACAAGTATTTCTTAACTTTCATTGATGATTTCTCTAGACGCACTTGGGTATACTTCTTAAAACTCAAGAGTGAAGTATTTAACATGTTCTTGGCCTTTAAGGCCTTTGTTGAAAAACAATCTGGACATCAAATTCTTAAGCTAAGATCTGATAATGGCGGAGAATATGTTAACAACAAATTCATCAACTTTTGCACTGAGAATGGAATTCAAATGCAGCATACTGTTCCATATACTCCACAACAAAATGGTGTAGCTGAAAGGAAGAATCGCACCTTAAAGGAAATGGCTAATTGTATGCTTCAATCTAAAGGACTTAGTCTTAATTATTGGGCAGAAGCAATTAACTGTTCCAATTACATAATAAATCGCACTCCTACTAAGGTTTTAATGAATATCACTCCAGAAGAAGCATGGAGCTCAATTAAACCAGATGTAAGTCACTTTCATGTTTTTGGAAGTGAAGCATGGGCCCATATTCCAGATGAGAAACATAAAGCTTTAGAACCTAAGAGTGAAAAATGTATTTTTGTTGGATATTCTGAAGATGTCAAAGGATATAGACTTATTCCACTTAAGTCCAAAAATGTTACCATTAGAAGAGATGTAAAGTTTGTTGAAAATATATCGACCTACGAGCCTAGTTCAGCGGATGTGCCACCTCTTCCTATCTCTTCTACTTTTGAAAATATTTCTTCTTCAGATGATGAAAGCGAGGATGAAAAATCTCCCCCACCTTCTCAGGATCCTCCTTCAGCTCCTCAGCTTCCAAAATGGGTCTGCGCTACTCGGATGCAGCAGGTGATCTTGCCGGTGATCCTACAGATCAGTGGCGTACACGTTCTCAGTTTGATAGAGCCTCTTCTTTACTGGCTCAAGCTTCAATGAATTATGATCCTGGCACCTTTGCAGAAGCTTCAGGACATCCAGATTGGGAAGTAGCTATGAATGAAGAATATCATTCATTATTGGCAAATGATACATGGGATCTTGTTCCTCTACCAAAGGGATGAAAACTTGTTAGATGCAAATGGGTTTGCAGAACCAAGTATGGACCAGATGGGAAAGTTGATAAACATAAAGCTCGTCTTGTTGCTAAGGGTTTTTAACAAGTTGAAGGCATTGACTACACTGAAACCTTCTCCCCTGTTGCCAAAATGAACTCTATCCGCCTTGTTCTTTCCCTTGCTGCCTCTTTCAAATGGGAAGTCCATCAGATGGATGTTAAATCCACCTTCTTGCATGGGGACTTGCATGAAGAAATATATATGGAACAACCTATTGGCTTTATACAAACAGACTCCAGCCTTGTATGTCGGCTTAAGAAATCCCTTTATGGTCTCAAGCAAGCTCCTCGAGCTTGGTATGCCAAAATGGATAACTTTCTTTTAGAAAATGGCTTTTCTAGGTGTCATTCTGACAATACTGTCTACACCAAGAAAGTGGGCAAGTCTCTTATCATTCTTGTTCTTTATGTTGATGATCTTATCCAGACTAGTAGTGATCCCAACCTTATAAACCATGTGAAGACTAGCCTTAAAAGGAAATTTGAAATGATAGACTTAGGACACTTACATTATTTTCTTGGTCTTCAAGTCTTGCAATCCAAGGAAGGTATTTCCCTTTCCCAGTCCAAGTATGCCTGTGATATTCTACGCCATTTTCACATGGAAGACTGTAAGCCATCCCCTTCTCCCTTTCAGTCTGGAGTCAAACTTTCAGTCACTTGTACTTCTCTTGAAGTTAATGTTACCTTATACCATCAACTTGCAGGAAAACTTTTGTATCTAACCCATACTCGTCCTCACCTTTCCTTTGTTGTTGGCCTTGTTGTTCGGTTTATGCAAAACCCACATGAAAGTCATTGGAAAGCAACTAAAAGAATACTTCGTTATGTTCGAGGTACAATTCAGTTTGGGATTCATTACAGTGCGAAGTAGCTCCTCTATTGGTTGGTTTCACTGATTCTGATTGGGCTGGTGACCCTGATGATCGGAAGTCTACTGCAGGTTATGTGTTCACTCTTGGTTCATGACCTATTACATGGGCTTGCAAGAAACAAGGTGCCATTTCTCTTTCTTCAACAGAAGCAGAGTATCGTGGTGCCGTAGAAGCTAGTAAGGAAGCCTTGTGGCTTCGTCAGATCCTGTCAGAGTTTGGCTTTCAGCAGCAACATCCGACTACACTTTGGTGTGATAATCAAAGTGCCATTCAACTATGCAAAGATCCGGTCCAACATCAGCGCAGCAAACACATTGAACTACACATGCACTTCATCAGAAAGCTCATCCACGACCATGTTCTTGAAGTGAAATATTGCTCAACAGATGATCAAGTTGCAGACATCTTTACAAAGGCTCTCACAGAGGCGAAGTTCACTAAACTTCGATTTATGGTTAGAGTTCAGGAAGTTGTCACTAAGGGGGGATAGGCTCTAGTGCCTTCTTCCTTCTCCTATTGTGTCATATTTGTAAATCCTTCAATCATATCCCAAGTTGTTCTTAAGGGGGGATGTTAGGATATTCCGACACATAGGAAATAGTTAAGTATAACTTGGTCTAGTATAGAGTTAGGTAAAGTGTGTTTCTTTACTATGTACATTTTGCAGCTTACAATCCGACGGTCACGATATGTAGTGATCCGACGGTTCATTCTCTCCTCGATATTACCGACACTTGATCTGTGGCTTAACACCCGATTGGTCCATGATCTCTATTTAAAGAGCATGGAGGGTCATTTGTAGGTTAACCGTTCATGAGAGAAGCTTAAGTAAAATTTCATTCTTTTATTAATAAATTGCCTGAAGTGGTTGCGTTGGCTCAGGCTGTGGACTGTTTCCCTCTTTGAGGGTTTTAACCACGTCAAAATACTCGTGTATTGATCTGTGATCTGTGTGTGAGCGGTGTCCTTTGGTGTTCTGTCTGAAGAACTTACCCTGTAAATTCCTACAAAGTAAAATTAATAAACCATAATAGATTATGATTAAATATGATCAAGCTATACTTAATAATCATTAACCATAATTAACTATAATTAACAAAAATTAAACTATAAAAAACTATAGTTGATTACCATTAACTATAATTAATAAAAACTAAATTATAATTAATAAATACTTCTATCTAAATTGATATGCCAACTTTTTTCCTATTGATTTTAAACTTAATATATAAAATATATAAAAATAATTAAAAAAATATAGCTAATAGTAACAGCGCCATTCACAAAGTTAATCTCCTGATACAGCAATCAATTAATCTCGTTATAGAACAATCAATAAAGTTAAAAACATGACAGTTACTATTAACATTTCAGCACAAATATCAACAAGGTTAAAGGCACAATAATGAACGAAATTAAATAAATTAAACGGTGAAAATTTGGACATGTTTTCCGGTTGTAAACTACCCTACGCTCGAAACATAATAATGATTCAAGTTTTGGAAGGTTATAAAGTGGGTGCAAAATACATTTTAATTTTATAAACTTAATGTATCTCATACACGAATTTTTAAAGGGCAAAAATTTCCCTTTGTGGAACCATTTGTGAGCAACAAGGAAATAACCGCCGAAGAGGTGGCCGCTCCGCTGCCCAGATTTCCGTGTTCGGCGATATCGTTCAGGCTGTACGAAGCGCGGGATATGTTAGGTATGTACTTAGGAATACCCGGTACTGTTACTGCGCTCACTCTGTGCAAGGATGCGTGGCCGTGGCCATGGCAGTGGAGGAGGACGATAAGTATATTCGTTATTTCCAGGAGACTATCGGAGTTCCCGTGCTCTCTGTGGGCCCACTCATGCCCGTCTCTAAGGGCAAGAGCTAAAGGAACGGGCATATTATAGGGCATTAAATGCCCCGCTACATAAGTCTCATTAGCGTGTTATAGGGCATTAAATATCCAGCTACATAGGTCTTATTAACTATTTAATACGAGTGGTTTATTTTTTATTTATCCATCACACCGCGGGGGTGTTAAATAGCTAACGAGGCGCATGTAACAGGGCATTTAATGCCCTATAGTATGCCCGTTACCTCTTGCCGTCTCTAAACCCGATCCAGACAACCGCGAGGGCTCCGACCTGCTGGATTGACTGGAATAGTATGCCCGTTACCTCTTGCCGTCTCTAAGCCTGGTCCGGACAACCGCGAGGGCTCCGACCTGCTGGATTGACTGGAACGGCAGAGACCATCATCTGTGCTGTTTGTTTCGTTTGGCAGCGAGACGCTCTGGCACTGGGTTTGAAGGCGAGCGGGCTCCCGTTCCTCTGCTCGCTGCGTGTTCCTCACTTCTTGGACAACGCCCGGGAATATGCCCTGGAGCTCCTTCCCGAAGGTTTTGAGGCTTGAACACAGGACCAGGGTCTGGTAGTCTGGGGTTGGGTGCCGCAGGTTCGGATCGTCTCTCACCCGTCGGTGGGTGCATATCTGAGCCACAGTGGGTGGACCTCTGTCAGGGAGGCGCTGACCTTCGGAATGCCTCTCGTACTCTTGCCAGTAAAACTTGATCAGAACTTGAATGCCCGGCAAATAGCGTCCGAACTGAAGTTGGGGATCGAGGTCGACCGGGGAGACGACGGCTCTTTTCTCAGCGAAAACATAGCTGCAGCACTGCGAATGGTAATGGCGGGAGAGGAGGGGAAGAAGTTGAGGTCAAAAGTGGCGGAGGGCCGTGATATTATAGTCGCCAATAGTGGACGGCAGCAGGATTACATAGCAGTAGCGTACACGCAGATATGAAAAAAGGACTTCGATCGGTGACGTATAGATTATGGTGGTTTTATACACTGATTTGATTTAAGTTAAATTGGTTTGGTTTTTTCAGTTATTTTATTTTATTTTAACTTTGTTACTGTAATAATTTAATCATGTAAGTGACGGTATTTAATTTTGTAGATAAATGTGTTTATTTCTTAGATAAGATTTGTGGTTGTTTATTTTAGTTTAGGGTTTTCAGAATTTTAATTTAATTATAGAAATAAATATTTTTTGAGAGTATTTTAAAATATAATTTTTTATAAAAAGATTTAAAATAGTTATGCATTTTTTTGGGTTTTAATTAAATTAAATCGATTGATTCTTAATATTTTTTTATAAGGTAAGAATCTTTGTGATTAATGGGAAATGACTTTTACTGGTTAAAAATCTTGTCATATGTTTTTCCAAGTACTTAGATTGTGAAATAAACTATAGAAACCAGCCACAACATTATATATTTTAAAATTAAGCAAGTGTAAAATGGGGTGATTCTTGTTAGATTTTTAAAAATTTATATATATTAAATTCATATATTATTTTTTATTAATAATAATGATGATTTTTTAAAGTTTGATAACGGTTTAATTTATATAACTACCTTAATTTTAACGGTTTTATTAATTTTATGTTAACGGTTTAATTTATATAACTACCTTAATTTTAAATTCAAAATTAATTATAAAAAGACATCTTACTTATTAAACGTTCACATATTAATTTCTTTTATAATTATACATCTCAGTTATATTCTATTTCTCTGTTTTAAATTAATGAAATTTTTAATAATAACTTTCATGAATATAAATATTCATGATTGTGTTTTCACATTTACTTCATATCAGTATAAATTTATACTACATAACTATAATGGGATGGATTATAGGTTTTGTTGGCCGTTCGTATTTATTAAATATTTATAAAAGACTTATCAAATCTATGTGGAAATTTTGATTTTATGGAAATTCTGAAATGGTAGTTTGACTATTCAATTTGAAAATGGAAGTAGTGCTGATCAGAAGAGGAAACGGGGTTCTACTATTCTCGCTACTGCCGATACAACTTTTGTTTTTGCCCATGACTGTGAACAAGCAGCGGCTAGAATAACTGAATCTTGTCAAGGGACAAGATACAAGATACTGTGTAACCTCATCGAATATTGTTAAACTTCAATCAACTTGCTTTAAAAGAATATTGTTGTTTTGTGTTACCAGCAAAAGCATAATCGATTATGGTGTCGTTGTATTAATCGCCCACGCGTAATTTGCAAAGGAGAATCACATATTAATTATTGGCAATAATTTGAAGGCTGGACGACAGATACCTCTTTTTAAGGTTCCAATGGTTACGTATATTGTGAGGGTTCTAGGAATGGAATGTTAGAAGGGCGATAGAAATTTTGAGGAAAAGCGTAGACGTGGGCTTTGAAGGTGGTGTCATAATAATTGTTTGTGTGAGGAAAAGGGTAGATGTGGGTTTTGTAGGTGGTGCCATAATAATTATTTGTGTGGTTGTTGTTGTTATTGTAGGAGTATTTATGATGGGTCATAGAAATTTTGAGGAAAAGCGTAGATGTGGGCTTTGTAGGTGGTGTCATAATAATTGTTTGTGTGGTTGTTGTTGTTATTGTAGGAGTTTTTATGATGGGTCATAAAAATTTTGAGGAAAAGTGTAGATGTGGGCTTTGTAGGTGGTGTCATAATAATTGTTTTTGTGGTTCTTGTTGTTATTGTAGGAGTTTTTATGATGAATATGTGGGGAGTGGTTTTTATGATGTGATATGCATAATGGGAAATATGTGTTGTGGAGGTTGGAAGAATAGGTGTGTTCAAACTAAATCCATATGGTTGAACCTCACATTTATTGGTTATAATAATATCTTTCTTTTCCAAAACCTTTCTCAAAACTAAATCTAACTAATCTAAATTACTACTCAATTTGTCCATATTTTTTCCATTTTTCTCAAAAATGCTACTAAGAAAGACTTAGAAACATTGTTGGAACATGCATATGAATTTTCCTCAAAAATAAACATGAACATTGAACAAATATCTCTATATACTAACTATAATTGACAATAAAGTTTCAATGAAGTTTTCAAGTCCTCTCCCATATTGCGGTCTAAATTGATAGTCATTGCACGGTTCCTTGTTATTGTAGTCCTTCTAGAGAGGTATTAAAAACATTTTTTGCATTCATTTATTCTAAGATAGATACCCGAACCAAATTCCCTATTCCTAATCATTCACATCTAGAAATGTTCTACAATATAAATTGCAAAATTCCATAGAAGAAAATTATAGTCTTATAAGACAATAGTAAAGTTATAGAAGCTATATGATTTTGCATTCATTTATTTTAAGATAGATACCCAACCTCATGACCCTATTCCTAATTGTGCACATCTATAAATGTTCTACAATATAAATTGCAAAATCCCATAAAAGAAAATTACACTTTCATAAGAAAATAGTAAATTTATAGAAGCTATATGATTTCTATCCATTGAAACAAATACAACAATGTGCTATTCAAAGAAATAAACTCAAATGAATAGTTAGAATGCGTGACCCAACAAGTGATGTACTTACTCGAAAGAATACATAGTAGATGTTAACAACAACTCAAACTTAGTTTAAACCTAGAGCCATTGATACAAGAATATTTATGCATAAAGAAATTACCTCAAGTAATATACTAAAAAATATATAAGCTTCACACTAATTACATTGATCTTCATGTAGCCACAAGAAACATAGCTCACCCAGGCATTTTTTCATTGTACTAAAAAAATTGAGTCCCACTTGCTCTATTCCTAATTAGCCTATCAAACCCATCTTAATCTAACTAAAAGAATTATGAATCAAAGTGCAACGATAAATCCATATGACACAAGATGTCCAAGTGACGGCGGTTGGTCATTTAATTTTCCCTTTTATTACTTGAAAAAGGTTAAGAAAGAAAGAGAGATGCAATTTATCTATCTATGGATAAGATATAAACTTGGGGGATAAGAATGGAACTTAGAATCCTATCAACAATTGAACAATTGGAAAGAGTACAAGAAACATTAGATAAATATATGAAGAATATGGAAGAACAAAGAATAATTGAGTACTACAAGGTTTAAATAATTATCTCGAATTTTTTTTATTTTCACAATTCTAAACCACAAAATTTTGGAAACAGTGACACTACTAGGGAGGGGGGTGGGGGGGGGGGGGGCGGGGGGGGGGGCGCGGGGTTGAATCAATAGTTTTAACCATTACACAACCTCAAAACTCTTTCTCCGATATATTAAACAATTCATAACTTAACATATAAGCAATAGATCTTGAAATACAACAACAAGAATCATCACATGAGAGCCATAACCTATGAAGTAAACATACACAATGAGACAAAAATCATCACATCACATAGGAACATAGGATATCTAGTGGAAAACACCTTCGGGGTAAAAAACCACCCATGTTGTTATTGCACTCCTCAATATATTTTATTATGTGTCAAGCAAATAAATACATAGAGTATACAAATCAAATCATATTGATCTCATGACTCTATGGACTACCATCAGCTGGAAGCCTCCATGACCAATGAGCCTCATCAAACATCCATTAGACTGTGAAGAAATTTGTTCTCAATAATTATCTTGTTGGAGCCCCCACGCCACTCCTCTATGTGGTTCATATTTCATGAATTTTGAAACTTGAACCCCAGAGTTTCTCAACATGAACATAAAAACAACAATATCTTCACAGCACATAATCAACGCTCTCAATACAAGACAAACACTTTATCCTCAAACAAACATCAACCGTCGAATGAACCTCAACTCTGCAAATACATTAGCTGCAAATCAACTCAATACATATCCCTCTCTCACATCCTCAACTCACACTGCCTCAATACATTAGCTGCAAAATCTCAAACATGCAGTTTAATGTAGACATATAAAACATGAAACACTACTACAACAAAAAATTTGAATCCTCTGGAATTGCAAACACAAACAAGTCAATCATATAACCAAGGAGTTATGATCTCCTCATCTCATCTTTCATCAAGCTCTAAAACTCTGCAACAGTAACATGCTCTAAACGTTTCTCAGCCATCAAGCATTTATCAACACATTATGGCTTAGATTTATCTCTACTACTGTTGTTGCATATTTTGTCATTACTAGAAAATTGAACTATGTCACTCAATCACCAATGTTGGCCTCTCCATGCATCTTCTTATACTCTGAACACTACCATTTGCATCTGAATATTCTTCTATTGTATAATTTCTATTTCTTGGATCTACACAAACCTCTGCTCTCCAATATGTGCAGTATGTCACACACCCAAAAAAGTGATAGAGTTTCTCTTATATTCAAAGAATTTTCTCCATCTTCTCTAGTACTCACTTAATCAATGTGTTCACACCTTAAACACTTATTTTTGTTTTTTATTAAGTCAATAAAAACTTCATTACAAAACCACAAACAATTACCTGGGTGTCAATCACATAGAATTACGAAGATGCACAAGGAATCCATAGGTATTTCCAGTTCAATCCATAGCCACATGCACAAAAATTCATGATTAGGGATGCAACCACATGCACAAGCTTTGTCTCCATGTGGTTGGAGTTCTTCAATCATGTGCACAAGTGTGCATGGGTGCAGTTGCAGCAGAGGGTGGTCATAACTAAAAAACTCCAACTCAGAACTACCTCCAACTTCTTGCTTACCTTCTCCTACATCTATAGAAATTGTGACAAGTCACATGAATAACTATGCAACCTTTGTTCACCTCGACAAGCAATCCTCAACTATTGTTCTTTAGCACTTCATAACATGCACTTAAACACCTTATTTGGCAACACCATTTACAACTCAACTTCAAATATGAGTAGTGGAAAACATGACAACTTTGAAACACTATTCCAATCACCTAGAACTCACAAACATGCATGTGTACGTTGATCCAATCACTTGCAGCTCACCAACATGAGCCTTTACACTGATCCAATCACCTAAAACGCACCAACATGAGCCTGTATCTACAATAATCAAGAGCAACAGGCCTAGATGGCCAAAATTTTGCAAGAAACATGGCAACATAGATCACCAAAAATTTGCATCATAGAGCCACCATAAAGAGGTTGACATCAATGCCAATCACTGCATCACAACATCAATACCAAAATATCCCCCTTTGCCATTGATAGAAACTCCAACTGAACCATCCAAAAAACCTTTGAAGAACTGAACATAATTGAACTCCTTATTTTATCCCCCTTTGACATCATTGGAAAAGGAAAAAGTCATGCTACCAACACTTTACTAAACAACCAAGGGATAAACAGTTGATCCAAGACACAAACACACTTACTCCTCTATGAGTGCATGACAAAAAGTAGCAGCAATAACTCACTCTCTCCTAAAGCAACAACAACAACCTTGCCTTAGCAGCAACAAATGGATGCACCCTAGCAGCAACAAACTCAATTAACAACTCCATCTCTATCAATATCACTTTCCAATCAAAACAATAACAACATATGATAGCCATTCTTTCCTAACATCAATGAGCAACAACATCATCATCAACCATTATGCTTCCACCAAAACATTGTATCAACAAATACATAGCAACGATCATGATCATAACATCTCTCCTCACGAAACAACAACATACCATAAAACATCATGAGTAATATGGTGTGGTCATCAACACTCTCTCTATGTCTTTATTAAGTTAACAATCATGTCATCATGTCTTTTCTCACTGAATATACTGCTCTTGATAATGTACAAGAGGATGCAAATGTCTCATCTAGGTGTTTCAACAAAGTACTTTTGCAACAACCATTCCTCCATGCCACATGCAAGAGACTACTCTAAGAGAACTAAGGACTATGACACAAAATATATGCAAAGAAATTACAAGGTTATACAGGCCCATTGCATGACTACAAAAACTATAAAATGTGACTGTAAAATGCCTCCTCAAAGCTAAAAAATGACTTATCCGTTATACATGAACATCACTCATATGACTTCTCCAATGACCCAAATGTGATACATGACATTACATGGCTACATAATGATTCTGAAAGCCCATACATGGTTGCAAGACATAGCATATACCAACTAAAACAAGGTTGAAACGACACTCAAATCTCTCTTTCTCATGAGAATCTTGACTCATGACCACACATACAATATAACCCATGACTCACAATTCTCTTCAATTCATGAATCACTTCACCCAACACATTAAAGATAAGAAATGATAATACAGGGCTTCATAATGAGAGTACAAAACTGTAACTCAAAATAATAACGTTGAGACAATGCAAACAACCACCCACGATCAAGATTTAGAAATGAATAACTCTATTCCAAAAGGAGTATACATAACTCTCTCCAAAAATTTGACAACACATGTCATGAACCAATAATCTGCACCACCAGTATTTAGAAGCACCAACATCACAAACCACTAATAATCAACTATAGCAACTACTATCCATCCCGTTCAAAAGGTCTTCTTCATTCTTTTGGCTCTTAGTTGAGACACAGACTATTTTATATGAAGAAAATCAACGCAAAATTTTATTTTACGGTTTTCTTAAAAAATTAAATTATCATGGTGCGATATTATATAAAGAAAATCGACACAAAAATTTATTTTATTGCCTTCTTAAAATAATTAAATCATCATGGTCCGAGTTGGTTGAAAAATCCCATTCTTCTTTACCTTCTGATGTGATGTTGATTTAACTTCAACTTTAGGATTTACTATTAGTCACAAATCAAACATCCATACGTCACTAATCAGGATATGACCGTTTAGTTTCTCAGTTAAAATTTATCACTATTATTTTGTTAAGGCGTTTAAAGTATGTAAACTAACGTTTCTCAAGTCCTGATTAGATTTTAAACAAAATCTATTAAAAGCCAATCAAATTCCACCGCAGGGTAACAATGAATGGGACAAAGCCTTTTAAACCGCAAGTGGAAACAAAATCACAGTATAATGAGCTGATTACATTCTATGAACACCATGATTGTCCAGGGAAACAAATTTATATTTACATTCACTAAGCACTGATTGTCACATTGATATAATACCAAAAAGTGGCATGTACTTGTATTTGTTATGAACCGATGCTTTAAACATGCCAAATATCATCTTTTATTACATTACTTTATAATAATTCAGCGTGCTCAGCTATGTGATCAACATTATTTGTAATTATTGCTCTCCTAAATAGTATCTGTTAGAGCGACATTGTTCGTTGTAATTATTACCAAAAAGCGAGGGTACATTATCAAATATTCAAAGCTGCAATACAAAGTGAGTTTTAAGTAAGTTGAATCTTAATTTCATGTAGTTTATAATATTTTTGGCTTAAATAAGCGAGGGTGATCTATTGTTAAAAATTAAATAATATTTTAAATAAATAACATTAAATACGCTTTAATACAATTTATAGTATTATTTTTTTATTTAAAAAATAATATTTTTTTATAAATACAGATAGTTTTTTCCTGTAAAATTTATTTATTTTTATTTTTTTAAATTATGGAGAGGGTATATGATTGGCCGTGAGAAGGGGAATGAGTAATATTTAAAGTTGAATCTATTTATTATTAAAAAAAATTTACAATTTATTTATGTTGTTAATCATAAAATTTTATAGGCAATTCATGTTACATGAGTTTTTAAAAATGGAAATTGGGAAGATGAAATTGGTATTATTGGGAAGACGGATATGAGTGTTAACCATTAAAAGTTTCACCTAAATTTACAAAAAAAAATGTTAATTTAGAAGCTTTAATATTCACAAGATTAGATTGAGACAAAGCTAGAATATCTACATCTTAGTAGACTTTAGCAATAAAAACACTTGCAAAGGAAAGTCTTGTGTCTCACAATTAAGGGTGTCTCATACACCAATTACTACAGTTCAACACTTTTATAAAAAGGAGTCATATTACAAAACACTAAGGGTTTTGAAAGTAGAATCCCAAAAGAATACCAGAGGAATGAGCAAAAATTTATTTTCACAAGCAATCTATAAAATATGAAAGTCATGAAAAACATATAAGGAAAGTCTCACAGGGGAGTAGGATGAGGGAAAATTGACTTCATGAAGGACACTAGAGAGAGAGGAGACCAAATTTCAAACTGTTGGAGTGTGTCCAATTGGTCTATCAAGCCATAGATTTCATCACTTTGATATTGTATCACGTGTTGATTCTCAATAAGTATCTACATTTCTGATGTTAGTTGCACCATCAATTAATCCACATGAAATCGAATGCAATGATAGGTCTTAAATCTCAATAGTTGCACCACCATTGGCAAAGGAAATTGACCATTATTTTTCTTATAGAATATCCATGCGAAAGACTAAGGAGGTGCCATACCCCTTCTACTTGTCAACCTACATGCTGAAAACAATACACCATAGCTCAATTAATAAGTGTTCTCCAAGATTCCAATGCCAAGAATGAATCCAACATGATCCATTAACCTAGAGACCCTTACATGGGGAGGGCATGGGCTCCAAGACAACATTAAGTCACACAACATTTCACAAGACCTAAAGTACCTTCCTCTGGATCTAATACAAATGAGGAGGATCAATCAGCGCATTCTCATGATGGTGGATTTAAAACCAATCTCTGAGCATCATCTTAGAAATTGGTGTGAAGTGATCTCTTCAACAGCCATATTGCAAATAACATCATGGGCACAATTAATGATGCAAGAGGCTATGGGATTGGGTAGAACTGGGTGGAACCATTCATCCATGGGGCTCTAAATGGGCAAGTGACCACTTGAATTTTTAGGGGGACTAGCAATTTCTTGAGTGCCCAAAGGACATGGAAGGAATTATGATCATGGATGGATGATAAGAATTTTGCAATTCGCGTGGAAATAGATTGATTTTTTTAGCCTCTCATAGAGGTAGCTAAGATCAAATCCCTATTCATATTGGTGGACTCACATACAATGACATGCTTATGAATTGAAAATTTCCTAACTAGATTTATTCCTTAAGCAAAGCATACAACTATATTTGATTATTAGCAATTGTACCCAAACTCCATGATAAGTTGTTTCAATTTTTCCACCAGCGCTAAAGATCACCCTCCTTCGTCATGGGTGCCAACACCACTTTATTATGACAATATATTAAAATTTATTTTCGATATTAATAAGTAAAAATTTTGAATTGTATTAAAACATAAAAGATTAAAGATTTATATGTCTCTAACATCTAGAAAATAAGAAAGAAAATTCTATATATAATTTTAACATCTTTATAAATTAAACTTACATATACAATTTTTAAAAATATTTGTAAATTTGAATAATTGAGATTATATTAATTGACTACAACAATATTATACCAGATAAAATTCTTTTTTTTATAAGTAGAACTTCAGTGTAAATCACATAAAGAGAGACATTTGTCGACCCGAACCAACCAACCAGTGTGGTTCATCGTCAGGACAAGTTGAAGAAACATACCGAGCTATGCATGCTAAATAGTCTAAGCAGAGCTTCCAACGACTATCTTGATCAACAGCTATTTTTGACTCCAGGCCTAAAAAGTCAAAAAGATCAATTACTGGGAGTTAAAAAAATAATTATATATATTAAAATGCTTTTCATTAGTAAGAAATTTATTTCTTAAACTTTGATACTTAGTTTAAATTAAAAATAAAATTGGCATACATTCATAGAATCTATAAAGAGAATGTTGTTAGATTTTATTATTTAAATAAATTTTAAAATAATATTCATATATAATTTTATTTTATTTTATCTATTTTAACTAAATATAATAAAAATATTTATCATAAATTATATATTTATAATATTCAAATAAAAATATTTCTTTTATAATTTAATAATATTTAATTTTTTATTTAATATTTATTAATACTAAAACTAAATTTAGACTTCAAAAATATTAGAATAATTCTCATTCAACTGAGAATATTCTATTTCAATTTCCAAACCGTTTTTAAAACGTCTTGAATAATAAAAATAATTTAAAAGTTCAAAACTCTTTCTATATAACTATAAAATTTATATATCAACATCATTTTAAAAATTTTACCATTTAATTAATACAAACAAAATTATAAATTTATTTTTTTTAATTAAAAAAATTATATATAAATTAAATTACATCCACTAAACTTGGAAACATAGAGCCTGATCATCACTCAGTAGAGGAAGCACTCATAGATATACATTGTAATATTGTCATAACAAATAGAGCCTAACCATCATTCAGTAGAGGAGCAGTCAGATATACATTGTAACACTATCATAACCACATTCTTTTAATTTAGTTGATAATTAACTATTCGGTTTAACTTTGAAACAGATAGAGCCTAACCATAACCATATAGAGGAAGCATAACCATATAGAGGAAGCAATTATAAATATACATGGTAACATTGTCATAATCACATTTCTTTAATTTAGTTGATAATTAATTTTTTGGTTTTCAAGTTTTATCATTTTAAGGTGGAAAAATGATCTTAACATGGAATATTTGTGGATTTAAACTAACACATATGTAATTATGAATTTAGTTAATATTCTAGTTTGTATAAAATTTTATAAAAAAATCATTTTTTATTATAACGTTAAAATTATAACTTTGAGAAAAAAACATAAATCTTATAAATTAAAATTATTTTTACTAAATTATAAAATGATTATTATAGAAATTTTCCCCAATCAATTTCTTTTTCTTTCCAATATAAGATTATTTTACAGACTTACAATCTTGATTCATTTTTTTTAAAAGTTAACAAGCATTGGTAAGTGGAGATTAGAACTTAGTTTTTCCAATTTCACTCACTATTTCATTTGTCAGGCTTCATATATATGGTCTCATTCTTTTGTATTATTTTTTACTATTATTTTATCTCTTTCGACTATTATATTTATCTTAGTTATTGCATATTAGGATTAGGGATTAAATTGATAGGAATTTACATTTTTTTTAAAATTTATTTAACTATTAATTATTTATTATTTTAAAATCTATAAAATCTACACATCTATTATGATTTTTATTTAAGTTTTAAAATCATGAATTAGATGGCTAATTAAAAAATGTAAATGAATTCATGTGTATACTTCTATAAAAGAAATTCTAAATAAAATTGCAGAAGCTAATGACTCTCTTAGTTATAACTTCAACATAAGCACATTAGGTCTTTTGACTTATTAGAAAAAATTGTCTCTCACTTCACTAACTTCACAATCCTTGCATTGTAGACACTTAGGCCTAAAGCATGAACACTGAAGCCTACAACTTACAAGTTGACATTCACACTACATGTTTACTCTGTTGGATGAGACTCTAAGATAAGCACAGTGAGTCTTTTTACTTATTAGAAAAAACTCATCTCTATCTTCACTCCAATATTGCAATCCCGCATTGCATACACTTAAGCCTAAATCCTAAATAGCTTAAAAGTTGAGGCTCACATGACATGTTCACACCCATGGTTCATTGACATTCTATATAAAACACTAATTGATTTTTTCATTTGTTTTAGTGAAAAAGTGATTTCCTGTTTGATTTTGAGAGTTTTCTATAGTTTCTTTAGCGTTGGTACTACCTATAGATTTTGTTTTTTATAGTGGATTCATTTATTAGTTTCATTAGAAAATAAAATTATTTTGTTGCTGGATATGGAAATCCCAAATGTATGGTTACCAAGGCTATGATGCATTCTATACATTCATACTTGAATCTAAACACAATTGATTTTGGGATTTTTACTTCTTACTTTTCTTTCTAGAATGCTCTATGTTTTCTATTTGTCAAAAAATTATGAATTTCTTCCAAATACAGGCCTCCTATATTATTATTGCTTGACATGTCAAAAACCTATAAAATTCTTAATTAAAAGTGTGTTCAAACTTGTTTCATTATTTCTAAAATCCTCCAATTCATGGTATTAAAAGGTAAGCTCCATTGTTCTTCTTCAAAATACATTATTGTCAATAGGTTTAACCAAGCTACTTGAAATTTTGTAAAATGGTTTAGCATAATTTGTAATAATGTTCCAATGGGGCGAAATATATGGAGACACGAAAGATATATTTTGGAGGGCGTGCCCTCAGTACATTTGTCAACCTCCAGGCATGGCGTGACACATGCAAGGGTGGACATGGGATTAACATGAAAGCAGTGGGGGCGAGGTCAGAGGCAAGGTAGGTGCTTTGACTGTTAGGTTGGATTTAGGGAGTGAAAATCATAACTATCTAATAACAGGTTTCTTACTCGCACTTCACAGTGCTATCAAAATATCATTAACAGTGGCAGCCTGGCAGGGATGAAGAGAGTTAGGGGGATACAACGGTTTTGAGTTAGGTGGATACAGCGGTTTTGAGGTTGACCTGGCGACAATTTGTGGTCGGTGGGCCTAGATCAATCCATCGAGAATCTCTTGCGTAATCATGTATGCATGTGATCTTCGAGTATCTTAATCTATGATTTTTTCCTACTCGGGAGTGGGCTGAGTCATCACTAGCGAAATCTTTTAGATTTTCTATTAATTTTAACTGTATGAAGGATTTTGCTCCAAATCAGGTTGTAAAAATCTTAATATCTTATATTTTTATTAGGTTGATAATTTTATATTTTAAAAATGATATAATTTAATAATGAATCATTATTTTTATTTTTTAAAATTATAATTGAAGAATGATTTGATTTGGACACTTAGTGTAATGCCCCTAGTTAATCGTTAGGGATTAAATTAAAAACAATAAATTTAACTGTTGGTTATGATTATGATTGGTAAAACTGAGTAATTATTATTGCTGTGAGTGTTTTAAATTAATTATGTTGATGAATGTTATTGATGGTCAATAAGTTTGATTTGGAAATAAAAAGAACCACTGTCAATGGTTATAGAGCTTCCTCATCAGAGGAATATTGGAATTAAAATATGACATCTGTCAGGAAAAGGGAAAAACCCTAACTACTTCCACATGACGGTTGAGACCCTCATAGAGGAAGGATACTTAATGACAAGAAAAGGGAGAAAACAGGTTGCTACGTCTCGTAAGGACCAGATAGCAAGACTTGTGAAAAGTGCCATTGGGCAGTAAACGCTATGTCTGGTAAGGATCAGATAGCGTATGTTGGGAAGCATAGAACTCCCTGAAACTGCTATGTCTGGTAAGGACCAGATAGCGTAACTCTGGCGGTGCCTGAAGACTGTAGACAGCAAGAATCTTGCAGGTTGCTTGCGGGTGGAAGGTCGAGAAGGACCCCCCTAAGGTTGGGAGGTTTGACAAGCGCATTACGAGGTTTGCCTCGGAACAGGTATGTATGATCAAGATTCGGTAATTTGTGTATGCTGTCGAATTATTTAAAAGTTATGACTGAGCGGGAAACTGCGAATGAATTAGAGAAAGTAGTTTCTGATAAGCAATTAATAAAAGAACCTGAGTTAGGTTGAAAACATTTATCTGTGAAAGAACGAAAAACCTCTGCTCGTTGGCTAAAAGAAAGAACAGACCAACAGAAATACGAACAAAACCCAGAATCCTAGAATTGACCACTGACTTTCTTTTAAAAAAAGAATTTTGGGTCGATGGAGCAATTGTAAAACATAAAAGATACTTTTCTCGAAAAACAATTATCGTAGTATATGAATCCAACAATGATAATACAGAAGCCTGTGTTATAAACTCATGTAGCGACTCATGTAAACAAAGAAATTGATAACAGGTCGACGAAGTAAATAAACCATGAGCCTTTGGGATAATTTTCCCAAACAGTGACTCGTTAAATACAGAGAGTAGTAATATATTTGAAGCATACGTAATGGGTTCACACCAGAATCATGTCCTAACCTTGTGCCCACGCTCCTAACCCATAGAGGAGCACCATTATGAAATGGTCGGGAGAAGCCGGAAGGGAACGGGGTAGGAAGTCAACAATTAGTCGCTAAAAAAAATAAACGGAAATATCAAACCATAATTTAACCAGTAACACAGCATGCAAATTAAGAAATGATAATTTCACTTGAAATAGTGATCTACAGGAGTGCTGTAAAACGGACGAACTTAGCTGAAATTCCATTGAATAATTACAGTCTTGAAACAACGGAAATATCGGTAATAACCCAACAAGAACTTTGAAATCCATTACAAACCATAATACCCACTTTGAAATATATATATACAATCATTTATCAGGCAAAAGAAATTTAGAACAGCTTAATCCCCTTAAATATGAACGTTCGTCGTAGGGATTAACCCTCGGCCCTGTTCCAATTCAAACATAACAGAAATGCATGTCGCGGGCACAGCCTGATTGGACATTGTCGCCATAGCAGTTCTGGGTGGTAAACAAACGATACCACGGGAAAATCCGAACGGGTTTCCGACTAACCATTTCAGGGTAAGAAATTCAAAATAACAATAAACGGATACAGTAGCTAGAATGTTGTCTCGGTAGCATGTCCAGTGCGGACGAAACCCCTTTCAGAAATTCTCTTATAACAAGATATAAGAACGTTCCTCTTACCTGAAAGCGGAAAAGGGATGGAAGGGTAGCTCTTCACCACGCGCTGGTCACAACACCGGTTACCTGTACCTGAAACGGAGGAAAACCAGAAAACCATGAGCGAACGAGAATCCAATTCATAGCTAGTAAAAGGAAAGAAAAAAGATAACATCTCAAAGAAGCGTTCCTGTGAGCTAGGAGGCGCGGTTACCGTGGCCAAGGCTGGCTGGCAGACCTCCATCTCTACCATGAACAGTATGCAGAGACCTGCACTGTGCAAAAGGCTGATCGCCAGAAAACGCTAGGGAATCAAAACCCTATGGAAATGAGCGGCATGATGCCAAATGAAAATGAGGAAAACTCTTCAGATTTTTATTTCACACCTGGCTACGATCGACCATCGATTTGGTAGACTCCATCTCCACCGTTGGAAAACTGGCGCGAACTCCACTGTCACATGGCTCATACGTGCCTTGTACGAGGCGCATTGACCACCTATAGCGTTGGGAACGGGGTAGCAAACCTGTAAGCCACAGTTTAAGCCAGCTGGCTGGCTCTCACGTTGCACCGTGCCAGGTGGGCATCGTATGCAGCATACGAATTGCTGTGTTAAGGAGCGGTGACCGGAAAACGCTCGCCGGAGCCAAACATTTCAACGATACCATAAATTTAGATCTGCCGGAATAACATTGGCACAACTAACCACTGCTGACAACCGGAATTCATAATGACAAATCGTATGACCGCAGGACGAGACTTAAATGAATTTCAAATTATTTAATCAAATGAAATGGGTAAGTACATTCAGGCGATCCATCGGATCCTTCTCGAGACAGTGTATAGGATAAACCCAACAATTAACCGAATAATATAATGTTCCAAAGGCATGGTTACACCAAATGTTAATTCCAATCCTGTTCATGTATTTACGATACCATGGATAAAAGCTTAGGTATAATATTGTCGTGTGTGTTAAATAATGCGACTAAGATTTGCTTGCCATTAACAATGTTCATGTGATGTTACTGTTATATGAGTAAATAATTTATTTATTTTTATGTTAGGGGTTTTACAAGTGGTATCAAAGCGAGGTTGCAAGTCTGTGACCTCAGGCAACCATGACTGGGAAAACTGTTACAATGATTGAATTAATGAGCAAGCAAGGGAATCATCCCACGATGTATGGTATGTAGTATCTGTGGAAATGAACTAATTTTCTGAACAGGTGACAATAGAATGAGGAGAACGAGAAGCGCTCCTCATGGAAATGTGGACAGACCAGACAATGTCACGCACCCTCAAGGAAATCCATAAATTTGGGTACAGTTGGGGGAGGAGGCACGCAACACCAATTTGACCATACTGGAGACGGTCCAGGAATTGAAGAACGAGATGGCTCGGTTGCGTGAGGACAATACCAGATTAACTATGGAACAGGAAAGGATCCTGAAAAGTCTATCAGATAAACAAAACTAGCATCAGCCCAACCCCAGTCCGGAGCAAAAACATGTATCAGAAGAGCAAGATTACCATACTGAACAGGAAGAAACAAAGGGAAGAGCGGAGGCTCGAGGTGAGAAATCTGACAACGCTTCTGAAAATCAAACTTCAAAAAGACAGCGGATAGAACTCCAAGGGGAGTTTCGGAAGATTAAGCCACCATATTTTGATGGGGAGTCCGAGGAGGCTGCGGAAGCTTGGTTAATAAACATGAACAAATATTTCCAAGTTTACGAATACGACCACCATCTTAAGGCACAGCTGGCTATTTTCCAGCTACAGGCCAAAGCCACATTATGGTGGGAGGAAGTCAAGATGGTGCGGGGAGTGAGTGAACAGTATATAACCTGGGAGATCTTTCAGAAATACTTCAAGGAGAGATACCTGACTGAGCGCTTTTACGATGAAAAAGCACAGGAATTTCATGATCTGCGGCTTGGGCAGCAGACCATGGATGAATTCATTACCAAATTTACATCTTTACTCCGCTATGTACCATACATACGGGAGGAAAAGGCAAAGGTGCAGCAGTTCGTTAGCAGTCTACCCCAAACGATGCGGGAAAGGATTGAATTTGATAATCCGAAGACCATGGATGAAGCGATTCAGAAAGCTAGGATATGCTATCAGCAGAATAAACAAAAGGGAGAAAGTTTTGAGAAGCGTTGGGTGGATAAGAAGGGCGGCAAAACCACTATGGGAGTTAAGGGAGCTCGTGGCAGTTTCAGCAAAGGAGGCTCCAAAGGGTCCAGCAGTAGGAATCAGTTTAGAAACCAGCTTAGATTAAAACCACCCAATGAGCCCAAATATAGCGAGCAGCTGGGCAGAGTTGACAATGAGGGGACAGCTAGATTGCCAGTACAGTGCTGAGGTTGTGGCGGGCCACACTATATTAAGAACTGTCCTCACCAAAAGGGTAGTGAGCAGGTGTCTCAGGTTTATGAAGCTTCCACTGTGGGAGATGTAGCTCGGTCCATACCAAGAATAAACGCTGCTCTCGAAGACCGTCAAGCTGATTACCAGCCAACGATGATAGAGTTCGAAGCTAAGATTTTTGATCGAACTGTTTCTGTTTTAGTAGACCCAGGAGCTACATTAAGTTATGTTAGCCCCAAAGTAGTGGAAAGCTGTAACTTACAATCTGTTAAATTTAAGAGTCCCTGGTTGGTTCAGCTAGCTACCAGGGCCAAAAGGCGGGTGCTGGCCAAGGTCAGCAATTGTCCATTAAAGATAACCGGACAGACAGTGACAGCAGAATTCAATGTACTTCCTCTCGGCTCCTATGATGTGTTAATTGGAATGGACTGGCTGGAAAAGCGATGGTCCATATTAAATAGCAAAACCAAGACAATTTCTTATCATGATGAGCTGGGAAATGAACATGAAATTCAGGGTATCGTGAAGCCCGTACAGATCCGGCCAATTACTACCTCATAGTTGGCTAAATGCATCTAGAAAAAGTGTGAAGTATATGCAGTTCAAGTGGGTCATGCCAATTCTGAAGGAAAAGGTAATGCATTGGAAAGTATACCGGTAGTGCAAGAATTTGCAGATGTGTTTCTCGAGGAAATACCAGGACTGCCCCCTAAAAGAGATTTGGATTTTACCATAGAATTGGTGCCTAGTGCAGCCCCAGTGTCCCGGGCACCGTACCGGATGAGTGTGCGAGAATTAACAGAATTAAAGATGTCGCTGCAAGAGCTGCTGGACAAGAAATACATTCGTCCCAACGTATCACCTTGGGGAGCCCCGTACTGTTTGTTAGGAAAAAGGACGGGACTATCCGTATGTGCATAGATTATCGACAGCTGAATAAATTGACAGTGAAAAATAAATATCCATTACCCCATATCGATGAACTGTTCGATCAGGTAAAAGGGGCGATGATATTTTCAAAAATCGATTTGAGATCTGGATACCATCAAATCAGAATTAAGGAAGAGGATATAGCCAAAACTGCTTTTCGCACCCGATATGGGCACTATGAGTTCGTGGTGTTGCCTTTCGGGTTAACCAATGCACCTGCGACATTTATGTGTCTAATGAATAGTGTATTTCATCAGTATTTAGATAAATTCGTGTTAATTTTTATTGATGACATACTGATATACTCTCGGAATATTAAAGAGCATGAGGAACATCTCTGACTTGTGCTACAAACTCTACGGGAACATCAGTTATACGAAAAATTTAGCAAATGTGACTTTTTCAAAAAGCAAATCCAGTACTTGGGGCACATCATCACCGAGGAAGGCATTGTTGTGGACCCTGAACAGATTAAAACCATAATGGAATGGCCAACACCAAAGGATGTGGCAGATATCAGATCTTTTATGGGGCTGGCCGGATATTATAGGCGATTCGTGGAGAGTTTTTCCAGGGTTGCGTACCCCATCACCTCCCTGCAAAAGAAAGGGAAAATATTCAAGTGGACAACGGAGTGTCAACAGAGTTTTGAGCAACTCAAACACTTGCTCACCACTGCACCTGTGCTGAGTATAGCAGATCCGGAAAAAGATTACGTAGTCTGCACAGACGCAAGCAAAGAGGGTGTAGGTGGGGTGCTGATGCAAGAGGGAAGGGTGATCGCGTATGAATCCAGAAAATTGAAAGAACATGAACAGAAGTATTCAGCCTATGATCTGGAACTCACTGCTGTAGTACATGCGCTGAAAATGTGGCGCCATTATTTGGTGGGAAGGAAATTTTTATTGATGACAGATCATCACAGCTTAACTAGCTACTTAAGTCAACCAACTTTAAATGCTAGACAAGCTAGGTGGGTGGACTTTTTGGGCAGCTTTGATTTTGAAATTAAACACTTAAAAGGAAGAGAAAACCGGGTGGCAGATGCATTAAGCCGGAGAGCGCATTGTCTCTACGAAATTGGTTTTAGTGAAGGACGGTCTGCTCTTAACAAAGAAATTATAGAGGCTTCTGAGCAAGATCCAATTTACCAGCAAAAGAAACAACTTGTGCAGAACTCAAACATCCACCTCATGCAACAAGGTTATGAACTGAGCGCAGCAGGCATTTTATGTTACAAGAAAAGAATATGTGTGCCCGACCGGAGCGATATTAAGAGAAAAATTCTGGATGAAAACCATAAAAGTCCTTACGCGGGACATCCAGGCTATCAAAAGTTAATTACTTCGCTTCGAAAGGAATATCACTGGCCAGGCATGAAAAGGGATGTAACGGAATATCTGGCACGATGCATAGAATGTCAGCTAATTAAAGCTGAACATCAACATCCCGCGGGTTTGTTACAACCATTACCCATACCAGAATGGAAGTGGGAAGTTATTACCATGGATTTTATTACAGGGTTACCGAAGTCCAATAGGAACAATGACTCTATTATGGTTTTCGTGGACAAACTCAGTAAGACAACCCACTTCATACCGGTTCAATCTACGTATCGTGCAGTGCAAATCGCAAATGTTTTTATGCAGAACATATTTAAGCTCCACGGTCTACAAAAAATTATAATATCCGATCGCGATGTCAAATTTACATCAGCTTTTTGGAAGACCTTGTTTGAGGGTCTCGAAACTCAACTGAATTTTAGCACCGCATATCATCCGCAGACTGACGGGCAGACTGAGCGGATGAATCAGGTGTTGCAGGACATGTTGAGATCTTATGTGATGCAACAACCCACTCGGTGGGAAGAGTATTTGCATCTTGTGGAATTTGCCTACAATAATGGATATCACGCATCCTTGCGGATGAGTCCATTCGAAGTACTTTACGGCAGGAAATGTCGCACGCCATCCAGTTGGAGTGGACAGGAAGACAGACTTATGTTGGGTCCTGAAATGCTAAAAGAAATGGAGGCCATGGTCAAGAGAGTGCGGGCTAATCTAAAAATAGCCCAAGATAGACAAAAAAGTTTTGCAGATCGTAAAAGGACCTTTAGGGAATACCAGGTGGGGGATCATGTATATGTCAGAATTCGGGCAAGGAGAAGCGCTTTACAATGGAATGGCTGTGCCAAATTGGCACCCCGTTTTTGTGGACCTTTTCAGATTTTAGCGCGGGAGCTTATCAGCTAGCCCTACCTAGCCACATCCGGGTCCATAATGTCTTCCACGTGTCAGTTCTAAAAAAATATGTCTATGACCCTAAACACATAATTAGCTGGAAGGACATACAGGTAAGTGGATATTGTGAGAAACTTAAACTGAAAATGTTCGCCAGGAGAAACACTGATTAGTTTATTGTGTGTTTCAGGTGGAACCGGGAGGAGAATTCCTAGTCGAACCGATGAGCATATTAGATCGGAGAAGGGTCGAGCTGCGGAAACGGGTCATCACCCAGGTTAAAGTGCAGTGGCAGCACTTTGGGCCAGAAGAGGCCACCTGGGAGGATGAACAGAGCATGAAAGTAAATTACCCTGAACTGTTTATGGGTGAACAACATCGGGACGATGTTGAGCTTCAGGAGGGGGAGATGTAATGCCCCTAGTTAATCGTTAGG
The DNA here is from genome assembly GCA_031772625.1 of Pinus tabuliformis. Lineage (NCBI taxonomy): Eukaryota > Viridiplantae > Streptophyta > Pinopsida > Pinales > Pinaceae > Pinus > Pinus tabuliformis. Next base: position 1,915,214,130 of record CM062818.1, read on the forward strand.
GATTAAATTAAAAACAGTAAATCTAACTGTTGGTTATTATTATGATTGGTAAAACTGAGTATTATTATTGCTGTGACTGTTTAAATTAATTATGTTGATGAATGTTATTGTGGTCATTATGTGTGATTTGGAACAACTGTCAATAGTTATAGAGCTTCCTCATCAGAGGGATATTGGAATTAAAATATGACATCTGTCAGGAAAAGGGAAAAACCCTAACTACTTCCAGATGACGGTTGAGACCCTCATAGAGGAAGGATACTTAATGACAAGAAAAGGGAGAAAACAGGTTTCTACGTCTGGTAAGGACCAGATAGCAAGACTTGTGAAAAGTGCCATTGGGCAGTAAATGCTATGTCTGGTAAGGATCAGATAGCGTATGTTGGGAAGCAGAGAGCTCCCTGAAACTGCTATGTCTGGTAAGGACCAGATAGCGTAACTCTGGCGGTGCCAGAATACTGTAGACAACAAGAATCTTGCAGGTTGCTTGGGGGTGGAAGGTTGGGAAGGACCTTCCTAAGGTCGAGAGGTTTGACAAGCGCATTACGAGGTTTGCCTCGGAACAAGTATGTATGATCAAGATTCGGTAATTTGTGTATGCTGTCGAATTATTTAAAAGTTATGACTAAGCAGGAAACTGCGAATGAATTAGAGAAAGTAGTTTATGATAAGAAAGTAATAAAAGAACCTGAGTTAGGTTGAAAACATTTATCTGTGAAAGAACGAAAAACCTCTGCTCGTTGGCTAAAAGAAAGAACAGACCAACAGAAATACGAACAAAACCCAGAATCCTAGAATTGACCACTGACTTTCTTTTAAAAAAAGAATTCTGGGTCGATGGAGCAATTGTAAAACAGAAAAGATACTTTTCTCGGAAAACAATTATTGTAGTATGTGAATCCAACAATGATAATACAGAAGACAGTGTTATAAACTCATGCACCGACTCATGTAAAAAAAGAAATTGATAACAGGTCGATGAAGTAAATAAACCGTGAGCCTTTGGGATAATTTTCCCCAAACAGTGACTCGTTAAATACAAAGAGTAGTAATATATTTGAAGCATACGTAATGGGTTCACACCAGAATCATGTCCTAACCCTGTGCCCACGCTCCTAACCCATAGAGGAGCACCATTATGAAATGGTCGGCAGAAGCCGGAAGGGAACGGGGTAGGAAGTCGACAATTAGTCGCTAAAAGAAATAAACGGAAATTTCAAACCATAATTTAACCAGTAACACAGCATGCAAATTTGGAAATGATAATTTCACTTGAAATAGTGATTTACAGGAGTGCTGTAAAACGGAGAAACTTAGCGGAAATTCCATTGAATAGTTACAGTCTTGAAACAAAGGAAATATCGGTAATAACCCAGCAAGAACTCTGAAACCCATTACAAAACATAATACCCACTTTGAAATATATATATACAATCATTTATCAGGAAAAAGAAATTTAGAACAGCTTAATCCCCTTAAATATGAACGTTCGTGTAGGGATTAACCCTCGGCCCTGTTCCAATTCAAACATAACAGAAATGCATGTCGCGGCACAGCCCAATTGGACATTGTCGCCATAGCAGTTCTGGGTGGTAAACAAACGATACCACGGGAAAACCCGAACGGGTTTCCGACTAACCATTTCAGGGTAAGAAATTCAAAATAACAATAAACGGATACAGTAGCTAGAATGTTGTCTCGGTAGCATGTCCAGTGCGGACGAAACCCCTTTCAGAAATTCTCTTATAACAAGATTTAAGGCGTCGTTCCTCTTACCCGAAACCGGAAAAGGGATGGAAGGGTAGCTCTTCACCACGCGCTGGTCAAGGCACCCGTTACCTTTACCTGAAACGGAGGAAAACCAGAAAACCATGAGCGAACGAGAATCCAATGCATAGCAAGTAAAAGGAAAGAAAAAAGATAACATCTCAAAGAAGCGTTGCTGTGAGCTAGGAGACATGGTTACCGTGGCCAAGGCTGGTTGGCGGACCTCCATCTCTACCATGAACAGTATGCAGAGACCTGCACTGTGCAAAAGGCTAATCACCAGAAAACGCTAGGGAATCAGAACCCTGCGGAAATGAGCGGCATGATGCCAAATGCAAATGAGGAAAACTTTTAAGATTTTTATTTCACACCTGGCTACGATCAACCGTCGATTTGGTAGACTCCATCTCCACCGTTGGAAAACTGGCGCGGACTCTACTGTCACATGGCTCATACGTGCCTTGTACGAGGAGCACTGACCACCTATAGCGTTGGGAACGGGGTAACAAACCTGTAAACCACAGTTTAAGCCAGCTGGCTGGCTCTCACGTTGCACCGTGCCAGGTGGGCATCGTATGGAGCATACGAGTTGCTGAGTTAAGGAGTGGTGATCGGAAAACGCTCGCCGGAGCCAAACATTTCAACGATACCATAAATTTAGATCTGTCGGAATAACGTTGGCACAGCTAACCACTACTGACGACCGGGATTCATAATGACAAATCGTAAGATCGTAGGACGAGACTTAAATGAATTTCAAATCATTTAATCAAATAAAATGGGTAAGTACATTCAGGTAATCCATCGGATCCTTCTCGAGACAGTGTATAGGATAAACCTAACAATTAACCGAATACTATAATGTTCCAAAGGCATGGTTACACACAAATGTTAATTCCAATCCTGTTCACATATTTACGATTACCATGGATAAAAGCTTAGGTATAATATTGCCGTGTGTGTTAAATAATGCGACTAAGATTTACTTGCCATTAACAATGTTCATGTGATGTTACTGTTATATGAGTAAATAATTTTTTTTTTTATGTTAGGGGTTTTACAAGTGGTATCAGAGCGAGGTTGCAACTCTGTGACCTCAGGCAACCATGACTGGGAAAACTGTTACAATGATTGAATTAATGAGCAAGTAAGGGAATCATCCCACGATGTATGGTATGTAGTATCTGTGGAAATGAACTAATTTTTTGAACAGGTGACAACAGAATGAGGAGAACGAGCAGCGCTCCTCATGGAAATGTGGACAGACCAGAAAATGTCACACACCCTCAAGGAAATCCATAAATATGGGTACAGTTGGGGGAGGAGGCACGCAGCACCAATTTGACCATACTGGAGACGGTCCAGGAATTGAAGAACGAGATGGCTCGGTTGCGTGAGGTCAATACCAGATTAACTGTGGAAGAGGAAAGGATCCTGAAAAGTCTATCAGATAAACAAAACCAGCATCAGCCCAACCCCAGTCCGGAGCAAAAACATGTATCAGAAGAGCAAGATTACCATACTGAACAGGAAGAAACAGAGGGAAGAGCGGACTCTCGAGGTGAGAAATCTGACAACGCTTCTGAACATCAAACTTCAAAAAGACAGCGGATAGAACTCCAAGGGGAGTTTCGGAAGATTAAGCCGCCGCATTTTGATGGGGAGTCCGAGGAGGCTGCGGAAGCTTGGATAATAAACATGAACAAATATTTCCAAGTTTACAAATACGACCACCATCTTAAGGCACGGCTGGCTATTTTCCAGCTACAGGCCAAAGCCACATTATGGTGGGAGGAAGTCAAGATGGTGCGGGGAGTGAGTGAACAGGATATAACCTGGGAGATCTTTCAGAAATACTTCAAGGAGAGATACCCGACTGAGCGCTTTTACGATGAAAAATCACGGGAATTTCATGATCTGCGGCTTGGGCAGCATACCATGGATGAATTCATTACCAAATTTACATCTTTACTCCGCTATGTACCATACATACGGGAGGAAAAGGCAAAGGTGCAGCGGTTCGTTAGCAGTCTACCCCAAACGATGCGGGAAAGGATTGAATTTGATAATCCGAAGACCATGGATGAAGCGATTCGGAAAGCTAGGATATGCTATCAGCAGAATAAACAAAAGGGAGAAAGTTTTGGGAAGCGTTGGGTGGATAAGAAGGGCGGCAAAACCACTATGGGAGTTAAGGGAGCTCGTGGCAGTTTCAGCAAAGGAGGCTCAAAAGGGCCCAGCAGTAGGAATCAGTTTAGAAACCAGCTCAGATTAAAACCACCCAATGAGCCCAAATATAGCGAGCAGCCGGGCAGAGTTGACAATGAGGGGACAGCTAGACCGCCAGTACAGTGCTGGGGTTGTGGCGGGCCACACTATATTAAGAACTGTCCTCACCGAAAGGGTAGTGAGCAGGTGTCTCAGGTTTATGAAGCTTCCACAGTGGGAGATGTAGCTCGGTCCATACCAAGAATAAACGCTGCTCTCGAAGACCGTCAAGCTGATTACCAGCCAACGATGATAGAGTTCAAAGGTAAGATTTTTGATCGAACTGTTTCTATTTTAGTAGACCCAGGAGCTACATTAAGTTATGTTAGCCCCAAAGTAGTGGAAAGCTGTAACTTACAATCTGTTAAATTTGAGAGTCCCTCGTTGGTTCAGCTAGCTATCGGGGCCAAAAGGCGGGTGCTGGCCAAGGTCAGCAACTGTCCATTAAAGATAGCCGGACAGACAGTGACAACAGAATTAAATGTACTTCCTCTCAGCTCCTATGATGTGTTAATTGGAATGGACTGGCTAGAAAAGCGATGGTCCATATTAAATTGCAAAACCAAGACAATTTCTTATCGTGATGAGCTGGGAAATGAACAGGAAATTCAGGGTATCCTGAAGCCCGTACAGATCCGGCCAATTACTGCCTCACAGTTGGCTAAATGCATCCGGAAAAAGTGTGAAGTATATGCAGTTCAAGTGGGTCATGCCAATTCTGAAGGAAAAGGTAATGCATTGGAAAGTATACCGGTAGTGCAATAATTTGCAGATGTGTTTCCCGAGGAAATACCAGGACTGCCCCCTAAAAGAGATTTGGATTTTACCATAGAATTGGTGCCTGGTGCAGCCCCAGTGTCCCGGGCACCGTACCGGATGAGTGTGCCGGAATTAACAGAATTAAAGATGCAGCTGCAAGAGCTGCTGGACAATAAATACATTCGTCCCAGTGTATCACCTTGGGGAGCCCCAGTACTGTTTGTTAGGAAAAAGGACGGGACTCTCCGTATGTGCATAGATTATCGACAGCTGAATAAATTGACAGTGAAAAATAAATATCCATTACCCCGTATCGATGAACTGTTCGATCAGGTAAAAGGGGCGATGATATTTTCAAAAATTGATTTGAGATCTGGATACCATCAAATCAGAATTAAGGAAGAGGATATAGCCAAAACTGCTTTTCGCACCCGATATGGGCACTATGAGTTCGTGGTGTTGCCTTTCGGGTTGACCAATGCACCTGCGACATTTATGTGTCTGATGAATAGTGTATTTCATCAGTATTTAGATAAATTCGTGTTAGTTTTTATTGATGACATACTGATATACTCTCGGAATATTAAAGAGCATGAGGAGCATCTCAGACTTGTGCTACAAACTCTACAGGAACAATAGTTATACGGAAAATTTAGCAAATGTGACTTTTTCAAAAAGCAGATCCAGTACTTGGGGCACATCATCGCCTAGGAAGGCATTGTTGTGGACCCTGAAAAGATTAAAACCATAATGGAATGGCCAACACTGAAGGATGTGGCAGATATCAGATCTTTTATGGGGCTGGCTGGATATTATAGGCGATTCGTGGAGAGTTTTTCCAGGGTTGCGTACCCCATCACCTCCCTGCAAAAGAAAAGGAAAATATTCAAGTGGATAGCGGAGTGTCAACAGAGTTTTGAGCAACTCAAACACTTGCTCACCACTGCACCTGTGTTGAGTATAGCAGATCCGGAAAAAGATTACGTAGTCTGCACAGACGCAAGAAAAGAGGGTGTAGGTGGGGTGCTGATGCAAGAGGGAAGGGTGATCGCATATGAATCCAGAAAATTGAAAGAACATGTACAGAAGTATTCAGCCTATGATCTGGAACTCACTGTTGTAGTACATGCGCTGAAAATGTGGTGCCATTATTTGGTGGGAAGGAAATTTTTATTGATGACAGATCATCACAGCTTAACTAGCTACTTAAGTCAACCAACTTTAAATGCTAGACAAGCTAGGTGGGTGGACTTTTTGGGCATCTTTGATTTTGAAATTAAACACTTAAAAGGAAGAGAAAACTGGGTGGCAGATGCATTAAGCCGGAGAGCGCATTGTCTCTACGAAATTGGTTTTAGTGAAGGACGGTCTGCTCTTAACAAAGAAATTATAGAGGCTGCTGAGCAAGATCCAATTTACCAGCAAAAGAAACAACTTGTGCAGAACTCAAACATCCACCTCATGCAACAAGGTTATGAACTGAGTGCAGCAGGCATTTTATGTTACAAGAAAAGAATATGTGTGCCCGACCGGAGCGATAATAAGAGAAAAATTCTGGATGAAAACCATAAAAGTCCTTACGCGGGACATCCAGGCTATCAAAAGTTAATTACTTCGCTTCGAAAGGAATATCACTGGCCAGGCATGAAAAGGGATGTGACGGAATATCTGGCACGATGCATAGAATGTCAGCTAATTAAAGCTGAACATCAACATCCCGCGGTTTTGTTACAACCATTACCCATACCAGAATAGAAGTGGGAAGTTATTACCATGGATTTTATTACAGGGTTACCGAAGTCCAAGAGGAACAATGACTCTATTATGGTTGTCGTGGATAAACTCAGTAAGACAGCCCACTTCATACCGGTTCAATCTACGTATCGTGCAGCCCAAATCGCAAATGTTTTTATGCAGAACATATTTAAGCTCCACGGTCTACAAAAAATTATAATATCTGATCACGATGTCAAATTTACATCAGCTTTTTGGAAGACCTTGTTTGAGGGTCTCGGAACTCAACTGAATTTTAGCATCGCATATCATCCGCAGACTGACGGGCAGACTGAGCGGATGAATCAGGTGTTGGAGGACATGTTGAGATCTTATGTGATGCAACAACCCACTCGGTGGGAAGAGTATTTGCATCTTGTGGAATTTTCCTACAATAATGGATATCACGCATCCTTGCGGATGAGTCCATTCGAAGTACTTTACGGCAGGAAATGTCGCACGCCATCCAGTTGGAGTGGACCGGAAGACAGATTTATGTTGGGTCCTGAAATGCTAAAAGAAATGGAGGCCATGGTCAAGAGAGTTCGGGCTAATCTAAAAATAGCCCAAGATAGACAAAAATGTTTTGCAAATCGTAAAAGGACCTTTAGGGAATACCAAGTGGGAGATCATGTATATGTCAAAATTCGGGCAAGGAGAAGCGCTTTACAATGGAATGGCTGTGCCAAATTGGTACCTCGTTTTTGTGGACCTTTTCAGATTTTAGCGCAGGTGGGGCCAGTAGCTTATCAGCTAGACCTACCTAGCCACATCTGGGTCCATAATGTCTTCCACGTGTCAGTTCTAAAAAAATATGTCTATGACCCTAAACACATAATTAGCTGGCAGGACATACAGGTAAGTGGATATTGTGAGAAACTTAAACTGAAAATGTTCGCCAGGAGAAACATTGATTAGTTTATTGTGTGTTTCAGGTGGAACCGGAAGGAGAATTCCTAGTCGAACCGGTGAGCATATTAGATTGGAGAAGGGTCGAGCTGCGGAAACGGGTCATCACCCAAGTTAAAGTGCAGTGGCAGCACTTTGGGCCACAAGAGGCCACCTGGGAGGATGAACAGAGCATGAAAGTAAATTACCTTGAACTGCTTATGGATGAACAACATCGGGACGATGTTGAGCTTCAGGAGGGGGAGATGTAATGCCCCTAGTTAATCGTTAGGAATTAAATTAAAAACAGTAAACTTAACTGTTGGTTATCATTATGATTGGTAAAACTAAGTAATTATTATTGCTGTGAGTGTTTTAAATTAATTATGTTGATGAATGTTATTGATGGTCATTAAGTGTGATTTGGAAATAAAAAGAACAACTGTCAATGGTTATAGAGCTTCCTCATCAGAGGAATATTGGAATTAAAATATGACATCTGTCAGGAAAAGGGGAAAACCCTAACTACTTCCGGATGACGGTTGAGACCCTCATAGAGGAAGGATACTTAATGACAAGAAAAGGGAGAAAACAGGTTGCTACGTCTGGTAAGGACCAGATAGCAAGACTTGTGAAAAGTGCCATTAGGCAGTAAACGCTATGTCTGGTAAGGATCAGATAGCGTATGTTGGGAAGCAGAGAGCTCCCTGAAACTGCTATGTCTGGTAAGGACCAGATAGCGTAACACTGGCGGTGCCAGAAGACTGTAGACAACAAGAATCTTGCAGGTTGCTTGGGGGTGGAAGGTCGAGAAGGACCCTCCTAAGGTCGGGAGGTTTGACAAGCACATTACGAGGTTTGCCTCGGAACAGGTATGTATGATCATGACTCGGTAATTTGTGTATGCTGTCGAATTATGTAAAAGTTATGACTGAGCAGGAAACTGCGAATAAATTAGAGAAAGTAATTTCTAATAAGCAAGTAAAAAAAGAACCTAAGTTAGGTTGAAAACATATCTCTGTGAAAGAACGAAAAACCTCTGTTCGTTGGCTAAAAGAAAGAACAGACCAACAGAAATACGAACAAAACCCAGAACCTAGAGTTAACCACTGACTTTCTTTTGGAAAAGAGAATTCTGGGTCGATGGAGTAATTGTAAACGGAAAAGATACTATTCTCGGAAAACAATTGTCGTAATATGTGAATTCAACAATGATATTACAGAAGCCTGTGTTATATACTCATGTAGCGACTCATGTAAACAAAGAAATTGATAACAGGTCGACGAAGTAAATAAACCGTGAACCTTTAGGGTAATTTTCCCAAACAGTGACTCGTTAAATACAGAGAGTAGTAACATATTTGAAGCATACGTAATGGGTTCACACCAGAATCATGTCCTAACCCTGTGCCCACGCTCCTAACCCATAGAGGAGCACCATTGTGAAATGGTCGGCAGAAGCCGGAAGGGAATGGGGTAGGAAGTCGATGATTAGTCGCTAAAAAAAATAAACGGAAATATCAAACCATAAATTTAACCAGTAACACAGCATGCAAATTTGGAAATGATAATTTCACTTGAAATAGTGATATACAGGAGTGCTGTAAAACAGACGAACTTAGCGGAAATTCCATTGAATAATTACAGTCTTGAAACAACAGAAATATCGGTAATAACCCAACAAGAACTCTGAAACCCATTACAAACCATAATACCCACTTTGAAATATATATATACAATCATTTATCAGGCAAAAGAAATTGACAACAGCTTAATCCCCTTAAATATGAAGGTTCGTCGTAGGGATTAACCCTCGGCCCTGTTCCAATTCAAACATAATAGAAATGCATGTCGCGGGCATAGAGCGATTGGACATTGTCGCCATAGCAGTTCTGGGCGGTAAACAAACAATACCACGGGAAAACCCGAACGGGTTTCCGACTAACCATTTCAGGGTAAGAAATTCAGAATAACAATAAACGGATACAGTAGCTCGAGTGTTGTCTCGGCAGCATGTCCAGTGCGGACGAAACCCCTTTCAGAAATTCTCTTATTACAAGATTTAAGGCGTCGTTCCTCTTACCCGAAAGCGGAAAGGGGATGGAAGGGTAGCTCTTCACCACGCGCTGGTCACGGCACCCGTTACCTGTACCTGAAACAGAGGAAAACTAGAAAACCATGAGCGAAACGAGAATCCAATTCTTAGCAAGTAAAAGGAAAGAGAAAAGATAATATTTCAAAGAAACGTTGCTGTGAGCTAGGAGGCGCGGTTACCGTGGCCAAGGCTGGCTGGCGGACCTCCATCTCTACCATGAACAGTATGCAGGGACCTGCACTGTGCAAAGGCTAATCGCCAGAGAACGCTAGGGATCAGAACCCTGTGGAAATGAGCGGCATGATGCCAAATGCAAATGAGGAAAACTCTTCATATTTTTATTTCACACCTGGCTACGATCGACCGTCGATTCGGTAGACTCCATCTCCACCGTTGGAAAACTGGCGCGGACTCTACTGTCACATGGCTCATACGTGCCTTGTACGAGGAGCACTGACCACCTATAGCGTTGGGAACGGGGTAGTAAATGTGTAAACCACAATTTAAGCCAGCTAGCTGGCTCTCATGTTGCACCGTGCCAGGTGGGCATCGTATGCAGCATACGAGTTGCTGTGTTAAGGAGCGGTGACCGGAAAACGCTCGCCGGAGCCAAACATTCCAACGATACCATAAATTTAGATCTGCCGGAATAACGTTGGCACAGCTAACCACTACTGACGACCGGGATTCATAATGACAAATCGTAAGACCGCAGGACGAGACTTAAATAAATTTCAAATCATTTAATCAAATAAAATGGGTAAGTACATTCAGGGAATCCATCAGATCCTTCTCGAGACCGTGTATAGGATAAACCTAACAATTAACCGAATACTATAATGTTCCAAAGGCATGGTTACACACAAATGTTAATTCCAATCCTGTTCACGTATTTACGATTACCATGGATAAAAGCTTAGGTATAATATTGCCGTGTGTGTTAAATAATGCGACTAAGATTTGCTTGCCATTAACAATGTTCATGTGATGTTACTGTTATATGAGTAAATATATATTTTTTTTATGTTAGGGGTTTTACACTTAGAATGACTTTAGTTGTGATAAAACAATGAAAAATAAAAAAAAGATTTAGTTATTTAATAAATAATATATATTTATGGAAATAATATATTTTTATAGAAATATTATAATTTTATAAATACAAAATAATTTTGGTGTATTTTATAAATTATATGGTATATTTAAATTTATAGAGATTTTAATTCACTTTGTATTTTGTGAAAATATGAGAATTGATATGAAATGGATTTTAATATATTTCAATATGATTCAAGAAATATGTCATAAAACTTTTAAAAAGATAAGTTTATTCTAATCCAAATGGTGTCCAGCTTTAATATAACTTTTTACCATTTTGATCATAACTTTTTATGTTGGATAGATCATTCTTACTTACAATAAATGGACTAGCTTAAACCTAGTCTAAATTTCATTACAAGAAAAAAAAATAAATAAATAAATATTATTTTCTTAAAATTATAATAAAAAATAATTATCAAAATAATAAATTTTCAAATAATAAAATTTAAAATAATTAAGATAGGCGAGAAGAACGAACGTCCAGAAAACTAAAAATAACTTAATTAAATTAAATTTAACCATAATAATTATCTACAAATTTAAATAATTTTTTAATACGATTAGATATTTACCATATTACTTCAGTTGTCTTGCTAGTTGATTGTTAACCTTTTACTCAAAAAGAACTTCACTGCGGCACCACTGCCGACCCTGTCCTCCAATTCTTCGTTGTATTTTGCATGACTACGAAAGTGTGTGAATCTAGTGAATATAATCATTATGTTGCTTTTAGAGTTGTCGGTGGGAATTGGAAAAACAATTGTGTTAGATTATTTTTTATTTTTATTTTTATTTTGTTTTTATTTCCATTTTCATGGTATATTCTGTGTAGTGGAAAAATTGTAGTTTTTTATTAATTATAAAAATTTACGTACCCATACGTATATAGTGCATGTTTTCACTGTCCAAAACTGCCGTATTTAAAAGGCTGGCGTTAGTATAATGAAATCAAAGAACTAAAAAATTAAAATTAAAATGGGGGCTAAGCAAAAGAGTTTAGTATTTTTTTTTCTTTTCTATTTTTTGTTATCTTTTTTTATTAGAAGTAGTTGTTATAATAATTAGTTGGTTCTCTTATGTCTGTCCAGGATGTTTTTTATCTTACTCTGAGCTAGATGTTTGAATCTTTCTATCCTTTTCTCCTTCAACATTTCTTGACCAAGGTTGTGTTGATTTAAAGTTGATAGTTGAAATTGGATAAAATAATTATTTATTAGATTGTGTTTTTTTTTTTAATTTATTTATATATATATATGAAACAAATATGTAAAACAAATATATATAGATAGATATTCTTTCAAAATTCAATCAGTTAATAGGTCTACTACTAAATATTTTTATGTTGTTCGCTGATTTTTTAAATATTCAGAAATCCAACGAACATAAATAATTTTATAATTTTATGTTGATTGTTGATTCTTTAAATATTCAAAAATCCAATGAACATAAATACTATCAATTATTTGACCGCGGCCCTGGCCCTGTCCATGATGGACGCGGTTGACTGCGACCCTGTCCATAATGGACACGGTTGACCGCGGCCCTCTCCATCATGCACCCGTGTCCATCTTATGTCTATCCTATTCCTATCCTATTCCTGTATATTCAGGTAATCAGCCATCGACATAAACTCAACGCTACGACTATAACAGGTACAGATAGGTTAAATATAAAACATAATAGTGAGTTTTGTTATTTAAGTGACACCAGAATGAATCGTAATTTGATATGATTAATAATTTCAACCAGAAACACAGTATGAGAGAAGATTAAACAAGAAAAGGTTTACATCCACCAAAAACAATATACAGCCTACTCGCCTAGCGGCTATTTGATAGGTTCTACAGCGTTTCTGAAATATAAACACGGGAATAAAACCACTCTATTCTATGAAACATTTATTTATGTTTTCAGAAACAAGAAACAGATAGTGTCTACTGCATTGTTTTCTCCATTTTCTGTACTCCTGCCAACTGTTGGATAAAGTCATAGATGTAACTCTGCTGGCGCCCAGTACCGCCCACCACAATATCTTGGGCCTCCACTGCTTTCGACCTCATGTTCTTCCCCTCTTTTCCCTCCATTATCATTTTGACTGCTCTGCATATACTTTCTTTGTTGAAGGAGCCATCGTCTCCCCTTTCGATCTCTATCCCCGCCTTCAATTCCGTCGTTATTTGGCGAGCATTAAAACCATGGTCAAGCCTTAAAGGCAGGAGAATGAGGGGCAATCGACAGCTCAGCGCTTCCATGGCGGAGCTCCACCCGCCGTGGCTCAAATATCCACCGATTGACCCGTGCGAAAGGATACGCATTTGCGGCACCCAGCACTGGGCCACTAATCAACGGCCCCGGGTTCGAGTCTCGAATCCCTCGGGAAGGAGCTCCGGGGGATCGTCCAAGTACTGTGGAGAGCGCAGCGACCAGAGGAACGGGACCCCGCTCATCTCCAAGCCAAACGCTATCACGCCAGCTTGCTCTCTCGACAGGAACGTCTCGCTGCCGAACGACACAAACACCACCGAGGCCGGCCTCTGATTGTCAAGCCATTTCAGCAGATCGGAGCCTTCGCCAGCGACGGGCTGCACGGTGGGCATGTGTGGGCCGACCGAGAGAGTGCGGACTCCGATGGCGTTCTGGAACTAGCGAATATACTTATCTTCGTATTCGAAGCAGGATTTCATAGCTACCGCCACGCATCCTTCCAGGGCTTTAGAAAGCCGATAGATCGGAGGAACGTGTCCGGGTATTCCTCTGTACATAACTAAAATATCTTGGGCTTCGTACAACCTGAACGAGACCGTGGATGTCACGCCCCCAAGCCTACGGTAGTCTCTCAACTGTGTGTCTGGCGAGGTGCGGCACCACCCTGCACTTTCTTTTTAACAATACTCATGCACATGGACTACGCCTTTCCACATTAACATACTTAATTCATCTTTCTCAATTAAGTAAAATGCATTAATCTTCATACACATTCATAACCAATATGCAATTAAACCGAGAACATAACAATTGCACACAATTATAGAGGGAGGGGCAACTCCCGAACGAGTCCGCCCGATAATAATATATTATGAAAGATTTCAATAATACATCATACAAGTGTGCCTGGCAAAGTCCAAGGCCAACACTTAGAAATTATTACAATCACGGCAAGACAGCCTTTACATACACATGCCAACCTCTCTTGGTAGGAGCGTGCTCACCCGAGCCACCAGAACTCCTCCAATTCAGTTCTGCACTAAACTGCCTTTAGAAAGACCTTCGTACGACCTCTACCAAGTCCCAGTAAAATCTGTGCCCTTGTGCCTTAGCGCATGAGCTATGTGCAGCTCAGAACTGCGCACTTCCTTTTACCCTTCGCTCTAAGTCGCAGAAGAGATGATCGAACTTGCTTGATGTCCAAATGGAGTCTCTGCGCCATCCATATATAGGCTTACTAACCATTTGGTGAAGGGGTGTCAGCTCTTGGGCCGACCCCATAACTCATGCTTAGGAGCCCCTACTTTACATTTTAGTAGGTCGGCCTTTGCCCAAGTGCAAGGCCTCCCTACGCCCCTTATAAAGTCTGCAAAACTCCATCGCATAATTTTTAAGTGTAATATGTGCGCCCCATAACGTCGCAGCCAGCTCGCCCTTACGTCGCACTGTTGTCCGCCCTTTGTCGCACGCTGCTCGGTTGCTGTAGCATTGTCTGCCCGTCGTGTGGAGGGGCGCCTGTCCCGGTCGCCCTTCCTCCGTACTCGCCGTCCGCTGCTCGAACCGTGCCGCCCATGTTATATCGCGCCTTCATCAAACCATACCCGCGTTCGCCACATAACCGTCCATCGCATATGTCTGTCGCTCGGGTGTCCGCCCATCGGGCGCGGGTCGCCCTCCCATCGTGCGCGGGTTGCCCACGGGTCGCCCTTCCGCCTAACGCACCAGCTCGTCGGTTCGTCGCGCCCGAACCTCAACCGCCATGCCTGTTCGCCGGGTCGGGTGGCCGCACCCGCATATCAACTCGCCGCAGCTCGTCCGCAGCTCGTCGGGTGTCTGTGCCCGAACCTCAACTCGTCAGCTCGTCCGCCGGTCGGGTGACCGCACCTCGGCTCGCCGTGTCCATCCGCCGGTTCGGCGGCTCGCCGGGTGACCGCACCTGCGCCTCGGCTCATCGTGCCCGTCGCACATCAACTCGTCGGGTCACCCGCCCATCGTGCAAGGGCGCCCGCCCGGGTCGTGCCCATGGTCCAACCGCCGGGTAAAGGGATGTTCGCCCACCTCATGTCTGCCCAAGACTCGAGGGCCTTACATCCTCCTCCACCCAAAGTCGTTGTCGTCCTCGACAACACCCCATCTCAGTAGCTCACCACCAAGACTGCATCGACCATGATGTAGACTCCTCCATATAAGGCAACATTACTGCAACATATATAAGGCCTCGTCTCCATCAAGTCATCTCCATGTGCAAACTGCCCATGTACATCAACAAGTGCTACACATCCTAGCCATGTGTCAACACTCATCTCCACGATCCCATGCTCAGGTCCATGGGAACCCCATCTTCCTGCAGCATGTTATGATCATCATACATGCTCAACCATGTCTAAGGGCTCACTGCCTTGAGCAGCCAACAATGAGCCCCATCTTCTATGTCATCTAAGAAGATGTGGAGGGAGAGGAGCCAGGTGCCTCTCTCTCACTAATCAGCTCAATCCATCTGTCAGGATCCTCAACCTCCATCCTTTGTAGATATGCCTCCAATCTTCCTTCTGGATGTTCGGCCTCACATATACCTCATCAACATCATCATCGTCCTCCACCAGCTCTAGCCTTCTTGACAAGTCCGAGATGCTATCTGAAAGTGATCGGATGACTAATGACTGCTCCACAAGCTTTGTTTCAACGGTAGACAACCGCTTGTTCATCTTCTCCTTATCTCCCATCTGCATTCCTCCTAACTTATGATCAGGTTTTGTCACACCAATGGTTGGAACACCAATGGGTACATCTTCCCTTCCATCATAAATGAAGAGTTTCCTCAAATGTGGTACAACCATAGCCTCGTATTGTTTCATGAACTCCATCCCCAATACGGCCTCATAATCATCAATCCTTACTATAGTGAAGTCCACTTTCCCGGTCCATTCACCAAGAGTAGTGTCCACCTTCTCAGCTATACCAAGAATGTTCATAGGAGGAAAATTCACCGTCTTCATTTGTGCCTTCACCGGTACAAATTTCAGCCCAATACTTCTCGGAGTATCTTCACTCATGAAGTTGTGTGAGGCACCACTATCCACCATAGTGAGTACATCAGCACTTCCAACCTTCATCTGAACATACTCCAACCTGTTCCTTTCTGGGTCCCTTCTTTCACAATCCACATCAATCACTGCTTTGGAAGTAGCACTCGGGCCTTCCTCACTTGCAGCTTCATCGTGAAGATCATCGGTAGAAGAGATTTCTATTACTAAGTGTTCTTGTGCTCGTGAGGTCCCTTCCCCACTTTCTTCTTTTTGTTTTTCATTCTTACCCTTCCTCTTAAAGGCTAAGAGATATCTTACCTCAAGAGCTAGGCAATTCCACTTCCGTTGATTCCATTTTTGTCTTACTTCAAGCTCCTTGAGTTTTGCTTCAACCAAGTCTGCTTCTTCTGTGAGTTGAAGGGCTTCTCCTCTATTGTGATTAGAAATTCCTTCTTTCACCATGGTACGAAGAGCATCCCTTATTTCGAACAACCTTTTGCCATGATCTGCAAATCCTTGTTTTATTTCCTTTGATTCTTCAAGTAGGTCCCCTTCAAATTCTTCAAAGGTAGCATAACCTAATTTCCGTAAGATGGACATCTTTACCAAGTCACCTGCAAATAGAGTAACCTTTGTCTCCCTTCGTGTGAAACGATTCCCTTCACTTGCAAGGGCTTGTCACGAACAATCTGCTCACCAGCTCTAGACCGAGCTCTGATATGCTTCAACACCTGAACCTTGTTCAAGTTCTACGAGCAACCCTGCTCTGATACCACCTGTCATGCCCCAAGCCTACGGTAGTCTCTCAACCGTGTCTGGCGAGGTGCGGCACCACCCTGCACTTTCTTTTTAACAATACTCATGCACATGGACTACGCCTTTCCACATTAACATACTTAATTCATCTTTCTCAATTAAGTAAAATGAATTAATCTTCATACACGTTCATAACCAATATGCAATTAAACCGAGAACATAACAATTGCACACAATTATAGAGGGAGGGGCAACTCCCGAACGAGTCCGCCCGATAATAATATATTATGAAAGATTTCAATAATACATCATACAAGTGTGCTTGGCAAAGTCCAAGGCCAACACTTAGAAATTATTACAATCACGGCAAGATAGCCTTTACATACACATGCCAACCTCTCTTGGTAGGAGCGTGCTCACCCGAGCCACCAGAACTCCTCCAATACAGTTCTGCACTAAACTGCCTTTAGAAAGACCTTCGTACGACCTCTGCCAAGTCCCGGTAAAATCTACGCCCTTGTGCCTTAGCGCATGAGCTATGCGCAGCTCAGAACTGCGCACTTCCTTTTACCCTTCGCTCTAAGTCGCAAAAGAGATGATCGAACTTGCTTGATGTCCAAATGGAGTCTCTGCGCCATCCATATATAGGCTTACTAACCATTTGGTGAAGGGGTGTCAACTCTTGGGCCGACCCTGTTGTGGGGAAAAATGCCTATGCAGGACGATCCTATCCACCTAAGGTGTGACAGTGCCTTAGCAACAAACAGAGACAGCTATTCTGGTTTCTTCCTTTATGAAATGTGAAAGAAGAGAGATAAATGGACTTACCGGTGTCTTCCGTTTGTCCCTCGATCCGGTCTCTCTCCTCTTTGGGTGTTCACAGCTACTTGCCTTCTCACTCGCCCAGCTTCAACGGGTTCCTGCAAGATCACAAGAGAACAACTACTTGCGACAAGAGAACAGCTACTTGCGACAAGAGAAGAACACTACACAAAGACAGATATTCACATTCATAACTAGTTTAGGATTAGAAATAAACTAAACATACTAATGCATTCATACATCAAAATACATCAGCATATAGGAGAAACCAAGATAGCTTTATTGATGAATAACAAGGTTCAGAAAGAGATACAACCCAGAAGGCTCCAATCCAGCGTCTCCTTCCCAGCAAATGGAATTCCTATCTTCACCCCCTTCAAAGCATTAAGCACCCAATGATTCCAATCTCAAACCAACAGCAATTCTTTGCAATAACAAAATTCCAGCCCCCAAATCTCATGGAGGAGAGATCCATATATAGATGTTTGGAGAGAGGATGAGTCAGCTTGAGATCTGACTAGTGTCCTCTCCCTCTGATAGTTCTTGAGTCCACTTGGAGGTTCTTGCTTCCACTTGGAGATTTGGAACCTCTTACTCATCACCAGTCGAATTCCCTGAGGCAAGTGTCATTTTGGAATTTTCCTGGGTTTTGCCACCTTGAGAAATGAGCTTGCCACATGTCGACTCTCGTTCAGCGCAGGTAGCCAGTGTTCCAGTTGACATTCAATGCAGGTAGCCAGTGTTGGCTTTGACATTCAGCGTAAACAGCTAGTGTAGCCACTGAAATGATCCTGAATTGACTTGTTTTTGAGCCGTTTCTGGTGGAGAACTTCTGTGAATTGCTGTGGTTTGTTAGCCTTGTTCCTCTAGGGGTAGGAACAACATGTTTAGGGACTTTGGATCCCTTAGATTATGGAAATTTCATGCTCAATGCTGTAAGGCACAAAAATGTCTATAACAGTTGCCCCCTAAAGTATGAGGTTGTTTATCGGGTGAAATGCTTTATCAGGGGGATCCGAAGTTCATCCAATGCTGAGAGGAGACGTGTAATAAGATACAATACAATACATTATTTTTCATACTGCTTTCATGATCTAGCTGAGGCGGGCATTCCCATGCTCAGCTTTATAAATTCATTTTTCTGTACATAGAGCAGACAATCGTCTGATGGTAGACTGATAATTTTTTATGAAACTATCATCCTTTGAGTAGGATGATTATCTGCTGCAATGATGTACATGTCAATGTCTTTATCTTTCCTGAATATATATCGCAGCCCGGATGGATGAAACTAGATCCGGGGTCTTCAAACTCGTTCGATATTCACTCTAAGTACAAGTCGATCCATGTGAGAAATGTTCTGAAGTCGAACATGGAAAGACATCGCTTGATTACCGGTCAATGATGTAAACCGTTAACAAGCGCGAGAGGAATCACCGATAATGATAATGACCCTCAAGGTACTGCAGTACAATTCACGTGGTGTGAATAAAGGACTTGGCGTCGAACACCACGCAAAATCTTTCAGTCGAAGGTCATTGATGTATACCTGTCGCCGGAAGTGAGAAACTTGCCATTGTGGCATGCAAGCTTCAAAGTACTGAAGGGGTTGTTCCTAGATCAACTTCTTGGATAATGAGCTAATGTCGACAAGAAGAGATCCATCAAAGGAGGGCCTTAATGAATCCCACATCAGTGACACGGAACGGAGCTAATGATTTTAATGGAGGTGAAAATGATCTGTGACATATGATTCAGGGTGGTGGTCATGAAAGGATGAAGGATAATGTACGGCAGTGGATGGGACACGGTTGACTTTTCTGAACGACTTCTCTTGAACATATGGCGACACTGATGCGATGGATCGGTAGCATTACCCCAAATATGGATGGTATGGCGAGACCATGGTCATGTGACCGGTGAATGAAACAACCCAACCCGATTGTGGTACGGAGGAAAAGTGTCATGTTCAAGAGAGACTTGCTATCATCAAAGTTTTCTTGAGTTTCTCCCAATTTTTCCCCAGTCATTGCTGACCAGTACCTCTTTATTTTTGTCAAGCTTGAGGAGGATAACATATGCTTGTTCTATAACCTGCCCTTCGGGCAAGCCCATCGCTACGTTTTAACGAGCCTAGCGATAGTGAAACTCGTTCTCGTCTAAAGACAAGTTTGTCGCTATTTAATGATTTTAACGAGTCTAACAACAAGGATAACTCGGTCCTTTTCATTTTTAGAGAGTCTGAAAAGGTACATAAAGTTAACTCCAAAAGTCCTTTTTCGTCATCTAATCCCTTAAGTCTGAAAAAGTATAAAACAATACAGAAGGGATGAGTTTTCGATAGTTGTAACGAGCCGAATAAAACAAGCGCTCGATCTTTTTGTGCAATAATCCCTCAGGTCCAAAAAGATTAAAATCTAGAGGAGGGATAGCTCTTCCTGTCCCTTTAACGAGCTGGAAGGCCAAGGACTCGACAATCTTTTCATATTTTACGAGTCAGCTGAAAAGAGCTTAAAGAAGACTCGTCTTTTGAGGAACGAGTGATAAACAGGGTTAGCAGCTGATTCCAGGTACAGGTTGGAATTTTCCAATCACGGCAGTGTCACAAGGATGGCTAGGTGAAATCACTCTTCGCAGCTGTTCCTCAAAATGGGTAAACAAACATATGGAGGTGAACGATCGGCCAAATGAAAAGTGGAGGTGACGATGCAAACACGACCAAGGCTTTAATGGCTGATGATATTACATTCACAGTGGTTATTTACCAGGATAGTTCATTTTTTAACGAGCTTAAACGCGGGTGGAAACATTTGCTCGATCTTACGTTTTATTTTTTAACGAGCATGAACTACGTGCTAAAAATGCTCGAATCTTGCGTTTATTTTTTAACGAGCATGAACTTTGTGCTAAAACTGCTCGATTACCCAGTCATATGATAAGAATGTCTCATCAAGATCCTATTTTTTATGGAGCTTCATCTCACTAAGCTTTGCTCCGGATCCTTTCTTTATGCAAGTTCGGAAACGACTAATCCTACGAGTTTAAAGGGTTAGACCTACAGGTTTAAAGGGAGGACCTAAAAATTTAAAAAATAAATAGCAGCCCCTTGCTTGCACTCCAAAAGGTTTGCATGCCCCCAGGTATAAAATATGATTTCAAGGTTACCCTTACTTCGTCCGCCAAAACATTTGTTTAAGCAGGAAAGGCCTACCTCTTTCAGGCTACCCAAAGATTGTCTCGTTAATCTTTCAAACAAAACATTTCTTCGGCGATATCTACCGAGATAGACAAAGGTGAATGACCTTAGTGCCAAACACGTAACTTTGACAAAAGAATCTTATTCTAGAATAACCCCTCTCCAGCAAGGGCGGGGTACAGACTAGTCATATTCTCCTGCGGAAACCTACTCTATTGCCAAAGTTTTCCTGCCGAAGCAGACCAGGACGCATGCCCCCTGGGTTCCAGTCGTATCCTCCCAGATTACTCGCGCTCATCAGGAGGACGGACCGTGGGTTGAGACATTTCATGCGTGAAGAGACCATTTAGGGATGGTATATGACTATTTGCGATGCGTGATCCGGGAAATGAAAGCTGGTCTATGAGCTTGACCACTCTTCCTTCGTGCGGAAAACACATTACTCTAAAGAGTGAGGAGACGATGGCTCCCATGCAATATATATAGTCTCGTCCAAGGAGTAGGTTATAATCCAAGGGTCCTTGAACGACCATCACGTTCATTTGAACGGTGTTCCCTTTCAATGTAATAGGTACATTGGGGAGGATCCCTAAAGGTCGACTGGTTCCTTTATCAAAGCCTCATAGATTTCTCATTTCAGGCAAAAGCGCTGGTGAACCAAGCGCTTTCCAAGAAATAGAGGAAAGGATACTCACAGATGCCCCCTCATCAATGATAGTGCCAGCCGTTACCATTCTGTATATTTGAACGATAATTCAAAATGGTATGCTTCCTGGCAACCGGGGTCTGCCTAGTTGTTTCCAATCAAAGGACACAACCAGGTTGCTTGGTGGTGGGACCGAATAGACGGCCGGATATCGCTCTGACGAACTTCCTTCCTGCGATAAAGGAATGGGGGCATTGCCCCCTTGTTCATCAGAGTCAGTGTTGATGAAGAGAATTTGGACGGTGTCGTCTTTATTCTGCTCTGTGATGGTATCATTCGAAGATAGAGCCTCTGAAGGCAAAACCGGGTCAACTGCCGTCTCAACCTTTTGACTTTCGTCAGGCATGGATCCAGACGGTTCATCTTCAATGATAGGTGCTTCGGCTGACCACCTGGACGGGCCAGCCGGGTTCTCAACTAGTTAAGGACTTGGTAGGAGTTTTTGATATCCAGGAGGAAGTTGCGCTTGTAAAATCGGGCGATCTTCCAGAACTCTTTTAGCCTCGTCTAAGAAGGGACAACGGTGGATGGCATGATCGCCTTCACACAGTTTGTAGGGAAATCTAGATTTCCCTCTCTGTCCTGGGACTTCACTTTCACTAGTCGACGGTGAGCAGTCAACATGGCTATCAGAGGTTGATGCTACCGAATTGTGCAAACGGGGAGACCAGTCCCTTAGTATCCGAGGGATGCAGGGACAATCTCTGTGGAAATGGTCTCCCTTGCATATGACACATGGCGATTTAGGCCTGGTCAGTGCTGTGTGTGGATTTTTGTCAGACGACATTTGTTTGCCCCCAGTCGCCTTTGGCTCCTTCTTCTTCTTCTCTTTCTTCTTCTTTTCCTTCTTCTCCTTAGGAACTTGGTTTTTTGTTTTACCAGTTCCGTCAAGCGAAGAGGAAGGAGGAGAGGAAGAGTTAGACGAGGTAGGAGGCTGGTTGGCAACTCTGGTCTGGTCTAACTGTTGACTCGACTGTTCAGGAATAGTGGTGGTTTGAACGACATTGGTTGAAAAGAGCCAGACCGGCAGGCCAATTTTCAGTCCTGGAAGCGACAATGTGGCCATGTGGGGCGCACCAACATCTCCCCAAGAGGAGAAGGGACTAGGATTTCCACCAAGGGGAATTCCTTGGTTGGTGTGCTCCATTTTTTCAACCTAAAGATCAACGCAGGAATAAAGGGTGATTGTTCTGTTTAAAATAAATTTTTAACGACGCTTAGACACAACTTGCTTTTTCAGTTTTAAAGAGTCGAGAAAAAGCTAAAGATGACTCTAGTCTCCTTCGATGTTTTAACGAGCCCGAAGTGACAAATGCTCGGATGGACTTTTTCCGTTATAGAGTCTGAAAAAGGCCAAAAGGAACTGCTCTGGAGTTCTAGGCAGAGGGTGTGCCAAACTTTTCGCAAAACCGTAGAATACTTTTTAGGGTACGGGCGGTCGATCTTCCTGAATGCAGTGTTCAGTGCATTGCGATCAGTAGGGTGGCCAACACGGCTTCCTAAGGATAAAGGTTTTATGCCTATAGGGATCTCCAAATATATACGCGACGGTACGAGGGAGCACAATCCGTACTGGCGCTATCGTCCCTCAGGAGGAATCACCCACCATCCACGAGATCGACAGTCACCAGGCTTAACGACGCCGGAACACGTCTCTAGCCTAGACCTCTATGTTGTGCGTTATGTTGCAAAGCGTTGTTAAGTTCATTCAATTTATTTTAGGTTGATCTTTTTAGAAGTTTGCCTTTCAAGGTTCACCACGAGATGTATGATACAATTCCTAAATGCAGTCTAAAGATGATAAGCAAGCTTTATATCTTTTCAACTTTGAAAATCCTAGCTACTAAGGGAAAAGAAAGAAACCATCTTTTCTCAAAGAGCAATCAGCACACTCTAATGCACTTTTCCTAAATCCAACATGCAAACTATTAAGATGCAAATGCACAATGCAGGTGTTTGTTTTCCACTTTCTTAGTATTGATGCCTACAAAGAAAGCTTTTTGTACAACCTTGAATTTGCTTTTAAATGATAAACACAAACAAGTTTACTTTTTAGAAATCAGAGAGGGTAGAAGAGATTACAACACTTAACGATTTTCGAAATGAAGACTTGTTTTGACACTTAAAAGAGACAAACTCAAACCAAATGCAAAAGTAAATGTATAATCAATCTTCAAACAGCCAATGAACTCTCTTCTAAGATCACAATCAACAGATCTGAATCAAGGGCTATAGGATGACTATTTTTCTCATGCAAAGGAAAACTGTAAATGACGCCACAAACACATAAAATAGTCACAGTCTTTTTGTACAAAAGGAGGCGGAATCTAAGCAGAGAAAAGGAGTTATCAGACTGGTACCTATGCTGGTTACAGGCTCCAAAAATCAGATATCAAAACAAGGCAAAACAGAGCAGAGAACCCCAGCTGCATAAGGACAAACTGGTTCAGCGCAACCTCAACACAGGGGTTTTGACATTCAGTGCAGGTAGCCTTCATGGGAACTGTGTTGAAATGCAGAATCCCTTCACTGGGTCTGCGCTGAAGGAGAAACTTTCATTTCCCACAGGTTCTGGGTCACAGATTGCTATTTAATTCACTGTTTCAGGCCAAATAAAAGCAACAAGCAAGGTGTAATCAAAGGGAAGCTTTGAGGGGGTACTAAGATCTATCACAAAGGATCATCAAATCATTTGTGAGTCCATTGTTCAGATCATAGACAAGTCCAGCAATTGGATCAAAGCAGCAACTGTCTACTTTGCATCCGGGAAAAGCGGATGCAGTTCGATTGTTGCTGTCAAGTCTATGAAACAAACAATGATAGAAACACAAATAAAATGACTAAACAAATGTCCCCAGCGGAGTCGCCAATTTGTTGTGGGGAAAAATGCCTATGCAGGACGATCCTATCCACCTAAGGTGTGACAGTGCCTTAGCAACAAACAGAGACAGCTATTCTGGTTTCTTCCTTTATGAAATGTGAAAGAAGAGAGATAAATGGACTTACCGGTGTCTTCCGTTTGTCCCTCGATCCGGTCTCTCTCCTCTTTGGGTGTTCACAGCTACTTGCCTTCTCACTCGCCCAGCTTCAACGGGTTCCTACAAGATCACAAGAGAACAACTACTTGCTACAAGAGAACAACTACTTGTGACAAGAGAAGAACACTACACAAAGACAGATATTCACATTCATAACTAGTTTAGGATTAGAAATAAACTAAACATACTAATGCATTCATACATCAAAATACATCAACATATAGGAGAAACCAAGATAGCTTTATTGATGAATAACAAGGTTCAGGAAGAGATACAACCCAGAAGGCTCCAATCCAGCATCTCCTTCCCAGCAAATGGAATTCCTATCTTCACCCCCTTCAAAGCATTAAGCACCCAATGATTCCAATCTCAAACCAACAGCAATTCTTTGCAATAACAAAATTCCAGCCCCCAGATCTCATGGAGGAGAGATCCATATATAGATGTTTGGAGAGAGGATGAGTCAGCTTGAGATCTGACTAGTGTCCTCTCCCTTTGTCAGTTCTTGAGTCCACTTGGAGGTTCTTGCTTCCACTTGGAGATTTGGAACCTCTTACTCATCACCAGTCGAATTCCCTGAGGCAAGTATCATTTTGGAAGTTTCCTGGGTTTTTCCACCTTGAGAAATGAGCCTGCCACATGTCCACTCTCGTTCAGCGCAGGTAGCCAGTGTTCCAGTTGACATTCAATGCAGGTAGCTAGTGTTGGCTTTGACATTCAGCGCAAACAGCTAGTGTAGCCACTGAAATGATCCTGAATTGAATTGTTTTTGAGCAGTTTCTGGTGGAGAACTTCTGTGAATTGCTGTGGTTTGTTAGCCTTGTTCCTCTAGGGGTAGGAACAACATGTTTAGGGGCTTTGGATCCCTTAGATTATGGACATTTCATGCTCAATGCTGTAAGGCACAAAAATGTCTATAACATGCCCCATAACTCATGCTTAGGAGCCCCTACTTTACATTTTAGTAGGTCGGCCTTTGCCCAAGTGCAAGGCCTCCCTATGCCCCTTATAAAGTCTGCAAAACTCCATCGCATAATTCTTAAGTGTAATATGTGCACCCCATAACGTCGCAGCCAGCTCGCCCTTACGTCGCACTGCTGTCCGCCCTTTGTCGCACGCTGCCCGGTTGCTGTCGCATTGTCCGCCCGTCGTGTGGAGGGGTGCCCGCCCGGGTCTCCCTTCCTCCGTACTCGCCGTCCACTGCTTGAACCGTGCCACCCATGTTATATCGCGCCTTCGTCGAACCATACCCGCGTTCACCACATAACCGTCCATCGCATATGTCTATCGCTCGGTCATCCGCCCATCGGGCGCGGGTCGCCCACGGGTCGCCCGCCCATCGTGCGCGGGTCACCCACGGGTCGCCCTTCTACCTAACGCACCGGCTCGTCGGTTCGTCGCGCCCGAACCTCAACCGCCATGCCTGTTCGCCGGGTCGGGTGGCCGCACCCGCATATCAACTCGCCGCAGCTCGTCCGCAGCTCGTCGGGTGTCTGCGCCCGAACCTCAACTCATCAGCTCGTCCGCCAGTCGGGTGACCGCACCCCGGCTCACCGTGTCCATCCGCCAGTTCGGCGGCTCACCGGGTGACCGCACCTGCGCCTCGGCTCGTCGTGCCCGTCGCACATCAACTCGTCGGGTCGCCCGCCCATCGTGCAAGGGCGCCCGCCCGGGTCGTGCCCACGGTCCAACCGCCGGGTAAAGGGATGTTCGCCCACCTCATGTCTGCCCAGGACTCGAGGGCCTTACAATGGACGACAGGAATCCGAAGGGCAGAGCGGCCAGCTCCTCGGTTGCTATTTCCTGGTTCCGTAGTTTAGAAGGGTGCAACAAATAACAGCAGCTGACCGGAGCAAAGACTGAGAAATAAATGACCGGAATGTGCATCTCTGCAGCGGCGCTTTGCACCCAATATTGCACGAAGTCGTGGACGAGATAATCCGACGACAACTGCCCGAGCAGGCTTCGGAACGGCTTCTCCATGCCGTCCATGGCTTTCTTGAGGGGAAACGCCATTTCTGCCGGGATGTCTGTTGTGCACTCGACGCCCGGAGTCAGGCCTTCCGTCAGCGGTAACGGCAGTTCCAGCAGATCGATCGATCCCGGCCACTCCTGTAGCTGTAAGGAAGGCCTGATCCTGGAAATGTTAAGAGGCGTGGAGAGGAAGGAGATTGTAACGTCCTGCGGTTCTGCCGGGGCGTGCGCTCCTCCGGTTGCCGAAAATTACTAAGTGTTAGTCATGACCATCGCATAAGGCGCGCGAAATAATACAAGTTATGGCGTGCGAAATGTATATATATGCAATGGGAGGTTAAACGATGGACTTAACCAAGCCGACGTGTGAAACATGGTGAAGGGGTGTTCATCATTGTACATTGTAGCGTCGGCCAGGAGGGATAACGCACAGTTGGAGGCGTATAAACTTAGGCGACCTCCAGTTCATTTGACAAGAAAATCATCGCTCTCACATCGCACTAAGGAGTAGTGCGCACTTGGAAAAAGGCGCAGCTAGTCGCACACTTCGAGAAAGGCGCAGCTAGTCGCAGATCGGTGGATGAGCCCGCCGAGCCGGGCGAAGGACGAGTCGAGGTCGAGTTGAGGTTTCTCGGTGGTGCGCACCCACGCTTGTATCGCATTAAGATCGGGTTGTGGCCGGGTAAGGGTCGTGCACGGTGTGCCCGCCCGCCCAACGCCGAGTTGGTGTGGTTCGGTTATTGTCTTGTTGTGTGTTGGCGGTGGGTTCGTGCACGGGCACGCCCGCCCGCCCGACGACACGAAGGGCATTTGTATTATATATTGTAACTTGGTTTCGGTGGCGTTTTGGCAAGACCGCCGTGTGGTCGTGCACGGGCAGGCGCCCTCCCGACTTTGTAAACTTTACAAATATAATAAAAGAGATTATTATTATATTGTCGTGTTGGTTTTATTATTGTATATTGTTAATGGTTTCCGCACATTAATAATATGAATTCATGATGCTTATGAATTGTTAAGGCGTAGTTCGTAAAGTTTATTAATGATGGAACATCTTAATAACTTAGGCAGTGCCGCACCCACTCAATTAAATGAAAAAAGAATTGGGGGCATGACAGTTGGTATCAGAGCAGATTCAAGGTTGAAGAAGCTTGACGAAAAGCTGATACCAACCGTGACAGTTGGTATCAGAGCAGGTTCACAGGATGTTGAAGCTGCTGAATGAAGCGAAGATGAAATGGTGAAGCCTGATAGAGCAGGGTTGCTCATGACAGGTGAAGCTGATAAGGTTATGGAGAAATCATGGATGAACAATCTGGGTTTCGTGGACTTGATGGTTCATGGCAAGACCATTCAAGCTCTGGTGGACACGGGTGCCACACATAACTTTATGACGACACGGTTAGCAAAAGAGGCTGGGCTGACGATCACCCCATCGAATATGGAGGTCAAGGCAGTGAACTCTAGAGCTAAGGTGGCAGGTTTGGTACACGATGTACCTGTGCAGATAAAAGACTGGAAGGGTCAGTTGGACTTCACGGTGATGGAGATGAACGACTTTGATATGATACTCGGACAGGATTTCTTGAAGGGAAAAAAGGCTATTGATGTCCCCTTCTGTGATGAGGTGGTGCTGGTTGGACAGTCACAAACTTGGACTTTGCCCACTCATAGGCAAAGGAGGGAAGTCAAGGTGCAGCATGTTTCGGCACTGAGTTTGGCGAAGGCTATGAAGGATTCAAATATGGAGACATATGCGGTGATGTTCAAGGATGTTGAAGGTAATGAAGTGGGGACGCCTGTTCCAGCTGAGATATCTGATGTGCTTACCAAGTATGCGGATTTGATGCCTGATGAGCTTCCGAAGAAACTTCCACCAAGGCGTGCAGTGGACCATAGGATTGAGCTTGAGCGAGGAAAGCAACCCCCGGCTAAAGCACCTTATCGGTTGTCAGGGCCTGAATTGGAGGAATTGAAACGCCAGTTAAAGGAGTTAACTGAGGCAGGTTTCATTAGACCTTCAAGGTCCCCTTATGGAGCTCCGATATTATTCCAGCGGAAGAAAGATTCGAATGCGCTACGGATGTGCTGTGATTACCGTGCATTGAACAAGCAGACGGTAAGGAACAGGTATCCTTTGCCATTGGCTGCTGATTGCTTTGACAAGCTTGCGAAAGCCCGAGTGTTTTCCAAGCTGGACTTGAGGCATGGATATTATCAGGTGCGGATAGCTGAAGGAGACGAGAAGAAGACCGCGATAGTAACAAGGTATGGTAGCTTTGAGTTCCTTGTTATGCCATTCAGGTTGTGCAATGCTCCTGCTACGTTTTGCACTTTGATGAACGATGTTCTACGACCATACTTGGATTCGTTCGTAGTAGTATACTTGGACGATATAGTGGTGTTCAGTGACAACATGGAGGATCATAAGAAGCACTTGGCGATGGTATTCGAGGCACTGAGGACAAATCAGTTGTTCTTGAAGAAGTCTAAGTGTGTGTTCGCTCAGACCGAGATTCCGTTCCTTGGGCATATTGTTGGTCAAGGGTACATACGGATGGAGCCGAGCAGAGTGAAGGTGATCGAGGACTAGGTTGAACCGAAGAATGTCCATGAGATGAGGGTGTTTTTGGGCATGACCAACTACCAACGAAAGTTTGTAGAGGGGTACTCCAAGGTGACATCGGCACTGACAGACTTATTGAAGAAAGACAAGAGGTGGAGTTGGACGAGCAAATGTCAAGAGGCATTTGATGACTTGAAGAAGAGGATGGTTACAGCACCGATACTAAAGTTGCCTGACTTCGAGAGACCGTTTGAGGTACACAGTGATGCTTCAGATTTTTCCATAGGAGGGGTTCTTATGCAGGATGGGCATCCGGTGGCGTATGAGAGTCGGAAGTTGCAGGATAGAGAACGGAGGTATCCGGTTCATGAGAAGGAGATGACTGCCATCATCCATTGTCTTCATGTGTGGAGGCATTACCTGATTTGGAAGCCGTTTGTTGTCAAGACTGACAACGTTGCAACAAGTTATTTTGCATCACAACCGAAGCTTACTGCGAAGCAAGCTCGTTGGCAGGACTTCTTGGCAGAGTTCGACATGACTATCGAGTATAGACCGGGTAGACACAATGCGGTAGCAGATGCCCTTAGCAGGAAGGGACAACTTGCAGCATTGGAGGAGGAAGAAGACCGGGCAGCAAGGAGTAGGAGTCGAGTTCAGATGTCAGAAGAGATGCAGAATAAGATCAAGGGAAGTGTTGAAACCGATACTTTGGCGCAGAATATAGTGAAGTAGATAAAGGAGGGAAAGACACGAAAGTTCTTTCTACGAGACGGGTTCTTGTTCTTTGGAAACCGACTCTATGTTCCAAAGTCATCCGGACTCAGGAGACACCTTTTGAAGGAGTGCCACGATTCTCCATGGGCTGGCCACCCAGGGCAGCGTCGTTCTTTGGCATTGTTGGAGAGAGGATTCTTTTGGGAGAAGATGAGAGAGGATGTGGAGGAGTATGTACACACGTGCATCATTTGTCAGCAAGACAAAGCAGATACTCAGAGACAAGGAGGACTGTTGCAGCCTTTACCGATTCTAGAGAGGCCATGGATGAGTGTCTCGATGGACTTCATCACTCAGTTACCACAGGTTCAGGGGTATAATGGGATTATGGTCGTGGTTGATCGTTTTTCCAAGTATGCTGTCTTTGTTCCTACAAAGATACCTTGTGGAGCCGAGCGGACAGCGGAGTTGTTCTTTAAGAACATAGTGAAGTATTGGGGAATGCCGTTGAGTATTGTGTCGGATAGAGATCCGCGATTTACAGGGAGATTTTGGACCACATTGTTCAAGTTGGTCAGGACAAAGTTGTTGATGAGTTCGAGTTACCATACGCAGACAGATGGGCAGACCGAGACGATCAACGCATTGCTGTAGGACTACTTGCGACATTATGTGACGGATGATCAGAAGAATTGACCCAAACTCTTGGATATTTCTCAGTTTAGCTACAATATTCAAAAGAGTTCTGCGACGGGGTATAGTCCATTTGAGTTGGTAAATGGGCAGATGTCGGTTGCACCGCATACCGTAATGACAGGAGGCTTCTTGAGAAGTCCTCATGCGAAGAAGTTCATGAAGGTTTGGGAGGAGACCTTGGAGTTAGCACGGTTACGCTTGCACGATGCTGCAAGGAGGATGAAAAAGTATGCTGATCGTGGAAGACAGGAGGCACACTTCGGTGTGGGAGATATGGTGTTTCTCAGGATTACCGGGGAGCAGTTTCAGCCAGCCAAGGGGACGACGAGCAAACTGACACGGAAATATGAGGGACCATTCCGAGTGAAGAAGAGAGTGGGGGAAGTTGCTTACGAGCTGGAGCTTCCACGCCATATGAACATGAAACACCCAATTTTTCATGTGAGTCAGTTGAAGAGATGTAGACTTGATTCAGACCATCCAGAGAGGGTTGAACCGACGAGAGGACGAGCCAGGATTATGGACAGACCAGGACTAGAGTTAGAGAAGATTTTGAGTCTCAAAACTACGGGTGTTGGTTGCCACATGCGACGGGAATTTCTTTGCAGATGGAAGGATGCACCGGAGGAGGACAGCTGGGAGACAGAGGATTCACTTTGGAGATGGAAGGACAAGATCGCGAAGTATGACAGGAAGTTGAAGAGAAGAGCAGGAATTATCGGGACGATAATGACTTCTGGTGGGGGAGGATGTAACGCCCTGCGGTTCTGCCCGGGCGTGCGCTCCTCCGGTTGCCGAAAATGACTAAGTGTTAGTCATGACCATCGCATAAGGCGCGCGGAATAATACAAGTTATGGCGTGTGAAGTGTATATATATGCGATGGGAGGTTAAACGATGGACTTAACCAAGCCGACGTGTGAAACATGGCGAAGGGGCGTTCATCGTTGTACATTGTAGCGTCGGCCAGGAGGGATAACGCACAGTTGGAGGCGTATAAACTTAGGCGACCTGCGGTTCATTTGACAAGCAACTCATCGCTCTCACATCGCACTAAGGAGTAGTGCGCACTTGGAGAAAGGCGCAGCTAGTCGCAGATCGGTGGATGAGCCCGCCGAGCCGGGCGAAGGACGAGTCGAGGTCGAGTTGAGGTTTTTCGGTGGTGCGCACGGGCGCCCACGCTTGTATCGCATTAAGACCGGGTTGTGGCCGGGTAAGGGTCGTGCACGGTGTGCCCGCCCGCCCAACGCCGAGTTGGTGTGGTTCGGTTATTGTCTTGTTGTGTGTTGGCGGTGGGTTCGTGCACGGGCACGCCCGCCCGCCCGACGACACGAAGGGCGTTTGTATTATATATTGTAACTTGGTTTCGGTGGAGTTTTGGCAAGACTGCCGTGCGGTCGTGCACGGGCGGGCGCCCTCCCGACTTTGTAAACTTTACAAATATAATAAAAGAGATTATTATTATATTGTCGTGTTGGTTTTATTATTGTATATTGTTAATGGTTTCCGCACATTAATAATATGAATTCATGATGGTTATGAATTGTTAAGGCGTAGTTCGTAAAGTTTATTAATGATGGAACATCTTAATAACTTAGGCGGTGCCGCACCCACTCAATTAAATGAAAAAAGAATTGGGGGCGTGATAGAGATGGTGTGGCTATGAATTGCGAGAGCCTTAGCGAGCTGTAAGAAGGGATTTATGTGTCCCTGAGCCAGCCATGGGAAGAGAAAAAAATGAAGCTTCTTCTCACTCCTCTGACATCCATCATACAGGTAGCTATCAGTTACTTGTCCGGAAATAATGGCAAATGTCGAAAAACATTGCAGGCCTCTCATCAATAAGTATCGTGGGATAATTAATAATTCGATATAATAACATGCAACACTTATCCCATAGTCTGGCCCACCTTTCCATCTACCTTTACAAAGACCGAAGTTGATATTCATTATTGAAGATCTGTTTATCGTCGGAAAACTTTTGCAGCCAGAAAACTGTGTTACGTTTGACATCATCTTTTATTTTTTAAGACACGTTTTTAGCCATAATCACATTAGAATTAAACTTTTGATATAAATCACAGAAGTCTCAATTTTATAAACCTTTGTCATTGTATATGCATTAGCAAGAAGCTCTAGGCGATTCAATATACACCACTACTACTACTTCCACAGAATACCAGATTGTGCAAAGGAATAAATTCACAACAAAAGTACATAATTTTATATCAATTAAAAAAAAAGATAGAAGTAATTAAATGTAAAAAATTATATTTCCAGTTTTGAATATGTATAATTTTATACTTATTAAAAATATGTCAATACAAGATTTAGATAAACTATTTAAATGTCCATTCTAATATATATATAAAAGAAAGAAAATAAGTATACTTATTGAAAGTAAAAAAAATCGATTATTTCTTAATAAAATAATAAAAGGAAAGTGTGTAATTCATTTAATTCTTAATATAAAATTATTATGTAGCATTTAAAAAATATTAATAAAAAAATAGATTACAAATAAAATATTTCAATTATTTTGGTTCATTTTGGATATATTTTGTGTAAGTTTACATAGTTAACACAATCCAAGTGCTTCATGATATTTTGAAGGGGTTGAATCCATTTATACATTAAAAAATGTAATTTAAACAATGAAATTTTTTATATTGCACTATAAAAGAAATTTGCACTTCAAGAGATTTGATAAATCCATGGTATTGAAACTCTTTTATCATCATTATTTTATATATGTAAACATGGAACACTTAATTTGATTACTCCATGGTATTGAAATAATCTTATCACGAAGAATTTATCAATTGTTTTTATATTTCCAAAAAAATCCATGAAAAACATTGATATTTAAATGCATACATCTATTATTCATTATTTTAAATACATTGATATTTAAATGCATACATCTATTATTCATTATTTTAAATATGTAACTACCAACGCTTAAACTCATTTAAGTTTAAGAGTAATAAATAGACACCAAAATTGTTGTATCAGACACTTGTTTATGGGGAAACCCTTTTTAGAGTTGAACCTTTGAATTTTTAAAAGAAAAAACATGTTCTTAAATATTACCTACTTTTTAATTATTTAAAAAAATGCAATATATGTAAGATATATTATTAAATTGATGATCATAATGTAATAAATAAGTATTATGTAGCAATAGTCATATGACAATTATTATGTAATATAATCATTAATATGCAATATTGATTAGTTATAGAACCATTATTACACGATATTTATTTACGACATTATGATAATATTTCTAATATTATACCTTAGGTATACTATAGAATCCTTCCTCAGATTTAAGAAGATTACTTAAATTTGATGAGAATTTTTTAAATCGCTAGGAAAAATGAGTCTTTTTGTAGATTTTCTCAATTAAAAAGTATCTATTATCAAGGACATGCCTCCTATTAAGATTATATCCTTAAAATAGAACGAGTTCCTAGATTTTGAAAAGTTTATCCACATAAAATTGAGGAGCCTTAAATTTGATTTGAGGAGGTTATTCAAAATTAATTCTATACAACCTCCATTAGTTTGAGGAGGTTATTTAAAATAGATATTGTGCCACCCCATACTCTTGAATTTGGAGAGGGTTCCTAGATTTTCAAGGGTTTATCCACATCAAATTTGAGGAACCTTAAACTATAGTAAACCTCTTTTGATTTGATTAGTTTGAGATGGTGGTTTTCAAACAATTTAATTGTTTAAGTTTTGCTACATTCAATTGTCAATATGTGTTCACAAACTTATAAACACCAACATTTTATGTGTCAAACTAATGCATAAATTATTCTCAAGCTATGAAATAAATTTTACAACCTAATGCTCTAAGACATACATTGGCAATAAAATTCTATCACAATGGAAATTAAAGGGCTACAAAAGTTTTTTGGATCACTGAGCTTATGTTTTCAAGTGCACATTGTGAACTCCAATCATAGTCCTTTGTTTGGCATCACAGGCATTAAATGGTTCTATGATTCCTTAAGTAGCACTTTCATTCTTCAATCTTCAGTGCCTAACTTCTTTACACTTAAAAGATAAAATTCAATTAGGAAGAAAAAAAAATGCTACAAGTTTGTTGGATCACTAGGATTATGCTTACAAGAGCATTTTATGAGCTTTGATCACAATAATTTGTTTTGCGTTAAAGACGTCAAATAGTTTTTCAATTATTTAAAAATCACTTTCGTTCTTCAACCTTCAGTGCCTAGACTCCATAGGAAATCCACACTTTTGCAATGGACATAAGAATGTTCAAGAACTAAAATGATAGTGATTTAAAATATTGATATATAGAATAAAAATGTATTTAATTACCTATTCTAACTAAGAAATAAATTAATTTGAAACACAAACCAAGTAGGGGGGCCTACCTGTTGACTTGCGCTACAAAGGAAAACTATAGTATATTTACTTTGCTATGAAATAAAACTCATAATAGCATAATTTATATTAAAAGAATAATACACAAGTTCACATTACAATTATAAGGCAGTGTGGATAGACTCAACATGAATCCACATATACTTTGTCATTAAACTACAATCTACGCCAACATATGGCGTTCCGATTGGACCATTTGAACAACTTTGTAATACACAGAATGGTTTCTTTCTTGGTCAATCCTCTAATATTACAAGCATTGAACTTCAACCTTTACTTTTTATAGATGTTATATAATATAGGGGATGGTGTCTTGAACCATGAATAGCTCCCATGGAAATACACACTTTTTAATTGTTTACATCTCGAAAATAGAGTATGGGGAAATGCAATTAACATATACAACTTTTGTTGACATGGATAACTGCTTGTATGTTGGAATAGGATATTTACATGACATGGCATGCATGAAAATGTCCATGCCACTTTCCAAAACCTTGAAATTGATTAACTATTCAATTTTTGTTATGTTGTATGCATTGCCACCCTACATTTTCATTGAGCATTAAACGTGAGTTGGTACCTTCCTTGTTTAATTGGGAGTAATCCAACCAACACTAATCCATCTCAATCCACCTACAAATGAAAACCAAGTGGAATATTTTACCTTGGGGGTGCATAGATATGACAACTAATGATTTGGGTTACTAGATTTTGACTAGTGTTACAAAACCTGATACTCACATTAGAAAAGGAAAGCTTTAGCTCAAATAACTCATTAAAAATAAGGGAAAACATTGAATTATCAGCATGTGATGACCATAATGCAAATGATTGTGACAAAAGGGAATGATAATAGGCTATATGAGGGAGTAGAAAGGGAAAAACTCACGCTTTTGATAGTAGTAAAGGCATCAAAATGAAGGCCCAATTTCTCCCCCACACATGAGATTTTGCATGTCCTTGTGCAATATTGGGGGAATAGCCAAAGCTAGATCCAAAAAGGTCCTTCGAAATGATGAAAACTATGTTCCCAACACCTCCCCTAATTATCATAATACAAGGGTATATTTCACATATCTCATCTTACTTGTTTCTTTTATCTAGTTTATCACATTTATAATATTTTTAAACCTTTAATTTAAATTTTAGATCTATGGGTTATAAAACACTACACATAATATGTAAAAAAACTAACCTAATCACAATAAAACAAAATCATTGTATAGTGGGAACCCAAGGATGAGAAGGCCCTTATCTACTTAATGCCCCAATACCCATGTCCCTATTGTGCCAAAAATCCTTATCATGTCCATATCAATCTTGTATGACAATGATACATTTTACACAATCCATGTTGTGTTCATGGCCTTGATCATGGCCATTTAGCTCAAGAAACTCAAGTTATTGTCCCTTAATTTCTTTCTCGACCATGGTCTCAAACTCACCCTAGTTCACAAAGCTTCAGATTATCCCTAGTGCACAAAATCCCATATCAATTCCCATATCCCACATTAAGAATGACAATATCCTATATAAGATATGTTTTCTAGTTTGAGGTTTATTCATGTCCCTTGGTCCCTAGAGACTTCATCTAGAGCCTAACGACCTTATTTTCCCTCCATTCCCATTCACAAGGCCTTGAGACCCATTTTTACAATCCAAGGCATTTGAGGAGAAACCATATTCCACTTAAAGGCTAGATATCCTCATTTTCCAAACTTTCCCAATGAGGACCACCACTAGTATACATAGATAATACATATTCAATATATGTGTTTTGGTATATATAATATGTATAAGTATCAATATATATGCTAGAATATATAAGAACAATATGTTAGTATATACATGTATGTGTGTGTGTGTTGGTATATATACTAGTTATATGTGTCGGTACATATATCAATATATATATTGATATATTTCTAGGTGTGTGTGTCTATATATATATATATATATATATATATTGTAGGTATATATACCAATATATATACTCACATATTATGTTTATATTTATACTAGTATGTGTACCAACATACATGTAGTAATAGTATATATATTGAATACATAATGTGTTGGTATACTAGTGGTTGTCGTCATTGGGTAAGCACAATACATAGATAGATTAAGAGATTAATACTTTAGTTTAGGGTTGTAAAAGCATCCTAACTTGGTATATTTTAATTCTTTAATCATTATATTAATTCATCTATTAAAAAAATGTTATGTGGTTGTCCCTAATATGCTAGTGGTTGTCCTTACACCATGATTAGGGCCCTAATACAAATCCCTAACATGCCAAACCTCTAATAGTGTCCCTATTATACTTGTAGGATAAATATTTCATTGCTTGTGTGGTGGTCCTCATTTTGCAAGTTTTCCCAATGAGGATCACCATTAGTATATTGACATAATATGTTATATATGTCAGTATTAATATATGTTGACAAATCTACCAACATAATATCAATATATCTATAGGTATATACATGGACATATTTACCTAGTATGTATCTACATAATATGTTTCTCTCATCTCCTTATGAAAGCATCACTTAGACCATTTTCTAAAATACAAGATATGTTCATATTGATTTCCATTCTTATTGCTTTACACAATAAGTCTACGATAGTTTTTAAGTAACTTGTTTTCCCTCAAATTCCTTCTACCAAAAAGTAAAATGCCATCTATAAATGACAAGTGGGTTACCTCAATGGATTCCTTAACTTGTATATCTCTTAATAATCCATTTCCCTTTGTTTCGATAATCAATCTACTAAGCATTTCTACTACCAAGGGGAACAAAAATGGTGACAAGGGGCATCCTCGCTTGTGACCCCTAAATTTCATGAAGAACCATAAAGGAGAGCCATTTATTGACACTTCAAATTTTGCAGATTCCACACACCCCATAATCAAATTAATAGATTGAAGTGATAAACCTATTTAAGGAAAAACTAATATGAGAAGGAGCCTTTTCACTTTGTGATGTTCCTTTGAATGATCAATTTTCATAACTATTATGGGTTGTTTTATAGTTTTTATTGAATGAAACCCCTCCTATGTTTCCCAACAACATCATGAATTTTCTTATTAAAAATAAATCCAAATCTTTCTTTTGAAATGGATTTAGATAGTGTTTGTTTCATTTTGTTTCCAATGGTCTTCGAGAAAATATTGTAGATAAGGTTGCAAAGGGATATTGTTATGAAATCATCGAAGGTGAAAGGTCATTCTTTTTTGAATTAAGTGTTATAAAATCCCCTAATATCTTTCCATATCTTCTTCCTTTCTAAATCACCCTAAGAAACTTATCCTGTAAGAAGTTGTAGAATCCTAAGAAGAATTCCACAATCCAAGCATCAAGGTGTGGAATTTTGGCCATCTGAAAAGTCCTGAGAATATCTTTTAATTCTTCTATTCCTATAACTCTGTAAATTCATTCATCTCATCATTAAAGAATATAGGAAACAATATAACTATTTTCATAATCTCCCCTATATTAGCTACATCATTCTCCTTAAAAAAGGATTGGAAGTGTTGTTTACTTACATGGGAAATATCCTTAAAGGATGAGACCTGTGAACCATATAGACATACTGACTCCATAATATAGTTAAATTTCATTCTATAGAAAGCATATATTTTGAAATAAATTCATATTATTATATCCTCAAAAAATAAATTTAGATGGATTTTAAATGTCCACTTAGTTTCTTCCATCTTTGGAAGGACTTTATTTTACCTTAAAGGTATTTTAACCATTCATCCTCATTGTCAATGAAAATACCATTGTTATTTTGGTCAAAAAGTTCCTATGTCATTGCATCCACAACCTTCAAGTCTTCTTGGTATTATTTTGCTTCTACCTTTTCCCAAACTATAGCCACCTTCTTAACTCTAATCAAGTTGTTAGAGAATTGAAGCATTGCAGATTCACCAATGAAAATTTTATACTTTATTCAATTTCTTAGAATTAGATGTCTAAAGATTTCCTCCAAGAGCCAAGAGTGATTAAAATTAAATGGAAATGAGGCACTTTGATTCTCCACCTCAAATTAAAATAGGGTAGGTAGATGGTTATGATTCCCATCAAAACCTACCAAATGATTTTCATCGACAAATCTCTTGAAGGGTCTTCTTAGAAATACAAAAAAGGTTCAATTTCTCCAAAACACCAACCTTGCTACTTTTGGAATTTCACCAAGTTTAAACAACCTTAATTGGTTCAACATCCATCAATATTAAGTCTTCAAATACATGAGTGAAATATTTTTCTAGTGGATCTGATCTACCATCCTCACCCTACTATTCTCTTGAATTCAAAGTTAGATTTAAGTCAATTCCTATGATCACAAACTCAAGGTTCATTGATATTTTAAATTGTTCTAGAATGTAACTAGTTTTTATATGGAGCCTACAAGTTCACAAGTTTAATTATCTCATCTATGTCCTTAGCCCTTCCTTCTACCATAATTCTAGAAATGAGATAGATAAAATTAGTAGCCTTAAATCTATCATTATAACTAGTTACTAGAAGATTAGAGAATCCTTGTGCATTCATACCACAAAAAAAATCTCCTTTAATATAGAGGAAAGAAAATCAATTAATTTAGTCCCCTCATACATTGCCTCTTGGAACATAATCACATCCAACCTATACATAGAAAGCAACATTATGAGGGATAAATTCAGTAGAAAACCCCCTAACCTGCTAATGTTAAAGGACAAAGAAATCATGATGTAGCAACCTTCCTATGGTTTTTTACTCTAAGTATCCCTTGTATGGTCAATTATTTTCATACCTTTAACTCCCTTTAGGCCTTCACTTTTTTTTTTTTTGAGATATATGATTTTGTCCCCATTGGATCCAATTTATAATGCATCAAACATAAAGCACTCTTGATCCTTCCTCCTTCATTTTCTGAGCTATATTTTCTACAACAAAAATGACATAGGAGATAAACAAATTTATTATTTAAGTATCCACAACTTGCATAACATTATTGAGTGGCCACCCTTAATGCAACTTTAGAGATGCATTCAAAACCACATTAAAAAATCAACAATTCTCCAACTTCGATTAATGAAGTACCACTAGGTATAAAAAATATTTGAAGTTTCCCCTCCTAAACCTCTCCTTTAGGTGATAAGGACTCTTCATTAAAAAAAAAGAGCTTGTGAATCCAAAGAAACAAACTCCTTTACTTTATATGCACCAATTTAAGTAGATTCCTTATCAGACTCCCTCTTTTTAGTTGAGAAGTATTGCCTCTACTTAGGGAGAGCTAGGTTGATTTCAACCCCTTGAATGGGTGACATTCTTCCTTTTGGTTCTTCTTGATCCAATGGAGTCTAATCATTAAGGACATCTCATTTTCTAATCCACCACTTCTTCTTAGGCTACCATTAAGGTCTTCAGATGCTACACTCCCTCCACAAAGGGTCTTCCTAATGATACATTAACCAATGAAACATTTTTAGTAGTATAATGATTAAATTAGTATTGATTCCATTCTAAAAAATTCAATTTATGTTGAAAACCTGTCTGTAATATCAAATTTAATGAGCACTTTATGCATTCATTTGTCAAAGGATTCCTAGAGATTTTTCTCAACCATAATAAAACGCTTAATGTTACCTCCAATTAGTTGTAAAACTGTTTCATTCCATAATTTTAGTGTT
Source organism: Pinus tabuliformis (assembly GCA_031772625.1). Classification (NCBI taxonomy): domain Eukaryota; kingdom Viridiplantae; phylum Streptophyta; class Pinopsida; order Pinales; family Pinaceae; genus Pinus; species Pinus tabuliformis. The sequence continues at coordinate 1,915,254,593 of CM062818.1, forward strand.
ATCCCAAGGATAAGCATTCAAACATGTTGGATACTCATTAGTTCACAACTGGGGTCAAACCCTAGCTTCCAACTATTCAGTACCAAAGTGGAAGGCCCTTACAACTAGTCATTTTTAAAGATTATTGTACTAGCAATTGTCCCAAAAGGTACAAAGAGAGGCCGATAGGATTATTAAATTAGAATTGTTGAATTTCTCTAGAAGAGATGTTGGTTCAAGCCTACAAGGAGCAAAGAGATTTGATGTTTGGAGTTCTATGCTTTTTGGACACCATATTTCTTTAAATACAACTTAATTTTTTAGAAAAGTTCAAGCCCAATGCAGTTCTGCCATGCAGACATACACTTAAATCGCTACTGGGCTTATGATATTGACAAATTCAAAGTAAACTGGTATACAAGAGAATGTACCAAGCTAAACCACAAGTTACACATCTTCAGACCTGAAAAAGTACATAACAATGGTTTGGCAAATCAATAGCGATATCATAATTGCTTTTCCTTCCACATACATACAATTGCTCCAAAGGCAAGGACAAGAAAATTTTCAACTCTAGTGAGCACCAGTGGGTCACTAAAACAAGTGACCACTAATGGCTTTCACATTTATACAAGGAATTGGCAAGGGATTTTACATGGACTCCACTCAACTTCAAACACAGCTTTAGCCAATATGCAGAGTGATTGAAATTGAACATAGCTATGTAGTGACATTGGCTCACAGTAATACACCAAGTATAAGATATTAAAGCTTTTACAGAAGCAAGGAGTAAGAAAAATTATGAAGCTCAGAGAAGTAGATTTAAATCAATCAAAGCTTGTTGAATGGCTATAATGTCCATAGAAATAATCTTCCAAGGTTCTGCTCTCATGTACAAGATCTACACTTTGATCTGGACTACTGTTTGATACCAAATGATCATCAACTCCAAGCATTGCAAGTGATAGATGAGTTTTGATGTCACAACTCCCAGGGTTTCCTCCAGATTCATCCTCAATCAATTTATCTAATTCCATGGACATTGTCAATTGCTTTTTGGTCCAATAAGGTAGGTCATCTCCTTCTCCTCGTAGTAATTTCAAAATCTTCAATAATAAGTTACAGACAAACAATGAGGAAGAATAAGTTCACATTCTTACATTAACATTTATCCATTTTTTGAAATTTGACAGAGCCAGTTTAATGCAAAGGTAAGCCACTTTATTTGGGGAAACCAAAGCTTTCAATTCAGATCTTGCAATCTGGATTTCAGCTAGGATAGTGATTCTCGGGAAAGATATATACTCTCTTGATATTGGAGCAAAAGCAAATATGTTGGCTCTTCTTGCCTATTCAGGGAGGGGTAATTTTCATACTGAAGCTTTGGTTTGCGATATGATGTAATCTCTTTTGCTAATATTCAAAGAATATTATATTTCATTAATGGAAAAAGAGATTATTGTCAATTGAGGCTTTGAATATTTTTCCATAATCCACCATCAGCATTCAGGGCTAACCTATTTAAGGGTGATGATTTTACAAATTGAACTACTGAACAAATGTTTAGATTACAACCCGAAACACTAGATCTAAACACCCTTAACTCTATGTCAAAAGGATATCAACTCGATATTTCATGTGCCATTCTTCATTATGGGCAAAAACAATTCTAGCACTAACTCCTCATAGGAAAGGAAACATCTTCAAGCAACTAAATTTGACATAAGATCAAAAACTGAAACATATATACGCAACTAAAGAGAATAAGAGTAATTACTCAGTTCATTCGAGGTCGAAACTGATCTGCCTGTCTCAGACAACATGCTGCACCAATGACCATTCCCTTCATCTCACTCATGTCATAAGCATCTTCCAAAAGTGGATTTGCAAGTTCTTTTTACAGAGCCAGCTACCAGTAATGGCCTTGCCTAAATTTTGTAATTTACAAGAGATTAAGATTTTGAACCAAGACGAAGAAACCAAAAGAATAAAAAATTATCAAATAGAAAACAAGCAAGGACACTAGAGCCCTACCCAAATAACCAGGCTTTCTTGGCCTTTAGGATTCTTGTCATTGATTGGTTTTCTTCCAGTTATTAGCTCTAGAAGAACTACTCCAAAGGAATACACGTCCGTCTTCTCATGAACCTTGCCATACAAGAAATATTCTAGAGCCAGATACCTGAAATATGATAGCAGCTAGTTTTATGAAGTCTTGATTATAAACGACATTTATTTTCCTAAGGAAAGAGCTGGTGTAAGGAAAGAAATGGATATTTACCCAAATGTACCTACAACATCACTACATGTGATATATGCAGATGTTGTTGAAGCCCATTTGGCCAGCCCAAAATCTAACAACTATTCACAGGATATCTTTAGTTAACGATCCATCGAAAAACAATTTGCTAGTTAATGATCAAGCAAATCTTATTGTAACATCTCCAACCAAAAAATACAAACAATTAAACATAAGTTTGAGAACTTGTTTCTCTCACAAAGATCAAGATACCTGAAGTTCAAAGTCTTCAGAAAGAAAAATATTAGATGATTTCACATCTCTATGGATGATAGCATGAGAACAACCTTCATGCAGATAAGTCAAAGCTTCAGCAATTCCAATGGCCACTTTCAGCCTATCTTTCCAATGAGCCTATGGCTTGTCCTTTCCTCCTGTAACCCAACTTTTTCTGAGAACTGGGAACAACACTTAACACTAAAAATTAATAAAAATCTCCAAGGATGTAACATGATAAATGCATGAAAATTGGCATACTACATACCATAAAGAGTTTCTTCCAGACTTCCTCTGAGTAACAAGTTGTAGACCAAAATTACTCCTTCTCTTCAACACAGTAACCAATTAATGAAACAATTTCTTCGTTATGGGCAAAAACAATTCTAGCACTAACTCCTCACAGGAAATGAAACGTCTTCAAGCAACTAAATTTGACATAAGATCAGAAACTAAAACATATATACGCAACTAAAGAGAATAAGAGTAATTACTCTATTCATTCGAGGTCGAAACTGAGCTGCCTATCTGAGACAACATGCTACACCAATTACCATTCTCTTCATCTCACTCATTTTAATGTACATACAAACTACTGGGTAGTTAAAAAGAGGAATCTAATTGTAGTAGAACTTAGGGTGAACAACAATCACGCCTGCACTAGCTTCACTAAATTTGTACCTGCACGGTCCAATAGATATGATAAGAAAACTATCAAAACATTTTTACAGACATTCTTATCCTCCCAAAACTTCCAAAGTCATAGACTGCTAAGAAGATATGATAACTGGCTAGATTCGATGTAAGGAAATGTGCATGGATAATTTTAGGGGCTAATGTTCGCCCAATGGGCTAATTTTCCATGATTTTTCCACAAAAAATATTCGCCAATTTCCAATTTTACAAAAGACGATTCGCCCAAATTTTAGAATATAAAATTATTTTACCTTAAAAATCGCCAACATTATATAGAGACTACGTATAAAATCATTATAAATTTGGATAATTTTACAAATATATCAATAAAATTTTTATAGTTTTCATATTAGGGATTAGTGAGATTCGCCAATGTTTTTAAACTTCAAGAAATTTTCCATCCTTAAATTTTCCTTGGAAATGTGCATGGTGGATATCCAATTTTCCCTATTCATTCTAGAAGTTTAATCAAAATGAAATCAGGCACAGTTCAATAAAAGTCTAAGATAATGCGATTAATGCAAATACAGCTAAACCACATGCAATTAATTTCAATGAAAGCACTAATACAAGATAATTCATGCTAAAAGTCTAAGATGAATATATACCCCTCATCAACAAGAAAGTTTTTAATTGCAATAGGAAGAGCAGCACCACCACGATTGTGGACTCCAATTCCTGCAACAGAAAAAAATACAAAGAGATGAACAACTCCTGCAACAACAAAAAATACAAAGAGATGAACAACTCCTGCAACAGAAAAAAATACAAAGAGATGAACTTACATATAAGGATGATAAACATTTAACAAATATAACACAAAACAACAAGCATATATATACTATATGAAACTATATTTTGCTGTGAGAGGAATCTACTATCCATAATGAGATGATGCCCATCACTAAATTAGATGGAGTCACATCATATTAGACAACAGACAACAAAAAATCACAGTTTCATGGATATAATTGTTTTTCCCTTGCATATTTCCAATATAACGACTTGTCCAATCGCTCTATCTTTTCCCTTGCATATTTCCAATATAACGACTTGTCCAATCGCTCTATCTTTTCCCTTGTGGCAATATCTTGCAAATAGAGCAGAAACCAGTAAAACATATACTGTTTGAAACTTTATTTTTGCTAAGATAGGAATTTGCTTTCCATAATCAGATGATGCCCATCACTAGATTAGACTCGGTCACATCATGTTTGATAACCGACAGAACAAGAAAGCACATTGTCATGGATATAATTGTTTTTCTCTTGCATATTTCCAATATAAGCACTTATCCAATTGTTTTATATTTTCCCTTGTGGCAATATCTAGCGAATAGAGCAGAAAACAACAAAACATATACCGTTTGAAACTGTATTTTTGCTGAGATAGGAATCTTCTATCCATAATTAGATGATGGCCATCACTAAATTGGAATAAGTAACATCATATCGGATAACAGACGGAACAGGAAATCGCATTTTCATTGATATTTTAATATAAGGACTTATCTAATTGCTCTATATTCTCCTTATGACAAAATCTTGCAAATATAGCATAAAACAACAAAACAAAGTGTTTGAAACTATATATTTGTTGAGATAGGAAACTGATATCCGTAATCAGATGATGCCCATCACTAGATTATAGTCAGTCACATCATATGATGCTCATCACTAGATTATAGTTAGTCACATCAAAATTTGACAACAGACAAAACAAGAAATCATAGTTTCATTGATATAATTGTTTTTCCCTTGCATATTTCCAATATAAGGACTTGTCCAATTGCTCTATATTTTCCCTTGTGACAGTATCTTGCAAATTTTTAGAACAACCAACAATTGATTTCAGATGAAATAGTGAAGTAACTTCTTACCTGTTATGACTTGAAGTTCAGATGGCCTCCAAGTTTCCATGGATAATAATCCCGAAGATTGTTGCTCTGTGTTGAAATTGCTTCGCTGGTTTGTTCCTGGACCAGATGGGGAACAAGTATTGTATTCAATCATTTCCAATCGCAATTCCAAGGCCTGCACCGCTTCTGCTGCATGAAGCCCATGTAGATCTAACTTCCAAATGTCCTTATGTTTTTCATTTCTAATTTGAAGAATTTCTGCAGCTGCCTTAGCATTTAGTTTATCTGCAGCCAAATGTTCCTCTTTTGATTTTAGAGAAATATTCCTAGCAGTGTTGTGATCGCCTCGCAAATAAGCTCTTTCATCTTCCCTTGAATGTCGATTTGCAGCCCTGCTTGAAAACAAGCGATGATAATATATGTTCATGCCTTCCCAATTATCAGTAATGATCACCTTAAGAAAATTCAATGGACTTCATGGAAATAGGCTGGCAAAATATACAAGAGCATCCACAATGCTTCCTTTCAATGTTTCAAATATACATCATCTTCCTTCCATTCTGGCTCAGGGGGAGCAGTTGGCATGTGTCGTCTTGCAACTGTCACATGTAAATTTTCAAAACACAAGGACTTAGGCAATAGAGGGCCACTTCCTTCAGAACTCTGATCAAGTAGAGAATTCTCAACATCTTCAGATGCATCAGAGGGATCTGAATTCTCTGGCAATCTCATCATAGCCATAGACTCTAGGGAAGCAGAGGCTTGTTCAAGTTCATAATTAATAGCCACTAAAACATCCTCTATTAGGCTCTCATCAACCCAACCATACAAGGCCTTCAGTTTCTCTACTGCAACCTTTTTCTGATTTGCATCATCTGTCATGCCCTGCAACATAGCAGTGCTAGCCAGGGTTGTATTAGGATAAGGATCAATCAATTTCTCTGGCCTAACAACAACTTTTTCTATTAATTGAGAAAATCCTTTCCAAGGTTTGCCTCTAGAATTTGGAGACATAAAGGAAATATTTTCGTGCCGCACCACAGCCTAGACATCATGTCGGATGGACCCCTTGGGAGCACCACTGGTGCCCATCATGGAGCACTTACCCACCGAGAAAAGTATTGTTGGGTATATATAAGGAGATAACGAGATTGAAACCCTTTGGGTTTCCGTCCAAAGCAAGATAAAAAAGGGGGGTCTATTGTTTACTCCTTCGGCTAAAGATAAAGGGAAACAGATCATTCATTAATGAGGATCTTATGCACATAATTTCAATGCCGTACCTGGCTAAAGAACTCTCAAAGAAACCACGCGTAGGATTTTAGAAAAATAGAGTCGCTGGATTGCTATTGTCGATTTTGCTTTTGTCTGAAGGATTTGATGTACAAAGATGAAGAAGATGCGTTGAATTTGCATTGAGAATTGGACTGAGAATCCATTAAAAAAGCGCGTGAGCTCTGAGAAATTTTGACCCCCCTCAAGAATTGCAGGCTGAGAACAGACCCAAATCGAATTGCGCTCGGCTCTTGCCATGTTGCTATAGAAAAAGGAGCAGTTGGATTTCTACGCGAATATATACATGGCGCTATACTAACCTTTAAACCCTGTCAAATGTAGAGGGAGGAGTTTGTGTAGACAGGTGCATGCACTTAGACTTGGGATTTTGTTGCACCCAAGTGGTGTCCTGGAAATCCGACGTAAAATGCGTAACAACTAGCTGTAAAATCGGCAGCGGAAACCACCCTTCAAATCAACGGTTGAAAGTTTCTCATCTGATCGAATGGAGCAGGGTAAATTATCTTATGCTCTATTGAATTTGAAGGATATCCATCCCTTTACCATCAACTTATATTGGGGGGGATATCCAAGAATATTTCAAAATCTTGCTTCTAACCAAAGTATCAAAGAATCTTATTCTACCAGTTTCTCAATAACCTTGTTGATCAAGGGTTGGTTCATCAAGACTTTGACCCTATTCGTAATACATAAAGTTTGAGCACTAGTTTCATCGTGTCCTTTCTATATATAATATGTTTTTTTTTCCTTTTCTAAATGTTAATGCATATTGGATGGAATTTTTCTCTAAGATGCATGCTTCATTATTTGATCTTAGCTCCATCCCTAATAACACCTCTCTCACTCTTTCCACAACCTTATTAGAGTTAAGGAATTTAAACTTCACAATATGATCTATACTCAAAATTATAGATATCAAAGGCTCAAACACTTGTAGTACATCAATCCTTGTTTCATTGCCTTTATGGTTGGAGTGAGATGACCTTATCTCATGATCTCTATCATTGATCAATAGAATGTCTAGCTTGATCATTGGCTTTCCATTTGTCACTATATGTCTAGGAATTCAAGGCATCACCTAATAGACTAGGTCTTACTCAAAATCTTTTGCGTTTCTATAGATTTTAACCAACTAATTATGAATCTAAAAGATGAATAAAAAATTCCATGAGTCATCCTTCCCATTAACTATTGTGTCTAGATTTTGAACCATGAATTTGATGATAGAGTAGGCTAAAACTCTAGAGTTTAAAAACCTACAAAATAAATTATGAAATAACCCTAGGATGACACATTACCTTCATTAAAAGGCTCCAAACATATCCCTGAGTCTTTCATTCTTAAAATGGTCACCATCATCTAATAGAATATACCCATACAAGATAACACAATAAATGATATAATAATATATTTACTAACATATTAAAGGATATAACATAATATTTACTATTAATGCAACATATAATATATCATTTAGTACATTAATAGTTTTTCAATTATATCTTTAGTAAAGTCTCATAACTTTAGTTTTAATGATAATTTTAACATTGTCATTTTATTATTAATGGACAACTCTTTTTAGTATTATATAATTTCTTTGTTTACTTAGTAAATGTAAGTATCTTCCATTCCAATGATACATTTTTCTTATTTATTTATCAAATCCATTATCTTATTCTTTAACTCTCTTAATGATGAAGCTTGATATGGATTTGAAATGTCCAGACTATGGCTACCAATGTGGATAGATTAGAAATATTTTGGCAAGATCCTTGTATTTTCATAAAAAAAATATGATGACATAAATGTTTGCTTTAATTTGGTTTGTGTTTATGTAATTTTATTCTTCGTTTCTAATCTAACAAAAAATATTTTGACAATATTCTTGTATTTAAAAAAAATATAATTATGATGACATAAAAATTCACTTTAATTGTAACATCCTAACTATATATTTATTTTTTTTAATTCTTTTACCTATCATACAATAATCATTATGTAAATTATTTCTTGCATTCAACCGGTCCATCAATTCGTGGACCCGTATGATTGAGCAATATTAACATAGTTTGATTGCATTATTGTTTGGGGTTAGAGAATATGTTGTGGGGTTGGTACATGGTCTCCACACTCAAAGTCTATGTGGTTCACTCCACAACTGCTTGTATTTATTCTGCGCGCTTTGGTCGACCTCGAGTAGGCTTCCCTCCATTAATGTGGGAGAGCCCCGAGGTCTCCTCCTGCCTAGTTCGTGCATGCTTGAACTGGCCACCTGTGATGGCATTAATGACACTACTTACCATACCTTGGAAGAGTCTCGAAACTATGCATCTGGTTGCCTATTTGCCGTTCGATCTGATACGATTTACGGTCTTGATTTTCGAGTTTGGTTGGAGGGTTTATTGACTGTTTTGGCAGAAAAACTAGTTCATTTGTCCATGCTCTGTCTTGGCGCTCTGCTCTTTTATGGCAACCCTATGAAAGGCTTCGACCAGTTCGCCTTTGAAGCTTCAGGTGCCTATCTTTTTCTCACTTGCTGCTGACATTATTCGGTTATTAATTCTTTTTCCACTACTGCGACGGTATGCTGTGACAGTCCTCGAATTACTTGACCGGTGCTTCATCAATTTGGAACAACTATGAAAGGAATGACCTAGTCTTTAGTAGTCTCGAGGAAAAAGTTGCTGCCACGAAAACCTGAGGTAAACATTGCTCAGCTGATAATTCAATGTATTTAAAGTTTATATGTTTTTCCTTTTCTACCTCGGCTAAGGTGGTCTGGTTCTATTGCAGGCTTGGTCACGACTTCGATGGCTACCCAGCTCCCGTTGAGGTAAGCCATCCCTATCTCCCATGGTTGTCATTATGGACCAAGCTATTACAGAGGTCTAGTTTCTCATAGTTGATTTGTTGTGCAGGTAAGGTCTTTGAAGCTGGTTCGAAACCCTCATTTGATTTGTGCATTTTCGAGGGCGACATCCTTGCTAAACTCCGCTCCTTTCCTCACTTTCCAGGTGTGTTGGAATCTACGTTTGTGTGCCTTGGTTCTGTGAACCGGTTTCTGTGACAGAGGGTTTCATGAGTTGTAATAGTTGGTGTTTGAGGCTATGACCAAGATGTGCTGTTAATTATGATGTGTAGTAATCTTTGATGTTTTGGATATTATCAACTTATATAAGCCATCCCAGGGTTTATATTGCTCAGGTCTTTTCTTGTGTTGTTCTCTTTGAACACTTCAAAAAACTTGTTGAAATGTGGCAACAAGAATATTCCAATTTAATTTGTCCTTGAATTAAATTGTGAATTAAAATTGAATTTAGTCTTAACAACTACTTGGAAATAATTGATTAATTCATTTTGAATTAATTAGTTGGATAAATTCAAGTTAGAAGTCTTTCTGAAGTCATGCAAGAGTTATCCCTTAAATTAAGGAGATAAGATTGAGTTATATTTGAGTTGTAATTAGTTAACTCAGTTTACCGAGTTAAGTCGAGTTAAATTAGTTCCAAACTGTTTGAGGAACTAATACAAAATTAACAGTCAGTTGATGCATGCATGCACTCAATTAGTGTACTCCAGTTAACTGAAGATTCCCTCATCAGAAACTCATGCATGTCTATTCTGAGAAATACCCAGTTGTGATTAAAGTCAAGGACAATGTACTATCAGTTTCATGTGTTTTCCTATAAATAAAACTCATGCATGTAGTCAAGGTATCATTCCTTGAGGATTGCACAGTTCTGACAGTGTGTGAGAGAGTGTTCCACTTGATTGATGATAAATCATTCCAGAGGAACAACGCAAGGAAATAGGAGTTTTGAGGGCAGAGAGGAAGGCTGGAGAGTAGCCAAGATTTCCTGTGAGCATCTGTGAGGATTGTACTAAGAGATGCCTAGCTGTGAGAGCTAAGGCTTTGTGTAATTCCTATGTATTTCCACCTTGTATGATAATACACATAGCAGGGTTTTAAGCTGAGGCTTTCCCCAGAGTATTTTCATGTTTATTGTGCATTGATTCTTCTTCTTCTGGTTATATTGCTCATCTCTATCTTTAAGCTTCCGCAAATTGATAGTAGAAGTAGGTTATAGTATTTTTCTTTGATCTATATTGCATTATCAGGTTATCCTACATCATATTTCCTATAGAACTTATTTATGAATTTTCCACAATGTTTCAAATATGGACTATTTCCAATGAGATACAGTTATAATTTGACTTGTTAATGAATTTTCAATTTAATGTATTCCATTTTGTTGTAGAATCAATTAATGAGTTTGGAAATGGTTGATTGTAATTACCTAAAGGGTATTTTTTTTATGATGTTCTTAGCCGCTTTGATGAACTACACCATTCATTTTTAAGTGAATTTAGGAGATCGTTTAATTGTAATTATGATAGGCATGATTAGAAATCATGGGATTCAGTTAAAGGAATCGGGGTACACAGCTCTGGATGAGTTATTTCCAAACTCATCCAAGGCTACAAACCCTTGGTATCTATTGAAATGCGATGGAACTATAGATTTAATCTGAATACATAGAGAAAGGTTCTCCATGTTGACTTTATCATACAATTTGAAGAGGTATTTCTTGAGTGTATTGAAGAACTGCTATTTAGACATATATTGCAATATGAATATTTGTGCAGTCTTGTACAATTCATATATATATCTATATATATATATATAACCTACAAAGAACAGATAGGGTATTTTCTTTACTATTTTCCACTTATATGTTTTTGGGTTAAATCAACAATTGTCTTTAACACTATCTTGCCTATTAAATCAATGTTCTTGCTAATTGGCAGTTTAGATTTATATATATCAGTAAACATTAGTAATGCATATTATCATCCAGTTTTACTATTCTACTAAGGAATTAATAGATGTCATGTACTAATGCTAAATCATTTCTATACTTTCTACTTACAGTAAACATTTTATCTTCTCTAGTGATAATGATTAACATGATAATATCACTTATTTGTCTTTAGTTATGCACACACTAGTTATTTGGAAGATCTCACTACCTAGCCTCAAAACTGGAAATTACATCCAGATTCCCCCTCCGAGCCCTTCCACTTCTGTCAATCAGGAACAACTGGGTACCTTGGGCGTCAGGACTTTGTCCAGCCTCAAGTCTCGTACCCCACAACTGTTACCACAATTTTCATTCCCACTAGTTAGGTTTTCCAGCTCTAGGAAGAATTCATCACAGTCCTGATTCCTCAACCCCCCCCAGGGTTCTGCCCTTTTTCCTCTTAAGGAAAAGGGTGAAGGAACAGTTGTAACTGTTCTCAGAAGTTAATTCAACTGTTTCTTTGATCTTTTAACAAACTGGTCCAAAGTCTTTTAATTAATAATTAACAGTATTTGTTCTGGCTATTTAAGCCCAATAGTTTTAATAGTTTAAATAAAACATAAATGAAATTAAACTTGGTAAAAAGAAATTTATGATGTCTCGTTGTATGTTACAACTCCCTCCTCTCAAGAGGAACACCATCCCTAGTGTTATTCATCTACGTAAACAGTGCAAGATAAGCTTTTCGCATGGCCTCCTCGTCTTCGCAAGTAGGCTCATCCGGGCCAAAGTGCTTCCACTACACTTTAACTTCGATGATGGCTCACCTATGCAAGGTGGTTTCTCTCCGATCGAGGATACAAAGAGGCTCTGCCATAAATTCTCCCTCGGGTTCTACCTACACATTCATAATCTACTGTCAGAACATTCCAAAACAACAACTCTTTAACATATTTCTTTCTATTTTATCATTACATGAATGCTTTCCCAGTTAATAATATGTCGAGGGTCGTAAATATACTTTTTTAATAAGGACACATGGAAGACATTGTGTACTCGGATGTGGCCTGGTAATGCTAGTTTATATGCCATGGGCCCAATCCATTCAAAAATTTGAAAAGTTCTAAAATATCGTGGTGGCAATTTTGCACAACCTTTCCATTGCAACATGCTCTTCCAAGGTTTCACCTATAGATACACGTGATCACCAAGCTGGAATTATTTATGAGTTCTCTCCTTGCCTGCATACATTTTTTGCCTATCCTGCACCACCTTTAGTTTCTAGAGAACCTTCTCAATGGTAGCCTCCATTTCCACTAGCATATCGAGACCCAATGCTAATTTATTATCCAGACTATTCCAGTCTGTGGGTACTCAACACTTCCTTCCGTAAAGTACTTCGAAAGGAATCATACCCAAAGATTCATGATGCCCGTTATTGTTGGCGAATTCTACCAAGTGGAGGTAATCTTCCCACTTCTGTGATTGTTGCATTACAAACATTCGCAACATATCTTCCAGGACTCGATTTACTTGCTCTGTCTGACCATCTGTCTACGGATTTGGGTACCGAGTCCTGCAAAGAGATTTTTCTAGAAAGCGGATGTAAATTTTACATTCATATCATAGATCACCACTCGGGGTATCCCGTGTAGGCAGTAGATTTCTCTCATAAATATGTCCGCAATCTCCACCATTTTATAGGTGGATTTTACAAGAATGAAATGAGCAATCTTGCTCAACTTGTCTACGACCACCATGATTGATTCGTATTGCCTTTTGGTATGAGGCAATCCAGTGATAATGTCTAGAGTGATGGTATCCCATTTCCATTCTGGAATGCGTAGCGGTTGCAACAAACCTACATGATGCTGATGTTCTGCTTTCACCAATTGGCACTCTAAGCACTTAGATAAATACTCGGTTGCATATTTTCATAAACCAGGCCAGAAATAACTTTTCTTAATGGAAGAATACAATTTCTGGTATCTTAGGTGGGCGGCATGAGGTTTCCTATGAAACTCATCTAATAACATCTGCTTCACAGAAATTTGGTTAGGAATGTAAATCCTATTTCTGAATGTTAACATTATATCAGAATTAATTGCATACTCACATTGTTTCCCTCTTTCTTGAGCTTCCAAAGCTTGTTGCCATAAGAATGCATATTCTGGATCCTTAAGGGATGCCTCTCGGATAACCTCTGGTAGATTAGATTATGCTTGACTGAAATGTACTTCATAGATGTAATGTAATTTTCTGCTTAAAGCATTAGCTACTCAGTTTTCTTTTCCCTTGATGCATTTCAAGTCGAAATCAAATTCACTCAGGAATGCGGTCCATTTAGCCTAGCGTGAATTTAAATTAGATTGATTAAAGAAATTTGTCAGACTGCTATGGTCAGTTAACAACATAAATTTCTTCCCTAGAAGATAGTGCTGCCACATCTTTAATGCATGCACTACTGCGGTCAACTTCAAATCATAAGCAGAGTAGTGTTGTTCATAATCTTTCAGTTTTCATGACTCATAGGCAATGAACTTTCCCTCCTGAGTTAATACTCCACCAACACCTTCTTTGCTTGCATCTGTACATACTACAAAGCACTTTTCTAAATATGCTACCTTTAGCACTGAAGAGGTTGTAAGAAGTTGTTTTAGCTGCTCAAAACTTTGTTGGCATTCTACTGTCCAGTGGAAATCTCATTCCTTTTTCTAAAGTGAAGTTATTGGAAATGATATTTTTAAAAAACCCTTAATAAATCGGTGGTAATACCCCACCAAGCCTAAGAAGGATCTTATGTCAACCACATTTTTCGTTGTGGTCCATTCCATAATAGTTTTGATTTTCTCTAGATCCACTAATATCCCTTCTGTTGATATAACATGGCCTAGGAACTGGATTTGATATTTGTAAAAATCACACTTGCTAAACTTCGTGTACAACTAGTTTACACACAAAATCTACAGTACAGTTCTCAAGTGTTGCTTATGTTCCTCCTGGTTTTTAGAGTAGATTAGTATATCGTCGATAAAAATCAGTACAAATTTACCTAGAAATGGTTGGAAAATACCATGCATTAAGCTCATGAATGTGGTTGGTGCATTGGTAAGGCCAAAAGGCAGTACCACGAACTCATAATGTCCATAACGAGTTCAGAATGCGATTTTACAGATGTCTTCATCCTTTATTCTAATTTGGTGGTATCTGAACCTTAAATCGTTTTTCGAGAACACACTAGCTCCCTGCACTTAATCAAATAAGTCATCGATGCGAGGTAGCGGGTACTTTTTCTTGAGGTTTAGCTTATTTAGCTGACGATAGTCAATGCACAATCATAAGGTTTCGTCCTTTTTTCATACAAATAGCACAGGGGCTTCCCAAGGAGACACACTTGAGTGAGTGTACCCTTTATCTAACAGATCCTGCAGCTGCATTTTAAGTTCATTCAACTCTGGAATACTCATACAATAAGGTGCCTTCGAAACAAGGGCTGCTCCAGGCACTAGCTCAATGGTAAAATCGATATCTCGCCTTGGCGGTAATCTAGGAATAGATTCAAGAAATACATCTATGAAATCCTGGATTACAGGGATATTCTCTAAATAGGTCATTTTATTTTTATAATTGTTGTACCCTACCTAGATAGCATAAATCTGGCATACTTTCCTTATACAACTACCGATTTGATTGGCTGTAATAGGGCGCAACTTAATATTTTTCTTGATTCCCTGAATTTCCTTCCGTTTTCCTGACTTGGTAAGATAACTTACAGGATTTTCTCTGCAATCCACTAGGAACCAACGACCTTCTAACGAGTCCATCCCTATTAATACATCATATGAGCCCAAGGGAAGAATATTCATATTAACCCAGATAGGCTGTCCTCAACCTATTATAGGGTAGCTTTATGTTTTAGCTGACACCTTTCTTTTTGTTCCAATAGCTAGTTGAACTAGCCATGACTGCTTATATTTACTGCTTTGCAGTTGACATCTTTCTACCACTTTAGGACTAATGTAACTTAGGCTAGCACCTGGATCAAATAAAACAGAAATAGATTGATTAGCAATCATACCTTCGCATTCGATCATGGTGGGCTGATATTCCGCCTGATGATTGTCCAAGGCAGCATTAATTCTGGGCATGCTCCTTGCGATATCCCCTACCGTAGAGGCTTCTTGCATGTTAGAAAGTTGCTTAGTTCGAGCTTTGTGCGAGAAATTTTTGTAATAATGCGCTTCTCCGCATCCCCAACATTTTAGTGGCAGTTTTGGTGGTTGTTCAGTAGCAGTTCTGCTAATTCCTTCATGTTGTCTAATCTCAGTGAATTTCTAAGTTCTAGGCAGATTTCTTGCAAATTTTCCAAAGGTCCTTTGCTGATTATTTCTGCCATATATGGCTTTCTGATGCTTGTTTGGTGGTAAATTCTTCATTTTCTTTATAGTAGCTCCTTTAGATCCCTCATTTTTCTGCTTCATCTTCTGATAATAGATGCAGGCCTTCTGGACTGCATCATCCATGGTTCTGGGATAATTGAATTCTAGGATTTCCTTCATGAAGTTGGGTAAACTACTAATAAACTGCTAAATCTTAGCTTTCTCTCTTGCATATATGGGGCATATTGCAACAAGGAAGTAAAGCATGCTACATATTCATCCATGGTTAGGGTTCCTAGTCTTAACTCATGGAACTCTTTTTCCTTTTCGTCATAATAACGTTCTGTTAAATATTTATCTTTAAAGTGTTTATGGAATTCTTGCCATGTTACTTGTTCCTCATCAATATTTATTACGATTTTAATTTCTTCAAACCAGAGGGTGTCTTTTCCTCGTAATTGGTAAATTCCTAGCGTTGCTTTAAGTTTGTCAGTATATTCATAAATCTGGAAGTATTTACCCATGTCTACCAGCCAAGATCCTGCTACTTCTTCTGATTCTCCTTCGAATAGTGAGGGTTTAATTTTCTTGAACTCACCTTGTAACTCTATCTTCGGCCTTTTTGGCTTCCTTTGATAAAAAACGTTATCTGAATACCCTTCATCCTCTTCTTTATGACCTTTTTCGAATTTTGCATTATCTTCCTCATTATGAGCAGTTGGGGTCTTTTCTCTATTTTCTGTACTAGGGTTTGGTCCTCTGTGATTTTGTTGATCTAACAGACTTTTAAGGATCTTCTCCTATTCCTGTCTTAATCGTTTGTTGTTCGTTCTGAGGTTGATCATCACTGCTTGAAGTTGTTGTACTGTTTCGAGTAGGGCAACTTTAGCCTGTCTCGATTTTTATCTCAATTGCACCCATAATTCTAGGTTGGCCTCTACATAAGGCACCTCCGACTGGCTCAACGATCTGGGGCTCCTCCGCATTTTACGCTTGGTGCTAATAAAAATTCCCACTTTCACCTTCTGTGTTCATATTTAACCAAAACTTAGTTTATTTTATTTCATATATAAAGAAGTATTACAACTTAATAGAATGTTAAAATAACCTAGAATCTTAGTATTCGAGCCTGGGCTCTGATACCATTTGTAACATCCTAACTATATATCATACAATTCTTGCATTCACCTGGTCCATCACTTCGTGAACTTTTATGATTGAGTGGTATTAACATAGTTATATTTGCATTATGGTTTAGGGTTAGAGAATATGTTGCGGGGTTGGTACGTGGTCTCCACGCTGGAAGTCTACGTGGTTCACTCCACAGCTGCTTGTATTTATTCCGTGGGCTTTGGTCGACCTTGGGCAGGCTTCCCTCCATTAATGCAGGAGAGCCCCGAGGTCTCCTCTTGCCTGGTTCGTGCATGCTTGAACTCGCCACCTGTGATGGCGTTAATGACACTACTTACCGTACCTTGGAAGAGTCTTGAAACTGTGCATCTGGCTGCCTGTCTATTGTTCAATCTGATACGATTTACGGTCTTGATTTTTCGAGTTTGGTTGGAGGGTTTATTGGCTGTTTTGGCAAAAAAACTGGTTCATTTGGCCATGCTCTATCTCAGTGCTCTGCTCTGTTATGGCGACCCTGTGAATGGTTTCGACCAGTTCGCCTCTGAAGCTTCAAGTGCCTATCTTTGTCCCGCTTGCCGCTAAGATTGTTTGGTTAAGTATTTTTACACCACTGCGATGGTATGCTGTGACAGTACTTCGAATTACTTGATGGGTTCTTGGTCATTTTCGAACAGCTATGAAGGGCATGACCTGGCCTTTAGCAGTCTCGAGGAAAAAGTTGCTACCACGACAACCTGAGGTAAACATTGCTCAACTGATAATTCAATGTCTTTAAAGTTTATATGTTTTTCCTTTTCTACCTTGGCTAAGGTGGTTAAGTTCTGTTGCAGGCTTGGTCACGACTTCGATGGCTACCCAGCTCCCGCTGAGGTAAGCCATCCCTATCTCCCATGGTTTTCATTATGGACCAATCTATTACAGAGTTTGGTTTCTCATAGTTTATTTGTTGTACAGGTAAGGTCTCTGAAGCTGGTTCGAAACCCTCGTTTGATATGTGCATTTTTTAGGGCGACCTCCTTGCTAAACTTTGCTCCTTTCCTCACTTTCCAGGTATGTTTGAATCTACATTTGTATGCCTTGGTTTTGTTACCCAGGGTTTCATGAGTTGTAATAGTTGGTGTTTGAGGCTATGGCTAGGATGTGTTGTTAATTATGATTTGTAGTAATCTTTGATGTTTTGGATATTATTGGCTTATATAAGCCATCCCAGGGTTTATATTGCTTGGGTATTTTCCTGTGGTGTTCTCTTCGAACACTTCACAAAACTTATTTATGAATTTTGTACAATGTTTCAAATCTAGACCGTTTCCAATGAGATACAATTATAATTTGACTTGTTAATGAATTTTGAGTTTAATGTATTTCAGTTTGTTGTACAATCAGTTAATGAGTTTCCGAATGGTTGATTGTAACTACCCAAAGGCTATTTGTTTTTATGATTTTCTTAGGATCTTTGATGAACTACGCCATTCGTTTTTAAGTGAATTTAGCAGATAGTTTAATTGTAATTGTGATAGGCATGATTAGAAATCATGGGATTCGGTTAAAGGAACCGAGGTACATGGCTCTAGATGAGTTCTTTCCGAACTCGTCCGAGGCTACAAACCCTAGGTGTCTGTTGAAATGCGATGCAACTATAGATTTAATCTGAATGTGTAGAGAAAGGTTCTCCATGTTGACTTTATTATACAGTTTGAAGAAGGATTTCCTGAGTGTATTGAAGAACTGATATTTAGACATATATTGCAATATGAATATTTTTGCAGTCTCGTACAATTCATATATATATAACCTACAGAGAACAGATAGGGTATTTTCTTTATTGTTTTCCACTTATATGTTTTTGGGTTAAATCAACAATTGTCTTTAACACTACCTTGCCTATTAAATCAATGTTCTTGCTAATTGGCAGTTTAGATTTACATATATCAATAAACATTAGTAATGCATATTATCATCCAGTTTTACTATTCTACTCAGGAATTAATAGATGTCATGTACTAATGCTAAATAATTTCTATACTTTCTACTTACAATAAACATTCTATCTTCTCCAGTGATAATGATTAACATGATAGTATCACTTATTTGTCTTTAGTGTTGCACACACTAGTTATTTGGAAGATCTCACCACCCAACCTCGGAACTGGAAATTACATCCAGATTCCCCCTTCAAGCCCTTCCACTTCTGTCAATGAGGAACATCTGGGTACCTTAGGCGTCAGGAGTCTATCCAGCCTCAAGTCTCATACCCCAGAATTGTTACCATAATTTTCTTTCCCAATGGTTAGGTTTGCCAACTCTAGGATGAATTCATCACAGTCGTGATTCCTCACCCCCCCCCCAAGGATTCTACCCTTTTTCCTCTTAAGGAAAAGGGTGAAGGAACAATTGTAACTGTTCTTAGAAGTTAATTCAACTGTTTCTCTGATCTTTTAACAAATTGGTCCAAAGTCTTTTAATTAATAATTAACAGTATTTGTTCTGGCTATTTGAGCCCAATAGTTTTAATAGTTTAAATAAAACATAAATGAAATTAAACTTGGTGAAAAACAATTTATGATGTCTCATTGTATGTTACACTAATTTTGTTTTTATTTATGTATGTTGACACTACTTGTTATTGGTACAAGGAATTTGTTTGAGGAAGGCTCACCAACACAAAGACTTGAAGCCATTTTACATAATAAGGGGTTGTGGTAATGTTAGATGGATTAGCATAGTGTACATGCACACAATATAAATCAGCATATATATAATAAAAAGTTACAAGTTTTTTATATTATTTTTTATTCAAAAACATTCTAAAAAGTTAACTACATAATCTATATAAAAAACTAAACTATAATTAAAAAAAAAAAGAACACAAAATTATAAGAGAAAATCATTATCAATATTATTGTAAATATTTTTCCTATAATATTAAGATATTAATTAACTAAAAAAGAATTGATAAGTTATTTGAATTTATAATACACACACTTCATACTTTATAAGCATTAATTACACCTATAGACGTGTTTATTTTGGAATAAGGCTTTCTGAATTTTAATTAAATTATCAATAATCATTAGGTGTGAATGGTAGAGATTTAATCTCCATAGAATATTCATGAGTATTTATAGTAGTATACACGAATTAATATTTGAAATCGATCTCCAAAGTAGTTATGTTATTTTCACTCTTCTAATTAAATTGATTAATTAGAACAAAATGTCATATGAGAAGTGTCATGTGGAGTGAGTTGTCGCTTTTTAGGCATGTGGTATTGATAAGCTATGATATTGTAACAAAGTTTATTTACAAATTAAAAATATCCATGGTAAAGTGGAGGTAAATATCTATGATAAAGAATTTTGTTCTATATTTTTTAAAATCTATATGTTTAACTTACATATTAATTCATTTTATAATTAATAATAATATTAATATAGCTAGGTTTTATGTTTTTTTTTTTTTTTTTTTTTTTAACAACGTGAGATGTATCATGAAGTAAGTGTTATGATGCAAGCATTTTGATGGAATTCATTTTTTAATAAAATCAATAAGGTTAAAGATATGGTAACAAAAAAACATAAAATGATAAAGAAAAAGTTATATGTTTTTTCAAATGTAATACTTTAATTTTAAATATATTCTTTCATAAAAAAAAAAAGTAACACGAGTATCAACTAGCACAACCACATAAATAAAGTGGTTGATATAATTTCACAAATATCATTTATCATATGTCAATTGCTATATGAAAAATAGACTATCAACTAACCACTTTATTAATGTAAATAAGATTAATAAACCATAATAAATTATGATTAAATATGTTCAAAATACATTTAATAACCATTAACCATAATTAATTATAATTAACAAAAATTAAACTATAACAAACTATGCTTAATTACCATTAACTACCATTAATAAAAGCTAAATTATAATTAATAAATACTTCTATACACCAACCTTTTTTTCCTATTGATTTTAAACTTAATATATAAAATAATTAAAAAAATATACCTAAGAGTAACAACGCCATTCACAAAGTTACTCCCTATACAAAAATCAATAAGGTTAAAAGCATGATACCTAAAAATAAATGCATTTTTAAATGAGTGCACATTAATTTTAAAATATACATTCAGAATATCAACAAGGTTAAAGGCACATTAATGAACGAAAGCAAATAAATTAAACGGTGAAAATTTGGACATGTTTTCCCGTTGCAAACTACCCTACACTCAAAAGATAAATAATGATTCAAGTTTTGGAAGGTTTTAAAGTGGGTGCAAAATACATTTTAATTTTACAAGCTTAATGTATCTCATACGGGTCGAGGTTGTGGTCGTCAATGAAAATCTCGTCTATTGTGTCTAGATTTCTTGTGAGATGATCGGATAGTTGTTTCACTTTTGTTTTTTTTATGTGTAATAACAAAGTTGATGTGCTCAAAGTCATTTACAGGAATGGAACGGTTTTCAAAGCAAGTGGATGATTATTTAATAATTTTTTTAATATATTATTATTTTTTAAATTTTTACACTGATAGGCATCCTTTTAATTAGAATTGGGCAC
Organism: Pinus tabuliformis; assembly: GCA_031772625.1. Taxonomy (NCBI): domain Eukaryota; kingdom Viridiplantae; phylum Streptophyta; class Pinopsida; order Pinales; family Pinaceae; genus Pinus; species Pinus tabuliformis. Next base: position 1,915,275,818 of record CM062818.1, read on the forward strand.
TTTCATGATTTTACTAATCAAAAAAATTGATTAGACGGTTTCAACCCTCTTATTGGAGTTGGGCACTTTAATGATTTTACTAATAAAAAAATTGATCCGACGGCTTGAATTTAAAGATGCCAGTATCGTAGTTGCCACAGTATCAATGGATTGAATTCACACCACTAACTTCTATGCATATCTAAATCGCTTGCTAACTTAGGAAGATAAAGGGCGTTTTCTCTTAACAACATGTTTAACACATCTTTACATTTTCTTGTAAAATATCCTATTATACTTTTAGTTAGAAAGGAGAAATTTTCCCTAATCTCTTTCTTATTGAGCTAGAAAACATATGCTATCATCTCATTTTTAATTTTTTCCCTAGCAATAAACTTTGTGAATGTAACTATATTCACATTCTCTTAGGATGAAAATTTACAATGCCAATTAATTTGTATTTTTTTTTAAGAAGGGTTATTTCCATTATCCATAAGTTTTTTGGCATTCACTCATTTTATGAATCTCCTCATTTCAATTGACATTTAATAATTTCTTTTTAGTTCACTTATATTTTTCATTGTACCAACTATTACAAGCTATCTTAGTAAGAGAATATTTTCAGCCTCTCGCCCTTTAAGAGAATATTCTCAGCCTCTCCTTGATACACTCGCTCAAGGTTCTACACCTAAGGGTCACTCGTGGTTCCACAAGTTGGCCCTCTACCTCTCTTTTGGTCCACTAGGCAAATGAGAAGGTTTATATATAAAGTTGGGTGACAGACTTACCAAACAAAGGTCATTGATCTATTGGTAGTCATTGGCAGATTTGGTGGGGGAAAATAGAGTTCCAACCCCACCAACCCCATACATAAAGTATTCATTTTAACGTAATGCATTAGTGGTTTAATTTTGGGTTGATGGTTATAACATATACCGTGACATGTTTTACTGGGCAGACGATTAATGCTAAATGGAGCCGCCCAATGGTGGTCGACCCACGTGGGCCAAGTGGGATCAACCCCCACCGACTTCCCATATGACAGTGACCACTTAGGTTGGGAAGTTCCGTCAAGGGTGGCCTACCCACCCATACCATGTTTTTATTTACAATATAATAGCATTGAGACTTGGGGGTGGCGAGGTTGGCAAACTGCCACCCAAAATATTATTTTTTTTGTTTTTTATAATCAACTAGTTCAAATTTTTCTGCCAAAAAATAAGGGACATTAGGAAAAATAAGTAGCTGACAAATTTGCCCATCCAGCGACTAGATTCCGTGCGTCAGGTTGCTGCTAAATTGTTGCCTCCTTAAGCCTGCCACTTTGCCAAGTTTGATCCAAACTTTGACCAGCTATAACTTGAGCATATGAGCTCAGATTTGAGTGTCATTCACACCGTTGGAGTCAAGATGACAAGTAATATGATCTAGTCTTAGTTTGACTTCCATCTAATGACTTTCATTTTTGAGCTATTTTCAAGGCCACTTGTGCCTATAGATCCTCCCGGATCATTCCTCCCCACTAAGAAGCTTTTGGTCCTCCAAAATCATGAACACATCCTGCATAATTCTTGTGTCTTCTTTAAGCCACACTTTCAACATAGATATAGATGGGGCAAGGGAGGGGGTAGAAGAGAGAGAGAGAAGGGGATGATACAGAGAGGGAAAGGAAGAGGGAGAGATAGATGGATAGATAGATAGATATGGGGACAGAGAAAGAGAGCGTGACTTATGTTTAGGGGGTTGAGATAGAGAGACAAATAAGGAGAGATGGAGGGAGGTATAAATATAGATGGCAGGGGGGGGAGGAAAGAAGAGAAAGTTAGAGAAATCTAGCGAGAGTCAGATAGAGTCAGACGGGGGAGAGAGGGAGGGGAAGAGAGAAAAGGAGAGGGGGAGGTAGATAGACACATAATGGAAGGTAGAGAGAGAGGGAAGAAGAAAGAGTCTCACAAAGAGAAATACAGACATAGAAGTTAAAACTAGAAAGTCATGAATATTTTAGATTTTCACTAAAGTAGATGTATTAATTTCAATGTAGTTTTTGATTTCTAATTCTATTTGATCACATGCACTATATGCATTGATTTCAATGTAGATGTCGATTTCTAATTCTATTTAATACCTTACACTAGATGCATTAATTTCAATGTCGATGTTGATTTCTACTCCTATTTGATTGCTTGCACAGGATGCATTGGTTTTAGTGTAGATATTGATTTCTAATCCTATTTGATCGCTTGCACTAGATGCATTGATTTTAGTGTAGATGTCAATTTCTAATCATATTTAATACCTTACACTGGATGCATTGATTTCAACGTCAATGTTGATTTCTACTCAAATTTGATTGCTTACATTAAATGCATTGGTTTCAGTGTAGATATTGATTTATGCTCCTATTTGATTGCTTGCACAGGATGCATTGGTCTCTGTGTAGATATTAATTTCTAATCCTATTTAATCACTTGCACTAGATGCATTGATTTTAGTGTAGATGTCGATTTCTAATCATATTTAATACCTTACACTAGATGCATTGATTTCAATGTAGATGTTGATTTCTACTCATATTTGATTTCTTGCATTAGATGCATTGGTTTCAGTGTAGATATTGATTTCTAATCCTATTTTATTTCTTTCACTAGATGCATTGATTACAGTATAGATATTGATTTCTAATGCTATTTGATTGTTTGCACTACATGCATTGATTTTAGTGTAGATTTTGATTTCTGTTTTGATGCAACAAGATGTATGATGTACATTAATTTCAAAGTAATTAGATTAATAATGTTCATTGATTTCAGTGTAAGCACATATCTACCTCCTCCATCTATATCTCTATCTCCCAGTCTCTCTCCCTCTCTATATCTCTATCCTAGCCCCTAAACATACACACTCTCTCTATATCTATCTATCTCTCTAAGCCTCCCTCCCTCCCTTTCCCCTCCCTCTCTCTCTCTTCCCCTTCTCTCTCTCCATAAATATATCTCTTCCTCCCTCCCCGCCTTTGCCTCTCTCTTCCTCCCTCTCCTCCATATATATATATATATATATATATATATATATATATATATATATATATATATATATATATATATATATATATATATATATATATCTCCCCTTGTCTCTCCTTCTCACCCCCAAAACACACACACACACTCTCAACGTAACCACATAAAAATTATTCAACCATAACTACAATACTTGAATTTTCATCCTAAATAAAATGTTTGTTACCCCAAATGTTTTCTTCTTGAAACTATAAACTATTTATAATTGGCTACATTCTTATTAATCCTATTTTCCATCATTCAACATTGTTAATTACTTTGCATTCAAAAACAATAATAAAAAATAACTACCATTGAAAATTATTTGGGGTTTAACACTACATAAGTTACAATGATTGAATTTGGAGAAAACTACGATTAATATTGGAGAGCAATAGAGACAAGGTATGTTGTTTACTATAGTAGCTCGAGTTAAATATTTGAATGGTCTATTATTCCAACTACTCTTTTCATATTATCGATATGAGAAAATGGAAAAACTAATAGGTGTGATAATAGGAACAGTAGAAGAAAATACTTTCAGATTGATTGCAATGAATATTGTTTGTAATTGACTATTCACATTTTCTATCTATCAAAATTGTTACATTGACACTTTGCACTCATAATTTTTATTTCATCATTTTTCATCATTCAAGTTACTAATAGTCTCTCTCATTTCAACAAACTAAGGTAACAAAGCAATTTTTAAATTAAATTGACCAAATTAATCTTAGACATATTTAGCATATTTAAAATGATCAAAATAATTAGGTGTTGATCAAATTTTCTATGACTGCACACGACTGATACCAGCCTAGATCCATCTTAACACTTGATCTATCATGTTCCGAGAGGGATCAAATCTCTCGAGATGCAAACCTTTCCTCAAGTTTTGAACTAAAAAATAGGTTTGCAACACTGAATCTATCAAGTGCCAAGAGGAGGGATCAAATCTCTCGAGATGCAAACCTTTCCTCAAGTTTTGAACTAAAAAAATAGGTTTGCACCTTGAGAGATTTGATCCCTCTCGGTGCTTGGTATATCTAGTGTTAAGATGGATCTAGGCTGGTTATAGTTGAAAAACTTGAAAATTTAATTTATAAAAAAAATAATTATAGTAATAATATAATAATTTTATAATAAAATAATGGCATTTGGTAAGAGTGTTATTATAACTAGAACAAACATACTTAAAACAATGTTTAATGTATTCTCAATCTTCACATCTAATGGCAGTGGAAAAAGACTTCAAAATTCAATTTGTAAAAATAAATTGAAGTCATACTAATATAATAATAATTTTATAATAAAATAATGGCATTTGATAAGAGCCTTATTATAACTTGAACAAGCAAACTTAAAACAATGTTTAATAAATTCTTAATCTTCGCATCTAATAGCAGTAGAAAAAGACTTCAAAATTTAATTTATAAAAATAAATTGAAATCATACTAATATTATAATAATTTTATAATGGAATAATGACATTTGTATAAGAGTGTTATTTTAATATTATAATTTTATAATGGAATAATGACATTTGATAAGAGCATTATTTTAATATTATAATAATTTTATAATAGAATAATGACATTTGATAAGAGTGTTATTTTAGTATTATAATAATTTTATAATAGAATAATGACATTTGATAAGAATGTTATTTTAGTGATTCAATCTCCATCCTTAATTGTAGTTGAAAATTGCTTTAAAATTTAATTTATAAAAACAAATTTAAATAATACTAATATTTAATAATTATCTAATAAAATAATAATATTTGATACCAAAGTATTTATTGAAAAATATTTTAAAATTTAATTTATAAAAATAAAATTTAATCCTATTAATATTATAATAATTTTACAATAAAATAACCACATTTAAATAATTTTATAATAAAATAACAACATTTGAGAAGAGTCTCGTGCTAGACAATTTTAACACAATGTCCAATAAATTTTGGATCTACACATTTAATTATATAGATAAAATTAAATATAAAATTTAATTTATAAAAATAAATTTAAATCATATTAATATTAAAAGAATTTTGTAATAGAGTGTTGACATTTGATAAGAGTCCTATTTTAAGTAGGCCATATGAGCTAAAACAATGACGAATAAACACACAATCTCTAGACGCCATTCTAATTGGAAAAGCTTCAAGACCTAAACTATAAAAATAAATTTAACTTATATTAATATCATAATAATATAATTACGTAAATTCACGGCATTCCAGTTGAATAAACTACAAAATCTAATTTATAGAAATAAATTTAACTTATATTAATATCATAATAGGATAAGTACATTCAATAAGAGTATTATTCTAGTGAGACCAGCTTGAAACAGTGTCCAATAAATTCTCAATTTCCACGTCTATTAGTTGATAGAATATTCATACGTTTCACTGTGGCATGCGAAAGCCATCCCGTTACGTTTTTTATGAAGAGATACAAATTGCAGATGATATAGTGTTTTGTCACAACCCTCAGATACAATTAATGCAAAACATGTTGGAAAAATCACCGCACCTCTATAGAATCTGTAATTTCCACCCTGGGGATCCTAGTTACTGGTTCGTAACATTTACCAACACCTGCGGTTTTTGGTGTAATGGCAAACCTCCACATAGTATCAGAGCTTGGACCCAGGTTCGATTCCCCCGAGTTGTGTTTGAGGGGGGGCGTTGGAAGAATCTCCACACCTCTATGGAAACCGTAATTTCCACCCTGGGTGTAACGACCTGCAGTTCCTGGACGCGCGGGTGGACGATGCGTGCGTGCGGATGAACAGTGCGACCTGCGGTTCGGTTGGAGGACGAGCTCACGACTTGGTTGTGCGATGTGTTAGACGCATAATGAAAGATGGGCGAGTTACTTATACGCATGAGAGCGTGTGTTAACTTGTATGGAGGCCGACCTATGTTTATGAGGGAGCCGACATGCGTTTTGAAGGAGTTGCGATGGAGAAGGGGCTTTGGGCGAGTCGGCTGGGCAGCCAGGACTACGCCCTATACTTGGTATATATTGGATGAGCGTGGAGCTCATTCCAGCATCTCACAATCGCTCATCATCTTCGCTCTAAGGGAGAAAGGCGCAGGTTTAGTGCACAGTACTAAGGAGGAAGGTGCAGGTTTGGATGCGCCCATTCTTGGGCACGGTTGCACGGAAGTGACTCGCTTTATCTCGGTTGTGGGTGAAGGTGCGGGAAGGAGCGCCCGGTGGTTGGGTGAGGGCGTGCACGGGTGTGTGGCGCCCGACGGACGGTTGAGGCGTGCACGGGTGTGTGGGCCCGGTTTGTGCGACGACTTGGCGTGGGTGTCTTGGCGACTCGGGTGAGCGCCGGCCCGGCATGCAAGTGTGCACGGTGACTTGGTGAAGTGTTGAGATTGTGAACTGAGGTGTGTCTCCGTAGAGGTGCCCGTGTGTGGCGACTTGGAGGCGCGCCCGAGTTGGGCAAACAACACGATCATGTGACAAGGTGAACGAAGCGTTGGTGAGTCGTGAGGCGACCGTGCAGAGGTGTCGACGAGCTAGGCAATCGAGTTTTGCCTTGGATTGTAAATTTGGCTAAGTATGAAACTTGGTGTTTCCAAGTATACTTGTAAAGATTTGTAAACTGTTGTATAATATATTATTCGGGCAAACTCATTGTTCAGGGAGTTGCCCCTCCCTTTATACTGTGCAATTGTGTTCATCATTTATAATTGTTGTTGATAATGAATGTGTATGGATGTTCATTGGTATAAAGGCACATTAATAATACTTGGTTGAGAAACACAAACTAAGTAGGAGTAAGTGGTTAGGCGTAGTCCACGAACATAAGTATTGGTGAAAAGAAAGTGTTCGGTGGTGCTGCACCTCACTAAGAGCAGTTGAAAGACTACCACCGGCTTGGGGGCGTGACAGGTGGTATCAGAGCAGCTAATTTGGGCATTGAAGGTTGAAGCTGCTACACACCTTCACCGAAGTGAAGGTGGTATCAGAGCTAGGTTGGAGCTGGTGATTGAAGCAGATTCAGGGTTGAAGAAGCTTGACAGTTGGTGATAGTGAAGTAGGTACTTGCAGGTGAAGGAAGCTGTTTCACATACAAGTGAGACAAGAGTTGGTTCAGGTTGCAGACATCTTGGTGAAACTGTTGGATGGTCGAAACTAGATTGCAAAGAAGAAGGAAGTTGTTAGCAATGGCAGCTGAATCTCAGGCTGGGTCTAGTCACGGTGTGCAGGATGCTACTATAGAACTTATGGAAAAAGTGTTGGAGAAGATGGAGGACTTGGAAACTTCCTGGAATAGGAAGATGGACTTGTTTGATAAGGAGCAAGAGGCCAATTCGAAGATGAAGGAAGAGCTCGATGAACTCCGGACTCAACACGAGTACACTGACCTTATGTGTACACAACTTGAAGTAAGGGTCAAGGAGGTTGAAGAGGCAAGAGACCAAGGTCTTGCAGAGATAGTGGGCTTGTGAAAATCTCTTGACAAAGCCAAAGATGAGATCGTGGTGTTGAAGAAGGCCGTGAAGCATAACTCAGGTGGAGGAGTGCCTCATGTGAAAGTCAAGGAACTGGAATCTTACGATTGTACAAGGAGTGCAAAGACTCTTGGAAACTTTCTATGGGACATGGAGCAATACTTGGAACGATTGGGTCTATCTGATGATGAGACGAAGGTCAAGGTAGCTGCTTAGTTCTTGACAAAGGATGCTAAGATGTGGTGGTGAAGGAGGATGGATCAGATTGCCAATGGCAGTGCTGGTGACATTACTTCGTGGGATGACATGAAGAAAGCTTTTCAGACCCATTTCAGTCCTCAGGATGAAACGTGGGAAGCAAGGATGAAAATTAAATTCATAAAGCAGACCGGGAACCTTCAGACATATCAGCGGGAGTTTGCAAGTGCGGTTCTGGAACTTCCTGACATGGCGGAGAGGGACAAGGTGTTCAATTTCATTATTGGGTTGAAGCCTTGGGCACGCAATGAAGTGAAGAGGCAGAGGATTAGAACACTTGAGGAAGCTTTTGCTGCTGTGGACAGGTTGGTGGAGCATTATGATGAGACTTCTGATGATAGGAAGAAGAAGTCCGATAAGCCGAAAGATAAGAAGAAGGATGATGCTTCGAAATCGGATGATAATTCGAAGATGAAGAAAGCCTTGAAGTGTTGGATATGTGCTGGAGCACATACGGTGAAGAATTGTCCTTCTAAATCGAAAGTGGCTGCGATTGCACAATCTAATATGAATAACGAAGAAGCTTCTGTGGGGATGATGCAGATACTTGCTGCTACTGCTGCTACAGACGTGGTCTCTCGGAGGGATATTGAGAGGAATAGCTTGGAGTATGTTCGGATGAAGGTTGGAGGTGCTGATATACTCACTATGGTGGATAGTGGGGCTTCTCACAACTTCATGGGTGAAGATACTGCGAGAAGGATTGGACTGAAATTTGTACTAGTGAAGGCATAGATGAAGACAGTCAATTCTCCTCCTGCCGAAGTTCTTGGTGTAGTTGAAAAGGTGGACACAACACTTGGTGAGTGGACAGGGAAGGTCGACTTCACTATAGTGCGGATAGATGACTATGAGGCTGTGCTGGGGATGGAATTCATGAAACAATTCGATGCTATGATTGTTCCACATTTGAGGAAGCTGTACATTTACGATGGAAGGGAAGATGTACCCATTGGTTGGAGTGACAAGGCCTGATTGTAAGTTGGCAGTGATGCAAATGGAGGACGAGAAGCGGATGGAAGACATGAGTAAGCGATTGTCCATGGTTGAGACAAAGCTTACCGAGTAGTCATTGGTCATCAGGACACTTTCAGATAGTATCTTGGATTTGTCAAGAAGGCTAGAAGTGGTCGAGGATGATGATGATGATGATGAGGCATATGTGAGGCCGAATGTCCGGGAGGAGGATCGGGTCACTTATCTACAAAGGATGGAGATAGAAGATCCTGACAGATGGATTGAGTTGATTAGTGAGGGTGAGCCTTCAAGCTCTACTCCCTCCACATCTTCTTAGATGACAAAGAAGATGGGGCTCATTGTTAGTTGCTCATGGCACTGAGTCCTTAAAACAGGTTGAGCAGGTATGACAGATGGTGCAGGGATGGCTTGGCATCAAGCATCATGACATGTTGCAGATGGGATGGAGTTTCCATGGACTTGAACATGGTGGAGAGATTCTTGGTGAGTCCGGGATGTGGCAGAATCCGAGATAGACTGGTGAAGGCATAAGGATGTTCACTCTCATGGCTTGAGCGTGACAGTTGGATTAGCTACCCAACTAGTTCAGACATGGGGTCCGGAAGTGCACGGAGAGATGTTGGCATCAGGCAGACAAGGAGGACAGTTCACAGGATGAGGACGACACATGGTGGAGATGGAGTTCTACATATGTTGCAGGGATGTTTGCAGTATGTGGGAGGAGTTGACATCATGGACCAAGGATGAGACAGACATTGATGATGATCTTGGTGGATGGCTACCAGGATGGTATGTTGTCGAGGACGACAACGATTTCAGGTGGAGGAGGATGTAACGACCTGCAGTTCCTAGACGCGCGGGCGGACGATGCGTGCGTGCGGATGAACAGTGCGACCTGCGGTTTGGTTGGAGGACGAGCTCACGACTTCGTTGTCCAATGTGTTAGACGCATAATGAAACATGGGTGAGTTACTTATATGCATGAGAGCATGTGTTAACTTTTATGGAGGCTGACCTATGTTTATGAGGGAGCCGACATGCGTTTTGAAGGAGTTGCGATGGAGAAGGGGCTTTGGGCGAGTCGGTTGGGCATCCAGGACTATGCCCTATACTTGGTATATATTGGATGTGCGTGGAGCTCATTCCAGTGTCTCACAATAACTCATCATCTTTGCTCTAAGGGAGAAAGGCGCAGGTTTAGTGCGCAGTACTAAGGAGGAAGGCACAGGTTTGGATGCGCCCATTCTTGGGCACGGTTGCACGGAGGTGACTCGCTTTATCTCGGTTGTGGGTGAAGGTGCGGGCAGGAGCGCCCGGTGGTTGGGTGAGGGCGTGCATGGGTGTGTGGTGCCTGATGGACGGTTAAGGCATGCACGGCTGTGTGCCGCCCGGTTTGTGCGACGACTTGGTGTGGGTGTCTTGGCGACTCAGGTGAGCGCCCGCCCAGCGTGCAAGTGTGCACGGTGACTTGGTGATGTGTTGAGATGAACGAAGGTGTGTCTCGGGTAGAGGCGCCCGTGTGTGGCGACTTGGAGGCACACCCGAGTTGGGAAAACAACACAATCGTGCGACAAGGTGAACGAAGCGTTGGTGAGTCGTGCGGCGATCGTGCAGAGGTGCCGACGAGCTAGGCAACTGAGTTTTGCCTTGGATTGTAAATTTGGCTAAGTATGAAACATGGGGTTTCCAAGTATACTTGTAAAGCTTTGTAAACTGTGGTATAATATATTATTCGGGCAGACTCATTGTTCAGGGAGTTGCCCCTCCCTTTATACTGTGCAATTGTGTTCATCATTTATAATTGTTGTTGATAATGAATGTGTATGGGTGTTCATTGGCATAAAAGCACATTAATAATATTTGGTTGAGAAACACAAACTAAGTAGGAGTAAGTGGTTAGGCGTAGTCCACGAACATAAGTATTGGTGAAAAGAAAGTGTTTAGTGGTGCCGCACCTCGCTAAGAGCGGTTGAAAGACTACTGCGGGCTTGGGGGCGTGACACTGTGGATCCTAGTTATTGGTCTTTAACGTTTACCAAAACCTGCGGGTTTTGGTGTAACGGCAAACCTCCACAAAATAGGAACTCCTTGTGGTATGATGGACAACCAAATTAGAAAGAAGAATCTTCATTTTTTGTTGTTTCCCTAGCTGGCGCAGGGCCACATTAATCCCTTTCTACAGCTCTCGAAGGCTCTTGCAATCCACGGCCACACAGTCTCCTTTCTCTCCACTCCCGTTAACATCTTCAGAATTAGACCTTCCCTGCAACTTCAGGAGTGGCAGTGTAACGCCCTGTGGTCGATGAGCGACCGGGCGCGCGCTCCGCCCGCTCCACAATGCGACTAGGGCATGAAATGAACAGCAAGCGACCAAAGGCATGACATGTTTATGTGGATGAATTGGCGCTCATGAGTTTATAGGGTGAGTTAGAGGAGCTCGTCCACGAGCCGGCCAAGAGGCGTAAGGCAAACGAAGAATGGATTGGGGGGTAGTCCCGCGCCATGGGCGGGCCGACCTGCCAAAGTTTGATGAACGCACGCGGTTCGAGATATGTGGAAGGGTCAGCCAAGGGCACGAACTCCACGCAAGGAGGCATATAAACAAGGCGAAGATGTGTGGCATTTTCACCATCAAAATTGGCTTGATCGAACAAGGAAGAGACGCAGAAGTGAAGGTATAGCCGCAACGTGGTGCAGTTCTAATGCACCCGCACGCCGAGCAGGATACATGAAGACTTGCGCAGTTTGAAGTTCGGTAGGGCGCGGGTGGAGGGTGCGCTAGGGTGCCCACCCGCCAGAATATTATATGCGAGTTTGGGTTGTGTTGGGCGTGGGTCGTGCACGAGTGCGCCCGCCCGTTCGACAAAGAAACTTGTGTTGTATTGTGTTTTGGGTGAAGTCGTGGTGAGACCACCGTGCGCTCTTGCACGGGTGGGTGCCTGACTTGGATATAAATGCTAGTGGAGACAAGCTCCCAGTCATTGTACAAACTCTCTCATATATAATAAAAGATTACTCTTGCATATGATTGTGTTCAAGCTGATGTTCTATAATGTCTTTATACTAATGGTTTCCACACATTAATATGTATTTCATACTTTATGATGAATGTTAAGTCGTAATTCGTAAAGTAATATGACAATGGTGAATGTTAATTACTTAGGCGGTGCCGCACACGGCAAATTTAACGAAAAAAGAATTGGAGGCATGACAGGTGGTATCGGAGCTGATTCAGGGTTGAAGAATCTTGACGAAGCAGGTTCACAGGGAGTGAAGCCGTTGCTTGATGAACGCAGAGAACAGACATGTATGCAGGGAAAAGTTATGGAGAAATCATGGATTAATAGTGTGGGTTTCGTGGACTTGATGGTTCATGGCAAGACCATTCAAGATCTAGTGGACACAGGGGCCACTCATAACTTCATGATGACACGGTTGGCAAAAGAGGTTGGACTGATGATCTTCCCATCGAATGTGGAAGTCAAGGTAGTGAACTCTAGAGCTAAAGTGGCGGGTTTGCACACGAAGTGCCCATGCAGATAAAAGACTGGAAGGGTCAGTTGGACTTCATAGTGATGGAGATGAACGACTTCGATATGATACTCAGACAAGATTTCTTGAAGGGAAATAGGGCTATTGTTGTCCCCTTCTGTGATGAGGTGGTGCTGGTTGGACAGTCACAAACTTGGACTTTGTCCACTCATAGGCAAAGGAGGGAAGTCAAGGTGCAGCATGTTTCGGCACTGAGTTTAGAGAAGGCTATGAAGGAGTCAGATATGGAGACATATGCGGTGATGTTCAAGGACGTCGAAGGTGATGGAGTGGGCACGCCTGTTCCAGCCGAGATTTATTGCTAACCAAATATGCGGATTTGATGCCTAATGAGCTACCAAAGAAGCTTCCACCAAGGCATGCAGTGGACCATAGCATTGAGCTTGAGCCAGGGAAGCAACCCCCGGCTAAAGCACCTTATCAATTGTCAAGACCTGAGTTGGAGGAGTTGAAACGACAGCTAAAGGAGTTAGCTAATGCAGGTTTCATCAGACCTTCAAAGTCCCCTTATGGAGCTCCGGTATTGTTCCAGCGGAAGAAGGATTCGAATGAGCTACGGATGTGCTATGATTACTGTGCACTAAACAAGTAGATGGTAAGGAACAGGTTTCCTTTGCCACTGGCTACTGATTGCTTTGACAAGCTTGCGAAAGCCTGAGCATTTTCCAAGCTGGACTTGAGGCATGGGTATTATCAGGTGCGGATAGCTGAAGGAGACGAGAAGAAGATCGCGATAGTAACAAGGTATGGTAGCTTTGAGTTCCTTGTTATGCCATTTGGGTTGTGTAATGCTCCTGCTACGTTTTGCACTTTGATGAATGATGTCCTACGACCATACTTGGATTCGTTCGTAGTAGTATACTTGGACGATATAGTGGTGTTCAGTGACAACATGGAGGATCATAAGAAGCACTTGGCGATGGTGTTCGAGGCAGTGAGGGAAAATCAGTTGTTCTTGAAGAAGTCTAAGTGTGTGCTCGCTCAGACCGAGATTCCGTTCCTTGGGTATATTGTTGGTCAATGGTACATATGGATGGAGCTGAGCAGAGTGAAGGCGATCGAGGACTAGGTTGAACCGAAGAATGTCCATGAGATGAGGGTGTTTTTGGGCATGACCAACTACCAACGGAAGTTTGTAGAGGGGTACTCCAAGGTAACATCATCACTGATGACCTATTGAATAAAGACAAGAGGTGGAGTTGGACAGATAAATGTTAGAAGGCATTTGATGACTTGAAGAAGAAGATGGTTACAGCACCGATACTGAAGTTGCCTGACTTCGAGAGACCGTTTGAGGTACACACTGATGCTTCAGATTTTGCCATAGGAGGGGTTCTTATGCAAGATGGGCATTCGGTGGAGTACGAGAGTCAGAAGTTGCAGGATAGAGAACGGAGGTATCTAGTCCATGAGAAGGAGACGACTGCAATCATTCACTGTCTTCATGTGTGGAGGCATTACCTGATTGGGAAGCTGTTTGTTGTCAAGACTGAGAACGTTGCAGCAAGTTATTTTGCACACAACCGAAGCTTTCTGCGAAGCAAGCTCGTTGGTAGGACTTCTTGGCAGAGTTCGACATGACTATCGAGTATAGACCGGGAAGACACAATGCAGTAGCAGATGCCCTTGGTAGGAAGGGACAACTTGCAGCATTGGAAGGAGAAGACCGGGCAGCTAGGAGTAGGAGTCGAGTTCAGATTTCAGAAGAGATGCAGAATAAGCTCAAGGAAAGTGTTGAAGCTGATACTTTGGCGCAGAATATAGTGAAGCAGATAAAGGAGGGGAAGACACGAAAGTTCTTTCTATGGGACGAGTTCTTGTTCTTTGGAAACCGACTCTATGTTCCAAAGTCATCTGGGCTCAGGAGGCACCTTTTGAAGGAGTGCCACAACTCGCCATGGGCTGGCCACCAAGGGATGCGACGTTCTTTGGCATTGCTGGAAAGAGGATTCTTTTGGGAAAAGATGCGAGAGGATGTAGAGGAGTATGTACATACGTGCATCATTTGTCAGCAGGACAAATCAGATACTCATAGGCAAGGAGGACTATTGCAGCCTTTACCGATTCCTGAGAGACCATGGATGAGTGTCTCGAAGGACTTCATCACTCAGTTGCCACAGGTTTAGGGGTATAATGGGATAATTGTCGTGGTTGATCATTTTTCCAAGTATGTTGTCTTTGTTCCAACAAAGATACCGTGTGGAGCTGAGCGGACTGCAGAGTTATTCTTTAAGAACAGAGTGAAGTATTGGGGGATGCCATTAAGCATCATGTCGGATAGAGATCCGCGTTTTACAGGCAGATTTTGGACCACATTATTCAAGTTAGTTGGGACAGAGTTGTTGATGAGTTCGAGTTACCATCCACAGACAGATGGACAGACCGAGAGGATCAACGCATTGTTGGAGGACTACTTGAGAAATTATGTGACGGATGATCAGAAGAATTGGCCTGAACTCTTGGATATTGCTCAGTTTAGTTACAATATTCAAAAGAGTTCTGCGATGGGGTATAGTCCATTTGAGTTGGTGAATGGGCAAATGCCGGTTGCACTGCATACCGTAGTGACAGGAGGTTTTTTGAGGAGTCCTCATGTGAAGAAGTTCATGAAGGCTTGGGATGAGACCTTGGAGTTGGCACGGTTGCGCTTGCACAAAGTTGCAAGGAGAATGAAGAAATGGGTTGATCGAGGAAGACGGGATGTGCACTTCAGTGTGGGAGATATGGTGTTTCTCAGGATTACCGGGGAGCAGTTTCAGCCAGCCAAGGGGACTGCGAGCAAACTGACACGGAAGTATGAGGGACCATTCCGAGTGAAGAAGAGAGTGGGGGAAGTTGCTTATGAGTTGGAGCTTCCACACCATATGCACATGAAGCATCCAGTTTTTCACATGAGTCAGTTGAAGAAATGTAGACTTGATGCTGATCATCCAGAGAGGGCTGAACCACCGAGAGGACCAGCTGGGATTGTGGACAAGCCAGGACTGGAGTTGGATAAGATTCCGAGATTTAGAACTACAGGGATTGGTTGCCACATGAAGTGGGAATTTCTTGTCAGATGGAAGAATGCACCGGAGGAAGAAAGCTGGGAATCGGAGGACTCACTTTGGAGATGGAAGAAGAAAATTGAGAAGTATGACAGGAAGCTTCTGAGGAAGTCGGGATTGTCGAGGGCGACAATGATTTCGAGTGGGGTAGGATGTAACGCCCTGTGGTCGATGAGCGACCGGGCGCGCTTTGCCCCCTCCACAATGTGACTAAGGTATGAAATGAACAGCGAGCGACCAAAGGCGTGACATGTTTATGTGGACGAATTGGCATTCATGAGTTTATAGGGCGAGTTAGAGGAGCTCGTCCATGAGCTGACCAAGAGGCGTAAGGCAAACGACGAATGGATTGGGGGGCGGTCTCATGCCATGGGTGGGCCGACCTACCAAAGTTTGATGAACGCACGCGGTTGGAGATATGTGGAAGGGTCGGCCAAGGGCGCGACCTCCACGCAAGGAGGCGTATAAACAAGGCGAAGATGCGTGGCATTTTCACCATCGAACTTGGCTCGATCAAACAAGGAAGAGGCACAGAAGTGAAGGTATAGCTACAGTGTGGCGCAGTTCTAATGCGCCCACACGCCGGGCAGGATACATGAAGACTTGCACAGTTTGAATTTTGGTTGCGGCGCAGGTGGAGGGTGCACTAGGGCGCCCGCCCATCGGAATATTATATGCGAGTTTGGGTTGTGTTGGGCGTGGGTCGTGCACGGGCGCGCCCACCCGTTTGAGAAAGAAACTTGTGTTATATTGTGTTTTGGGTGAAGTCGTGGTGAGACCACCATGTGCTCTTGAACGGGTGGACGCCCGACTTGGATATAAACGCCGGTGGAGCCAAGCTCCCGGTCATTGTACAAACTCTCTCATATATAATAAAATATTACTCTTGCATATGATTGTGTTCAAGCTGCTGTTCTATAATGTCTTTATACTAATGGTTCCCGCACATTAATATGTTATTCATATTTTATGATGAATGTTAAGGCGTAGTTCGTAAAGTAATATGACAATGGTGAATGTTAATTACTTAGGCGGTGCTGCACCCGGCCAATTTAACGAAAAAAGAATTGGGGGTGTGACAGGCAGGGCCGGATCGATCTGCTGGAACTGCCATTACCGCCCGCGAAAGGCCTGACTCCAGGGGCGGAATGCACGGCAAACATCCCCATAGAAATATTGTTTGAGCTCCAGAAAGCCATAGATGGCCTGGGGAAGCCGTTCGCAAGTCTCTTCAGGCAACTCTCGCCCAACTACGTTGTTCATGACTTCATGCAGTATTGGACAAAGAACGTCGCTGCTGTGATGCGCGTATCGTCCGTCTATTTCACAGTGTATTCGCCGACGATCTGCGGTTATTCCTTCCTCCCTTCCAGATTATTGAACAAGGAAATAACTGCCAAAGAGGTGTCGGCTCCGCCGCCTGTATTTTTGTGTTCGGTGATCTTGTTCAGGCTGTACGAAGCGAGGGATATGTTAGGTATGCACGTTGGAATACTCAGTATTGTTACTCCGCCATATCGTCTGGCTAAATGTCTGCAACGATGCATGGTCGTGGCCGTGAAATCATGCTTTGAGGAGGACGATAAGTATATTCATTATTTCCAGGAGACTATCGGAGTTCCCGTGCTCTCTGTGGGCCCACTCATGCCCGTCTCAAAGCCCGGTCTGGACCATAGTTACCAAATTCGGTCGAATTGATGGAAAAAATTCGAGAATATGGCAGTTCAGTTCGGTTCGTGAACTAATTTTTTAATTCGAAGTTCGGTACGTCATGCTCAGTTTACAAGAAAGCACAACAGTTTTCCACATAGCCGATTTAGTTTACAGAGTTTGCCACGTCACATATCTGCTCTTAAAAAACCCTTTTCCACACAGTGGATTTAGTTTACAAGAGATAACAGCGAACCGTTATCATATTCAACTTTCCATTAACGAACTTAGATTTGATGGACATCAGAGCAACTTTCCAAGAGCTGTGAGATGGCAAGTTAAGTCTTAATGAATGGTAAATCTGATCGATGAGATTTTAGGAAGTATAATTTTTAGCAAGGTTGTTAATGTAAGGTTGTTAATGGTTGCTTTTTTAATCTCTAAGTTTGAATGGTAACACTGGTTAGCTTTTAATCTATGACATTTTAGGAAGTATATTTTTTAGCAAGGTTGTTAATGCAAAGTTGTTAATAGTTGGTTTTTTAATTGATGAGATTTTAGGAAGTATTTTTTTTAAAGTAAGGTTGTTAATAAAATCTGTAAAAAGTTAAAGAAAGTGATAAATAGATTATTTAGAATATATAACAAAAATATGTGTTATATATTCATTAAATTTAAATACAAAAAATTTTGAGTAAATATTAAATTATAATATTTAAAGTTTGTATTATATAGAATAATAAATGTTGTTGTTAATAGTTATAGTAAAGAATTTGATTTGATTAGATTAATGTTATTGGAAAATAATAGACATTTGTATATTTCAAAAATTTTAAAATATTGGAAAAACAATATATTTAAATATTTGTAGATGTCTACTCGCCAATTTTTTTCCGTATTAAATTTTAAGCAATCGAATTTTTTCTGTATCGAATGGAATTCGAATTCGAAAACCGCGAGGACTCCGACCTGCTGTGTAAGGACCTGCAGTCCTTGCGCGCGCTCTGGCATGAAATGCGATGACAAATGGACAAAGTGCGAGCTCGGACCATCAACCCAGAGGTGATATGTTATAATGCGATGTGTAGGAAGGGAGAGTGAAGGTTATATACATGCGTGGGAGCGTGGAGGAGCACCAACGGGCCAACCAACAAAAATAGCAGGCCGACCGATGGTTATAGGCGTTTGGAGGATGGCCAACAAAAGTTTAAGTGTATTTGCGATAGAGGTTGAGGGCGTGGGCAGGTCGGCTGGGTAGCCACGACCTGACCCTGCCACTCATATATATTGGTGATGCGTGGAGGTCATTTCCACCATCGCTCATCACAACGACTCACTCAACATGTGAAAGAAAAGGCACAGGTCTAGTGTGAACGCAACAAAGAAGAGGAAGGCGCAGTTTTGGTGATGCGGTCGTTCTTGGGCAAGGCCGCACAGAGATAGCACCGTTTCTTGGTTTGGGTGAAGGACGCGGGTAGAGGTCGCCCACCGGTTGGAGTAGGGTGTGCATGGGTGTGGTGCCCGGGTTGTGCAAAGGAGCGCCCGACAGTGAAACGAAGGCGTGGGCATCCGGTTTGTGCGATGACTTGGCACGGGTTCTTGGGTGACTCGGGTGAGCGCCTGCCCGTCGTGCAAGTGTGCATGGTGTGACTTTTGGTGAAGTGTTGAGATTGTGAACGGAGGTGCGACTCATGCAGAGGCACCCGTGTGTGGCGACTTGGTTACGACGAGGTGCGCCCAAGTTGGGCAAACAACATGATCGTGCAACGAGGTGAACGAAGGGTTGGTGAGTCGTGCAGCGACCATGCAGAGGCGCCGACGAGCTGGGCAACCGAGTTTGCCGAAGATTGTGAAAATTTTCTAAGTATGAAACTTGGAGTTTCCAAGTATACTTGTAAAGCTTTGTAATATTGAAAGACTATATAATATATTATCAGGCAGACTCATTGTTCAGGGAGTTGCCCCTCCCTTTATACTGTGCAATTGTGTTCTACATGTATAATTGCTGATGTTAATGAATGTGTATGGGTGTTCATTGGTATAAAGGAACATTAATAACACTTGGTTGCGAAACACAAACTAAGTAGGATAAGTGGTTAGGCGTAGTCCACGAACATAAGTATTGGTGAAAAGAAAGTGTTCGGTGGTGCCGCACCTCGCCTAGAGCGGTTGAAAGACTACCGTCGGCTTGGGGGCGTGACAGTTGGTACCAGAGCTAGCCTGAAGACTTGGAGGAGTCTTGCAGGAAGTTGGGTGAAGCAGGTGTACATACACTTGACAGTTGGTGACAGGTACTTGCAGGTGAAGGAAGCTGATTTCACATACAAGTGGAACAAGGGCTGGTTCATGTTTTGCAGGGAACTTGGAGAAGGCTGAAAGGCAAAATGGGGGATGAACCTATGATAGGTGAATCTAGCCATAATGCAGAGGAAGTCTTCCGGTACAAAGTGTTGGAACAAATGGGTCGATGGAGTTCTAACTGGGTTTCGATGAAGGCTGAGAACATGAAGATTCGGGAAAGCTGTTCGGAACTAAGGAGGGAACTTGAAGAACTCAAGAGCCAATGCGGAAGTACGACAGATGTTGAACTCAAGGAACTTGATGAGGAGATCCGACGAAGTGGTCTTGGTCTTCAAGAGCTCTTGGATGAAAGAGCCCGGTTAAGGAAGAAAAGTGCCATGGTGGAAGCCGAAATCAAGCAAGTTGAGGAAGAAATAAAGAAGAAGCTTCTTGGTAAGAAGATCGTTGTAATTGAGCAGGAAGAGCTCGACTACATTGACAGGCTGGGAACTCACTACCAAGACAATCCAGAGGATGTTCGGAAGCTTAGTTCTATGGAAGTAGTCAGTGGGCACTTGGTTGGTGCACTTAAGCAGAATGCGATGGAGGGCAAGCTTGAAGGAAGTCAAGATAGACCAGGATCGAGTTGCTTAGAAGAGCCAAGCAAGGAAGTGAAGTACCTTAGGAGGAATGTCAAGTTGGAGCACAAGCCAATTGACACTTCTGAGGCCGAATTCTTGAAGAAGGTTGCTGATGTGAGACACAAGATAAAGCCGACAGAAGGAGGTGATACCTTGAAGCTGAGTTTTGTGCAGGGGATCGTGAAGGGCAAGAGATTTGCAGCTTTGGTAGATACAGGAGCTACTCATAGCTTCTTAAGCAGGAAAGCAGCAAAGTCTTTTCGGAAGAAAGCAAAGATGGAGAGGGAATGGAGTGCTTTCAAAGCAGTCAACTCTACCATGAAAGTTGTTATTAGTGTGATGGAAAACACTCAGGTCAGAGTGGGATCATAGTTTGGTAATTTGGACTTGAGGGTCATGGACATGAATGATCATTCTATGGTGCGGGGGCAAGATTTCATGAAACTTGCACAAGCCATACCAATGGTGGACCGGGACATTCTCTTGATCACAGCTGAGGGAAGAACCATGATGGTTCTGATGAATAGAAGGAGTTGCTTGGGGTATAAACCGAGGATGAATTGTATGACTTTGTATCCCAAAGATCCGAATGTGAAGCATGAGGATGTGGAGCAAAGATGACTTGGCAGTATGACTCAAACAACAAAGGAAGAGAAGCTAATTGACTTCGTTGCAAAAGAGAGGAGGAATGAAGTAAGTGAGAAGGCAATCTCACGAACCTTGAAGCACTTGACAAAGACATCTTCTACTGGTGATCTTCACAATGGAGTTGTGAAAGAAGGGAGTCCAAGTACTACTTCAGACATAGTGGTTGATGAGGATTATGGAGGTAGAGATCCTGCTGGTATAGTGGATTTTTTCAGGTATGCTATGGGCATATATGACTTTCAGTTGACGAAAGCCAAGCTTGGGGAGCTTGGGTGTACATGTGAAGAGATTGAGGCTATGCACAGATATTTGAGGACACAACATCAATCTGATACATGGGTAGACGAGAGTTAGGGAGGAAACTTCCTGGCCCTCCTTTCTCTATAGACAACCTTGGAAATGGGTTGATGCAGGGACCTTGATTGGAAGGGGCTGCACCAACTTAGCAAGGGGCCTTGGGAAGAGGCTTCTTTATGACAGATTGCAGACTTGGATGCAGATGGCCAGATGTTGGGATGGAGTCTACATGGGTTGGACATCATGAACAACTAGAGTCATGGACATCAGGTTGGAGATATGGAGCATGACAGTTATGAAGGGACATTATGCGGGAGCATGTGTAGAGGTGTCATTCATGGACATTCTATAGGGAATGCCGAAGCAAAGGATGTTGTGCAAACGCTGTTATGACATAGAGATGTATGAGCCAGTGGAGAGGTTGTACACTCTTGTGCAACAAGACCATGGGCTGAACATGTTGCAGATGGGATGGAGTTTCCATGGACCTGAGCATGGGAATTGGACAGATTCTTGATGAGTCCGAGATGTAGCAGAAGTCAGGGAAACACTGATGGTGGCATAAGGATGTGCATTCTTATGGTTTGGGCATATGGTTAGATTAGCTACCCAACTAGTTCGAGTCATGAGGGGTACCAGTGTGCAGACAGATGTCCGTATCAGGTGGAGTATCTTGACAGGCAGCCTATGGAGGGACGACACATGATGGAGATGGAAGTTCTACATATGTTGCAAGGATGTTTGCAGTATGTGGAGGAGTTGACATCATGGACCGAGGATGAGACAGACATTGTTGATCTTGGTGGATGGCTACCAGGATGGTATGTTGTCGAGGACGACAACGACTTCAAGTGGAGGAGGATGTAAGGACCTGTAGTCCTTGTGCGCGCTCCGGCATGAAGTGCGATGACAAATGGACAAAGTGCGAGCTCGGACCATCAACGCAGAGGTGATATGTTATAATGCGATGCGTAGGAAGGGAGAGCGAAGGTTATATATATGTGTGGGAGCGTGGAGGAGCACCCACGGGCCGACCAACAAACGTAGTAGGCCGACCGATGGTTATAGGCGTTTGGAGGATGGCCAACGAAAGTTTAAGTGTATTTGCGATAGAGGTTGAGGGCGTGGGCAGGTCGGCTGGGCAGCCACGACCTCGCCCTGCCACTCATATATATTGGTGATGCGTGGAGGTCATTTCCACCATCGCTCATCACAACGAACTCGCTCAACATGTGAAAGAAAAGGCGCAGGTCTAGTGTGAACGCAGCAAAGAAGAGGAAGGCGCAGTTTTGGTGATGCGGCCGTTCTTGGGCAAGGCTGCACAGAGATAGCACCGTTTCTTGGTTTGGGTGAAGGACGCGAGTAGAGGTTGCCCGCCGGTTGGAGTAGGGCGTGCACGGGTGTGGCGCCCGGGTTGTGCGAAGGAGCACCCGACAGTGAAACGAAGGCGTGGGCGCCCGGTTTGTGCGACGACTTGGCACGGGTTCTTGGGTGACTCGGGTGAGCGCCCACCCGTTGTGCAAGTGTGCACGATGTGACTTTTGGTGAAGTGTTGAGATTGTGAACGGAGGTGTGACTCGTGCAGAGGCACCCGTGTGTGGCGACTTGGTTACGATGAGGTACGCCCAAGTTGGGCAAACAACACGATCGTGCGACGAGGTGAACGAAGGGTTGGTGAGTCGTGCGGCGACCGTGCAAAGGCGCCGACGAGCTGGGTAGCCGATTTTGCCGAAGATTGTAAAATTGGCTAAGTATGAAACTTGGAGTTTCCAAGTATACTTGTAAAGCTTTGTAATATTGAAAGACTGTATAATATATTATCGGGCAGACTCATTGTTCAGGTAGCTGCCTCTCCCTTTGAACTGTGCAATTGTGTTCTTCATGTATAATTGCTGATGTTAATGAATGTGTATGGGTGTTCATTGGTATAAAGGAACATTAATAACACTTGGTTGCGAAACACAAACTAAGTAGGATAAGTGGTTAGGCGTAGTCCACGAACATAAGTATTGGTGAAAAGAAAGTGTTCGGTGGTTCCTAGAGCGGTTGAAAGACTACCGCCGGCTTGGGGGCGTGACATGCTAGATTGGTTCGACCGGCGGAGGCCATCATGTGTGGTGTTTGTGTCATTTGGCAACGTTTTTGTCGAGAGAACAAGCCCACGAACTAGCACTAGGTTTAGAGGCAAGCGGGCTCCCGTTCCTCTGCTCGCTGCGTGTTCCTCACTTCTTCGACAATGCCCAAGAATATGCCTTGGAGCTCCTCCCCGGAGCTTTTGAGACTCGAACACAGGACCAGGGTCTGGTAGTCTGGGGTTGGGTGCCGCAGGTTCGGATGTCTCTCACCTGTCAGTGGGTGCATATCTGAGCCATAGTGGGTGGAGCTCTGCCATGGAGGCGCTGACCTTCGGAGTGCCTCTCGTACTCTTGCCAGTAAAAATTGATTAGAGCTTGAATGCCCGGCAAATGGCGTCCGAACTGAAGATGGGGATCGAGGTTGACCGGGGAGACGACGGCTCTTTTCTCAGCGAAAACATAGCTGCAGCACTGCGAATGGTAATGGAGGGAGAGGAGGGGAAGAAGTTGAGATCAAAAGTGGCGGACGCCCATGTTATTATAGTCACCAGTACCGGACGATAGCAGGATTACATCCATGACTTCATCAAACAGCTTGAACAATAGCAGTAGCGTACACGCCGATATGAAAAAAGGACTTCCAATCGGTGACGTATAGATTATGGCGTTAATGTTGACGTTATTTTTTATATTACTTTATTATAATAAGTGTGTTTTTTTTCTAAACCGTGGTTTTTTTAACTATGTTGATGTATATTTTAGATTAGAGTTTTCGAGAATTTTAATTTAATTATAAAAATAGTACAGATTTTTTTTATCGAGTATTTTTAAGTATTTTTAAAATATGGAGATTAAAATAGTTATATATATATTTTTTTTGTTGGTTTTAATTAAATTAATTTGATTTTATATTATTATTTATAATATAAAAATGTGTTTATGAGTAAAATTTATCAATAGAGTAAATTTTTTTCGATAAATGGGAAATGAGTCTCAACAGTTACAAATCTTGTTATATTTCGTTTTAAATATAAGCGTATATTTAAATCTTGTTATATTTCTTTTCATTATTAAGTGTATTTTTTATAAAAATATTTTATAGAATAGTTAGCTACTTTAACATTTATGAAATAATTTTTTTCTAAGTAATCGTAACAATTTCAAACTCTCTATAAAATATTGTTTTTTCTAATATTTCTAGAAAGAAAATAAATTATTAATATTTTAAAAGTTAAAATAAAATTGATTTATATATATTTATCACATGTATGAATATAATTATATTAATTCATATAGTAAATACTTAAAATATGTTTAATATTTTGAACGGAAAAGAGAAGTTCAATAGATGAGTGCTTTGGAACTGGAACGAAAAATGTTCAGATTAGCACTATAATGAAACTATCTTAAGAGAGTTCTTTAAGAGAGAAGATATATGAAGGAAGACTTGATTGGATAAAGAGTGCGAACTCGAGGGCGAGAAGATAGGGTTACAGAGGGGCTCAAAGGTTGCTCCCGATGGAGCGCAGCAGAGGAGGGAGCTCCACTCCCTCCTACAAGGAAGCAACTGCCGGCAGAGGCAAGTCACCACTGGGTAAAGTCAGAGGTTCTGGTGAGGAAGGGGAAAAAAATAATGAAAAGGAGTCAGATGGGGCCAGGTCCAAGGAAAACAGCAGCGCAAAGGACAAAGAGGAAGAAGACAAAAGCCAGGGAACAAGGGACAAATATCAAAAGGGACCGTGCAGACCCAAAACGGAGATTACTCCGAGAGTAGTGTTGAATGATCCTGCTCTGCAGGAGCACAGGGAACATATGGGGACTTACGCCATAATCTACAAATTCATGGGAATTTGGCCCTCTGAAAAGGCATTACAGACATGGATCAAATACCACTGGAAACCCAAAGGTAGTATTGAACTCCATCTGGGGTCAAAGGGTTTTTTTACCGTGGTATTTACTAACATTGAAGATAAAGACAAAATATTTGAAGGAGGACCCTACTTTTTTGCAGCAGCAGGCCTCTATATGAGGCCGTGGAAGATGAACTTCGTTCCAGAAAGGGAGACATTCACCTCGATACCTGTATGGGTAAGGCTCTACTCCCTACCTCTCGATTATTGGCAACATGGGTCGCTTGCCGCCATTGGCAATAAACTAGGTCATTTTGTGAAAGCGTCGGAAGCCACAAGAAGGGGTAAATATACTTCCTATGCTAGGATTTGCGTAGAAATGGATCTATCAGGTGCTCTCCCGGATGAATTAATCCTGGAATTTTTTGATGAGGAATGGGTCCAAACGGTGGATTATGAGCATATCTCGTTCAGATGTCGTAGATGCCACGAACATGGTCACCTGATTAGAGACTGTCCTCTTAGTAAAGTAGACAATAAAGGAGAACCTAATACTGTGAAGGATACTGAAAACTTTCAGAAAGTGGTAAGTAAAGGAAAAGGAGGCAGAAAGGGCTCAAGGAAACAACGCAGTGAGGGGCAAAATCAACCTAAATAGGTTTCAAGTGCTGGAAGAAAAGGAAGAAATGACAAGTGTAGACCAAGCAATGGAGGAAGGACCTAAGGAACAAGAGAAGGGGGAGAACTACAACATAACACAAGAGATTTGTAACAGGAAAGAAACTATGAATAGTGAGACTGAAGCAGAAATGGATATGGAAATGACTCAAAGTGAAACAGATCTGGAAGACCATGAACTGCAAGAAATTCTAGAAAAGGAACACCTAGATCTGGAAGGGTTCTTGATGCAGGGAACCACGGGAGGGATAGATTCACTACCCCAAGAGGACTGCAACAGAATACAGCAGCTGTTTTTATGGAAGACTCAGGAAAGAGGGTCAGAAACAGGAATAACCACTGACAAGCTGGAAAACAAAGGAGTGAAAACAATGAAACCATCCCCGGGACTAGCTCCTAGAAATGCTGGTAAAAAGAGAGGCCGGAAAAAGCAGAAGGAACTTTTGATGGAATGTGGAAAGCTAATGATAGATTCGGGTAAGATGAAAGACCTAACCAATTACTCCTTTACAAATATTTAAATATGAAAGTTACATCTTCAAATATTAGAGGTTTAGGAAGTAAAAGAAAACAAAGATTGCTTAGTTCTAGAATGAAACAAAATATGCCGGACATGATTTTCATCCAGGAAACGAAATGTTCCATTCAAAAAATAAGACTCATACACAACAAATGGCTCATTAGATATGAGTTTCTAGAGGTTAAAGTGGAGAACACAGCGTGGGGTATTCTTACTCTTTGGAATCCCCAAAGGATCAGCATTTTGGATGGAAAGGCATCAAGAAATTATCTATCAGTGGTCATTCAACCTGTTGGGGTCTTGGAAACATTCCTAGTAACAAATGTTTACGGTCCTCAAAAATTAGAGGATAAACTCAAATTGTTAGAAGCCCTTAGTGACCTCAGGAGAAGACAGACTGGAATGCCTTGGATATTGGGAGGAGATTTTAACATGATCAAAACTCTCTCAGAAAAAAAGGAGGTGCCAGAGTGCTCAACAAAGATTCCTTATCATTTCAATCATTTACAGACAATATGAATTTGGATGAGTCAGATTCAAGCAATGGCCTTTTTACATGGAATAATAAAAGAGGAGGTGAGGCGCAGGTAGCGTCGAAGTTAGACAAGTTCATGATATCGGAGGAATTAATGTTTCTAAATAATGAAATAACAGCCAGAGTGCTTCCTTTTGGAGGATTGGATCACTGGCCGATTCAGTTGGAAATCAAGGGTATAGATTCTCCCAGGAATAGACCCTTCAGATTCGAAAACATTTGGCTCTCCCACCCGGATTTCATTAGTAACATTGAAAAATGGTGGGCTGAAGACTTGCAAATACAAGGATCTAAGATGTTTCTTCTTCATAAAAGACTTAAGCACATTAAGTTTAGACTAAAGGAATGGAACCAGAAAGATTTTGGTAACATTTTTGAGGAAAAACAATCAGTGGAAATCAAAATTCTAGAACTCAACAAGGATCTGATAAAAGATGGATTTGATAAAGCTAAAAGTGAGTAGGCGGATAAATACCATCTAGTTTGGGAAAATTTATGCAAACAAGAGGAAATATTTTGGAGACAAAAATCTAGAATTCAATGGCTCAAGGAAGGAGAACGGAACACCAGATTTTTTCACAGATCCACAATAGCTAACAGAGCTCACAACAGAATCTCCATGATTAAAGATGAGGGAGGGGAAATTCAGACTACTCATAAAGATATTGAAGCTGTGCTTGTCCAAAATTTCCGGAACATCACTCGGGAAAACACTCCTGACAGGGAGCAGTGCATCAGGGGAATCACAGGGCATATTCCCAAACTGGTGTCCAGGGAAGACAATTTTAGCCTCTATAGACCAGTTGAAGAAGAGGAGGTCAGCGAGGTTCTCAAAGATATGCAGAATGGCAAAGCACCAGGCCTAGATGTTTTCAATGTGGATTTTTGTAAAGCGTGTTGGCATATTGTCAAAGTGGACATAGTAAATGTGGTTGAGGATTCAAGGAGAAGCAAAACTATCCTGAAAGCTCTCAACTCCTCCTTTATTTCACTTATTCCCAAACATGAGACTGCTCAATCTGCTAACAAGTACAGACCTATTGCCTTATGTAATGTGGTTTACAAGATAATATCCAAAGTAGTGGCCAATAGACTCAAACCTCTCCTCCCCTCGCCAGTGTCTGAAGAACAATCAGGTTTTGTGGAGGGAAGACAGATTCTAGACAAGATTATTCAAGCACATGAAGTGGTGCACACGCTAACCAGCAAAAAACAGGTGGGGATGCTCATGCAATTGGACATTGCCAAAGCGTATGACAAGGTGAATTGGAATTATATCAAGAAGGTTCTCTATGCCTTTGGGTTCGACCACAACTGGGTCAGATGGGTTATGGCGCTAGTGTCCTCCTCCAGCTTTTCCATTCTAGTCAATGGATCCCCCTCAGAAATCTTCAATCCTTCTAGAGGCCTCAGGCAAGGAGACCCTCTTTCTCCCTTCCTCTTTATTCTTATGATGGAAGGGCTTGGGAGATCCATTAAGCAGGCCAAGGATATGGGTAAAATTAGGGGTCTTCAAATTTCAGAGAATGGTTCTGTGCTGACTCATCAACAATTTGTTGATGATACCTTACTGCAAGGTGTTCCAACAGTCAAAGAGGCTTTGGCCTTCAAACAAATTCTTAAAGATTTTGCCCTGGCTACAGGTATGGAAGTCAACCTCTCTAAATCAAAAATCTTCTTCTTCAGCACTAACATTGCTATCCAAAGAAATATCTCAAGAATTCTTGGATTTCAACGTGATTCCCTCCCCTCTAAATATTTAGGAATACCTCTTACTGCCAGACCCATGCATAAGAGTATTTGGGAAACGGTTCTTAATAAGATGCAGGATAGAGTAAATAAGTGGACCTTCCAAGCCTTGAACCTGGCCAGCAGGTTAGTTCTGACAAAGGTTGTTCTTCAATCCATCCCAGTGTTTATGTTATCAGCTCTCCCAGCTCCAAAGGTGTCTTAGAGCAAATTCAAGACATTCAAAGAGATTTCCCGTGGGGAAAGGAGGAAACTAGAAAGAAATGGGCCCTAGTTTCCTAGAAAAAGATATGCAAACCCAAAAGTCAGGGGGGCCTTGGCCTGGACGATCAAGAGATTCTTTGTAGAGTGCTAGGAGCCAAAAGCACAGTGGGCCAGGATATGGAAAGAGAAGTATGTCGGCTCATGGCACAATAATGATCTCATAAGAATGTCTGGAACTATAAAAGGCTCCTACATATGGAACAGAGCCTGGGAGAACAGAATTCTAGTTCAAAAGAATAGTTTCTGGGAAATTAGAGCAGGAGATCTTGCTCTTTTTTGGGAGGACAAATGGCTGCAGGAACCAATTCTGTTAGCAGAGAATTTTGTAAGCCTCAAGCAGGAAACAGATGCCCAAGGGTTAATCAGAGTTAAGGATTTTTGGGGCAGAGTTAAGGATTTTGGGATCTTTCGCAGACCCCTGAAAAATGGAGAAGCTGGAGAAACATTGAATGCGGAGAGGACAGCCCCCTGAAATGCAAAGCAGAGGCTCTTGGGGACTTACTCAAGCAAAGGATGATCTTAAAAACAGAAGGGCAGGATCAATTGAGATGGGGTAATAACAAGCGAGGAGCCTTTAATCTCAAGGAAGCTAAAGGTTTTCTACTTGGGCTGAATTATAGTGTTCTAGACAAGACCTGGACGCATCTTTGGAGGCAGCAAGGTTGGATGAAGATCAAGATTTTTATGTGGCTGGTTCATCACAAGAAAATATTGACTTGGGACAATATTAGGAGAAGGGGAATTATGGGGCCCTCTAGATGCCAGCTCTGTGAGGAGCAAGAGGAGACAATGGAACATATTCTCAATAGTTTCTCTTATACTACCTGGCCGTGGGATTCGTTCTCCTCAAATTTCTAGCAGTCAGATAGGGACAAAGGAAGTATCACAAATACCCTAAACCACTGGAGAAAAAACTTAAAGGAGAATGATTTCCTAAATTTTTCCTGGGCCTTCACACCCTGATTTATTATCTGGAACATTTGGAAAGAAAGAAATAAAAGAATTTTCAAGAATGGTAAGTCTTCAACACAACATCTTCTTGAGCTTATCTTGAAACAGATCAGAGAGACAGTCAGTTCTACGGTTAAGAATATCCCCTCGAATCCCCCCTCAGATGAAGAGCAGAGAATTCTCAGGCAACTGGGATTGCAAGGGATAACTCCTCAAGGTAGAAACAAAAAGGATAATACCATGGTAACAGAGAAGGACTACTGGCAACCCCCACCGAAAGGCTTTCTGAAATACAACATTGATGGTGCCTCCAAAGGCAATCCAGGAACTGCTGGTTATGGAGGAGCTTTAAGGGATGACAAGGGAAATATTATATTTATCTTCCACTACCATTTAGGTAGAGCTACTAACAACATGGCGGAAGTGATGGCGCTGGAGCAGTGTCTAGAGGGTCTATCACAGAATCAGCGCTCAAATATCATTGTGGAAGCAGACTCTGAGATAACCATCAATGCAGTGAAAAGAATCAACGGTGGTTCCAGGCCAGAAAGAGTCTCGAATCATTGGAAACTTATCCAGGTTTATCGAAGAATCCAACTGCATGTACAGGGCCTTCGTACCATAAGTTTCAACCACGTTCGATGTAATGCCAATAAACTGGCCGACTTACTGGCCAATCAAGGTGCGAGCAGTGCAGAATGTGGAATGGCTAAAAAGTGGCAAGAAATTCCTCCAAGTCGTCTAAAGGCTATCTGTGAGGATCAAGCTGTGAAGGACAGGGAGGTTTTTAATTTCGAGCGGGCTTAAATTCCATGATTTGATGTCACCGGGAGGTACCTTCTCAGCCCAGCAGGATGTACCAGAGAGGCTAAGTGTCATGTTCAGATTCATCTTCTCCCGGATCATCTCAACCGGTTTCCCAGGTTTTTGGTTGGCACTTTGCGGTTTTATCTCCTAAATAAACTCGGGATCAGCTTCAGGTTTCACGGTACGAGTTGGCAGAATGGGCATTTAATGGGGTGCAGCAGTAGGCATCCTCTTCCCACTTCCGGGTTAGTTGTCCTGGTGATAGGGGGGTTTCCGGTGATCACACGGCTATTAAGTGGTAAGTGGTTTTGTTATTTTGAGAGCGATCCCATAGAGTGCACGACACGTGGCATGGTGGCAGTTGCGGAAACCGCCCTTTATCGCGCGATAAAGTGTGGTAGGGTTCGGAGCAGCAATATTGCTCCTGGCCATCGGATCTGGCAACTGGGTTGGACGGTTGGGATAGTCTGTGTTGTTTAGTGGGGCCCGTCGGGCCATCTCTCCGTTTTCTTTTGGAGTGTCTCATCCTTTCCTTCCTTTATGTTCATTGGGGGGTCGGGTTTGACTGCTGACGCTGGTTGGCTCCGGGTGGTGTTTTGACCGAATGGTTGTTGTCCTTCTGGATTTTCCTTGAGTTTGGTGCTTCTGTGAGGTAGTAGGTGGTTCCTTGTCCTTGATAGGGGTACCTGTTCTCCTACAATCTTTAATGACAGGTTATGTACACTTTGTAAACTATCTTTTGAATTAATGAAATAGAAGGTTCGACTCTTGCTTCAACAATATATATATATATATATATATATATATATATATATATATATATTTAATATTTTAATTATTAAAATTTATTGAAAAATGCATGTTTCATTTTTTTAAATTTGACTGAAATCATATAAAATTAACGAAATATGCATATTATACTTTTTGGATTTAAACCATTAGAGAAGTCAAATTGGAGATGTCTTTATCAGAATTTTGATGAGGTATAAAATTTTTGTTAATAATTATCAAATAAATTAAATATTTTTATTTATTTATTATATATTTTTATTTATTCATTATATTAGTATATATAAATATAATCTTGTATTTCTTTTAGCAAAACTACATTTACTAATGCAATTTATTTATTATATTAGTGTATATAAATACAATCTTGTATTTCTTTTAGCACAACTACATTTACTAATGTGGTTGATATATGCGATAGGCATATATCAACCACCTACTACATTAATAATGGTTAGGTATAATTTGTTAAAGGCTAATTTTTTGTTAATGGTTAGGTGCAAAACTTTTTTTTGGAGTGTAGAATTTGAGGAAGGGTTTTCACTTCGAGGGATTCGATCACTCTCGACGCATGATAGATCCAGAGTCATGGCTCTGAGTTGGTTCTAGCTAAGGGCAGCAATGTCATATCTTTAGATGATCATTATTATGTATATGTTTGAGATAAACTTCATACTTTGAAATTTACATTATGTCTTCTTTTCTTAACATGACCATATAATTCTCTTCTTTAATTTAGTCTATGTTGCTTGCCTTGAATGATTTGTATCTTCATGTTTGGATGTTTTGAGTGGTTTGTGTGTGTCTATGTTTAGACATTTTGAGTGATTTGTGTGTTAATGTGTTTGGATTTGGATGGAAATGTTTATGAATGTTACATTTTTTTTGTATATGTTTGAGATAAACTTCATACTTTGAAATCTACATTATGTCTTATTTGCTTAACATGACCATATAATTCTCTTCTTTAATTTAGTCTATGTTTCTTGCCTTAATTGATATGTATGTTCGTGTTTGGATGTTTTTAGTGGTTTGTGTGGGACTATGTTTAGACACTTTGAGTGATTTGTGTGTTTATGTGTTTGGATTTGGATGGTAATGTTTGTGAATGTTACAATTTTTGTCTATGTAATTGTCTATTAGTAATTGGTTGGTGATGACTAAGGAAGACAATCTTATCAATGGCTTGCAGGATGATTGATATATAGCACATCTAATTCATTTCATTTTAGGTATCACAATTTTTGACAACTAATTAATACTTAATAGTGTCCTTCCACGTATTACTAAATGTATCTTGAAGAGTAGTTTCAATTTTAAATTTGTTACCTCAGTTTCTTGACATTATATATATTGTTAATAACTTTAAGGATGAAAAATGATGCAATAAATTCTTTTGAATACAACATGACAATGTCATAGTGTTGAATGACAAACAATTTGAATAATGTAGTCAATTACAAATAGTCTTCATTGTGATAAATCTCAAACTATTTTCTTCTATTCTTCTTATTGTTACCCTTGTTAGTTTTTCCATATTTCATATCAATTATATGAAAAGTGCACTTGAAATCATAAAGCATTCAAATATTTAACTCAAGCAATTGTAACATCTTACCTTTCCTCTCTTGCTCTCCAATATTAATAGGTTGAATTACTATAACGCAAAAATCAATGCACAATGCCAATAATTTTTTGTTGTTGCACTAAAATCAATCACATTATTAATCCAATCACTTTAAAATTAATTTACCATCATACATCCACTTACATCAAATCAGAAATCAACATCTACACAGAAATAAATGTATCTAATGTAAGAAATCAAATAGGATTAGAAGAAAACATCTACACTGAAATCAATGCATCTAATGCATGCAATCAAATATGATTAGAAATCAACATCTACACTAAAATTAATCCATCTAGTGCAAGCAATCAAATATAATCAGAAATTAACATCTACATTGAAATCAATACATCTAGTGCAAGCAATCAAAATTAATTAGAAATCAACATCTACATTGAAATCAACACATCTAGTGCAAGCAATCAAATAGAATTAGAAAACATCTACACTGAAATCAATGCATCTAGTGAAAGAAATAAAAAATGATTAGAAATCAACATGTACACTAAAATCCATGCATCTAGTGCAAGTAATCAAATATCATTAGAAATCAACATCTACATTGAAAACAATGTGTCTAGAGCAAGAAATCAAATAGGATTATAATTTGCCATCTAAAATGAAATAAATGAATCTAATGCAAGCAATAAAATAGGATTATAAATAACCATCTTCACTAAAATCAACGCATCTAGTGCAAGCAATCAAATAGAATTAGAAAACATCTACTCTAGAATCAATGCATCTAGTGCAACCAATCAAATAGGATTAAAAATCAACATCTGCACTAAAACTAATGCATCTAGTGAAAGCAATCAAATAGGATTAGAAATCAATATGTATGCTAAAATCAATGAATCTAGTTCAATAAATACTCTTCCTTATCTCCCCCCTCCATCTTTATCTATATCTCCCTCCATCTCTCCTTCATTGTCTCTCTATCTCACTTCCAAACATACACACTCTATCCATCTCTACCTTGTCACTCCTTCTCTCTCTCTCTCTCCACTTTTCTCCCTCTATGTCATTCTTCTTCCCTCCCTATCTCCCCTTCCAACTCCATATCTTTGTCCCTTCCACCCTCCTCCTCTCTCTCCCTCTCACTGTCCTCCTCTCTCTCATCCTTCCTCTCTATCCCTTTCTCTGCCCCCATCTCTCTCTCTCTCTCTCTCTCTCTCTCTCTCTCTCCAACCCTGTCACTTTTTCCCTCCCTCTCCCCTTCTCTCTCTTGCACTCTCTCCCCCCTCCATCTTTGTGTCTCCCTCTCTCTCTCTTACCCTTCTCTCCCTCTCTCACTCCTCACCTTCTCTCTCTATTAATTCCTCCTCTCCCCTCTAATTTATTTTATCGCCTTTAATGCAAGCAATCAAATATGATTACAAATCACCATATACACTAAAATCAATTCATCTAGTGTAAGAGTTTGTCTTCCCTCTCTCCCCTCCATCTATATCTATATCTCTCTCCATCTCTCCTTCTTTGTCTCTCTATCTCAACTTCCCCCAAACACACACGCTCCCCCTCTACATATTTATCTATCTCCTCCTCTCTATATCTCTCACTTCTTCCCTTTCTTCACCTTCCACCAATATCTCTCTCTCCCTCTGTCTTTTTTTTTATCTTTCTATATCACCCTCAAAACATACACACTCTTTATCCATATATATCTACCCCTCCCTCTTCCTCTCCCTCACCCTCTCTCTTCCCCTTCTCTCCCCCCTTAATCTCTCTTACCTCCTGCTCTCATCTCTCCCTCCCTGTCCAACTCCCTTATCACTCCCTCTCACTCTCCCCACCTTTCTCTCTATGTGGATTTCTTCTTACCTCCCTCTCTATCTTCAATCTCCAACCCTCTCATTATCTCTCTCCTTCTCTCTCCTCTCGCACCCCCCCTTCTCTCTATCTCTCCTTATTTTTCTCTCTATCTCACCCCAAACATACACTCTCTCTCTCCATGTCTCCCTTGTCACTCCCCCCTCTCTCTCTTCGCCCTCCAACTGTATCATTCTCTCTCCTCTCCCAGCCCCCCTCTCTATCTCTCCTTCTTTATCTCTCTATCTCACCCCCAAAAATACACACACTCTCTCCATCTCTCTCGTGTCACTTCCTCTCTCTCTCTCTCTCTATGTCTTTCTTCTTCCCTCCCTTTCTCTCCTTTACAAAGACCAAATGACATGACTAGGAATTCATAATGGCCTTCATGAGTGCGGAAGGTAGCCTTGGGAATGTCTACGTCCTTCAAGTGTATTTAGTGATAGCCCGAGCAAAGATATAACTTGGTAAAGAATTAAGCACCACGCAGTTCATCAAGGAGATCATCAACAACCAAAATAGGAAATTTGTCTTTGACAGTGAACTTGTTGAAGGCCCAAAAGTATGGACACATGCGCCATTCTCCATCTTTCCTGAGCACCATGACCACTGGAGATGAATAAGGAAAGATGGTGGGATGAATAACACCAGCTTCAAGGAGTTCCCTGATGATTTTTTCAATTTCATTCTTTTGGACGAAAGTATATCGGTATGGGCACACATTAGGAGGTTGAGCCCCCGGAACGAAAGGGATGCTATGATCATGTTCACCCCAAGAGGGTGGAAGCTATTTAGGTTTGTTAAATACCCACTGGCGGCGGTCTAAGACCTATTGCATCTCACGATGAATATGAGGAGTAGTGGATTCAATGGTCTGGATGGAATTGAATTGGGCGACAATGTCGTGATGGCCCTTTTTCAAAATCTTCTCCATTCGATGTGAACTAATGATACTAGGAGCACCTGCCTGGAGTCCTCGTAATATATGAATGTGGTCGTTCTGCTTAAAGCTCATATATAACTCCTGAAAATCCATTGCGATCGGACCCAATGCACGCAACCATTCCTCACCCAACACAATGTCACAACCACTCATTTCAATAGTAAACATGTGGGTGTTTAGGTGGTAATCACCCATCTGAAGCTTAATATTTTCACAATGGCCTTCACATTTCATGGTCCCCCCATTAGCAATAAGGACTCAAAAATTATATATTTCCCTCACAAAGAAATGAACAACTTCTACAACTTGCTTATGGATTATGTTATGAGTGCTATCACTATCAATCAATACCATGACTAGTCGATGTTTAATAAATCCTCGAATTTTTAGAGTTTTAGGTGAAGAAATGTTAGCCAAAGCATGTAGTGATATAATGGGCTCATCGAGTGTGGCTGTGAGATCATTGTCGGTTTGGGTTTCACCAACTTCTCCCTTGGGCACCTCAAGTGATGGAGCTTCCTCATGTGAACTGTTATCAATAACATCAATTTGAAAGAATTTGGGTTCCTTGCATTTATGTCCAGGAGAGTACTTGTCATCACAATAGTAACACAGTCCTTGTTTTCTTCTTTTGTCCATTTCTACTGTGACACCTTTTAAACTTTAAGTGTTTGGGTGGGAACTTGAGCCAGGATGGGATTCACCTTGGTGACAAAATTTTGACGATTGGACAAGGCAGTTAAGGTTATTTCCACTTCTAAGGCCTTTTACAGGTGTCCATCCAAGTAGCTAGGTGGTGCATCTGGACATGGGCTTGGATGGCTTCTTTTAGGTCACTGATGAAACACTTTAAGTAGAAGTCATCTGCTAGACCGTTAGTTCTAATGGCCAATTTCTTAAAGGCTAGAATGTAGTCCTTTACTAAGCATGTTTGCCCAATTTTAGTGAGATGACCCAAAAAATTAGATTCTCAGTCAAAGCGATCACAGATGGATTTTCAGAACATGTGCCAAGTCAACTTCCATGGACAACATTTCTAATGCCACTACTATCATTTCCATCTCTCTTGGTCGTAATATAGGGCTCCCACATGTAGTTT
Source organism: Pinus tabuliformis (assembly GCA_031772625.1). Taxonomy (NCBI): domain Eukaryota; kingdom Viridiplantae; phylum Streptophyta; class Pinopsida; order Pinales; family Pinaceae; genus Pinus; species Pinus tabuliformis. The sequence continues at coordinate 1,915,312,392 of CM062818.1, forward strand.
ATTTTGATCTTCTGAGATGTCATTAAGGGAGAAATATTTTTCCATTTGTGCTACCCATACTGCAGGGTTAGAGCCATCAAATTTGTACATGTCCAACTTTGGTGTCCTGTGGTGGGAAGAGCGGTGATTTCCATGGAAGTAAATGTGATGGTTGGATTCTCCTTCTATGTGTGCATCAACACTAGGCTACTCCATATGAGGTGAGATTAGAAGGGATGATATACGTGAGAGATCTTTGAGAACCGTGCTATTGAATGTTTCGAATTTTGCTTCAAGGTTGTTGATCCTCTCGAGTTCCTTTTCCGCAACCATAACTTAAGATCTGGTACCCTATATATACCAATCCGAGACAAAAGTTTTTGAGCTTACTTAGGAGTAGTTTTCTTGGAAAGAGGGCAAGCTCGTGATTCTAATGACGTGGATCACTTGAGGTTGTGCCGGAAAAAATTTGGGACCGCCAAAAAAAATTGGGGCTTACAAATGAATGGTAGCACTGCGACCAGTTTTTCATCCTCAATATTATGGGCTAATTCTCTTGTAGATGCCCAGGAATGATCTCTAACTCATTTTTTTATTACTCTGAAAGGATTTTTACACCTCGCTAATTAATACTGCAGTGGTCGAATTCCAGAAAACTTAATCTTGCCCAATGTCATGCGAAAATCGGGCATGTGCGATAATAGAAGTGAGCCTCACTTCACAAAGAGCCTGATCGATGTTGTGAAAAACCCAACTACTAAATGTGAGTTGCATGGCGGTGGCAGAAACCCAACTGTTGGATCTGATTTGTACGACGTGGCAAAACCCCAACTGTTGGAGATGATTTTCACTATGGCGGCAGAACCCCAACTACTGAATCTAATCTCGAAGATAAGATACAAGGAGATCTTCAGCTAGCAGAGGGAACTATGGTCACAAAGGAGTGTGAGGTGCTACAGATCACAATATACAAAAGGGTCCAACAATAGTACTCAACCCAATATTTCAGGGCACTAACTAAGGAGGATCGACCGTACCCTTAATCCTACTACCGGACTACCCTATCGTATGCACAAGTAATATCCCCAAGTGTTGTTCTCAGTGTACGGTAGTAGCAAGACAGCTGAAAACTTATCTAAGTCTAGGTTTCAGGTGAGCCTAGGGGGCTTTTGATATACCCAAGGGTACGTGGAAGTGCATTCCATGCACAATTCTATCTAATGCACTACTACTCGAAGGGGTACCCATAGGGGTTACAAGGGAGTCCAACAATTGTGACCACCTCTTGTCGTTCCTGTGTGCATGCCTCCCCAAATACGCAGGCTTATGCGCTCAATGATAGATCTCATGGTTTAAAGACATCAGAACACATCTCTAGCCTAAAAATATTCTACAAAAAATGGAGGTACAACCAACCCTAAAAAGTTCCCTGATACCATTTTTTATGCTCTTGACATGTGGGAAATACCATAATACCATAAATGCAAATAAATATAGCCCAGAACATAGAATGAAATGAGAAAAATTGCAAAATATTTTATTTTTCATAAATAGATTCAATGTTCACTTGCCTCTTCAAGGGGGCAACCTCCAGCAAAGCAGAGCTCAATTACAATAAGACTCGATGATATTTCCCTTACTATCTAAGACTATTTATAGCTAAATGACATCCAAAACCCTAACTACTAGTGGTCCCTTTCATAATACGGGTCAACCACTTTATTTATTAACTATGGCCCATTTACAATTAATTGTGGTCCCTTTTCTTTAATGTGAGTCAACCACTTACAATTATTAATGCGTGCTTTATTGATTCGCTAACTAGCTATGACTATGACATGACCCATTGGGCTTATTATATAAATAAAGGGGTTAGGTTTGGACCCTAATAGAATAAATAAATGTTGAGACAACATTCCTACTTGAGGGTATGGAAGAAGAAATTTATATGAAGCAACTATAAGGTTTTTCAATGAAGGGAACACAATCACTTGTATGTAGGATAAAAAGTCTCTATATGGGTTAAAGCAATGACTAAGGATGCATTATCAAAAATTTGAAAACTTGTATATTGGTACATGACTTTACAATGAACAAAGGGCATAATTGTGTGTATTTCAAATTAGTTGGCAATCATCTTATTTATTTTCTATTATAATTTTGCTTTGTTGTTGATTGAAAATGATAGGGAAATCATCAAGGAAGTGAAAACTTAGTTTCCTTCTATATTTTCCATGAAGCATATTGGTCCTACATATTTCATTTTGGATATGGAAATTAAAATAGATTGGGAAAACAAGAAAATATGGTTAAATTATAGGGGGTATGCTGAGACAGTATTGCATAGGTTTATTATGTAGGTATGTACACCAGTAAAGGCCCCTATTCCTTCTAAGACAAAAGAGGAGGCAACATATATGTTTTTTGTTCCACATGCTAATGTAGTTAGAAGTTTGATCTATTCAAATGACGTGTACTAGACAAGACATTGCACATGTAGTGGGATTATTAAGCAAGTATGTCAAAAGCATGGAGGGAAGTTTGATCTATTCAAATGACGTGTACTAGACAAGACATTGCACATGTAGTGGGATTATTAAGAAAGTATGTCAAAAACATGGAAGGGACATCAGATAGAAGTAAAGAGGGTATTTAGGTATTTTCTTGGCACTACTGGCTATGGATTGTGTTACCAAGGAAGACTGAGATTAGACAAAGTGTTGCACATACATGGCTTTGTTGATATAGACTGAGCTCAAGATTTAGATCGTAGATGATATACAAATGGGTATGTGTTAAACCTATTTGGAGGAGAAATTGGATGTGCAAGAGACAGTCTATAATGGCACTCTCAACTACAAAAGCTAAATACATAACAGCCACTTATACAACCAAAAAAATGTTATAGTTACAAAAGTTATGTTTAGATAACAATATTTTGTGATAATTAGAATACAATATTTTAGTAAAAAATCCAAAATAATAATAATAATAATAAATAAATAATCATCAATTGTAAAAAAATAAATTATAAAATACGTTTAAAAATATGAGTCAAATATATATTAAAAATTTATGAATTATAACTTCAAATTAATTCCACGTATAAAAGTATAAACTCCCGGACAAAGCTGGATTGCCATTTTTTTCACAAATATACATTATTGATAAATTAAAATTTTTGAATCATATGCCTTGTAAAAATTTGTATTTGGTCAAAATCATGCAAAATAGCGAAACCAACATACATCTCTTCCATACATAATAAGATCAGTACAACCACCTTCCTTAATAGCACAATGTTTTAATCTCTTATATCGTAACCCACCCTTACCTTATGTTGATGGTGACATTTTTTCTGTTTACAATGGTATATTATCAATGTGTTAAAATATAAATTATAACATAGTTGAACATGTTACCAACAAACATTTGGTAATAATCATATAGGAAAAATATTGTCGACGCATTTCAAATTAATTAGTGTGGTGGGGTGCATCTTCTTTTTATCTAAGGGATCAGTGACAAGATTGTGAAGATCCTAAGGAAGCACAAGGATCCCTTGACCTTTAGGCTCCTTTACACCATTCGGAGCTCCCCAAGATTTGTAAAAGACCCAATAGAACCGAAGGATATGAAAGGTGTTTATATTATCCCACGTTCTTATAGAACTCCCTACATTTGTGGGATTGGCCGCTGAATAAATCAAAGGATTCATGAGCACACAGTCGACATCAAACATGGGAGAACTCAGTCTTCCACTTTGGCAAAACATGCAGAAAAAAATAAACATCACAACTGCATTGAAGAGGTCTCGGTCATTGCTATGATTAGGCATTTCCATTACCACGAGGGCGAACTCAGCCTTCCGCTTTGGCAAAACATGCAGAAAAAAATAAACATCACCATTGCATTGAAGAGGCCACGAGTTTAGGAAAGCCATAATAATTACCACAAGTTTAGGGAGACCATAGAAATCAAAAAGAGACATAGTAATATTAATAGAGATGAAGGCTAGAAAATTAATAATTGTTGGGTTTCGGCCCTATCTTCTTAATATTTTTATTATTTATTTATTCTAACTAGTTATTTTATTATTATTATTATTTATTAGTTATTTAATTATTATTATTTTATTTTATTTATTTATTTTTATTATTCAAGTTTGACTTTTAGATAATAATGTCCTTAGTTGGATTTTTTTAGATATTCTTGGTTAACTTATTATTTTATTGTTTGTTGTTGAAAATTATAATAGTAATAATAATAATTAATTAATTAATATTGTTATTTGATTTGATTTTTATTTTTGTTAATATAATTTAAATTAATAAATAAATTTATTTTCTCTAACCGTCAATTTTAACATTCTAATATATTTTATTAATTAATTATATAAATTAGTTGTCTTTACATAGCGCTCTCTCTATTTAATCATATGCCATGATGATGAACCACACTAGTTAGTTTGAAATGCATTTTTATTTAATCATATGCCATGATCTTACTCTCCATGTTTTCATGACGAACCATACTAGTTAGTTTGAAATACATCGGAAAAAATTCTTCTATATGATTATTACAGAAAATTTCTCAATAACTCAAACATAGATCATAGAAACCTAAATTTATATTTTAACATTAGTCAAGATGGTGTAAAAGATTATCGTAAACTATATAACTTGAAGTACATCCAATGAAATTTGATTATTTTAATAATATTGAATATTTACTAAATATATTCACAAAGTTTGATTATCCTTTTCACAAATATAAACCTACATTTTTCATATGGCATGTTAAAAAGTAAGGATCATATCGCACATGTAAAAAAATTGCAATTTTCAAATTAGAAACATTTGAAAATAAAAAGAAAGTAAAATAATAATAAATAATAAAAATTTAATGTCATAAATATAATATCTATTAATCTGGTTTTATTTTTAAATTAATAGCAAGTACAAATAGCAGAACAATTTTTTAAATCAATATCAACTTTTTATCCCTATAATATGTCATTATGACATGTGATAAAATTTAAATCCTACTGCAACCAAAATATATTAAATAGTTGATAAATACTTATAAATACAGGCATTTCAAATTATCAAAATATTTAAATTAAATAAATAATATATTTTTTTAAAATTATTATTATTAATTATAAGATAATTAATATATAAAAGACATATACATTTAGAGATTTACACCATTTTATAATGAAAATATTTAATTTTGTAAATATGCTTTGTTATAATAACTATTTTAAAATAAGATATAATTGAAAGAGTAGAAATGACTTAATTATTTTTGAAATAAATCTCATTATTATGTCACTGCTGTTAAGCAATGATATTTAGTTTTTATGTTGCAGTATTGTACATAACAAATTTTTAATTTTTTGGGGGCGTTTACATAGTTAAAGTTTAGGTACAATTTTTCAATTTTTTTTAGGGTTTTACATAGTTAAACTTTAGGTTTTGCATTTTTCTAGACTAACTTTAGCCAACAACCACCACCAAAGCTCCAAATCCCAACACATAACATCAGTGACAGGGTAATGTACTAGTCATCACCTAAGAAAATAAAAAATCATTAACGACATGGTAGGACAAAGTGAGGTCTAACGCGGGCAAGTTAGGGATGGTGTCACATCCTTGTGCTAGTGGTGTCTTCCAACCAACATATAGGCAGGTGCAGCACCGCCAAAATTTTTCTTTTCACCAATACTTGAGTTCACATACTATGCCTATCCAACACTTAACCAATTTTTCACTAAGTGTGTATCATGAAACGGAAATCATTCATTTATATTCCATCAATTAATCTTTCATATGTAGCAGAAATAAATATAACAACAATGTATACACATATCATACGTGGGAGGGGTAGCTCCCAAACATAAGTCTGCCCAATAAAATAATTCGGTAAAATGCTAATTTACAAAACTTTATAATTTTTACAACCTTTGTATAGCTCGTGCTCATTTTCCCTAAATGCTGCCTTCATGAAGCCCTGCCCATGGCCTGTGTTCACTCGCACACTTCTTTCGTTACTCTGCCCAAATGTCAACATTGTCATGCATATCCTGCGCATTTGTTTCCCACTCGTTCATCCCATCGAACTGTCACCCAATCTCTTGTTGAGTTATATCATCTCGAGGCCCTTCCACCGAAACCACTATAACACCAATCATCTTCACAGCCTGACTGTGCACCTTGAATGACCTGTTGTAGTGGTTTGCATGTTTACTCTACCCATGAAACTGTTGTGCCCGTCAGTTGCGTGATGCCCAACCACCCAAATGATCTTACCTAGATTATCGTTCAACCCGCCTGTTGTGTTGTGCTATACTACAATTTTTTGGCCTTGCGCTAAGTCAAACTGCAACTCGTTCGAATGTTGTGGAAACCCCAAACTTCCTATGCCAAAACTTGCCATAGTCCTTGGGCCAATTGCCTCGCCCTACCCGCTCATTTGCGTCCTTGTTCACTGTCGAGCTCGCACATTTTTTTTTTGTATTCTTGTTTTTCGATTAATGTTCTCCATATGGCCTCCCATATATATATTCCTCTGTGGGATGGCCACTACACCTCAACCAACGCGTTCTTTGGTTTTCCCATGGGTCAGCTTGCCCATGTAATATGTAGTCAACCTATTCCACCTTGTGATGCTCTCGCTCAACCAAGGCGTCATTTGGGTTGGCCATGGATTGGCTTGCCCATGCTGACCACCAACTCGCCCAATCGTTTAATACTCAATTCACCCATCGCTACTCGCTACTCGCTACAGCTCTTCGCTAATCTCATACCTTTGAAGCTAGGAACTACGGATGGAGGGATGTTCTTCATATGAAAATTGACATTAGTTTCTTGAATGCGAAATCCAAAAGGATCTTCCTCATTGTCATCATCTCCATCCATGTCTTCAACATCTTTTTTCACCTCTTCTTCTACCTGCAAAGATAAGAATTCATGATGTGGCTCTTACTGCGCCACGTGATATGGAGGGATGTTCTTCATATGAACATTGACATTAGTTTCTTGAATGGGAAATCCAAAAGGATCTTCCTCATTGTCATCATCTCCATCCATGTCTTCAACCTCTTTTTTCACCTCTTCTTCTACCTACAAAAATAAGAATTCATGATGTGGAAGATGATGTGGCTCTTACTACACCACGTGACATGGAGGGATGTTCTTCATATGAACATTGACACTAGTTTCTTGAATGGGAAGTCCAAAAGGATCTTCTTCATCATTATCATCTTCATCCATGTCCTCAACCTCTTTTTTCACCTCTTCTTCTGCTTACAAAAATAAGAATTCAGGATGTGGAAGATGATGTGGCTCTTACTACACCACGTGATATAGTGGGGGTGGTAGGTGATTGAAGTTTTTTTTTATGAATCTACTTCTAGGATGTACTAAAATGAAATTAGTATTATGCAAATAAATGGATGCAACTAAGAATGAGATGTAATTGAAGTCTAACACCTATGTATACTCCCCCAGCAAGCGCACCAAAATGTTGGGTAATTTAATTGATTGTTGAATTACTTGCATTTATAGGTCAATCCGGGTACGTGAGCTTGCGAAGTACACTACACCGTATGTTCTAGGAGATTAGCTTTAAATATTTATGCATAACTTAAATGAATAGGAAACTTCAAAAGGAAATTTGATTCTTTAATATAAACTATGAAAGTGCTAAGTTTTTAGAAGGGAAATTAATGCTAAACTAGAAAAAAAAACATAAAGATTATTAATCTAAAAGCATAAGAGTTTTCCAATGAAAGCATGGAGATTTTTTTCTAAAAGTTACAAACTTTAATCTATAGAATCATGAACATTTTAATCTAAGAAAGCATAAGAATTTAATCTATAGAAGGCATGAGTTGTTAATCTATGATAAGCATAAACAACTCATCTATGTAAAACAAACCATTCATGAGAATATGAAAGAAATGGAAAGCATCTATACTATTCTCATAGATCTCTATGGGGGCCTCCTAAGGATTGGAAGGTTTTAAAAACTCATATCAAGGGAAGAGATTTAAATCACTACTTGCACTCAGAGCTATGCCATATTAAAAAACATTACATTCAATGAAAAAAATAGAGTTCTTCTCCTTCAATAAGCAACAACAATTACAAATTAAGATCATCCTTGACATCTCTGATCATCCTTGACATATTTGATCATCCCTGACATCTCTGACCATCATCCCTACTCTCATCAAAGAGACTACAATTTATAGAATTTTGAGACAATTAATAAACTCAAAATTTTCTTGCTTGAGTTTTGGTCATGAGATCAAATCAAATAAAATTTCATGGACTTTTGGATCAAATATTAGCCCATATCTTATCAAACTTATCTCTATGCCACGAATTATCTAAAGAACAGCTCGTTCAAGCCTTTTTGTTGATTATGCATTAAATGAAATATTGAAAAACTGTAAATCCACGTAATCTACAAAATAAGGCTCCAAAGAACTTCGAAAATATATCAAATGGAAAAGAATTTGAGAAACCTACTCATTGACAACCTAGTTGGGTCTGTGATGAACAAAACACATGTTTTTATTTTCCAAAATTCACTTTCATTTGATTAGAATACGCATTTGAAATTGACTGGTAAAAATTGCTATGCCTTTCCCTTGATTTGATGTTGGAGGTCCACACATGCGAGCTAGGTGAAATTTGACCAGTACAAATCCAAATTGGAGCTTCTAGAAACCAATTCCAAGTGTCACATTTCCTTCTATACTGGTGTAACTACCTCAACCATGGAGATAGCTACATAAACTTGACAAAACTGCAGCAACTTGAACTCGCTAAACTGTCATTAGTAAAACCATGCAAAATTCTTCTTAATTCATTAAAAATAATGGAAATAATAATAATAAACCATGTAAACATGTATGCAGGAATTTGGTGCATTTATGAAAAAATATGGTTTAAAATGATGACAATGGGTGAAAAGAACAACTTAAGATCCTTGGTGGGTTATCACCAGGAAACCATATTAATGTTATAAAACTAGAATTCAGTCACTAATTAAAACCCTAGAACATTTGGTGTCTGCATAGCTCTAAAAAAAATTGCAAAGTATCGAATTGGAACTTGAAAAACCGAGAAGGGTTGGCTTGTGAGTATCAGGAATTGACTTGCAACTTCAAACTCCAAGGTACTTGCTCCAAATTGGTAAACCATCTTCCCATGATAAGGAGAAACTTTACCTGCAGAGACAATACATAACAAGGGAATTTTAGTATAAAGTTGTAAGGAAGCAAGACATAGGGTTTCCTGGAATGGCTAAATTTGATAGTGTTTCCTTACCTGTAGTATCAGTCATTAAGAAATTTAGATTCTTGTATATTGTTCAGGAGATGCAATAGTTAGGAAGTGGATTTAAAAGATAAATTGCGAACGACGAAATAAGGAATCTTTCGTTATCGGTTAGCTGGTGATTTTATTAACTTTCGGTCAGAGTAGAGTGAAGCAATGTCACAATAGAGGTACCCTTTCTCCTTGACTTGTAAACAAACATATATCGTCACTAAAATCCAAATAAAATCTTATTAAATCTCGCTTATCAAGTCTGCTATAAATGAAAAAATAAAATATTGCATGTTGTCTTTGTGTTGCAACCAATATGCCTTTCCAAATCCGAATTAATGTTTGAGTCCTCAGCAAAGCCGTGCCTAGCAGAGCAGGGAACAAAAATGAATCGCCAGAGGGTGCGGGATAGTTACCCCAACTATTTCCCAACTCTTAGCGACTATTGAATCAAGCCCAACATTCAAGGGTGGATTCACTGCCAAATGTCCTTGGCAAAGGTTTACAATTACTCTCAGAACAATCCAGAACCCACCCTTACACAAGATCAAGTTAATGCAAGTTGCGGACAAGCGGCATCTCACAATGAATGGGATTTCAAATATATATATAACAATGTGTAAGTTTTACATTAACCCTAAGGCCTAAGTTTAACATTTAATTTGTAAAGTTATAATATCATTTGCACAAGGTATAACCCTCCACCACCTAAATTTACCGTAACCATAACTCAGACATAACATACCACAACTGGTAATGTCTACAAAATAAATATAACATTAATGAAAAAGAGGTTAATCTTAAGTTAAATAATGAATTTTTTTTTTCTACTGAACAGACGTGTTATATTTTTTTTAAAATAAGAAATAGAATATTTATAACTTTAAATTTTATTTGACACATCTTATGATTTTTTTTGTAAAGTGTAAACTATAAAATTCAAGGTTCAAATATTTGTAACTTAAATCAACAATTTTTTTTTTTAATTGAATATATAAAATAAATTTAAATCATACTAATATTATAATATTTTTATAATAGAACAACGACATTGAACCAAAGTCTTATTTAAGTGAAACTAAACAATGTCCAATACATTCTCAATTTCCCCATATAATAACAGTAGGAAAAAATTCTAAAATATAATTTTTAAAAATAAATTTAAATTATACTAATGTTATAAAAAAATTTATTTATTTTTAAATAAATTTAAATTATAATGATATTATAACAATTTTATAATAGAATAATATAGTAGTTAAAAGTCTTATATGAGTTAAAAATAAATTTAAATTATACTAATATTATAACAAAATTTATTTATTTTAAATAGATTTAAATTATACTAATATTATAACAATTTTATAATAGAATAATGATAGTAGTTAAAAGTCCTATTTGAGTTAGATCAGAGAAACATAAAACAATTCTCAATATTCTCAATCTCCACATTTTATTATGGTTGAAAAAGATTTTTCAATAAATTAAAAAATTATATTTGTGCTAAGTAGCTCCCCACCCACTACTTTCTTAGGGACCACTTTCTTAGGCATTTGAAATTATTCCAATTCTAATAAGTTCCTCCATGATAAGTTCATCATTATAAGTTCCTCCATGATAAGTTCATCATTATTACTTATAACATTCATTTATAGGTATTTTCCTACGTCTTCACTACTGTACAAATAAATTCCATCTTCACTACTATACAAATAAATTCCATCCATTCCAATGTTAAGATTTCCCTCAACATGTTCGAAGATCAAAATCTACACTCCAATTTTCTTCTCACGATGGGAGAATGTGGGCTACAAGTTGTGAATGCTAACTCTTCAATTAATAACAAATTTTTCGATACCATATATAACAAGGTATTTTCCTATAATTCTAGCAACAACTTACTTCTCTGACTTCTTTACCAGTATCTAAACATACGTGTATTTGTACATTGCCAAAGGTGTCTCGCAGTGGCAAATCTAATGTGAACAACCTCTATCATAAGTTTGGGTATTTGATAATGGATCATGAAGGCGACTTACGGGCCCTTGACTCTTGAGAGGAATATGTCACATATGAGGAGTAGAAGGTTTGACCAGCTTATGCCACAAATTTCCACGCTATCAATTATGTGTACACTATATATTTAGTGGCTAAAGTGTGGTTTCGATGTTAATGATCTAAAGGAGTGCTCTATGCAAGATTGTTTTATTTTTCAAATACAAATGTATAAAAGATTGCTTTTAATTTGGGTTGTCCTAGGTTTTGGTAGGATTAGTGTAGAATTAGTTAAAGTAGCATGAATGAATTTGTGCTCTAAAATTAGTTGGCAATCATTCAATAACAAATTTTCAAATTGCAAGATGGTCTTATTAGTTTTTTTTCTTTAAAGATCAGTATTGATCTATTATAATCACAAATCTAGGAAGTGTTTAAAGTGATATAATTTCTTTTTGTGTAAATTTTTTTTAAATGCAAAATTTGAGAAAACATGTTTGCATCTCAAAGATAAAATTGACATAAAAATATAGCCCAAATATAAAATAATAACATTACTTGAAATGCTTAAATATTATTGATAATTGACATATGTGCTTCATATGAGCTTATAGGTGTTTATCAACCACATTTATTATTGTGGTTGTGCTAGTTTTATAAAAGAAAAACAACATTTAATAAAAGTGTTATTTTAGTTATACTAGACAAACTTAAAACAATATCAAATAAATTCCCAATCTCCACATATAATTGTAGTTGAAAAATATTTAAAATTTTGTTTTGAAAAATAAATTTAAATCATACTAATATTATAATAATTTTCTAATAAAATGATAAAAACATTATTATATTGATAAGAAAGAAAAAGAAAGGACTGCTTGTAAATTATAAGAACATTATTATGCTTGTAAATTATAAAAACTTTATTATATGATAAGATAGAGAAAGAAAGGATTTCTTGTTCTTAGTGAGACAAGGAAGGAAAATAAGTATTGGCCCAGACACACTTAAATAAAGAAAACTCGAACTGAAAGAAAGGAAGAATGAAGATTGGAAAGAAGGAACTACGGCATCGGGCAAGGAACGAAGGATTCCGTTTCACTCTGAAATTTACCAGCTATAAGGCCAGGTTCATAGAGGGGAATTTGCCACCCAATAGGCCCGGTTTATTATGTAATTTGCCATTCCCATACGCAGGAAAAATATTTTAAATTTAATTTATAAAAGTAAATTTTAATCATATTAATATTAATATGAATATGAATATTATAATAAAATTAAGATATTCAAAAAGAGTTCTGTTTTAATCCTGCTATACAATCTTAAATCAATATCCAATAAATTTTCAATTTCCACATTTAATATGCAATAAATTTCAATTTCCACATTTAATTATAGTTCCCAAAAAAACCTTGACATTGACATTGAGTATTGACATTTTCAATCTCCAAGTATTTTATAAAATACTGCTATTTGATAAGAATCTTATATTAACTACACTAGGCTATACAATCTAAAAACAATATCCAATAAATTTTCAATCTCCATATAATTTTAATTATAGTTCCCAAAATTACCTCGACATTGAATATTGACATTTTCAATCTACAAATATTTTTTAATAAAGTACTTCTATTTTATAAGAGTCGTATATTAACTACACTAGATGAGCTAAAACAATATCCAATAAACTTATAAATAAAGTACTGCTATTTTATAAGAGTCCTATATTAACTACACTAGATGAGCTAAAACAATATCCAATAAACTTATAATCTCTACACGTGATTCTAGCTGAAAAAACCTTAAAATCTAATTTATAAAAATAATTTTAACTAATATTAATATCAAAATAGAATAATTACATTTTATAATATTAATATGACAATAGAATAATTACATTTGATAAGAGTATTATTCGAGTCAGACCGAATAATTACATTTAATGAGAGCATTATTCTAGTGAGAAAGCATTTAATATGAGCATTATTATGCGAAAGCCATCCCCTTAAGACTTCGTTAGTTGTTTGATGAAGATGATATAGTCTTTTCCTCATAACCCTGAGATACTCCTTGTGATATGATGGATAGCCAGATAAGAAAGAAACGACTTCATTTTCTGCTGTTTCCATGGCTGGCGCAGGGCCACATTAATCCCTTTCTACAGCTCTCGAAGGCTCTTGCAACCCACGGCCACACAGTCTCCTTTCTCTCCACTCCCGTTAACATATCCAGAATCAGGCCTTCACTGCAACTTCAGGAGTGGCCGGGCCGGATCGATCTGCTGGAATTGCCATTACCGCCCACGGAGAGACTGACCCCGGGGGCGGAGTGCACGGCAGACATCCCTGTAGAAATGGCGTCTCCGCTCAAGCAAGCCCTAGACGGCCTGGAGAAGCCGTTCCGAAGCCTCTTCCAGCAGCTTTCGCCAGATTACGTCATTCATGACTTCGTGCAGTATTGGACGCAGAGCGTCGCTGCTGAGATGCACGTACCGTCCGTCTATTTCTCGGTGTATTCGCCGGCGACCTGCGGCAATGTCTTCCACCCATCCAGGTTTTCTAGCCAGAATTTGACCGCCGAGGAGCTGGCAACTCTGCCGCACGGATTTCCGTGTTCGGCGATCTCATTCAGGCTGTACGAAGCGCGGGATTTAATAGATATGCACAGAGGAATCGCTGGTCGTATTGCCCCAGTCAATCGCATGGCTAAATGCCTGCAAGGATGCGTGGCGGTGGCCGTGAAATCATGCTTTCAAGAGGAAGATAAGTATATTCGTTATTTCCAGGGCGCTATCGGAGTTCCCGTGCTCTCTGTCGGCCCGCTTATGCCCGCGTCTAAGCCCAGCCCGGACACCCGCGAGGGCTCCGATCTGCTGGATTGGCTGGACCGGCAGAGGCCATCATCTGTGGTGTTTGTGTCGTTTGGCAGCGAGACGTTTCTGTCGAGAGAACAAGCCCACGAACTAGCGCTGGGTTTGGAGGCGAGCGGGCTCCCGTTCCTCTGCTCGCTGCGTGCTCCGCAGTTCTCGGACAGCGCCCTGGAAGATTCCTGGGAGCTCCTTCCCGAAGGTTTCGAGACACGAACACAGGACCAGGGTCTGGTTGTCTGGGGTTGGGTGCCGCAGGTTCGGATCGTCTCTCACCCGTCGGTGGGTGCGTATCTGACCCACAGCGGGTGGAGCTCTGCCATGGAGGCGCTGAGCTTCGGAGTGCCGCTCGTACTCTTGCCAGTAAAACTTGATCAGAGCTTGAATGCCCGGCAAATAACGGCGGACCTGAAGTTGGGGATCGAGATTGAGAGGGAAGACGACGGTTCTTTTCTCAGCGAAAAGATTGTTACAGCACTGCGAATGGTAATGGCGGGAGAGGAGGGGAAGAAGTTGAGATCAAAAGTGGCGGAGGCCCGTGATATTTTAGTCGCGAATATTGCACGGCAGCAGGATTACATCCATGACTTCATTCAACAGCTTGAACAGATAGCAGTAGCGTGGAAGCAGATGTGAAAGGAGGACTTCAGATGGGTGACGCTGCGTAGGTTCCAATCGCTTTTAAGTTAAATTAGTTTGATTTTTTATTTGGAATCTATAATAATATAGCTTTAATGTTGACGTTTTATTTTTATTATAATAAGTGTGTTTATTATAATTTTATTATAACTTTAATGTTGATGTTTTATTTTTATTATAATAAGTGTGTTTATTCTTGAAACATGTTTTTTAATTATAATGATGTTTATTTTAGATCCGAGTTTTTGAGAATTTTAATTTAATAATAGAAATAGTCGAGATTTTTTTTAATGGAGTATTTAAAAATATTTTTAAAATATGGAGATTTAGAATAGTTATATATATATTTTTTGTTGTTTTAATTAAATTAAATTGATTTTTTTTATTATTATTTATAATATAAAAATATGTTTATGAGCAAAATCTATTTATAGAGTAAGAATCTTAGATATCATTTTTGGGATTCAACTGTGTTAAGTAAGTCATTCAAAGTATGACCATTTCCATGAGAGGTAGTCGTAAAGTGACTAATTTCTCATGATTTTTGAATAGTTCACTTAGCACTCATTGCATCGGGTGATGCTCACAGGGGTGAAGAAGTGGGATTGAAACTAGTGAAATGTGGAGAACGAATCACATAGCATCAATCATGGGATTGAAACTAGTGAAATGTGGAGAACGAATCACATAGCATCAATCATCACTTCCGGGGCTTGCACCCGGTAACCAGGACTTCCCAGGAGGTCACCCATCCCAGAACTCCTCTGGCTCAAGCGCGCTTAACTGTGGAGTTTTTCCCCACAATCAAGCCCACTTAGCTTGCTACCCCATTTGCAAAACCTTAGCAAGTATTGTGCCTCATGAACCATTCAGGTAGAGATCCCTTGACTCTTTTTGAATTTAAGTATGGGGGATTTTCGCAGTGCATTATATTAGATATCATTTTTGGGATTCAACTGCGTTAAGTAAGTCATTCAAAGTATGACCATTTCCATGAGAGGTAGTCGTAAAGTGACTAATTTCTCATGATTTTTGAATAGTTCACTTAGCACTCATTGCATCGGGTGATGCTCACAGGGGTGAAGAAGTGGGATTGAAACTAGTGAAATGTGGAGAACGAATCACATAGCATCAATCATCACTTCACTAGTTTCAATCCCACTTCTTCACCCCTGTGAGCATCACCCGATGCAATGAGTGCTAAGTGAACTATTCAAAAATCATGAGAAATTAGTCACTTTACGACTACCTCTCATGGAAATGGTCATACTTTGAATGACTTACTTAACGCAGTTGAATCCCAAAAATGATATCTAATATAATGCACTGCGAAAATCCCCCATACTTAAATTCAAAAAGAGTCAAGGGATCTCTACCTGAATGGTTCATGAGGCACAATACTTGCTAAGGTTTTGCAAATGGGGTAGCAAGCTAAGTGGGCTTGATTGTGGGGAAAAACTCCACAGTTAAGCGCGCTTGAGCCAGAGGAGTTCTGGGATGGGTGACCTCCTGGGAAGTCCTGGTTACCGGGTGCAAGCCCCGGAAGTGATGATTGATGCTATGTGATTCGTTCTCCACATTTCACTAGTTTCAATCCCACTTCTTCACCCCTGTGAGCATCACCCGATGCAATGAGTGCTAAGTGAACTATTCAAAAATAATGAGAAATTAGTCACTTTACGACTACCTCTCATGGAAATGGTCATACTTTGAATGACTTACTTAACGCAGTTGAATCCCAAAAATGATATCTAATATAATGCACTGCGAAAATCCCCCATACTTAAATTCAAAAAGAGTCAAGGGATCTCTACCTGAATGGTTCATGAGGCACAATACTTGCTAAGGTTTTGCAAATGGGGTAGCAAGCTAAGTGGGCTTGATTGTGGGGAAAAACTCCACAGTTAAGCGCGCTTGAGCCAGAGGAGTTCTGGGATGGGTGACCTCCTGGGAAGTCCTGGTTACCGGGTGCAAGCCCCGGAAGTGATGATTGATGCTATGTGATTCGTTCTCCACATTTCACTAGTTTCAATCCCACTTCTTCACCCCTGTGAGCATCACCCGATGCAATGAGTGCTAAGTGAACTATTCAAAAATCATGAGAAATTAGTCACTTTACGACTACCTCTCATGGAAATGGTCATACTTTGAATGACTTACTTAACGCAGTTGAATCCCAAAAATGATATCTAATATAATGCACTGCGAAAATCCCCCATACTTAAATTCAAAAAGAGTCAAGGGATCTCTACCTAAATGGTTCATGAGGCACAATACTTGCTAAGGTTTTGCAAATGGGGTAGCAAGCTAAGTGGGCTTGATTGTGGGGAAAAACTCCACAGTTAAGCGCGCTTGAGCCAGAGGAGTTCTGGGATGGGTGACCTCCTGGGAAGTCTTGGTTACCGGGTGCAAGCCCCGGAAGTGATGATTGATGCTATGTGATTCGTTCTCCACATTTCACTAGTTTCAATCCCACTTCTTCACCCCTGTGAGCATCACCCAATGCAATGAGTGCTAAGTGAACTATTCAAAAATCATGAGAAATTAGTCACTTTACGACTACCTCTCATGGAAATGGTCATACTTTGAATGACTTACTTAACGCAGTTGAATCCCAAAAATGATATCTAATATAATGCACTGCGAAAATCCCCCATACTTAAAAAAAAAAAAAAAAAAGAGTAAGAATCTCTTTGATAAATGGGAAATGAGTTTTAATAGTTATAAATCTTGTTATATTTTATTTCATGATGATGGTGGTGGTGGTGGTGGTGGTTAGCGTCCATTGAGACCAAACTTTGGTCTATCGGATCTAAAGAAACGAATTATTTAGTTTGATTTAAGATTTTATTCCTATGCTCAAAAAGCTTAGAGAGAAGCCTCACGAGGTCACTGTAATTTTGACAACGTAAAAAGGCTAGGAAGGTCAGTATTGCAACAAAGATTTTGAAATTGAGATCTAATGTGGTTGTATGCGAGACACTCTAAGAGGAAGTGATTTTCATCCTCGATGTTCCTATTCTCACAGAGATGGCAGAACCTTTCTATCCATGGTGTCTTAAGAACCGCCCAACGACCCCTTTCACTATGGAGCTCATGAGAGTTCGTTCTAATCTTGGCTATATTAATTTTCTTCTTCGAGCTAGTTAAAATAGAGAGATACTTTTGATCTTCTAGGGTGGGGTTGATGACCTCCTTGTAATATCTTAATTTTCTTTTAGCTATTAAATCTTTCTCACACCACATTTTTTCTTTGATCTTAGAAGTAACAATATTTTTAATGCTATTAATATTTTGCAATGCAACATTCTCGTCAATCTCCCAATGGTTTAACCAGGCCCTGGTGTCTTTAGACCAACCTGGTTTGAACCTTAGGTGGTTCTGGCTGGAATTTAAAGCTAGCTTAGGAAGTCTATGGTCTCCTATGTTATTGAGCTTGTGCTTGTGCAACAGAAGCCTAGTGCAAAAACCCACTTCTATAAGGAGAATAGGATAGGGTGTGTTACTTTTAATTTTGAGGTTATACGTTATAAAACAATTCTGGATTTGCTCAATCTTTCTCCAGGATTTTCTAGAGATTCGACAACCTCAAACCTCACATCCATATAAGATAACCGAAGTGACTAAAGTTTCAAAGAGGAACTTCTTTCTATCCCACATTACGAGGTTTGCTGTTTTACAATTATTTTCAAGACCAAAATAAGCTTTCCATCCCCCATTAATCCTTTTCTCAATGCTATAGTACCAGTTGAGCTTGTGATGAACATCAATTCCTAGGTACTTGTAGGAAGACACTTCCTACAAGTTACTATTGTCATACGTAAAATTAGAGTAAGTGTCCTTCTTGGATTTGATAATCATAACTTTTGTTTTGTCAGTGTTAACAATCATATGCATGGTAGAGAAATCCTTAAGAAGTATAAGTTGCTTATCAAAATCAGATGGGCACCTTGCAAGAAGAACAATATCGTCAGTGTAGAGAAGAAGGATGATGACTATCCCAGCTAAGATCGTGCCAACAAATCTTGCCTCCTCTAAGCAACCTTCTAGCTTGTCGATGTAAATGCCAAATAGGATAGGGGAGAGGGGGCAACCTTGTTTAACTCCGATATTACACTTAATATCTTTCGACCACCCCTCATTGCTCTTTAACTCGACAATTACATTCTCGCATAACCTTACAGCGGCAGCTCTCAACTCAAAAGGAACCTTTAGCTCTTCTAATGTGTTCCAAAGGTTGTTTCTAGCAACCGTATAGAAAACTTTTTTAAATGTATATATGATATATTTTGGTTCTGAAATAAACTATAGAAACACATATTATATTGTTGTGACAGTATAATAAAAACTATTTACGAATTAAGCGACAGTAAAGTGGAGTGAGTTTTTTACATGTTTTTCAAAAATTATATATATTTAATTTATATATTAATTTTTATAATAATAATGAACATGATCATGATTTTTTTTAAATTTATTAATATGAAATATATTATAAAATAAGTGCTTTTTATACTCTCTATATTATAAAATAAGTGTTTTAACATCAACAATTTAATTTATATAACTACCTTAATTTTAAATTCAAAATTAAATATAAACAAAAATTCCCAAATATTAAATGTTGACTCATTAATTTCATTTATAATTATACATCCCAATATTATAATTATATTATGTTTCTTGAGATTTTTAATAATAACTTTCATAAATATCTAAATTAAGTGTGTGGAAATTTTGAAATGCTAGTTTGACTACTCATCTTGATGGAAATAATGCTGATCAGAAGGGTACAGAGAGTTCTATTACTCTGGCTACTGCCAATCCAAGTTGATTGTAAAACTTCAGTCAACTTACTCTCAAAGAGTATAGTTGTTTTCTGTTACCAGTAAAAGCATAATCGACATCAATCACCCACGCGTAGATTGCAAAGGAGAATTACCTATTAATTATTGCCAATAATTTTAAGGCTGGATGACAGATACTTTTTTGTTAAGGTTTCACTGGTTACATATATCCGTTTTATTGATTGTATTTTTTTCATTACATTGATAAAATATATTATTTTCATGAGGATATTTAATATCGTTGTAATATTTTTGATGAAAGATTGATTATTCATTATGTGTTGTTGGTTGTATTGGGCATTATTTTATATCATTTATGTTTTTAGAGTTAGTGTATATTATGATGTTGTTTTTAGGATTGTATTAGTTGCGTGTATCTATTTTATATGTTATATTCTTTTCATTATTAAGAGTATATTTTTTTATAAAAATATTTTATAGATTAGTTTGGTGAACACGTAGTAGCTTGAACATTTATGAAATAATTTTTTCTATTCTCTATAAAATATAATTTTGAGTAATATTTATAGGAAAAAAATAAATTATTAATTTTTAAAGTTAAAATAAAATTGATTTATATATATTTACTACATGTATGAATATAATTATATTAATTTATATAGTAAATATTTTATTACATTAATTTATATATTTATGATAGATTTTTTGGCGAAAATCACATGAGAAACCATTTGTCTACGCGTTTCGACCAATGTGGTTCATAGTCAGGACAAGTTGAAGAACAGATACAGCTTAGCCTGTTTGAATAGCTAGAGCAGAGACACCAACGGTTACCTGACCAAAGGTTGACTTAAAGAGCAAAGTCAAATTTAGTTATATTAGGTAAGAAATAAATAAATAAATATCTAAATATATCAATGATAAATTATAATACAATAATAAATAAATAAAAAATAAATATATATATATAAATCTATAAATAAAAAATATAAATTTAGTTATATTAGGTGTAAGATAACTAAATAAATATATAAATGAAGAATTATAAAATAATACTAAATTATTTATTTATTAAATAAATATATATAAATAATAATAAATTATTTATTTATTTATTAAATAAATATAAAGAATATAAATTAATAAATATAATAGCAAAAGTAAATTATTTATTTAATTTATATAAGTGGTGATGATGATGATGATGATGGTTAACGTCCGCTGAGACCAAATAATGATCTATCGGACCTAAAAAGACAAATTATTTATTTTGATTTAAGATTTTATTCCTATGCTCAAAAAGCTTGGAGAGAAGCCTCCCGAGTTCACTATAATTTTGGCATTGTAAAAGGCTAGGAAGGTCAGTATTGTAACAAAGGTTGTGAAATTGAGATCTAATGTGGTTGTATGCAGGGCACTCTAAGAGGAAGTGGTTTTCATCCTCGATGCTCCTATTCTCACAAATATGGCAGATCCTTTCTATCCATGGCATTTTAGGAACTGCCCAGCGGCCAATTTCACTATGGAGCTCATGAGAATTCGTTCTAATCTTTGCTATATTAATTTTCTTTTTTGAGCTAGTTAGAATAGAGAGATACTTTTGATCTTCAAGGGTGGGGTTGATGACCTTCTTATAATAACTTAATTTTCTTTTAGACGCTAAATCTTTCTCACACCACAATTTTTCTTTGAACGTAGAAGTAACAATATCTTTAATGTTAATTTTATGGAGTGTTGTTTCGCGAAGTTGAAAAAAATCGATGAGAAGCTCTGCTCTGCTACTGCATCCAAACCCTAACCAGCCGCCGCCCTAGTTTTTGCGCCCTGCTACCGCCGTCGAATCCTTGCTGGTCGTTAGCAATGGATATGGCGGGAGGAGGGGAGAGCTCTGCTCCCCCTCCAAAACATTCTGAGCACTCTGACGCTGCCAGGAACATTCAGCATACGCCCCCTTCTGACGCCGATCCAGAATCAGGAAAAGGTGTAAATCAGAGAGAGGAAGAAAGGACCCATACGGCCCCTACAGATGAAGCAGAAGATGACAAAGAGAAGCCTGCTAAAGCCAAAAAGAATCAGCATAAGGTTACATCAGCCACCTGCATACCAAAAGCAGCTGAACCTATCAAAGTGGAGCTGCCCAGCCATCGCATCAATGGTGAAATCCAGTACATGCAAGACCATGCACTCATCGGAAAATTTTTAGGCTTCTGGCCAACGGAAAGGGCTTTACAAGGCTGGATAGCCTCCAAGTGGAAACCCAAAGGTCAAATAACTCTGCAACTAGGACCAAAGGGCTTCTTCACTGCTATATTCCACTGTGTGGAGGACAGAGTGAGAATATTCGAAGGAGGGCCGTACTTCTTTAACTCTTCAGGCCTCTATCTCACTGAATGGAAACCCAGATTCAATCCTGATACGGAGGACTTCAGCTGGGCGCCTGTCTGGATCAGGATGTACTCTCTCCCTGCAGAATACTGGAAAGAAGAAACCCTTGCAGACATAGGCAACAAACTTGGCACCTTCATCAGAGTGGCAGCTGAGACAAAGACTCGCAAGTACACCTCTTACGCCAGGATCTGCGTTCTGATGCACCTCACCAATGCTCTCGCGGATACGGTAAAGCTCTACCATGATGATTATGAATGGACTCAATCTTTAGATTATGAACACATTCCCTTTCGTTGCCGCAAGTGTCATGAGCACGGTCACCTCTTTCGTGACTGCCCCTTAAATGCACAGTCCAAAGCAGCCGCAGCTGGTTCTGAAATGGACTCAGAAGGCTTCATTAAAATACCTAACCGCCGTAGGCATGCCAAAAAGAGCCAGCCAGTCATTGAAAGCACCCCCAAAGTGGACAACCAAAACAAATTCTCCGTTCTTGCAACGCAAGAAATTATAGGCCAACCCAGTTCTGATCCCCCTCACTCTTCCTCCCCGCCCTCTCCACCTCCCTCGCGCCCAGATCCTATGCAAGAATCCGACCCCGATCCACTGAAACCCACACCCAGTCCTGCCATGGAGAAAGGCAAATCCATTTCCAATTTCAGTCCCTCCTCATTCTCCAAAGAACATTCCCCTGAAGCTAGCCAGCAGCAGGACACCGACATGGAAACCGATATCTCTCTTGCTCTCAGGCTCCAGCAAGAAGAGGATGAGGAAGCTCTAGATGACAACATTGATATGGTAGAAGATCAAGCGGAAGTCAATATTGATGGATTAGACATCTTCACACTTGAAACGGCATGCAAACAAAAGGAATATAACTCTATTCAACCCTGGCAGATCGACAAGCTGGAAGGAGTTCTAGCCAAGGCGCAGCATAGCAAAAGCCTGGGTATCCAGGGAGGTAGCCCATGGGATGGAAAAAAGCTTCTCAAAGACCTCAAGAAAAGAGGACGGAAGACAGAACTCCAGCGCACAATAGCCTTGGGGGAAATACTTATGGAATCGGGGCGATTCCCTAAGTTGACCAAATTCTACAAACCCAAACAATAGTCTCCATGAAGTTAATATCATGGAATGTAAGAGGATTCAATAGTCCCTCAAAACACAGAATGATCAAACACCTGATTCAGCAAGAAAAACCTACCATAGTTTTTTTGCAAGAAACCAAAAGCACCACGGATGCTATTGAACGAATCCGAGGCAAAGTCTGGGCAGGAAGCAGAGCCATCTCTGTTGATGCTTCTGGAGCCTCAGGCGGCTTAGCCATCTTTTGGAACCCCCAGATAGTCACATTATACGACTTTCATGCTACACTTCATTTCATTCAAGCATCATTCCATCTCATTGGCACTGGCATACATGGCCACCTCACAAACGTCTATTTCCCACAATCAGTTCAGCAAAAGATAGAACTCCTGGAAACAATTGCTCACCTCAATGAAAGCAGACAATTCCCACTATGGATAGGGGGTGGCGACTTCAACATAATCACTTCATTGACGGAGAAACAGGGAGGCCGAACCGGGCTCGACAGCGACAGCGAAAGCCTCAAAGATTTCATTCGAACCAACCATCTCATGGACATCCCCACCTCTAATGGAATTTTCACCTGGACAAACAAGAGACGAGGCATACAACACATAGCCTCCCGCCTTGACAGATTCTTCCTCTCTGACAATGCAATCCATCTGGGAGGGGATTTTCATGCTTCCATTCTTCCTCAAGGAGGGTCGGATCACTGGCCAATTCTGCTACAATGGACCAGACCAGGCAATCAAAGTAACAGACCCTTCAGATTCGAGGCATTTTGGTTCACAAACGCCACTTTCAAAAAGGTGGTCCAAGATGCATGGGCAGCCTACACTCCACCGGAGGGTGCCAAGATGTATCAATTTCAGCAAAAGTTAAAGAACCTGAAACATGTCCTTAAAATATGGAATCGCACAAGTTTTGGCAACATACAGGAGAAGCGCTTACAACTAGAACAACAAATGAATAAACTCCAACAAACCCTCATCCTCCAAGGCAGAACAGAAGAACAAGCACAACAAGAACAGGAATTATGGAACCAAATTGAAGAACGCAGAAAGCAAGAAGAAATACTCTGGCGCCAAAAATCCAGAATCAACTGGCTCAAAGAAGGGGAGAAGAACACAAAATTCTTCCATAAGACCACCATTCAACGGCGAATGCACAATAACATAGCATTCATCAACAACCAACAAGGTGAAAGAGTTGAAAAGCATGAGGATATGGAAAAGGAATTCACAGGGTATTTCAAGGAAATATTAACAGAGCCCATTGAAAACAGAGAAGCAGCCATCAGCGCTATCACACAGCACATTCCAAGCATAATTACTGAGGATCATAACAACAGATTACTACAGCCCACCACCATGCAAGAAGTCGAAGAAGCCATGGCTCAACTCAAAGATGGAAAAGCGCCAGGTCCTGACGGTTTCACGGCTAACTTCTTCCATGAATTCTGGGACCTCATCAAGCAGGAAGTCTGGAATTTGGTTGAGGAATCCAGAAGCATGCATTGGATTCTTCCGTCTCTCAATACAACTTTTCTAGCTCTGGTCCCCAAAGGTGAAGAACCCAACAGGCCGGAGAATTTCAGACCGATAGCTCTCTGCAATGTGATATATAAGCTCATCTCAAAGGTCATTGCAAATAGGCTTAAGCCTCTCCTCCCTCTTCTCATATCTCAGGAGCAGACAGGCTATGTGGAAGGACGGCAAATTATGGATGGAATCATTCTTTCCAACGAGATCATACATTCTCTAAAGATCCTCAAAAAGCCAGGTATGATTTTAAAACTCGACCTCTCCAAAGCATTTGATAAGCTCAGTTGGAATTTCATCCAAAAAATGCTTCTTGCCTTTGGATTCAATGCCACTTGGACCAGGTGGATTATGAACCTCATCACTTCCCCTTGCTTCTCAGTCCTTCTGAATGGATCCCCCTCTCCTCCTTTTCGACCATCACGGGGCATAAGACAAGGGGATCCTCTCTCCCCTTTTCTATTTGTTTTAATGGCGGAGGGGCTCAGTAGACTACTCAAAGCTGCCACAGCCTCTCGCAAGCTTAAGGGCATATCCATTCATGGCCTCAATCCGCAGACCCATCAACAATTCGTGGATGACACCATGTTATTTGGCCACCCATCCTCAAAAGAAGCCTCCATGTTTAAATCGCTCCTCTCCCTCTACTCTGAAGCATCTGGCACCTCCATTAACGCATCCAAATCGCAGCTCTTCTTTTTCAATACCCCCCCCTCCACTCAAAGGAATATAGCCCGAATCCTGGGATTCACCATCTCCCACCTGCCTTCCAAATATCTTGGTGCGCCTCTTTCGTCCTCTGCTATTAAAAATACCTCTTGGCAATCCCTCCTTGATAAGCTGGATTCAAAACTCTCTTCATGGACCTTTCGTGCTCTCAATATGGCTGGCAGATTGGTCCTCATCAAGTCTGTCCTGCAAGCTATGCCGCTGTATCTCTTTTCCACTCTAGCAGCTCCAAAATGGGTCCTAAAAGCCATTCGCAACCTTCAACGCAACTTCCTCTGGGGCTCCTCTGGCAAAAACCGCAAATGGGCCCTCGTGAACTGGAAAGATGTATGTAAACCCAAAACAGAGGGAGGCCTTGGGCTTCGAGATCCTCTTCAAAGCAACAATACTATGGGAGCCCGCATGTGGTGGAATTGGCTCTCCAAGCCTCACACACCCTGGGCACGCTTATGGCAAGCAAAATATGCATTGGGCAGTCAATGGCAAGAACTAATCCGAATCAATCCCAGTGCCAAAGGCTCTCCAATCTGGAATGCGGCGAAGATACACAGCAGCTTCATACAGGATCATAGCTTTTGGGAAATACATTCAGGAACGTCAGCCAGGTTCTGGGAGGATTCATGGCAGCAACTCCCCAAGCTGACTAATCTATTCCAGATGCCACTTTGGCAATTGTACATGCATCACGAAAACCTCATTCACGTGCATCACTTCTGGCAGCAAATACCCCATCAAGAATATCGAACCTGGAGATCTGCTAACAGCTGGCAAAGAGATTGGGCAGGGGAAACATTCTCAGACTTGGACCAGGAACTGATGCAGCGGAAAATTCGCCACTCTGACCAGCAGGACAAGCTCAGATGGGGTCACAGGCACAAGGGCACTTTCACCACGCAAGAGGCGCATCAGCTGCGCTACTCTAATAGCCAAGAGGTTCATGACCAAATCTGGGCACGGGTCTGGCATCCTGGGCTCTGGCCCAAAATCTCAACTTTCCTTTGGCTGCTCAGTAAGAGGCGTATTCTCACTTGGGACAACTTGCTAAAGAGAGGATTCGTAGGGCCCTCCAGATGCCCGAACTGTAACCTCCACACTGAAACAATCGGCCATTTAATGGAGTCCTGCCCACTAGCAAAGCAACTTTGGAAGCGGGTGGAACAATGCAACAAAAGAGCAGCTCCGCGAAGCGAAGATGTGACGGACAATATAAGGAACTGGGCCAAGAATCCGTTTCAATGCCAAATCCTCAACTCCTTATGGGATCTCACTCCAGGTTTCATGTACTGGCTGCTCTGGAAAGAGCGCAACTCACGAATCTTCAACAGCTCCTCCAGATCAATAGATGCCCTGTGGCTCATATACAAAAGAAATGTCCAGGAAACCCTTGCCATTCGAACCTGGTATGACACGGATATGCCAGCGACGCAACAAGAAAAGGACATCTTAAAAGCATGGAACCTGGACCTCTCAGCCTTAGCAAAGGTCACCACGCGTCCCCCCCGTGGCCCCACCTCCCCTTCCTCTTGGTCCCCTCCGGCTCTCAACTCCTTCAAGCTCAACTTTGATGGGGCGGCCAAGGGCAATCCTGGTCCGGCAGGCTATGGAGGAATCATCAGAAGTCACACAGGTAAACCCGTGCACATATACTATGGCTCTCTAGGCAAAGACACCAATAATGTTGCAGAAATGGAAGGACTTTGGCATGGGATCTGCTTCGCAGAGCAACTTCACTTCCTCCCTCTGGAGGTTGAAGGCGATTCCCTCATCCTCATCAATGCAGCCAAGAAAATCCAAGCAGGAAAAGCAGCAGACAAGGTAGCAACCAGCTGGAGACTCTTGAGTAGGCTGGAAGCCCTGGAAACAAAGCTTACAAATCCACATAGCCTCACCTTTCAGCATGTGCGAAGAACAGCAAACAAGGTAGCCGATAGACTGGCTAACCAAGGCGTTTCCCAGACTTCAACTCACTTCTCAGGTCCCCTGGACACGGTTGAAGATGATCAACTCAAAAAAGAATGCATCACCCTGGTGCAACAAGATCTCTCTCCCCCAGATGCGGGTGATCGCTAGCCATGTGACACACAAGGCTCGTCCAAAGGGCATGTGTCCGCCCGGACGAGCCAAGCATGACAGAAGGACACGCACACATTCTACCACCCTTCAGCATTTAAGGAGGGGAATTAAGAAGGTTGACAGAGAAGTCCTGTCGACCATCAAGGCGATTCTTGAGAAGCGCATCATGGCGCTTCATAACAGCCTTCTCCCAGACATTCTTACGCCATTTCTCGCTGCAACTGTTTCGTTCTCGCCGGAGGTGACGGAGGTTCTGAACTTTGATTGTGAATGTGAGTGTGATGCTGCGGAGGAGTGGGGCAATTGGCAAGCTCACAAGCAAGCCAATTGCGCCTCTGAGAATTTGGTAACGCCTCTCTGTATGCGCCTTTCGTTAGCTCCTGCTCTGGCTTCGTTAGAAGGTGAGGGCACTCGGAGCTTCAGCTCGTATCCGCGTCCATTGTTAAGTCCTGCTCTGGCTTCGTTAGAAAGTGTGGAGGCTCAGAGTCTCAGCCCTCAATCAAACATTAAGAAAGAGGGTCAAGGCTCTGCTGCCACTGCTCTCGGCAATTGGAAAACTCAAACCTGGTCTGGCAGCATTTCTAGGCCGACTCCGCTGTTTCACTGTGGAATTAAGCGCTCTGCTCATAAGACCAGCATGCAGCGTACTAGGGGAAGAGGCAGCGGCGGCAGGGGTGGGTATAGTGGCAGAGCCCCCTCGACTTCCTCCTCAATTGAGGAATCCTCTGAATGCAGAAGGCCGAGGGGAAGGCCCCCGGGCAGAGGCAGAATGGGGGAACAGCCTGCGCGCATGGATTGTGGGCACACGGAACACCCAATGGTGCGTTACCGCCTCCCCTACACCTTAGCTAATTCCACTTTCTTTGTGACTGTCTCTGTTGAGCATTGTAGCAATCCATGGGAAGATGAGGATGACATCCCTCGGGCCAACCCTCCGCGTGTTCCTGGGATTGTTCCCATGGTGGATATGGAATTCCCTGCTGTTGAGATGATGCGGCCCTTACATGACCCGGGAGCGAGCCTGAGAGAGCCTGTTGGTGACTCAGGCGCTGGCCCAAGCGACCGTGGAGCGCGCAACCTTGGCAAAGCTATCCTTCAGCCTCCACGCTGCAAGGCAGAAGATGAGCCGCAGACCACTGACGAAGATTGACATGCCCAGCTCGCACTCCAGGTTCTACAGCAAGAATTTTTCTCAGTCAGCTTCCTATGCGGTTATATATGAGTCTGTCACTCTGTCTCTATGTAATGGTGTCGGTTTTATGTTATCTCTGTTCTGTGTCGATGTTCCGCAAGTGTATATGTCCATGTGTCAGCTGCATGAATGTGGCTCTAAGTCTTTATCCATGTGTCCTCTGTCCATGTGTCCTATGCAATTCTGGCAAGAATTCTCAAGTGTCTACTGTCTGTCCACGGACAAATTTTACAGGGCCGCGGCCCCGTTGTAATTTTCACAATGTAACTCTGCTCTTGCTGTAATATAATAGTTTAGTATTACTTAGAAAAAAAAAACAATATCTTTAATGTTATTTATGTTTTGCAAAGCATCATTGTCATTGATCTCCCAATAGTTTAACGAGGCCCTTGTGTCCTTATGGCATTTCCATCATCGGAAATTTAGGGAAGCTATTGAGATTGAAAAGAGATCCAACAATCTCAATAGAGATGATGGCTAGAAATCAGCAGGTGCTAGGTCCCAGGGCTTTCTTCTTAGTCGTTTTTCCTGTCTCTTTTTTATATTTTTATTAGTACTTTTAGTTACTATTATTTATTAGTCAATTACTATTGAATATACAAATAAGAAACTATTAAACATTTACTTTATTTACTATTATTAAACTAGTAATCGTTTTTCTTTCTATTTATTTATTTATTTTTAATAACTTATTTCTGTTATTATTATTATGTAATATTAGTATTAGTATTTATTTACTTAATAAATTAGTATTTTAATTATTATTTATTTATAAAATATGACTAAATGCTATTATGTAGCAATATAATAAACGTTTATGAAATACTATTATTTGGTAATCGTTTCTCTTGTTATTGATTTATTTTAATTATTATTTAACTTAATTCTTTTATTATTTTTTCATTTATATAAATTAAATAAAATAATGTATTTACTTTTATATTTATTTATATTTTTCATTTTTTCACTTATTTATATATTTATTCATTTATTTAATAAATAAATAAATAATTATTATTATTTTTAATTCTTCATTTATATAATTTATTATTATTTTTCTTCATTTGCTTATTTATCTTACACCTAATATAACTAAATTTATATATTTATATATGAATTTATATTTATTTACCTCACTAATAATACCACTTATATAAATTAAATAAATAATTTACTTTTGCTATTATATTTATTAATTTATTTTCTTTATATTTATTTATTTATTTAATAAATAAATAAATAATTTATTATTATTTATATATATTTATTTAATAAATAAATAATTTAGTATTATTTTATAATTCTTCATTTATATATTTATATGTTTATTTAGTTATCTTACACCTAATATAACTAAATTTATATTTTTTATTTATAGATTTATATATATATATTTATTTTTGATTTATTTATTATTATATTATAATTTATCATTGATATATTTAGATATTTATTTATTTATTTCTTACTTAATATAACTAAATTTGACCTTGCTCCTTAAGTCAACCTTTGGCCAGGTAACTGTTGGTGTCTCTGCTCTAGCTATTTAAACAGGCTAAGCTAGATCTGTTCTTCAACTTGTCCTGACGATGAACCACACTGGTTGGTTCGAAATGCGTCGACAAATGGTTTCTCATGTGATTTTCGCCTAAAAATCTATCATAAACTTGTTATGGATCACAGAAGCCTCAACTCTACAATTAATTTATATAGTAAATACGTAAAATATTTTTAATATTTTAATTATTAAGATTTATAGAAAAATGCATGTTTCACTTTTTTAAATTTAAATGAAATCATATAACATTAAAGAAATATATATATTATATTTTTTGGACTTAAATCATGTGTGAAGTCAAATTGGAGATGTTTTTATATGAATTTTGATTAGGTATAAAAGTTTGGTTAATAATTATCAAATAAATTAAATATTTTTATTTATTTATTATGATGATGATGGTGGTTAACATTCACTGAGACCAAATTTTGGTTTATTAGACCTCAAGAAACAAATTATTTAGTTTGATTTAAGATTTTATTCCTATGCTCAAAAAGCTTGGAGAGAAGCCTCCCAAGCTCACTATAATTTTGACATCGTAAAAGGCTAGGGAGGTCAGTATTGTGACAAAGATTATGAAACTGAGATCTAATGTGGTTGTACATGGGGCACTCTAAGAGGAAGTGGTTTTCATCCTCGATCTTCCTATTTTCACAAAGATGACAGATCCTTTCCATCCATGGTGTTTTAGGAATTGCCGAACTACCTGTTTCACTATGGAGCTCATGAGAGTTCATTCTAATCTCTGCTATATTAAGTGTATATAAGTGTATATGAAACATATCTACAGCCACATTTACCAATGTCGATGATATAGGCTGATAGACATATATCCACCACCTACCACATTAAAATGGTTAGGTGTAATTTGTTAAAGGCTAACTCTTTGTCATTATTAATAACTATACAAATAATAATAGTCATATTATTTTTTATTTATATAATTACACTAACATTATTTTGTATATTAATATAATAATAATTATTACATAAAATTTTGCTAAGATATTAATAGTTATATTTCAAAATAAAATATAATTCTCATATAAAATAATAATGACATTTAGTTATTATTAATAATGTATATTTATATCGACTATTATATTATAATATTTCTTGGAGTATTAGTAAATTATATTACCATTCTATTATGGTTAATAATTATTATATATTTACTTGAATTATATTAAGAATATTAACTATAGATGGACTATATATTAAACTAAAATATAGTATACTATTACTTGAAAATATATATATATATATATATATATATTTAATATTTTAATATAATAATATATTATTTAATAATATAATATGTAATAATATATTATTAAATTTATACTCTAGGGTTTATTAATTCTTGGAGTTTATTAATATTTGTGTTTTAAATATTGATCCTAAGATATTAATAATCCCTAAGAATTAATATTTTAAGCCCAACAAATGAATAAACCAAAGAGATTAAATAAATTATTAATAATATTAACGCATGAGACTAATAAACCAAAAAGTTTAAAATTATAAACCCAAAAAATTATTAAACCCAAGGGGTACATATTATCAACCTAAGCGATCACCCAACCCAAAGCATCAATATTATAAAAACAAGAGATTTATAAACCTACTAATTAATAATTTAAACCCTAAAATTATCATGGTTAAATATTCATAAAATTAATATTTATATTAATAACTATATAATATAAATATTATGTAGTTATTAATATAACTATATAATCCTGTGCGAGGACATGATCGTTGTAGAATTCCGCTGATCTAATTTGTCTCTGCTGGGCTTGAAGCCCTTTTCTTCCGATCTGGTTACTGCAAATCCGCAGTTGGGTGTCACATTTTATTCCAAGTTCGCATTCTTCCGCAGGACTTTTTCATTCTTCCACAGGGACATACATAAGATTGGGAATCATTGAGATCCAGATGGCTCCTAGTTTCGCAAAGATAACTGTTGGCTCAGTTCTGTCCACCTCTTGGGGGCAAGCTCTTGCCCATATCATAAGTGATGCCCCAACTCCCACTGTCCAGGTGGTCCAGGCCTCACTTGATGAGGCTTTGAAGTTTTCTGAAAGTGCCCTAATATGTCGGTTCAATGGTTTTTGGCCACGGCTGACAACTCTCAACAGTTGGATCTCGGAGGTATGGAAGCTTGTCATTTCTGATGAAATTAATATCTACCCCTGTGCTTGGGGTTTCTTTATAGTAGATTTTGAAAACCTTGAAAGTAGACAATGTATTCTAGATTCCAGCCCGCGGCTTTGGGAAAACTCAGGCCTATTCATGAAGCCATGGAACCCATCATTCGATCCCTCAACAACAGTCATAATCTCAACACCAGTTTGGATGAGATTGCCAAACCTACCCTTGCATCTCTGGAATTTCTCCTCACTAAAAGCCATTGGAAATGAAGTTGGGAAATTTTACTTTAGGTGCCCAGAAACAGAGGAATATGCCAAAACCACCTATGCACGCATCTGTGTGGAAATGGACTTCAGCATCAGATTCCCAGCTGAAATAAATCTAACAAGTAAAGACTATGTGTGGAACCAAAAACTCGATTATGAAAGTGTCCTCTTCAGATATCAATCCTGCTTTGAGACAGCTCATCTAGCAAAAAATTTCCCAAAAGCCTCCGAGAAAAATTATGCTAGAAAGAATCACCACAGATCTACATGGTGGGAAGGAGCACAAAAAGAAAATTACACTGTCATCAAGGAAGAACACTCTCCAGAAAACTCTAAATTGCAAGAAATCGGGAATGAAAGAAACAACTCTCAAGACAAGTGGGGGGGAAGCCTCGCCCAACAGCAAAAAAGTGAACTCGACAACCCCTCAAATTATGAGGATTCGAATACCCCACAAAATAAATCTTCATTTAACAGCAAAGCAGATCTCCCAAACCAAACTTCTTCTCTGACTATCTTCAAAAGGACGAACACAATAGATCGCGAAGCTAAGACACCAATGTCCCAAGAACCAAAAGAGATGAAGGCGATGCAAGATAAAAGAACTTGGAAGACCGTAGAGGAAAAAAAAGAAAGCTACAGCACCAATCTCGCCAAGAAAGACGAGAAGCCAGACAATTAAGAACTAAGAAAATTATAGGTCCGATAGACCAATTTGGTCTCAGTGGACGTTAACCACCACCACCATCCTCATCATCAAAAATAAAAATAAAAATATTAAAAAATAATTATCATGTATAAATATTATTATTATTATGATAATTAAAAATTATTATTAATTTATATTAATATCAAATCTTAATAAATTATTATAATAATCATTTTAAAATAATTATTGTTATTACTAATTATTATTTATTTATTTATTTCTATTATTATTATTATTATTATTATTATTATTAATTAATAAATATTAATAATAATTAATTAACAATAATTTATTTCTTATTATTATTATTATTTATTAAAAAATATAAAATGTATATATAATT
The DNA here is from genome assembly GCA_031772625.1 of Pinus tabuliformis. Taxonomy (NCBI): domain Eukaryota; kingdom Viridiplantae; phylum Streptophyta; class Pinopsida; order Pinales; family Pinaceae; genus Pinus; species Pinus tabuliformis. Next base: position 1,915,346,062 of record CM062818.1, read on the forward strand.
TTAAATTTACAATAATTATTATTAATTGAATAAATCTAAGGAATTTATATTAAACCCAAGTATTAATATTATAAATATTAGTTGGTTTGAAATGTCAACCAAATCCTAATGATGTGATTAATTGGAAAGACATTTGTCTACAATATGGATCCCAAAAGTCTCAGATTAATAAACCTAAGGGATCGATAATATAAACCCAAGAGATTAATACTAAAAACCCAAGGGATTATAAACCCAAGGGAATAATCTTACACCCAATAGATTAATATCATAAACCCTAAAATAAATATTGTAAACCCTAGAATTATCATGGTTGACCATGGTTGATTTTCATATTGAAACAATCTTTGTCACGTAAGAAAGTATTTCGATACGGTTCCTAGAAACAACCTTTGGAATAGATTAGAAGAGCTAAAGCTTCCTTTTGAGTTAAGAGTTGTTGCTATAAGGTTACACGAGAATGTAATTTCCAAGTTAAAGAGCAATGAGGGGTGGTCGAAAGATATTAAGTGTAATATCGAAGTTAAACAAGGTTGCCCCCTCTCCCCTACCCTATTTGGCATTTACATCGACAAGCTAGAAGGTTGTTTGGAGGAAGCAGGATGTGCTGGCATGATCTTAGCTGGGATAGTCATCATCCTTCTTCTCTATGCTGACGATATTGTTCTTCTCACAAGGTGCCCATCTGATCTTGATAAGAAACTTATACTTCTTAAGGACTTATGCTCTATCATGGGTATGATTGTTAACACTGACAAAACAAAAGTTATGATTATCAAATCCAAGAAGGACACTTATGCTAATTTTATGTATGACAATAGTAACTTGGAGGAAGTGTCTTCCTACAAGTACCTAGGAATTGATATTCATCACAAGCTCAATTGGAACTATAGCATTGAGAAAAGGATTAATGGGGGATGGAAAGCTTATTTTGGTCTTGAAAATAATTGTAAAATGACAAACCTCATATTGTGGGATAGAAAGAAGTTCCTCTTTGAAACTTTAGTCACTTCGGTTATCTTATATGGATGTGAGGTTTGGGGTTGTAGCATCTCTAGAGAATCCTGGAGAAAGATTGAGCAAATCCAAAAGCGTTTTATAACGTATAACCTCAAAATTAAAAGCAACACACCCTATCGAAAGCCTAGTTATGACTAGGCTTCTATTGTACAAGCACAAACTCTATAACATAGGAGACCATAGACTTCCTAAGCTAGCTTTAAATTCCAGCCAAAACCACCTAAGGCTCAAACAAGGTTGGTATAAAGAAACCAGGGCCTCGTTAAACCATTAGGAGATCGACGAGAATGTTGCATTGCAAAACATTAATAACATTAAAAATATTGTTACTTCTAAGTTCAAAGAAAAATTGTGGTGTGAGAAAGATTTAGTAGCTAAAAGAAAATTAAGATATTATAAGAAGGTCATAAACCCCACCCTAGAACATCAAAAGTATCTCTCTGTTTTAACTAGCTCAAAGAAAAAAATTAATATAGCCAAGATTAGAACAAACTCTCATGAGCTCCATAGTGAAACGGGTTGTTGGGAAGTTCGTAAAACACCATGGATGGAAAGGTTCTGCCATCTCTGTGAGAATATGAACATCGAGGATGAAAACCACTTCCTCTTAGAGTGCCCCGCGTACAACCACATTATATCTCAGTTTCAAAATCTTTGTTGCAATATTGACCTTCCTAGCCTTTTACGTTGTCAAAATTACAGTGAGCTTGGGAGGCTTCTCTCCAAGCCTTTTGAGCATAGGAATAAAATCTTAAATCAAACTAAATAATTCGTTTCTTTAAGTCCGATAGACCAAACTTTGGTCTCAGTAGACGTTAACCATCATCATCATCATCAAGATGTTGAACCATAATTGATCATGGTTAACACTGTTTGATTTTCATATAATTTTTTATTTATTAATTATATTGATGTATATAAATATAATCTTGTAATTTTTTTAGTATATTAAAATGAATATAATTATAATTTTATAGGTTTTGGCTTTTTATAAGTATATGTATAATTTAATAAAGATGGATTGAAATTATAAATTTGATGTATAATTTTCATGATGAGTCGGTTGATTTAAAAAAAACCACTCTCAAAAAACTATGATTTCATCGCAACATTTATTGTCAAATTCTCGGGAAAAAGAAACCTAAAGAGGTTATACCTCACATTTTCGTAAATAAAAATTGGTACGCTAAAATGTTGTCAGGGCCCTTATACGCTTCCCGTAAAGTTAGTTGCCTGAAAACCCACTTCGACGCGCACGCAGTCTCCATTGATGGCTAAAGCCTAACACCTACGCCTTCTCATACTTTTAACCCTAATATATTACTACCCAGTATTCGTTACCATTTTGCAGACTATCTAGTTTCAGTAAAATGCCTATGCGGACCTAGGGATCAAACCTCGCCGAATAAGTTATTCGTATCAGAAGCTGAGATTATCGTGGTTTGAGGCAAGTCATGATAATGAAAAGCCATGGCTAGAATGAAATGCATTTAGTCTCCTTCTATAAGATGTGGCCTCCAGAGACTTAGAATTCACAGGCATCTCCTTCCATAAGATGAGGCCTCCAGAGACTTAGAATTCATAGGCCAGAGAAGCCATATGAGCAGGGGCTGAAACACGCACGGCTCAGTGTTAGCAAGTCGTGGAATATGAGAATAATCCAGAGATCAGACCTAGAGTTCACCAACACGTAGAACGAGATTAATTTCAGTCCATAGAGAAGTTGCACGGAGGGTTCTGCTCTTATCGAGTCATTCGGGCTCTCAGAAGATGCGTCGAACAAAGTTCCAGAGAAATCCTAGAGGCTAAGCAAGGGTTTTATGGCAACCGGTTACTGATAAAAGTTCAAGAATTTTGACTGAGATTGAGTAGGATTTTTATTCTTCTAATTACTAAAGATTATTTATTGATGTATTTGAATCCGAAGCCCTCGAATCCAAATCAAATTTTAGGTTTATATTATGTTCTTTTAATATTAATTTTCTATGTAGTGTACTTGTGGAAAACATAAACCCATACGATGCCAGACTCTTAAATTTTATTGTTAGCGAAGTTTGAAAGCAATTTTGATAGGCTGAAATTATTAAGTGTGCCATTCTCCTAAAGGGTTTAATTGATATTGTTTATGGTTATTATAACCAATTTAGATTTATTTAACTCGAGATGAGAGGGATCAAATCTCTCGAGGTGCAACCTTTTTTTCGGAGTGTAGAATTTGAGGAAAAGTTTTCACCTCAAGGGATTTGATCACTCTCGATGCATGATAGATCCAGAGTCACATGGATCTCGGTTGGTTCTAGCTAAGGGTAGCAATGTCATATTTTTAGATGATCATTATTATGTATATGTTTGAAATAAACTTCATACTTTGATATTTACATGGTCTTCTTTGTTTAACATGACCATATAATTCTCTTCTTTAATTTAGTCTATGTTGCTTGCCTTGAATGATTTGTATGTTCGTGTTTGAATGTTTTGAGTGGTTTGTGTGTGTCTATGTTTAGACACTTTGAGTGATTTGTGTGTTTATGTGTTTGGATTTGGATGGAAATGTTTATGAATGTTACATTTTTTGTGTATATGTTTGAGATAAACTTCATACTTTGAAATTTACATTATGTCTTATTTTCTTAACATGACCATATAGTTATCTTCTTTAATTTAGTCTATGTTTCTTGCCTTGAATGGTTTATGTTTTTAGTGGTTTGTATGTGTCTATGTTGAGACACTTTTAGTGATTTGTGTGTTTATGTGTTTGGATTTGGATGGTAATGTTTGTGAATATTACAATTTTTGTGTTATGTTTCTATATGTGTGTGTAATTGTCTATTAGTAATTGGTTGGTGATGAATAAGGAAGACAATCTTATCAATAGCTTGCAGCAGGATTGATATATTGCACATCTATTTCATTTAATTTTAGGTATCACAATTTTTGACAACTAATTAATTCTTAATAGTGTCCTTCCACGTATTACTAAATATATCTTGAAGAGTAGTTTCAATTTTTAATTTTTTATATCTTGAAGAGTAGTTTCAATTTTAAATTTGTATATATTGAAGAGTAGTTTCAATTTTAAATTTGTTCAGTTACCTCAATTTGTTGAGATTATAGATATTGTTAATAACTTTAATGATGAAAAATGATGCAATAAAATTTTTAAATGCAACGTCACAATGTCATAGTGTTGAATGACAAACAATTTGAATAATGTATTCAATTACAAATAGTCTTCATTTTGATAAATCTCAAACTATTTTCTTCTAGTCTTCTTATTGTTACCCATGTTAGTTTTTCCATATTTCATATCAATTATATGAAAAGTGCAGTTGAAATCATAAAGCATTCAAATATTTAACTCAAGCTATTGTAGTGAACATCTTACCTTTCCTATCTTGCTCTCCAATATTAATAGATTGAATTACTATAACACAAAAATCAATGCACATTGCCAATAATTTTTTTGTGGTTGCACTAAAATAAATCACACTGTTAATCTAACCACTTTAAAATCAATGTACCATCATACATCCACTTACATCAAATCAGAAATCAACATCTACACAGAAATCAATGTATCTAATGTAAGCAATCAAATAGGATTAGAAGAAAACATCTACACTGGAATCAATGCATCTAATGCATGCAATCAAATATGATTAGAAATCAACATCTACACTAAAATTAATCCATCGAGTGCAAGCAATCAAATATAATCAGAAATTAACATCTACACTGAAATCAATACATCTAGTGCAAGTAATCAAAATTAATTAGAAATCAACATCTACACTGAAATCAATACATCTAGTGAAAGAAATAAAAAATGATTAGAAATCAAAATTTACAATGAAATCGGTGCATCTAGTGCAAGCAATCAAATATCATTAGAAATCAACATCTACATTGAAAACAGTGCGTCTAGTGCAAGAAATCAGATAGGATTATAAATCGCCATCTAAAATGAAATAAATGAATCTAGTGCAAGCAATCAAATAGGATTATAAATAACCATCTTCACTAAAATCAACGCATCTAGTGCAAGAAATCAAATAGAATTAGAAAACATCTACTCTAGAATCAATGTGTCTAGTGCAACCAATCAAATAGGATTAAAAATCAACATCTACACTGAAACTAATGCATCTAGTTCAAGCAACCAAATAGGATTAGAAATCAATATGTATGCTAAAATCAATGAATCTAGTGCAATAAATATTCTTCCTTATCTCCCCCCTCCAACTATATCTATATCTCCCTCCATCTGTCCTTATTGTCTCTCTATCTCACTTCCAAACATACACACTCTCTCCATCTCTACCTTGTCACTCCCTCTCTCTCTCCTACCCTTCTCTCCCTCTCTCACTCCTCACCTTCTCTCTCTATTAATTCTTGCTCTCCCCTCTAATTTATCTTATCTCCTTTAGTGCAAGCAATCAAATATGATTACAAATCACCATCTACACTGAAATCAATGCATCTAGTACAAGAATTTATCTTACTTCTCTCCCCCCTTAATCTCTCTTACCTCCTTCTCTCCTCTCTCCCTCCCTGTCCAGCTCCCTTATCACTCCCTCTCACTCTCCCCACCTTTCTCTCTATGTGTATTTCTTCTTACCTCCCTATCTTCAATATCCAACTCTGTGACTATCTCTCTCCTTCTCTCTCCTCTCACACCCCCTTCTCTCTATCTCTCCTTATTTTTCTCTCTATCTCACCCCCAAACATACACTCTCTCTCTTCATATCTCCCTTGTCACTCCCCCCTCTCTCTCTTCGCCCTCCAACTGTATCACTATCTCACTCCCTCTCTCTTTCTCTCTCCTCTTCCACCCCCCCTCTCTCTATCTCTCCTTCTTTGTCACTCTATCTTACCCCCAAACATACACACACTCTCTCCATCTCTCCTATGTCAATTCCACTCTTTATCTCTGTCTTTCTTCTTCCCTCCCTTTCTCTCCATTACAGAGACCAAATGACATGACCAGGAATTCATAATGGCCTTCATGAGTGTGGAAGGCAGCCTTGGGAATGTCTACGTCTTTCATGCGTATTTGGTGATAGCCCAAGAAAAGATCTAGCTTGGTAAAGAATTAAGCACCATGCAGTTCATCAAGGAGATCATCAACAACTAGAATAGGAAATTTGTCTTTGAGAGTGAGCTTGTTGAGGGCCTGAAAATCCGGACACATGCGTCATTCTCCATCTTTCCTGAGCACCATGACCACTGGGGATGAATGAGGGATCATGTTGGGATGAATAACATCGACTTCGAGGATTTCCTTCATGATTTTTTCAATTTCATTCTTTTGGGTGAAAGGATATCAGTATGGGTGCACATTAGGAGGTTGAGCCCTCAGGACGAAAGGGATGCTATGATCATGTTCACCCCGAGTGGGTGGAAGCTATTTAGGTTTTTCAAATACCTACTGTTGGCGGTCTAAGGCCTGTTGCATCTCAGGATGAATATGAGGAGTAGTGGATTCAATGGTCTATATGGAATTGAATTGGGCGACAATGTCGTGATGGCCCTTTTTCAAAATCTTCTCCATTTGATGCAAAGTAATGATACTAGGAGCACCTACCTGGAGTCCTCGTAATGTATGAATATGGTCACACTGCTTAAAGCTCATATATAACTCCCGGAAATCCATTGCGATCAGGCCCAATGTGCGCAACTATTCATCACCCAAGACAATGTCATAACCACCCATTTCAATAGTAAACAAGTGGGTCTTTAAGTGGTAGTCACCCATCTGAAGCTTAATATTTTCACAGTGGCCTTCACATTTCATGGTCCCCCCATTAGAAATAAGGACTCAGAAATTGTATATTTCCCTCACAAAGAAATAAAGAGCTTCTACAACTCGCTTATGGATAATGTTATGAGTGCTACCACTATCAATCAATACCATGACGAGTCAACGTTTAATAAATCCTCGAATTTTTAGAGTTTGAGGTGAATAAATGTCAGCCAAAGCATGTAGTGATATAACAGGCTCATCGAGTGTAGCTGTGAGATCATTTTCGGTTTGGGTTTCACCAACTTCTCCCTTGGGCACCTCAAGGGATGGAGCTTCCTCATGTGAACTGTTATCAATAGCATCAATTTGAAAGAATTTGGGTTCCTTGCATTTATGTCCACGAGAGTACTTGCCATCATAGTAGTAGCACAATCCTTGTTTTCTTCTTTCGGCCATTTCTACTGTGACACCTTTTGAACTTTAAGTGTTTGGGTGGGAACCTGAGTTGGGATGGTATTCGCCTTGGCGACAAAATTTGGACGATTGGACTAGGCAGTTAATGTTATTTCCACTTCTAAGGCCTTTTTACAGGTGTCCATCTAATTAGTTGGGTGGTGCATCCAGACATGGGCTTGGATGGCTTCTTTTAGGCCACTGATGAAACAATCTATGTAGAAGTCATCTGCTAGACCGTCAGTTCTGATGGCCAATTTCTTAAAGGTTGCAATGTAGTCCTTTACTGAGCCTGTTTTCCTAAGTTTAGTGAGATGACCCAAAAAGTTAGATTTGCGGTCAAAGTGATCAAAGATGGATTTTGAGAACATGTGCGAAGTCAACTTCCATTGGCAACATTTATGATGCCACTGCTACCAGTGCCATCTCTCTTGGTCCAAATAAAGGGCTCCCACATGTAGTTTATTTTGATCTTTCGAGATGTCATTAAGGGAGAAATATTGTTCCATTTTTGCTACCCATACTACAGGGTTAGAGCCATCAAAGTTGTACATGTCCAGCTTTGGTGTCATGTGGTGGGAAGAGCGCTGATTTCCATGGAAGTGAATGTGATGGTTGGAATCTCCTTCTATGTGTGCATCAACAATAGGCTCCTCCATATGAGGTGAGATTAGAAGGTATGATATACATGAGAGATCTTTGAGAACTGTGTCGTCGAATGTTTCGAATTTTTCTTCAATGTTGTTGACGCTCTAGAGAATTTTCCACAACCATAACTTAAGATCAGGTAGCCTACATATACCAATTCAGTACAAATGTTTTTGAGCTTACTTAGGAGTAGTATGATTGAAAAGAGGGCAAGCTCGTGATTCTAATGATATGGATCACTTGAGGTTGCGTCAGGAAAATTTTGGGACCGTAAAAAAAATTGGGGCTTACAAATGAATGGTACCACTGCGACCAGTTTTTCATCCTCAATATTATGGGCTAAGTCTCTTGTAGATGCCCAAGAATGATCTCTAACTCATTGTTTTTCTTACTTCGAAAGGAGTTTTACTCCCCGCTGAATAATACTGCAGTGGCCGAATTCCAGAAAACTTGATCTTGCCCAATGTCCTACGAAAATCGAGCCTGTACAATAATAGAAGTGAGCCTCACTACACAAAGAACCTGATCGACCCTGTGAAAAACCCAACTGCTAAATGTGAGCTGCACGGCGGCGGCAAAAACCCAACTGTTGGATTTGATTTGTATGGCAGTGGAAAAACCCCAACTGCTGGATCTGATTTGTACTACGGCGACAGAACCCCAACTGCTAGATCTGATTTGTACTACGGCGACAAAACCCCAACTATTGGATTTGATTTTTACTACGGCGACAGAACCCCAACTGCTGGATCTGATCTCGAAGATAAGCTACAAGGAGATATTTAGCTAGTAGAGGGAACTATGGTCACAACAGAGTGTCAAGTGCTACAAATCACAATATACAAAAGGGGCCAACAATAGTGCTCAGCCCAATATTTCAAGGCGCAAACTAAGGAGGATTGACCATACCCTTAACTGTACTACTCGAATACCCTATCGTATGCGCGAGTAATCTCCCCCAGTGTTGTTCTTAGTGTACTGTAGCAGCAAAACGTTTGACAACTTATCTAAGTCTAGGTTTCAGGTGAGCATAGGGGGATTCTGAAATACCCAAGGGTACGTGGAAGTACATTCCATGGATAGTTCTATCTAATGCACTACTACTCAAAGGGGTACCCACAGGGGTTACAAGGGAGTCCAACAATTGTGACCACCTCTTGTAGTTCCTGTGTGCATGTCTCCCCAAATATGCAGGGTTATGCGCTCAGTGATAGATCTCATGGTTTAAAGACGTTAGAACATGTCTCTTGCCTAAAAATATTCTGTGAAAATTGGAGGTACAACTGACCCTAGAAAGTTCCCAGACACCATTTTGTATGCTCTTGATGTGCGGGAAATACCATAATACCATAAATGCGAATAAATATAGCCCAAAACATAGAATGAAATGAGAAAAATTGCAAAATATTTTATTTTTCATAAATAGATTCAATATTCACTTTCCTCTTCAAGGGGGCAACCTCCAGCAGAGCAGAGCTCGATTACAATAACACTCGAGGATATTTCGCTTACTAACTACGACTATTTATAGCTAAATGACATCGAAAACCCTAACTACTAGTGGTCCCTTTCATAACACAGGTTAACCACTTTATTTATTAGCTATGGCCCGTTTACAACTAATTGTGGTCTCTTTTCTTTAATGTGAGTCAACCACTTACAATTATTAATGCGGGATTTATTGATTCTCTAACTAACTATGACTATGAGACGACCCATTGGGCTTATTATATAAATAAAGGGGTTAGGTTTGGACCCTAACAGAATAAATAAATGTGGAGACAACATTCCTACTTGAGGGTATGGAAGAAGAAATCTATATGAAGCAACCAAAAGGTTTTTCGATGAAGGGAATGAAATCACTGGTATGTAGGATAAAAAGTCTCTATATGGGTTAAAGCAATGACTAAGGATGCATTATTAAAAATATGAAAACTTATATATTGGTACCTGACTTTACAATGAACAAAGGGCATAATTATGTGTATTTCAAATTAGTTGGCAATCATCTTATTTATTTTCTATTATAAGTTTGATATGTTGTTGATTGGAAATGATAGGGGAAATCATCAAGGAAGTGAAAACTTAGTTTCCTTCTATATTTTCCATGAAGAATATTGGTCCTACATATTTCATTTTGGGTATGGAAATTAAAATAGATTGGGAAAACAAGAAATGATGGTTAAATTATAGGAGGTATGTTGAGACAATATTTCATAGGTTTATTATGTAGGTATGTACACTAGTAAAGGCCGCTATTCCTTCTACCACAAAAGAGGAGGCAACGGATATGTTTTGTGTTCAACATGCTAATGTAGTTAGAAATTTGATCTATGCAAATGATGTGTACTAGACGAGACATTGCACATGTAGTGGGATTATTAAGAAAGTATGTAAAAAGCACGGAGGGAAGTTTGATCCATACAAATGACTTGTACTAGACGAGACATTTCACATGTAGTGGGATTATTAAGAAAGAATGTCAAAAACATGGAAAGGACATTGGATAGAAGTAAAGAGGGTATTTAGGTATTTTCCTGGCACTACTAGCTACGGATTGTGCTTCCAAGGAAGACTGAGATTGGACAAAGTGTTACACATACATGGCTTTGTTGATATAGACTGAGCTCAAGATTTAGATCGTAGATGATATACAAATGGGTATGTGTTAAACCTATTTGGAGGAGCAATTGGATGTGCAAGAGATAGTCTATAATGATACTCTCAACTACAAAAGATAAATACATGACAACCGCTTATACAACCAAAAAAATTTATAGTTACAAAAATTATGTTTAGGTAAATATTTTGTGATAGTTAAAATGCAATATTTTAGTAAAAAAATCCAAGATATTAAAAAAAAAAAAAAAAAAATTATAATATATGTTTAAAAATATATTAGTCAAAATTTGAATATTAATTAAATATGTTCAGAAATTTTGACTATCCTTTTTCTCACCAATATAAACCTACATTTTTCATACCGCATGTTAAAAAGTAAGGATCATATCGCACATGTCAAAAAAAATTGCAATTTGCAAATTAGAAACATTTTAAAATAAAAACAAAACTAAAATAATAAAAATTTAATGTCATAAATATAAATATTTATTAATCTGGTTTTGTTTTTAAATTAATAGCAAGTATATATAGCAAAAAAAATAATAAATAAAATAATAAATATAAACTTTTATCCATATAATATGGCATTATGACATGTGATAAAATTTAAATCTTAGTACAACTAAATATATTAAACCATTGGTAAATACCTTTATATATAGATATATATACATATATTTCAAATTATCAAAATAAAAAATATTAAAATTAAATAAATAATAATTTTATTTTAAATTATTATTATTATTAATTATAAGATAATTAATATATCAAAATACATATATATTTAGAGATTTACATCATTTTATAATGAAAATATTTAATTTTGTAAATATGCTTTGTTATAATAATTACTTTAAAATAAGATTTAATTGAAAGAGTAGAAATGACTTAATTATTTTTTAAATAAATCTCATTATTATGTCAATGTTGTTAGGCAATGATATTTAGTTTTTATGTTGCAGTACTATATATAACAAATCTTTAATTTTTTGGGGGTGTTTACATAGTTAAAATTTTGTACAATTTTTAATTTTTTTTTTTAGGGTTTTACATAGTTAAACTTTAGGTTTTGCATTTTTCTAGACTAACTTTAGCCAACAACCACCACCAAAGCTCCAAAGCCCAATACATAACATCAGCAACAGGGTAATGTACTAATCATCACCTAAGCAAATAACATATCATTAACGACATGACAAGACGAAGTGAGGTCTAACGTGGGCGAGTTAGGGATGGTGTCACACCCTTGTGCTAGTGGTGTCTTCCAACCAACACATAGGTGGGTGCGAAACCGCCAAAATTTTTATTTCCACCAATACTTGAGTTCACATACTACGCCTATCCAACACTTAGCCAATTTTTCACTAAGTGTGTATCATGCAGCAAAAATCGTTCATTTATATTCCATCAATTAATCTTTCATATGTAGCAGAAATAAATATAACAACAGTGTATACACATATCATATGCGGGAGGGGTAGCTCCCAAATATAAATCTGCCCAATAATATAATTCGGTAAAATACTAATTTACAAAACTTTATAATTTTTACAATCTTTGTATAGCCCGTGCACATTTTCCCTGAACGTTGCCTTTGTGCCGCCTTGCCCATGGCATGTGTTCGCTCGCACACTTCTTTCGTTACTCTGCCCAAATGTCAACATTGCGATGCAACTCCTGCACCTTTGTTTCCCACTCGTTCATTTCATCGAATTACCACCCAAATTCTTGTTGAGTTATATCATCCTGCGGCCCTTCCACCAGAACCACTGTAACACCATCCATCTGCACGGCCAGACTGTGCACCTCGAACGACCTATTGTAGCAGCCTGCACGTTTACTCGGCCCATGACACTGCTATGTTGGTCGGTCGTGCGACGCCCAACCACCCAAATGATCTTACCTAAACTATCGTTCAACTCGCCTATTGCGTTGTTATGTACTACAGTTTCTGGCCCTACACTAAGTCAAACTGCAACTCGTTCGAACGTTGTGGAAACCCCAAACTTCTTGCGCCAAACTTACCACAGGCCCTCATCCAACTGCCTCGCCCTGCCCACTCGTTTACGTCCTTATTTGCTGTCGAGATCACACTTTTTTTGTATGCTTGTTTTTTGATTGATGTTTTTCCTCCACATGGCCTCCCATATATATATATATATATATATATATATATATATATATATTCCTCCGTGGAATGGCCACTACACCTCAACTGACACATTCTTTAGTTTTCCCATGGGTCAGCTTACCCATCTAATATGTAGTCAAGTTGTTCCACCTTATGACGCGCTCATTCAACCAAGATGTCATTTGGGCTGGCCGCGGGTCAGCTTACTCATGCTGCCCACCAACTCGCCTAACCGCTCACAACTCAATTTGCCCATCACTACTTGTTACACCTCTTCCCAACTCGTCACACTGTTCGACAAGATGCTCGCCTGCCTTGGGCACCCAGATCGTCTCGCCTATATCATCGTTATGCTTGGTCACACTTTGCGATGGGCCAACGTTCTCCCAACACGGTGCGTCTGCTATGATGAGCTCACCCATCAGTAACACTTAATCACCCGCTACACCCATGCGCGCTTTTAACCAACAATGGGGTCGCTCATAACTAAACATCCACCTCCAAGTCACCTTTAACGAAACGCTTCCACTTGATTCAATTTTAACAGAACATAGGTTCCCGTCACGCATCTTGGGTGCACACGTACGCCTTTAACCAAGGTCATCAGTTTTTTGAATCTCTTGGGCACTTGCCAACTCGAAGCCCCAACATCCTCCTCCACTCTAAAAATGTTTTCGTCCTCGACAACACCATCTCAACAACCTCCATCACTAAGACAATTTTCTCCATATATCAACATCTAGATAGCTCTTCCCATGACCTGATCCACGCTCAAATCCTATCGTAACTCTGGAAGAACATCATGTGTTGGATCCCCTTGTGATGATGATTAGTTGGGTAGCGAATCCAACTGTAGCATCCCCTCCACAAGAACGCATGCATCTCATCTCATTGTGGCTATCATTGCAGCTTGTTGTCAGTCGCATATATCTTGCCCGAGGGGTCTACTCTTTATGTCAAATAGGACTCACTGCCGTGAGCAGGAGACAATGATCCTCAACCCCATTATAGTCTAGAAAGAGGGAGGGGATGGGAAATTTGAAGGCTTTCCATCCTCCTTCTATAACAACTCAATCCATCTCTCAGGATCCTCCTCTTCCAATATTTGCATGTATGCTTCCCAACTCTCCTCCTGATGAGTATATGGTTTCACATCTTTTCTATCCTCTGCTGCTTCTAGTATGCTTGTCAAATCTAGAACATTATCAGACAATGTCCTCATAATCTTTGCTTTCTCTATGAGTTTTTCCTCTGCACACTTCAAACTCTCATAGATTTCTTCATCTCACTTAATTTCCTCCACATTCATTGTTGTAAATTTACACCCAGTTGTCATAGCTTCCATGGTAGGTACCCCCAATGGTTCATCCTCCCATCCATCATAAATATAAAACTTCTTCATATGTTGCACCATCATAGGTTCATGAATTCTATCCCTAAAACTACCTCATTGTCATCCATCCATGTTATTGTGAAGTCGATCTTCCCATACTAGTACCCAATATGTACCTCCACATTCTCTGCAATACCAATGACCTTGTCTCGTGGAGAGTTCACTACCTTAAGACGAGCTTGGGTTGGCACAAATTTCAACCCAACTTTCCTTGCAGCCTCCTCTCTACTGAGGTTATGGGTTGCACTATTGTCCACCATGGTGAGCAATGTTCCTTTCCCAACCTTCATGTCCACATATGCAATTTGTTCCTCTTAGGATCGCGCCTTGGTATATCCTCCATCTCTTCTGTAGCACCCAATATTTGCATCATCCCAATTTTTGGTTATTCCCTCTTCTTTCCGTTAGATTTTACCAAAGCTACCATAGTCAATCTTGAAGGAAAATTCTTCACTGTATGCTCTTCTCCACACAACCAAGAATTAAAAGGTTTCTTTGCCTTCGGTTTTCCACATACTCTAGCATGATCCTCCTTTGTAGTCTTTTCCTTCGGTTTATCGAACTTCTTTTTCTTCTCTTTGGTCCCTTCATCGTAATGGTCCGTGAGCCTATCAACTACAACAAATGCCTCCCCAAGTGCTTTTATCTTTTTCCTCTTCACCTCACTGTGTGCCCAAGGTTTCAATCCAATAATGAAGTTGAACACCTTGTCTTTCTCTACCATATTAGGTAGTTCAAAGACCAAAATTGAAAATTTTAGTTGATATGCCTGTAGACTCCCTATTTTGTTAATGTACTTGATATTTGTCCTTGAATCCCAAGTCTCATCTTGTGGATTAAAGTGACTTTGCAACGCTTCCTTTATTTCTTCCCAAGTAGAGATGTACTCAGCATCACCATGAGTAATCTGATATGCTTTTCTTCTCCACCACATCTTCGTATTCCTTGTAAGGAATTGAGAAGCCACTTTCACCTTGGCCTCTTCATTAGAAGGTCCCAAGAATTCAAAGTATTTCTCCATAACCCATAGACAGCTGTCAAGTGTCTTCGCGCTTCTCACCCCATTATAAGAATCAGGTTCCTTGACTTTGATGTGGCCAGCGTCTCCAATCGAACCCTGCCCAATAACCTTCTTAAAGATGGAAATATCATTAAGAGCCTCATGAAGACTCTTTTGCATCTTTTTGATATCCTCTAATCGTTGATCCTTCACAGCTTCAAAGTTCTTGCCAATGCTTTACAAGATATTGTCTAATTCATTTCTTATTTCTCTAGGGTTGGGTCCTGGCGTATATCCTCTTCTTTTGATGTTTCTTGATCCTTTTCTTCCTCCTCTTCATACTCTATGTAAAATAATTTCTTCTTAACACACTTATGACTTTTAGTGAATTTGCTATCACAATTGTAACAAATCTCTTTTTCTTTTTTTTCTTCCAATTGTTGTGGTGTAACTCTTGTAGGTTGTGGAAGGCTAGGAGAAACAACACTTCCATATTTATAGTTGTGAGGGGTAGACTTCCTTGTTGCCATAATTTTACTTTCCACTATGTCACAAAGCCCTTTTACTCTTTCCAATTGTTGTGGTGTTGCTCTAAAGAAGGTGTTGCTCTTTGTATCCTCATAATGTGCTATCATTTCCTCCGTGAGAATTGACCATGTAAAAAGTTGTTTATGAGAACAAATCCCTTTATACCATAAAAATTGATCTGGTTCTAAATATGAAGATGCAATACATACCTTTTGTAACAGTGGTACACCATGTAGATAAAAATATTGCTCCACCTAAAGTATCCAATTTACCGGATCCTTGCCATCAAACTTCCTCATATCGCCTTTTCTTGATTTTAGGAGCTCAATCTTGAAATGACTATAACTCTGTAATTTTAGTTCTTCCAGTTATGAAATTGTGACCTACAGTAGTCCTCTGTGTCCTCTTTCTAATGTCACCAGTCTTATCGAATTTAGATTCTCCAAGAAAGAGTTATGCACAATATCCCAAGATAACGTGATTATATACCTTTTCAGAAGAGCGAAATTGTATGAAGTGCCACGTGTCACTGTTTTGACCTTTGAACCTAAAAAATATACATAGGAAACTAGAGTCTGTCCTCTTTCTGTAACGTCTTACGAAATTGCAATCTTATGGTCAAAACAAAGGTTATGACGATTTTCCCAAGGTCACCCATTTGGAATGTAATTCAGGAGTCTGCAAAAAGACCAAATTCCTCAGATCATATCTCCGCAAATATAGTACGAAAAGCTCTGAAATTCGGGCCCGAGGTTCAACGTAATTTCGTCTCAAATGGGTATTTGTGTTCACTTCTGAAACATCACAGAAAAAGAGTTATAGCGAAAATGCCACAATGACCTATTTGGAGCAGAAAAACCCTAGAATCCAAAGCTCTGATACCAAATGTTATGAAACCAGCTCATAAAAAGATAGAAGAGATAGATCAATGCCTTATAATTCAACCTCTTCGAGGGGGAAACCTCCTTTACATTACACAAATGAACAATTATTAGATGATACAAATGAAAAGACCTTCTTTCTATATATAGGAGTCTAAGGGGTCATAATATAATCAGAGCCGACATAACAATAATAATGTAAGGGCACAATAATAACAATAGTGGTCTTCTATGGGGCATAATAGTAACAGGGCACTACATGGGTACATCAATATAATAAGGGGGTTGTACTAATAACAATAAGGGGTTACACTAGTAGTATAGGGGCCTAACATACTCGAAGGGGTACCCACAAGTGTTACAAGGGAGTCCAAAAATTGTGACCACCTCTTGTAGTTCCCGCGTGCATGTCTCCCCAAATATACATGCTTATGCGCTTAGTGATAGATCTCATGGTTTAAAGATGTCAGAACACGTCTCTTGCCTAAAAATATTCTGTGAAAATTGGAGGTACAACTGACCCTGGAAAGTTCCCTGATACCATTTTTTATGCTCTTGACGTGCGGGAAATACCATAATACCATAAATGCGAATAAATATAGCCAAAACATAGAATGAAATGAGAAAAATTACAAAATATTTTATTTTTCATAAATAGATTCAATGTTCACTTGCCTCTTCAAGGGGAAACCTCCAGCAGAGCAGAGCTTGATTACAATAAGACTCGACAATATTTCCCTTACTAACTAAGACTATTTATAGCTAAATGACATCCAAAACCCTAACTACTAGTGGTCCCTTTCATAACACAAGTTAACCACTTTATTTATTAACTATGGCCCGTTTACAACTAATTGTGGTCTCTTTTCTCTAATGTGAGTCAATCACTTATAATTATTAATGCAGGATTTATTGATTCTCTAACTAACTATGACTATGACACGACCCATTGGGCTTATTATATAAATAAAGGGGTTAGGTTTGGACCCTAACAGAATAAATAAATGTGGAGACAACATTCCTACTTGAGGGTATGGAAGAAGAAATCTATATGAAGCAACCAAAAGGGTTTTCGATGAACGGAACGAAATCACTAGTATGTAGGATAAAAAGTATCTATATGGGTTAAAGCAATGACTAAGGATGCATTATCAAAAATATGAAAAATTATATATTGGTACCTGACTTTACAATGAACAAAGGGCATAATTGTGTGTATTTCAAATTAGTTGGCAATCATCTTATTTATTTTCTATTATAAGTTTGATATGTTGTTGATTGGAAATGATAGGGGAAATCATCAAGGAAGTGAAAACTTAGTTTCCTTCTATATTTTCCATGAAGGATATTGGTCCTACATATTTCATTTTGGGTATGGAAATTAAAGTAGATTGGGAAAACAAGAAACTATGGTTAAATTATAGGAGGTATGTTGAGACAGTATTTCATAGGTTTATTATGTAGGTATGTACACTAGTAAAGGCCGTTGTTCCTTCTAAGACACAAGAGGAGGCAATGGATATGTTTTGTGTTCCACATGCTAATGTAGTTAGAAGTTTGATCTATGCAAATGACATGTACTAGACGACACATTGCACATGTAGTGGGATTATTAAGCAAGTATGTCAAAAGCATGGAGGGAAGTTTGATCTATACAAATGACTTGTACTAGACGAGACATTGCACATGTAGTGGGATTATTAATAAAGTATTTCAAAAACATGGAAGGGCCATTGGATAGAAGTAAAGAGGGTATTTAGGTATTTTCCTGGCACTACTAGCTATTGATTGTGCTTGCAAGGAAGACTGAGATTGGACAAAGTGTTACACATACATGGCTTTGTTGATATAAACTGAGCTCAAGATTTAGATCGTAGATGATATACAAATAGGTATGTGTTAAACCTATTTTGAGGAGCAATTGGATGTGCAAGAGACAGTCTATAATGATACTCTCAACTACAAAAGATAAATACATAACAACCACTTATACAACCAAAAAAATGTTATAATTACAAAAATTATGTTTAGGTAATAATATTTTGTGATACTTAAAATCCAATATTTTAATAAAAAATCCCAGATATTAAAAAAAAATCTTCAATTAAAATATATATATATATAGATATATAATATATTTTTTTAAAAATAAATAAATTATAATATATGTTTAAAAATATATTAGTCAAATATATATTAAAAAATATGAATTATAACTCAAAATAACTCCAACTTGATTCCACATATAAAAGTATATACTCCCGGAAAAAGCTCGGTTATCATTTTTTTCATAAATATACATTATTGATAAATTAAAATTTTTTGAATCATATGCCTTCTAAAAATTTGTAATTGGTCAAAATCATGCAAAATATCGAAACCAACCTACATGTCTTCCATACATAATAAGATCAATACAACCACCTTCCTTAATAACACAATGTTTTAATAACTTTTATAGCATAACCCACCCTTACCTTATGTTGATGGTGACAAATTTTTACTTTTACAATGGTATATTATGTGTTTGTTAAAATATAACTTATAACATTGTTTGACAGTTTACGAACAAATTTTAGGTAATAATTACATGGGAAAAATATTGTCGACGTATTTCAATCTAATTAGTGTAGTGGGGTGTATCTTCTTTTTATCCAAGGGATCACTAACAAGATTGTGAAGATTCTAAAGAAAGATAAGGTTCCCTCGACCTTTAGGCTCCTTTACACCATTTTGGGCTCTCTAAGATTTGTAAAAGACCCGGTAGAACCAAAGGATATGAAACGTGTTCCTTTACACCATTTTGGGCTCCCTAAGATTTGTAAAAGACCCGTTACAACCAAAGGATATGAAAGGTGTTTATACCATCCAACGTTCTTATAGAACTTCCTACATTTGTGGGATTGGATGCTCAATAAATCAAAGGATTCATGAGTATGCAACCGACATCAAACATGGGAAAAATTAGTCATGCAGAAAAAATAAACATCACAACTGCATTGAAGAGGCCTGGGTCATTGCTAGGATTAGGCATTTCCATTACCACAAGTTTAGGGAAGCCATATAAATGGAAAGGAGGCATAGTAATCTTAATAGAGACGAAGACTGGAAAATTAATAATTGTTGGGATCCAGCGCTATTTTCTTAATATTTTTATTATTTATTTATTCTAACTAGTTATTTATTATATTGCTATTATTATTATTATTATTATGTAGTTATTTATTTTTTATTTTTTTATTTGATTTATTTATTTTTATTATTCAAGTTTGACTTTTAGATAATAATTTCCTTAGTTAATTTTTTTTAGATATTCTTTGTTGACATATTATTTTATTGTTTGTTGTTGGAAATCATAATAATAATAATAATAATAATTAATTAATCAATTAATATTATTATTTTATTTTATTTTAATTTTTGTTAATATGATTTAAATTAATAAATGAATTTATTTTCTCTAAAAATCAATTTTAACATTCTAATATATTTCACTTATTAACTATATTTATTGAGTCAAAACTATTAGTTATACTTTAACCATTGTAAATTAATTGTCTCTACATTGTGCTCTCTCTATTAATCATATGCCATGATGTGACTCTACATCTTTTTCTGGCAAACCACACTAATTAGTTTGAAATGCGGCTCTATTTAATCATATATCATGCTCTGACTCTACATCTTTTTTTGATGAACCACACTAGTTAATTTGAAATGCTTCGAAAAAAATTCTTCTCTATAATTATTACAGAAAGTTTCTCAATAATTCAAACAGGAGTTGTCTATAATGCGACTTTTTGAAAGCCTTTCCGACGGATTTTTCCGGTCGAAATCCGGCAGGAATTATTGGAATCGCAAGTTTGATAGCTAGTTTCTGCACAATGAAAGCGTCCAAGGGGTTTTTCAGGGTGCTGAATCCAAATATGCAGTTAAAAAACCATTTTAACTGCAAGAAATCAAGATTTGACCTCAATTTCTTCGCCGGATTCCGTCACCGGAATCTTCAAAAAGTCGCATTATAGACAACTCCATTCAAACACCTAAATTTATATTTTAAGTGTTACTCAAAATCATGTAAAAGATTATCGCAAACCATATAACTTGAAATACATCCAATGAAATTTGATTATTTTAATAATATTGAATATTAATTAAATATATTCACAAAGTTTGATTATCCTTTTTCTCACCCATATAAACCTACATTTTTCATATCGCATGTTAAAAAGTAAGGATCATATCACACGTGTAAAAAATGTGCAATTTGAAAATTAGAAACATTTTAACTCATTTGATTATTTTAATAATATTGAATATTAATTAAATATATTCACAAAGTTTGATTATCCTTTTTCTCACCAATATAAACCTACATTTTTCATATCGCATGTTAAAAAGTAAGGATCATATCACACATGTAAAAAAATTGCAATTTGCAAATTAGGAACATTTTAAAATAAAAAAAAAGTAAAATAATAAAAATTTAATGTCAAAAATATAATATTTATTAATCTGGTCTTGTTTTTAAATTAATAGCAAGTACATAGAGCAATTTTTTTTTTTAAATAAATATCAACTTTTTATCCATATAATATGTCATTATGACGTGATAAAATTTGATAAAATTTAAATTTTATTGCAACCAAATATATTAAATAATTGGTAAATACCTATAAATATACATATTTCAAATTATCAAAATAAAAAATATTAAAATTAAATAAATAATAATTTTATTTTAAATTATTATTATTAATAATTATATGATAATTAATATATCAAAAGACAGATACATTTAGAGATTTACATCATTTTATAATGAAAATATTTAATTTTGTAAATATGTTTTGTTATAATAATTAATTTAAAATAAGATTTAATTGAAACAGTAGAAATGACTTAATTATTTTTAAATAAATCTTATTATTATGTTAATGTTGTTACGCAATGATATTTAGTTTTTATGTTGCAATACTATACATAACATATTTTTATTTTTTGGGGTGTTTACATAGTTAAAGTTTAGTACAATTTTTTAATTTTTTTTAGGGGTTTACATAATTAAACTTTAGGTTTTCCATTTTTCTAGACTAACTTTAGCCAACAACCACCACCAAAGCTCCAAAGCCCAATACATAACATCAACGATAGGGTAATGTACTAATAATCACCTAAGCAAATAACATATCATTAATGACATGACAAGATGAAGTGAGGTCTTACGTGGGCGAGTTAGGGATGGTGTCACACCCTTGTGCTAGTGGTGTCTTCCAACCAACACATAAGCGGGTGTGACACCGCCAAAATTTTTCTTTTCACTAATACTTGAGTTCACATACTACACCTATCCAACACTTAACCAATTTTTCACTAAGTGTGTATCATGCAATGGAAATCATTCATTTATATTCCATCAATTAATCTTTCATATATAGTGGAAATAAATATAACAACAGTGCATACACATATCATATGTGGGAGGGGTAGCTCCTAAATATAAATTTGCCCAATAATATAATTTGGTAAAATACTAATTTTCAAACTTTATAATTTTTACAATCTTTGTATAGCCCGGGCACATTTTCCCTGAACGCTGCCTTATTGCTGCCTTGCCCATGGCCTGTGTTCACTCACACACTTCTTTCATTACTCTGCCCAAATGTCAACATTGTCATGCAGCTCTTGCACATTTGTTTCCCACTCGTTCATCCCATCGAACTATCACCCAAATTCTTGTTGAGTTATATCATCCTGCAGCCCTTCCACCGGAACCACTGTAACACCAACCGTCTGCATGGCCCGACTGTGCATCTCGAATGACCTGTTGTAGCGGCTTGCACATTTACTCAGCCCACGACACTGTTGTGCCTGTCAGTCATGCGGCGCCCAACCACCCAATGATCTTACCTACACTATCATTCAACCCGCCTGTCGTGTTGTTCTGTACTGCAGTTTTCTGGCCCTACGCTAAGTCGAACTGCAACTCGTCCGAACGTTGTGGAAACCCCAGACTTCCTACGCCAAACTTGCCACAGGCCCTTGTCCAACTGCCTCGCCCTGCCCGCTCGTTTGCGTCCTTGTTCGCTGTCGAGCTCACACTTTTTTTTTGTATGCTTGTTTTTCGATTGATGTTTTTCCTCCACATGGCCTCCCATATATATATATATATTCCTTTGTGGGATGGCCACTACACCTCAACCGACGCGTTCTTTGGTTTTCCCATGGGTCAGCTTGCCCATGTAATATGTAGTCAACCTGTTCCACCTTGTGACACGCTCGTTCAACCAAGGTGTCATTTGTGCTGGCTGCGGGTTGGCTTGCTCATGCTGCCCACCAACTCGCCCAACCTCTCACAACTCAATTTGCCCATCGCTACTCGTTACACCTCTTCCCAACTCGTCGCACTTTCCGATGGCATGCTCGCCCACCTTAGGCGCCCGAATCGTGTTTCCTGTATCATTGCTATGCTTGGTCACACTTTGCGATGGGTCGACGTTCTCCCAACACAGTGTGCCTGCTATGATGAGCTCGCCCATCATTCACACTTAACCGCCCGCTACACCCATGCGTGCTTTTAACCAATAATGGGGTTGCACATAACTAAACATCCACCTCCAAGTCACCTTTAATCAAACACTTCCACCCAATTCGCCTTTAACCGAACATAGGTTCCTGTCGCCCATATTGGGTGCACATGTACGCCTTTAACCAAGGTCTTTAGTGTTTTGAATCTCTTGGGCGGTTGCCAACTCGAAGCCCCAACATCCTCCTCCACTCTAAAAATGTTTCTGTCCTTGACAACACCATCTCAACAACCTCCATCACTAAGAAAATTATCTCCATATATCAGCATCTAGATAGCTCTTCCCATGACCTGCTCCATGCCCAAATCCTATCGTAACTCTGGAAGAAAATCATGTGTTGGATCCCCTTGTGATGATGATTAGTTGGGTTGCTAATCCAACTGTAGCATCTCCTCCACAAGAACGCATGCATCTCATCTCATCGTGGCTATCATCGCAACTTGTTGTCAGTCGCATCTATCTCACCCCAGGGGTCTACTCATTATGTCAAATAGGACTCACTGCCATGAGCAGGAGACAATGAGCCTCATCCCCATGCTAGTCTAGAAAGAGGGAGGGGATGGGAAATTTGAAGGCTTTCCATCCTCCTTCTATAATAACTCAATCCATCTCTCAGGATCCTCCTCTTCCAATATTTGCATGTATGCTTCCCGACTCTCCTCCTGATGAGTATCTGGTTTCACATCTTTTCTATCCTCTGCTACTTCTAGTATGCTTGTCAAATCCAGAACATTATCAGACAATTTCCTCATAATCTTTGCTTTCTCTATGATTTTTTCCTCTGCACAGTTCAAACTCTCATAGATTTCTTCATCCCGCTTGATGTCCTCCACATTCATTGTTGTGAATTTACACCCAGTTGTCATAGCTTCCATGGTAGGTACCCCAAATGGTTCATCCTCCCGTCCATCATAAATATAAAACTTCTTCATATGTTGCACCATCATAGCTTCATACTGCTTCATGAATTCTATCCCCGAAACTCCCTCATTGTCATCCATCCATGTTATTGTGAAGTCGATCTTCCCATACTAGTACCCAATATGTACCTCCACATTCTCTGCAATACCAATGACCTTGTCTCGTGGAGAGTTCACTACCTTAAGACGAGCTTGGGTTGGCACAAATTTCAACCCAACTTTCCTTGCAACCTCCTCTCTACTGAGGTTATGGGTTGCACTGTTGTCCACCATGGTGAGCAATGTTCCTTTCCCAACCTTCATGTCCACATATGCCAATTTGTTCCTCTCAAGATCGCGCCTTGGGATATCCTCCATTGCTTCTGTAGCACCCGATATCTGCATCATCCCAATTGTTGGTTCTTCCTTCTTCTTTCTGTCAGATTGTACCAAAGCTGCCATAGTCAATCTTGAAGGAAATTCTTCACTGTATGCTCTTCTCCACACAACCAAGAATTAAAAGGTTTATTTGCCTTCGGTTTTCCACATACTCTCGCATGATCCTCTTTTGTAGTATTTTCCTTCAGTTTATCAAACTTCTTTTTCTTCTCTTTGGTCCCTTCATCATAATGGTCCACGAGCTTATCAACTGCAACAAATGCCTCCCCAGGTGCTTTTATCTTTTGCCTCTTCACCTCACTGTATGCCCAAGGTTTCAATCCAATAATGAAGTTGAACACCTTGTCTTTCTCCACCATATTAGGTAGTTCAAAGACCACACTTGAAAATTTTAGTTGATATGCCTGCAGACTCCCTATTTTGTTAATGTACTTGATATTTGTCCTTGCATCCCAAGTCTCATCTTGTGGACTAAAGTGACTTTGCAACGCTTCCTTTATTTCTTCCCAAGTAGAGATGTACTCAGCATCACCATGAGTAATTTGATATGCTTTTCTTCTCCACCACATCTTCTCATTCTTTGTAAGGAATTGAGAAGCCACCTTCACCTTGGCCTCTTCATTAGAAAGTCCCAAGAATTCAAAGTATTGCTCCATAACCCATAGAAAGTTGCCAAGTGTCTTCACGCTTCTCAACCCATTATAAGAATCAGGTTCCTTGACTTTGATGTGGCCAACTTCTCCAATCAGACCTTGCCCAATAACCTTCTTCAAGATGGAAATCTCATTGAGAGCCTCATCAAGACTCTTTCGCAGCTTTGGGATCTCCTCTAATCGTTGGTCCTTCACAGCTTCAAAGTTCTTGGCTTCACCTGCAGTTTTCCAATACTTCCATTTAAGATACTCATATCATACCTTGAGGTTCTCATGGTCCTCTTCCTTCTTCGTGAACTTATCTCTAAGTTTAGCATTCTCAGATTCCAATGCACTCATCTTTGAAGTTATTTCGTCCATATGATCCAAGGTCTTCTTCATTAAAATTGTCTTGGGACTCATACTAGATTCACCTATTACATGTGATTCCTCCATATTTTCCACCATCATCTTTGTGATCCGGATTTAAACAGGAACGCAGAAAATTATAGAGATAACCATAAACACAGATATGCAGTGGAAATAATACTTCATTTCATTAATGTAAAATACTGAAATATGCTTACAAACAGTAATGGAAATAAACCAGCTAGGGCGATGGTATCTTATCTCTTAGAAGAGATGTGGTGGCTACATGCCTCTGAACTGTCTTATAATGAGGCTCAAGGGCCTTTTTATTATTGAACAATAAGAGCAAACCCTAAAAAATCAAAACCCTAACCCGAGGAGATGTAACACCAAGAGTTTATGGGCCTCGTTGGGGTGAGTTGGAAAACCAACTTCCGAGGGTCGCGACTTGGTCATATTATCTCCATTTGATGCGCATGATAGCCCGTTGGAAAGATCTCTTCGAGAACTACGACAAAAGACAATTTCAGATACAAAATTGTTGGCGGTAGATTTGCCAAAAAACGTCGTTTAGGGCCTCAAAATGGTTTCGGAAGTTTAGGACCCGAAGAACTACTAAAAATGGTAAACTATGTTATAATTAAGGAAACTGAAAAACTGAAAGATGCAATGGTGGGCATCCTAGTGGAATTAGCGGGTGGCCACCAATATCCACCTGGATCATTCCTCCCCCCTTAGGAAGCAATGGTCCCCATTGCATTGAGTTCCTCCATGAGATGAGGGAACTTCTGCTGAACTTGGTCCCTAGTGAGCCACTTTCCCTGGTGAAGGAGTTGGCCTGCTTTGACAACTTGATACAGTTGGATATTTTGCTCGCGAGTGTGCTTGATCTGTGTGTCCATGATCCGATCAGTTGTAGCTTATTCCATGCAATCTAGATTTCACTCTGTGGGTGTGAGCTGTTCTGCAATGTCGGATGTGTCTAGTAATGGTGGAAAGTATGGTCGAAGGCGGTCCACATTGAACATTGGATGCAGGCCAAGGAATGTGGGAATGCTAAGCTCAGATGCATTGTCTCCCACAACCTTGGTAATGGTGTAAAGACCATATCAGAGTGGTCTGAGTTTTTGATAGGCTCCGGTAAGGCGTTCCTTTTGCAAATGCAACCAGACTTTGTCACCCACGTGAAGCTTGTGTGGTACCCCTGTGGGTGAGAAGAAGTTGTTCCTGTGTTCTGTCATGACCGTATTCCTTTGCTGTTGCTGTTGCGCGGAGGAACCCTTCGCGGGGGTCATGGATGTGGCTACGATCTTCCCCTTAATTTTGGAGCGAACTAGATAGAAAATAAATTTCCTAGTCTGTGAGATGAGCTTGCTGTCTTTCTTAATAGTGATCAAAGAGGTGGTGGTAGGTGGGGCTACCTCTGGTATCTTGTATAATGAATTATCCAAAGAAATAATGACAACGCGAGGCCTTGACTCATACACAACATGTCGCCTCCACAGGTATGGCTAGCCTAATAATACATCACAAACATCCAGCAGTGTAACATCACACAATACCTTGTCTATGAAGGGCTTGATGCTGTAGGGAAGGCGGCACTGCTGGCGAACTTTAGGATCTCGTCCTTCATGATGCCACCCGATACTGTACGGTTGTGGGTGTGGTGTAGTCAATAGGCCCAACCGCTTCACGACCTCTGTTGAAATGAGGTTATTTTGGCTGCCACTGTCGACAATGAATTGCAGTGGCGAACCCTTCACCCACATTTGTGAGTGGAAAAGACGCTCCCCTTCCTTTGGATCTTCGGGCTCATTCTTCTGGATCTTGGCAGTGGCAATAGTTACACTGGGCTCCGCATCAATGATCTGCTTCCCTTTTCCATTCCACTTATCGGGTTCTACCTCAGGGTTAGAACATGCATCTGATTCTGAAGCCTTCAACTCGGCCACCAACGACTGCTTGGTCCGACACTCACTTGTGTTATGAGTGGGACTCTTGTGGAACTCACACCACTTTATTGTGTCCTTCTTCGATTTCATGGTGTTGTTATTTTCTTGAGGCTTCGACACGTTGTTTTGGGTCACCCCACCTTGGCTTTGTCCTTTGGTCTTCGGATTCGCAGATCCAAAGTCTCGCTTCTTCTGTTTAAACTTTTGCTCGATTTTGACAATGTATCGATACATTGTGCTAAGCGAGGAGATGTTCAGGAACTCCATCTCTTCCTGGATGTATCTGTGTAGGCAGCCGTGGTATTTGAGTACCAGATGCAGCTCAGAACATTTGATACCCAACTGTGTGCAAAGGGTATGGAAATTTTTTGTGAACTCCGGCACATCTTGGTCTCGTCTCTGCCGCAGCGTGGTCCACTTTATGTATTTGTCCTCATAGCTTTTGACAGGGTAGTGCTGCTCCTTGATGGCGTCTCAAAATGAATTCCAAGTGGGTGCGACTGAGAATAGTGAGTCCGTACTTTCATCCTTCTGCTCGCAGTAGATTTCCCACCAATGACGTGGGGGACTGCTTTGAGAAGAGCGAAAACAATCTTTTCCCGACTTGAAAATTCATGAACAGAAAAATAGCACTCTAGTAGATTTAACCATTTATTTATAGAATCTGTGTCTATTTGACCCTCGAATATGGGGATTTCAAAATTAACTTGTACCTTAAAGGGCGTGGCGTTTCCAGAGTAGCTGTTAGAAGCCGATGTGTCGCCCCTAGGTAGCCACTGAAGTATCTGGGCAAAGTTGTCCATCATCGCGTTCCTTTGTCACTCGAGGGCTTCTTCGAGCAAGATTTTGATAAGATCTCCCGCCCCCTCGTCTTTCTTCTCATCTGCCATGGGAGGCTGTCGGGATTTGCGGGGCTGGTCTTGCAAAGGTTTGACCAGTTCAAGCCCTAACCCCTTATATCCCGACCTCGTTGGGGACATGCAAAGAAAAACAGAGAAAAAGCAGACCGCTTTGATACCACTGATCCAGATTTAAATAGGAACGCAGAAAATTACAGAGATAACCATAAACACAGATATGCAGCGGAAATAATTCTTCATTTCATTAATGTAAAATACTGAAATATGCTTACAAACGGTAATGGAAATAAACCAGCTAGGGTGATGGTAGTTTATCTCTGGGAAGAGATGTGGTGGCTACATGCCTCTGAACTGTCTTATAATGAGGGTCAAGGGCCTTTTTATTATTGAACAATAAGAGCAAACCCTAAACAACCAAAACCCTAACCCGAGGAGATGTAACACCAAGAGTTTATGGGCCCCGTTGGGGTGAGTTGGACAACCAACTTCTCGGGGTCGCGACTTGGTCATATTATCTCCGTTTGATGCACATGATAGCCCATTGGAAATATCTCTTCGAGGACTATGATGGAAAAGACAATTTTAGATAAAAAATTGCTAGCGGTAGATTTCCCAAAAAATGTCGTTTAGGGCCTCAAAATGGCTCCAGAAGTTTAGGACCCAAAAAATTGCTAAAAATAGTAAACTGTGCTATAATTAAGGAAATTGAAAAACTGAAAGAAGCAATGGTGGGTGTCCAAGTGGAATTATTGAGTGGCCACCAATATCCACCTGGATCATCCCACCCCCCGCCCTTAGGAAGCAATGGTCCCCATTGCGTTGAGTTCCTGCATGAGATGAGGGAACTTCTACTGAACTTGGTCTTTGGTGAGCCACTTGCCCTGGTGAAGGAGTTGGCCTGCTTTGACAACTCGATATAGTTGGATATTCTGCTGGTGAGTGTGCTTGATCTGTGTGTCCATGATTTGATCAGTTGCAGCTTGTTCCATGCAATCTGGATTTAACTCTGTGGGTGTGAGCTGTTCTGCAATGTCAGATGCGTCTAGTAATGGTGGAAAGTATGGCCGAAGGCGGTCCACATTGAACACTAGGTGCAGGCCAAGGAATGGGGGAATGCTAAGCTCAAATGCATTGTCTCCCATAGCCTTGGTGATGGTGTAAGGACCATATCGGAGTGGTCTGAGTTTCCAACAGGCTTTACTAAGGCGTTCCTTTTGCAAATGCAACCATACTTTGTCACCCACTTGAAGCTTGTGTGGTACCCCTGTGGGTGAGGAGAAGTTGTTCCTGTGTTCTGTCATGACCGTATCCCTTTGCTGCTGTTGCTGTGTGGAGGAACCCTTCACGGGGGTCATGGATGTGGGTACGATCTTCCCCTTACTTTGGGAGCAAACCAGACAGAAAATAAATTTTCTAGTTTGTGAGATGAGCTTGTTGCCTTTATTAGCAGTGATCAAAGAGGTGGCGGTAGGTGGGGCTACCTATGGTATCCTATATAATGAATTATCCAAAGAAATTATGGTAGCGCAGGGCCTTGACTCATACACAGCATGTCGCCTCCACAAGTATGGCTGGCCTAATAATACATCACAAATATCCAGTGGTGTAACATCACACAATACCTCATTTGTGAAGGGCTTGATGTTGTAAGGAAGGCGACACTGCTGGCGAACTTTGAGATCTCATCCTTCATGAAGCCACCTAATACTATACAGCTGTGGGTGTGATGTAGTCTGTAGGCCCAACCGCTTGACGACCTCTGCTGAAATGAGGTTATTGTGGCTGTCACTGTCGACAATGAATTATAGTGGCGAACCCTTCACCCACATCTATGAGTGGAAAGGACGCTCCCCTTCCTCTAGATCTTCGGGCTCATTCTTCTGGATCTTGGCAGTAGAAATAGTGACACTGGACTCCTCTTGTCAGGTTCTGCCTCAGGGTTGAAACATGCATCTAATTTTGAAGCCTTCAACTCAGCCACCAGCGACTGCTTGGTCCGACACTCACTTGTGTTATGAGTGGGACTCTTGTGGAACTGACACCACTTTCCTGTGTCCTTCTTCGATTTAGTGGTGTTGTTCTTTTCTTGAGGCTTCAACAGGTTGTTTTGGGTCACCCCGCCTTGGCTTTGTCCTTTGGTCTTCAGATTCGCAGATCCAAAGTCTCGCTTCTTCTGTTTGAACTTTTGCTTGATTTTGACAATGTATCAATACATTGTGCTGAGCGAGGAGATGTTCAGGAACTCCATCTCTTCCTGGATGTATCTGTGTAGGCAGTCGTGGTATTTGAGTACCAGATGTAGGTTAGAACATTTGATACCCAACTGTGTGCGAAGGGTATGAAAAATGTTTGTGAACTCCGGCACATCTTGGTCTCGTCCCTGCCGCAGCGTGGTCCACTTTATGTATTTGTCCTCATAGCTTTTGACAAGGTAGTGCTGCTCCTTGATGGTGTCTCGAAATGAATTCCAAGTGGGTGTGGCTGAGAACAGTGAGTCCATACTTTCATCCTTCTGCTCGCAGTAGGTTTCCCACCAGTCCTTGACGTGGGGGGCTTCTTTGAGAAGAGCGAAAACAATCTTTTCTCGACTTGAAAATTCATGAACAGAAAAATAACCCTCTAGTAGATTTAACCATCTATCTACAACATCTGCGTCTATCTGACCCTCGAATATGGGGATTTCAAAATTAACTTGTACCTTAAAGCGCGTGGCGTTTCCAGAGTAGCTTCTGGAATCCGATGCGTTGCCTCTAGGTAACCGCTGAAGTATTTGGGCAACGCTGTCCATCATCGCGTTCCTTTATCGCTCGAGGGCTTCTTCGAGAAATATTTTGATAGGATATCTTGCCCCCTCGTCTTTCTTCTCATCCTCCATGGGAGGCCGTCGGGATTTGCAGGGTTGGTCTTGCAAAGGTTCGACCACTTCAAGCCCTAACTCCTTATATCTTGACCTCATTGGGGACATGCAAAGAAAAACAAAGAAAAAGCAGACTGCTCTGATACCACTGATCTGGATTTAAATAGGAACGCAACAAATTACAGAGATAATCATAAACATAGATATGTAGCAGAAATAATACTTCATTTCATTAATGGAAAATACTAAAATATGCTTACAAACAGTAATGGAAATAAACCAGCTAGGGTGATGGTAGCTTATATCTGAGAAGAGATGTGGTGGTTTCATGCCTCTGAACTGTCTTAAAATGAGGCTCAAGGGCCTTTTTATTATTGAACAATAAGACCAAACCCCAAACAACCAAAACCCTAAGCCGAGGAGATGTAATACCAAGAGATTATGGGCCCCGTTGGGGTGAGTTGGACAGCCAACTTCCCGAGGTCGTGACTTGGTCATATTATCTTCATTTTACGTGCATGACAACCCGTTAGAAAGATCTCTCCGAGGACTACGACGAAAAAGACGATTTTACACAAAAAATCATTGGTGGTAGATTTCCCAAAAAACATCATTTAGGGCCTCAAAACGGCTCTAGAATTTTAGGACCCGAAAAACTACTAAAAATAGTAAACTGCGCTATAATTAAGGAAACTGAAAAACTAAAAGAAGTAATGGTGGTCGTCCAAGTGGAATTAGCGGGTGGCCACCAATATCCACCTGGATCATTCCTCCCCCCTTGAACATGTCACGACCATACACTTTCATGTTCAGCTCGACCTTGACCCGTTGTCTTGCCCCTACAGAATTCCTTAATGTTGCACTGCAACCAACTACACAATGCCCAACTTCAATACCAACTGTAATCCCTGCTTGTTGTATTCCCACTTCTTCTTGTTAAAGCCCCTTTCTACAAAACAAGCTTTGATACCAACTATCATGCCCCTATGTTAGTGATGTCTTCCAACCAACACATAGGCGGGTGCGGTGCTGTCGGACTTTTTCTTTTCACCAATACTTGAGTTCACAAACTACACCTATCCAACACTTAAGCAATTTTTCGCTAAGTGTTTATGATGTAGCAGAAATAATTCATTTATATTTCATCAATTACTATTTCATATGCAACAAAAACAAATATAACAACAGTGTACACACATATCACATGTGAGAGGGTCAACTTCTAAATATAAGTCTGCCCAATAATATAATTATGCAAAATATCAATTTTATAATTTTTACAATATTCATGCAGTCCGTGCACATTTTTCCTTAATGTTGCCTTCGTGCAGACCTACCCACGAGCTGCATTCAGTCACACACTTGTGTCGTTACTTTGCATGAATGCCAACACTATTATGCAACTCCTGCACGTTTGCTTCCCATTCATTCATCCCATGAAACTGTTACCCGAACTCTTGTTCAGTTATATCGTCTTGTGACCCTTCCACCATAACTAACATAACACCAACTGTCTGCACAACCCAACTGCGCACCGCCCAAACGACCTATTGTAGCGGCCTGCACATTTACTCTACACGCGGGACTATTGTGCCCGTTGGTCATGTAGCGTCCGACTACCTGAATGATCTTACCCACACTATTGTTCAGTCTACTTGTTGTGTTGTTCTGCACTGCAGTACTGCGATCTGCCCGCCCTACGCCATGCCAAACTGTAACTCGACTGAATGCTACGAAAACCCCAAACTTCCTGTGCCAAACTTGCCACAGTCCCTAAGTCAACTACCTCGCCCTGCCCGCTCATTTGCATCCTTGTTCATTGTCTAGCTCACACTTCTATTTTGTATGCTTGTTGTTTGATTGATGCTTTTCATCCACATGGCCTCCCATTTATATATGCCTCCATGCGATGGCCATTACACCCAAACTGACGCGTCCTTTGGTTTTCCCATGGGTCGGCTTCCCCATGTAGTATGCAGTCAGCTTGTTCCACCTTGCCATGCACTCATTCAACCAAGGTGTTGTTTGGGCTGGCTGTAGGTTGGCTCGCCCATGCTGCCCGCTAACTCGCCCAACCACTCACAACTCAACTCGCCCATCACGATTCGCCACACCTATTTCCAACTCGTCGCACCGCCCACTGGGACGCTCCCCTGCCTTAGGCACCCAACTCTTGTCGCCGCTATGCTTGGTCGCACTTTGTGATGGCCAAACAACTGCCTAACACTACGTGCAATGTACGATGCACTTGTCGATCCGTCGCACTTAACCACCTGCTACACTCGTGTGTGCCCTAAACCAATGGGGGGTCGCACATAACCGAACGTCCACCTCCAAGTCGCCTTTAACCGAAGGCGGGTGCCCATTGCAGATCTTGGACGCAACTGCACGCTATCAGTTTTTTGACTCTCTTGGGCGCTCACCAACTCGAGGTCTTGACAGATGGGGTGCGATTTAAGTCGTTGTGTGCGTTGGTGGTGGGAAAGGTCTCAAAATCCATAACCCATCAGAAGCCAAGTGTGTTCCCCATTTCAATATTGTTCCCCATTTCAATATTCACCGACCCTAGGTTAATTTGAGTCGACCTTATATACATTTAATACAAATCATTACTGATTCTTATTTGTATAATGGTAATGTATACTTTTTCTTGGGACCAATTTATATTTGTTTTAAATCTATATATTTAATTATATAGATCATTTTAATTATATGTTATTTATATTAAATGGTTAAAAATTAAAAATTTAAAAAAAAAATCGTATTTAATAAATTCAAGATTTAAATAGATTTAAATTTGTTCATGTTTTTAGATGGCTAGTTTTATTTTATTTATTTTTAACGTAAGATCTATTATATTAGTCATTTTCAACATCTCTTTCCGACAAAATTGTAAATTATTTATCTATTATATTATAAAAAAAAATTTGGATTCGGAATATTTTTTCTTTTAAAGAGAATGTCACATTCTTATTCAAGGTAGAGAGAGAAACAAAAGCACTAATCTAGGTTTTGTTTCCGAACTACTTCATCAATATTTAAAAGGATTTTTTAACCAACTTTGAGGTCAAATCTACCTCCATGGAAAAGTGGAAAGATCGCTGGAGAGACACCCATCAATTACCCATAAATTGTTTGAGGGAAAATTAATTCCAAAATGTAAGGAAAGTTTGGAATCATTATCCAAATTGAAAAAGATGATAAGACTTAAAAAAATAGATTAAATTAATAATGAGTGTCCAGGTTGAATGAATAAAACCAACATAGCCCTAAAACCAAAGACTTTTACAAAAAAAAACCTCTTCTCTATCTTTGGCCATATAAAATTTCATAAAATGGTGATAAAAGTGATAACTACTTGCACAAGAATAAATGATATCGGAGAAAGGCCTTTCATGGATTATTTATTTTAAATAAAAGTAATATTTTTTAATATAATTCTATTTTTTAATTATGTTTAGATTTATTTCCAATTTTGATAACACAAAAATTTGGAAATATTATTGGTATAATCATATGAATCTGATGTATAGATGTATAGTTATATAGGTATAGTTGTACAGCTATATTCAAAATTTATACAATAATGTGGATGGTTTATATAGTTGTTTTTATAGTTTATATCAAGAAAATTGTGTTACACGTTTTTGTGTGAGGACTATTTTCTTACTCAATCTACAAAAAATTCTGATTTGTTTCTCTGTGAAAATCCATGTGAGAAGATATGGTGAATCCCCTAATCATATTTTTAAATTTTCTAAAACAACAAGAGAAATTTTATCTTTAAGTATTTATAATAAATACAAAATTTATATTATTTTTAATATATAGATTATATATCAACTCTATATTAAAAAATTAAAAACATTATTCACTCTTTTAAATACTTTTGATTTTTTAAATTTTCTTAGAAATACTATATTCATACATAAATCCATGTCATGTGATTCTTCCACCATAAACAATAAACCTAATGTGATAAAAAGTAAGAAACTTTGTTAAGGCCAAATGAAATCTTATTATAAGCAAAACTATCCGAAGGAAAAATGAATTGAATCTCTCGTTAGTCAAAGCTTTCTATTTCAACCTCATGTACTCAAAAGATTGGCCGTCTCAATTCTTATAAATAAGCATAGTATTGTTAAAAAGCTTTAAATTTTAGATGAAATTTAATAAATGTTTCCTTTGATTCAAGGCTATGATTTTTGCATTCGTCTCATGCACGCACGTGTATAGGTTGTTATTGCATTGAAGTTTCTAGTGATAGCATGGTTGGGTAGAGACTCAAGAGTAGAGTAACACAGAATTCTAACCGTTTGTGAGCGGGCCCCGCAATACTCCGTCACTTAGCTCCACATCAGCGTCAGTTGGCCCTGCATTCGACTGGTGTTCATTTAGACTTGACCGCAGTAATTGCTGATAGCAGGAAGGATGCAAAGTAGAGTTAAAATTTCTTTTCCCTGAATCTGAAGCCTCATGATCGACTCCTGCAGCTAATGCATACATTCAGGACTCGACTCGTACAGGAGGGGCCATGGCCGTAATGGCGATGAGCAATCAATAGATTTTGTAATGTTTATTATTTTTTCTTAAATACGACACCATCTTACTACCTTTGGTAAACGAATATTTATATATTTTGTTACGATACAATCTGAATATTTGGAGGTTAAATTAATAGCTTTTAACTAAATACGATACAATTTCAATATTTAGTAGAATAAATGAATAAAAACCTAGAAACATTAACTAGAAATTAAATTAATTAGAAATGCTTAACGAGAAACATTAACCAGATAACGATATTAATATTTTTAACCAGATAACGATATTAATATTTTTTTTAATTTTAATATGATTGTACTATGTAATTATTATTAAAAATATTTATTCTTAAAAATTAAATATTTATTATTTACCTAATAATTATTAATATTAAATTAAAAAAATACCCATATCCATTTAATACAACCCTATTTCAAAATAACATCTATAAACCTAATCTTAATAATTAAATCAAAATTCTTTACCAATAAACTTATCATCATAATTAACATAAGATTATCACATAATCAACAACAATAATCTGACCCAGAAATCCTCTCGCAAGCTTATCACATAATTAACATCAATAATCTGACCCAGAAATCCTCGCAATTCGGGTATTCAAGAAATCGTCTTGCTATTTGAATTTTTTCACCTCTGCTTACACGGTTCTGCTATCTGCTCCAGCTGTTGTATGAAGTCATGGATGTAACTCTGCTGACGTCCAGTATTGCTCACTATAATCTTACGCGCGGCCTCCACCTTTGATTGCAACTGCTTCCCCTGTTCTCCAGCCAATACCATTCCCAGTGCTGTAGCTATGTTTTCACTGAGAAAAGAGCCATCGTCTCCTCTCTCAATCTCGATCCCCGCCTTCAATTCAACCACTATTTGCTGGGTATTCAAGCTCTGATCTAGCTTTACAGGCAGGAGGATAAGCGGCACTCCGAAGCTCAGCGCCTTCATGGTGGAGCTCCACCCGCCGTGACTCAAATACCCACGAACGGACGGGTGCGAGACGATCTGAACCTGCGGCACCCAGCCCCGGACAACCAGACCCCGGTCCCCTGTTCGAGTCTCGAACCCTTCGGGAAGGAGCTCCTGCGGATCTCCACGAGCGCTGTCCAAGAACTGTGGAGCACGTAGCGACCAGAGGAACGGGAGCCCGCTCGCCTCCAAACCAAGCGCGAGCTGGTAGGTTTGCTCTCTCGACAGAAACGTCTCGCTACCAAACGACACAAACACGACAGAGGACGGCCTCTGCCGGTCCAGCCAATCAAGCAGATCGGAGCCATCTCGGCTGTCCGAGTTCGGCTTAGATACGGGCATGAGTGGGCCGACAGAGAGCACGGGAACTCCGATAGTCTCCTGGAAATAACGAATATACTTCTCTTCCTCTTCAAAGCATGACTTCACGGCCACCGCCACGCATCCTTGTAAGCATTTAGCCACACGATAGGTCGGAATAACGTGCCCGGGTATTCCTTTATACATTACTAATACATCCCGCGCTTCATACAGTCTGAATGAGATCGCGGAACACGGAAATCCAAGGGGCGGAGCCGCCAGCTCCTCAGCGGTTATTTTGTGGTTCGATACACGGGAAGGGTGGAAGGCATAGCCGCAGGTCGCCGGTGAATAGACCGAAAAATAGAGAGCCAGTATGCACATCTCGGCAGCGGCGCTCTGCGTCCAATACTGCGCGAAGTCATGAACAACGTAGTCAGGCGAGAGTTGCCTAAGGAGACTTCGGAAGGGCTTCTCCAGGCTGTCTATGTTTTTCTAGAGCGCAAATGCCATTTCTACGGGGATGTCTGCCATGCATTCAAGCCCCCGGTGTCACACCCCCAATTCTTTTTTCCTTAAATTGGCCGGATGCGGCACCGCCTATGTTACCAAATCTTTCCATAGTTAGATTAACTTTACGAACTACGCCTTCAACAATTCATAATAAGCATGAATTACATTATTAATGTGCGGAATCCATTAATAATACATAGAACAGCAATATAACATCAACAATATGCAAGAGAACGTCTTCTTTTATTATATATGAGAAAATGTTACAATGACCGGGAGCGAAGCTCCACCGGCGTTCATAAACGAGGTTGGGCGCCCGCCCATGCAAGAGCACACGGCGGTCACACCACAACACTCACCCAAAATACAACACAAGATCGTTCGCCGAATGGGTGGGCGCGCCCGTGCACAACCCACGCCCCAAACACAACCCAAATCCGTGTACAAAAACGCGGTGGGCAGGCGCCTCACTACGCCCTCCACTAGTGCCTCAACCGCCCTGCACGACGTGCCCGTGTCGCCTTGCCCGACTTGGCGGGCGCATCCCCAACACCTCTACGCGCTGCGGCTAAGTGTGCCTTCGCACTACTTCCTTGTGCGATGAGTCAATGCGAAGTTCGTTGATCAAATGAGCGCACAACTCCATGTGTTTATACGCTTTGTTCATGTGGTGACCTTCAACCGGCCGACCCTCCAACACCATCGTTTAATCACCAAGCCGACGCCCTTAACCAACATGCAATGCCCATATGCTATGTCGGCTTGCCCATCGTTCATACACGCCCAGCTCGCCTATAAGTAGGGCGCCAATCTGCCCGTGCGTTATATCACAAGCGCGCCTCATCGTTGGTCGCCCGTCGCATCATGCCTTAGTTGTTTTTCGGATTGGGGAGCACGCAAGCCCGACTATGCAACCGCAGGGCGTTACATCCTCCCCCACTAGAAATCATTGTCGCCCTTGACAATCCCGACTGCCTCAATAACTTCCTGTCATACTTCGCAATCTTCTTCTTCCATCTCCAGAGAGAGTCCTTCGATTCCCAGCTTTCTTCCTCCAGTGCATTCTTCCATCTGACAAGAAATTCCCGCTTCATGTGGCAACCAATCCCTGTAGTTCTGAAGCTCAAAATCTTCTCCAACTCCAGTCCTGGCTTGTCCACAATCCCAGCTGCTCCTCTCGGTGGTTCAGTGCTCTCTGGATGGTCAGAATCAAGTCTGCATCTCTTCAACTAACTCACATGAAAAACTGGATGCTTCATGTGCATATGGTGTGGAAGCTCCAGCTCATAAGCAACTTCCCCCACTCTCTTCTTCACTCAGAATGGTCCCTCATACTTCCGTGTCAGTTTTCTTGCAGTCCCCTTGGTTGGCTGAAACTGCTCCCCAGTAGTCCTGAGAAACACCATATGTCCCACACTGAAGTGCGCATCCCGTCTTCCTCGATCAGCATATTTCTTCATCCTCCTTGCAGCTTCGTGCAAGCGCAACCGTGCCAACTCCAAGGTCTCATCCCAAGCCTTCGTGAACTTCTTCGCATGAGGACTCCTCAAAAACCCTCCTGTCACTACGGTATGCGGTGCAACTGGAATCTGTCCATTCACCAACTCAAATGGACTATACCTCGTCGCAGAACTCTTTTGAATATTGTAGCTAAACTGAGCAATATCCAAGAGTTCAGGCCAATTCTTATGATCAGCCGTCACATAATGTCTCAAGTAGTCCTCCAGCAGTGCGTTGATCCTCTCGGTCTGCCCATCTGTCTGCGGATGGTAACTGGAACTCATCAATAACTCTGTCTCAAGTAACTTGAACAATGTGGTCCAAAATCTTCCTGTAAAACGCGGATCTCTATCCGACACAGTGCTTAATGGCATCCCCCAATACTTCACTATGTTCTTAAAGAACAACTTCGCAGTCCGCTCGGCTCCACAAGGCATCTTTGTCGGAACAAAGACGGCATACTTGGAAAAACGATCAACCACTACCATTATCCCATTATACCCCTGAACCTGTGGTAATTGAGTGATGAAGTCCATCGAGACACTCATCCATGGCCTCTCAGGAATTGGTAAAGGCTGCAACAGTCCTCCTTGCCTCTGAGTATCCGATTGGTCCTGCTGACAAATGATGCACGTATGTACATACTCCTCTACATCCTCCCGCATCTTCTCCCAAAAGAATCCTCTCTCCAACAATGCCAAAGAGCAACGCTTCCCTGGGTGGCCAACCCATGGCGAGTCGTGGCACTCCTTCAAAAGGTGCCTCCTGAGTCCAAATGACTTTGGAACATAGAGTCGGTTTCCAAAGAACAAGAACTCGTCTCGTAGAAAGAACTTTCGTGTCTTCCCCTCCTTTATCTGCTTCACTATATTTTGCGCCAAAGTATCGGTTTCAACACTTTCCTTGATCTTATTCTGCATCTCTTCTGACATCTGAACTCAACTCCTACTCTTAGCTGCCTGGTCTTCTCCTTCCAATGCTGCAAGTTGTCCCTTCTTGCTAAGGGCATCTGCTACCGCATTGTGCCTTTCCGTCCTATACTTGATAGTCATGTCGAATTTTGCCAAGAAGTCCTGCCAACGAGCTTGCTTCGCAGAAAGCTTCGGTTGTGATGCAAAATAACTTGCTGCAACGTTGTCAGTCTTGACAACAAACGACGTCCCAATCAGGTAATGCCTCCACACATGAAGACAGTGAATGATTGCATTCATCTCCTTCTCATGAACCGGATACCTTCGTTCTCTATCCTACAACTTCCGACTCTCGTACGCCACCGGATGCCCATCCTGCATAAGAACCCCTCCTATGGCAGAATCTGAAGCATCTGTGTGTACCTCAAACGGTCTCTCGAAGTCAGGCAACTTCAGTATCGGTGTTGTAACCATCCTCTTCTTCAAGTAATCAAATGCCTTTTGACATTTATCCATCCAACTCCACCTCTTGTCTTTCTTCAATAGGTCTGTTAGTGCCGATGTCACCTTAGAGTACCCTTCTACAAACTTCCGTTGCTAGTTGGTCATGCCCAAGAACACCCTCATCTCATGGACATTCTTCGGTTCAACCCAATCCTTAATCGCCTTCACTCTGCTCGTCTCCATCCGTATGTACCCTTGACCAACAATATGTCCAAGGAACGAAATCTCGGTCTGAGCGAACACACACTTAGACTTCTTCAAGAACAACTGATTTTCCCTCAGTGCCTCGAACACCATCGCCAAGTGCTTCTTATGATCCTCCATGTTGTCACTGAACACCACTATATCGTCCAAGTATACTACTACGAACGAATCCAAGTATGGTCGTAGGACATCATTCATCAAAGTGCAAAACATAGCAGGAGCATTGCACAACCCGAATGGCATAACAAGGAACTCAAAGCTACCATACCTTGTTACTATCGCGGTCTTCTTCTCGTCTCCTTCAGCTATCCGCACCTGATAATACCCATGCCTCAAGTCCAGCTTGGAAAACACTCGGGCTTTCGCAAGCTTGTCAAAGCAATCAACAGCCAATGGCAAAGGATACCTATTCCTTACCATCTGCTTGTTTAATGCACGGTAATCACAACACATCTGTAGCTCATTCGAATCCTTCTTCCGCTGGAACAATACCGGAGCTCCATAAGGGGACCTTGAAGGTCTAATGAAACCTGCATCAGTTAACTCCTTTAACTGTCGTTTCAACTCCTCCAACTCAGGTCCTAACAACCGATAAGGTGCTTTAGCCGGGGGTTGCTTTCCTGGCTCAAGCTCAATGCTATGGTCCACTGCACGCCTTGGTGGAAGTTTCTTTGGTAGCTCATCAGGCATCAAATCTGCATATTTGGTCAGCACCTCGGAAATCTCGGCTGGAACAGGCATCCCCACTCCATCACCTTCGACATCCTTGAACATCACCATATATGTCTCCATATCTGATTCGTTCATAGCTTTTTCCAAACTCAGTGCAGAAACATGTTGCACCTTGACTCCCCCCCTTTGCCTATGAGTGGGCAAAGTCCAAGTTTGTGACTGTCCAACCAGCACCACCTCATCACAGAAGGGGACAACAATAGCCTTGTTGCCCTTCAAGAAATCCTATCCGAGTATCATATCAAAGTCGTTCATTTCCATCACTGTGAATTCCAACTGACCCTTCCAGTCTTTTATCTGCACAGGTACTTCGTGTACCAAACCCGCCACTTTAGCTCTAGAGTTCATTTCCTTGACTTCCACATTTGATGGGAAGATCATCAGTCCAACCTCTTTTGCCAACCGTGTCGTCATGAAATTATGAGTGGTCCCCGTGTCCACCAGAGCTTGAATGGTCTTGCCATGAACCATCAAGTCCACGAAACCTAGACTGTTCATCCACGATTTATCCATAACTTTTCCCTGCATACATGTCTGTTCTCCGCGTTCATCATCAAGCAACGGCTTCACCACCTGTGAACCTGCTCTGATACCAACTGTCACACCCCCAATTCTTTTTTCCTTAAATTGGTCGGGTGCGACACCGCCTAAATTACTAACTCTTTCCATAGTTAGATTAATTTTACGAGCTACGCCTTCAACAATTCATAACTAATAATTTCACATGTGAATAGAAAGAGAGTCCCACCCCAACCAAGATTGTTCCTTTTATCAATTATGTTGTCACAATAATGAACGACTTCAAAATCGTTAATATGAAACTGAACAAATTTAAATAGAATGGCAATGTTCGGATGCTACGAGTAATATCATGTAACACTAGTATATATATAGAGTACACTGTAATTTGGTTGGTCTCTTTGTCTCTTTGTGGAGTAGGTTGTCCTTTCGGATAGACTTGTAATAATGTTACGTGGAATTTTTATAGTTAGGGAGAGGTTTGTGGAACGAATTCTATTACATCTTCAAACTTCAAAGTTTATTGCAGAGCACGTGGATTGTTTTTGGTAGGTACCGTGACATGTGTTTGAACCAATTCTATTATTATATCAAGAAGGTTTGTTAGAAGCCACGTGGAATAATGATTACATCTTGTATTATTTGGTAACAAATAAATTTTGTGTTATTAGGCTGTATTGAGTTGCCGTTGTATATGGTTATCGTTAGATTTCAGCTTTGATAAAATCAAACGATAAATGTTCAAACAATAAACATATATAGCTATCGATAAACATTCAAACAATAAACATATATAGCTATCGCTCAATTAAAACCAAATAACATAAAATAATATTTACATCTACTGTTCAATTAAAACCAAATAACATAAACTAAACCAAATAACATAAACTATAGCTCAATTAAAACCAAATAACATAAAATAATGTTTACAGCTACCGCTCAATTAAAATCAAATAACATAAAATTTATTTGTTG
Organism: Pinus tabuliformis; assembly: GCA_031772625.1. Classification (NCBI taxonomy): domain Eukaryota; kingdom Viridiplantae; phylum Streptophyta; class Pinopsida; order Pinales; family Pinaceae; genus Pinus; species Pinus tabuliformis. The sequence continues at coordinate 1,915,388,732 of CM062818.1, forward strand.
CCGTACTATTCTCTGAATTGAAATCATCAATTTGATTACATGCTTCCTATTTGTATGTGTTATACCGCTCAATTAAAACCAAATAACATAAAATTTATTTGTTGCCGTACTATTCTCTGAATTGAAATCATCAATTTGATTACATGCTTCCTATTTGTATGTGCTATCCACGTACTTTTGGACATTAACTTTACAATAGGTGCTAATAGCTACCAGCCTACCGCCATATGATCTTGTTAATATTACTGGTCTAATAAAAAAATTTCACTATTTATTAATAAATATAAAAACTCCATATTTTCAATTAAAGTTTGTAAATAATTGTTTCAACATTTTAATTTTTTAAACTTTTATAGTCACCATCACATCATATCATAATATAATAGAATGAAATGAACACAATTTTATTCTTGGAATATAAAATATATAGAGCATATATTTATTTTAACACATATAATTGGTTAGTCAATTTATATTTATATTTTTCATTTAAAATTATATTTTTTAAAATTTATTTTTTTCCATTACTCTAAAGAATTATTATTACTCTAAAATAAAGATATTCCACAATCTTCCACTACCTATCAAAACGTGCTTATGATCATTCTTTGTGCGCTATGAAAATCCTATCCAGATGCATTCCTCATCGATCCGATTCGTTATGAAATCTGCTAAACGGGTGATTTGTTATAAGCATGTCTCACAAACTTTTCCAATAAGATTTGATGTTGCTATTTCATGGAAATTGAGATATACATAAATTACTCATTTATGTTTCAAATATAATTTTATTAATCTTTTTTAATTGGCTAATTATATATATATTTTTAATTAATATAATTTTTTTTCCTTAATTACACTTGATTAAACATACTAATTGAATTTGAATGGTTTCTCTAAGATAATTCCAGACTCAAAATTAATAATCTAAATTGGATATGTGCAAATTAATTTAAATTATCATCACTTTTAGTTATCTTAAAGACAATTCGAGTCTTAAAAAAAGAAGAATAATAGTGGCAACGCAGCGGAGTCTTTGCCTTTACTGCTAATTAATTGATTAAGGCAGCGGGGTCTGCATTTTTTCATTATTCGCGAATGCTCTGTTTTTGTAATAGTTTTTGCAATATATCGTTATTCCAACTTCCGCACATTCACACTTTGTACAACAAAATTTAGTTCCACATAGCTTCCTCTGCCTCATTATGTAGAGTGCGAAGATGTTTGGTATCAGGTTCACGAGGTTGGTATTCTAATCATCACTCATATTAAAAATGGATTCATTCAGGAAGTCTGTTTCCTTCCGAGAACTAGAAGACAGAGAGTCATCCGCAGAAGAAAACCCTCTTAGGGACATGTTTGCATCAAGTTCTAGTAGAGTCTTAAATCAAGCAGAACTTGAATATGAAGAGCCGCAGCCCTCTGCTCACTGGCAATTACCTAGCATATCTGCTTCTGAAGTTTATGATGACTTATCTATATTTCATTTAAAAGCCGCTACTAGGATCAGTATTAAAGAGTCTATAAGTCAGATCCAGGAAAACTCTGACAATATCCAGTCTATTCCTTTATTGGATCCAAAAGCTTTACAGGCCGAGGCTAAGAGATTGAAAACAAAATATCTGCATTTGGGATGCATTCGAATTGGGATCAACCCTTTGACTCATCAAGGGTTAAATACTTTTGTGTTGGCCATAGTCCGTGATCTTACCCATAATAAGTATACCAATTCCCTGATCAGAGGTATAGTTGCCCCTCTGTCACATGGCCCAGTCTATTTTGACTGTTATCCTAACTTCTCAGTTTATGTCTTCGATGAAACGATCGATCAAATCTTGCAGTTGCAGATCCAAACCTCAGGGTTTGACATGCATCAAAAAAGACATAACATAGCCATACAATCTAGAGGATGCTTTTGGCATACTAATACTTTATGGCCAGCCATACGCCATACACCTAGTTGTGATTCTAAATCAAGTGTTGTTGTTCTCACTGATTCAAAGAATCAGAAAATAGAACATCAAACGATCAGATGGGAAGACCTTACCTTTCCTAAACACTGGGTCGTTGCTAATCCCAAGCCTCCTGCTCCAAAAAGAATAACCTCTGTTGATATCAAAGAAAACCAGTCTTCTGCAGTTTTGTCTTTTCCCAGAAGATCTACCATTGATTATAAAGGTATTGAAAAAGCCTGCAAAAGTTCAAAATATTATCGAGATCCTTCCATTGTTGATACCACTTGTTCTAGCTCCACTGCTTGTAAACATATTTCTCTTTTTGAGTTTGCCCAAATAGTTAACTTCAATCCTTTAGAAGTTACATGTCCATAATGTAAAGCTATTGTAAATATATGTACGCTTGCCGAATCTATCATACATGAAAATCACCATCCCAGAACGAGAGAAGCTCCTCCTTCCACTTCAATAAATCCATGCTCGAACCCAAAATGTTCAGACATACCATTCCCACATGAGCCAGAGTCTGACCATGTACTGATGATGCATGAGATTATTACTCTTGAAGGAGAGGATCCTAGATTGACAGAGATGTTTAGTATCATGAGGCCAGCCAAACCCAAATATGGCTTAGGATACCTTGAGCAAGCCAAAGGTCTAATTCCTGCCTGCAGATTTGGTCCTATTCTAGAAGACTGTAAAAAACTTGCAGTCATGGAGATGCATAAGTTCTTTACTCTCCTATCTGGTTGTTTAAAATCAGAGATAAGTTCCAAGTGGATGAAAGCTATGTTGAATTGGGACTTATTCACTAATCCAAAAGTAGAATAGTTTGGCCTAAGCCATTCTATTGAAGAGAAGAAGAAATTAGCTGAAGATTGGAAGCATTATATGGAAATTACAAATTCTTGGATTTCCTTTTATGAATGGAAGAAAAATGTTTCTCCTGAAGTCGTGCTAACTGGTTCATATTCTTCATCATCTACCAAACATGCTTGGACTACTTTGGATGGCAGTAGAGTAGAGACCCCATCTACTTTTCCTTCATACAGAGGAATTATTATTGGAGAAAATCAAAATGCAGCAAAGGCAATTCCTTTGGTACAAAAGGATGACAATGCTTTAGGCATAGATGGGAGAATACATAAAGCTAGTGAACAAATAAACTGGACCAATACAGCCATTAAAGACCTGGAGATCAATACAGAAAAAGCAGCAGAAATAAAGGAACAATTTGACACTGTTCAAGTCTCAATAAATGAGGTAAACAAAAGCCTCAATGATGTACAATATACTTCATCTGTTGTTCGTTCTTATGCCAAAGAATCTTTGACAAAGATAGAGGAAGTAGAAGACAAAATAGTAGATCATCTTGATACTACTAAAAATCTTATATCTGGTTTGACTGAGAAAGTTGAAAAGATAAGTCTGGCAAAAACAGACAAATCAGTTCCTACTTCTTTTTTGTACAAAAAAAATATAAATATTCAAGATCCTGTTAAGCCCATTAATAGGTTCTCGGCATTGTTTCCAAAAGAAGTAGCCACATCTTCTGAAGAAAAACCGGAGTCTACAGAGAAAGTTACTATTGTATCCTTGTTTAAGGATGAAGAAGAAGAAAAGAAAGAATTTGACTCTCAGATCTTTCCTATATATGAACCACTTGAAAGTAGGTTCAACAAATATCCTGCACCTGATCTAGAAGGTAAAGGCAAGCTTCCAGAAGCTCACACTTTCTTTCCCGAATCACATCGAGAATGGAATATTGATAATCTGAGCGTTGGCCAGATCAGACAATTAATTGACATGATGTTCACATAATATAAGCTCAAGTGTTTAAGAGGGAAAAGTGAAATTGAAGCCTACAAGATTATTATTCAGTGTTTCACAGGAACACTGCTCAGGTGGTGGGAGACAAAATCATCTCCCAAACTGCTAGCAAAAATGGAAGCAGAAGTGCTCAAAGACTAAACTAGAGATGTAATCCATAATTCAGATGGTACAACCATAAACAACATGATAGGTGCTTTGACATCTATGATTCTTGAACACTGGTGTGGCAGTGAAAGTGAAATAGGAGATAAGAATGAAGTCATTCTTATGAATTTGAAATGTCACAAGTTGTCACAATATGAAGATTTTCACAGAAACTGGATGCAGAGAATCTATGAGGTAAAAGATTCAAAAAATCTGTTGTGGAAACAGGTTTATCTTGTTGCTCTTCCATCCAGGCTTGTTGATTATATCAGGTCGCAAGAAGTTTTTCAGTTACCATTTGAATCTTATAGTTGGGGTGAGATCTATGCTCACATTACAAAAACGTTGGTGAGTTTATGCACAAGCTCCAAAGTAAACAAATCTTTGGAGAAGCTTTCAAAGCTCCCAAATAAAAAGTTCATCTACAGCAAATATGGACTTACAGTTGATGACCCTTTGGTCAAGAGGAGGAAGGCAAAGAAAAGAGCGAAAAGGGAATACAAACAAAGATTCAAAAGCTACAAAGATCGAACGAAGGATCCTTAGAGATCTAAAAGCCACTCCCCCAAAGCCAGAAAAGGCTATTACAGATATGTCCCCAGGACACATTATTACAGACCTTCTAATATTCATCTCCATACATCTAAGCAAGAGAAATGGAACAGTCTTACCTCCTGGTTGTGTGGAAAGACTAGACACACATCTTCAAGATGTCCAGAAGGAGAAGAGTCTAAGCAGAACCACGGTAAGAAGTCTCAAGCCTTTGTTCAAAGGGGAAGAAATGTCAAGCAAGAAGGAAAGGGATCCATACAATGCATGAAATGCGGTTCCCGCTCTCACAGAATAGAATGCTGCCAAAATGTGGTGATAAGAGACCAAGTACAGTAGCAAAAAATTGTAGAATCATCCTATGATTCTTTTAGTTTTTCATCTCACGAAGAATTGCAAGCACACATGCAAGAATGCTCAGACTCAGAAGCTACATCTTGTTCCTGTCCAAGATCTGAGGAATGTGCTTGTCAGATGAATTACGATTCTGATTCAGAATCATACAGTGATTCCAGTTCTGAAGAAATAAACTTCAGACCCCAAAAAGAAAAGATCTTAATGGCTGCCACAGAAGAAGATGAGATAAAAATCTTATCTCAAATTCGTGCAATGGAAGATGGTGATATGAAGAATCGGTTGATCGAAGCATTCATGGATCAACTCAGATCCAGTTCTTCCAGAAGTTCAGGTAAGAAGCCATTATTTGTTGATGCCTCTTTTGATAGAAATACTAGATCTTTTAAGAGACATAAAGAGAAACCCGATAAGGTGCGATCCCTCACCTTGGGAGAAGTGAGTAGAGAAATTCAAAACATTAAAAATGAGATCTCTGCTTTAAAATCTCAGATTGCATAAATAAAGAAAGGAAAGTAGGTGATAGAAAAAGAAGAAGATGATTCTCATGCATGGGACACTACTGAATATACCAGAAATCCAAATCTTGAAATTATTGAAGCAAAGAAGGATCCTGTATATGGTTTTAAGAAAATGAGACTCCTAGCCATATCCTACCAGCAACATCATGTAAAAATGAACATCTGCGTCAGAGGCGAAATGTTTGAACTCACAACACTCCTTGATTCAGGAGCTGATGTGAACATCTTAAACAAGAAGATTATACCAGCAAAATATTGGGTCTATGCAAAAAGAAATGTAGTAGGATTGGGCAACAAAAATCTGAACTATGAAGTTCCTAAGGCCTCCATCTATTTTGAACATCATTGCATCAATCTGAAATTCGCAGTAGCAGATATCCCAGTTGACTGCATTTTAGGAAACATTTTCCTAGCCGCTGTTGAGCCACATGGGTCAACAAGATTGAAAGGTAATAAAGCTGGATATTTCATTTATGTTCCTACTTCAAAAGGAACAACAAAAAGGATCGAGTTGCCATATATCTCGAATCCTCGAGTTTCTACAATGGTCCAGACTATCCAAGACCTGGACAAAGTAGAAGCCAGATTGTCAGATCTAAAAGATCTGAAATCTACACTCAAGGTTGAAGAACAGCTTAAAGATCCTCAGGTTAAGAGGAAGATTGAAGATTTGAAGAAGCAAATTAAAGAAGAATGCTTCTGAGAAGAACCAAATGCATTCTGGCATAGAAAGCAACATTCAGTTGATCTTCCATATAAAGAAGGATATACAGGTAAACCTTGTAAAAGAAAAGCTATTCCCATGAACAAGGAATACAGAGATCTCTGTGAAAAAGAGATCAGACAACTCTTAGACAGAAAGCTCATCAGGGAATCTGACAGTCCATGGAATTGTTACGGATTCTACGTCAATAAAAGAGCCAAACAAATCAGAGGCATTCCAAGGCTGGTAATAAATTTTAAACCTCTGAATTCTGTTCTTGCAGACGATACCTATCCTATTCCTCATAAAGGAGATCTGATAAGTAGGATAGTCGGAGCTAAAGTTTTTTCTAAGTTTCACTTGAAAGCAGGATTCTAGCAAGTCGCTATTGTAGAAAAAGACAAATTCAAAAATGCTTTCAATATTCCAGCAGACCACTACGAGTGGAATGTCATGCCTTTTGGTCTGAAGAACGCGCCGTCAAAATTCTACAAGGTAATGGACAAAATATTCAAGCCATATTTTGATTGGCTCATAGTATATATAGATGATGTTCTGATCTTCTCTAGGAACATACAAGACCATTTTAAGCATGTACATACTTTCAAGCAATTGGTAAAGCATAATGGTCTAGTTTTGAGCAAAAAGAAGATAGAAGTCCTTCAGACTACTATCAAGTTTCTTGGCCACACCATCTTCAATGGAAGAATATCTCTGCAGAACCATGCGCTGGAGTTTGCAGACAAATTTCCTGATGTTATTACAGACAAGAATCAGTTGCAGCGATGGTTGGGAAGTCTGAATTATGTCAGTAATTTTTATCAGGATTGTGCTACTGACAGGAATGTGCTAAACAAGAGACTTAAAAAGAATCCACCTAAGTGGACAGAAGTTCATACCAAGGCTGTTCAAAATATTAAAGCCAAGGTAAAGTCTCTTCCTATATTATATGTATCAGATGATAATGCATTCAAGATTGTTGAAACAGATGCCAGCAATATTGGATGGGGAGGAATCTTAAAACAGCAAAATGGCGACATTGAACAAATTGTTCAGTATGCATCTGGGACTTGGAATGCAGCTGAGCAGAATTATTCCACCATTGAAAAAGAAGTCAAAGCTGCATGGAATTGCATCAGCAAATTTGATGTCTACCTCATAAACAAACAGTTCTTGCTTAGAATCGATGCCTCAGCTCTTCAAAAAGTTCTAAATAAAGACATCAAAAAGCGAGGAGAGGCCAAATTTGCCACGTGGCAAGCACTTTTTTCAAATTTTGATTTCCAAGTTGAACACATAAAAGGGACAGAAAATTGTCTCCTAGATTTCCTCAGCAGAGAGTACATTTAGCCTCAAGACCATATAATGGTCATAGTCACTGAATGGGATCAAACTGAAAAGCAAGAAGTCCTACGCACTATCCCTGACAATCAAGACTGGGAAGAATACAAGAAAAATTGGAAGCCTACTTGGCAATTAAGGAATACAAAAGTACTGGATGCCAATTTGCAAGCACATATCGACATTCAACATCTTGTACCTGAAAGAAGAGTGTACAGTCCTAAAGGCAGTAAATGGATACATGATATGATTTATAAAAAAGCAAAAAGAGAAGCCAGATTTGTAGAAGATGCTCTGCAACAAGATTTTCATGATATATCAGGCATATGGTGTCATGGTAGGGTCCGCAGTGGAATATATGCAAAATATTTTTGCATTCATAGAACCAGGAACTTAGAATGGCCATGGCCTACACATAATGCTGCCCTTTGGCTAAAAGGAGATCGAAAAATTGTTTTTCCTGACACAGTTTATGATTTTGCAAGATACAAGTAATTATGGTGGGATTTCTTTAATGTTGATGACAAAGAAGAAACCCATTATACTAAATTGAAATTTAGTGCAACGAGAATTTTTCAGAGAAATCTGTAATGCGACTAGCTCCTGAAATGGTGGATTGATTATGGTGTCAACATGACAGCAATGGACCCATTCTATCATGAGTCATACTGTCGAAACCATTGTGATATATGCTTTGAACATAATATACCAGAATGTTTTCACACTATCTATAAAACTGCCAAAGAAATGACAGACTGGAGAAGAATGGACACCTTTTCATGATGTCAATAAGACCCTAAAATAATACATGTGTTGTCACTATGAATGGTTGGTTTTAGCCAAAATAAAGCATCAAATCATTTTGGGAAACCAATGATCGTCCGGAGAATTTTCACCAAAGCTTGGGACAAATTATTGTACAAAAAGTATAGATTCCCCGAAATCACTATTTTCTGACGGTTCTCATGGGCTTGTCCGTTAAAAGCATCCATTATTGTAATAATGTGGTCCAGTCACAGGGACTAAATTGTGGCCAGCTTTCTCATGGGCTTTGTTGTACAAAAGTATCCACTTTGTAAACAATTGATCCACTAAGTAAATAAGTGGAGATAGCATATCCTCCTATAGGATTTACTTTTCCGGACGAGAATATTTGTGCGGATGTCACCTCGGTGTTACCCAAAAGCAATGATTCCATCCAGTTGTCCGATGCTCTACAGGAATGTTTGTGCCCTCTCATTTGCTATAAATTGAGGGTAAGGCTCATCCAGGAGGCATTTGGAGAGTCTTAGAGTCTTAGAGAGTCTTAGAGATCTGAGAAGCCTGTGTATCAGTGTGCTCGTCACTGGTAAGAACCTAAAGTGGCTAGATCTATTAGCAGTAAGTCGAGTCTGTATATGAGTCAAGTCTGTATATTCTGAGGCAGAGCCTATTTGTTGCCAGGTAGCCTCCAGTAATGCTTGTTCCTCTGTGAACGACATAAAGTTCGATAAATGCAATGATAGTCAATCTCTGATAAAGAATTCTCTCTGTCATATATGATTTGTAAACTAAATCCATTCTGAGAAATAATATGAGTATACATTTCCACATCTGAATACTTGTGCACATTTTTCATTATCTGCTGTGGTAGTAGTTGTCTTACAATCTTCATTCGAAGTTCACTGGAAGTTCATTAGGGGTTTTCCAAAGGATCGAAGGGATGCCAGACCATTGTGAGGCGAGGTAGCCATGAGTTGAGGTCGCAAAGCATGTAAGATTTGAGTAGGTTCGCTCTAAGTTCACCACAGGTTCACCAGGAGTTGATTTGTGAAGACAAACGAAGAGACATAGCAAGGCCAAGAGTGAAAGAAAGCTTGTGACAGAAGCCCCTGCTCTAAAATTGGTATCGGGGCCAGTAACGTCTGGTTCACGAGGTTGGTATTCTAATCATCACTCATATTAAAAATGGATTCATTCAGGAAGTCTGTTTCCTTCCGAGAACTAGAAGGCAGAGAGTCATCCGCAGAAGAAAACCCTCTTAGGGACATGTTTGCATCAAGTTCTAGTAAAGTCTTAAATCAAGCAGAACTTGAATATGAAGAGTCGCAGCCCTCTGCTCGTTGGAAGCTACCTAGCATATCTGTTTTTGAAGTTTATGATGACTAATCTATATTTCATTTAAAATCCGCTACTAGGATCAGTATTAGGGAGTCTATAAGTCAGATCCAGGAAAACTCTGACAATATCCAGTCTATTCCTTTATTGGATCCAAAAGCTTTAAAGGTCGAGGCTAAGAGATTGAAAACAAAATATCTGCATTTGGGATGCATTCTAATTGGGATCAACCCTTTGACTCATCAAGGGTTAAATACTTTTTTGTTGACCACAGTCCGTGATCTTACCCATAATAAGTATACCGATTCCCTGATCGGAGGTATAGTTTCCCCTCTGTCACATGGCCCAGTCTATTTTTGACTATTATCCTTGAGACGTTACTGGTTCTGATACCAATTTTAGAGCAGGGGCTTCTGTCACAAGCTTGCTTTCACTCTTGGCCTTGCTGTGTCTCTTCGTTTGTCTTCACAAATCAACTCCTGGTGAACTTGTGGTGAACTTAGTGTGAACCTACTCAGATATTTCATGCTCTACGACCTCAACTCATGGCTACCTCGCCTCACAATGGTCTATCATCCCTTTGATCCTTTGGCGACCCCCTAATGAACTTCCAGTGAACTTTGAATGAAGATTGTAAGACAACTACTACCACAACAGAAAATGAAAAAATTGCACAAGTATTCAGATGAGGAAATGTATACTCATATTATTTCTCAGAATGGATTTAGATTACAAATCATATATGACAAAGATAATTCTTTATCAGAGATTGACTATCGTTGCGTTTATCGGACTTTATGACATTCACAGAGGAACAAGCATTACCGAAGGCTACCTAGCAACAGATAGGCTTTGCCTCAGAGTATACAGACTTGACTCATATACAGATTCGACTTACTGCTAATAGATTTGGCCACTTTAGGTTCTTACCAGTGTCGAGCACACTGATACGCAGGCTTCTCAGATCTCTAAGACTCTCTAAGACTTTAAGACTCTCCAAATGCGAATGCCTCCTGAATGAGCCTTACCCTCAATTTATAGCAAATGAGAGGGGACAAACATTCTTGTAGAGCATCGGACAACTGGATGGAATCATTGCTTTTGGGTAACATCGAGGTGACATCCGCACAAAGATTCTCGTCCGGAAAAGTAAATCCTACGGGAGGATATGATATCTCCACTTATTTACTTAGTGGATCAACTGCTTCCAAAGTGGATACTTTTGTACAGCAAAGCGCACGAGAAAGCTGGCCACAATTTAGTCCTTGTGACTAGACCACATTATTACAATAATGGATGCTTTTAATGGACAAGCCCATGAGAACCGTCAGAAAACAGTGAGTTCGTGGAATCTATACTTTTTGTACAATAATTCGTCTCAAGCTTTGGTGAAAGTTCTCCGGACGATCATTGGTTTTCCTAGAATGATTTGATGCTTTATTTTGGTTAAAACCAACCATTCGTAATGACAACACATGTATTCTTTTAGGGTCTTATTGACATCATGAAAAGGTGTCCATTCTTCGTCTGTCATTTCTTTGGTGGTTTTATAGATAGTGTGAAAACACTCTGGGATATTATGTTCAAAACATGTATCACAATGGTTTCGGCAGTATGGCTCATGATAAACTAGGTCCATTGTTGTCCTGTTGACACCATAATCAATCCACCATTTATGGAGCCAGTCGCATTATAGATTTCTCTGAAAAATTCCCGTTGTACTAAATTTCAATTTAGTATAATGGGTTTCTTCTTTGTCATCAAAATTAAGGAAATCCCACCATAATTGCTTGTATCCTGCAAAATCATAAACTGCGTCAGGAAAAACAATTTTTGGATCTCCTTTTGGCCAAAGGGTAGCATTATGTGTACGGCATGGCCATTCCAAGTTCCTGGTTATATGAATGCAAAAATATTTTGCATATATTCCACTGCGGACCCCTCCATGACACCATATGCCTGATATATCATGAAAATCTTGCTGCAGAGCATCTTCTGCAAATCTGGCTTCTCTTTTTTCTTTTTTATAAATCATATCATGTATCCATTTATTGCCTTTAGGGTACATTCTTCTTTCAGGTACAAGATGTTGAATGTCAGTATGTGCTTGCAGATTGGCATCCAGTACTTTTGTATTCCTTAATTGCCAAGTAGGCTTCCAATTTTTCTTGTATTCTTCCCAGTCTTGATTGTCAGGGATAGTGCGTAGGACTTCTTGCTTTTGAGATTGATCCCATTTAGTGATGATGACCATTATATGGTCTTGAGGCTGGATGTACTCTCTACTGAGGAAATTTGGGAGACTATTTTCTGTCCCTTTTATGTGTTCAACTTGGAAATCAAAATTTGAAAAAAGTGCTTGCCATGTGGCAAATTTGGCCTCTCCTGGCTTTTTGATGTCTTTAGTTAGAACTTTCTGAAGAGCTGAGGCATTAGTTCTGAGCAAGAACTATTTGTTTATGAGGTAGACATCAAATTTGCTGATGCAGTTCCACGCAGCTTTGACTTCTTTTTCAATGGTGGAATAATTCTGCTCAGCTGCATTCCAAGTCCCAGATGCATACTGAACAATTTGTTCAGTGTCGCCATTTTTTTGTTTTAAGATTCCTCCCCATCCAATATTACTGGCATCTGTTTCAACAATCTTGAATGCATTATCATAAGATACATATAATATAGGAAGAGACTTTACCTTGGCTTTAATATTCTGAACAGCCTTGGTATGAACTTCTGTCCACTCAGGTGGATTCTTTTTAAGTCTCTTATTTAGCACACTCCTGTCAGTAGCACAATCTTGATAAAAATTACTGACATAATTCAGACACCCCAAGAATCACTGCAACTGATTCTTGTCTGTAATAACATCAGGAAATTTGTCAGCAAACTCCAGTGCATGCTTCTGCAGAGAGATTTGGCCATTGAAGATGGTGTGGCCAAGAAACTTGATAGTAGTCTGAAAGACTTCTATCTTCTTTTTGCTCAAAACTAGACCATTATGCTTTACCAATTGCTTGAAAGTATGTACATGCTTAAAATGGTCTTGGATGTTCTTAGAGAAGATCAGAACATCATCTATATATACTATGAGCCAATCAAAATATGGCTTGAAGATTTTGTCCATTACCTTCTGGAATTTTGATGGTGCATTCTTCAGACCAAAAGGCATGACATTCCATTCGTAGTGGCCTGCTGGAATACTGAAAGCAGTTTTGAATTTGTCTTTTTCTGCAATAGCAACTTGCCAGAATCTTGCTTTCAAGTCAAACTTAGAAAAAACTTTAGCTCTAGCTATCCTACTTATCAGATCTCCTTTATGAGGAATAGGATAGGTATCATTTGCAAGAACAAAATTCAGAGGTTTAAAATTTATTACCAACCTTGGAATGCCTCTGATTTGTTCGGCTCTTTTATTGATGTAGAATCCATAATAGCTCCATGGACTGTCAGATTCCCTGATGAGCTTTCTATCTAAGAGTTGTCTGATCTCTTTTTCACAGAGATCTTTGTATTCCTTGTTCATGGGAATAGCTCTGCTTTTACAGGGTTTACCTGTATATCCTTCTTTATATGGAAGTTCAATTGTATGCTGCTTTTTGTGCCAGAATGCATTTGGTTCTTCTGAGCAACATTCTTCTTCAATTTCCTTCTTCAAATCTTCAATCTCCTCTTAACGTGAGGATCTTTAAGCTATTCTTCAACCTTGAGTGTAGATTTCATATCTTTTAGATTTGATAATCTGGCTTTTGCTTTGTCCAGGTCTTGGACTGTTTGGACCATTGTAGAAACTCGAGGATTCAAGATATATGGCAACTCGATCCTTTTTGTTGTTCCTTTTGAAGTAGGAATAGAAATGAAATAGCTAGCTTTGTTACCTTTAAATCGTGTTGACCCATGTGGCTCAACAGCTGCTAGGAAAATGTTTCCTAAAATACAGTCAACTGGTATATCTGCTACTGCGAATTTCATATTGATGCAATGATGTTCGAAACATATGGAGGCCTTAGGAACTTCGTAGTTGAGCATTTTTTTTCCCAATCCTACCACATTCCTTTTTGCATAGACCCAATATTTTGCTGGTATAACTTTCTTGTTTAAGATGTTCACATCAGCTCCTAAATCAAGGAGTGCTATGAGTTCAAACATTTCACCTCTGATGCAGATGTTCATTTTTACATGATGTTGCTGGTAGGATATGGCTAGGAGTCTCATTTCCTTAAAACCATATACAAGATCCTTATTTCCTTCGGCAATTTTAAGATTTGGATTGCTGGTATATTCAGTAGTGTCCCATGCATGAGAATCATCTTCTTCTTTTTCTATCACCTACTTTCCTTTCTTTATTTATGCAATCTGATATTTTAGAGCAAAGATATCATTTTTAATGTTGTGAATTTCTCTACTCACTTCTCCCAAGGTGAGGGATCACACCTTATCGGGTTTCTCTTGATGTCTCTTAAAAGATCTAGTATTTTTGTCAAAAGAGGCATCAACAAATAATGGCTTCTTACCTGAACTTCTAGAAGAACTAGATCTGAGTTGATCCATGAATGCTTCGGTCCACCGATTCTTCATATCACCATCTTCCATTGCACGAATTTGAGATAAGATTTTTATCTCATCTTCTTCTGTGGCAGCCATTAAGATATTTTCTTTTTGGGGTCTAAAGTTTATTTCTTCAGAACTGGAATCACTGTATGATTCTGAATCAGAATCGTAATTCATCTGACAAGCACATTCTTCAAATCTTGGACAGGAACAAGATGTAGCTTCTAATTCTGAGCATTCTTGCATGTGTGCTTGTAATTATTCGTGAGATGAAGAACTAAAAGAATCATAGGATGATTCTGCAATTTGTTGTTTCTGTACTTGGTCTCTTATCACCACATGTTGGCAGCGTTCTATTCTGTGAGAACGGGAACCACATTTCATGCATTGTATGGATCCTTGTCCTTCTTGCTTGACATTTTTTCCCCTTTGAACAAAGGCTTGAGACTTCTTGCCTCGGTTCTGCTTAGACTCTTCTCCTTCTAGACATCTTGAAGATGTGTGTCCAGTCTTTCCACACAACCAGTAGGTAAGACTGTTCCATTTCTCTTGCTTAGATGTATGGAGATGGATATCAGAAGGTCTGTAATAATGTGTCCTGGGGACGTATCTATAATAGCCTTTTTTGGCTTTGGAGGAGTGGCTTTTAGATCTTTGAGGATCCTTCCTTCGATCTTTGTAGCTTTTGAATCTTTGTTTGTATTCCCTTTTGGATCTTTTCTTTGACTTCCTCCTCTTGACCAAAGGGTCATCAACTGTAAGTCCATATTTGCTGCAGATGGACTTTTTATCTGGGAGCTTTGAAAGCTTCTCCAAAGATTTGTTTACTTTGGAGCTTGTGCATAAACTCACCAGAGTTTTTGTAATGTGAGCATAGATCTCACCCCAAGTATAAGATTCAAATGGTAACTGAAAAACTTCTTGCAACCTGATATAATCAACAAACCTGGATGGAAGAGCAGCAAGATAAACCTGTTTCCACAACAGATTTTTTGAATCTTTTACCTCATAGATTCTCTGCATCCAGTCTCTGTGAAAATCTTCATACTGTGACATCTTGTGACATTTTAGATTCATAAGAATGACTTCATTCTTATCTGCTATTTCAGTTTCACTGCCACACCAGTGTTCAAGAATCATAGATGTCAAAGCACCTATCATGTTGCTTATGGTTGTACCATCTGAATTATGGATCACATCTCCAGTTTCATCTTTAAGCACTTCTGCTTCCATTTTTGCTAGCAATTTTGGAGATGATTCTGTCTCCCACCACCTGAGCAGTGTTCCTGTGAAACACTGAATAATAGTCTTGCAGGCTTCAATTTCACTTTTCCCTCTTAAACACATGAGTTTATATTCTGTGAACATCATGTCAATTAATTGTCTAATCTGGCCAACGCTCAGATTATCAATATTCCATTCTCTATGTGATTCGGGGAAGAAAGTGTGAGCTTCTGGAAGCTTGCCTTTACCTTCTAGATCAAGTGCAGGATATTTGTTGAACCTACTTTCAAGTGGTTCATATATAGGAAAGAACTGAGAGTCAGATTCTTTCTTTTCTTCTTCTTCATCCTTGAACAAGGATGCAATAGTAACTTTTTTTGTAGCCTCTGGTTTTTCTTCAGAAGATGTGGCTACTTCTTTTGGAAACAATGTCGGGAACCTGTTAATGGGCTTAACAGGATCTTGAATCTTTATATTTCTTTTGTACAAAAAAGAAGTAGGAACTGATTTGTCTGTTTTTTCCAGACTTATCTTTTCAACTTTCTCATTCAAACTAGATATAAGATTTTTAGTAGTATCAAGATGATCTACTATTTTGTCTTCTACTTCCTCTATCATTGTCAAAGATTCTTTGGCATCAGAATGAACAACAGATGAAGTATACTGTACATCATTGAGGCTTTTGTTTACCTCATTTATTAAGACTTGAATAGTGTCAAATTGTTCCTTTATTTCTGCTGCTTTTGTTGTATTGACCTCCAGGCCTTTAATGGCTATACTGGTCTAGTTTATTTGTTCACTGGATTTCTCGATTCTCCCGTCTATGCCTAAAGCATTGTCAAAGGGTTTCTTTCAACCTTGGCCTTGATGTGCCTCTTCGTTTGTCCTCACAAATCAACTCGTGGTGAACCTGTGGTGAACTTAGTGCGAATATACTTAGATCTTTCACGCTCTGCGACCTCAACTCACGGCTACCTCACCTCACAATGGTTTGGCATCCCTTTGATCCTTTGGCAAACCCCTAATGAACTTCTAGTGAACTTAAAATGAAGATTGTAAGACAACTACTACCACAAAAAACAATGAAAAATGTGCACAGGTATTCAGATGCGGAAATGTGTACTCATATTATTTCTCAGAATGGATTTAGATTAAAAATCATATATGACAGAGAGAATTATTTATCAGAGATTGACTATCATTGCATTTATCGGACTTTATGTCATTCACAAAGGAACAAGCATTACCGAAGGCTACCTGGCAACAGATAGGCTCTGCCTCAGAATATACAGACTTGACTCATATACAGACTTGACTTACTGCTAATAGATCTGGCCACTTTAGGTTCTTACCAGTGCCGAGCACACTGATACGTAGGCTTCTCAGATCTCTAAGACTCTCTAAGACTCTAAGACTCTCCAAATGCGAATGCCTCATGAATGAGCCTTACCCTCAATTTATAGCAAATGAGAGGGGACAAACATTCCTGTAGAGCATTGGACAGCTGGATGGAATCATTGGTTTTGGGTAACACCGAGGTGACATCCGCACAAAGATTCTCATCTAGAAAAGTAAATACTATGGGAGTATATGTTATCTCCACTTATTTACTTAGTGGATCAACTGTTTACAAAGTGGATACTTTTGTACAGCAAAGCCCACAAGAAAGCTGGCCACAATTTAGTCCTTGTGACTGGACCACATTATTACAATAATGGATTCTTTTAATGGACAAGCCCATGATATCCATCAGAAAACAGTGATTTCGGGGAATCTATACTTTTTGTACAATAATTCGTCCCAAGCTTTGGTGAAAATTCTTCGGACGATCATTGGTTTTCCTTGAATGATTTGATGCTTTATTTTGGTTAAAACCAACCATTCATAATGACAACACATGTATTCTTTTAGGGTCTTATTGACATCATGAAAAGGTGTCCATTCTCCGTCTGTCATTTCTGTGGTAGTTTTATATATAGTGTGAAAACACTCTGGGATATTATGTTCAAAGCATGTATCACAATGGTTTTGGCAATATGACTCATGATAAAATGGGTCCATTGTTGTCCTGTTGACACCATAATCAATCCACCATTTCTAGAGCTAGTCGTATTGCAGATTTCTCTGAAAAATTCCCATTGTACTAAATTTCAATTTAGTATAATGGGTTTCTCCTTTGTCATCAACATTAAGGAAATCTCACCATAATTGCTTGTATCCTACAAAATCATAAACTGTGTGATGAAAAACAATTTTTGGATCTAAGTTCCTGGTTCTATGAATGCAAAAATATTTTTCATATATTCCACTGCGAACCCCGCCATGACACCATATGCCTGATATATCATGAATGTCTTGTTGCAGGGCATATTCTGCAAATATGGCTTCTCTTTTTTCTTTTGTATAAATCAAATCATGTATCCATTTACTACCTTTAGGATACACTCTTCTTTCAGGTACAAGATGTTGAATGTCAGTATGTGCTTGTAGATTGGCATCTAGTACTTTTGTATTCCTTAATTGCCAAGTAGGCTTCCAATTTTTCTTGTATTCTTCCCAGTCTTGATTGTCAGGGATAGTGCGCAAGACTTCTTGCTTTTGAGATTGATCCCATTCAGTGACTATGACCATTATATGGTCTTGAGGCTGGATGTACTCTCTGCTGAGGAAATCTGGGAGACAATTTTCTCTCCCTTTTATGTTTTCAACATGGAAATCAAAATTTGGAAAAAGTGCTTGCCATCTGGCAAATTTGGCCTCTCCTGGCTTTTTGATGTCTTTAGTTAGAACTTTCTGAAGATCTGAGGCATCAGTTCTGAGAAAGAATTGTTTGTTTATGAGGTAGACATCATAAACAAACCCTTTGACTCATCAAGGGTTAAATACTTTTGTGTTGGCCACAGTCTGTGATCTTACCCATAATAAGTATACTGATTCCCTGATCAAAGGTATAGTTGCCCCTCTGTCACATGGCCCATTCTATTTTGACTATTATCCTAACTTCTTAGTTTATGTCTTTGATGAAACGATTAATCAAATCTTGTAGTTGCGGATCCAGACCTCAGGGTTTGACATGCATCAAAAAAGACATAACATAGCCATACAATCCATAGGATGCTTTCAACATACTAATACTTTATGGCAAGCCATACACCATACACCTAGTCGTGATTCTAAATCAAGTGTTGTTGTTCTCACTGATTCAAAGAATCAGAAAATAGAACATCAAACTATCAGATGGGTACACCTTACCTTTCCTGAACACTAGGTCGTTGCTAATCCCAAGCCTCCTACTCTAAAAGGAATAACCTCTGTTGATATCAAAGAAAACCGGTCTTCTGAAGTTTTTTCTTTTCCCAGAAGATCTACCATTGATTATAGAGGTATTGAAAAAGCTTGCAAAAGTTCAAAATATTATCGAGATCCTTCCATTTTTGATACCACTTGTTCTAGCTCCACTGCTTGTAAACATATTTCTCTTTTTGAGTTTTCCAAAATAGTTAATTTGAGTTTTCCAAAATAGTTAACTTCAATCCTTTAGAAGTTACATGTCCAGAATGTAAAGCTGTTGTAAATCTATGTATGCCTGCCGAATCTGTCATACATGAAAATCACCATCCCAGAACGAGAGAAGCTCCTCCTTCCACTTCAATAAATCCATGCCCGTACCCAAAATGTTCAGACATACCATTCCCACATGAGCTAGAGTCTGACCATGTACTGATGATGCATGAGATTATTACTCTTGAACGAGAGGATCCTAGATTGATAGAGATGTTAGTATCATGAGGCCAACCAAACCCAAATATGGCTTAGGATACCTTGAGCAAGCCAAAGGTCTAATTCCTACCTGCAGATTTGGTCCTATTCCAGATGACTGTAAAAAACCTGCAGTCATGGAGATGCACAAGTTCTTTACTCTCATGTCTAGTTGTTTAGAATTAGAGATAAGTTCCAAGTGGATGAAAGCTATGCTGAATTGGGACTTATTCACTAATCCAGAAGCATAACAATTTGGCTTAAGCCATTATTGAAGAGAAGAAGAAATTAGCTGAAGATTGGAAGCATTATATGGAAATTACAAATTCTTGGATTTCCTCTTACGAATGGAAGAAAAATGTTTCTCTTGAAGTCATGCTAACTGCTTCATCTTATTCATCATCTACCAAACATACTTGGGCTGCTTTGGATGGTAGTAGAGTAGGGACCCCATCTGCGTTTCCTCCATACAGAGGAATTATTATTGCAGAAAATCAAAATGCAGCTAAGGCAATTCCTTTGGTACAAAAGGATGACAATGCTTTAGGCATACATGCGAGAATCCAGAAAGCCAGTGAACAAATAAACTGGACCAATACAACCATTAAAGGCCTGGAGATCAACACAACAAAAGCAGCAGAAATAAAGGAACAGTTTGACACTGTTCAAGTCTCAATGAATGAGGTAAACAAAAGCCTCAATGATGTACAGTATACTTCATCTATTGTTCATTCTTATGCCAAAGAATCTTTGACAAAGATAGAGGAAGTAGAAGACAAAATAGTAGATCATCTTGATACTACTAAAAATCTTATATCTGGTCTGACTGAGGAAGTTGAAAAGATAAGTCTGGCAAAAACAGACAAACTAGTTCCTACTTCTTTTTTGTACAAAAGAAATATAAAGATTCAAGATCCTATTAAGCCAATTTATAGGTTCTCGGCATTGTTTCCAAAAGAAGTAGCCACATCTTCTGAAGAAAACCAGAGGTTACAGAGAAAGTTACTATTGCATCCTTGTTCAAGGATGAAGAAGAAGAAAAGAAAGAATCTGACTCTCAGATCTTTCCTATATATGAACCACTTGAAATTAGGTTCAACAAATATCCTGCACTTGATCTAGAAGGTAAAGGCAAGCTTCCAGAAGCTCACACTTTCTTTCCTGAATCACATCGAGAATGGAATATTGATAACCTGAGCGTTGGCCAAATTAGACAATTAATTGACATGATGTTCACAGAATATAAGCTCATGTGTTTAAGAGGGAAAAGTGAAATTGAAGCCTGCAAGACTATTATTCAGTGTTTCATAGGAACACTGCTCAGGTGGTGGGAGACAAAATCATCTCCTAAATTTCTAGCAAAAATGGAAGCAGAAGTGCACAAAGATGAAACTTGAGATGTAATCCATAATTCAGATGGTACAACCATAAGAAACATGATAGGTGCTTTGACATATATGATTCTTGAACAGTGGTGTGGCAGTGAAAGTGAAATAGCAGATAAGAATGAAGTCATTCTTATGAATTTGAAATGTCACAAGTTGTCACAGTAAGAAGATTTTCACAGAGGCTGGATGCAGAGAATATATGAGGTAAAATATTCAAAAAATCTGTTGTGGAAACAAGTTTATCTTGCTACTCTTCCATCTAGGTTTGTTGATTATATCAGGTTGCAAGATGTTTTTCAGTTACCATTTGAATCTTATACTTGTGGTGAGATCTATGCTCACATTACAAAAACGCTGGTGAGTTTATGCACAAGCTCCAAAGTAAACAAATATTTGGAGAAGCTTTCAAAGCTCCCAGATAAAAATTCCATCTGCAGCAAATATGGACTTACAGTTGATGACCCTTTGGTCAAGAGGAGGAAGGCAAAGAAAAGAGCCAAAAAAGAATACAAACAAAGATTCAAAAGCTACAAAGATCGAAGGAAGGATCCTCAGAGATCTAAAAGCCACTCCTCCAAAGCCAGAAAAGGATATTATAGATATGTCCCCAGGACACATTATTATAGACCTTCTGATATCCATCTCCATACATCTAAGCAAGAGAAATGAAACAGTCTTACCTGTTGGTTGTGTGGAAAGAATGGACACACATCTTCAAGATGTCCAGAAGGAGAAGAGTCTAAGCAGAACCACGGCAAGAAGTCTCAAGCCTTTGTTGAAAGGGGAAGAAATGTCAAGCAAGAAGGAAAGGGATCCATACAATGCATGAAATGCGGTTCCCGCTCTCACAGAATAGAATGCTGCCAAAATGTGGTGATAAGAGACCAAGTACAACAACAAAAAATTGAAGAATCATCCTATGATTCTTTTAGTTCCTCATCTCATGAAGAATTAAAAGCACACATGCAAGAATGCTCAGACTCAGAAGCTACATCTTGTTCCTATCCAAGATTTGAAGAATGTGCTTGTCAGATGAATTACGATTCTGATTCAGAATCATACAATGATTCCAGTTCTGAAGAAATAAACTTCAAACCCCAAAAAGAAAAGATCTTAATGGCTACCACAGAAGAAGATGAGATAAAAATCTTATCTCAAATTCGTGCAATGGAAGATGGTGATATGAAGAATCAGTTGACTCAGGCATTCATGGATCAACTCAGATCCAGTTCTTCTAGAAGTTCAGGTAAGAAGCCATTATTTGTTGATGCCTCTTTTGACAGAAATACTAGATCTTTTCAGAGACATCAAGAGAAACCCGATAAGGTGCGATCCCTCACCTTGGGAGAAGTGAGTAGAGAAATTCACAACATTAAAAATGAGATCTCTGCTCTAAAATCTCAGATTGCAGAAATAAAGAAAGGAAAGCAGGTGATAGAAAAAGAAGAAGATGATTCTCATGCATGGGACACTACTGAATATACCAGCAATCCAAATCTTGAAATTGTTGAAGGAAAGAAGGATCTTGTATATGGTTTTAAGGAAATGAGACTCCTAGCCATATCCTACCAGCAACATCATGTAAAAATGAACATCTGCATCAGAGGCGAAATGTTTGAACTCACAACACTCCTTGATTCAGGAGTTGATGTGAACATCTTAAACAAGAAGATTATACCAGCAAAATATTGGGTCTATGCAAAAAGGAATGTAGAAGGATTGGGCAATAAAATGCTCAACTACGAAGTTCCTAAGGCCTCCATCTGTTTCGAACATTAATGCATCAATCTGAAATTCCCAGTAGCGGATATCCTAGTTGACTGCATTTTGGGAAACATTTTCCTAGCTGTTGTTGAGACACATAGGTCAACATGATTGAAAGGTAACAAAGTTGGCTATATCATTTCTGTTCCTACTTCAAAAGGAAGAACAAAAAGGATCGAGTTGCCATATATCTCAAATCCTCGGGTTTCTACAATGGTCCAGACTGTCCAAGACCTGGACAAAGCAGAAGCCAGATTGTCAGATCTAAAAGATTTGAAATCTACACTCAAGGTTGAAGAACAGCTTAAAGATCCTCAGGTTAAGAGGAATATTGAAGATTTGAAGAAGAAAATTGAAGAAGAATGCTGCTCAGAAGAACCAAATGCATTCTGGCATAGAAAGCAGCATACAGTTGAACTTCCATATAAATAAGGATATACAGGTAAACCCTATAAAAGCAGAGCTATTCCCATGCACAAGGAATACAAAAATCTCTGTGAAAAAGAGATCAAACAACTCTTAGACAGAAATCTCATTAGGGAATCTGTCAGTCCATGGAACTTTTACAGATTCTACGTCAATAAAAGAGCCAAACAAATCAGAGGTATTCCAAGGCTGGTAATAAATTTTAAACCTCTGAATTCTGTTCTTGCAGATGATACCTATCCTATTCCTCATAAAGGAGAAATGATAAGTAGGATAGCCGCAGCTAAAGTTTTTTCTAAGTTTGACTTGAAAGCAGGATTCTGGCAAGTCGCTATTGCAGAAAAAGACAAATTCAAAATTGCTTTCAGTATTCTAGCAGGCCACTATGAGTGGAATGTCATGCCTTTTGGACTGAAGAATGCGCCATCAAAATTCCAGAAGGTAATGGACAAAATCTTCAAGCCATATTTTGATTGGCTCATAGTATATATAGATGATGTTCTGATCTTCTCTAGGAACATCCAAGACCATTTTAAGCATGTACATACTTTCAAGCAATTGGTAAAGCATAATGGTCTAGTTTTGAGAAAAAAGAAGATAGAGGTCTTTCAGACTACTATCAAGTTTCTTGGCCACACCATCTTCAATGACCAAATCTCTCTGTAGAACCATGCGCTGGAGTTTGCAGACAAATTTCCTGATGTTATTACAGACAAGAATCAGTTGCAGCAATTGTTGGGATGTCTGAATTATGTCAGTAATTTTTATCAAGATTGTGCTACTGACAGGAGTGTGCTAAACAAGAGACTTAAAAAGAATCCACCTAAGTGGACAGAATTTCATACCAAGGCTGTTCAAAATATTAAATCCAAGGTAAAGTCTCTTCCTATATTATATGTATCAGATGATAATGCATTCAAGATTGTTGAAACAGATGCCAGTAATATTGGATGGGGAAGAATCTTAAAACAACAACATGGCAACACTGGACAAATTGTTCAGTATGCATTTGGGACTTGGAATGCAGCTGAGCAGAAATATTCCACCATTGAAAAATAAGTCAAAGCTACGTGGAACTGCATCAACAAATTTGATGTCTACCTAATAAACAAACAGTTCTTTCTCAGAACTGATGCCTCAGCTCTTCAGAAATTTCTAACTAAAGACATCAAAAAGCCAGGAGATGCCAAATTTTCCAGATGGCAAGAACTTTTTGCAAATTTTGATTTCCAAGTTGAACACATAAAAGGGAAAAAAAATTGTCTCCCAGATTTCCTCAGCAGAGAGTACATCTAGCCTCAAGACCATATAATGGTCATAGTCACTGAATGGGATGAATCTCAAAAGCAAGAAGTCCTGCGCACTATCCCTGACAATCAAGACTGGGAAGAATACAAGAAAAATTGGAAGCCTACTTGGAAATTAAGGAATACAAAAGTACTGGATGCCAATCTACAAGCACATACTGACATTCAGCATCTTGTACCTGAAAGAAGAGTGTATCCTAAAGGCAGTAAATGGATACATGATATGATTTATACAAAAGCAAAAAGAGAAGCCATATTTGCAGAAGATGCTCTGCAACAAGATTTTCATGATATATCAGGCATATGGTGTCATGGCCGGGGTCCGCATTGGAATATATGCAAAATATTTTTGCATTCATAGAACTAGGAACTTAGAATGGCCATGGCCTACACATAATGCTACCCTTTGGCCAAAAGGAGATCCAAAAATTATTTTTCCTGACACAGTTTATGATTTTGCAGGATACAAGCAGTTATGGTGGGATTTCCTTAATGTTGATGACAAAGAAGAAACCCATTATACTAAATTGAAATTTAAGTACAACGGGAATTTTTCAGAGAAATCTGCAATGCGACTGGCTCCAGAAATGGTGGATTGATTATGGTGTCAACAGGACAGCAATGGACCCAGTTTATCATGAGTCATACTGCCGAAACCATTGTGATACATGCTTTGAACATAATATCCCAGAGTGTTTTCACACTATCTATAAAACTGCCAAAGAAATGACAGACGAAGAATGGACAGCTTTTCATGATGTTAATAAGACCCTAAAAGAATACATGTGTTGTCATTATGAATGGTTGGTTTTAACCAAAATAAAGCATCAAATCATTTTGGGAAAACCAATGATTGTCCGGAGAATTTTCACCAAAGCTTGGGATGAATTATTGTACAAAAAGTATAGATTCCCCGAAATAACTATTTTATAACGGTTCTCATGGGCTATTCCATTAAAAGCATCCATTATTGTAATAATGTGGTCTAGTCACAAGGACTAAATTGTGGCCAGCTTTCTCGTGGGCTTTGCTGTACAAAAGTATCCACTTTGTAAATAGTTGATCCACTAAGTAAATAAGTGGAGATAGCATATCCTCCCGTAGGATTTACTTTTCTAGACGAGAATATTTGTGCGGATGTCACCTCGGTGTTACTCGAAAGTAATGATTCCATCCACCTGTCCGATGCTCTATAGGAATGTTTGTCCCCTCTCATTTCCTATAAATTGAGGGTAAGGCTCATTCAGGTGGCATTCGCATTTGGAGAGTCTTAGAGTCTTAGAGATTTGAGAAGCCTGCGTATCAGTGTGCTTGGCGTTGGTAAGAACCTAAAGTGGCCAGATCTATTAGCAGTAAGTCGAGTCTGTATATGAGTCAAGTCTGTATATTCTGAGGCAGGCCCTATCTGTTGCCAGGTAGCCTTCAGTAATGCTTATTCCTTTGTGAACGACATAAAGTCCGATAAATGCAATGATAGTCAATCTCTGATAAAGAATTCTCTCTTTCATATATGACTTGTAATCTAAATCCATTCTGAGAAATAATATGAGTATACATTTCCGCATTTGAATGTCTATGCACATTTTTCATTGTCTGCTGGGGTAGTAGTTGTCTTACAATATTCATTCGAAGTGTAATTCATTAGGGGTTTTCCAAAGGATCAAAGGGATGCCAGACCGTTGTGAGGTGAGGTAGCCATGAGTTGAGGTTGCAGAGCATGCAAGATCTGAGTAGGTTCGCACTAAGTTCACCACAGGTTCACCAGGAGTTGATTTGTGAAGACAAACGAAGAGACACAGCAAGGCCAAGAGTGAAAGCAAGCTTGTGACAGAATCCCCTGCTCATCAAGGGTTAAATAGTTTTGTATCCATTTATTGCCTTTAGGGTACACTCTTCTTTCAGGTACAAGATGCTGAATGTCAGTATGTTCTTGCAGATTGGCATCCAGTACTTTTGTATTCCGTAATTGCCAAGTAGGCTTCCAATTTTTCTTGTATTCGATTCCACCACTAAGCTAACAGGAATAGAGTAGTTAGATGTTGCCTTTTATTTTTCAATATAATAAACTCGATTTAAATGTAATCATGGTCTCAAGAATCCTTTCTCGTTTGTCTATTATTATTACAACCCCACATTGTGATGCCTTAAGATCACCAGCGGTGACATGCAGCACCGACGATATTTTCTTTGCAAGTTATACAATTACTCTAACCTAGGCGACAACTACTTATCAACCCTTCTTACTTGGCCAATTTTTCAAGTTCATTTTCCCTCTTATTCACTCTTTATATAAATATGTGATATCGTAACTTCAACATAAGCAACGGAAATAAAAATTCATTAACAGTGCGATATCGTAAAGCCAACAATGTGCGATGAACAAGAGAAACATATAAAGTGGGAGGGGAAACTCCCAAACAAGTTCACCCCTTGAATTTTATTAACTTCAAGTATATTACAACACAAATAAAACCAAGCTTGGGCTGAACCCCAAAGATTTGTTGCCACAACACATAACCAAATTTCATGCAACACTTAAGCTTCACACTTCAACAATACATCAATTTTCTTTATAAACAGACAAGGGCACCCTATGGCTCACCCTATTCATAGAAACCCAACTGAAAACTTATCCCAAGTCTGCCTATCTTGTGCTAGGCAAGCACATGCCCTATGCCTTTCTACCTATTCACTCCCTCTGCCTGTTCACAACCTCAGAAAATTATGTGATATTACAGATATTGCATATGTAATATATTGATGCCTTCCTCTCTCGTGCCTTTTCTCTTTTATATCCATCCCAAGTCACCTATTAACTCTAATCGATGCTCCTTTGCATATTTAAGCGGACCTTACATCTTGTGCAGGTTCCCCTTGCCAAGAAGGTGTGCCCCTAGATCAACCCATTGCAATGTTTTGAGAAGCCCTACTGTTGGTGTGATCATGCCCCTTCATAACTTTGAGTCGAACCTTCACTTTGTTTTTGTTGTGGAGTTGGGGCGCTCATGGTATGCGTCAATTCCCTCCCAACTCATGTAGTTGACATGCCTTCACCATGCAAAACCCCTTCATCTTGGATTCTTGGCATACACGACACGCGATGCCCAATGTTGGTCGCCTGTTGCCCCACCTTCATGAAAGCGTGCCTAGGGCATGCACCTGTCGTCACCGTGCACAATATGTTTCACCTATGTCGCTCTTACTTGTGCCCTCCCATCACCTTGTGTGCTTATGAAGCAAACCCACCTGCTAGCATTTAGGCGCCCCACCTTTGTGTGGGCACATGCATGGCGCACATCCTCCTTTCCTAATATGGCATGTTCGCCTTGTGTTGGGTGCCCAACAGCCCACCTTTGTGTGACTGCACGACCCATCCAACCATAGTTCACCAAGTCACCTCCTTGTCGCATGAGTGGGCGCCATGGCTTGTGCGACCGGCCCCACCATATTGATTTTCCAATACAGTTCCTCTTTTCAGTTTTTCGCTACTCCAAGTGGTCGTGGGTCATCATGGGCGCCTATTGGCCTTAGTGGCAACTCGGGGCCCTAACATCCTCCCCTAGTTTAAAAAGGTTTTTTCCCTCGACAACAAGACCATTTGACTAACTCCATCGCCAAGTTCAAATCGTCAGAAAGTGTCATTAGCTCCAATGTCTCCATCTCTCCTTTTTCCTTGTTGCATGAACTCTTCGCCTTCTTCACACGAACCATCATCAAGGCTCATGAGTTCATTTACGAAAGACTTTTGAATGTCACGGTCATCAGCCACAAATTGTCACAATTCTCCACACTACCCCATCTCATGGCAGGTTTCCCCCCTCCAACTTGATTGTAATGTATTAATCACAATTCGCATCATGTCAACCCACCATATGCCATCATATGAACTTCTGCTGCCATACTCCAACTCAACTCCATTACATCTAAACGCTCTTGTCGACCTCATGAATTGAACTAGGTGGGTGATCAGTCCAACATCACATTCAACCCATGAGAATGCACCTCCTCATGCCTTCGCTATTTATTCCACCAGCACTTGTCACATGATTTCCTTCAAGAATTATTCACATGTGATGCTCCTCCAAGCATCACTTCTTCATGCTATGAGGCCTCTTTCTTCAAGGCCCCTTTGTTGTGGTGGTGCAACACCTCTTACTCCAGCAAGGCACTCCACTCACCTATCCCCAAAGATTCTAGTGCATGGCAAGGGTCAGGAAATTGCCTCCCTGACTCTCAACCACCCATGTATCATATTGATGTTGCATCCTTAACTATTTTTTCACACCATTAACCTCTTTCTTAATGCGTCCTAACTTAGCAAGTCTCTCTTCGGTCTACTGAAAGTCATAGATTCCCATAGCATATTTGCAAAATTCCACTATGTCTTCCATATCCCTACCTACTTCCTCACTTCCTTCACTTGGCTGGAAGAAGCACTTGGTCCTCCTCCCTCTTTAGAACTTTCTTAATGAATACTTACGGTAGAAGTCACTCCTTCCTTTTTGCGATGGGAGGAGTTATTCCTCCACCTTCATCCCTCTTCTTCTTCGTTGCTTATGCAACAAAGCCAATAAATTATTCTCCTATGTTACTTGAGTCAACCTTCCAACTTCTTATTGTTCCACACATGTTCATGCTTCACATTTGCATCTATTGTAGCGGCTACAACCACCCTCCAAAATTTTTCCTTAGCTTCGTTTTGGAGCCTCCCTACCAACCATCCTTAGCAGCATGTCTTGCACTCTCAAGTACATAAGCTTCATTGGTTTTTTACTAGCTCGCTAGCCTGTGCATGATAGCTTGCTTCACTCCCCTCACAGGATGCCACTTCGGACTTGGACCAGCTATTGGCTGAGCAGTTCCCTCAGAAAATTGCGGAAATCTGACTGGAATCCTGCTGGGCCCAGAAATTGCGCAATCCTGTCAAACAACATTCCCAGTGAAAATTGCGCAATCTGTCCCGGCAGTGCAGCTCAACCCAGAAATTGCACAATTCTGGGCAGTAGTCAGGTGCTCCTCTCAGAAATTGCACAATTCTAGGTAGCAGTCAGCTGCTCCTCCCAGAAATTGTGCAATTCTGGGCAGCAGTCGGCTGCTCCTCCCAAAAATTTCTCAATCCCTCTGGACATCCAACCCAACTCCTCCCAGAAATTGCACAAAAATATGTCTCAGTCAAGCAGGTTGTTGCATGTGCCTTTAGGTTGACCAGTTCCCTCTGGGACCAAGAAAACTTGACTTGCATGCATGGGCTTCTTTTTCACGAAATAGAAAAAAGAAACATGTAAGAATCATCCCTAGGTTTTAGGGAGCTATTTTAGTAGCTAGAGGTTACATGAAAAGATCGTTTTAGAAACTTTCCTGCAAGTGTCGTTTTTTCCTAGATTTGTGGTATGCATGTCATTAGCCTCAAACTTATTTATTTGATGCTTCATACCTCATTCCTCACATTGATCTTGGAGCTATGACATCCCATAATACATGTAGGAGTCTTTGGCACACACAGCGCAACAATTTTCGGGTAAGTCTGCTTTACTTGACTTTTGCAACATTTCTATTGCTTTTTGTGTTTTGGCTTGTGTGAGTGTTGTCTGCTTCATTTCTATGAAGGCTTGTTTCCATTTTCATGCATGTTAGCTTGTACAAGCACCGTTTCATTTTTCGGTTGCATCTCAATGTTGTCGCATGCATGACACTGTTTTGCACGAATGGTCGTCGATTCGCCAACTCGTTTCATAAATGTAGGTTGTTCATTTTTTTGAATCTTGCATTCGTTGTATGCATGTATGATCATTCACTCATGCTTACACTCAATATCGCCATGAATTCACATCTCCATTTTCTTTCAGTTGCCCGTTGGCGGGTCTGGGTAACCTTGGCTCGAACTCTGCCTCTCCTGGACATCATTGCACAATTATGAGAGGGAAGGCTCTACCTTCCTCCCAAAAAATGCACAAATCTGGCTAGTCAATGCCCTCTAGTCTTAGTTTGCGAAATTCTCAGAGGCAGTGACTGTTGGCCCAGAAAATTGAGCAATGCAGTCCTAGGGCTTGGAACACTTGCCAACTAAAATTGTGCATTGCACAATATCAACACCCAATAGAACAGTCTAGATTGTGGATTATGCAATTCCAATAGTCAACCAGCCTCCCGACAGCCTGAACTACCTTTTTCTTAGTTTCAGTGGTTAGTCTCCCAGCCTCCTAGTGAAAATTCGACAATCCTTGCTTGCAGTTCCGCGGGTATGTTGCATGTCATCCCTCAAGTTTGAATTGGTCTTTACTAACATATTTCTTGCCATGCATGTCGTCATGTCTCTAGATATAGCAAGTGTTCATCCGTCTCTCAGCAGTTCAGGATCAATGGCCTCCAAGGGAGCAGGATTAAAGGACATCGAAAGAAGCACAGTTGGAGCAATAGTTGAGCGAGTGTCTATGAGTTTGTCGATATAAAAAGACACCAAGCTAGTCATAGACAAATACATCAATATGAAATGGAAATAGGTCAATTATGCATTCTCAAACAGATTTGGGGAAGATCTTGAAGACCGCCAAGTCTATGTCAACATTCACAAGTCCGGCTTGTACTGGATTACATGCAGGTATCCTGTGTTCCCATGCACGGACATGATACATTGGATTGTCTCGCACACTGACACCGAGACGATGTCAATGAGCAGTGTCAGTGGGACATATATTGCTACCTTTAGGGCACAGGATTATCAACAAATGTACCACTTGCCGTAGCCAGTGATCACTACAGAGACACCCTTTGGCATACTTAGCAGCAATGCCAACTCTAGGGATATCTTAAAGAACTGGGTGAGGAATCCATCCAAGATCAGGATGACACCCAACTTGATTTACAAGACGAAGATATTGCAGAAGGCGTATTAGTACTTGGTCATCTTTGCATGTCACTTGTATGGCCAAGAGAGCACGAAGACCTTCCTGGAGAGTTGGGTGATCGCGTTGGACCAATTGCCCAGTGAAGGCAAAGCATGCAACTGGTCCAACATGTTTGCTCACAGGCTGAAGGAACAGGTAACAGGAGCTCGAGAGCCACCCAAAGGTGAGCAAGCAGAAATCTACATGTCCGCATACATCTTGGATGCAATCTGTGCCCACCAGGAGTTCCCGATCATGAAGTGGGAATGGACACCAACGAAAACCTATGTCAATACTTATTGTAAACTGTTTTCCAAATGCAGCTTTCGAGGAGTCATCAAACAACTCTCAGATCATTTTGTCACCTCGGTGTACAAGATGATATTTGAGTAGGATCCACCTTGCATGTCAAAGGCAGCAATGGAGGCACTAATCGACATAGCAGATTGGTATGCCTCACCTCTTGGCACCTTCATACGGATGTATAGCATGGAGAAGCCTCCGCATGTTTTGTTGAAGTTTTCCATGGAAAAGCTCATCATGTAAGAAGTATCATACCACATCTCTGCACGGCTATCAGCTACGCTGCACTGAAAGAAGAAGGCACCTTGGCCCACTCTTCCACTGCAGATCAGGTTGTACGATAAATGGAATCTCAATCATACAGATGCCAAAATAGAAGAGTTCAAGAAATATCCTTTCGGCACCAGAAGCTTTAATCCGTATGACTCACATTGTTTTGTGAAGGATCACTACGCAAGAGTACAGTTTCTATGGATCCATGGGGCACGCCATTGTGCTAAGGAAGACCCATGGAGATATTGTCACAACTTCTCTAGGCCCAATGAACTGGTCGACATCGTTGTGGAATGGTTAGCGAAGCAGCATCCAGGAAAGCACCAGCAGCAACAACAACAGAGGTAAACATACGAGCGTGTGACAAAGGCAAGAGAAATATTGTTGACAGCATAGAGGTAGAACAAAGCTGCAAGTTTAGAGCATGCCCACTTGTGCAAAAAGTAGATTTGGAAATGGAGGCGAAGAGGCAAGAATGCGACAGGAGGACCACGCAAAGGCAGAGAGAAAAATAGGGGATGGAGGAGACAATGAAGGAGTTGCATGAGTTGAAGGAGAAACTCCAGAAGGAACAAGAGTTGCACAGACACGAGAATGAAGTGCAACAATGATAGATATAGTAGGGGGCGCAACATACACAAATTAATGAAATTGCACCTGTACAAGTAGTAGACTCATCCGAGTAGCTGGCACAAAGCAGACAGGGTGAGCAGTCGCAGGAGTAGGACTTCGCTCAAGAGATTGAACGAGTACTTGAGTAGGTGGATACAGAGATGGAGCAACCAGAGTTAGAGCAAGATATCGACCTTATGCCTTACAACCAAGAGGTTGACCCACCAGCTTCACCGCATCCGAAAGCAGAGCAGGTCTCGAGCGACCAAGGAGATACTCAGATCCTTGGAGACAATCTGCAAGAAGAGATTCATAACATATCATTTGACGAGTGGCATCATAGATTTTTTCAATCATGCAAAGTGTCTACTCTGAATGACCACACATCTCCTACGGAGTTTGAGGAACAAGTGATCATATCTGACGTGCGCAAGCATCCAACAACATTAGTCGATGCTACCAGAGCATATGTCGAAGCCACTAGCTTGAGTGCTCACTTCTTGATAGCGGAGAATCAGTGAATGGCTAAGGAGTTATAGACGACCAAGTAGGGAGGAGAACTGGTTATAGCATCCGCCCGAGCAGAGTTGAAGAAGGTGATATTGGACGAATTATTGTTCCTTGAGACAAACAAGCAGGCATTGTACTCCAGATTTGGTACCATGCATAAGGAAGTTGTCCACATTAACGGTTGGTGGCAATGATGTCCTAGGAGAGCACATATCTTTTCAAACATGGGTGCTGTTGTCGATCAAATGCAAACATGGACAATGAGATACAAGGGAGCCCCATTGAACTTTCCCAAGATGATGAAGCAAAGACTGGTCAAGCTGAAGGCACGCATCAAGATTTAGATCCAGAACTATAAAGAACTCCCGAAGCTCATCAGTAGTTTGTAGGCTTCCCATGCATGGGTATTTAGAAGCATGGATGTTGTTGTGTGCATACATGTGATCCCATCTATTGGGTCACTCACTGTAGAGTCTCTACTTTACACCTACTTGACTATCATTTCCCTCAGTTTTTCCTCAGCTTTTCTTCACTTTTGCCTCATTTTCACTGTAAAACCACCCAGATCATTACATTAGGTGTCATTAGGCATGATCAAGTAAGTTTTGCTAATGGGTGACTGTTTGTTTAGATTTTGACATACTTGCAGGAATCCCGCAGCTATCTGATGATCCTGCAGCCTTTTTGTTAAACGCAAGGTTCCACGTGTCAGTTTGCCAGATGAGCCACATGGGCACTTAGGTATCAACGTGCTCGAGGTTCCTGTCCCATTTTTCCATCCATCCACATCATCTTTACCCCTGGTCAAAGCTGGTCAAGTTACGGTCAACTAAAGGCTGTTTAACGGTGATTGTGAGCTGCTAGGTCACGTCAGCTTAAACGGTGACTTGTCCACGTTTTTCAGATGGTAGGGGACATGATCCAACATGGGATTCATTGCCCATGACGACAGAAGCACCAGCTCATCCACGCAGCCGTATGATGTGTCCAGGAACCATAATTATGCATTACAGTTAGTTGTTTTTCAGTTAGTAGCTGTACGTGTTAGGCTATCCTAGAAATGCATATAAATAGCTGCGTCTGCGTACGCTCAACAGACTTTTTTATCAGTTGTAATTTCTGAACTTGTGTTAATTTTAAGAGCGTTGTGAACTCTGTTTTTTTTAGTGCTATTCTAGCACTCTGTTTTGTACACTTTTGCAAATGAAGGAATAGACATAGTGCTGTTTTGAAGCTTCCAGATCTCTGAGTTTTCTTGTGGCTGAATGAATAGAGGGCCCCTGTTCATCTTAGCCTCTGTAAAGTATTTTATGTTCAGTATTTACTTATTTTCTCATTCAGCATTCCTTTAAGCATGTATAGTTTCATTTATTTGATTTCTTTTCTTTCAAGCTGATCAGTATTACTTCTTTGCAGGTTTCTTTTAGCCCGGGATTTGTTTTTATGTGTGTGTGTTTGCTTTACAAACTAATGGTATTTGAAGTTGACAGATTCAAGTTGCTGCCTTTGTTTTTATAGCTGATTTTTAATCTTATTTCTCAAAGAGCTGCTAACACATGAATGATCTTCTATCATAAATTGTTATCTTTTAAGATCAGAATACCACTAACTTGCAGCTGGCTTTGAGTGCTTTTTAGACTATTCTTTCACTACTTTCTAATCATACTTTGCATAGTACATATGGCTGAAGTAGAGAGTTAGAAAGAGCAAAACGTTATCACTAGTCTTTAAAGTAGATTTTTGGCTTTGAGTGCTTTTTAGACTATTCTTTCACTACTTTCTAATCATACTTTGCATAGTACATATGGCTGAAGTAGAGAGTTAGAAAGAGCAAAACGTTATCACTAGTCTTTAAAGCAGATTTTCTCATTTTTAATCACTTTTCTAATTCAACTTAAGCTACTTTCTTTCCGTGCTTTACACAGTACATGTGTTTGAAGCAGCGAGTTAGAGAGAGATAATCTTTATCTTTGGTTTTAAAAGTGACTTTCTTTTCTTTTATTTGCAGCTGCATGAATGGTGTCTAGTGCCATTGGAAGTGGTTATTTGCTTTCAAAGTTATTTCAAGATCTTTCAAGTCATTTATTTCTTTCAAGCATTTCCTTCCAAGCAAGTAGTTAAAAATCACTAATCACACACTCTCACCCATTTAGGATTCACACTACACACACACCATTACTCACTTGTTTATAAATCATCATTCCATCTTAGGAACATAATTAACCACAACAACACCCCCAACGATAAGAAAACTCTAAGAGGTTACTTAAGTACATATAGTACACCTTCACTTCATCAGCTTACGAGCCCCGGGTTGACAATTAATACTAGCAATTTAGACAACACTAAATTGACTAAACATTTTGGCGCCGTTGCCGGGGAAGTGAAATTAAGTAGCCATATTCTTAGAAAAAAAAAACATAAAAAAAATTTTCAAGGAAAGAAGTTAATAGCCTATCTAAGTATGCTCTCCTCTTGCACTTCAAAGTGATCTGGAGGATCAGAAAGGAGAAAGTTATTGATTTAGTAGTTTCTTGAGTATGCTCTCTTCTTGCACCTAGAGTGACCTGGAAGATCAGAAAAAGAACTATTAACTTGACTTGAAGAAAAATAAAAAAAAATGACATGCATAGAGCTAGAGATTCTAGAGGAAGGTTTTTAGCTAGAGCTCGAAGTTCAATCTTTTCAAGTCCATCTGCTTCAAGAGAGAGACAAGAGACACCTCCCTTATCTCCAACCGAAACTCCTAGTCCTAGAATTCTTGGAATTCAAGAGCCTAGAGTTGATTCTCCTACACCTTCTATTGAGTTTGAACCAGCAAGAGACTCTTCTCTTTCTCCTACAGGAAAACCAATTGTAATTGAGGAAATAGACTCACCTGAAGAAGAAGGAGAAATCTCTTCTCATTCACCCTTTGTAGAGGAACCAGAAGATTTTGAAATCCCTAGGAGAATCATCATGGCAGAGGAAGAAGGAGGTGGTAGAGGTAGAGGTAGAGGAGGAGGAGGAAATAACAATAATAATGGAGGAGGTAGAGGGCCCATTGGAGGAGGAAATAGAGATGGGGATAATTAATTTGGGTTTCCCATTGTTAATGAGGATTCCCGAGCCACTATGAAAAACATATCACCATCCGTCCTCCCAAATTTCCATGGGTTAAGAACTGAGGACCCTAAAACATTCTTGTTTGAATTTTAAGTTGTGTGTCGAACCTATGACTATCTGGATGATACTCAGAAACTCAAGCTGTTCCCCTCAACATTAAAAGATCAAGCTTTGAAATGGTTCATGGGGTTACTTACTCAATCCATTAGGACTTGGGATGAAATGAAACAAACCTTTTTGGATAGGTATTTGGACTATTGTATGCCTACTAATCACAAGGACGAGGTATTTAAAATGATGCAAAAAGAAGATGAGAGCTTAGAAGATTTGCTTGAAAGGTTTCAATATAACTTAAAAAGAGCAAAGATGAGTAGCCTAGATGAAGAGACCTTAACAACCCTCTTATTAAAAGACATTAGGGATGAATGGATAGATATCTTAAACATGATGGGGAAAGGGGATATCTCTTAACTTTCTCTCAATGATATAGCAGAACTTTGTATCCATCTCTCAAGGGGCAAATCAAAAACTCAAAAAGGGCCTAGAGATCCTTCTCTCCTTAGGGCAAATAAATCTGCAACAGGATCCGTGAGTAGGGCTGAAATCGGCAGTATGCTTGATGAATTTAAAACTGACATCTTAGGGAGTCTTAGTGAACAAATTGATACCCTTAAGATCCAAAACAAACAAAAAGCAGAAGCTGAGGCTATGACCATTTTTTGCCCGAAGTGTAGAAAGAAGCATGCTTTAAGGGAATGTCCCTTGGAAGAAAATGTTGTAGAAACATGTGTCATTTGCTCAGAAACTCATGAGACCAAGGATTGTCCTTCAATCCCTGGCCTCAAAGCAGTCTTTCAAGAGGATCCAAACACACTTGAATCTCTCTGTTTTGTTGCAAGGAGACCTTGGCAAGGACAACAGAATCAAGGGTTTAACAACTCTATGAATTCTCAATCCCAACCAAATTGGAATCCTTGGCAACAACCTTGGCCTCAACCACAAAATGCTTTTCAAGCATGGTTGCAAAGCATGCAAAATCCTTATGCGAGACTTGCTCAATTCTATCAATATCCTCCATCATTTCAGAATCAGCAAGCTCCCCAACTTCCAAATCAAGGTCAACAATTATCATTGCCATACCCTCAACAACAACAAACTCCTCCACAAAATCAAAATTCTCAACTCACCCAGCAGAAGTCAAATCAACTTCCCTCTCAGCCATTACCAAACCCAAATAATAGGAACCCTCAAAATGCTTATGTGATGGAAGGTCAACCATTCCCTACCTATATGGTTGTTCCTCTCAATGAAGTACAACTCAGATCAGGTAGAATCTTAGATCAACCTTCCACAAGTGTTCAAGAACCAAGCATTTCTGAGGAAGAATCTCTCAAAGTCAATAAAGGTTCTGAAGTATCACTTCAAACCCAAAAAGAAAAAGAATCAACTCCCTTAGTTGAGCAACCCACATCTTCAGCTACTCCTCCTTTTCCTGAAAGATTGCAAATTGACAAAGGAGTGGAGAAGCAGATTTGGTTGCCTGACTATAGCTTTCTAGATGAATTGAAAAATGTTTGTATCAAGATTCCCTTGTTAACAGCCATTAAGGAGATTCCCATTCTAGCAAAGATGATAAAGGAGTTGAGTTTGAAAAAAACAATAAAAAGAACCAGAGATACCAAAAGGATACATCTAGTTGGAAAAATTGCAGACATTATGATGGGTAAGATTACCATGCAAAAGTA
The DNA here is from genome assembly GCA_031772625.1 of Pinus tabuliformis. NCBI lineage: Eukaryota > Viridiplantae > Streptophyta > Pinopsida > Pinales > Pinaceae > Pinus > Pinus tabuliformis. The sequence continues at coordinate 1,915,426,074 of CM062818.1, forward strand.
TGTGGATCCCGGTAGTCCTATTGTCAAAACCCATATTAATGGGGTTGAAATCCCAAATACCTTGATTGACTTAGGAGCCGCTATCAACATCATGAGTAGACAGACCATGGATCAGTTAAAGCTTCCTAACCTTCTCTTTACACCTACTTTGCTGCAACTTGCAGATAGATCAATCATTAAACCTGATGGTGTATTAGAAGACATTCCTGTCTCTCTAGATTCTTGGGAATATCCAGTTGATTTTATGATTTTAACTCCCAAGAACAATCTAGGAGGACATCCTCTTATTTTAGGAAGACCTTGGCTGGCCACAGCTGATGCTTTCATAAGTTGTAGGTCTGGGGACATGTACATATCAGATGGTAATTCTACCAAGAAATTCAACTTGTATCCTCCCGCAAAGGCAATAACAAAAATAGGAGAAGATGAGTGGATTGATGATGAGGATACCCTTCAACCTGTTCTAACCATCTCTGAGATTAGTGAGGACAGTGAAATTCTAAATACATTAGAAAATTTTGAGATACCTTTAGAATATGACTCTTCACAGTTTCAGTTAGATGCAGACATTGAATATCTCTCCTCTAGACAGATGTCTCTCTTCTCAATGGAAGAGTTTGGTAGTTCTACAGTTGAAATCTTTCCAGGAAAAACATTAAACATTAACAAGAACTTGGAAAGACTACAACAAGAAGAATTAACTAAACTGTTGCAAAAACATTCCACTGCCTTTGCATGGGAATACACTGACATGAAAGGAATCGACCCTAAGACTTGTATTCATCACATTTATATTGAAGAAAACAGCAGACCTATTAGGCAGCCACAAAGACGGATGAATCCAAATCTTAGGGAAATTGTGAAAGAAGAACTTCAGAAATTGCTCAAGGTAAACTTCATTTACCCCATTTCAGATAGCCAATGGGTTTCTCCCTTGGTTATAGTGCCCAAAAAGAATGGTAAATGGAGAGTTTGCATTGATTATCGAGAATTGAACAAAGCAACCTTAAAGGATCATTTCCCTTTACCTTTTATTGATCAGGTACTAGACACTTTAGCAGGTAAAAAGTATTTCTCATTCTTGGATGGTTTTAGTGGTTACAATCAAATTCAGGTAGCACCTGAAGATCAAGACAAAACCACATTTACTTGTCCTTGGGGAACTTTTGCCTACCGAGTACTCCCTTTTGGATTGTGCAATGCACCCGCTACATTTCAAAGGGCTGTACTAGGAATCTTTTTAGATTTGATTCATGATTGTGTAGAGGTATACATGGATGATTTCACAGTTTATGGTAATACATTTGAAGAAGCTTTGGCAAATTTGGAAAAAGTACTGGTAAGATGCAAGGAAACAAATCTTTCTTTAAGTCATGAAAAGTGTTTTATGATGTTTACTGAAGGGATTGTTTTAGGACATCATATTTCAGGAGATGGAATCAAAGTTGATAGATCTAAAGTCGAAGTCATCTCTAAGTTACCTATTCCTAATTTCCAAAGGGATGTTAGAAGTTTTCTTGGATTTACTGGTTATTATAGAAGATTTATTGAAAACTTCACTAAGATAGCATCCCCTCTTTTCAAACTCCTTACTAAAGATTGTGAATTTAAGTGGGATCCTGAATGTCAATCTGCCTTTGAAGCCTTAAAGACTAGAATATCTGAAGCACCCATTCTAAGGGGTCCAAATTGGAAACTCCCTTTTCACATTTCTACTGATGCTTCAGATACAGCTTTAGGAGCTGTTTTGGGACAAAAGGATTTGATCCCTTATGCCATTTATTACACAAGTAAGAATTTGACTCCCACTGAGTTAAATTACACTATTACTGAAAAGGAATTTCTAGCCGTTGTTCATGTGATAAACAAGTTTAGACACTATATAACCGGCTATGAAACCTTTGTCCACACTGATCACTCTGCCATTAGATACCTCATGAACAAACCAGTCACTAATGGTAGAGTTACAAGATGGCTTTTGCTTTTACAAGAATTCAACATAACTGTGTTAGATCGACCAGGTAAACAGAACACAGTAGCTGATTTCTTGTCTAGAATCCAAAACACTAATGAGGACTCTCCTGTAGAGGATAAATTTCCAGATGAGTATTTGTTTGCAGTAACTACCAAAACCCCTTGGTATGCTGATATTGCTAATTATTTAGTTACTGGAAAGTTACCTTTACATTTATTTCCTAATGAGAAAAGGAAAATCATTCAGGATAGTTCACATTATTCTTGGATTTCTAATGAATTGTTCAGAACAGGGCCAGATTTGATGATCAGAAGATGTGTACGGGAGGATGAAATGCCTGACATCCTTAAGGCATGTCATGACGAACCTTGTGGCGGACACTTTGCTGATAAGAGGACTGCTTATAAAATCCTTTCATTAGGATATTATTGGCCTTCTCTCTTTAAGGATGCAAAGCAATATGTTAAAAGGTGTGACAGTTGTCAGAGAGTTGGGAGACCAACTCTTTCAAATGAAATGCCACTATAGCCACAGGTATGCATCGAACCCTTCGAGAAATGGGCTCTAGATTTTGTTGGACCAATTAATCCACCATCCAAGAAAAACAGATATATATTGGTTTGTACTGATTATGTTACTAAGTGGGTAGAAGCTATAGCATTGACTTCTGCTACTGAAAATTCAGTTGTTCAATTTCTTTTTAAGGATATTTTCACTCGTTTTGGTGTCCCAAGAGAAATTGTAACAGATCAGGGGAGCCAATTTACATCAAGAATGATGGAGAAGCTTATGGAGGAGTATAAGATCAAGCATAGAACATCTACTCCATACCATCCGCAAGCGAATGGTCAAGTAGAATCTACAAATAAAGTTCTTGAAAGCATCATCACAAAGACTGTTCATCTTCATAGAAGAGATTGGGCGGAAAGGCTTCCTGAAGCCTTATGGGCCTATAGAACTACATGGAGGAACACCACAGGACATTCTCCCTATGAACTTGTTTATGGGAAGGAAGTCCTGTTTCCCATTGAGTTCCAAATCAAGACCTTCAAGACAGCAGTTCAATTGGGGATGAGCTTATCAGAAGCCCAGAAGCACAGAATGGACCAGTTAAATGAACTAGATGAAATGAGACAAGATGCAATTCTAAGGACCGATCTAGTTCAACACCAAAGAAGCAAATGGCATGATCGACATATCAAAGAAAAGAAGTTTCAAAAGGGTGATTGGGCACTCTTGTTTGATTCAAAATTTAAGGACTTCAAAGGAAAATTTCAAACTCATTGGCTTGGGCCATATGAGATTGATGAAGTCTTTAATAATGGAGCAGTTAGAGTGAAGACTATTGATGAACTTCAAACTCCCTTTATTGTGAATGGCCACCGGTTGAAAATTTACCACAAGCCACTCTCAAAAGAGGAGTTTGTTAAGTTGTTCCAAGGCGATTCTGAAATGAGGCTGGTGGAGAAGAATTCTTCTCCTCCATCAGCCTAATCTCTATTTCTTTCAATTTCAATGAAAAAAAAATAAAAATGTATGAGCCTGAAAACCAATCTCTGATTGGCAGTCTCATGCAGAAAACATAAGGTGAAAATCAGGGTCACCTGACACCTCATGTTTTCCAAAAAAAAAATAAAAAAAAAATCTCTCTCTCTCATCTCATTTCGCCATTTCATCCATTCCATCTCACCATCTCATTCCATCTCACCATCCTCACTTCACCTCACTGTTTTCCACCCATTCATCCATTCATTCATTCCATTTCATTTCATTAATAAAGTTTTTTTCAGGAACTAAAGTTATTTTGTGCAGCTGAAGGACACCATTGCAGTTCCCGCAGCTATTTGGCAATTCTGCAGCCATTTAGCCTTTCTGCAGCCCTCTGCACCTGCACAGAGAAACACAGTCTGTCTGAGAAATATTTACAGTTCAAAAATCATCAATGACAAGTAGGAAAGAATCATGTAATAGCAATAAAGTTGACAAAGGGTTAGTGGCAAATTATCAGAAAGCAAATCAAACGCGGATCTGAGGTACGTTTTAAATCTTAAACCTATAGTTATTTCATTACGCAGAATTTTCTGGGTTATGTCTTTTTGGCCACTAATTGTAATGATTACCCATTTTCTCTACCATGCGACCACATATCCACGAATCCTCCACGTCTATTAGTTCATGATAACCACGATTTCGAAAATCACCGTCGGCTGCTTCTGCCATTAAGGCTTTCGTACCCTAGTGACGTAACCTACCGTATTACGACTCTCTCAGTCCTCATCCCACAGCCATGTGTTAACCTACAACCGAAATCTGAGAATCTAGCCGTTTCACTCATTATTTCGAAACCCTCTACGCTCATAACACTCCATTTCACGCTGTTCCATTCTCTCATCTCCCTCATTCCGTTTCACTCACTACGATTGCCTCCATAAACCATACTCTATTTTTCCTCTTTGCTCATTCTGAGAAACAGTGAATACGTATAGCCAGTAAAGCCACCGTTTCACTGTGTTCACACTGTTTGTCCACCATTTAACTCTGTTCAAGCCGTAAATTCTCTGAGTCTAAGGCTGTTGCTGAACCCATACATCCTCTGTTCCATAAAATTCTGAACAAGAGCCGAGGATTTTCTGTGTAAAGCCACCATCAAAATCGTGTTTTAAGACAGAGCCGTAGGGTCAATGGGAAAACTTTTAAGGGCTGAACCAGAAGGTTCGAAATTCTTGGAGGCATATCCTCAAGTTGAGGAGGCATTGCAAAAAGCCAATTGGCTACAGTGCATCAAGAAGTTTAAAGGCTACCACAAGGAAGTAACAAAAGCCTTTGCAAGGTCATTCAAAGATAAAGACAGTCAAGTGGAGGTGGGTGATTTAACATTTGCAGTCAGTGAGGGGAGCATAGCAAAAGCTACATCTCTTCCACAAACCGGAGAACGGTGGTTCAAAAACCGGGCAGTCTAAGATCAACAATGGAAGCAGATTTTTAAAAACCCGGGTATGGACACAAGTATCTTCACCAAAGGAATCCCTGTCTCTCATGTTAAAGAAGAATGGAAAATTTTACTGTTGTTAGTGCAAAAGTTTTTCACATGTGAAGGGAGATTTGGGGTTTTATACGTTTATCATGGTAAAATTATGCTGCAATTTCAAGGAGAACATGATATAAATCTTCCCTACTTTCTATTCCAAAGCCTTAGAAAAATGTGTTCCATGGCTCAAAAGAATCCACGAAACATTGAAGCATATCTTGGTCATCATAGTCTTGTCAAGTTGTTAGTGGAGGAACAATTAAAAGCCAAACGAGACACCTGGGAGAGATTCCTTGTGAGAAATCATTTTGAAGAAGCTGGAGAAACCTCTGTGCCTAGAAAAAGTAGAAGAAAAAGAAAAGAGGATACCCCTGAAACTGATATCTTAGAGGGAACTGTCCAAGGACAGACTGTAGAGGAAATAGAAGTACATCATCCTGAACATGAGATTGAGCCTGAACCTACTGTGGACAGTGCTCAAAAGATTATCTCAGAAACCCTCTCTGAACTTGCCAAAGAAGCTGCCAAAAAGAGAAGAGAAGATAAAAAGAAACAAAAGCAAGACAAGGGAAAATCCATAGTTCAAGAAACTTATCAGACTCCAGAGCATTCTAGTGATGAAGAGAGAGATAGCCAGCCCTTAGCACAAAGGTTAGCTAAACTCCATGAGAAAATTTCCCTCTCCAAGAAAGTAAAAGTACAAAAACCAAGGCAAAAGGCACAAAGAGAAACACAGAGTGTTGCCACTGTAAGAAGGAGTAGCAGATTGCAGAATAAAGATAAAACCACAAGGACACTTTTCATTGATCTAAGCACACCTGAGAAGGGTGCTATAAAATCAGATTTTGAAGGTAGTCCACAACATGATGAAGCTACCGCTCCAAGGGAGGACAGTCCATTTCAGCAGGAGTTTGAAACAGAAATTGAACATGCACACAGTCCAAGAAAATCACCAATGATTGATCCAGCGCAGCAAGAAGCATACAATTATTTTGAAACATTGGAGCAGACCACTGCTGGTCCAAATAATATCCTACCTCATGAGCAGCAAATAGATGTACTCAAACAAGAGATCTTTGAACTTGAAGTGCTAAATCGCCACATTAGGCAGGAAAATGAGAAATTGAAGGAACAAGCAAACATTGACAAAATGCTTCATAATAACACCATGCTGCACCTAGCCGTCTGCAAAAAGAAAAGCAGTGAACTGAAGAAGAAATGTAGAAGGCTAAACAGAGCACTAATCAATTTGAAATTCAGATGCTTGTTCAAAAGACCAAAAGTCAATATCTCTACACAGAGGAAGAAGAGGAGGTTGGATATCCTAGCAGAGGCATCCCAGCAAATGGATTGAGCTGTGTTTTCATTGCATGAGGACATGCAATACCCTCGTAGTGGGGGTATGTAGAGTCTCTACTTTACACCTACTTGACTATCATTTCCCTAAGTTTTTCCTCAGCTTTTCTTCACTTTTGCCTCATTTTCACTGTAAAACCACCCAGATCATTACATTAGGTGTCATTAGGCATGATCAAGTAAGTTTTGCTAATGGGTGACTGTTTGTTTAGATTTTGACATACTTGCAGGAATCCCGCAGCTATCTGATGATCCTGCAGCCTTTTTGTTAAACGCAAGGTTCCACGTGTCAGTTTGCCAGATGAGCCACATGGGCACTTAGGTATCAACGTGCTCGAGGTTCCTGTCCCATTTTTCCAGCCATCCACGTCATCTTTACCCCTGGTCAAAGCTGGTCAAGTTACGGTCAACTAAAGGCTGTTTAACGGTGATTGTGAGCTGCTAGGTCATGTCAGCTTAAACGGTGACTTGTCCACGTTTTGCAGATGGTAGGGGACATGATCCAACATGGGATTCATTGCCCATGACGACAGAAGCACCAGCTCATCCACGCAGCCGTATGATGTGTCCAGGAACCATAATCACGCATTACAGTTAGTTGTTTTTCAGTTAGTAGCTGTACGTGTTAGGCTATCCTAGAAATGCCTATAAATAGCTGTGTCTGCGTACGCTCAACAGACTTTTTTATCAGTTGTAATTTTTGAACTTGTGTTAATTTTAAGAGCGTTGTGAACTCTGTTTTTTTTAGTGCTATTCTAGCACTCTGTTTTGTACACTTTTGCAAATGAAGGAATAGACATAGTGCTGTTTTGAAGCTTCCAGATCTCTGAGTTTTCTTGTGGCTGAATGAATAGAGGGCCCCTGTTCATCTTAGCCTCTGTAAAGTATTTTATGTTCAGTATTTACTTATTTTCTCATTCAGCATTCCTTTAAGCATGTATAGTTTCATTTATTTGATTTCTTTTCTTTCAAGCTGATCAGTATTACTTCTTTGCAGGTTTCTTTTAGCCCGGGATTTGTTTTTATGTGTGTGTGTTTGCTTTACAAACTAATGGTATTTGAAGTTGACAGATTCAAGTTGCTGCCTTTGTTTTTATAGCTGATTTTTAATCTTATTTCTCAAAGAGCTGCTAACACATGAATGATCTTCTATCATAAATTGTTATCTTTTAAGATCAGAATACCACTAACTTGCAGTTGGCTTTGAGTGCTTTTTAGACTATTCTTTCACTACTTTCTAATCATACTTTGCATAGTACATATGGCTGAAGTAGAGAGTTAGAAAGAGCAAAACGTTATCACTAGTCTTTAAAGTAGATTTTTGGCTTTGAGTGCTTTTTAGACTATTCTTTCACTACTTTCTAATCATACTTTGCATAGTACATATGGCTGAAGTAGAGAGTTAGAAAGAGCAAAACGTTATCACTAGTCTTTAAAGCAGATTTTCTCATTTTTAATCACTTTTCTAATTCAACTTAAGCTACTTTCTTTCCGTGCTTTACACAGTACATGTGTTTGAAGCAGCGAGTTAGAGAGAGATAATCTTTATCTTTGGTTTTAAAAGTGATTTTCTTTTCTTTTATTTGCAGCTGCATGAATGGTGTCTAGTGCCATTGGAAGTGGTTATTTGCTTTCAAAGTTATTTCAAGATCTTTCAAGTCATTTATTTCTTTCAAGCATTTCCTTCCAAGCAAGTAGTTAAAAATCACTAATCACACACTCTCACCCATTTAGGATTCACACTACACACACACCATCACTCACTTGTTTATAAATCATCATTCCATCTTAGGAACATAATTAACCACAACAACACCCCCAACGATAAGAAAACTCTAAGAGGTTACTTAAGTACATATAGTACACCTTCACTTCATCAGCTTACGAGCCCCGGGTTGACAATTAATACTAGCAATTTAGACAACACTAAATTGACTAAACACTCACCGAGGCAAGGACAAAGGTACAAGTATGATTGGAGCTTGACTCGTAATTTGACGAGTTGATGTGCATAGCCACCAACGTAAACTTGGCTATTAGTGCAGATACCATGCATTAGTATGTCGTTGGTTCGGTCGCACTCAAGACAATGATGTGAATGTTATTAGACGAGTTGGACAGATGAGCTAGAATAGTGTACCTAGATGCAACAGAGGCAAGTGTTCATTTCCAGAAAGATGTGACCACAAAGTACACAGACACCATCATGAACTACCGAGCATGGCATCAGTTTGCTACTGTTGACCATCATGAGGATGTCCAAGAGCTGGTCTTTCCATAGTTGTCCGAGTCATAGTGATGTCTTGCATTGCTTGCTCAAGACTATTTTGTCTCACATGGGTACATGTGCAGATTGTATGTAACATCATGTCAAGTGGAAGTTCAAGTGTCAATAGCTGAATGTAATAGTCATAAAGTAGTTGAAGAGTCATGAGGATAGGTGAACAGACACAAAGGGGAATTTCAAGGGTCACCCCATCCTTTGCTATATATAGTCCCTGATAACTCATTGTAGAGGCTTTTGCTCATCTAAGCTTATGATAAGAGAATCTTAGAGAAAGCTTGGAGAGTATTGTAACGAGCCTTAGCTTCTCCACATTGCAAAGCTAGTACATCTCTTTGGAGGAGCAGGTGCAGTGACTGTAACGTTCCACTGTCGGGACTAGTGGTTGGTCATGGTTGTATTGTATGATTGGAACTTTCACTTCTTAATATAACAGAGCGAGTACGTTTCATGCATATGTTGTTATTGTATTTCAGCTAACTTTTTTACTCTAATGATATATGTATATGTTTGCTTACACATGCATATATGAACTTTTTCTTTTTAAGTATGTATGAATCTTGTCGAGATGTGCTATTGGTTTAACCATCACTTTGGATTGTTAGCTTACTTGCTTTCCAGTTTGTGATGCATCTTTTCTCATTGTTCCCTTCTTAGCCACATGATTTCACAGGTTTCGAAGGGGTGCACTCACCTCAGTTTCCGCGTGTTAGAACCGTTCGTGCACCTTCCTCAGCAATAGGAGCAATAGGAGCAATAGGAGCATCTTACTTTCCTATGTGTGCAACTGTGATCAAGGCGATACCGTATGGCCCACTGCTAGGACTCCTACCCCAAATGGTCTGAGGTCTAATTGAGACTTCTTATCGGGGAGATCCCATGACATGTTGTCGGGTCCAACACCGTCAACATATCTAGTGCTAGAAGGAGGGCCAGACGACAAGCTGTGTCCTCTCATCCTATTTTGAACCTTTTCACATCTATCATGGATTCTATTAGACTCATCACTCCGTGATGTTTTTCGCATGCAAAACCTCTGAACATCACGAGGGAGTTTTTTAATCTCTTGTCCAAATTCACGTATGATGGTGAAGGTGAAGTAGCCTGGCCTAAGTAATTAGAAGACTTATATGAATACCTTGAGGATGCAGACGAGTTTCATGCAGAGGAGGTCAGTCTGTTACTTGCGTACGAACTTCACAAATCCCCACAACAGTGGTGCTGGAGTTTGCCTCCAAATGATGTGCAGTCACTTGAGAAGTTTTGTGATCTCATTGAATTTACTTTCCATCATTTTTATCCAGAACCTCTGGACAAAAAACTGTTACAACAATGGAAGGCCCCGCATGTATCGCTTATGGAATTTTGGGACCACTTCCGTATGTTGCAGTTTCAAGCTCCGAAAAGTCAGATGAAATTCTAGTATCTCATGGACACATTTGAATATTGCCTTACCAAATCTGTCAATCCTAAAAGAAAGTTTAAGTCGAAGTCTCACTCAGCATACTTCAGTGATGGAGTTGCGAAATCACAGACGGACAAGGTCCTTGTCACAAGTGACTGTTCACCATCCCCTCATCAAACATCTCCACCACCAGAGAGTGATGTGGGATAACATGTGCACACATCTATTTAACTATGACATGCTCCCAACATTACTTCTCTCAATTTTCATGCAGATTTGGTTGCAAAGCCCATGGGTTGTCACATGCATGTCTTACCTCAACCTCCGTCTTCGTGTTCCATTGATCCTCTGGATTGGAATGTCTTGTGTTCTTCCATTCTAGAATCTACACTTGTTGTGAAGGAGGATCAAGCTTGTTAGTGTCGGTATCTTCATCCCTCCATCAGTGATCAAATTTCTCTTTTTTTATGCATATTAGATGTCCCATCTGATTAGCTGCATTCCATTAGGTCATCGATCAACTGATGGTAGTGGTTCATGTCAATTTCTATCATGACATTCACCTGTTGGCCTGTTTTTACATGTTTTAGGTCATTTATTGTCATTTTGTTTCATTTCATTTACAAAAGTCAGTTTTAGGGTTTTAGTCTCACTAGGTCTAGGGTTTGTCATCATGGTCATCCAAAAATCAATAAAAGGTCAGCAGGCACATGAGGAGGTTTTATAAGTTCATAGAATCATAAATTCACTGATGATATGCTCAATAAATGGTTTTTACCTCAAAACTCTGTTTTGAGGTGAAAACAGAGTTTTTATTTTATGTACAAATTTCATGTAGTTTAAAGTGTTTCTATATGTAATAAGTTTAGCAGTTGCTCTTGGTCACCTTGCCAACTCCATCCACTGCAAAAAACAAAAGCACCAATGCATCAGTCCATCAATTGATCAAGAAAAGTCACACTTCAAATGAAAAACAGAGTTTTTGAGAAAAAGTGACTAAGACTTTGTAAAAGTGGGTTTGAAATGAGGAAAAATTAAAAGTGCATCCATATATAAAGTAAAATTATGCTAGTCATCCATTTCATTGTGAAAAACATCCTTAAAGAGCTAAAATCGTGATTTGGAGGAAAATCAAGCAAAAGAAGGTGAAAACCCTGTTTTTGTAGCAAATCTGCCTGGCGTTGCGCATCAGAGGCTTGGCGCTGCACATCAGACCGGCGCTGCGCATCAGCCAGTGTTAAATTACAAGTGCACTGATCAGGAGGGCACTGCGCATTGGGCCCAGTGTGCTGCGCATTGGCCAAGAAGGTTCTAGAATCATTCCAAATCACCCAAAACTCTCTCAAACACTGCATTTCTCTCCTACAAGTATGTTCTCATTGATCTTGAGCTGAATTTGGTCTTCTACATGTTTTCTTCATGAGTTTTGCATCTTGAAAATCAAACCATAGCTTGTCTTCATAAATTTCCATTTCAATGCAAAACTTTATTTTTCTCCTTTTCTATAATTCATTGCCCTAAATTAATCCATTAATTCCATTTTCCCTATCCCAGTCCCCTAAGAAAACTCACTCCCTTCATCAAACCCTAAGTCCCTCTTAAAACCCTAATTTCCAAAACCTCTCCCTTCATTCCCCAACTCCATTCCACATTTGTAAAATCTCTTCATACTCATCTTCCTTGTCCTCACCCATTATCATTTTCCACCATATCATCATCACATCACATCCCTAAGACAAGCACGATGACAAGAAGCAGTGAATCAAGCTATGAAGAAGAAACACTTAGTGACAGCTTAAGGGAAAGAAATGTACAGCCTAGGAGACCTCACAAGGGTGCAAAAATTATTAGGGAGGAACCTATTAGCATGATTGAACTCCTTGCTTGCCCTCTTGCTACCACATGTTTTAGATATCAGTCTTGTTTTGAGTTTTGTGAGATGGTTGAGAGGGTTAAATACCATCATGAGTTAGCAAGGCAGTTTGTCATAAACATGGAGAATAATGTGGTGCACCTTGCTGGGATCAATTTAACTCTTTCACCAGCTATTGTTGCAGAAGCTACTAGAATGCCAGATGTAGGGGAAAAGTGGAACAAAAGGCAGAATATCAGTAAGCAGCATTATGAACAATATATCAAGGCTAAATATCATGGTAAACTTAGCAGGGTGTTTCCTTTCAAATTCTTGGAGGATCGGTATGTTCCACTCATGAAACTTATCATCAAATACTTCACATGTGAGGGTAGGTTCTCCAAACTTTATGCCTACCATATCAGATTACTTATGCACTTCACCATGGTTAGAATGATGAGTATTCCATATTTCATATGTAAAAACATAGAGAGGATGACTGTGATTGCAAAAAGAAAACCATACCCACAACAGCTCAATAGTATTTATCATTTTGCTGTCATCAAAATTATTGTTTTGCATCAGCTCACTCAGTTGGGAGTGTCATGGGAAACTTTCATTGCCCATGAAAGCTTCAAGGGGCCTCAAATATTTGCAGATCCTCAAGAGGAAGGTGAACTTTCCGGGCAACAAAAAGAGCTTGAAAGCAAAACTGAAGAGGCTCATATTCCTGTGTTTGTTACTTATGAAAGAGGCACTAGGATGCTTTTTGCAGCTGCCAAACGAGTACTATCTCCACTAGGGGTGGAAGGGGTCTTGTTTTCTTCACTGGATCACAGGCAAATGCTATCTTCACCGGGGGTGAAAGGGGCTTTGCCTTCTTCTTCAGCTGAACAGGTACAGGGCAAAGACAAAGGAAAGCAACAGGTGCATGAAGAAGGCCCTACTGAAGGGCAAGACAGGGATTTTTTTTTGGTTGAGGAAAATGACACTGATTTGGGCTCTCAAAGCTCAAGACTCAAGGATATGATCATCAAAGAGGAGGAGGCTGAAATCCAAGACTTATCACTTGACCTTGAGAGGGAAAAATGGATCATTAACTTTCTTGAGCAGGAGAAGAAGCAACCAAAGGACAAACAAGCTATTATGGAGCTGTAAACAATTAGAGAAAACAGGCAAGTGGCAAAAAGAAGAAAAATCAAGATGACATCCCTAAGAAATTGAGGCTGATTGAGAATCATGGTTGGAAAGAGTGAAAATCCACCTTGAGAAGATGCTTGATAAGGCTAACAAAGAGAAGAAAATGATGCACCATATGGCTTATCATTACTTAGCTCGGAATAAAATTTGCAAGACAAGGATAAAAAGCCTAAAAACTAAGCTAAAGAGAGCCTTGAGAGCCAAAAAGTTAAGCTAAAGATAAACTTAAAATTTTGGCTGAAGCTTCATTTGCTAAGAAAAGCAATTAGTAAGCTTGCCTCTTGTCAAATTTGAAGAAATTTTGGGAAAATTTTGTCATTTCACAATTTTGTAATTCAAAACACAGGAATTTTCAGCTGCTGCGCATTGAGTTGGCTAGGTATTTTGCAAAATGGCTTGTATTTTTGGATTCCTCATGGAAAAATAATGAAACCCAGAAAGTTTCATAATATTTGGAGGAGATCTGGGTCACTTAAAGGGCAAAAAACACCTAAAAAATACCCTCTCTGCCACTTTTTGGACCCACAGGAAATAGTCTTGGAAGAAATGATTTTTGAAGGGGAAAATGGACTCCAAATCCAAAAATTCTAGTCGTTCCAGAAAGTAGACAGATAGAGCTTTCCAACAAGCTATCCTGGGCCTGATTTGGTGAAGTTGAAGGCCTCCAAATTCAGCCTTGAATTGGCGCTGCACATCAGGCTCACGGTGCTGCGCATCAGGCAAATGTTTGCCAATTTTGCCTAAAAACTTAGAATTTCGCCTAGTTTGCTGTCAATTGACTTTTGCTTTTCTCTTTGGTAGATTAATGATGTAATATGATGTAATATGATGTACTATGATGTAAATATGATGAAAAATGACTTGAGGGGGTAGATACATCAGTTAGAATTGGTTTGAGGATGGATGAATAAGTTTCCATAGTTTTAGAGGCAAGCTGTTCCACTGCCTATTTTCTAGTTCCCAGTTTAGATGTTGTTGAAACAGTTCCTTGACTCATGGATTCGACCCCTAATGGCTAGCATAGGTGGTTTGATGCCTATATCTTGTACTTTCTTAGTCATTTGTCAAGGTTGGACTCTTGTGGATGCTTTGAGCTTTATTGTAAATCACTTTTGTAGTTTGGCAAGGAAATGAACCAGGGTTTTGCAACATTTTGTAGGATTCTTGTGGTAATGTGTATTGGCATTGTTTTCTCCTCTATTATTTAGTTTCTCTTATGTGTAAATGTGCCATCATCTATCTTTTTCTGCATAAATAAATGAATGAAGATTAATAGGTGGAATCCATTGACGTTCAGTGCTCTGCCTTGAGGTTACATTTAGTTTTAAATGTTTTCTGCTATTTGAAGAGGACTCATGAACCTCACATGCCCTCTCCAACTCCTCACCAATCTTTAGACTCACCATAAAATCAAATTCAAAGTGCTAAAACACTTGCCTACGTCGCCCCAAAGAAACCTCTGCAAATCTTAGTTGAGTTCCCGGACCCAAAGCTACCTTCCTCATCTGATCCAGCAACCAACCATTAAAATCAATCAAATCCTATGAGAAAATATACCTAGCCTAAAATTAACATTAAATTTCAGTCATCTCAAGCCTTAGTTGCCATATTCTCTTTGAGATTGACAAGGAGAGAGCCCTCTCCCGACCTGGTAGGGCTAGCTACCAGGTTAAGCATGGTTTGATGTTACCCTAGACCTGCCTTTCTTCAGCCTGAGGTAGATTTCGGTGTCTAACATAGTGGCGACCATACTGGGGAAGAAATGAAAAATATCACCCCAGTACATTAAACAATTCTAGACTTTTGGATGATAGGTTTAAAATTCAGTAGGCTGAAAAGATTGTAATGTCCATTTGAATTTTGGGAACAATTCAACACACTGGCTTCCAAACGATACACCAGGGCAAATCCTGATCCTGATCCTCCTCTCATGTATGAAAACCCAAATCTCATTCCACGAATTCTCAGGCAATAAAGTTCTTTGAGTCCAGCACCGGTTTTCAGATCTCATTCATGCCCAATCATTTTTCAATACCTCGAAGATCTCCTGTTTGATGAACATTTTGATCTATCTTTGTTTGAAACTAACTCTGAAAGTGCAGTTGGTGATACTATTTTAAATCCGCAGTTTGTCCAATATCTTGAAACTGAAAGAGCAAATAGATTAATTGATGCTTATATCCTGAATTCACTTCAAACATCTATTGTGGCTACCAATATACCCGAGCTCTTAGAATTTGCATCTGCTACTTTGGGTTCATCTACTGTTTTGTCTAGTTCTGAAATTCCTACTGAACCTCCTTTTATCCCCACCCTTCCCGTGCAGCCCACCATATCTAATCAGAGATCTACTGTCTCTTCTCCCCCTTCAACACCTCAAACATCTATCATTTCTTCACCTCCTTCGACACCTCATACACCCATTGCCTCGACTGCCATTGTTATTACAAATCCTCCTACTTCTCCAAGGCCAGTTTCCAATCCACCTCGAGCAATGGTTGCCAGATATGCACCTCTCATTTTTCCACAGAACTTGGATGCTATGCCTGCTGATTACCAAAGTAAAATACCATTGTTTGATGTTACCCAAGGTATCACGGCGCAGCAACATGTGGACAGGATGAGCGACTTCTTTGATCTTCATGAGATAGATGAAGAGAATGTGACTATGAGATTATTTGTGCAAAGTTTTGGAGGCGAGGTGCGAAAATGGTTCAGAGCACTGCCCGCAGGAAATATCAATACATTGACAGCTCTTCATAGACAATTTTTGGATTTTTGGGAGGTAAAGAAAAATCCACTCCAAATTCTTTCCGAGTATGAAAATATAAAGAGGAATTTTGGTGAAAATGTCTAGGATTACTGTGTAAGATTCAATACTGTCTATAATGCTATTATAGCTAATATCAAGCCTCTAATCGAGCTGGCTTTGATAAAATTCCCCGATGGTTTTGATCCTGACATGGAATACCAATTGAGAGAATGAGACCCTACTACATTGGAGGATATGCAGAAAATTGCAGTAAGTGTGGAGGCAAATCTGCTTGCTAAGAGAGCTAGGACAAAGACCTAGAAGAAGGTGGCCATAAAGGAAGAAGCTTCTTCCTCAGATCAGTTGCTTCGTAAAATTGAGAAAATGTTTGATAGATTAACCATTGCAGATAAGCCCGAGACACAGATCAGAAATCCAAATTTCCATGGTCAGCAGTAGCCACAGTTCAGGATTAAACAACGAGAGCAAAGAGTGCAAGATCAATCAGCACAGTAGCAAGTCAAAACACCATTACAACAAAACTATGTGCATGGCCCGGAGTCAGAGGATGATGAGAATCCAATAGGAGAGGAGAATCACTTTTTTACACCAGATGGTTTGCCTATTTATAGCACAGAGGATGAGGAATATTCAAAACGCCTGGCCGTACAGAAAGATGAGGATTTTATACTAGCAAATGAAACAGTCCTGGAGGAAGAATCAGATGAATATCAGAGGGGATATATGAATGCACTGACAGCGCAGCAAACATAGTATTCACTCAGGAGCAAGGATGTACCAATCAATCCAATTCAAAAGCGGAAGGAAGCAGCGCAACCAAAGAATGATTCTCCAAATGTTCAGAAAAAAGGAAAGGAGCCAGCAGATCCTACTTCTAGCAAAGTACAATCTACAAATGAGAAGTCAAATCAACCAAGTGCAGCAAAGGAAAAGTCTGAAAAGAAAGATGCTCCAGTCAAAGAGGTAGATAAAACTATAGCCTTTAGCTTAGAGAATGAGATTGCTAAGTTAAAAGTGTTAATACCTTTGACTGAATTAATGAAGAATAGCAGTTATAAGAGTCAAGTGTCAAAGATTTTGAATGTAGATCCCCTGTCTGATATGGTTAACGTGGAAGATGACCAACCCGAGCTTATTTTTGGTCTGGCATTAGAAGGCCAATCTGAGTATAGTGACGTAGCCCCGTTTTACGTCAGCCTGAGATTGCATGATTTTGTCTTGCACAACGCCATGTTTGATTCAGGAGCATCTCACGACCCGATGCCAAAGGCAATTATGGAAAAATTGGGTTTGGACATCACTCGCAAGTATCATGATCTTTATTCATTTGAAACCGGTAGGGTCAGATGTATTGGTCTCATTAAGGATTTGGTTGTGACTTTAGATCAGATTCCAGCAAAGAATGTTCTCATGGATGTAGTTGTGGCCGACATTCGCCCTAGATTTTGCATGCTTTTATCTAGGTCGTGGGGTGTAAAACTCAAAGGGACATGTCAATTAGATTTCTCCTATGCCACTATTCCCGTGTTTGGTCAAATGAGAAAATTATATAGATAGAAAAAGATGAAGTATATGATCACGAGCAAGGAGAAACCTTTTAATCATCCGACTAACTATGTACATACAGATTTAGAATCTTTTGTTCTTTATTCTGACAGTGGTTTTAATGATGTAAATAGTCAACTAGTTGAAGTTGAAGATATTCCAGAGATAACAGAAAATTTTAGGGCAGTACTTGTTCAAGAGAGACAAATGCTTGAAAGTACCGTTGAATAGTCTACTTTCGCGAACAACAGAAAATTGATCGACAACAGCCAAAGGTAGAAGAGCAGGCAAAATTCCAGCACTTGGAGGAAGAGGCCAGTTTGTGGAGTATGGATTTTGATGGAGCAGTAGGTAAGGATGGTGCAGGAATTGGGATTTGGATACGCAGCCCTGTTTTCCTACCAAATAAAGTCCCAAGTAATGTAAGGGTTTTTTCATATAAATTGGCTTTTGATTGTTCCAATAACGAAGCCGAGTATGAGGCACTGATTGCAGGCTTGAAAATCCTAAAGAAGTTGAATGCAAAGAGAATTTTAGTTTATGGCGACTCCGAATTAGTAATAAAGCAAGTCAAGGGTGAATACCAAGCCAAACATCCTCGAATGCAGGCTTACCGTAATGCAGTTTTAGATATTTTGAGGTTGTTTCCAGATCATACTTTGACATGTGTCCCTCGTACAAAAAATGTTATTGCAGATTCTCTTGCTACAGCTGCAAGTAACTTAAAGATCCCATTGAATTCAAACAATAAGTTTGAAATTCATGTGAAGCATTGCCCAGCTGTCCCTGATAATCTAAGATATTGGCAGGTGTTTCAGGATGACAAAGAGATTGAAGATTTTATGCAAAATGAAGGCAAATATAAAGACACTTCTATAGATGGTGAGAAAGATGATGATGAACCAAAATAGAGGTAAATCAGATGGAAGTCTTACAGTTGAAAGATAATTTCATCCCTAAAGGCCTTATACCTTTAGAGGAATTATTTGATCAAGATGATGTAGCCCGGAAACCAAGCTTAGTGCCGACCGAGAAGGGAGTTGAAGATGTAAATATCGGAACAGCAGAAAATCCAAAGATGGTGAAGTTGTCAAAGGCATTACCTCCTCAAGTAAAATCTAAATACATTAGTTTATTGTCTTCATTTTCTGATGTATTTGCATGGGACTATACAGATTTGAAGGAGTATGACAAAAGTATAATTCAGCATATCATTCCAATTAAGCCAAATCAAAAGCCATTTCGCCAAAAGTTGAGAAGGATAAATCCAAAGTTGCTGCCATCAATAGAAAAAGAGGTGAATCGATTGTACAAGGCTGGTATAATCGTTCTGATCAGATTTTTAGATTGGATCTCCAATTTGGTACCCGTGCAGAAGAAGACAGGTGAGATTAGATTGTGCATAGATTTCAGAAATTTGAATAAAGTTTCATTGAAAGATAATTACCCATTGCCGAAAATGGACCACATACTCCAAAGAGTAGTTGGAGCATCTCGTATGTCGCTGCTCGATGGGTATTCTGGCTACAATCAAATTTTGGTTCATGAAGATGACAGGGACAAGACAACATTCACCACTCTGTGGGGGACATTCCATTATGCCAAGATGCCGTTTAGTTTAAAGAATGCTGGTGCAACATTTCAGCAGGCCATGGATGTCACCTTCGCAAATGAAAAAGATGTGTTTTTAGAAGTGTATCTTGATGATTTGACTGTCTTTTCAAATTTAGATGAGGAGCATCTTTACCATCTGAAAATTGTTTTTCAGCGTTGCAGAAAATATGGAATATCACTCAATCCCAAAAAGAGCTTTTTTGCCATGGATGAGGGGAAGCTTCTTGGTCACATAATATCAAAAGAAGGAATCTGCATCAATCCTGCTAGAGTGGAAGCTATTCAGAAAATAGATTTTCCTCGTAATAAGAAAGAGATCCAAGCATTTAACGGTAAGATGAACTTCTTAGGTCGTTTTGTGCCTAATATAGCTGAACACTTGAGGGAAATTACAAATATGTTGAAGAAGGATAGTGTGGTCAAGTGGACCGAAGAAGCCATGAAGTCTTTTAACCTGGTAAAGTTGGCTCTTTCTTCAGCTCCGATTTTAATTAGTCCGGATTATTCACAGGATTTCATATTATTTTCATTCGCTTCTGAACATACTATGGCAGCAGTTCTAATGCAGAAAAGAGATTAGCTTGAAAATCCAATTTCCTTTTTCAGCAGGACAATAAGAGATGCAGCCTTAAAATATAACATTATTGAGAAGCAAGCTCTCGCCTTGGTGAAAGCTTTGAAAGATTTCCGGGTATATATTCTGCACTCTCATATTCTTGCTTATGTCCCTAATGCAGCAGTCAAAGATGTTTTAGTGCAAACAGATCTGGAAGGGAGGCGAGGTAAATGGATTGCAGCATTGCTAGAATTTCACATGTGTATCTCCGTCTACGGATGCACCCATTGTTGGTCATTCACAGAACTCACCGGATGTTAGTCCATCATTCGCTAACATAGAGGACAGACTATTTGTTGAAAATCCACTTGATTTTTCATCTTATTTTTCTGAAAACAAAGAGGGTGAATTTTCCCACTTCTCATTGACCCATATGTTTGATTCATGAGATCCTGAGGATGCTGATGAAATCATTGATTTTGTTGATCCTAGTTGTCATGATCTATTTACCCCCGTATTCAATCACGATGATGATTCTTTCACAATTGATTTTTCCAAGCCACCTCTTTATGATTATATATATGTCGAAGAAGTCGAAACTCCATAGACTTTCGAGGCACTTTAGCCTGAGTTCATGGTTATTTCAGGCCCTCGCTGCCCTGAGGTTGGTTTCACTTCTGATAAACAAATTGTTGGAACACCCAAGGCTCCTCACCACTCATCTATATGGATTGAAGATCAATCTCACACACATATCGTGCTTCCCCCACTTGAACTACATGATCCCATCACTCATGCATTGGAGTAATCTTACATAGCAATCACACGTGCACGATGCAAGTTTTCTTTGTTTATTTCGTTTTCTTACATGTCATATTCAAGAGTATGCATATGCTTAACAACTTCACATAGTTTCACACAACACCATGGTAAGTCTATGGATGGCATGTCACGCACTTGCACTCACGTATGTTCTGTGGACACATTTAAATTCGAAGTTTGTTTGTCTTCATTGTTATATCTTTCATGTTTGCTAGTTCGTACAGTTGTGTTGTTCATGAACCATGCCTTCAACAACATGGGTCGACTAATGTGCAAGTGGTTGCATTGGAAGTATCACTTCACGTGAGGAGACCCATGCACCATTAGCTTAGGAGTAGGAGTAGTGTTTTCTTTTGGTTTGTTTTCTTGCATGCATGTTTGCTTCTTACTTTGCATGTTTGTTTGCTTTCTTGCTTGTTTTCTTACTCGCTTTGCTTATGCATTTACTTCTTCTTTTTCTTTTTTGTTGTTGTTTGTTTCTTGTTTGCACTTGTAGGTTAGTTTCACATGAAACCGTGTGCGACTCTTGAAACAAGCTGGGTAAGCTACAAGAGGACTTGTGAAGATATCAATACTTGGTTATCTTTCATCCTGCCTCTGTATGAAGAACTTGTTACCTTCGGTCCATGATATGCCAAAGGGAAAATACCTATTGTTTGAAGTGAACCTTGGTGAAAACACAACGCTTGCACACTAACTAGCGTCACCTACTCTAGTCGGTTGTTTTTGGGTTAATCCATGTCAGCTAAGTCAAGTACAGTAAGGTGAGGGGGCAAACCTTAACAAGAACATCAAAGGTATATATAAACTACTTCACTGAAGGAAAAACCTCTTATGATATCATTAAGTTGGGATCCCTCTTTCGCCTCTAAAATGAGTAAGTGCTATACACTGTTATGAAAAATGAAAATTGAAAAAGTAAAAATTTTCGAAAAAAAAATGAAAAATGAATAAGGAGAAAGAAGAGAAAGGCTTCCTATGTAGAGAGGTGATGCAAGTAACTCCATCGGGGTATTGACCAAGATCGCTAGCAGCGGAGCGATGCTTGTGCTCCTGTGTGACTCCGTCGGGGTACTATGCAGGCCTGCTGGCAGCGGGGAAACACTAGAGATGAAACTAAAACTCTAACGACCATAAAGATTGTGCACCAATATACCTCTCACCCCAATCGAAATAGCTGTGTTGAATTGGCTCAGAGTGTGTGTCGACCGACCAGGATCTTGGTAGATGCTACATCTTACAATCAAGCAAGTGTGGAAACCAAGATGAACAGAGAACTGAATAATACTTCTGAAGGTGTTAGACTTTCTTTTCACGAACAAGGTCCATTCAAAGAGCTGGATTTCTACCAGTGTGTCACCAAGTGTTGTAGCATATACAACCACCCTCCAAAAGTTTTCCTTAGCTTCATTTTGGAGCCTCCCTACCAACCATCCTCAACAACATGTCTTGCACTCTCAAGTACATAAGCTTCATTGGTATTTCAGCAGCTTGCTACCCTATGGATGATAACTTGCTTCACGCCCCTCACAAGATGCCACTATAGACTTGGACGAGTTGCTGCAGCTCCCTCATAAAAATGCACAATTCTGGAGGGGAACAAACCTTCCCTCTAGAAATTGCGCAAATCTGACTAGCAGCCTGTTGGGCCTAGAAACTACACAATCCTGTCAAATAGCCTTCCCAGTGAAAATTACGTAATATGGTTGATATGTATTTTTATGATTAGTTTTGCAATGCTAATAAAAATTACAAATTAATAAAAAAGTACTTGCTTCTTGCTTTTTGTGTTGAGGTTTCCTTGTTGGTGCTTACTGATCTGAATTGGATCCATGAAAATTATCAAAGTTCTATGATTGTATCAAATCATGACAGACTTCAAAAACTTGTGAACAATGAGCTATCAGGAAGGACCTCTGGACAGTGGCAGTTTGTAGCCAGCAAGGAATGACGAGGACCTTAGTCAAAGCACGCTAACCGAGGTCCATGGAGACCGCACATGACGCAAACTAGCAATTGGGAAGTCCAGATTGAAAAACAGAGGTTGTTTCTGATGATCGATTAGCACAAAGCACTAATCACGCATCGCTGGGAAAAACCGCTCGAGAAGGAGAAGCCCCGAGTGCACAGTCACAAGGGAAGCTAAAAACCATGGGAAAAGCACTAAACTGAAAGGTGGGTCCCGCGCTCCAAAATTGGCGGAATATCAGAGGTGTTTCGGGTGGTAAGAGGATTTGGCAGGGGAACAAGCGATTCCATATGTTGATTGACGTGTGTCCGGCGGATGAGAGAGAAAAATGCTCTCATCACGGGCTAACGTTCGAGCAAGTCAATTGTGCGATAAGAGCGATAACCGTAGGATCTGGAGGCCCCAGATCTAACGGCGGAGATTGTGCCCGATGGGAAACCGGATTCGGAGGGAGAAATAAGCTACGACATATAAACATTTGAAGTCCAATTTGACCGCTAAGTTGGCGGACGAACATTACACAGAGTAACCGAAATACCAAATCGTTTGAGGAAGAGCTGGCGCAGTTCATGAGAGGACAAGTGCCCACTTCCCTGTGAGATATTACACAGTGGCGATGACGCAGAGGCAAGGAATTCCAAGCAAACGGCAGCAAGCGATCCGAAGGGGCGGAAGAGGAAGTGAACAGTCATGAGACGGATTGGCTTTAAGCCATGAATAGACAGAGAACAGAATGGAGGAGACAAGAAGAAGAAGGAGACAGTGAGATAGAGGAGACAGAAGCAGAGAACAGAGAGCCGAGCTGACCTACAGAGTTAAGGCAGCATTGAGCAGACAGAACCAGGCTTGAGAGGTTCAAGCAATCCCTGTGGAAATATTTGTTGGGAACTGAGTACCAAGTTGGACTCATCCCATTAAATACCAGAGAGGTCGAGACTTGGTAAGGGAGATTCTCTTGGGGAATCCAAGTACCACCCTACTAAGCATCATCTGTTTTAGGAGACCCAAATTGAGCTCCTCATTGTAAAACTCTGTTCAAAGACACAATAAAAAGAAGGCCACCACTGAAAGCTAGATTGGAGACATAGCCCAGGAGGATTGGGTGAACTCCTTATTAAATTTTGTTGTGTTCTATTTTGCTTGCTGTGTTTCTCTTACTGTTTTCCATTTTCCAGTGTCTGTGTATTTTTCAATCTTATCGATCTGTTTCCTAAGATAACACAGACACACACCAGCACATGAGTTTGTAATACCTTCATTAATTAAATTAACTGAGATTACGCACAAGTGATTTTCAGATCAAGTGGTATCAGAGCTTTAGGCTGTTAAGGTTAGACAAGGCTGTGTTGGATTTAGCTGTTGAATTCTAACTAGATCAAAGCTCAAATTAAGAGAAGGAGAGTTGGTCGAAACTAATCCTGAAATTGGGAGAGTCTATCCTCGGAAGACAATGTCAGAGGAAGGTTCTGTGGGGCTAGACCCTCAATTCATAGATAGTTTCCTAGCCATAAGGTCCATGGTAGAGGAAATGTATAAGGACTTTAGAAAACATAAAGATGAAGATTCATCAGGCTCCAAACAAGACAAGGGAGAAGATGAGTCTCTCCTCCATGACCACTAAAAAGGCAAAGGGAAAGAAGAAAGCTTTTTCACACCTCCTAATAGCCTTGAACATAAAAAGAAGGCATCTTTGATTAAACTAGATGTTAAATTTGATTTACTTATATATGATGGAGAGTTGAATGCAAAAAAGTTGGACAATTGGATTAGACAAATTGATGTGTATTGCAGAGTGCAGAGTATTGATTCAGACAAGAGCAAGATTCAGCTGGCCAGCGTACGCCTTGGAGGCACTACCTTAGTCTGGTGGGAAGGCAGGACCCAAGCTGACATGAAGAGACATGGTAAGACCATTTCTGTCTGGAGTGAATTTGTTTCTGCAATAAAAAATCAGTTCTATCCATTAGCCTACATGCAGCAAGCCATGATGAGTTGGCAAACTCTTCGACAATTAAAAGGGCAAAGTGTACAAGGTTACACCCAAGAATTTAGGAATAGAGCATTGATTCTAGAAATCTCACTAGACTCACCTGAGACTTTGTTGAAGTACATTGGTGGTCTACACAGCTACATGAGGCACACTATTCTCATGTTTAATCCCACTAGTATAGATTAGGTATCTGTTCAAGCTACACATCTAGAATCTAGAGGAAAGAATGGAAGTCCAGAAGTTGGGGGATCATCCCAACCCACCGCAAGCAAGAATAAGGAGAAAAGAAAACAGAAATGGAAAGCAAGGAAGGCTAACATTGCACATAAAAGCAAGGCTTCATGCACTCACTGTAAGAAGGATGGGCATGATGATGAGCACTGCTGGATTCTGCATCCGAAGCTGAGACCTAAGAAGTTCGAGGGCAAGAAGAGGAAGACTGTTGCAGCTATTTAGAAAGATTTGGGGTCAGACTCAGGAGATGAAACAACTATTGCAACCACGGGTATAAAAGGTAAGAATTCTGAAGCATCTACTAGTAATTCTGCACAATCTACTATTGATGAAGAAAATGAGAGAAAAAGACATGAGCTTTTCCATATTCGAGTTATTTCAAAACATCAAAAGATTGATACTTTGTTTGATAGTGGCTCACAAGTAAATTAAATTTCTAAAGAAATTGTAAAGAAGTTGGGATTAGTGACTACACCTCACAAGAAACCATACCCATTAGGATGGTTAAATGATAAAGCACAACTACAAGTGACTAGACAATGCAAACTCAAGTTTTCTTTTAGGTCAACATTTGTAAATGAGGTTGAGTTAGACATAATTCCTTTGGATATATGTGGAATTGTTTTAGGAAGTCCTTACTTGTATGACAGAAACGCTATTTTCTATAGAGCTAAGAGCAAGTATCTACTTGTTAAAGATGGAATTGAATACTTTGTAAGAGCTCATAAGCTCAAGAATAATTACACTCTCATAAACTCAGGGCAAATGAAACGAATGATAAATTCATTCCAACAATTCTTACTAATGGTTGTAAAGGAAAAGAAACCTAATAAAACCAATGTATTTGAGGGTTATGATGCTAAACAACATGCTGATTTAGAAAAAGTTGTTTCAGAGTATGATATCTTGTTTCAAGAACCTAAAGGTCTGCCAACCAAGAAGGAAATAGTGCATGATATTATTTTGCAGCAAGATGCTCCATTTCCTAACATTGAAATGTATAGGTTGTCCGATTTAGAGAACGCAGAAATCAAGAAGTAGGTGCAGGAGTTGCTCGAGAAAGGGTTCATCAGACCTAGCACATCACCATGTGGGTCACCAATCGTTTTGGTGAGAAAGAAAGATGGCTCGTGGAGAATTTGCATTGATTACCGAGCACTGAATAAGATAACAATCAAAAATCATTATCCCCTTCCTCGCATAGATGATCTGTTAGATCAATTGAAAGAAGCTGTTTATTTTTCCAAGTTAGACTTGCATAGTGGATACCATCAGGTCAGAGTTGCAGAAAAAGATGCATGGAAGACTGCTTTCAAAACAAAGAAGGGATTGTATGAGTGGTTGGTTATGCCTTTTGGCTTAACTAATGCTCCTGCTACTTTCATGAGATTAATGAATGATGTACTCAAACCTTTTCTTGATGATTTTTTAATTGTGTATCTGGATGACATTATGATATTTAGCAAAACATGGGAAGAACATTTAAAGCATGTTAAGTAGACACTAGATGTTTTGAAAAGAGAAAAACTTTATGTTAAACTCTCAAAATGTGAATTTGGAAAAAATTCTCTGAATTATTTGGTACATATAGTAGAGGGTGGTGAATTGAAGATAGATCCCTCTAAGGTGGCAATCATTGTAAACTAGCCTAAACCCAAATCTGCTACATAAGTTAGGAGCTTCTTAGTAGCAGCACAATATTGGAGAAAGTTCATTTCTAACTTTTCCTTAATTGCAGCTCCCTTACATGCTTTAACAAGATTGAACAAGGTGTTTCAGTGGGGAGGCAAAGAGCAAAAAGCCTTCGACACCTTGAAAGAAAAGATTAGTACAGCACCTGTACTAGCACTACCTGATCTTCAAAGACTGTTTGAGATCCAAATGGATGCCAATGACTATTCCATGGGAGCAGTGTAGACACATCACGGTAAACCCATATGTTATCATTCTGAGACATTTAATTCTGCAGTAGTTAACTATCCTACATATGATAAAGAATTGTATGCATTAGTACAGAGAGTGAAAAAGTGGAAACATTACGTAATGGGCAAAGAGACAGTTATACATACTGATCATCAACCACTTCAATATCTACACTCCCAAACTAAGTTGCAGCAATCAAGACACTATAGATGGATGGGTTTTCTACAACAATTGCATTTAGTCATCAGATATAAAAAGGGCATACAGAACAAAGTTGCAGATATGTTATCTAGACCCATTATAAATGCATCTACTATACTTAAGCATAATTCTGTGTTACATGAAAGCTACATTGAACAATATGCTCAAGATATAGACTTTAAAGATGTATATGCAACTTTAAGTCAAGGCAAATGAGTAGAGGAATTGAATTATCATATAAAGGACCGGCTCTTATATCATTGTGGGAAGTTATGCATTCCACAAACTGAAAGAGTAAAGATAATTCGAGAAGCACACACTTCTCTAATATCAGGTCACTTTGGGGTAAGTAAAAAAATTGCACAACTGCAAAGATTTTGTTATTGGCCAAAAATGAATGAGACAGTTTCTAGATATGTAAGAGGGTGTACTATGTGTGCTAAAAGCAAGCCCAACAATAGAAAACTAGGCTCGTACACTCCATTACCAGTTCCTTCTCATCCTTGCGAAAGTGTTTCCATGGATTTTGTTGGAGGACTGCCTAAATCTAGGAAAGGTCATGATTATCTGTATGTTGTTGTGGATAGGTTCAGCAAAATGTGTATTTTGATACCTGTAATAAACAGATTACAACTGAACAAACTGCAAAACTATTCTTTCAACATGTATGGGTTCATTTTGGATTACCCACTTCCATTGTATCTGATCGAGATACCCGATTTGTGGGAAAGTTTTGGTCAAGTCTGTGGGAATTGATGGACACCAAACTGAAGAAAAGCACAACTTTCCATCCACAAATTGATGGCCAGACAGAAGTAGTCAGCAGGACAGTGATCCAGTTACTCAGAGGATATTACAGTAAGCATCCTAAGCTTTGGGATGAACATTTGTGTTATGTGCAGCATGCTCACAACCGAGAAAAACATTCTTCTACACAAAGATCTCATTTTGAGACCTGTTTTGGTTTCACACCAATGTCTCCTTTGGATTTTGTCTTTGGTAAAGACACCACAGTTGAGGGACACAATGATGTGGATAGGGAAACTAGGTTCATTGAACAAATCCAAGAGATCCACTAGGCAGTACAGGAACAGCTAGAAAAGAGCCAGGCCAAATACAAGGCAAGGCATGACAAGCATCGGATGGAGCATAGTTTCCAAGTTGGTGACCAAGTCTGGCTGTATATTAGCAAGGATATGATGCACGGTGAAGGTAAAAATCTAAAGCCTATCAGGTATGGACCTTTCAATATACTTGAGAAAATTGGTGAGAATGCTTTTCGCCTTGATCTACCAGCTTACATGCACATCTACTCAGTCGTGAATGCAGATTTCTTGAGATTGTTTGAACCGTCACTAATTGAGGATCCTTAAGAGAAGAGTCAATTGCATTTTATTGATGATCTATTACCTGAATATCTTAATGAATTGTAGGAAGACACAGTTCTAGACAGGAAGGTGAGAACGACGTGCAGGGGAGATTTTGAGTACCTTATAATTGGGCTCAAAGGTTCAAAGCCGAGCAGTGCAAAGTGGATAGAGATTGGACAAGTGAGACAATTGTATCCTCACTTAGTCGATGCTTGAAAACCAACTTTTGGTGGTCCAAAAGCTTTTTCAGTGGGAAGGTCGTGATCCGAATTGGATCCATGAAAATTATCAGAGTTCTATCACTCTATCAAATCATGACAGACTTCAAAAACTTGTGAACGATGAGCTATCAGGAAGGACCTCTGGACAATGGCAGTTTGTAGCCAGTAAGGAACGATGAGGACCTCGGTCGAAGCGCACTGACCGAGGCCCATGGAGACCACGTAGGATGCAAACTAGCAATTGGGAAGTCTGGATCAGAAAACAAAGGTCGTTTTTGATGCATGATCATCACTGGGAAAACCCCCCGAGAAGGAGAAGTCTCGAGTGCACGGTCACAAGGGAAGCCGAAAACTAAGGGAAAAGCGCTAAACTGAAAGGTGGGTCGTGTGCTCCAAAACCTGCGGAATATCAGAGGCATTTTGGGCGGTAAACGGATTTGGCAGGGGAACGAGCGATTCCATACATTGATTGACGCATGTCCAGCGGATGAGAGAGAAACCGCTCTCATTGTGGGCTAACATTTGAGCAAGCGAACCGCGCAATAAGAGTGATAAACGTAGGATCTGGAGGCCCCAGATCTAACGATGGAGATTGCGCCCGATGGGAAACTGAATTCGGAGGGAGAAATAAGCTACAACATATAAACATTTGAAGTCTGATTTGACCGCTGAGTTGGTGAATCAATCATTACACATAGTAACCGAAATATCGAACCGTTTGAGGAAGAGTGGGTGCAGTTCGTGAGAGGACAAGTGGCCACTTCCCTGTGAGACGTTACGCACTAGTGATGACGTAGAGGCAGGGAATTCCAAGCGAGTAGCCACAGGTTATCCAAAGAGGCGGAAGAGGAAGCGAACAATCATGAGACGGATTGGCTTTAAGCCATGAACAAACAGAGAACAGAACGGAGGAGACAAGAAGAAGAGAACAGAGAGCCGAGCTGACCTACAGAGTTAAGGCAACATCGAGCAGACAGAACTAGGCTTGAGAGGTTCAAGCAATCCCTGTGAGGATATCTGTTGGGAACTAAGTACCAAATTGGACTCATCCCATTAAAGACCAGAGAGGTCGAGACTTGGTAAGGGAGAGTCTGTGCACTCTAGTGGCTTGGGGAATCCAAGTACCACCCTAATAAGCATCATCTATTTCAGGAGACTCAAATTGAGCTCCTCATTGTAAAAATTTGTTCAAAGACACAATAAAAGAAGGCCACCATTGAAAGCTAGACTGGAGACGTAGCCCAGGAGGATTGGGTGAACTCCTTATTAAATTTTGTTGTGTTCTATTTTGCTTGTTGTGTTTCTCTTACTGTTTTCCATTTTCCAGTGTCTGTGTATTTTGCAATCTTATCGATCCAATACCTAAGATAACATAGACACACACCAGCACATGAGTCTGTAATACCTTCATTAATTAAATTAACTGAGATCACGCACAAGTGATTTTCAGATCACTTACAAAGAGGTAAATTTCCTTAAGTTAAATAAGACATTCATGAGAAAAATAGCTTCAGAAACTAATAATGAATCGAGAAAATGTAAAGTACAACAAGCCATCAAAGAGACACATTAACACAGTGTTTTGATGAATGAGTTCACCCATCCTGGGGTACATCTCCTTGGTCCAGCTTCCATGGCTTGGGCCTCTATATTATCTCAATGTTGAAAAAATGTTGTTTACAAAGCTCTATGGCTCCTTATACCTGCACTAATGTGTTCATAAGGTCAAAATTAACTAAGAACACTTCTTTCTGATCTCAATTTGGTCGAAAACTGAGTAAGTTATGCCTCTTTTAATTTTTCCTAGGAAACCTCTGCTAAATCTGGAGAGACTCCAGTTAAGTCCACCAAAACTGGAAGTTTCCGCCTAATTTAGCGGGTCTCCAAAACTTCCTCCATCTTAAACTTGGGTTAATTAATGCTAAACCTGGATTAATGGCACACTAATCACACTTATACTTGGCGTTGGCCCATGGTCGTGTGGTTGAGGTCATATGGGACAAGGGCTGGCGCGCAGGGCTAGCTCCCACCACCCATCCGTCGGCATCAAGCTGCGGTGTAAATATTGGTGCGATGCCCCTCCTTTCAATTACATGCCCATGGTTGGTTGGTAAAGCTTTGAATTGGGGTGTGGGAGGTCATGGGTTCCATTCCCCATCCCTCCGCTCCTCACATAATTTTGCCATATTAATATATTTCGAACCCATAGTTTGACTTTGGAACTATATGATATGCGATTTCATTTAATATGCCATTCGAACTTTGTTTTAGTTAATATTTAAAATATATAATATATAATATACATAACATAATCAATATATAATTAAAAAAATCATATAATATAACATAATAATTATATATAAAATATATATAATGTTTTTTAAATAAATAAATAAAAATCAAATTCCACCTTAAAGGCCAATTAGGCAATTTCACCTTCCCTTAGACAAACTGGCGAATTCGGAGGTGACACTTGTTACAACCCCATTGGGTGAAACCTGAAGAAGATTCCCATTGCTGACTCGACTGTTGACTTGACTTCCATGTCATCATTCTATTCCATTCTAAAACTTTTTTAGCTCTTTAGGAAAATGAGCAACATGCCTTTTATCCTTCATCTGGACTCCATTTTCAAGGAAACAAATTGTGTTGCGATCGTCTTGATGAGGTGGACGCAACCATAAATTTTTCGAGCCAATATGAGAAATTAGGATTTTGAGCTAAATATTGAGCACCTAATCATTCCTCCCCACTAGAAGCCTTTTGGACCCCAAAATATACTATTATCTGACAAGTTGATCAGGGTACATCTCCCTAACCTTTCCAAGCTTGATCCAATTGGCTTTTGATAAAGTTTTTCCCTTGAGCTCCTCTCTAGGAAAATCAACATTCACTTACCTTGAGTACCCTATTCTATACATGTATTTGACTTTGCCCCTTTCAAGCTGATCTTGCATTGTTTGTTGCACCATTTTTAGTCATTCATAGAAACTCATGGTTTTGTCCATGTCGTCATCAAAATCAACATCCTCCATACCAAGATGACATAACAAAATAAATGCAAATGGATGAAAAATTTCACTAGGTTTTCTTGACTCAAGCCCGATTGTACATCTTGAAAGTATGAAATTTTGTAAACATAACTTTCATGTGAAACATAATGGTGCTTGAATACAACAGTTACATAACCAATAGGCATAAAAGGCATAACAATGAACTTGTTTCTTATACCTCTTTTTTAACTTCGAACCAAGTGAAATTTTTGACAAGCATCCATCCAATGAAAGCGCATGGATCGCTGCAATTTAATCTTTACACCATGGAAATCTTCTGAATGAAATAATATGGTGAAGTTTCTTGGATAAACCTAAAACTCAAATGAACCTTTCGAGTTTGAAATAGCATAAAAAAGAATTGAACTAATCTTTTGGTTTGAAGCAACGCATGCCCATTACTGTTTGCCTCCCCACTCGAAGACTTTTAACACACATGATGATGCATGCCAAGGAGCTTCAAAAGGAGAAATGTCAACAACAACTCTCCTCTAACATTGGGATGCTCCCAACAAACCTATTATCAAAATGACGATCTTGAGCGTTGACCTATCAACAATGGCATCCACTTGGAGAGGCTTGCCTTCAACTTACCTCCTCCAACATCATGGCTCGAGTGCATCAAAGAAGTGAAACCAAACTTTTACTTTGATATCTTCAAAACATCAAACAATTTTCCTTCATATATGACATGTGCATAAGAAAACTTCCTCAACATGTTTATGTCACCCAAGTGGACAATTTCTTCAAGAAATGACTCTTTTTTGCCATAATTCAAATACATGTATGCAGTAGAAGTGCTACAAAGAACATACAACATTAAAATCCATACAAACCATTCTTGTTTGGTGGTAGGTATATTCTTGCACTGACCTCTTTTTACAACTTTTCTTTGGCGAAAAGTACTCCTTTTGTCCTCTTTCTTGAAATACTTACCATTCCTATTTGGCACCATAACCATCGGTGCACAACATGGCATAAGGGATGATTGAATGAGACCATTGTTCAACAAACTTTTGCATTGCATTGGTGTCTCTACACTTTGTAATTTTTTCAACCCTTGCATGCTAACACCAAAAAGAGAAACCTCTTGCTACAAAGATATTTCATGTGAAGTTTCTTTCTCCTTGAAGGAAAATTATTTGAAAACCTGAAATACTTCATCACTCTGATCAACTGAACCAACCAAATCAGAATTGAAATTTGCATTACATGCAACAATATTTTCATAAACAATATCATCATTTGGCTTGAACATGAGAAGTACTAAACTTTTACGTGAATTCACTAGTCTTTTTTCCTCCCCTACATTAACCAAAGAAATGTCCAGCTTTTTGCGATGGGCTCTCACTATGTACTCCACACCATCCTTGAACAAGTGATACTTGTTTTCATGGAGGTAAAAGACTACTTTCGAGTCATAAAAATATGGACTACCCAACATCACACCTGAAATATCAAGCGGTACCACATCTAACTCTACTTCATCAACAAAATTTGTAGTGATTGCAAACTTAAACAAACATTTTCTTGTAACTTGTAAACTTGTGTCTCTTTTTATCCATCCCAAAGGGTATGGCTTATGGTGAGGCACAGTTTCAAGATTCAATCTGTTGACTAAGTCTTTAGATATTAGATTCACTTATGACCCACTATCGAAGAGTGTGTCAATATTGGTGTGTTTAGATATGACCCTAATATGAAATAAGTCAATTCGTCTCTTTTTATTTGGAGTAGTAGTAGTGTTGCAGTTTTGTGAACTAGTGCTTGCAATATATTGCTTTCCTTTGATTCCCATGATAGTGATTTTATTTTCATCACCGGATTTAGAGCCTATATCTTCTTGAGTGATAGCAGTGGTTTTCTGTTTCCATTTATTGTTGAACTTGTTTGGTCTCATTTCTAGATGCAATTTCCAGCTGTGGGCTTCATCATGCCCCTTTTTAGAACAATGTTTGCATGTGATTTTCTCCCCTTATTTCTTCACAATTACATTCTTCTTTCCTTTCCATTTTCCTCCTTTCTCTTTCTCCTTACCCTTAGGTGGATTTTTATCACTACTCTCTTCATAAGTGTTCTTTCCTCTAGATTCAAGATGCGTGTCTTGCACACATACTTCATCTAAATTAGCTGGATTGAACACAAGAATAGTGTGTTTAAGATAGGAATGTAAACCCCCAATATATTTCAGTAGTGTATCTTGGGAATTCAAATTCACTTCTAATAACAAAGCCATTTTCCTAAACTCCTGCGTATAATCTTGGACTGTTTGGCCTTTAAGCTGCCTAAAATTCTGCCAACTCATAATGGCTTTTTGAATATGGGCTAAAGAATAAAATTGTATTTTAATTGCAGAAACAAATTCAACCCAAGTGATAGATATCTTACCATGGATTCTCATTTCCTCTTGACTCTTTGCTTCCCACCAATCTAGTGCAGCTCCTTCTAGCCTCAGTGAAACCAACTGGATCTTTATGTCGTCTTCTTGAAGGTTCTAAATTCTGCAGTATACCTACAATTTTCGAATCCAATTGTCCAACTTTTCTACATTCACTTCTCCATTGTACATGGGAAGTACGAATTTTATGTCCAATTTCAGTAATGGAGTTTTTATTTTTGGGGATTTTGAATGAGTATGGGCAGTTCCAATGGTGGTAGTGGAAGATAATGTTGTGTGAGATGGTGAAGATGATTTGTAAGATGACGTGGATGGTGGAGATGGAGATTGATTTCCAACATTCGCTTTGGAATCCTTCTTCTCATCTTTTTTTTCCTCTGATCTTCCTTCTCCGTGTGGAGGTTTAGAACTCTCACCAACCATTCTAGTGTTCCTCTCTTCATAGAGTACTTTAACCATCTCAGTCAAAGTATAGAAATATTTCTTTAATTCTTCCTCTTCTGTAGAGGGACCTCGAGGCTCTCTTTATCCTGACATAATGGCTATGGATTCAGACTCAAAAATATGTACTGGTTGTACCTCTTCAATCTCAATTGAAGGCAAAATTGAGGAGCTTCAAGTGCAATTGTAATTGGAACTTTGGGTGGTGGAGATTGTGGCCTTTTGACTCTCATTATTCTGGGCATTACCTTAGGAGTTGCAACCAATAGCTTCCCTTCTCCTCTCTGTAATTTTAACCTTGTAAGCATCACAATTTTGCAACCATTAAAATCCTAATTGCACAAACTCAAGAAATCAAGCAATTCAAGCTTGAGCTCTGATACCAACTTGAGTATGATTAGTTTTTCTATGCTAATAACAATTACAAATTAATAAACATGTGCTTGCTTCTTTCTTTTTGTGTTGAGGTTTACTTAGTTGTTGGTGCTTAAAAACATGTAAATTTCCTTAAGTTAAACAAGACATTCATGAGAAAAATCGCTTCAGAAAGTAATAATGAATAGAAAACATGTAGAATACAAAAAAACATCAAAGAGACACATTAACACAATGTTTTGATGAAGGATTTCACCCCTCCTGGGCTACATCTCCTTGGTCCAACTTCCATGGCTTGAGCCTTTGTATTAGGTCAATGTGGAAAAAATGTTGTTTACAAAGCTCTATGGATCCTAATACTCACACCAAGGTGTTCAAAAGGTCCAAATTAGCTAAGAACACTTCTTTCTGACCTCAATTGGGTCGAAAATTGAGTAAGTTATGCCTCTTTCAATTTTTCCTAGGAAACCTCCGCTAAATCTGGAGAGACTCCAGTTAAGTCCGCCAAAACTTGTAGTTTTCGCCTAATTTGGTGGGCCTCCAAAAATGCCTCCATCTTAAACTCGTGTTAATTAATGCTAAACCTAGATTAATGGTGAACTAATCGTGCTTATACTTGGCACTGGCCCATGGTCGCGTGGTCGAGGTCATATGGGGTGGGGGTTGGCCTGCAAGGTTGGCTCCCACCACTCCACCGTCGGCATCAAGTTGTGGTATAAATTATGGTGCAACGGCCCTCCTTTTAACTGCACTCCCATGGTCGGTTAGTAAAGCTTTGGAGTGGGGTGGGGGAGGTCATGGGTTCCATTCCTCATCTCTCCGTTGATATATTTCAAACCCATAGTTTGACTTTGGAACTATATGGTATGTGATTTAATTTAATATGCCATTGGAACTTTGTTTTAGTTAATATTTAATTAATATTTAAAATATATAATATATAATATATATATATTAATTATATTATAATATATAATTTAAAAAATCATATAAGATAACATAATAATTATATATAAAAAATATATAAAATGATATTTAATTAAATAAATAAAAATCAAATTTAACCTTAAAGGCCAATTAGGAAATTTCACCTTCCCTAAGACAAACTAGCGAATTCAGAGGTGACACTTGTGACAACCCCATTGGGTGAAAGCTAAAGAAGATTCCCCAAGCTGACTGGACTACCATGTCATCATTCTGTCCCATTCTACAATTTCTTTAGCTATTTAGGAAAATGAACAACAATTCCTTTCTCCTTCATCTGGACTTCGTTTTTTACGAAACAAATTGCGTTGCGATCGTCTTGACGAGACGAACACAACCATATAGTTTTCAAGCCAATATGAGAAATTTGAATTTTGAGCTAAATACTGAGCACCTAATCACTGGCCTGGAAGTGCAGCTCAACCCAGAAATTGTGCAATTTTGGGCAGCAGTCAGCTGCTCCTCGCAAAAATTGTGCAATCCTTCTAGATAGCTAGCCCAGCACCTCCTAGAAATTGGGGAAAAATTTCTCTCAATCAAGTAGGTTGTTGCATGTGCCTTTAGGTTAATCGTTTCCATTCGAGACTAAGAAAACTAGAGTTGCATGCATGGTCTGTTTTTTTCGGAAATAGAAAAAAGAAACATGCAAAAAGCATCCATAGACTTTAGGGAGTTATTTTTAGCAGCTGGAGGTTACATGCAAAGATCGTTTTAGAAACTTTCCTCCAAGTGTCTCTTTTTCCTGGATTTGTGGCATGCACGTCATGAGCAAAAAACTTATTTATTCAATGCTTCAGAGCTCATTCTTCACATCAATCTTGGAGCTCTGACATCCCACAGTACATCCAGGAGTCTTCGACACATCCAGCAAGACTATTTCCGAGGAAGTCCGCTTTACTTGTCTTTTCAGCATTTCTGTCGCTTTTTGTGTTTTGGCTTGTGTGAGTGCTATCTACTTTAATTATGTGATTTTTTTCATTTCCATGCATGTTAGCCTATATAAGCATCATTTCAGTTTTCGTTTGCATCTCACTGTTGTCGCATCCATGACATTGTTTTGCACGAATGGTTGCTAATTCGGTGACTTGTTTCACATATGCATGTTGTTCAGTTTTCTGAATCTTCCATTCATTGTTTGCATGCATGATCATTCACTCTTTCTTGCACTCAATATCTCCATGCATTCACATCTTCATCTTCTTTTAGTTGCCTATCGGCGGGTCTAGGCAACCTTGGCCTAGACTCTGCCTTGCCGGGACAACATTGCACAATTTTGAGAGGGAAGGCTTTGCCTTCCTCCCAAAAAATGCATAAATCTAGCTAGTTAGTTCCCTCTAGTCTTTCTTTGCGTAATTCTAAGAGGCAGTGACTGCTAGCCCAAAAAATTGTGCAATGCAGTCACTGGGCTTACATCACCTGGTAGCTGAAATTGCACATTACACAATCTCAACACCTAGCAGGGCAGTCTAGATTGCGCATTGTGCAATTCTGGTAGTCAACCAACCTCTCGATAGCCTGGATTGCCTTTTACGTAGTTTCAATAGTCAGTCTCCTAGCCTCCCAGTGAAAATTGCGCAATCCTTACTAGTAGTTCCCTGGGTATGTTGCATGTCATCCCTAAAGTTTTCTTTGGTTTTAACTGACAGATTTCTTGCCATGCATGTCACCATGTCTCTAGATATAGCAAGTGTTTTTTCGTCTTTCAGCAGTTTAGGATCAATGGCCTCCAAGAGAGCAAGATCAAAGGACACCGACGGAAGTGCAGCTAGAGCAACAGTTGAGCAAGTGTTTATGAGTTTGCCGATATACGAAGACACCAAGATGGTCGTAGACAAAGACATCAAGATAAAATGGCAAGAGGTCAATGATGCATTCTCAGGAACATTTGGGGAAGATCTTGAAGACCGCCAAGTCTATGTGAACATTCACAAGTCTGGCTTGTATCGGATTGCATGCAGGTATCCCGCGTTCCCATGCGCGGACATGATACATTGGATCATTTCGCACACTGACCCAGAGACAATGACATTGAGCAGTGTCAGCAGGACAAAGATTGCTACCTTCAGGGCACAATATTATCAGTAGATGTACCACTTTACAAAGCCAATGATCACCATGGAGACACCCTTTAGCATACCCCACAACAATGCCAACTCTAGGGATGTCTTGAAGAA
Source organism: Pinus tabuliformis (assembly GCA_031772625.1). Lineage (NCBI taxonomy): Eukaryota > Viridiplantae > Streptophyta > Pinopsida > Pinales > Pinaceae > Pinus > Pinus tabuliformis. The sequence goes on from CM062818.1 coordinate 1,915,463,817, forward strand.
CTTGGTGAGGGAGCTAGCCAAATTCAGGATGACACCCAACCAGATTTACAAGACGAAGATACTGCGGAAGGTGTATCAGTACTTGGTCATCTTTGCATGTCACTTGTATGGCCAAGAGAGCATGGAGACCTTCCTGGAGAGTTGGGTGATTGCGTTAGACCAACTAGCCAGTGAAGGAAAAGCATGCAACTGGTTCGACATGTTGGAGCTCGGAAGCCGCCCAAAGGTTAGCAAGTAGAAATCTACATGTCTGCATACATCTTGGATGCAATCTGTGCCCGTCAAGGGTTCCCAGGCTTGAAGTGGGCATGGACACCAATGGAAATCTCTGCTAATACTTATGGTAAATTTTTTTCCAAATGCAGGTTTCGAGGAGTCATCACACAGATGTCAGATCATTTTCTCACCCCGGTGTACATGATTATAATTGAGTAGGATCCATGTTGCATGTTGAAGGAAGAAATGGAGGCACTGATTGTCATAGCAGATCGGTATGCCTCACCTCTTAGCACCTTCATATGGATGTATAGAGCGGAGAAGCTTCTGCATGTTTTACCGAAGTTTTCCATGGACAAGCTCGCCATGCAAGAAGTATCGTACCACATCTCAACAGGACTATCACCTACGCTGCACCAGAAGAAGAAGACACCTTGGCCCACTCTTCCATTGCAGATCGGGTTATACGAGATATAAAATCTCAATCATGTGGATGTCGAAATAGAAGAGTTCAAGAAATATCCTTTCGACACTAGAAGCTTTAATCCATATGACTCACATTGTTTTGTGAAGGATCATTGCCCGAGCGTACAGTTTCTGTGGATCCATGGGGCATGCCATTGGGATGACGAATACCCATGGAGATATTTTCATAGCTTCTCTAGGCCCAATGAACCAGTCAACATCGTTGTGGAATGGTTAGAGTAGCAGCATCCAGGAGAGCACCAACAACAACAACAACAACAACAACAACAACAACAAAGGTAAACATATAGGCACATGAAAAAGGCAAGAGAAAGATTGTCAATAGTGCAAAGGTAGAACAAAGTTGCAAGTTCAGATCAGACCCACTTGTGAAAAAAGAAGCTTTGGAAATAGAGGAGAAGAGGCAACAGCGCGATAGGAGGATCGTGCAAAGCAGAGAGAAAAATAGAGGATGGAGGAGACAATGAAGGAGTTGCATGATTTGATGGAGCAACTCCAGAAGGAACAAGAGCTGTGCAGACAGGAGAAGGAAGCACAACAAGGATAGATATAGTAGGTGGTGCAACATACATAGATTGATGAAACTTCACTCGTATAGGTAGTAGACTCATCCGAGCAACTGGAACAAAGTAGATAGCGTGAGCAGTCACAGGAGTAGGACTTTGCTCAAGAGATTGAACAAGTACTTGAGCAGATGGATAGAGAGATGTAGCAGCTAGGGTTAGAGAAAGATATCGACATCATGCCTTAGCACTAAGAGGTCAACCCACCAGCTTCATTGCATCCGGAAGTAGAGCAGGTCCCAAGTGACCAAGGAGATACTGAGATCCTTGGAGACAATCTAGAAGAAGAGATGCACAAAATATCATTTAAAGAGTCACATCATAGAGTTGTACAATCACGCAAAGTGTCTACTCTGGATAACCACACATCTCTTGCATAGTTTGAGGAGAAAGTGAATGTATATGATGTGCGCAAGCATCCATTAGCATTGACCGATGATACTAGAGAATATGCCGAAGCCACTAGATTAAGTGTTAGCTTCTTGATAGCGGAGAACGAGCGAATGGCTAAGGAGTTATAGACGGCCAAGTAGGGAGGAGAATTGGTTACAACATCTGCTCGAGTAGAGTTGAAGAAGGCGATACTGGATGAAGTATTATCCCTTGAGACAGTCATGTGGGTGTTGTATTCCAGATTTGGTACCGTGCATAAGGCAGTTGTCCATCTCAATGGTTGGCAGCAGCAATGTGCTAGGAGAGCATGTATCTTGTCAAACTTGCATGCTGATGTCGATCACATGCAAACATAGACAATAAGATACAAGGGAGCCCCATTACACTTTCCCAAGATGATGAAGCCTAGAGCGGTCATGCTGAAGGCATGCATTCGAAGTTAGATACGAAACTATGAAGAACTCTCGTAGCTCATCACTAGTTTGCAGGCTTCCCATGCACTAGTATTAAGAAGCATGGATGTTGTTGTGGGCACACATGCGATCCCATCTATTGGGACACTCACTAAGGCAAAGACAAAGGAACAAGTCTGACTGGAGCTTGACTCATACTTTAACAAGTTGATGCACATAGCCACCAACACAGACTTGGTGATCAGTGCAGATACCATGCATCAGTATGTCATTGGTCCAGCTGCACTCAAGAAAATGATGCGAATGTTATTAGACGAGTTGGAAAAAGTAGTCAAAACAATGTACCCAGATGAAACAAAGGCAAGAGTTCGTTTCTAGAAAGGTGTCACCATAGAGTACATGGAAACCGTCATGGACTACTGAGCTTTGCATCAATTCGCTACTGTCAACCATTGTGAGGATTTCGAAGAGCTGGTCTTCCCACAGTTGTCCGAGTCATAGTGATGTCTTGCATGTACTGCTTAAGCCTATTTTGTCTTACATGGGTACATGTGCAGATTGTATGTAACATCTTGTCAAGTGGAAGTACAAGTGTCAATAGCTGATTGTAACAGTCATAGAGTAGTTGAAGAGTCATTAGGATAGGTGAATAGTCACAAAGAGGAATGTCAAGGGTCACCTCTCCCTTTGCTATATATAGTCCCTCATAACTCATTGTAGATGCTTTTGGTCAGCCAAGATTCAAATAGGAGTATCTTAGAGAAATATTGGAGAGTATTCTAACGAGCCTTGCCTTCTCCATAGAGCAGAGCTAGTACATCTCTTTGGCGAAGTAGGCAGTAGTGACTGTAACGTTCCTCTATCGGGACTAGTGTTTGGTCATGGTTGTACTGTATTATTTGAACTTTCACTTCTTAATATAATAGAGTCAACACGTTCCATGCATATGTTGTTATTTATTTCAGCTATCTTGTTTCTCTAATGACATATGTATCTGTTTGCTTACGCATGCATGTATGGAATTTTTCTGTATAAGTATGTATGAATCTTATCGAGATGTGTTGTTGGTTTAACCATGACTTTGGATTGTTAACTTACTTGCTTTCCAGTTTTTGATGCATCTTTTCTCGTGTGTTCCCTTCTTAGCCACTTGCTTTCACAGGTTTCCAAGGGGTGCACTCACCTCACTTTCTATGCGTTATAACCATTCATGTAACTTCCTTGGCTTACTGTGCATGTCACACCCTTACTACCAACAGGGACATCTTACTTGCCTCTGTGCACAATCGTGGTCAAGGTGATACCGTACGGCCCACTGGTGGGACTCCTACAGCAAACGGTTTGAGGTCTAATTGGGACTTCTTAGCAGGGAGATCCCATGACAAGTTGGCGGGTCCAACACCATCAACAACATCCTTCTCATACAAAATCATCTAAGTAATCCTTGGGAGATACCCTAGGATACTCTTCCTTGTCATCGACACGGTCACGGTCTTCCAATCCACTGTAATCAAGAGTATGTCTCAGACCATCATGGGTATGGCTTGAGATGCTACTAAGAAATCTCATCCCAACAACATAACATCTGAACCACCCTTAGATCCAACTTTCCAAACCATGAACCAACCTTCACATGCGTATCCCTTAGAATACCTATCACAACCTTCATGCCTAAGTTAATAGCTTTGAAAGCACTTAACTCCCTTTCCATTTCAGTGTTTAGCTTCAAGGACTTTGTTGCCTTCTTGCTAAGAAAGTTGTTCGGAGCTCCTATGTCAATCAATGTGGCAAACTTCCTTCCACATATGGTTACCTGCACAAAACTTAACCCCAATGCACCTGCATTTGGTGAGGGTCTTTTCTTACGTCTTACCTCTACGATCTTCTTCATTGTTTCCTCAACCAAACTGTTTCTTAACTCATGCTTCTATTTGATTGTCCTCTTGAGATATGTTACTTCATCTTTCAGCACACTTGAGTAATTCAAACCTGGTTCAACTTGAGTGGACTTCATTATATCATACTCATCCTTCTTTGATTGTTGCTTCATCACACCTACTTGACGTTCATCAACTCCCTCAACTTGGGTAGCTACAATTGTGCTAAACCAAGCCCCAATCTTGTCAATGTGTTCAATCTCATGTTCCTCTATGGTTATGCAAGCATCTTTTCGAGCAAGAAAGTCCCTCTTGATCTCTTCTTCAAGTTATTCAACCTCGCCCTACAACTTGGCTTGTTTCTCCCTTATGCGAACTCGTTCATTCATGAGTTCTTGGATCCTATGGTTTCCTTGTTACAATTCATTTTCACATGAGGTAAAATTCTCATGGAAAGCATTCAAATCCCTTCGCAAATCTACTATCTCCACTTTGATGCAGTTCAAGCATTCCAAGACCTGCACAAGTTCCTAATAATGTTTCCCTCTAGCTCCCCACAAATCTTCCATATTTATGGTTTGTTGAGAAGCCCTTGCATCTACCTTTAACATCATTATTCCCAACAAGTTTAATGACTTGTTGTCGTACTTCTCTCAGCTTGGATTTGACCGTGGTTTGTCTCTGCCCCTGTTAAAACTTCATACTTTAGTCAACCAATCAATCGATCAAGTGACCATCTTTGAAAAGTAGGCTCTGATACCATTTGTCATGACCCCACATTGTGATGCCTTAAGATCACCGTGGGCGACATGTGGTACTGGAGATATTTCTTTGCAAGTTATACAATTACTCTAACCTGGGATATGCCTACTTCCCAACCCTTGTGACTTAGCCAATTTTTCAAGTTCAAATTTCTTCTTTTTCACTTTTTATATAAATATGCGATATCGTAACTTCAACATAAGTAGAAGAAATAAAACTTCTTTAAAAATGCAATGTCATAAAGCCAACAATGTGTGTTGAACAAGAGAAACATATGAAGTGGGAGGGGGCAACTCCCAAACATGTTTTCCCATTGACATTTATTAACTTCAAGTACATTACAACAGAAGTACAACCAAGGTTATAAAATTACTCTAACCTGGGATATGCCTACTTCCCAACCCTTGTGACTTAGCCAATTTTCAAGTTCGAATTTCTTCTTTTTCACTTTTTATATAAATATGCGATATCGTAACTTCAACATAAGTAGAAGAAATAAAACTTCTTTAACAATGCAATGTCATAAAGCCAACAATGTGTGTTGAACAAGAGAAACATATGAAGTGGGAGGGGGAAACTCCCAAACATGTTTTCCCATTGACTTTTATTAACTTCAAGTACATTACAACAGAAGTACAACCAAGGTTGGGCCGAACCCTAAAGGTTCGCTGCCAAAACACTTAACCAAGTTTCATGCAGCACTTAAGCTTCACACTTCAACAATACAACAATTTTCTTTACAGGAAAACCAGGGCGCCCTATGGCTCGCCCTGCTCACAAAAACCAAAAACAACACTTATCGCAAGTCTTCTGAGCTCACCTTAGACGAGCACATACCCCTGCTCCTCTCTGCCTATTCAATACCTCTAGGTGTTCATTGCCTCATAAAATTCTATGATATCACAAACATTCACCCTCTGAACATGTTCTACGATATTACAGTTGCGATGCTTTCATTCCCTGCTCTCTCATGCCTTTACTATTTTTATATGCATACTATATCGCCTATTAAGTCCAATCGACACCCCTTTACATATTCATGGCAACCTTAAATCTTGTGCGGGTTCCCCTTTCTAGGTGGGCGTACCCCTGGGCCGAGCTATCGCAATGTTTCTAGAAGCGCTTCGGTTGGTGTGGTCGCCCCCCTTCATAATGTTGAGCCAACCATTCATTATTTTTTTTGTGGATTTGGTGCGGCCATGCCATTTGAGGATGCCCTCCCAGCTCATGTATTCGATATGGCTTCACCGTATGGAACCCCTTAATCTTGGATTCTTAGTGTGCACGACATGCGATGCCGAACATTGGCTTCCTGCATGCCACGTCCTCATGCAAGCATGCATAGGGCATGCTCCTTTTACCACCATGCACATACATTTAACCAATGTTTCTCTTACTTATGAACGCTCGTCGCTTTGTGAACTCAATGATCAAACTCACCTGTTAGTGCCCAAGTGCCCCACTTTCACGCGGGCACGCCCAAGGAATTTGTCCTCCTAGCCATCTGCCCAATATGATGTCCAACGAGCTGTTGAAACTCGTTCGCTTGCCTGATATGATGTGTTTACTTTGTGTTGGGTTCCTGACGCCCCGCCTTCATGCGGGTGCACCCAAGTTTCAGGACCCATCCAACCTCAATTCACCAAATCATATGCATGGGCGCCCTGCCTTGTGCGACCTACCCCACCATATCATTTTTCCAATTTAGTTCCTCATTTAAGCTTTTCACTAGTCCAAGTGGTTGTGGGTCATCATGGACGCCCGTTCGCCTTGGTACCAACTCAAGGCTTTGACATTTATTCTAGAACGTCCATAATTGCTTACATCTATGAGTTTCTGGATATGGTCTCAAGCATCCTTGCTCTCTTGTATGTTATTATATCACTAGAATGTACCCTTAAAATGAGTGGAATTTCCCTAATGTATTTGTATTTTTAGTGATCAGGGAAAATTTTCGGAGGTCATTGATTACGATTTTTTTGAGGAAATTAAGAAATTTGTGTTGAAATGGGTTCATAGGTTGCTTGACACTGGGTTGGACTTGAGAAAATGGCTTATGACTTTTGAATTTCTATTTTGTACCCAAGTGAGTTAAAATGTACAATGATTGTAACCAATGTTGGAAAGTCGGGAGTGGATAAGTTAACTCTTGCTAAATATCCATTCCATAACAACTTTAGAAAGGACTTTAATAGACTTTCCTTTTTGGATATAGTTAAATATGGAAATATCCCATGTTTACATCAGAAAATCATTCTTGATTTTCTTTGCTTTGATACATTCTTAAAGCCTACAAAATAGTAAATATATTAAGGTTTAACATCACTTAATTGTGTGGAATGCAGAGGAAGTTTTCATTGTGTTTCTTCTGCACTCCCTTACATCTTCACCTCTGCACTCTACAAATTGTAATGTAATGCTTATTAATTAAGTTTAGAAAAATAATTACCTAAACAAAATGCTTGGAGAGGTGTCGAGAAGTGTGCGCCTCTGCCATACGCAAATTGCAACATGGGGGCTATAAAATAAGATTAGGCCCATAAATTAAAATGTGGGGCCTATATGTAGCCAACCTCTTACTCGACTATAGTGAACATGCAAAAAGACTCAAATTTACTAAGTTTCCATGAGAAATAAATGAAATAACACAACGTTGGCATTAATATGTTTAAATGAAACAACACACTACAATGTAAGAAATTCAAGAACTGTCGATTTTGGATTGTTTTGGATCAAGTTGATCATATGGATCAAATAGATACTGTTAGATATGAATGCGACAAGACGTGTTACTCTCATTTTAATCACATCTCATCATAAGTATTTACTAGAAACGTCTTGTGTATAAATTTTGTTAAATAAGGTAAAACCATTGGATAGAGAGCAGGCCTAACAGCTCTTCTGCCACCATGTGTCCCTTCACAGAACCCATTTCCAGGATCCCAAGTTTTTATCGATGGGATTCTAGAAATGTGTGGTAGGTTCCCTTTCTCCTTAGAAGTTTTGGGCAAGTGAATTCGTCATGGCAGGGTTTAACGTCATGGTATGTGGGGCCGTGAATATTGGGAAGATTAGATAAGAAGACTCTCAAATGAAATGCCTAATGATATAAAGAAGTGGCATGTCATCAATGCATGCAATGTGTTATGTAATAGGTTTTAATTTCTTCTCAATTCCACATATCCACTTTTCCTATGAAATTTTATAGATGCTTGAACAACTACAAAATAATGTTGCACTGTAGAGAAATAAGTGCCAATTCTCAATGGCCCCATTGCCTTATGTGTTTCACAGTATATGCATTTCATAATTGTTTTTCCTTGATGTTTTTTCTCTCTCAACCACTTATACTTAATTTTCCATTGATCAGGAAACTCTCTTCATACTTCCATTTTTTTTCTTTTGGGTGCTAGGTTCGCCACCATGAAATTCTTCATCACATTGTTCATTATGCCCCAAGATATAAAATTCTTCATTATGCCCTTAGAAATCTAAATATTCATTCTGGCTAAAATTATGATCTCCTTTATTAGGCGATGAAACTTGAGATGTAGTAGACCATCGAAAGAAATTTTTGATAAAAAATTGATTCCATTTTTTTTAAGACACATTTTGATATATAATACTTATATAATAAAAATAAATTAATTAGATATTTATGAATTTCAAGTCATCAATTAAAAACATATTAAAAAATTAGTCTTGCATTTATTTCAAGAAATGATATTAAAGAGGGAATATACCTATTAATTCTTTATAGTATTTAATAATATACCTATTAACTCTTTATAATATTTAATAATTTTTTAAGTCCAGGTAAAAGTTTTTCAATATTTACAATAAATTGTCTATTTCTTCTATCAATTCCAGTCATCTGTATAGGAAAAAAACTTGAATGTTTTAGCAAATAAATAAACCCTCTACTTGCATTTAATAATGTTGGATTCAACAACACTTCTGGGAGTCTGAAGTATATATATTCAATTTTTTAGTTGATTTATTGTTTCTCTCTCATTCACTTATTGAAAAAAAAAACTAAGTTTTTATTTGATTTAAATTCTATTAGAGGCACAAGTAGATATAAATTTTTACTCACATATTAAATATAAATTAATTTTATATAAGAATTGACTTACTCCTTCTTCAACACTTATGGTGATTTGTCGATAGAGTAGGTTTCTCTCACTGCTACACTTGGCCAGAAAAAGTTACAACAACATTGTGGTCGTTATCGTATTGTGGCCAAACTCAAAACATAAAATTTAGCAGTTTTTGAATTGTTTTGAAAACATGCCAACAAAAAATATGGAGAAAACATGTAAATATTCACTATAAATTTCTACCAAATACTGAAGAAAAAGAAATGTGGAACATTTCTTTTAACATAATTGATTTATATGTTCAAAAATACAATTTTTTAAAATAATCAATTTATATATTAAAGAATACAATTTAAATAATGAAAATTTACATTTTTACTAAAAAATTATAAACATAAAGCAGTAAAACTAACATCTAAATAAACAAATTCAAATAACCCACCTAAAAAGGAAAGTCAAATGACCAACATAAAGAGTTGAATAAGTCCAACAATAATTAAGATCTCTTTTCACAAGGATTGATTAACTTAATATTTTTTTTTCATATTGCTATTTATTAAACAAATATTAATTTGTTAGAATTATTTATTTCACTTAAAACAAAGATTAATTCCACCTTTGGGACTTTCCCTTCATCAACTACGTGTGTGTTATTGTAATGGATTAAAGTTCTTCCATATTACTTAAAATCTACCCATATCCATCTGCCCAAACTAACTCCTCATATCTACAACTTAAATTCCAACAATTCACAGTTATCTATGTATCAAACAGATTAGTCAACATTTTACGATTTCCAACCTTCGTGAGGGGCCCACACAAGACACAAACTATGTGGACCTAATAGCTTATTTCAAATCATAGGTTTCAAGAGAGTGGTGTAGTGGGAATGATCAATGTGTTGTTATGGGTGTAATCGCCTAACCCCATATTTACCCACTTTAACCTACTCACAAGGATAAACATGGGATGAGAGTTACTAGCGAGACCTGATTTCCAAGATGAACTTATGGAAAATGGGGAATTGGCTACAAACACCTAGTGCACATGATCACACTGTTATCGGCCTAAATTGATCCAACACTATTTCTTTTTAGTTTCATTTCCTTAAATTTAACACAACTTTTTATTTTTGGCATTTTTTCAGGTTCTAAACTTTTGAGGCCCTAAATAAAATTTCTAGGGAAAATGGAGAGACCAAAAAAGTGCCAAAATCTACTTCACAAAATAATTTCTCGACCTCATGGAGATCTTCAAAATGAGGTGTTATGATATTCAAATGGAGATCTTATGCCAAAGTTACGAATCTAGGAAGTTGGAGGTCCAAATTACTCATTTTGTGTAAATAGTGCCTACATGTTATAAATACATATATGTTCACGAATTCCATAAGCTCACTAGAGAATCATCAAGAAGGCTTTATGCCCTCTCCATATAGCTGCAACAACACTTATTAGTTCATACATTCATCAACCAATCAACAACTAAACAATTCACGACAAAATCCACATATGGTACACATCATATAACCAACATACGAATCATGGCAACTCAGCCATAGTATCACGAATACAATCACTACAAGTATACATGAATCATAGTAGGCGAATAACTCTTATTAAAATATGAAAATACCAACTTAAGTCAAGGACTTCCACGTACCACCTGACTGTAGACTAGGCTAAACCAAATCTCTCTTTCAGCCAATAATCCCCGCACCATATTCCAATCATGAATGTGGGATCTCACAGAATAAACCAAGACAAAAACAAAGCAGGGGTTCTAGGGGGCAAACTGCCTCCACCCTCAACCATAGTGACTCCACCTCTACGGTCGTACATCACTAACACTAACCAGATCAGTCTCTACCCAATATGTCTAGGGTTACAGGAACTAGTAACTCAACCCACAACTTTCCAGGGCTCCAGAGCATTTGTCCAGTTTGGCTCTAGGGATTAGTAACTCAACCCACAAAGGGCTCTAAAGCTTTCATCTGAACCTAGGATATAGGACTAGTAACTCAACCCAAGTTGTTCCAAGGCTTCCAAAGCATTTGTTCTAACCCATAGCCATAACGAACATGAGCACCAATTAGAAAAATAATCAAATGGAAAAACCCACAACGTCATGGTTATCTTGAAAATGGCAAGGCAAGGCTAAAAGAATTGTCAATCTATGAAAATATCCATGCCAATGATAGCACATAACTAGAAAATCACATGCATAGACCATGCATCCTGAAACTAGTAAGGAAATCACACATGCAACCTGTTACCTGCAAAGAAATCTAGATGTAGTTGTTGATCCAACTATTCCCGTGCTATTTCCCCCTTTCCTTTTCCTTCTTTCTCTGATCCAAGTGAACTCAAAAATTCCCTAATATTGCTCCAAGAATGCTCCAAAATTTCTCCAAGTGTGCAAGTGTTTGCGAGAATGAGAGAATGTAAGAGATCTCCAAAAATGAACTGATAAAAGGTTGTGAACTGATCCTCATAAGCCTTTTTATCATTGGGGCCTATATTTTCTTCATTTTCCTTCATTCTTTCTTTAATTTACCTCTCATGAAAATATGTGACTCTTCATATTCCTTTTCTCCTATTTTGATTTATTTCGTAAATAGAATGGAAATTATTTCCACTTTTCCTTTTCTAATGCCTTTGCCAATTTCCATAGCCATAAATTAATCACCAGCGATACCCATCACTATGTTTTTCCCAACATTCAACTTGGAATACATTTCCCATGACCTTGGTCTTACTTTATTTAAACGGAAAATCAACCAAGGGTTGTTACACCCCCCCCCCCCCCCCTCCCCCATGGGGGAACACCGTAAACCATGAAAAACAACTATAAACCATGACCAACATAGTAGACATAACAATCATACCGCTTATTGGAGATTTATAACACAGGAAGTTTCAACATCTACAAAAACATATATATATATATATATATATATACATATACTAAGAACTTATTTGCTTGAACCAACAAATAATGAAGGATATAAATCCCACATATGACCATCCATCTCCCATGTAGCTTCATCAAGCCCAAATTTCTTCCACTGCAATTTAACCTACTTGATTACTCTATTTCGGAGCATGATTTGTTTCTACTGCAATATGCATTATGGTTGTGGCTAGAATTCTCCCTCTAGTTCTACCTACAATACAAACCATTCAATCACATGATCAACATCTTGGACACACTTCTTAAGAAATAAAACATGGAAAACATGATGGAATTTCATTGTTAGAGGCAATACAAGTCTGTAGGCCACTGGTCCAATCGTCTCAAGGATCTCAGAAGACCTCCACCACTGAGGTGCCACCTTGGCACATGAACCAATCCTCAAGGATATCTTCTTGGGCTTGATGTGAAATTACACGCGTTCCCCAACTTGAAACTTCCTAAATACCCTATGTTTATTTATATAACTCTTCTTCCTGTCCTATGCTACCTTTAGATTCATTTTTATAACCTGCATTTCCTGTTCCATCCTCGCCAACATATCTAGTCCAATCAATACCATGTTCACTATATTGATCCAACTGATAGGAGTATTACAACTCCATCTTTAAATATATTCAAATGGTATCATCTTCAAGGGCTCTTGATGCCCGTTATTATATAAAAACTATACCAGTGAAAGATACTCTTACCACTTCCTCTGCTGATGCATCGTGTACATCCTCAACATGTCCTCAAGAATCCTGTTAAGCCTCTTTGTCTGTCCATCTGTCTGCAAATGATAAGTTGTACTGAAAGCCAACTCTGTCCCCAAAACTACAAACAACTCCTTTTGAAACTTGGAAGTGAACTTGGCATATTTATCTGATATAATATTCTTAGGAACACCATGCAATCTCACTATCTCCCAAATGAAAATATGATCTACCTCACTAGCTGAATTCGTAGACTTAATTGCAATGAAATGAACTACCTTACATTACTTGTCAACAACAACCATGATGGAATCATGTTGTCTCCATGTCCTTGACAAAATTTTAATGAAGTCCATGGATATGACCTGGCATATCTAATCTGAAATTGGAATTGGCTGCAATAAACCACCTAGATGCTTACATTGTGACTTTACCTGCTGATAGTCCAAACATTTTGCAACAAACGCAGTCACCTATTTCTTCAAGTTTGGCGAATTATAGGACCTCTTGACTTTTTTTAGAGTCCTCTGATATCCCTGGTGACCTGAATACTGCTTGACATGAAACTCCCTCAAGATAAGCTGCTTGAGCTCACTGTTATTTGGTACATAATTCTTGTTCTTGAATCTAACCAAGCCATATTTCGTGAGATGATACTCCTCATCCCTATTACCTTTACCTTGTTGCTATAACTTATGCCTCAATTATCGATACTTGTCATCATGCTTTCCTTCCTAAAAGATTCACTCTTACAAGTCTATCCGATAAGAACTCACTGCTGCAATGTGATTCTGCTACACTCTTCTACTAAGAGCATCTACAACCATGTTCTTCTTTCCCTTAATGCATCTGATCTTGAAATAAAGCTCATTGAGAGTATAAAACCATCTCGCTTCCCTGACATCCAGATTAGGTTTTTCAAACAATTATCTCATTCCATTGTGATCACTCATTAGAATAAACCACTTGCCAAGAAGATAATGTCTTCACATCTTCAAGGCATGAATGGTAGTTGCCAACTCAAAATCGTGAATCACATAGCTATGCTCGTGCTCATTACACTTCCTTGACTCATATCATACCAACTTTCCATCCTACATCAAGACTCCACCAAGTCCTCTCTTGTAAGCATCTGTGCATACCACAAACTCTTTGCCAGGATCTAAAATCTTCAAAATCAGAACATTTGTAAGCAACTGGTTCAACTTCTCAAAACTAGTTGCACACTCCTAGTCCATTCAAACTTCTTCCCTTTTCGTTGCAAAGATGTAATAGGATAGGGAATCCATAAGAATTTCTTGATGAAACTCCTATAGTAACATGCTCATCCCCTGAATGATCTAACCTCATCCACATTTCTAGGAGTTTCCCATTCCATGATAGCTCTGATCTTTTCTGGGTCCACTGCCATACCCTCCTTGGAAACAACATGTTAGAAGTAATGAATTTATATTTGAAAGAAAATGGACTTACTAAGCTTTCCATACAACTATTCTCTCTCAAAATTTGTAACATTGTTTCCAGATGTTCTACATGTTATTCCTCATTCTTATAATATATCAGTATGTTATGAATGAATATTATCACAAACTTGTCCAGATAAGGATGCAACACAGTATTCATCAAACACATAAAATTAGTTGGAGCATTATTAAGACAAAAAGGAATTACTACAAACTCATAATGCCCATAACTGGTATGAAATTTGGTTTTGTAGATGTACTCTTCTTTGATGCATACCTGATGATATCCTGATCTCAATTCAATCTTCAAGAGCATTGTTGCTCCCTTCAGTTGATCAAACAATCATCAATTTGCGACATAGGATTGTTGTTCTTGATCATCGCCTTGTTCAATTTACTATAATCAATGCACAACCTAAGAGTATTGTCCCTCTTCTTCACAAATAACATTGGTCCAACCCAAGGTGTCACACTTAGCCTTATGTATCCTTTATTAAGCATTTCCTTAGACTACAAATTCATTTCCACCAACTATGGAGTGTTCATCCTATATGGTGCCTTCGATGCTGGTGCTACTCCTGACAATAAATCAATAGAAAATTCCACTTCCGTATGACGAGGCAACTCTAAAATATCTGCAGGAAACATAATACTAAAACTGATGAAAAATCATATTCCTCTTTATATTTTTATCATCCTCAACATCCTTTCCTTTGTCACTAGAAATATGAACTACAAACAATACACATCCTTTCGTGCCACTGCGGTTTTCCTACATAGTTGTAACCATTCTCACCAATGTAGAATTTTTCTTTCCCTATAGTATTCTCCTTTCTCCATCATCATCCAAGCACTCAATAGCCTTATCATAACAGTCAACTTTAGTCGTGTGAAGGTACAACGAATCCACGCCCAAAAGAATGTTGTGTGATCCCAATGGAAGCACATTCATATGTACTGATGTAGGCATACCATTCAACTCAAATGCACAATATCTCACACAATGATGAACTCTCTTCTTGTTTCCTGTAGACAGTTACACCAACCAAGATTCTACATGCACTTCTTTATTCAAGCCACACTTATCCACCATGTCAGGAATAACATAACTAGAATTAGGTACAGGAACAATAAAAATAGGAACAAATTGATCATAAAGCTTAGCTACCACATAGATAATAGACACATGATGATCAACTTGCTTCTTATCCAATGTTGCATAAATCTGAGGAATTCTCTGTCCAACATCCCCAACTATCTGTGCCTCCTAAGCACTGTAAATATGAGGTCTACCTCCCTAATTCTATGGAAAATATCCCCTACGCTGATCCTTGCCACAAGTCTAACACTACAAATGATTCTTACCATCACCCTTGTTCTACGCCTTAGACTAAAATCCATGTCCTCTATCCACTGCATTGAACTTCTTTCACAGTGCCGCATTATCCTTGTTATTTGCATCCTAAGGTCTTCGTCACTTCTTTTCACACTTTTCTTTAGTCTTGTCATTACCTTTCCAACCCTAATTAGGTTTTGACTTATGCTTAGACTGGTCACAAAAATTATTCAAATTCCCAATTACTTCCTCCAATGTCTGAGGCTCATAATACTCAATCCGATGTTTAAATTCTAATGACAATCCAACAACAAATATTTGAATCTTCGTCTTCTCATCCTTAAGATATGGTACATACCTCAACAACTCCATAAAATCATTCGTTTACTCTTCATATATCATAAACCCCACCTTCAACTCGTATAAATCCTTAGCCTCATTATCATAGTATCTCTTTGATAAATACTTCTTCTTGAAGAGTCTATTAAACTCATTCCAACTCAACTCCTCTGTCTTGATATGTATGACATGCTTCAAATATTCCCATCGGATGTTTGTTGTCCCTTTGACACTTAAAATAGTTATCTTGGACTTCATGTTCTTTGTATAATCACACAAATCAAAGAACTTATTCATCCCAAGCATCCATTCTTCTGCACGTTTTGGTTTATTCAACTCTCCATCAATAGTAGGAGGCTTGGATTTCCTGAACTCATTCAGTAAGTACTTCTTATCACTCTTCCTGTAAGGATGGTAACCGTGATGACCATGATATCTCTCTGATCCAAAACTAGAATAGAACCTGTTAGTGTCGGTCATGATGCCCTCCATCGGTGATCAAAAGCTCTTTGCATTATGCATAGGTAG
Organism: Pinus tabuliformis; assembly: GCA_031772625.1. Taxonomy (NCBI): domain Eukaryota; kingdom Viridiplantae; phylum Streptophyta; class Pinopsida; order Pinales; family Pinaceae; genus Pinus; species Pinus tabuliformis. Next base: position 1,915,479,961 of record CM062818.1, read on the forward strand.
GTGTCTCATCAATGTCAGTTTTGCATTCCGTTAGGCATGCCATAAAAATGATGGAGGAGCTGGTCCTTGTTCCCTTCTTGGCTTTGCTGGATCAGGTCATATCAGTTAATGAGCTTGTGTCACATTTGTTTTGCTTTGTCTTGAAGTCCAAAGTCTTAGGTCTAGGGTTTCGGTCAAAAGTCTTTGCAATGTCATGAGTCAAAAGTCCATGAGTCCCCAGCAAGCCAGAAGGAGGTATGTAAATATGTTTCATTGATATTTTCATCAGGTACAGCTCATTTATACCTTGGATTTAAAAACCCTATTTTTAAAGCCAAGGTCATGTCAATTTTGCAAAAAATAAGGAAATTTCAGAAATTCTTCAAAATGTCGGCAATAGCCCTGGTCTTCTCGCCAGAGTCCATCAGATGGTCTACCTGCAAAAAGAACGGAGTTAAAGCACTCAAAGAGCCAAATTCAGGACAAAGAAAACTCAAATCAGTGTTAAAAGTGAATGCCAAAACAAAACATTAGAAAGTGGGATTGGTAAGTAAGTTTTATCAAATTAAGCCTATAAAGAGTCAAATTCCCTCTAAAACACCCTCATTGTGCATCTAAGAGCTTGCAAGGCAAAGAGATAGGGCGAAGAGGCGAACGAAGGCGAAGTGCAGAGAAATTGGTCGTTTTTCAGGTGCGCGACCTGTCAGGGACTGTGCGCGACCTGTTGGGCGGTGCGCGACCTGTCAGGCGCCTCTCCGCAGTGCAAAAACATAACGGGCGCGACCTGTCAGCCCGTGCGCGACCTGTCAAAGCCTGTGTGCGACCTGTCAACCTGTCACTCACAAAACCGCTTCAAAATTTGCTCAATCGCCCTCGTGCTTGCCAAATCAATCGAGGTAGGGTCTTTTAACGTGTTGGATGCTTGAATCAAGGATGTTGGGCTTGTGCTTATATATATTTTTGCTACCAAGAATGTAAAGAGAAATGGATTTTAGTTATTGCTTGTTCATGTAGGCATAGTGCTAGGGTTGGTGTTTTTCAAGGTTTTTATTCCCATTTATATTCCCTCCATTTTTTCCCATTGATTTCGCAATTGTCATTATACATCTCTATCATATGTCATTTGCAAAGAAATTAAAATTTTCCCATCTCCAAATGTCAAACCCTATCCCTCCCTAAACATATTCCCAAAACCCTAATACCCTCCATTGTGATATAAAAACACACACAGCAAAAGAACAAATTTCTATGCAAGAAAAACAAAATGATGTGCAAAAAGAAAAAGGCAATATTGCTGTGCATATTCATTACAAAACAGAGAACATATTGCTGTGTATATTCAAAGCAAAAACAAAGACAATGCAGCTGTGTATATTTATCAAAAAGAGATATTGCTTTGAGTATTCATTACAAAAATAATGTTGTTGTGTCTCCCAAAACTAAACCCTGTTTTCCCTTTTCCCTTCTATCCCCCAATATCCTTGTTTCAATACAACTCTTTTCCCTTTTGAAGTTGTCAATGAAATCCCTTTTCCCCTTTTGACAAAAATGTAAATAAAGCCCTCCTTCCCCTATGACAAATGTAAAAGAATCCCTTGTTTCCCTTAGCATCAAATGTACATGAATCCCTTGAAAAACAGAGTCTGCCTTATAATGTACAGTCAAAGGACAAAATCAAAGAGCAAGTTGTTGATGCTAGTGATCTATGCTGCCCCATACCCCTATTATACATGCTGTCCCTTACCCCCTGTTGAGCATGTATATCCTTTCCCTTGGTTATTATCATCCATGTTTCCCTAATAAAAACATTTCTTTGCAAATGATTTCCCGGTGATTAAGATGAGATTGTATGTTTGACAGTTTGTGAATTGTCCCTTAGAAATTCCCTATTTTTATATGTTTCCCTTTCCTTATGAAAAATCCCCTCCCCTAACATTTCCTTCATGATTTTGTTCCCCTTGAAAACAACATACAACTCAGCATTTTTGCAGGCAAGGGCAGCAGTTTACTTTATCTATTTTCTCCACTTTGCTCAAAAGCACCATGTCAACCACTGAAACCTATGAGCAAGGTGATGACCGGTCTTCTTCCACAGAGGTTGAGGTACAGCGGAGGCCTCGTAGGGGTGGCAAAGGTGGTCATCATAAAAGAGAGGAGACCACCTCTTTGGCAGAGTTGCAGGCCTGTCCTATGGCAGTGAATTGTTTCCGTTATATGTCATGTTTTCAGTTCTGTGAGAGGCTTGCCCAGATTCAGCACCACAGGGAGTTGGCCCGCTTATTTGTTTTGCACCTTCATGATGGGCAGGTCACTCTTGCAGGGGTGAATTTTGTGCTATCTCCGGAGGTGATTTCAGAGGCTACCGGGATACCAAATGTGGGTGAGGTGTGGCCCAAGTGCAAAATGCTGGATTATGTTTATTTTGAGCCATATGTCAGGCCAGCATTCATGAGCCACTTGTCGGGGGTCTTTCCTTTCAGATTCCTCCGGGGGGAGTATGCTCCGATCGTGCGGCTTATCATGCATTACTTCACATGTGAGGGGAGATTTTCATAGGTCTTCTCTTATCACATTCGCCTGTTGATGCACTTTACCCGAGTGAGGATGATGAACATCCCGGTTTTCTTCTTCCAGGACATTCAGAGGATGGTGTCCGTGTTTCAGAGGCGGTCCCCAGCTCAGCAGTATAAGAGTTTGTGCCATCATGGTCTCATCCGGCTCATTGTTTCCCATCAGTTGAGTCAGTAGGGCATTCCATGGGCAGACTTCATTTCTCATGAGTTCTTTACAGTGCCACCACAGCCAGAGCCAGAGCTAGAGGCCATTTATGAGGAGGGAGGTCCGTCACACCAGCCTGAGATCACTGTTCTGAGACATGTTGCTTCCTCACCTCAGCTCACTTATCAGAAAGGCCCGAGGGCCTTGTTTGCAGCAGCTCGGTGAGTACTATCTCCACAGCAGGTGGAAGGGGTCTCACCATCATCATCTACAGGTCAGCGAGTGTTATCTCCACACCAGGTGGAAGGGGCCTCGCGTTCTCCATCAGCAGTACGGGAGGGCAAACAGCCCATGACAGAGGAGGAGAGAGCCGGTGACACACAGGTTGACATCATTGATCTTGATGCTCGCTCCCCCACTTCAGATTTACATGAGATCATCCGACAGAGAGAGGCGGAAAACCACTTGTTACAGCAGAAGCTCGACATGGCCCAATGGACAATAAACTATCTTGAGCAGCGCAACAAGCAACTTGAGGATGAGAAAGAGTTGGATGAGCTGTGGAGGATTGGAAGTGACCGAGTCATCAACCGTAGGAGGCCCGGTGACTTGTTGCCCAAGGAGAGGGAATCCATGTTTATCCGTGTGAATGCACACTTGGAGAGGCTGTTGGAGAAGGCCAACCAGGACAATAGACTGCTACGGAACATGAAGAATCATTACTGGGCGAGGATGCATGTTTGCAAAGCAAAGATGAAGATATTCCAGAGGAGGTTGTCCGAGGCCCGCAAGAGGAAGAAGAAGACCAACCCGCTCCGTATCTTGGCTGAGGCCTCTCTCACTCACCATGATAGTCATTAGCATCCTCCTAGCAGCAAAACCAAGAAATTTTGAGAGTTTTGAAGCATTTTTGGCATTTTTGGGAATTTTACAGGTTTTGGCCATTTGACGGGTCTCACCCCGCGCGCGACCCTACATGGGGGCAACTCAGAACGGGGAAAACTTTGCATTTTTGGAATTTTCATGCCAAAATACACTTGCCTATGGATGGGTTTCAGATTTTATGGAGATTTGGGCTTCCAAAAGCTCAAAATACATGCACATTTTGACTTCCTGCCCCTATTTTGAGTTGGAGAAAGCTTTCTTGGGAGAAATGCCTTTTGAGGGGTCAAATCAACTCCAAATTCAACAATTCTAGTGGGGTTGGAAAGTAGACTCGTAGACCTTTCCAACGAGCTATCTTGCACCTGATTTGGACACCGGGAAGGCCCTCAAACAGAGCTGTGAATGTGCGCGACCTGTCAGAGTGATGTGCGCGACCTGTCAGGGAAATTTGCCTGTTTTGACCAGTTCGGCCAGCAAAACACTGTTTTCATCTTGGTTGACTTTTGAGGCATGTAAATGATGGATTTTTGTGTAATTTTCATGGCACTTAGATACTTTTACTCTCCTTCATCACTTCTAGAAGATTCTTTGATGTAAATGGTAAATATTTAATGCATGGATAGGTTTCCTAAGTTTTAGAGGCAAGTTGTTTTGACTGCCTATTATCTAGTGCTCAGTTTAGAATTAGTTGAAACAGCTCCTAGGAAGCTGAGCTCGACCCCTAGAGGTGGGGGAAGAGGTTAGATCATCTATATTATGTACTTTCATGCTCATTTTCATGGTTGGACTCTTGAGGGAGAAGCTCCTATTGTATATTTTACTTGTATCTCTGCAATTTGAGGAAAACGAAGACCAGGTTTTTTGCAGACATCATTGGGATTCTTGTGGACTCTTGTGTTGATGGTTTGTTCTCTTATTGTAATTGTAAGTGTGTTTATGTGTTCCATCCCTTTCTTTACTGCTGCTAATTAAACAAATGAAGTGATAAAGTTTGAATTCATGCATGTCATGCTCAGCTTTCAAATTTGTTTAATGTTTATGTTTTCCACTGTCTAAAGAGGATTCAAAGTCATTGTTTGCCCTCTTTAGCTTCTCTTCTTTCCTCCTTGATCATCCATCTCAGCTAAAGGCATCAGCACAAACTCCTACCTTGCCCCAAAGACCCACCTGCAAAAACTGAGCTCAATCCCCGCACCCTGAATTGCACTCCCTCCAATTGCCACCAAAAACCCCAAAAAAATTTAAATTAACCCTCCTTATCAGTTTACTAGCCTAATATCAGTGTTCCTAATTGGGTCAGCTCATCCTATTGAAAGATCTACCGAGTTTGACCTGAGAGAGCCTTCTCCTGCCTCGTAGGGCTAGCTACAAGGCTGAATGGTTTGATGTAGCCTTGAGATTTGTCTATCTCAGCCTAGGTGAAATTTCAAGCGCTAACAGAACCCATAACCACTACCTCTCATGTTAGGCATATCCATCCATCTGCCACCTCTGACTATGTCATCCCTATCCGACCTATGTCCTCCATGAGACCTTCTACCATATACCCCATTTGTCCTTTCCTCCTATCTATAACTGATTTATGGCTATCCTTATCTTCATAAATCTAATTTTACATCTGCTTTCTTTTACTGTTCTCTTGCAATCCTTTCCCGTGACTCAATTATCATGTTATTGTTCGCCTTACAACTTTTGATCTCTTCCTTTAAACTTTTCATGGTATCTGCTATGTCAGGAGAGTACTCATCTCTTTTTTTCTCATCTAATCTATAAGGAGAGTCACGTGAACTATAGTTCACCATTCTTCACTTCATATATGATCTTCTTCCTATAAACATACCATGTTAGATAAATCAAACATAAACATGATCAAACATACCTTAGTGAAGTTCAGGGGAGGCTATCTCATCTGCATAATCAATCTAAATTAATGCAACATACGTATATATATATAATGAAATCAACATATCAACTGTCTCAATATCAACATCATCAACCTCAACAATGACCATCACAAAGCATGCATAGCTAACCTATCAAAAACTAACATACATGCTTAAAAATCACACCTAGTCCATCCAATCCGAGTGTTTGAACTTGGAAGCCCTGATACAACAGTGTAATCACCTCACCCCATATTTACCTGCCTTAACCTGATCACTAGGGTAAACATGAGATGACAATTACTATGCGAGACTCGATTTCCAAGATTCACTTATGGAAAATGGGGTCAAAAAGTCCAAAATTGACTGCAAACACCTAGTGACACATGATCACATTATTATCAGCCTAACTTGACCCAACATCATTTCTATTTTTGGTAGTTTTTTGGGTTCTAAAATTCTGAGGCCATTTTGAGGGCCTAAACAACATTTATAAGGGAAACAAAGAGACTGAAAAAGTGACAAAATGCTATCGATATATCGTTTTCTCAACCTCCTCATGGACATCTTCACAATGAGGTATTATAATAGTCAAACGAAGATTGTACGCCAAAGATACGACCCTGGGAAGTTGGAAGTATGAATTACTCATTTACACAAACACTTTGTGTACATAGTAGGTCTTTAGGTTATAAATACATACATACATATACATATATACATATATATATATATATATATATATATATATATATATATATATATATATATATATATATATATATTCACTAATTCCATATGCTCACCAGAGAATCATCAAGAAGCTTTTATGCCCTCTCCACATAGCTGCAACAAAGCCTATTACGCCATACATTCATCAACCAATCAATAACTAAATAATTCATGACAAAAGACACACATGGTACACATCATATAACCAAAATATAGTAGGAATAGAAATCCTAGCAACTCAACGATAATATCAGCAATACAATCACTACAAGAATACATGAAACACAGTAGGAGAATAACTCGTATTAATATATGAAAACACCAACCACGTCAAGGACCTCCACATACCACCCAACCATAAATTGGGCCGAGCCAATTCTCCCTTTCATCCAGTCACCCTTGTGTTATATTCCAAGCATGAATCTAGGATCTCACTGAATAAACCAAAACGAAACCAAACCAGGGATTCTAGAGGCCAAACCAACACAACCCCCAACCACAGTGATTCCACCTCTATGGTTGAACATCATTGACACCAACCAGATCAATCTCTACCTAAACTATCATGGGATTTAGGAACTAGTAACTCAACCCATTGCCTTCTAGGGCTCCAAAGTGTTTGTCCAACCCAACTCTAGGGACTAGTAACTCAACCCAAAAAGGGCTCCAGAGCATTTATCTCATCCCACGCTCCAGGGCTAGTTACTTAACCCAAGTTGTTTCTTGCATTCCATAGAATTTGTTCCAACCCATATCCGTAAGAAACATGAGCACTAATTAGAAAAATAATAAACTGAAAAAACCCACAACACCATGGATATCCAGGAAATGGTAAGGCAAGGCTCAAACCATTTTCAATCTAGACAAATATCCATGCCAATGACAACACATAACCATAAAATCACATGCATATATCACGTATCCGTAAATTAGCAAGGAAATCACACATGCAACCTATTACTTGCAAAACACTCCAATTGTAGCTATTGATCAACCTGTTCCCTTGCTCTTTCTTTCTTTCCTTTGCCTTATTTCTCTAATCCAAGTGAATGTTAAACTGCTCCAAGAATTCTCCAAGATTTCTCTAAGTGTTCAACACTATGAAGGAATGAGAGAATGGAAGAGAGCTCCAAAACTGAACTAAAAAAAGGTTGTGAATTGATCCTCAGAAGCTTTTTATCATCGAGGCGTCTATTTTATTCATTTTCCTTCATTCTTCCTTCAATTTCCCTCTCATGAAAATATGTGACTCTTCATCTCCCTTTTTTCCTATTTTCCTTTATATCATAAATAAAATGCCAATTATTGCCACTTTTCGTTTCCCAATGCATTTGCCAACTTCCATAACCATAACTTAATCACCATTGATACCCATCACTATGTTTTTCCTAACATTCAACTTGGAATATGTGTCCCATGACCTTAGTCTTATTTTATTTACATAGAAAATCAACTAGTGGTTGTTACAGTGGGGTGTTGTGTGGATGGTTTGTTGTCTTTCTTCCCATCAAGCCCTAGGGTTTGAATCTCATGTTATTACATATTTAACTATGTAATGAGATTATCTTCTTTTATTTTTTGGAATAGTAGATAGATTCCATTAGTATATTGGTATAACAAACAAAATATTAAAAGAAAATCAAACATTTTGTGAAAGCCGTCTTCAACTTCTTGAGTCACACTTGGACACACACAGTGGATATTAAAGGTGCTTAGAGCATATACCCATTGTGCATGTAGTTGCAGGATGCTTATTTCTCGTTGTTTCTCAATCTCATCACAATGTATAACAAAAACTCAATGTCGTAATATCATTTGTCATTGTTAGGACTGTGAATAAGCTAAAGAAAACTATTTCAAAAGATTGATCATCAATAGGCTTCTCTCTACAAGGTATGTTATTATCCCTCTTTCCCTTTACTTATTAAACAACATGTAATCAAAATATCTTCACAAATGGTGGTAGAGCCATGCCTTCCAAGCTTAAAAACTGCTTAGTATGTTGATTATTAGCTTTACTTTAATCAACAAGTTGGAGACCCTCTTTCTTCAGTGTTATGCGAATATCTTCTGTAGACAGTGCATGCATCTAATTGAAGTGTTGAATGTTTTGTTAGCTGAATTCTAAAAAAAAGTATAATATGATTGTTTTGTAGTCGTAAACCATGGCCAGGGTCAATGCTCCTGACAATGTTGATGCCTAAACTTATGATAGGATTTGTTGCCAAATTCACCATAAATACCTATGTGCACTACTTTTCATATGAGTAATTTCCTCCACGATAATAACTAACATGGAAATTATAGATCTTTCTTATGTTTATTAGTTTCTTGATTGAATAATTAGCACACAAATTTTATAGGTTTATTTTTCTTCATCTCGACACTAATTTGGTAAACAAATTACAAAACTGGTAATAAAAATAAGGATGTGGACAATTCAAAGTCCTTGTTGAGTCAAACAATCTTCTTGACAATGTCTATAACATTTACACAACAAAACTATATATATATATATATATATATATATATATAAAACAAGAAAATATAAATTTATATGTTTAAATAACAACTACATAGGTGAAATAAAAAGTTGTACCAAGTATCTGAAATGTGGAAACCATGGACTCTAAGCAGGGAACCTGATCTGAAGGTACACAAAACACATCATTTTTGGGTAATAAGATAGAATTGAAGACAAATTTTTAGTTGATTCACATAATTTTTTCAATTCCTTTTTAAACTTCCCAATCTTTTCGAACTTACCAGAATTTCTAAGTTAGTTTTGTATTAATTATGCGCAATTATAATTTTTTCAGATTTCTCTTAACAATCATAAACTCAAGACAATGAAGACAAATTTTTAGTTGATTCACATAATTTTTTCAATTCCTTTTTAAACTTCCCAATCTTTTCGAACTTACCAAAATTGCTAAGGTAGTTTTGTATTAATTATGTGTAATTATAATTTTTTCATGTTTCTCTTAACAATCATAAACTCAAGACAACGAATTTGGTAAAGTACCCATATCATTTCATTTCAAATGCGTTATTTCAAAAATTTATAAAAGGTCTTCAATGCGACTTGTTAGTTATTTCTTTAGCATGGCTTGTAGAATCATTTTTTAATTTATCATGGGTGAAGGATTTCTATTTCAATTAGAAGATTCATTAATTATAACAGGACTTATCTCCATCCTAGGACTACCAGTGAGGCTACTGGAAACAACTTGGCCTCTGGGCTAACCCAGGTAGTACACACAACCACCAACCACATTATGCACAGATGGAGAAACCTATGTTAAATTATTTCTTTTTCCTTTTCCTTTTACTAAGGTGTGCTGTATCACCTTCTGCATTACATGGATGAGGTTTTCATGTCATAATTACCATTACCTTGTTTACTATCTATTTCAAGAATTTCTTTTCTATAAGCTTATGAAGCCAGACCTATACTAGGTTCCTGTTATTTTGATTTGTTTCATATCTCACAATTAGAAGGTTTTACTCGTCTCTTCTCCCTGCATATAGGGAAATATAAGGGTTGTAGTAACAATCCCAAAATTGTCCTTTCCAATAGGACTTGTAATTGTGTCTGATTTACACCAGCATTTGTTGTCTTCTAGCATTACACTATTTATTTAAGCAATTTTAGTTATTAAAACAACTCTTGATCTCAAATATCATTGTTTAATTATTGTTCTACTTCTCTACGAGTTGTTCACACCATTATACAATTGTGTCTCATGCACAAAAATATTCTCAGGTTCCTTTTTCCTTTTTCTTCTATAACAACTACCATTCTTTATTATAGACATTCAACTAATATAATTCACATTAAGAAACAAAAATTCTTCCAACAATATAAATCATTAAGCAACAAAGATTCTTGTTTAAGCAATAGAGACTGTGAACCTTGCAAGACTTAAATTCCTATAAAGATTGTACATCACTAGTAGAAAATAATGAAATTAGTGACTAGGTGATTAAAAACGTTAGTCACCACAATTATTTCAAGTGAATTACTACTAAATTTAAGCAATTTTAAGTGGCCGAACTAAAAATGACTAACTTAAACGACCAATTTATTCTAGGGATAAAATATAGGACTAGATAATAAGTGACCAAACTAAAAGTGACTAACTTAAATGACTAATTTAGTCCAAGACTAAAATATATGACTAGATAATAAGTGATAAAATTAATAATGATTAACTTAAATGACTACTATAGTCCAAGAATAAAAATATGACCAAATAAAAAGTACACCAAGTATACGAATTACTCATTTATGATAGTAATTGTTAATTATGTCACTCCGGAAATGGAAAATTGCAATTTTGATACTGAACTATTACATTTCACTATATGGGTTTCTGAATCCATCTGCATTATTAAAATTTAGGGACAAAGGGGTATCTGAATCCATCTACATTATTAAAATTATGAATAACCTTTTGTCTCTAAATTTTAGCACTGCAGATGGATTCAAAGACCCCCTTCTTTAAATCCATCTACAGTGTTAAATCTAGAGACAAAGGGGTCTTTGAGTCCATTTTCAATGTTAAAATTTAGATACCCCTTTAAGAGGGTCTCCAAATCCATTTTCAATGTTAAGTACATAAAAATGACTAAAATTTTCTAGTCATAACAACATTTGACATAAAAATGACTCAAAATGCACATACATTATCTTGAATCCCTTATAACAAAACTATTAGCCATTGCATTGGGAATAAAAGGTGATATGAGATTACTTGTGCTATGAATGTTTGATTTAAATAATTTACTTATAACAGTTCATGAATCTTAATGAAGAGCATTTTCATAAATCCTTTGGAGTTAAGATGTTGTTCATTACCTTCATTTTGAACATATTCTCGAATATTGACCTCTTTGAAATATCCATGAAACATAACATATGATAAAAAAATAAATTTTAGTAAAGAAACAAAATTGCATAAAAGTTTTTCTTTCTTCTATGTTATTGTTTCGTATGCTACCACCTTACAACGTTTACTTTGAAACATGTGGTGCAATTGCTAGCTTTATATGTTTGATGAATAGAGTGTTTAGAGTTTATACAGACTAATTTGTTATTGCCTTCTTGGGTGATATTCTTATACAATCCAAGCCAGAAGATGAGCATGAGTGACATTTCCGTGTTGCAAGAGAAACAATTGTATGCCAAGTTGAGCAAGTGCACTTTCTATCAAAGGAAAATCCATGATTTAGTTCACAATGTCTTATAGGAGGGCATAGCAATGGACCCACGGAAGATGAAATACATCAAAGATTGGCCATCACCAAAGAATATTTAAAAGGTGAGAATGTTTATGGGCTTACCTAGTTGTGAACATAATTTTCAATAGCTGAAATATTTATTAACCAATGCACTTATTCTAAAGAATGCAGATCCAAATGAGGATATTTTGGTGTGCATAAATTCATGTAAATAAGGACTTGGTGGACCCCTTATGCAAGATAGGCATGTCATATGAATTGAATAAAATCAAATAACATGAAAGAAATTATGATACCCATGACTTGGAGCATACAACTATTATCCATGCATTGAAAATGTGAAGACATTCTCTTATGGGATGAAATTTCGAGCTGAAAATAGACCATATCGGTTTGAAATACTCACATAAACAAATTAGATAGTTGGAATGCCCTAGTGAATCTAACTTTGACATCAACAACATTAAGGGAAAATAGAATAAAGAGGTTAATGCACTCAACATTAAGAGGGTACATGTAATGCATGCTATAGCTATTAGCATATACAACATAGACTTAAAAAAACTAACATTATTTACAAATTGAAGAAGGGTTACAACAAGGTAATTCACACCAAAAATTTAAAGGCTACATTCTAGAAGAGGATGGAAGCCTCTTGAAAAGAAACACAAGTTTATGTTCCTAATTCTCAAGAATTGAGAAATTTAGTGATAAGAGAAATGTGTGATGCACCATATGTTGGACACTAGGATACCAAAAAACTATTGTAGCTATAAGAATTCAGTATTTTTGACTTAGTATGAAAAAACATGTGGTTGATTACATAGCCAAATGCATGTAATGTTAGAAGGTAAATGCTAAACATGGACATCCAACATGATTTCTATATCCATTGTCCATTCCTAAATGCCAAAAATAGATTGTTACCGTAAATTTCATCACCAAGCTACTAAGGATAAAAAGGTGAGATGATTCCATCATGGTAGCGATGGAGAATCTTCCGAAAGGCACACATATTATTTTAATTAAGTTGATTGATAAGGAATCATATATTGTGGAAATTTATATAGAAAGGAAATTGTAAAGTTATATTTTGAGTTGGGATAACCTAGAAAACAAAGTGATTTTTGGGTTATATATTATAAAAGATATGTAAGAACATATGTTAAAGATAAGTATAAATATAAAGGATACATAAGATAGGTAGAAATTTTCGTAAACAAAGGAAAAACGCATACATAATTTAGATTGGTTGGGCATGTGTTTTTCAAAGTGAAGGCTAAAAAGAGCTCACTAATATTGGGAAGCTACCGAGAATCGGTAGCACAATATTGTGGGCCATTTGAAATCCTATATAGGATAAGGTTGGCTATATACATTCTTTCATTACTTGCATCCATGAATATTCATAAAAGTGTTTCATTTATCTTTATTGAAAAAGTATGTGTCTATTAATCCTAACCTTGTGATTGACTAGACTATGGTCTATGTGGAGCACAAAGGGGACTTTTGGGTGGAGCTAATATGCATCTTAGACTCAAAATTAGAAGTGATCATGTGCAAATCCATTATCTTGGTAAAGTTCCAGTGGACCTATTGCAATCCTAGAGATACCACATGGGAGAATGAAGAGGCTATGTGGGAGGACTACCCATCGCTTTTGCATATTTTGAGGAAACATGAATGTATATTTGTGCATAAATGACTAAACACACCATTTTTTATAGCTAGGATTACTAAATTCTATAGCTTGGATATTTCATGTCCAACCAATGGTTGAGCCCTCAAAGGTAAGTGGGACAACCTAAAGGATTGTGATGGAGAGAAAGGAGTACTCTTCCTTAGATTATGTAGTTTGAGGGGAGTGAGAGTTGGGAATTTTGAATTTCTATAGGAGTTACTAAATTGTCAAATTATAGAGTGCTAAGATGTAAGAAAAATTATGTATCTACATGTAAACCTATATGGTGATGTGCACCAAATATAGTGAAAAAATGTAGGGGAGGAAAATGTAACACCCCGATTTTGATCACTAGATTAGAAATGTATATTTTTAAATATGATGAATGTGTAAATGTAAAGATATATAATATGTATAAATTTATCAAAATATTGATAACATTATTGGATTTCAATGGTTTCATTATTTAAGGTGACCAATGTGCGAAACCCACAATAGTCGAGAGGAGAAACCAAAAAATATTATCCATGTTAAGGGTTGGTGTGGTCTAGACCTAGTGTGATCGTCAAGTGATTTTGATGGCTTAGATTCCCTAGGTTATGGTCTCTTAGATCACATGCTAGTCCCACAAGTCATGGACATAATATCAAACAAAAAATTATATGTAAACATTTATATTGAAAACAATAATATAAAATACATCACTGGTTATAAAATGGATAAGAACATATTCATGGAGGACCTATCATTCCATAAATGAGGGGGATAAAAATGGGTCCAAGGGTAAATAACACATGCCAAAAATCCCATGTATTAGCATAAATTAAATGTCATTACCATATATTTCCCATTTGACTTATTAAAACCAGCCATTGAATGCATTTTTCAGGTTGGTAGAAGAGTCATATCGATTAGTTATTGAAGCATGGGCTAAGTACACTCATGAGGGGAGTGATTTTATTGAATGCATGTAAGAGGTGGGTGAGAGAGTCATCTCACCTAGATGTGAGAACATGTTATGAGTAAAATTTTGTTTTGAATCGCCCAAGGAAAAACATGCATAAGAAAAGAAATTCTTCCACATCCTCATCCTTTCTTGAGAGTGCATCTGCCACAACATTTTGCTTCCCTTTTTTGTAGATGATTTCAAAGTCATAACCCAACATCTTTGTGACCCATTTTTGCTACTCTTCTAAAGAAAATCTTTGTTCTAAAAAGTATTTAAGACTATCATGATCTTTTTTTACCTTGAAGTGTATTCCCATTACGTAGGGTCACCATTTCTTAAGTGCATGTAGTATTGCCAACATTTCCTTCTCATAAATATCTTTGTGTAAATACTTTCCTTTGATTGGATGACTTTTGAAACCGATGGGTCTTTCTTCTTGCATTAAAACAACACCAATTCTATTTCCTGAGGCATCAGATTCCATAATAAAGGTATTTGTGAAGTCCGGTGTAGCTAAGACTAGTGCTTGGTACATTGCCTCTTTAAGATGTTCAAAGGCATTTCGTTGCTTCGAGAGACCATGAAAATGCATCTTTCTTCAATAATGTTGTTAGAGGTGTTGCTATTCTCCCATAATTCTTAATAAACTTGCGATAATACCCTGTCAACCGAAGAAATCCTCGCAAATGCTTTATGGATGTGGGTATTTTCCTTTCCTTAATGGTTTTAATTTTTCTAGGGTCTACCTTAACACCTTCATGAGATAAAATATGACCCAGATATTCCACCTCTTCTACTCTAAAGAAACATTTGGAGCTTTTTGCATTTAATTGTTTCTCCTCCAATAGTTTGAGCACCCTATCAACATGTTGAACATGATCCTTCCAAGACTTGTTGTAGATTACTATATCATCAAAAAATACTAACACAAATTTTCTAAGGGTTTGAAAATGGAATTCATTAAACCTTGAACTGTAGAAGGTGCATTGGTAAGTCCAAAAGGCATGACCAAAAATTCATAATGACCCTCTTGAGTTCTAAGTGTTTTTTTTAGAATGTCTTCAGTCTTCATTCTGATTTGATGATATCCTGAATGAAGATCCAACTTGGTGAACTAAATTGATCCATGCAATTCATCTAATAATTCATCAATGACAGGAATGGGAAATTTATCTTTAATAGTGAGCTTATTGAGCTCCCTATAATCTGGACACATGCACCATGATCCATCCTTCTTGTGAACAAATACTACTGGAGCAGAGAAAGAACTTTGACTAGGTTGAATTATACTATCAGCCTTTAGCTTTTTTGCAACCATATGTTCAATTTCACTCTTTTGGACATAGGGATATCTATAAGGCGTGATGTTTGGAGGAACACTTCCTGGAATCAAATGAATAGGATGATCATGATCATGAATAGGTGGGAGGCCTTTGGGAGTCTCAAATACCTTGGAATTATTGTCTAAGGCATTTTGGAGATCTCAAGAAATAGATGATTTCGATGTGGGAACCTCTGGTGAATATAATTGTGTAATTATGCCTCATTGTTCTTTATTTAGAATCTTTGTCATTCCATTAGAGCTGATTATCTTTCCCGGTTTCCTTGCGCTACCCCTTAATTCAACTTCCTTTCCTTTTGAAGAAAATTTCATGAAAAGTTCTTGAAAATTAAAAGCTATTGTACCCAAGGATTGTAGCCATTAGACTCCTAGTACAACATCAACACCACCCATTGGAATGGAAAGCATTGAGCTATTCAATACCTATTCTCCCATGGATAGCTTGATATTATGGCACTTTCCTGAGCAATTTATGGTTCCTCCACTTGAAACCATCACTTGACACTCTGGTGCTGGATATAGGAAGTAATTCAATTTCATGGCTATCTTACAATGAATAAAATTATGGGTACTGCCTGAATCAATCAAGACTATTACCTTTTTCTTATTTATATGCCCTTCTATCTTGATAGTTTGAGGAGTGGTAATTCCAGCCAATGCATTACAAGATATGGTCGGATTCATTTCTTCTTTCTCTAGGGTTTTTTCCTGGTGTATATCCCCTTCTTTTGACATTTATTGTTCATTTTCTTCCTCCTCTTCACAATCTATGTAAAATAATTTCTTCTCAACACACTTATGACATTTAGTGTATTTGCTATCACAACTGTAACAAAGTCCTTTTGCTCTTTTTTCTTCCAATTGTTGTGGCGTCAACCTTGTAGGTTGCGGATGGCTAGGGTAAACAACACTTCCCTCTTTATGATTGTGAGTGGTAGGCTTCCTTGTTGCCATAATTTTTCTTTCCATTTTTCTTTCCAACCTGAATGCCTTCTC
Organism: Pinus tabuliformis; assembly: GCA_031772625.1. NCBI lineage: Eukaryota > Viridiplantae > Streptophyta > Pinopsida > Pinales > Pinaceae > Pinus > Pinus tabuliformis. The sequence goes on from CM062818.1 coordinate 1,915,496,370, forward strand.
CAATGAATCAGGTTCCCAAAGGCGAACCTCATGTTGGATGTTATCCTTTAAAGTCCCTATGAACACATCAATCCTATGCTCCTCTAGAATATATTTTACCCTTACATTCAATTTTTGGAAGTCCTCAATGTGCTTCATCATTGAACCCTTTTGTTTTAGATTTATCAATTGGCTAAAAAAGTGTTGCTTTTTGTAACCTCATAATGTGCTATTATTATATCCGTAAAAATAACCCAAGTGACAATTTTTTTATGAGATAAAATCCATCGATACCGTACAAGTTGATTTGGTTCCAAATATACAGTTGCAATGAGTACCTTTTGTGTGGTTTGCACATTATGGAGATCTAAAGATTACTCCATCTGTAGTATCCATGTTATGATATCCTTACCATCAAACTTCCTCATATCGATCTTTGGAACATGGTGGGTCTTCAATCCAACGTTAGAGTCTATGAAATCATGATTAACATTTATTTTATTCTCATCATGAGTTTCATTTACTACCCTTTAGCCATTCGTAAGCATTTCTTGTAGAAAATGTCAAATCTGTCTTCAAATCTTCCATCTTAGCTTCCACGCCTTTCTTCAAATCATCCATCTTAGCTTCCACATCATCCATATTAGCTTCCATGCCATCCATCTTAGCTTCTACACCTTTCTTTAAACCATCCATCTTAGCTTCCACATCATACATCTTAGCTTCTACGTCTTTCTTTAAACCATCCTTATTAGCTTCTGTTACTTTTTGTGAGAGTGAATTTTGTTGCACTTGGTCTCGTAATTTTGATATATCATGTTGCATTTCTTCCTCTTCTTCATGAGTCATGCTAGAGCTTTCAGGTTTCTTACTAGGTGTTTACATTTTATTTCTTCAGGGCATCAATTAATGATAATAATTCTTCACTATGCCCTTTGCATTCCTTCAAACTATTTTTTCAAACCAAACTTATGCAAAAATTTAAACAAACTACACACCGTTTTTCACTTTGTAGGAGCTTGATCTTGAATCTGCTTTATCTCTATAATTTTAGATCTCTAAGTTCTGAAATTTCTTCCTGTAGTAACCCTTTGAGTCCTCTTTCTAACCCAGCAAGTCTGATCAATATTGGATTCTCCAATTAAGAGTTATACTAAATCTCCCACGATGACTTGATTATAGACTAGTTTAGTAGAGTGAGCTTGTACGAAGTGCCGCGTGTCACTATTTTTACCTTAGGACCTGAAACCAATAAATAGAAAACTAAAGGTCGTCCACTTTCTGTAACTTCTTACGAAATTTTAATCTGATGTTCATAAAAACAGTTATGACTATTTTCCCCAGGTCACTTGTTTGGGATATAATTTGGGATATTACAAAAACCTTAAATGTCTTGGACTGTATCTTTGAAAACACAGCGAAACACGATCTGAAATTTGGGCTTGAGATTCACCAAGTTTTTGTCTCAAATGGGTTTTAATTTCAGAGTCTAAACCTTCGTAGAAAACAAATTATAGTGAAAATTCCACGATGACCTGTTTGAGATAGAATTCTGGAGCTTGCAAAAACCCTAACTTCCTTAGATCATATCTCTGAAAATATAGCGTAACAAGATCTAAAATTCGAACCCGATGTTCAGTGCGATTTCGGATCAAATGGGTTTTGGTTTTAGCTTCAGAAATGTCGCAAAAAACAAGTTATAGCTAAAATTCCACGATGACCTGTTTGGCACAGCAAAACCCTAGAATCCAAAGCTCTGATACCAATTGTTATGAAACTAGCTCATAAAAAGATAGAAAAGATAGATCAACGACTTAGAAATCAACCTCTTTGAGGGGGAAACCTCCTTTAAATTACACAAATGAACAATTCTTGGATGATACAAATGAAAAAACCTCCTTTTTATATATAGGAGTCTAAGGGGTCACAATATAACCCAAGTTGACCTAACAATAATAATATAAGTGCACAAAAACAACAATAGTGGGCTTCTATGGGGCACAATAATAACAATATGGGGATGATAGGGGCACAACAATAACAATAAGGGATACAATGACAATAATAATGGGGGAATCACTATTATTATTGGGACGTAACACATAATTTAACACATATTGCTCAAAATTAGGCCCTTTGTTAAACATATTTTACCATGATCTAATTCCCACCAAAAAACAAATTTAACACATATTGCTCAAAATTAGGCGCGTTGTTAAACATATTTTACCATGATCTAATTTCCACCAAAAAAACAAAGCTAGAACAATAGTTTGGCACGACAATATCGATCTCCAATCTTCGCTACGAAAATCTAGAAAGAGGTACGTCCCTGGATCGATCTTTAAGATATCTAGATCAATTCCAGTTCTTCAAATCGATTGAAATTGGATGCCTTAGCGGCATATTTATTATACATTTTCACAGGAAATACGACAGTGATTCACCGGCATTCAGGATTTCAGAGTTGAATTTCAATAGGTTGAGGGATCAACGGATGGAGGAGAATCTCTTCAATATCTTGCCCCACAAAAAATCGATTTGTTCAGCTCCTAGTTTCATGAATAAATAGTGCAATAAATATTGACAGAAGATCAGAGAGAAGTGGCCAACGTTATAACGATAAATGATGATTTATTTCTCTATTATTTGATTTGATAGAGTCAGTGGAAACATAAATAATAATTTTGACTATTCCCGTGACAGAGGAGAGGATACAGTTAGTGGAGATTTACCCACATAAATCCAGATATTAGTGTCACAGATGAATAATTAGAGGTGTTGGGATTGATTTCCATGACGCAAATCTAATCTGGAGGTTTCGGGATCGATTTCCATGATGCAAATCTACTATGTCACTGATTCCTTCTACTCCACTGCCGTTCGTGCCCTTGGATGGACCCTTTGGTAAGTTCATAAAATTCGAAGCACTTTCTTTTGGTATTTATGTTGATTTGATTCCTCTACAGTAGCACAAATTTGGGTGTGATTAGTTTTTAGCAAAAAAAATGGATTTTTATCTCTGGAGCTGCGTGGTACCTTTAGAAAGGCAGTGAGCTATGGTAGGTGACTGTTGAATTATCTAGGACTCGGCAGTAAGGTTCAAGTTCATGGGGCTAGGTTAGAATTGAAATTGTATGTCTCATTGGTCTACTAGGTTCTTTCTACTAGGTCGAGGTTATCAAAGAGGGTGCGAGTTCCCTACTTCTAGTGTTTGATTTATCTAGGTCAAGGTGTAAAGTGATCTGCAGTGTTGTAGTTTAGAATAGACTCTTCCAATCATCCGAGCTAACGTCAGTGGTCATAAATCTAAATCTACACCCAAATTTGGAACTTTGGTCATGGGGCGTAGGAAATGAAGGGATGTTTGTTATACTACTCAATTTATAACTTTATATGTATCCCCGTCTGCCTCTCTGACCCTTATATCCATTTTTAACTCCGCTGCTCGGAAAAGGGTATACCGATATTTTATTAGTTCATTTACTTATGGGACTTCACCTGGAATGGTATCCACTACCTCTAGCTCTGTTAGATCAACTGATTTTATTCGGTCAATAGGATATACTGCATTTGGAACCAGGCGAAGGGAAGCTGGTACGACAACTCGATCTGCAACTAGTCGGACCGCCGCTCAAACGAAAACTGGTAGATTTCTTTGGTGGAAACACTGAAATAACTGCTATTGTCACCACCTCCTCTACTGCTTTAAAAGCTTCCATCTATGACTTTTTCAATGCCTATGTGGGGTATCAATATCGATTTGCAATAAGGGAATGAACTAAATCTAAATATCAATCCGGTTGTCAACTTCTTATATCTATGCCTATGTGGAGTATTAATATCGATTTGCAATACGGGAATGAACTAAATCTAAATATCAATACGGTTGTCAGCTTCTTATATTAATGACACTTTATAACTTTATAAATCCCTTCTCATGCCTTCTGACGCCCCAGAGTTTCTTTCGCTTTTTGCAGATCCGAACTATTATTTTTTTTTAAGAAAAATTTCCTGGTAGATTTGTATACAAGAATGCGTGATTTTGATCGCATTGCATTTATGGAACATTTTCTATGAGGGCTAGCACATATGGGACATAGACATCCTTCCATAAGGGCAAGGTCCTCTTCATATGCCAATATGCATGCTATGTCTGGATTAGCTAGGAATGACTTGGCAGCAAGATATCTAGCAATTGACCATATCCGGTAGAGTCGAGCCTGCTTGCCAATAAGTCTCGATGCTTTTGTTTCATAATAATTTGGCCACCGATATTTTGAAATCCTTTTCTCTACAATTTCCACTACTCTACTTGCTATATCTGGCCTCCCCATCCTTATGCGTGCAATAGTAAACTGCCAAAGAAGTGACGACCATGATCCTCCATTATGATATGACCAACGCATGTTCTTAGGATCACTACGAGTGATAATTCACCTCTTCATATTCCAATGCAAGAAAGAAGATTTTCATAGGCATGGTGCCCACAAGATCATCCCATCTGCTCTCAATTAGGTTCAATATAGCCTCAACCTGTTCTGAAGTAGTTAGGGAAGTTACTGTAGCCCAAAGATCACCCAATGAGAAAAACCTGAAATCCATGTGAGCAGGCTGGAGGTTCCCAATTAGGAACCCCCCTTGATTAGGCATCCAATCAATAAGCCATGATGGAATTTTCTCTGGTTAAATATTGAACTTGTTCAATCCTGTACAGACTCAAGCCTCTCTTATTCTCTGCATTATCTACCACAGTCGGAAGACTAAATCCGCAATTTTAAGTTTTTCTTGTAGTGTCTTATAGACAACTATTATTGATCAACTAGACATCTTACTCATCAACAATACATCTTACTTATCCCTTGAATTTAAAACTCACAGTTCTTGCAATGGATCTGAAAAACCTCTACGAAAAACCATCATTTCGTAGCGAAAGACTAGTGAAATACAAATTTATTTTTGTAGCTGAAATGAGGGTGCCTTCTCAAGTTAAGTTAAGAAACCCTCTTGCAAGAGAGAAACTTCTTTAGACAACTTATCTGCCCGTGTCTTGGATTCACGGTATACATGTGAAAATCAAGATAGTTTGTTACAATAAATTTCATCACTAAGCTACCATGGCTAACAAGGTGAGATGATTCCATCATGGTAGTGATGGAAAATCTTACAAAAGGCACACAAGTTATTTCAATTAAGTTGATTGATAAGGAATCCAATATTGTGGAAATTTATATAAAAAGGAAATTGTAAAGTTATATTTTGAGTTGGGATAACCTAGAAAAAAAAGTGATTGTTGGGCTATATATTATAAAAGAGATGTAAAAACATATGTTAAAGATAAGTTAAAATATAAAGGATACATAATATAGGTAGAAAGTTGCGCAAACAAAGAAAATATGTTTAAATAATTTAGATTGGTTGGGCATGGGTTTTTCAAAGTGGAGGCTAAAAAGAGTTCACTAAAATTGGGAAGCTACCCAGAATCGGTAGCACAATATTGTGGGCCATTTGAAATCCTAGATAGGATAAGGTTATTTATATATATTCAAGCATTACTTGCATCCATGAATACTCATAAAAGTGTTTCATATATCTTTATTGAAAAATTATGTGCCTATTAATCCTAACCTTGTGATTGATTAGACCATGGTCTAGGTGGAGCACAAAGGGGACTTTTGGGTGAAGCCAATATGCATCTTAGACTCAAAATTAGAAGTGCTCCTGTGGAAAGCCATTATCTTGGTAAAGGTCTAGTGTACCTATTTCAATCCTGAAGATACCACATGGGAGCATGAAGAGGTTATGTGGGAGAACTACCCATAGTTTTTTGGATATTTTGACGAAATATGAATGTAAATTTGTGAATAAATGATTAAAGACACCATTTTTTATAGCTAGGATTACTAAATTCCATAGCTTGGATATTTCATGTCCAACCAATGGTTGAGCCCTCAAAGGTAAGTGGGATAGCCTAAAGGATTGTTATGGAGAGAAGGGAGTACTCTTCCTTAGACTATGTAGGTTGAGGGAAGTGAGAGTTGGGAATTTGGAATTTCTATAGGAGTTACTAAATTGTCAAATTATAGAGTGCTAAGATGTAAAAAAAATTATGTATCTACATGTAAACCTATATGGTAATGTGCACCAAATATAGTGAAAAAATGTAGGGGGAGGAAATTGTAACACCCCGATTTTGATCACTAGATTAGAAATGCATATTTTTAAATATGATGAATGTGTAAATGCCAAGATATATAATATGTAAAAATGTATCTAAATATCAATAACATCATTGGATTTGAATGGTTTTATTATGTAAAGCGACTAATGTGCGAAACTCGTAATAGTCACGAGGAGATATCAAGAAAAATTATCCATGTTAAGGGTTGATGTGGTCTAAGCCTAGTGTGATTTTCAAGATATTTTGATGGCTTAGGTGCCCTAGGTTATGGTTTCTTAGGTCACATTCTAGTACCACAAGTCATGGACACAATATCAAACAAAAAATTATATGTAAACATTTGTATTGAAAATAGTAATACAAAATACATCACTAGTTATAAGATGGATAAGAACATATTCATGGAGGACCTATCATTCCATAAATGAGGGGGTTAAAAATGGGTCGAAGGTTAAATCACACATGCCTAAAATCTCATATTATTAGCATAAATTAATTTTCATTACCGTATAATCCGCATTTGAATTATTAAAACGAGTCATTGAATGCATTTTTGAGGTTGGTAGAAGAGTCATATCAATTAGTTCTTGAAGCATGGGCTAAGTACACTCATGAGGGGAGTGCTTTTATTGAATTCATTTAAGAGGTGGGTGAGAGAGTCATCTCACCTAGATGTGAGAACATGTGATTAGTAAAATTGTGTTTGGAATCGCCTAGGTCAAAACATGCATAAGAAAAAGAATTTGAGTAGAGGAGATAGCTAACTTTGAAAAAGAAGGAGGACAAAAAAAAAAGATTTTTGGTGCTACAAGAGGAGAATATACAATTTGTGTTGAAGACCAATCTCTAGTGTTGATATTAATGATAATAACTATCTTTTCATTTTTGTGAGGGGTTCTCATTTAGAAATCACTCAAGTGATTTTGTAAAGGTTGTTGTAAGTGCTCCACTAGTAGTTAGATTTCCTAAATCCCATAACTAAGAGATTCCTTACCAATCTATGTTAGAGCCCTAGATGGGATGGAGATTGTCTAAGGTAATATAATACATAGAAATAAATATCATCCTTAGATTGTGAAATATGATGGGAAAGAGAGTTGGCTAGTAGGAATTATTGTAGGGGTCACATCACTCTTAATTTACTAGGTATTGGTCTCTTAGTGTTGACTATAGACATCCATAGGAGCATGCTCACATTTGTGGAATCATAGCCCTAGATTAGGCATGGCCTATTGTAGAGAGAATTAGTCCAAAAATAACTACGGTTGGATGGAATATTTGACATTTGTAGCTAGTTGTGTAAAATATTTATAAGGATAAATATTCCAATCACTCTATTATTTAATATGTAAATGTTATGCTTGAATGTTATGTCCAATTTATGTTTTGTATGTTTAAATGTTGTTGTGCATTATTAATTCATCTACATTCTTGAATTTTAAAATCATCGACAGTCACATGAGCCTATATGTCAGACAACATACATTCATTTCTTTCAAAATGGTATTAAAGTTGGATTTATGGTAACATGCCTTAGACTAAGGGTCTAGGTATGTCACTCATCGTCTTATTGGTATGTTTTCAAAACCTAGCAAATTTTCAAGTACAAGTGTGATGAGGTTTAATGATATTTATCTCAAGCATCCACAAAGAAATGCACAAAAAATGCCGAGAGAATAGAGAAAGTAAATCATAAATGAATCCAAAAGAAAAAAAATTGGTTCTTATTCATTTTGCAGTGGATTTTTTATAGTTTTACAAAGATATCATCAATTGAAGAGTGAATCCTTAAATTTGGCACGCATACAAATTAAAGGCTAGAAGAAACAACAAAATATGCAACTAACTAACAAACTAGAATTTAAGATCTAGAAAGGGATCCTTCCTGGGAGGTGAACTACTAGTGATGAGCTCCTTGGCGATCATGGCCCACTGTGTCACATGAAGTCCTCCTAGCTTAGATGGATATTTGACAATCATGAACTGAAACAATTCTTATGGGACTTGTAGTTCAATACTACTGTAATCCATCAGGAAAGTCTTATGCAACATTTGTAAATGAAGTGTTGACTTCATGTGTTGTGAATATTGGTGCTAAAGGCTCATATGTTGGGTGTATTAAGGATGGAGTCACTATGCCAACCATAGGTGCAACTCTCCCATCAGGTCGGGAAGATATATGAAGGCATCTTTGTGATCGCATTTCTCTGATGATGATGCTCAAGTAGGTATGGTGTTATTTATTATGTTGTTCATGAAATAATCAATTACCCACATTGTCACGTGCCAAAATATTATAGTGCATTTTTTTTTATAAAACAAGTACCCTCACAAAAGGACAACCCTTTGTTACTAGTGCTAAAGTTCTATCATATATGCAACTCAAAGAATTTCTCAAAATAGTTGCTCCTTGGTGTAATATTTAATAATAGAATCTTAACCTTACCCATGCAATTATGACCTTATTGCAATCTTCTAACTTCATCTTCCCATTCTAAAACTGGAGGTATTACTAAATTCCCACCAATTATAGCCATGAATCCGCAGTCATTGTCAATAGCATTGAAGCGCCAAGAACACACAATATTTTTCAAGAATTAAATGCTAGATTTAATCTTGACCATTTACACAACTAATCCAACAATCCTAAAACTTCCTGGAGCGTTGAGTTATAGTTCACCCTATAATTTCAATGGTTTTCAAATAGAGGTTGGATATAAAATGATTCCCAAGCTAGAAAAAATTGTGCCACTCTTCCACATGCAATAGAAGTTTAGATCTAAAATGATTTATTGTTTTCACTATGGTTCAAACAATATTTCATTAGATTCCTATGGTGACCTCCACTACAAACACATTAAAAAAAATCGATTCAAATAGAGTTGAGAAGTGAGTATCCATTGGAAAGGGTAGTGGCAAACTACGTAAATCACTTTCATTTCTTTTGCGAGCCACCTACAACTACGTATATGAAGGGGTTTGGGACCAAGAATACTGCTTGATTAACTTCCAAAATTTTTGAAGCTCTTGCCGGAAAACATGTAAGATGTTTAATAGATGGGATAGATATTTTGGTTGGTAACTGGAATCTGATGTCTGAGTGTGGAGTGTCTACACCTTCATTTGCATAGGATTATTTAAAGGATATGGAATAACATGCTAGAATAGGAATTTTGGTGGCCTTGATAAAAGACTAGTGGCAATGTTGGCCATTTCTGATCCATTTAAAAGGGAGGTAGTTTTTTTCATAAATGGTCTAAAGAAAATGGGCATACACCCAATCATGGTTAGAAGAGATATCTAGACAACAAATCAAGTTGTTCAGCAAGAGTTGGGTACTTAAGATGTCAAGGCTAAGGTCATTCCTACTGGAAAAGCTAAAACAATTAGTTCTCTTTAGAAGGATGGAGTTTATGATATGCAATGGGAAGCCATATATAAATCCTGGGAACTCAATTGGGTGAAAAAGAAGCACTTCTCATTCTTAGTTTCTTGGATGAAAAATTTCCAAAAATTAAAAGTAATCCGCCATTGAAATGAAACACAATAACCCACATCAATATCATCTACTGAATATGTAAAGCTGACAATTTTGTAGTAGTCTGAAGTGCTCTCAAGAAAATGAAATCAGAAGGCTTCTAACTGATTCTCACATTCACAATACTTATAAAATATATGGGTGATGGGGGATGTTCAAACACACATCGTTGGTACTGCACCAGATAAAATCCTTTATCTGGAAATTGAGATCATCCAAATAGACATATTAAAGTGGTTCAAGCTCTAGATCGATGAAATGTAGGTCCCCTACCCCTGCCATACACCTTGCCTTAGTAGAACTAGGTGCCCTAGAAGATTAATTTTTGCTCATCATAGGAGAGCCAAAACTAACCACTGGTTGTGCTTTTTCTATCATCAGTACTTCTTAGTTAATTAGAAAATCCTTGCAACCCAATTAGTTGTCTGCACATGATGATCATAGACCTACAATAGAATCTTGATATCATTCTTCCTTTTCCAAGGGAAACTTTAGATTTCCAGTTCCAAATAGGGCATCAACCCAAGATTCTTCTTATCCATTTCAGCAGCCAACTCCCTCTTTCATTGGGGAGTTAAACATATAAGGAAGTATATTCCCAGGTTCAACCATCACAACCTTAATATGGAGGTTGGAATTAGTTTTACCGAGCCTTGATAAGTATGCATCAAATGTGCCAATCAGAAGGTCTCATCAATTCAACAACGAAATACTTTTTCAAGTAGATATCCATGGACATACAATCCATAATGCCAAATCTCAACAAGGCTCATATAAATGAATCAACACCATTATTTAGAAGATAAAATGGTCTTTAATGATTTAGTCTTTCTTATTCTACCTGCTCCCTCTGAGACTAATGTCTCTCTGTTATGATATTAAATCCTCTCATGCTTCCCAAGTAATCCATATACCTTTGAAGTGCACTTATTTTGTTGAAACTCAAGACATTGATCTTAATATTGAATATCTTTTCTCTGTGTATATCTCCATTAAGAGATTTATTTTGAAGGTTGTGCTACAATTTTGGAAAAGAGTTAATATGATGATTACATTATGAGATTTTTTGCATTATTTCATGTACCTCCTATAGGCATATAGATATAGTTGAATAACCACTATTCCTCCTATCTGCACCCTCAAGGGATAAGTGACCACTATTCTATAAAGATATGTTAGGGATTTGCACTCACACATTCTTGCATTTTCATGGAGAAATTTCCATCGTCAAATATTCAGTTTTGTGGCATAATAATCATGCAATATATATGCCGAATGAATTTTTTCCAAATAATGTTCATAACTTCTTACCACACTTGTAGAGACGCTTAAATTTTTTGGTGAATCTAAAATTAAAATGATACTTTAGAAATGGGTTTTCTTTCTATTTGTCATGGATCTTATCATTCTTGTCCATTGCCTCTATAGATTCTAAAGCAAAAATTCTTAATCCATCTACTTCTAAGGATGATACAGATTAGATATATCTTTGAATGCTCAAGAATCAGTGTAAACTCCATAATATTCACCTTGGGAACTTATATCTTGGACAATATGTTTATTGCTTGACAACCAAGAATCTTCTTATAAGCCAATATTATCACATAATAAGGCAATGAAAAAGTAAAAAATTTACTTCTGAAGCAGAATCATATCGTATTGAAATTTATGAAGTTTCTTTATCCTTAGGTTCATTAACTTTGTCACAATTGATGCAATGATAGCACAATAAAGAGAATCAGTGAAAGCTTCCATACCCAAAATTTTCATTGGGACAAAGTTAGAGAGCATATATTCCAGCATTCAATGAACCCCAACACAATATAGAAGCATTGTTTCTGAATCCGTGAAGGGATTTTCTCCACATTCCTTGGTAAACCTATTGATCTACGACCTTCCCTCAAACATAAAAGACCAACAATGGGTCCCTTCAACTAACATACAATATTCATAAAAAATTGGGTCAAGTTTGACAATTGAGGATATTTAAGGTCATGTTGTGGCTAGAGCAATTCAACTCCACTTTTTCATTTTGAACAAATATGTATGTGTTGAGCCATGATTGCATGTGCACGAGTAGCATAGATCTTTCATTTTCTTCGGTAGAATGCCTCAGCTAAGTTTGATATAACACCAATACAAGACTATTCTGTGAAGTGAATTCCATAAGTATTTTACACAAATTACAAAGTATATGAACTTTGATAAGAAATCATTAGTGTTTAGAGAGCAAAGAAATTTATTTTTTCACAGATTACAAAGTATATGAACTTTAGGATGGAAATCACTAGTGTTTAGATAGAAGTTAGAGAAATATTATAGATATATAGTTAAATATTGATTAGAGATCTTTTATTCCAAAATATATGCATAGGGGCATGGGAGGGTAGATCGATGAGGAAGCCCCTCCAAACTTTCTTATGGACCATTATTAACTCCTTTCTCACTCTTGTATTCTCCTATTATGAAGGAGGATCTACACAGGTGTGGCTTTTCCTTTTGGGGTTGGGACAAGATCTCTCATAGATCACAAATTGAAACCCTTTGTTTTGGTTGTGGCACAAGAATTGATATAGTTTTTTTGAATAGTAATGTTTCTACACTGCCCGAAATTCATTGGATTTTATTCTTTAGGGGAATACAAAAGATATATGAAGCACTTCCTTCCCCAGTCCACGTAGTTGTGAAGTATTCAATAAATACCATAGAGAGCAATGAACTGATGATGATATCCACTGCCAAGAGAGATGACAACTTTCTTGCAAGGTGCTCCACTATATTTGGAAGGATTTTTCATTGAAATTTTCTTTCTTAGAAATAAATCACCATCTCCATATTTCCAGGACTTAAAATGTTAGGAATAAATTATTTTTAAATAGTAGGGTAAACAACAACTTATATTCATTCAATTTGGAAACTTTTCATGCTCTATCCAAAAAACTTTAAATCATGCCCTTACAAATTGGAATATCAAAACCCCAAGAAACTTCCTTGGCATATATGCAAATATCTTGATGTCTTGTGTAGTTTTCCCTGTTTTAATTGATAAAATCAAGATGCTGCTAAACTTTGAGGATGGACAATCCTCATTAAAATAAATTATCAAGAAATTATTATTGCTCTTGAAATAGATAGATTCAACATTATTTTTCGAAAATATGACCAGTCAGTCCTATTCCTTGGCATTCGTAAACTTGTGTGAGGATAAGTTTTAGCAAGTCACTTAAAGTGGAAATTGTTCAACTTAGAGTCTGCAGTAATACATGAAAGAACTCAATAACAATCCTCAACAAGCAATTAATTAATTAATTGTCTAATTCATTGTATTCCAGTAACACATACATTTCAAGAACCAACCAGGAGACCTACTTGAATCTTTCTTATTGACTCTTCCTAACTCCTTTCTCACTCACCTACTCCCATCATATGATGGAACATCTACTCTTTGAAGTGTGCCTTCACCCCTTGTGATTGGGCCAAAATATCTACTATATCTTCAACCTTCCTCTTAAATAGCTACAATTTTCTCAATAAACCCAACAATTCCATGAATATGAATCAAGTAGAAATCCCCCCTTGTATCTTCCCTTAGGAAAATCCAACTTGAAAAAATATTGCTCCTAAAATAAAACATGTTCAATTTCCTATCATTTGGGTGGTTTTAGCCGCAAATGAAGTATGCCAAAGTTACTGGAATATGTCATTTAACATAGTTTTTGAACTGGTCGAGCAAGAATTTACCCTCTTCACCCATTTTGGCATAGAAAATAGAGCTATCTAACCAAACTTTGGTTCAAGATTAGATGGGAACAAATGGCAATAAATATGAACAAGAAAAGGAAAAATGGAATTTTGTACTAATAAGCAACCTAGGAAATACAAACCCCATTAAGTATATGTGTGTAGGGCAGACCATTTTTACTCTTTGTAGAATATGCAAACACTATGACATATGCTATGAGTGAAAAGTCATTGAGATTTAGGGCTGAAGCAATAACTCAAGCATTGGTATTACAAGACTATGAGTAGAGCCACATGTTTTTTCCTTGAGGTTACATCCAAGGGATGAATCCAACTTTGTTAACGGATAATGATATCATTATTGAATAACAATGCTAGAAAATATATGCAGTTTTCCAAGACTCTGAATGCTCAAACCATACAAGGAAACCCTTTATATCTTCTTCCATAATGATATGGACAATATTCTAGGGTTCTGAGCCCTTTCTAAATCTAGGAATTTCATTGGAATTAATTTTGTCCTTTTCATTCCTATTTCTTTTTGGTGAATGAAATATTTTCCTTATGAATGTTTTTGGAATCTAACAATTTACAATTTAACTTTCTCAGGTGGATTTTCCCCATCTTAAACTCATTTATTTTAATCTTTGGCATGTGCTAAATGAGACTCGCTCGTGTATATTTTCTCAAGTTTATTTATTTGAAGATAAACAAATTATGTTGCTTAACTTTATTGGATTATGTCCCCTTTCTTTCCCTCTGTGCTTGTTCCCTACCTGTTAGTTTCCCATTTCATAGTTTTTCCACCATTCATCTCAAGCAATGTTTTCTTGTTCCTTCATTTTTTCCCCTTCTTTTCTAGTTGATTTCCATACCATCCCCATCGTTTCTTTCCATGATTTCATCCATCCCACCCTTTCTTTGCATCCTTACAACTACAAAATTACATGAACAATGAGAGGAGCATGACATTGATGAAGGTCCAAAGTGTTATTCAAGTAGCCATGCCCCACTGTAAGATATTCAATTATATTGATGGTAAGTAGTGTGGTGTAGCATCCCTACTCTGCTATATGCAAATGGATTTTATTCCTTTTAATAGAGTTGAAGGAAACAAACTGTTGTGAGATCCCTAAAATTTAGCATTTCCTATCCCTTTGACAGAATATTTATTTCCTTACTACTACGAAAATCGTCCTATAAGCTAGTGTTCTCACATGAAGAATATCAATTTTGTATGGATGTCTTCAAACTAACTGTGTAGAAATTTGTAGTTCAGATTTAACCATTTTGTCCATCTTAAACTCACTTTTCTCATTTGTTTTCATCTTTAGCATGTGACTGAAAGTCAAGAAAGTATTCTTCATATTTGTACAATCTTATTATCTTTGCATATAAACAGATAAATAAATTCCTAATTTTATGATCCCATTTAGCTTCCAGGCAGAGTTTAATTAGTTTATTCTACTAAAGCAATTCATGTGAACTAGTTTCCAAGCATGAATTTCTCTTGTTGTTTCTCCTTAGAAAATTGAGATTGAATAAAAATTTGCCTCAGGCATAAAACGAGTGAAGATTTATTTCACATGTCACCTCTTCTCAAACTCAATGTCTCTTCTTTATATGAGTTTATTCTCTTGAGGCTAATTCCTCTGCTTCCAATTACAATCAGTCTACGACATAAGACAACCAAGTTGAACAAGATTATAGACACAACTTGTGAAGAACATAAAACAATATCTGACCCAATTGAGTTAAAGATATTGCACATTGTAGCTAAGTTTAAGAGTAGTGGTAAGTTGTATGCAAAGACACCCTCACTAACACTAATCGATGAAGAGATTTTAAATTTAAATAATAGGTGTAAGATTTCTTGAATAAAGCTAATAAATTTCAGAGTAGTCATTTAAGTAACAATCCATAGATAAGGCTCTAGAATCTTGCAGGCTAGTAAAAGACAAATAATTTACTCAATGAAAATTGCAAGAGAGAAATATGAAGCTTAAACTCAGCTTGGACTTTGTACGCATCCAACCTGGAACAAATGTATAAATTCAGGTTGCAATTGAGAGCCTTGATAGATTATGCTCTGTCCTTGTATAGTTAATCCAACGGAGAAACGTTTCTTTGGTCTCCCCACGATACAAAAGTTGGATGCTATCATCAAAGAGTTGCTAATTCTCTTGAATATTTGGTAGGTTTTAGCGAGTCTGTAACACACAAGGTTCATATACTCAAATATTCAGAATATCTGGAATATGGTACTATCCATAATAGGACAAGTAATATTTACATATAAGTAATATTTATATATAATAATGTTAAATGTACAAGTCATATCATTGGTTCCAAATGAGTGTTGAAATTTGATTGCAAGTTGAATTTATGATCTTGGTAATTACTTGTGAGAGAATTATTATTCTCTTAACATTCTTTATTCTTCATGAAACAATTATACTTTAACAATTTTAATTGTAAGAGAGTACTAACTCCTATGGTTGGTAGCAAATATAGATGTGTTAGGATCTGAAGATATTGGGGTTGTCTTGGTTTTTGAAATGGATATTTTTTAGGATGTAAATAAATATGAAAGAAGAAGTTCAACTGGGTACATTTGGTCAAATACATTGGAAGGGTGTGTAAATGACATAGTTTTAGAAACAATTCCAAAATGCCATTTGTTTGCCATATTTGATATTTTTGGTGGGTATGTGGAGATAACATGTGAAAATGATATTATGGAGTACAACTAGTTAAGAATGAACCAATAGTGGAAATGATAATAACCTGGATTTATATATTTATTTTAACACCAAATTTACATCATGACCTAAATATGATTCAAATAATCTCACCTTTAGCCTAAGTATATGGCATAGTAATTTCTGAGGTGTACATTTTTATTAGAGGCATTGTTTGTTTGTTTTGGTTAGAAAAGGGTTTTCTCTTTGTTTTATGTGACTTTCAATTTATCATTTGCATGGTTATTTTGGGAAAAAAAATGTATTAGGAATGCTAGATAAGACACCCGTGGACAGGTAAACAAATATTTTATAATTGCAATGCCCATTCCATGATATCTAGTCTTTATTGTTAGATTGTATTTTGAATGTTTCCTTTGATTTTGTTTTGTTTTTTAACCATGAAATTGAAAATACTTGGTATCATGTCCATTTAAACATCCAAAGCTTGAAGATGAGATTAGTATTACATGATATATTTAATTGAAATCCTTTTAGCTATTTTGTGTTAAGAAAATTCCATGACTACTAGAAAAGTTTACTTTGATGTTGCTATTTAAGCATAGGTTGTATATGTACTTGACCAAGTTCATGTGTTAGAGAATGAAATGTGTTGTGAATAAAATGACAAGGATTAGACATTGCGCTTCAGATTATTTGTTTTCACAAGTTATATATAGCCTGAGCTTTTTAGCATGTAACTTAGTTGGCTTGATTGTGTGTAAGCTTTCTCTAATGGTTGAATACTAAGTTATTAAGTGGTTCTTTGCAATGTGGACATTTTAATTTATTTGTTTATATAGGTCATTTAACCACATAGTGTCAACTATCCGACCCAAATGAAGAAAAATGGTTCGAGTTTCTTGCTTTTATGGAGAAAAATGACATTGACATTGTTGATGTTGAGGTATTTGTCATATAATTTTTTTATAGTCTATTTTATTTTATATTCCAATATTCATCATAGTTCATGTTTTATAATCTACATTGTATCTTCTTTCATTTTCAGGAGAGGAACTCAATATTGATGGTAAGAAGCAAGAATTGAAGAAAGAGGAGAAAAATAACACTGGAGCGACAAATGCAAAAAGAGAAAGAAGAGAACCAATCTAGTGATACCCTTAGAGCCAATATCTAGCATAAGACACACAAATAGAGATTGATGGTCAAGTCTTCAAAGTTGGTGAATTCACTTGCAATGTCTTGGAAACACATTGATAATGTTTTGAAGTGATGAAACAATATTTTATGTCTAGATTATAGGTCAACAAATATAAAGTTGGAAACTCATATTGTAATACTTGACATTTTATGGTTGAAATTATTTATAGTTGCACGTGATACTATTTAATATTGTAATTAACAATGTAACTTTGTGTTTTCATACTAGATGAATATGCACATTGTATGGCATTTTTTTTTAATTTAGTCGCAAAATCATACTAACTAATTTGTGTTGATTAATAATGAACACATAAAATCAATCTAAAACTACTAAATTAGTAGTTGATATTCATCAATGATGAACACAAATAAAATTAATACATGACTTAATTAGTTGTTTATATTAATGAAAGTAAATGAAATGAATATAAACTACTAAATTAGTCATTTATATAATGAATATGAAACTACCAAAAAAATATAAATGACTACTGCAAATGATAAATTTGTGATTACAAATGATGACTAAATTTTTCATTAATATGACTATTAGTAGCTAATTTATAGTATCTTATAACATGACCAAAATTTAGTCATATTTCTTTGGTCATTAATTGGTTTCAAATGGTGACTAAAATTTGCATATATATGACTATTAGTAGCTAATTTACAGTATCTTATAACATGACCAACATTTTGGTCATATTTCTTTGGTCATTAATTGGTTTTCTCGAGTGATCATATAGTAGTATATTTTGTTGTATATTTGGTCATTAATTGTGACAGTTAATGACTAAAACAATGACTAAATTAATGACCAAATTTATGACTAAATATACTACTAGACGATAAAATTGAGACAACTAATTAATGACTAAGCTAAAAACAACTAAAAGTTGGTCGCGTTATAAGATACTGTAAATTAGCTATTATTGGTCACCAACTGCAAAATTGTCGTTTATATGCAAATTTTAGTCATTTTTTTAGTAAATAATTAGCCATTTTCTACTAGTGCATTAGATAACATAAGAATATAGTCACAAAATACTTTGAACACCAAAATTATCTACTTATCTGTGAATTCTTCAGTGGTTTAAGAAAGTGTAATCGGGATGAGTCTGCTCCTCCCTTCCAATGGAACTGACGATTACGTCCAGGTTCCCCCCTTAGCATTCACTTTCCAGCACAGTTGGATATTAACCTCTACAGGTTAAGTTATTAGACCCCAGGACTTCCCTAGTGTAGCCTCGAACTTTCAAATGTTTATCTAACTAGAGAGTTTCCATTGGCCCAGACCAGCTCAGGACAACACTCCGGAAGCATTCACATTCATTCTCTCTCTTTCCTCAGGTGATTCTTCCTCCTTCTAGTGGGTAACCTCTTCTCGTCCCTCAGGATATCTTTTATCTCCAAGACCCAGAGTGAAAGGAATAATTGCTCCTAACTGTTTTTTGGAATTTTTTAATTAGTTAATGAGTCCCCATCCTTATTACACTTCTTAACAAATTTTCTTTAGCATTATCACATAATAAATTTATTATTGTTTTTCATAAACTGTTTTCCTCCTTTTTACTTGCAACTAACCATAATAACAAAATTAACAAAATGTCTAATATTTACTTCAACATTGGGTGTTACACTTTGATTTTCGAGTTTTATCATTTTAAGGTTAAAAAGTGATCTTAACATCGAATATTTATGGATTAAAAACCTCATGAATAACACATGTAATTATGAATTTAGATAATATTTTAGTTTTTAATAAATAAATTTATATTATTAAATATTAAAATTCAATTTTTATTATAACTTTAAAAGTAAAATTTCTAGAAAAACAATAATCTTATAAAGTAAAATTAATTTTACTAAAATTATAATAATGATTTTCATTTTATTTATTGGAAATTTTCCAAAATCAATTTCCTTTCCTTTCCAATATAAGATTGTTTTACTAATACAATCTTGATTCAATTTTTTTTTTAAACGTTGACAAGTATTGATAAAAAAGTTGGAAATTAGAACCTAGCTTTTCCAATTTCACTTGCTATTTCATTTGTCATGCCTCTTTTATTGTCCCCTTGAAAATGATTCCTCTTAACTATTAGTTTTGTCTCTTTTATTTCTCTCGACTATTATGTTGGTCTTCTTTATTCTATATTAGGATCAGGGATTAAATTTGATATGAATTTACAATTTTTTATTTATTTAACTATTAAATATTTATTATTTTAAAATATACACACTCACCATGATATTTATTTAAGTTTTAAAATCATAAATTAGATGGCTAACTTAAAAACATACATGTATCCATGTGTGTGCACCTTTATAAAAGAAATTAAAAATAAAATTGTAGAAGTTAGTGACTCTTGGTTATGACTTCAAGATAAGCATATTAGGTATTTCGACTTATAAGAAAAAAGTGGTTTCTGACTTCATGGACTTTATAATTCTTCATTGTAGACTTAAGCCTACAACTTATAAGTTGAGACTCACATGGCATGTCTACTTTATTGGATGAGACTCTAAGATAAGAAAAGTGGGTCTTTCTACTAATTAGGAAAATATCATCTTTATCTTCACTCAAATATTGCAATCTTGCATTGCATACACGTAAGCCTAAAGTCTAAATAACTTAAAAGTTGAGGCTTGCATGACATGTTCACACCCATGGGTCATTGACTGATCTGTTTTTGTATGATTAGTTTTTTTGTGCTAATAACAATTACATATTTATAAATATGTGATTTTTTCTTAATTTTTGTGCTAAGGTTTGCTTAGTTGTTGGCGCTTATAAACAAGTAAATTTCCTTAAGTTAAACAAGAAATCACGAACAAAATAGCTGAAAAAATGAACAATGAACAACAAACATGTACAATGTAGTGAACCATCAAAGAGATGCATTAACACAATTTTTTGATGAAGGAGTTCACCACTCCTGCACTACATCTCCTTGATCCAGCTTCCATGGCTTGGGCCTTGATATTAGCTCAATGTGGAAACATTGTTGTTTACAAAGCTCTATGGCTCCTGATACCTACACCAATGTGTTCAAAAGGTCCAAATTAGCCAAGAACACTTCTTTCTGAGTTCAATTTGGTCAAAAATTTCTCAAGTTATGTTGCATTCAATTTTTTCCTATGAATCCCTGCTATATCTAGAGAGACTCCAGTTAAGTCCACCAAAATTGGAAGTTTCCGCCTAATTTGGCCACCAAATCCGCCACCAACTTAACCAATGGTTTAATTAAATGCTAAACGAGATTAATTAAATTAAGTGTGATTAGCGCGCTAAGCACCTATCTGCTGGCCCTTGGTTTTCTGGTGCGCGGTCACATGGGGTGGGGGCTGGCTCGCAAGGTTGGTTTCCACCACCCCCGCTGTCGGCAATTAATGCAGCTTTAAATATAAGTTCATCGTCTACGTTTTCAAATATACACATATGGTTTCACAGTAAGGCATGGAATTTGGGTGGGGAAGGTTACGGGTTCAAACCCATCTCCGCCCAACCCATATATTTTTACCAATATATATTTATGCCATATGAAATTCAAACTTTGGTTATATGCGAACTTTGGAATATTCAGACTTTGGAGTTAATAATTAATGTCTAAGATATATATATATATATATATATATATATATATATAGTTAAAAACTATATAATATAAATAATAAGTCTGTATAATAATGTTTAAATAAAAACAAATTCAAATTCCACCTCGGAGCCAACTATGCAATTTCACCTTCCTTGACCCAAACTGGCGAATCGGAGGTGACACTTGTCATAGCCCCATTGGGCGAAAACTAAATAAGATTCTCCTTGCTGACTAGACTGCTGATTGCACTGCCATGTCATCATTCTATCCCAATCTGCAATTTTTTTAGCTGTTTAGGAAAACGAAAAACAGGTCTTTTCTCCTTCATCCGAACTATGTTTTCGACGAAACGAATTGTGTTTCGATCATCTTGACAAGACGAATGCAAACATATAGTTTTTGAGCGAATATGAGAAATTTTAATTTTGAGCTAAATACTAAGCACTTGATCATTCCTCCCCACTAGAAGCCTTTTGGACCCCAAAAGATACTATTATCTGACAAGTAGATGAGGGTACAACTCCCTCACCTTTCCAAGCTTGATCCAATTGGATTTTTACGAATTTTTTCCCTTGAGCTCCTCTCTAAGGAAATCAACATTCACTTGCCTTGAGGACCCTATTCTATACCTGTACTTGTCTTTGCCCCTTTCAAGCTGATCTTGCACTGTTTGTTGCACCATTTTCAGTCGTTCATAGAAACTCATGATTTTTTCCATGTCGCCATCAAAAGTAACATCCTCCTTACCACGATGTCATAACAAAATATAATGCAAATAGATGACAAATTTCACTACTTGGTTTTCTTGACGCAAGCCCGATTATACATCTTCAAAGTATGAAATTTTTTGAACATAACTTTCATGTAAAACATAATGACGCTTGAATACAATAGTTACATAACCAATAGGCCTAAAAGGCATAATAATGAACTTGTTTCTTATACCTCTTTTCTACCTTCGAACCAAGTGAAATTTTTTACAAGCATCCATCTAATGAAATTGCATGGGTCGCTGCAAGTTAATCTTTACACCATGGAAATCATCTGAATGAAATAATATGGTGAAGTTGTTTGCATAAACCTAAAACTCAAATGACCCTTTCAAGTTTGAAAGAGCATAAAAAAAAATTGAACTGATCTTTTGGTTTGAAGCAACGCATGCCTCTTGTTGTTTGCCTCCCCACTGGAAGACTTTGCACGCACATGACAATGCATGCCAAGGAGCTTCAAAAGAAAAAATTTCAACAACAACTCTCCTCCAACATTGGGCTGCTCTCAGCAAACCTCTTATCAAAATGACGATCTTGGGCGTTGACCTATCAACAATGGCATCCAACTTGGAGAGGCTTTCCTTCAACTTACCTCCTCCAATCATGCACAATTGAAGTTCACTAGAGGTTTTTCACTGCGTCGAATCTATATATACAGTGAAAAAATGAGTTCAAATAACACAAATAAAGATTTCACCTCAAATTTTTTGGAAGCTTTGTTGGTGGGTTTTTCTGGTCTAATTTCTCTAAAATCCGGCAAGAATTTATTGAAATCACAAGTTTGATAAGTAATTCCTGCACAATTGAAGTGCCCTAGAGGTTTTTCAGGTTGTCGAATCTATATATACAATCAAAAAATGAGTTTAAATAACACAAATCAAGATTTCACCTGAAATTTTTCGAACCGAATTCAAACTCAAAAAATCCAAAAAATCACACTAAAAACAATTCTATTTCAATTATTATAGTCTCGTCGTGCTTGCTGAAACCACAAATAACAATATTAATAATGGTTATCTGTTTCAACATCATTTCTTTTGGTTTTTTCAGCAAAAACATTTTGGAGAAACCAAAAGGTCCGGAGCAAAAAGAAAGGTTCAAAGAACCACTAGTAACTGCCTACGAACCCTACAGCAATGCACGGCGGGGACTAATAACAATATCAATAATGGTTCTCTGTTTCAGCATCATTTTCTTTTGTCAGCAAGAACATTTTTGGAGAAACCGAAAAGTCCGGAGCAAAAAGAAAGGTTCAAAGAACCACTAGTAACTGCCTACGAACCCTACAGCAATACTAAGTTCACAGCTGCAACCTATGTCATTCGCCTTCAAAATCATCTGGTGCACAACGAAGAAAAAATTCTACTAAAAGGTTTAGATTTCTCTTTTAGAAAAGATCAATGACGAGTAGTTGTACAACTATAATAACATCAAGCCTCTACTTGGATATTTCAGGTAAGAGAGAAATCTTTATATTACAAGTTATAGGATCTTCGCCTGTGAATGTAAAGAATACCCAACACTCTAACATTTCGAAAAAGAGAGGGTCTTCCAAAAACAGTCAAGCTTTCCAGCCACATCCCTGATTTGCCAGGTTGAGTTGTCGAGTTTAAAAGAAAAGTTTCTCAATAAATAATTCGAAAGGTTTGATCTTGATCTGGCCCAAATTAACATATAATTCACATTATTATTAATTTTATTTTAAATAAACCAGAGAATTTTAATCCTGTGCGGATTTGATTTTGGACTTCCTCCAAATTATTGACCAATATTATCAAATTTACTTTGATTAAAAAAAACAACTCACTTACCCAGGTATCAATACATCTCAGTGCCTAATCTTTTCGGCCGCTTCCATATTTTTCTTTCCTCGTAACTGTTCGATCCGTTGAACAAAGTCATCGATGTAGCTCTGCTGGCGCCCATTATTGCCCACTAGAATGTCACGGACCTCTGCCGCCTTCAATCTCAAATGTTTCCCCTCCTCCCCCACCATAACCATTCTCACAGTCTCGCAGACATTTTCCTTTAGAAAAGAGCCATCGTCTTCCCTTTCGATCTCAATCCCGGCTTTCAATTCCGCCGCTATTTGCCGCGCGTTCAAAAACTGATCAAACTTAATGGGCACAAGTATGAGGGGCAGTCCAAAGCTCAGCGCCTCCATGGCGGAACTCCAGCCGGCGTGGCACAGATACCCGCCTACTGCCGGGTGCGAGACGATCCGCAGCTGCGGCACCCATTCCCCAGTGATAATCCCCATGTCCCGAGTTCGAGTCTGGAATCCCTCAGGAAGGAGCCCCAACGGGTCGGCCTCTGGAGAACGCAGAGACCACAGAAACATCAGACCGCTCGCTTCCAACCCCAGCGCCAGCTCGCGGACTTGTTCTCTCGACAGAAACGTCTCGCTGCCGAACGACACAAACACGACGGACGCTTCCCTCTGCTGGTCCAGCCATTCCATCAGATACGAGCCCTTGCTGCCGCTGGCAACGGGCTGAAGGACTGGCATAAGTGGGCCGACAGAAAGCACCGGGACACTGGTGACGTCCTGGAAATAACGAATATACTTCTCTTCGTCTTCAAACGACGATTTCACAGCCACTGCCAGGCATCCTTCAAGGCATCTAGCCAGCCGAAACGCTGGAGAGAGTTGCCCAGGTACTTCTCTGTACGCAGGCAATTCACCCCGCGCTTCGTACAGGCTGAACGAGATAGCAGAAGATGGGAAACCACGGGGCGGAGCAGCCACCTCCTCAACAGTTATTCCTGGTTTTCGCAATTTAGCTGGGTGGAAGGCATGAGCGCAGGTGGCTGGGGAGAAGACTATGAAAAAAACTGACGGAACGCCCATCTCAGCAGCGACGCTCTGCGTCCAAAACTGCGAGAAGTCGTGGACGACATAGTCGGGCGAGAGTTGCCCGAGAAGGCTTCGGAACGGCTTCTCCATGCTGTCCATGGCATTCTTGAGCGGAGCTGCCATTTCGTTTGGGACATCGGCGGTGCATTCCGCGCCCGGAGTCAGGCCCTCTGTCGGCGGTAAGGACATTTCCAATAGATCGATCCGGCCTGGCCAGTCCTGGGTCGTTAACGAACGCTTGATTCTGGAAATGTTAACGGGAGTGGAGAGGAAGGAAACGGTGTGGCCATTCATGGCGAGACCCTTGGAGAGCTCTACGAATGGATTTATGTGGCCTAGCGCCAGCCATGGGAAGAGCAGAAAATGAAGCTGCTTCCTACTATTCTCGCTGGCCATCGTGCTGTAATCGTCAAGAAATTTAAGATTTATAGTTTATATTGTCTTTTTCTTTTTTCTTTCCTTTTTTAATATTTTATCATTGTAGATTAAAAATTGAATGAGTTACATATTTTTTTTCTTTTCTTTTTTTTGTGAAGGTCCCAAAACCTATCAAACTCAAATGTCAAACCAACAGTGAGGAGCGCCATCTCTGGATGCTATCCGCGAATGTCGGTTTGACTCATCACTGTTATCAAGGAAAACCAGGCCACCTGGAACCAGGCCACCTGGAATAACCCGCTCGTGGTTCGTAAGGGAGCAGGCTTTCACTCCTGCCAGATGCCTTTGGGTCTTGGGCCGTTAACCTGTTTTCTTACGTTCGAGGAAGACGAGCTCTTAGCCAAGCAGAGGCAGTTTTACAGCATAACTACATTATTTTATTTTTAATTATTTTTTCTTTTCTAAAATTGAAATATTTTACATTAAACATTAATACACACATAATAGTAGAGAGAGTTCATACTGAAATATATTAGTTAATATAGATATTCAAACAATTTATTTAAAATCTATATTGAGATATTTATAAGAGAAATATATATATATATATTTTAATTACTTTATCTCTTTAAAGTTATATAAAATTATTTTATTTAAGATAGACATGGAAATATTTTATTTATTACTTGAAAAGTGAAAGTGAAATATCAAAGAACCAAGTAAAATAAAAGTGAAATAATGGATTGTAAAATGAACTTAAAATGAGTCTCTAGTCCATTTTTAATTGTTTATTTATATGATTATTTAATTTTTATTTTTTTTTGTTGTTTTAGTTGACATTAGTAAAAATTATTTTTATTATTTTTTGAGAATGTGACACACTTACACATGTCCCTTATATTTGATTGTAGAATGTGCCTCTCCACTATTTTTAATTATTTATTTATATGATTACCTAATTTTTGTTTTTTGTTTTGGTTAACATTAACCAAAATTATTTTTATTATTTTTTATGTCCCTTATATTTGATTGTAAAATATGCTTCTCTATTTTTTTTAGTTATTTATTTATAAGATTACCTAATTTTTTGATTAATATTAACTAAAATTATTTTTTAAAAACACCACATATTTACACATGTTTTCTTATTAGATTGTAAAATAAACTTTTTGACTCAATAAAAATCTCTATACAAAATTACTTAAAAAAATACCTTAAATCCCCTTTCTTTCCCAAAAAAGTTCATAAACGAAGAGATAACCGGGCATTTTAAATAAGAGCTCTCTGCGCAATTGTCATCCAAGGTCACATCAACACCTAGTAGTTCATAAACGAAGAGAGAACCGGGCATTTTAAATAAGAGCTCTCTGCGCAATTGTCATCCAAGGTCACATCAACACCTAATAATGCCTCCATATGCATATGCCATTATCGATGTAACTGTTTAGGCTATCTTTTTCTTGAAATAAGAATAAAGTGATATTAAATGGCACAGTTTAGGTTATCGGGTTCATTGAATAAAAATAAAGTAATATTCAATGGTCACCGTGAAAGACAATAAGTTAGTGATTTGTATGGTGCTGATATTACTTTTGTTGTTATGATCTTTTCCAACTTAGAATTAAATATGGGATTTAAACCATTGGTTTTACACAATATTTTATAATATAACAATAATGTTCCTTAGCATTTTAATATTTTTTCATTGTGTTTTTTCTCTTTATAACCATGATTATAAAGTTCATAGCAAAAAATTAAAAAGCGGATAAATATTGATATATATTAAAAATAAAAAAATTTACGTTATTATAATTTAAAAATATGATTAAAAAATTAAATTATTTATTTTAAATTTTTATTATTAATTAATAAAATGATGCAGCCCAGCCACTCCAGGCTGCTCTTCCAGGATCTTTACCTCATGCACCGCTATACATCCAATTCTTGGTAATTAACATCTGAAGAATGAACCTTCAATTGACTGTTAAACATGCGCATTCAATGTATATATCCCTCCGTTTATAAAAACCAAGCTTGCATTAAACCCAATTCATAATTCAACAAAAGATATGGCCCTACCATCATCTCAACATTCACATAAAAACTTTCATCCCAAAATTCGAATCTAGAAACTCTTAAGACATTCCCATAAACAATCTTAAAATGTATTGGCTGGATTCACTTGAAGATTTCACTCTTACCTTTATCTTCCATGCTTATGCCTCATACCAACTCCTTCAACAACAAATAGCTAGGAGTATTTATGAACAAAACAGCTCGAAGTTTTCCCTTGTCGCAACCTGCATATATGGGTTTGCAATGCGGATTTTTTTTTTTAAACAACCTCCATGAACAAAGGCCCCCACATATTAAAACTGTGCCTGGTAATCATTTTCACGCTTGTTCAACACCGGTTGATGCAACGAGCAGCTTCCCGCTCTTGAACTAACGCGCTGACTGTATATTGTGTCGGTGTATTCAGAAAACCATCAGCGTAACTCCATGTTATAATCGCCACCCAACATATCCACCTTCGATGTTGGTCTCGGTAGACATATGTATATATGTAAGTATAAACAACGAGTTTCCTTCCTTCTCGTCCACAGTCCTGGGTATATTGCTCCCAAGTCGGCTCTCGGTCCTGGTTTCGTTACGACTCCCTTCAAAACTGAAAGACTTGAACGCTTCCACAGAACAAACAGTTTGTCACGATAGCCCTTCGCGTGAGGCTACACTACGTTGCATATACCCTTAACCTTTGCAATGGTTGGAGCCCATTGCATGATCCTTCCTCTGCGTTGTGGAGATTTCCGTATTCCAACCTGCGAATGCTGTGAATTCAAGAGACGTAGCCTTAACCCTTCGTGCAGGCGCTCACAGAACTTTACATTCAACGAGAAGTGGCAAGATTTCAACTCGGTATGTCCTCAGAAACCCGCCAGCGTAACTGTAATATCAAGGTGAAGTATCATCACATAAAAGGCAGCGGATTCGATAATTAATACCTACAGCAAATAGACTTTCCCTTTATTAGCATTTACCACCATCCATACCTACAGCAAATAGACTTTCCCTTTATTAGCATTTACCACCATCCTACGCAAAACAGAGGATTCTCATCTGAAGGTAATGAACTCAATTGAGAATGCACAATCGAATAATTAAGCAGAGAATTAAAAAGGCCCTTCACGCCTTCCAATCAACCAGTGGATACAGGCACAATATCATATCTCATAGTTCATTAAGACAATCATGCTCATTCATAACTGAATTCAACATATCCATATATACATAAACCAAGCATTTACAAAAGTTCTACTCATGCCCAGATATACAGATCCATGGGCCTTTTACAAACTGCCCAAAGGCTTCCAAAGAGAAATTCTCACACTCACTCCTCACCCTTCTCTCTCCCTCCCTAATGCCTTGGAGGCTCTATAATTTATTAAACTTAGCATGATAAAAAATCAATCAACTAAAAGCTCTAACTCTACATGCAATGCATACACATGGAAAAGCATCTTTTAGCTTTATTCTGTCTTTTTCCTATTCTAAAATAGAAAAGCTATCCTTATCCTTTACTGATCCACATCCATCACTTTTATGCTGAAAATCTCTCCTAGTTTTATTTGAGAATATCTAATAAAAGCCTAAATGCATGACCCCTATGTCTAATATTTACAATAATTTCCTTTTGAGTTAGATGCTCCCGCATCATACTCCCAAGGTAGAAAAAATTCATGATCTCCTGATTATGTGTTCAACTCCATGTTTGCCTGGATCCCATATCTTGTACTGTAACTTTGCATTTACCGCTGCTTGTGTTTTTTTTTCTCTAGGTCTCCATATTTTATGCTGCTTTGCTCCACTAGCTGTACTCTTGCAATCTTCTGTTGTCTTCCTCTTGCTGCTTCTCTTTTGTTTCACTGCTGCTGGTCTCTTCCGGAATTCCTTCATCATCATCCGCCTCATCATTTCAATTTCTTTGTCTAGCAGATTTTCTCCAGCTTCTTCAGTAAGACCTGTACTCACAAAACAATTGTTAGAATAAAAAATATAAGGCATCAGTGCCTCTTTTGCTGCTAGTGTCGCTCCACATGTTGCTCTAGCTGTTTCTATGAATGCTGCTGCCTCCCAAACTTCCTGTCCCTCTACAACATTCAGTTGCTTGTCACCTGCAATTTCATCTGCAACTTTTTCCTCAGCTTTCTCTCGCAACACTTCAGTATGCTGCTCTGAGTTTCTTCCCAGCTTCTCTGTGAGCACATCAGTATGCTGATTCACATTCACCATGAGACTGTCAGCTAGTCTCGCCTTCTTATCATCTATCTCCAGGATGTCTTCCTGCTCTCGTTCACTGTACTGGACTCTTTCATCTGCTGCAATCTCCTTGTCATAATTTGGATTCTCCAACCAATATTCCAACAATGCAATTTCTCTGTAGCATTGCTGAAGCATCTAATCATCACTTGTATTCATACGAACTTCCTCTTGTTCTATAACAGTTGCACAAGGTTGCACATCCTCCTGAGTAAAACCTGTCATCACACCACAATTGTCAGCTACAAAAATACATGGTTTTACATTATCCATGTGATCTGGATTTGCCCAATAACTCAAGAATTCATCAATGATCTTTTTCTCTGTTTTCATTCCTCCTGTAATCTTGCTACCTCAGCATTGATCTGAACATCCTTCAGGTTCAACTCTTCTTGCACAAACTCTAAAGCTTGTTTATCTCCCTGTTCTGTACCTGCAAACATGCACAACTTATTAGTTTTTAAATCACAAGACTTTTCAGTCTTGACTGCTTCCTTCAACATTTTTCTCTTAATATCTCTGCATGTGGGAATTTCAAACTTCAACTCTGGTGCAAGAACTCTAAGTCCCTTTTTCAACAAGGCAATCATAATTTGCTTCAACTTCCTCTGCAACTGTCGCCAAATCACTCTCTTTCCCTTCAGTGGAAAGATCCATTTTCTATTTTGATCCTTCTGTTCTTGCAACCATTCTTCCAGTACCTGCAATTGTACCTTCATTACTGCAATCTCTCTTTCTCGAACTCCTGCAGTCATCCCATTTCTTTTTCTTCCACCTGCAAACATCCACAAATTGTCAGATTTAAAACCATATGACCCTTTGGTCTTACTTGAAGTTTCAGTCTTCAAGCCTTCATCTTCACTATCTCCCAGAAATTCTCCTTGTTCTGGTTCACAAATGTATTCTTCCACTTCAACTTCCTTTGGACTTGTCTTCTTGCCATTTACCTTGGCATCCTCTTTCTTATGTCCTCTACAGTGGCTTTTTCCTGAACCTCTGCTATGACTATCAGTAGTCATCTTCTCCTTCGCCATGAGTTCCTCACCTATGAGTTGCATGAAGCTTCTACCACAGCAAGCTCTCTTGCTGCCACTTACCTCACCAATCCTTCCCTCCGGATCTGGTCTTTTGGTAATCATTGGTCCTCTGCTGGAACCTTTCGAGCATTCTCCACTGCTCCTGTAGGCTTCTCTCATCTGCAACTTTCTTCAACCTCTGTTGATCTTCTTTGCAACAAGCCTCTGCAACAGCTAGTCCTCCTAGCTGCAATCTTACCTCACTAAGTTCTCCTTACTTAGTCTTTTGGTAAGCACGGTCCTTTATCTGGAACCTTCTCCTGAGCAACACCTTTGCTCCCTCTAAGCTTCTGCAATCTCCTTCTCTCTCCTGAGAACACTTCAGTTGTCCTCTTTATCCAATTCCTTATTGGATTCTTCAGGTTCACTGCCACTTCTCTGCAACCATAAACTTCAATTCATAAATTTCAAATCAGAAAATTATCTCACCTCTTAAGACCTTGCATGATCTTGTCTTCTGTCTTCTTCTGCAATCCTGTTCACTTGTGGAGTTTGCATATCAAATTTAAAAATCATTCATCACAAATTCAAAGAAACACACTTCAAAAAACATTTTCAGCTGAGCATTCTAACTCTGATACCACCTGATGCAGCCCAGCCACTCCAGGCCGCTCTCCCAGGATCTTTACCTCATGCACCGCTATACATCCAATTCTTGGTAATTAACATCTAAAGAATGAACCTTCAATTGACTGTTAAACATGCGCATTCAATGTATATATTCCTCCGTTTATAAAAACCAAGCTTGCATTAAACGCAATTCATAACTCAACAAAAGATATGGCCCTACCATCATCTCAACATTCACATAAAAACTTTCATCCCAAAATTCGAATCTAGAAACTCTTCAGACATTCCCATAAACAATCTTAAAATGTATTGGCTAGATTCACTTGAAGATTTCACTCTTACCTTTATCTTCCATGCTTACACCTCATACCAACTCCTTCAACAACAAATAGCTCGGAGTATTTATGAACAAAACAGCTCGAAGTTTTCCCTTGTCGCAACCTGCATATATGGGTTTGCAATGCAAATTTTTTTTTTTAAACATCCTCCATGAACAAAGGCACCCACATATTAAAACTGTGCCTGGTAATCATTTTCACGCTTGTTCAACACCGGTTGATGCAACGAGCAGCTTCCCGCTCTTGAACTAACGCGCTGACTGTATATTGTGTCGGTGTATTCAGAAAACCATCAGCGTAACTCCATGTTATAATCGCCACCCAACATATCCACCTTCGATGTTGGTCTCGGTAGACATATGTATATATGTAAGTATAAACAACGAGTTTCCTTCCTTCTCGTCCACAGTCCTGGGTATATTGCTCCCAAGTCGGCTCTCGGTCCTGGTTTCGTTACGACTCCCTTCAAAACTGAAAGACTTGAACGCTTCCACAGAACAAACAGTTTGTCACGATAGCCCTTCGCGTGAGGCTACACTATGTTGCATATACCCTTAACCTTTGCAATGGTTGGAGCCCATTGCATGATCCTTCCTCTGCGTTGTGGAGATTTCCGTATTCCAACCTGCGAATGCTGTGAAATTCAAGAGACGTAGCCTTAACCCTTCGTGCAGGTGCTCACAGAACGTTACATTCAACGAGAAGTGGCAAGATTTCAACTCGGTATGTCCTCAGAAACCAGCCAGCGTAACTGTAATATCAAGGTGAAGTATCATCACATAAAAGGCAGCGGATTCGATTCTTAATACCTACAGCAAATAGACTTTCCCTTTATTAGCATTTACCACCATCCTACGCAAAACAGAGGATTCTCATCTGAAGGTAATGAACTCAATTTAGAATGCACAATCGAATAATTAAGCAGAGAATTAAAAAGGCCCTTCACGCCTTCCAATCAACCAGTGGATACAGGCACAATATCATATCTCATAATTCATTAAGACAATCATGCTCATAAAGAACTGAATTAGCATACTCATATATATATAAAACAACATTTACAAGAGATTTCCACTCATGGCCAGATATACAGATCCATGGCCCTTTTACAAACTGCCCGAAGGCTTCCAAGGAGAACTTCTCACACTCACTCCTCACACTCCTCTCTCCCTGCCTAATGCCTTGGAGGCTCCCTAATTTATTAAACTTAGCATGATAAAAAATCACTCAACTAAAAGCTCTAACTCTACATGCAATGCATACACATGGAAAAGCATCTTTTAGCTTTATTCTGTCTTTTTCCTATTCTAAAATAGAAAAGCTATCCTTATCCTTTACTGATCCACATCCATCACTTTTATGCCGAAAAGCTCTCCTAGTTTTATTTGAGAATATCTAATAAAAGCCTAAATGCATGACCCCTATGTCTATTATTTACAATAATTTCCTTTTGAGTTAGATGCTCCCGCATCATAAAAAATATTAATTGTTAACATTAAAATTAAAATTAAATGGTGATGATGATGATGGTGGTTAACGTCCACTGAGACCAAATAATGGTCTATCGGACCTAAAGAAACAAGTTATCTATTTTGATTTAAGATTTTATTCTTATGCTCAAAAAGCTTGGAGAGAAGCCTCCCGAGCTCACTATAATTTTGAAATTGTAAAAGGCTAGGAAGGTCACTATTGTAATAAAGATTGTGAAACTGAGATCTAATGTGGTTATATGTGGGGCACTCTAAGAGGAAGTGGTTTTCATCCTCGATGTTCCTATTCTCACATATATGGCAGATCCTTTCCGTCCATGGCGTTGTAGGAACTGCCCAACGACCTGTTTCACTATGGAGCTCATGAGAATTCGTTCTAATATTTGCTATATTAATTTTCTTCTTTGAGCTAGTTAAAATAGAGAGATACTTTTGATCTTCTAGGGTGGGGTTGATGACTTTCTTATAATAACTTAATTTTCTTTTAGTCGAGTCTTTCTCACACCAGATTTTTTCTTTGAACTTAGAAGTAACAATATCTTTAATGTTATTTATGTTTTGCAATGCATCATTTTCGTTGATCTCCCAATAGTTTAACCAGGCCCTTGTGTCTTTATGCCACCCTCGATTGAGCCTTAGGTGGTTTTGGCTAGAATTTAAAACAATGAAAAATAATCTTGTTTGTTAAATCTCCAAAAAGAGCAATTTTTTTAAACTATATCGACCTTTTATATCTAATAGAAATAAACGAAAATATATATATATTAAAAATACATATTAACAATTTAATATTAAATTTATAAAAATAATTTAAATGAAATAATTATTTTTGATGATGGTAGTGGTGGTGGTTAACGTGCACTGAAACTAAACTTTAGTCCATCAGACCTAAAAAAATGAATTATTTAATTTGATTTAAGATTTTATTCTATGCTCAAAAATTTTGGAGACGAGATTACTGAGCTCACTGTAATTTTGAAAACGTAAAAGTCTAAAAAGATCAGTTTTATAAGATGGTTAATATTATTATATATAAAAATTGAAATACAAATATATTTTAATCAGAAAGTAATATTTTCTGAGTTACTTATATATAGAAGAATTAAAAAAAGAAAAAATGTAATTATTATATTAATAAATCATGAATTTTATCAAATTTTATTTAAATAAATGTAGTGAATGGATATTTTTTTTAAATGAATAAAAATTTATTTTTTAAAATAAATAAATTTCAATAATTTTTTATATATAAAATTCTTATGACACTGTAAACAAATTATATTTTGGTTTTTTAATTTGAGTTAGGACTGACTATTCATTATGATTGTCAATTTGTCAAATTAGTATCTTTCTGGACACGGAAGCTAAAGGAAATTAAATTTACTAATTATCATTTGAGCTATTATTTTTTCACAATTTTTGTTTTATGTTTTTAATAAATAAAATTATATATATATTTGAAATAATTCCTATAGTTTATAATAAATATTTTTAATTTTATTTTCTAAATATTATTAAGAAATCTAATTTATAATTATTTGATATATTAAAAATTAAAAAAATAAAATTTTAAAAAATATATTTATTTCTCAGAACATTATTTAATAAACTATTATTTTTAATATTAGAAAACCTTATAAAAAAAGTTTATAATTTTATGGAGTAAAAATATTTTATTATATTCAATTTTGTGATTTAAATTTGTTTTTTGAATTTTATTTCTATTTTGTTTTTTTTTTTTTTAAATAGTGTATCAAAGATTTTTATTAATTATAGGTTTGACTCAAGACTTTATTTATTTTACAATATTTATGGAAACAATAAGCTCAAAAAATATTCAAAATATTTCATAACTCAAATTAATTCATAAAATTATTATCGTTTAAATTAATAAAAAAATTATAATTACAATTTTATTGTTTAAATTAATTATCAGGTTAAATTATCAATATAGATTTATATCAATACAACTAACACCAATTGAATCCCTTGGGAGGTCGGGGAGCGCTGGAGGATCGATCTGAACTAGGGTTTTGCGTTAGGGTTTTATCGCTGGTCACCATGGCGGGGCACGAAGGAGGGAGTTCATCTCCCTCCTATAGTCAAGTGGTTGCGGACAAAAGCAAGGGAACTGGATCACATAGCTTCAAGAAACCAACAGAGGTGGCAACAGAGGCTATGAATACAGAAAAATTGGAAAATATCAGACCTCATGGACAGGAAGAGAATCATGAGGAAGCTAGTAAGGAGAAGAGGACAGAGTTAGTAGCCAGAAAGTTGCTCCTATGAGTAAAACAGGGGTCTGTAAACCCAAGTCGACCACTATTCCTCGGGTCGTTTTAAGTGACCTCGCGCTACAGGTGCACAGAGATCACATGGCAGAATATGTGATTATCTGCAAATTTATGGGGATTTGGTCGATGGAGAAGGCTCTGCAAGCATGGATAAGGAACCACTTGAAATCGAAGGGGGAAAGGAACATTCACCTTGGGTCCAAGGGCTTCTTCACGATGGTGTTCACAAGTTTAGAGGATAAAGACAGAGTGTTTGAGGGAGGACCCTATTTTTATGCTTTTGTAGGCCTTTACATGTGACCATGGGTGATGAACTTTGTCCCGGAACGAGAAACTTTCACATCGGTACCGGTATGGATAAGACTCTACTCCCTTCCTTTAGATTATTGGTTGCCGGAGTCTCTAAAGGCTATCGGCAACAAGCTAGGGCATTATATAAAGATCTCAGATGCTACTCTAAGAGGCAAATACACTTTCTTCACACGGATATGTGTGGAAATGGATTTATCTAGGGAACTTCTGGATGTAATCATTTTAGAGGTGTATGACGAGGAATGGGTGCAGGCGGTGGACATGTCCCATTTATGTGTTGTAAGTGTCATGAACACGGGCACTTATACAAGGACTGCCCATTGAACAAGCTAGAGAGCAAGACGAAAGACATTACAGGCAAAGATCTTGAGGGTTTTACGAAGGCGGGGGAGCGGGGGGGGGGTAAAGGGAAAGGAGGCAAGAGGTACAAAAAGAAAATTAATGAAGACGGACAACCAAGCCACAATAGTTTCAAGATATTAGAAGAAGAAGTTGAAACAATGGGACAAACTAGGAATCAGAGAATATTCCCACTGAGAAGGAAAGGGATGCCAATATGGAGGATATACCAGAGAACAAAAAACAAAAGGATGTTATGTCGAGCATTATGGAGCTCAGTAGGGACCATGAGATGACCCCAAGTGAGGCTGGAACGGAAGACCATGAACTGTAGGAGATTCTAGAGAGGGCGAATTTAGATCTAGAAAAGTTTCTGGAGCAGGGAATCACTAAAGGGGTAGACTCTCTGCCAAAAGAGGAGTTCAATAGGGTTCAACAGCTCTTCCTCTAGAGATCACAAATGAAGGGTTCTAGAGTCAAAAGAAACCATGATAGCCATGAGAATAGAGGGGTGAAAACGATGGAGGATACACTAATGTATTCTTCCAAGAACCCGGGTAGGAAAAGAGGAAGAGAAAAACAGAATGAGCTGCTGACCGAATGTGGGAAACTTATGATCAACTCAGGTAAGATGACGGAACTTACTAGTTACTCCTTTACAAACCTTTCTTAATGAAGCTTACAACTTGGAACATTAGGGGTCTAGGAAGTAAAAGGAAATAGAGAAATCTTAGCAGTAGAATAAAAGAAGAAAAACCAGATATGGTTTTTATTCAGGAAACAAAATGTTAGATGGACAAGATCAGAGAGATACAAAACAAATGGTTAATCGAGTATGAGTATCTAGAGGTTAAAGCAGACAACTCGGCGAGTGGTATTATTACGCTATGGGATCCTCAGAAACTTGGAATCCTGGATGTTGAAGCTTCTAGCAACTATCAATCGCTGGTGATTCAACCTTTGGGTGATAAGGAGATCTACATGATCACTATCATTTATGGTCCTCAAAAACTAGAAGACAAATTTAAGCTTCTCGCCTCCCTTGAGAAGCTGAGAGAGAGATATCCTTATATGCCTGGATTTTGGCAAGGGATTTCAATATGATAAGATCTCTTACAGAGAAAAAAGGTGGTACCGAAAAATTAGGCAGAGACTCCATTGCCTTCCAGAACTTCATGAATAACATGGGGCTAGTGGACACTGAAACAGTAAATGATACTTTTACTTGGAACAATAAGAGGGGAGGGGCTTCTGAAGTCGCCTCTAAACTAGATAGGTTCATAATCTCAGAGGACCTCCTTCTCACAGGCCTTGATGTGTCAGTTTTAATCCTTCCCTTCGGAGGCTCAGACCACTAGCCTGTCCAGCTTGAAGGTACTTTTATGGGTACACCAAGGAACAAACCTTTTAAGTTTGAAAATTTCTGTCTCTCTCACCCTAACTTCGCCAGCAATATCGATAAATGGTGGATGGAAGATATGCTCATTCATGGCACTAAAATGTTCATGTTACAGTAGAGACTTAAACACATCAAATGTAGACTTGAATATTGGAACGAAAAAGAGTTTGGTAATATTTTTAAAGCCAAAAAAGAAGTTGAGCAAAAACTCCAAGGGATTAATCAGATCATCATCACATAAGGTTTTACCGAGGAAAGGAAAATTCAAGCTGACTTTCTTCAAAATGAATGGGAAGACTGGTGCATGCAAGAGGAAATTTTTTGGAGACAGAAATCGAGAGTTTGGTGGATTAGAGAAGGAGAAAGAAACATGAAGTTTTTTCATAGATCAAACTTGGATCACAGATCACATAACAAAATTTCAAAACTTAAAGATTCTTAAGGGAAAGAGCTCGTCTCTCACAAAGAAATGGAATATATCCTAGTTCAACACTTCTTTAGCGTAGAAAATGAGCCTCTTGTTGACAGATCTTGGTTCATTAACAATTTCACAAAGTTCATTCCTAAGCTTGTAACCAGGGAAGACA
Organism: Pinus tabuliformis; assembly: GCA_031772625.1. Classification (NCBI taxonomy): domain Eukaryota; kingdom Viridiplantae; phylum Streptophyta; class Pinopsida; order Pinales; family Pinaceae; genus Pinus; species Pinus tabuliformis. The sequence goes on from CM062818.1 coordinate 1,915,534,043, forward strand.
ACCACAATCTTAACAGGCCAGTGTCTGAAGAGGAGGTCAGTGAAGTTATCAATGAGATGCAAAATGGGAAAGCTCTTGGCCCTGATGGTTTCAATGTGGACTTCTTCAAAGCTTGCTGGAAAACAATCAAACAAGATATCCTTGATGTTGTGGAGGACTCTAGAAGATCCAAAACTGTCTTGAAGGCTCTTAATGCCTCTTTCATAGCTTTGATTCCAAAGCAGGAAAAAGCTATGACACCGGATAGATTCAAACCCATAGCCTTATGTAATGTGGTGTACAAAATTATTTCCAAAGTGATCGCTAATAGACTCAAGCCCCTTCTTCCTGCTCTCGTCTCAGAGGAGCAAACTGGATTTGTGGAAGGAAGACAGATTCTCAACAACATCATACAAGCTCATGAGGTGGTACACTCTCTTAAGAGTAATAAGAAAGTTGGTATGATCATGTAGCTTGACCTAGTGAAAGCTTATGATAAGCTAAGCTGGTCTTACATCAGGGCAGTGCTAAGAGCTTATGGCTTCGACCACAACTGGAGAAGATGGATTATGTCCCTTGTATCCATAGCTAGCTTCTCCATTCTGCTTAACGACTCTCCCTCTAGAACCTTTATGCCTTCTAGGGGTCTCAGACAAGGGGATCCGCTCTCCCCCTTCCTCTTTGTTCTCATGATGGAAGGGCTAAGTAGAGCGATCAAAATGGAAAATGTTGGAGGAAGAATCTAGGGGCTGAAAGTTACCCCGGATGGTGATGCTTATACTCATCAACAATTTGTGGATGACATAATGCTGCAAGCCATTCCCACAGTCTAGGAAGCCAGAGCTTTCAAACAAATCCTGAAGGAATTTGCTTTGGCCGCTGGTACATAGGTAAGCCTTGAAAAATCAAAGGTTTTCTTTTGTAACACTGACATTGCTATTCAGAGGAACCTCACCAGAATTCTCAGGTTTCAAAGGGATCAGTTACCTTCCAAGTACCTTGGAATGCCTCTTATGGACAAACCTCTAAGCAAGGGAGTGTGGGAGATGGTAACTAATAAACTTCAGGACAAAGTCAGGAAATGGACCTGCAGGTCTTTGAATTTGGTAGGGTGTCTTGTGCTTACAAAGGCTTTCCTACAGGCTATTCCCATTTTCATGTTTTCAGCTCTTCCTGCTCCTAAAGGAGTTATGCAACAAATCAAGAGTATTCAACGAGATTTTCTTTGGGGCAAAGGGGAAGAGAAAAAGAAGTGGGCTTTGGTAGCTTGGGACAAGCTCTGCAAACCTAAGGCCCATGGTGGTTTGGGGCTTCATGACCCTTAAACCCTCAACAGAGTTTCAGGAGCCAAACTTTGGTGCAGATGGCTCAAGGAATCGACAACCCCTTGAACCAAGTTTTGGAAACAGAAATATGCAAATAATTGGCAGGAGAGGGATCATGTCTGAATGTCTGGGCTCATCAATGGCTCCCACATTTGTAGCCTTGCTTGGGAGAATAGAGTGATTGTCCAGTAGCATAGTTTCTAGGATATCCGAGCTAGGAATCTTGCTCGGTTTTGGGAGGATAACTGGCAGCAGGAGCCAAATTTGTTTAGAGAGGAACTAACCGCTCTCAAAAATGACACTGACAACAAAGGTTTACTTATGGTAAGTGACTTCTGGGATCAAGTAAGGGACAATGGTAAATGGAGAATGTGGAAGGATCTTGGTTATAGTGAAGAGAGTCCTTTGAAGGACCAGGCAGATTCCCTTGCTCTTGACCTGGAGCAGAGGAAGATTTTGGTGCCATCCTTGTATGACCAACTGAGATTGGGTCGAAACACCGAAGGCGCATTTAACCTCAAAGAGGCTAAACACATGGCCCTAGGTTTTGATTATCCAAACCTTGATGAGGTGTGGAATGGCCTTTGGCAGAACTCGCAATGGATGAAAATCAAGTTGTTTATGTGGTTGGTTCACCAAAAGAAAATTCTCACATGGGAGAATCTTCTAAAAATGAGTTTTGTTGGCCCATCCAAATGCCATCTATGTTACAGGAGGAGACGATGGAACATTTACTAAACCTCTGTCCCTTCACCTCAACCTTGTGGGATTGGGCGACCTCAGTATTTAGGCAAACTGACAGGGACAGACTTAACATCACCAACACTTTGAAGAATTGGAGGAAAGACTTCTCAGGTAATGAAATCATTAACAAGGCTTGGACTCTGGTTCTAGGCTTTATTATCTAGGATGTCTGGAAAGAACGTAATGGCAGGATTTTCAAGAACAGAACAGGCTCGACCCAGAACATTGTTGCCCAAATTTTACGGCAACTCAAAGATATAGTAAGAGACCTAATGTGGAAAATTCCTGAGGACCCTCCATCGCCCAGGATGCTATCATATTGCTACAATTGGGTCTCCATTCTCTGGTTCCCCAAGGCACTGACAAGGGTGTGAGCAAAAAACTGCTGGTAAAGAGATCTGGTAGCCTCCTCCTCATGGTTTTTTTAAAATAAATATAGAAGGGGCCTCTAAGGGAAACCCAAGGATGGTTGGATTTGGTAGTGTCATAAGAGATGAGCAGGGGAGCATAAAATATATATCTTTCATAGTCATTTGGGGACTGCCACCAATAACATGGTGGAGCTGATGGCCTTAGAGAAATTCCTGGAAATCCTAGTGGAGTCAAATTTACATAATGTCATCACTGAAGCTGACTCTGAAATGGTAATTAATGCGGCCAAGAAAATGTGTAATGGAACGGAACCTGGAAAAGTGTCTAAGCATTGGAGGCTATCGTAGGTCTTTCAGCGTATTCATTCCCACTTGCAAACCCTGAGAACAATCAGCTTTGTTCATGTGCGAAGAAAAGCCAACGTGTTAGCTGATCATTTGGGGAGTGAAGGAGTGCTATGTAAGGAAAGCTATATTTGGCACGATTGGGATTTTATACCCTCTAGTAAAATGCGTGATGATTGTCAACATCAGGCTGCCAAAGATATGGAGCACTTCCAGACCATGAACAATGAGCAAGAGGAAGACTAGCGGAAGGAGGAGAGAGAAGAAGCCCTTGAGCCGCAGCAACTCCTAACCGTAAAAACTCAAATTAAGAGAAGAGTACAGAAGTGAAGTGTTGAAGCACACTGACCATTAGATCTAGAAGATCAACGGATGTGATTTGTTCGTGATGGGAGGCCAGGATTAAGTCGCATAAGGTGGAGCCTAGAATTGAAAGGCAGAGTTTCAATATAAGTATTGGCAGATGGTGAATGGCGAGTATCGATCTAGACCGTCGGTTCGACATGGTGGATCGATAGTGATCAGTGGACTAGCGGAAGTCCTTGAGCCGGGTTGAAATGCCATAGTTAATCCTAACCATCGATCCCAGAGTTAGTGCTTACGTCATAGTCAACTACGGGGGTCGAGAGCTGGTTAACTATTTGCTAGATGAAGGGCCGCAAACCGTAGGATTTAATGGCCTTCGTCATCCAACGGATATCGGGCTGGAAAGGGATCGAACGTTAACCTCATGGACAGACCCGAACATTTATAGATTAAAGTGGTTTAATCCTTATCGGCTCCGTAAGGATGTTAAATGTCGTGTAAGCGGTCCGAGGCGATGTCATTGTAGACCGTCAGATCAAATGGGTTTTGAACTACGGCACTGGATCACCCAGTAGCTTTGTTGATCGGAGGAAGTATTAACTGTTAGATTGAAGGTAAGTTCAATGGTGGTGATTGAGCACTCAAGCTTGGGCGAGTGGACCCAAGAAGATTTTGGTGTGGTTTCAATTTATTTGAAGTCCGGTTGTTTTCGCATTTCACATGCGAGAGCTGTGAAATCACTGGATGGTGCGATGTGAACTTGCGACAATCATTGATCTGGCAGATGAGATCAATGGTGGAAAAGGGAAATCGCATATCGCAAGTCAGGAATCCTGTGTGCATATGCTTTTGAGTCTTTGTAACTCCGTGATGCGATGTATGATTTTGGATTTTGTTGACCCTGTTGTCTGTTAACCATCAACATGTATGTCTTTTGCTGGTCTTTACAATTGTAAAGACGTGTACCATATGTAATCTTTTTATCAGCTAATTGAAGGCTCCACTCTTACTTGACCAAACAAAAAAAAATACAACTAACACAACCACATTAATAAATATGGCTGATAAACGCTCATAAGCCCATATCAAGTACATATATCAATTGTCAATAATATTTAACCATTTCAAGTAATGTGATTATTTTATATTTGAGCTATATTTTTTCTATCAATTTATCTTCGAGATGCAAACATTTTTTTTCAAATTTTACATTTAAAAAAAAATACACAAGAAGAAATTATATCACTATAAACACTTCTTAGATTTGTGATTAAAATAAATCAATACTAGTCTTTAAAGAAAAAACTAGTAAGATGAGCTTGCAATTTGAAAATTTGTTATTGAATTATTGTGAATTAATTTTAGAGCACAAATTCATTCATTCTACTTTACCTAATTCTACACTAATCCTACACTGAAAACCTAGGACAACGTAAATTATAGCTGAGCTACTTTTATACATTTATATTTGAAAAGTAAAGCAATCTTCCATAGAGAACTCCTTCAAATCATTAACATCTAAACCACACTTAGTTACCAAATTTATAGGGGGCACATAATTGATCTCGTGGAGATTTGTGGCATAAGTTGGTCAAAACTTGTACTCCTCATATGTGTCGACACACATTCCTCTCAAGAGTCAAGGGCGTATATATCAAATACCCAACTCATAGAGGTTTTCCACATTAAATTTTCCACTACCACACACCTATGCCAGTGTACAAATATATGTATGTTCATATACTATTAAAGCATACTTAGAAGTAAGTTGTTGCCAAAATTATAGGAAAATACCTTGTTATATATGGTATGGAAAACTTTTTTATTAATCTAAGAAGACATAGCATTCACAACTTGTATCCCACATTCTTCCATCGTGAGAAGAAGATTGGAATACACAATTTGATCTTCGAACACGTTGAAGGAGATCTTAATACCAGAATGGATGGAACTTATTTGGACAAAGACATAGAAAAATACCTTTTTATGTAGATAGGCGTCCCTCCTATTGGAGTTGGGCACTTTAATGATTTTACTAATCAAAAAAATTAATCTGACGATTAGAGTTGGGCACTTTAATGATTTTACTAATCAAAAAAATTGATCGAACGATTTGAATTTAAAGATGCTAGTATATTCTCGTAGTTGCCACAATATCAATGGATTGAATTCACACCACTAACTTCCATGCATATCTAAATCGCATGATTAAACCTTGCTTAAATTAATTTTCTACAAAGCTCCATTAAAAAATTACCATGCCATTTGTTAATTGACGCCTATCAGGATTAACCATAATGGGAAGACTACAAAATGTAACACACACCTTACACATACACTTGGCATAGTAGTGGAAAGATGTATTTTGGAATAAGATGATCATCCTTTTCAAACCATTGGTAACGTGTGTCCAATTCTAAATAACAGGTGTCTGTAATTTAAAAACTTAGGAAGATAAAGGGCGTTTTCTCTTAACAACATGTTTAACACTTCTTTAAATTTCCTTGTAAAATAACCTATTATACATTTAGTTAGAAAGGAGAAATTTTCCTTAATCTCTTTCTTATTAAGGTGAAAACATATGTTATCATTTAATCTTTAATTTTTTCCCTAGCAATAAACTTTGTGAATGTAACTATATTCATATTCTTTTAGGATGAAAATTTGTGCTGAAGCAAGAAACGGACCTTCTATTCATATGAAGCTAAAAAATGTTACATAAAATACAACTGGCACCCTGTGCTTAGGGATCTAAGCCAACTGCTCGAGAACCAGGCTAAGGGCCCACAAAACTGAGCAACCTTCTAAACCAAACCTTCAAAAAGTCAATAAGTGGACCCGATGCGGAAATAGAGACCACAATGAAAATATTTTGATTCCGCAAGGTGGATAACCATCGAGCAGTTGTTCCACCTGAAGTCCCTTAACCCGCTCTTGAGCAGGAACGTGCAAGGAAGATATGTCGGTCCCACCAACCAATAAGCACAAAAAATCTTTGTCGTAGATCTGAAACCACTAGATCCAATGACTGTGAAGGATGTCCGGCTAGAAAAATGAGCGAGGAATACCCGCTCGATGAAGGCGGTATTCTCTCTCCTCCTTGGGCCACGTGTAGAATGGTTAGTGGCATCGGAAAAATTTCTGTAAAACCATTTATGGTAATGTGGATGCCTGATAACCACTGTTACTATAGCAAAACCACCAGGTACTTTAGCAAAGCTGTCGGTGCCTCCTTTTGGTTTCGCGCTCTTTCTCATTTGCCTACCACCCATCTGTGGGGCCCAAAAATACCAATAAGCGGACCCGATATGGAAATAGAGACCACAATAAAAATAGTCCGAATCCGCAAGGTGTATAACCATCGAGCAACTATTCCGCTCGAAATCCCTTAACCCACTCCTGAGCAGGAACATGCAAGGAAGACATCCTAGTCCCACCAACCAACAAGAACAACAAATCTCAGTCATAGATCTGCAACCTCTAGATCCAACGGCTTTGAAGGATATTGGGCTGGAAAGAAGAGCAAGGAATAGCCGCCTGATGAAGGCGGTATTCTCTCTCCTCCTTGGGCCACGTGTAGAATTGTTAGTGGCATCAGAAGCATTTCTGTAAAACCACTTATGGTGTCACTGTGGCAAAACCACCATGTGCTTTAGCAAAGCTGTTGGTGCCTCCTTTTGGTTTCTCACTCTTTCTCCTCTGCCTTCCGTCCATTTGCGAGGCACAAAAATACCAATTCTCATGTAGCCTATTTGTTGAACCCTTAACAACCATCTTCTTAATTTTCAACTGGCTGCTTCCCCTTCATGTATTGGTGTTGCTCCCTGTCTCGCGCGCCAGCTTGTAGCAGTCCTCATGCAAGTGCCCTGCAGGAACCAACTCCCACAAGTAGCACTTGTTGCCTCTTGTACAAAGCACCCCTTCATTAGCAAGTTAGTCTGCCACTCTGTTGGCATCTCTGCACACATGAAAAAAGCTAAGAGTTTTGAGTATTCTTAGGTGAGATTGAATTCGGTGATAGACCTGTGAAAGTCTCCAGTGGTTCGAAACATTGTCTGGTGTTGAGCCAATGCCTATCCTTTTGACCGAATTGATTGTTAATTCCGAGTCTGCCTCTATAATTGTGTTATGTAAATTGTGATCAATCAGAATTTCTAAGCCTTTCTCTATGGCCATGAGTTCCAGCATGTTGTTAGTTTCCCTCCCCAAATGAATATGAAATATGATTTTTATATTGCCCTCTTCATCTCTTATGACTCCTGTGTAACCAACATCCCCAGGGTTTCCTTTTGAGGCTCCATCTATGTTTAATTTCAAAAAGCCATGGGGAGGGGATAGCTAGAAAGTTGTTCCTTCTGATATGTACCTTGCTTTCTTTTTTATGACCTGAAGGACATGTGACTGGAGCCCCAACAGTTCGAGAATGCGAGCATCTGGTTGTTTAGGGGGATTCTCAGGAGGTTGCTTCAGAAGGGCATTAACTGTTTCTTTGAGTTGTTTTAGGATTTGAGCCATGATGCTTTGTGTTGAACCAGATTTAGCTTTGAAGATCTTGTTGTTGCATTCTTTCCAAAAATCCCAGATCAAAACCCTGGCATCAGAGTCCAGGCTAAATTGACTGTTTCATTTTCCGAGAAGTCTTTCCTCCAATTCTTTATAGTTTCAGTAATGTCATTTTTGTTCCTGACTGTTTGGTTGAAGATATAGGCCACCCAATTCCATAAGGTGGAGGTGAAGGAGCAGAGGTTGAGAAGTTGATCCATAGTTTCCTCCCACAAGCCACATAACTGGCATCTTGATGGACTAGCAAAACCTCTCTTTCTGAGATTTTCCCAAGTCAGAATCTTTTTATGTTGTACCAGCCACATGAATAGTTTGATCTTCATCCAGTGAGGGTTGGTCCAAAGGTCTTTCTAAGTCTTGTCAGGGCTTGGATAGTTAAGTCCAGTGACTATTCTCTTTGCTTCTTTGAGGTTGAAGATGCCCCCATTGTTGTTGCCCCATCTTAGTAGATCATTCGAGGTTGAAGTCAAAATTTGCCTCTTTTCTAGAATCGCTTCAAGAACTTGGGCTTGGGCCTTCAAAGGGGTCTCTTCACTGTAATCTAGTACCTTCCAAATTCTCCATTTACCTGTGTCTCTTGACTGATCCCAAAAGTCACTTACCCTTTTCAGTCCTTTATTAATGGTATCATTTTTGATGATGTCCAGTCCTTCTCTACAGAGGTTGTGTTCCTGCTGCCAGTTGTCCTCCCAGAACTAGGCTAGATTTCTATTTCTGATCTCCTAGAAACTATGTTTCTGAGCTAAGGCTCTATTTTTCCAAGCATTGTTCCAAATATGGGAACCCCTGATGTGTCCTGTCATTCGAATGTGGTCCTCTTCTTGCCAGTCCATTGCATATTTTTGTTTCCAAAGCTTAGCCCAGGGGTTTCTCATTTCCTTTAGCCATCTCCACCAAATTTTTGCCCCCAAAACTTTGCTTAGAGTGTCTGGGTCGTGGAGACCCAAACCACCATGTGTTTTAGGTTTGCAAAGCTTGTCCCATGCAACCAGAGCCCATTTCTTTTTCTCTTCTCCTTTACCCCAAAGAAAGTTTCTTTGGATATTCTTGATTTGCTGTAAAACTCCTATTGGGACAGGAAGGGCTGAAAACATGAACATTGGAATGGTTTGTAGAAAAACCTTTGTAAGAATTAGCCTTCCTGCTAAATTCAAGGATCTGCTAGTCCAGTTGTTGACTTTGTCCTTCAGTTTATTTGTAACTGACTCCCACACTTCCTTACTTAGAGGTATATTAGTGAGAGGGATTCCTAGATATTTGGAGGGAAGACGATCTCTTTAAAAGCTGAGAATTTTGGATAGATTCCTTTGAATAGAAATATCAGTATTAAAAAAGAAAACTTTCAAATTTGTGAGGCTTACCTCGATGCTAGCAGCCATTGTGAAATCATGCAGGATTTGTTTGAAAGCTTTGGCTTCCTTGACTGTGGGAATGCCCTGCAGCATAGTATCGTCCACAAATTGCTGATGAGTCAATGTGTCCCCATTCTGAGTAAGTTTGAGTCCCTGGATTCTTCCTTCCTCCTTATCTGAATTGATTGCTTTGCCCATCCATCCATCATGAGAATGAAGAGGAATGGGGAGAGACGATATCCTTTCCTGAGGCCTCTCGATGGCCTGAAGGTTCTGGATGGAGAGCCATTAAGAAGGATTGAACAACTAGCTGTGGTAACCAGAGCCATGACCCACTTTATCCAGTTGTGGTCAAAGCCATAAGCTTTAAGAACTTCCCTGATGTAAGACCAGCTTAGCTTATCATAAGCTTTCACTATGTCCAACTACATTATCATACCTACTTGCTTGTTGGTCTTGAGGGAATGAACCACTTTGTGAGCTTGAATGATATTATTGAGAATTTGTCTACCTTCCACATATCCAGTCTGCTCCTCTGACACTAGCGTTGGAAGAAGAGGTTTGAGTCTGTTAGAAACAACTTTGGAAATGATTTTGTACACCACATTGCATAAAGCTATGGGTCTGAATCTGTCTGGTGTCATGGCTTTTTCCTGTTTAGGGATTAATGCTATGAAGGATTCATTAAGCGCTCTCAGAACAATTCTTGATTTTCTCGAGTCCTCCACCACATCAAGAATGTCATGTTTGATAGTTTCCCAGCATGCTTTGAAGAAGTCTACATTGAAACCATCCGGGCCTGGAGCTTTCCCATTGTGCATCTCTTTGATTACTTCCTTGACCTCTTCTTCCGTTACTGGCCTGTTGAGGTTATAATTATCTTCCCTGGTAACCAGTTTTGGAATATGCTGAGTGAAGCTCTTAGTGAATTGAGATCTATTTGCCATGGTCTCCTCTGCTATGTTTTGAAAATGTTCTACCAGAACAGATTCCATTTCCTTGTGAGTATTTAGCTCTTTCCCTTGAGGATCTATGAGTTTTGTGATCCGATTATTTGCCCTATGTTTCATGGTAGACTTGTGGAAGAACCTGGTATTTCTCTCCCCTTCTTTAATCCATTGTACTCTTGATTTCTGTCTCCAGAAGATTTCCTCCTGCTGGCATCTATTGTCCCATTCTTGTTGTAGAGATTCCACTTACATTTTCCTCTCCTCTGTGAAGCCTTCTGTGATGAGGATTTGATTAGTTTCCTGTAATTTTTTCTCCACTTCTCTTTTGGCTTCAAAAATATTGCCAAACTCATTTTTGTTCCATTCTTTGAGCCTTATCTTTATGTGTTTGAGTCTCTGTTGCAGGAGGAACATTTTTGTGCCTTGGGTGGGCATGTCTTCCACTCACCATTTTCCAATATTAGTGATGAAGTCAGGGTGAGTGAGCCAGGCATTTTCGAACCTAAAAGGTTTGTTCCTTGTGGTACCAATAAATGAGGCTTCCAACTAGATGGGCCAGTGGTCCGAGCCTTCGAAAGGAAGGATAAAAGCTGTCATGATATGACCGGAGAGAAGGAGATCCTCCGAGATTATGAATCTGTCTAATTTCGAGGCAACTTGGGAGGTTCCTCCTCTCTTGTTATTCCATGTGAAGGTACCATTTATTGTGTCCATATCCACCAGTCTCATGTTGTTTAAGAAGTTCTGGAAGGCAATTGAGTCTCGTCCAAGCATTCTGGTCCCTCCTTTTTTCTCTGTGAGCGATTTGATCATGTTAAAATCCCCTCCCAAAATCCAGGGGATTACTGGGTGTCTCTCTCTCAGCTCCTCCAGAGAGGTGAGGAGCCTGAGTTTGTCTTCAAGAAGTTGTGGACCATAGACATTTGTGATCATGTAACAATCCTTGTCCCCCAAAGGTTGGATAACCATTGAAAGGTGGTTCCTAGATGCTTTAGCATCCAGGATCTCAAATTTATGAGGATTCCATAGAGTAAGAATTCCCCCCACTGTGTTATTTGCTTTGACTTCTAGGTACTCATATTTGATAAGCCATTTTCTATGTATTTCTCTGATCTTGTCTACTGAGCATTTTGTTTCCTGTATAAACACCATGTATGGTTTTTCTTCTTTTATTCTGTTGCTGAGATTTCTTTGTTTTCTTTTACTTCCTAGTCCTCTAATGTTCCAGGTTGTAAGCTTCATAATGATGGGTTTGTGAAAGAGTAACTAGTGAGATCTTTCATCTTACCTGAATTAATCATGAGTTTCCCACACTCTGACAGAAGTTCATTCTGTCTCTTTCTTCCTCTTTTCTTGCCTGGGTTTTTGGAGGAGTGTCCTGAAGTTATCTCCATTGATTTAACCCCTATGTTCTCTTGGCTATCGTAGTTCCTTTTGACTCCTGTAGCCTTTGTTTGAGACCTTCAGAGGAATAGCTGTTGTACTCTATCAAACTCCTCTTGTAGCAGAGAGTCAATCCCTTTGTTGGTTCTCTACTCTAGAAACTTTTCTAGTTCAAGGTTCTCCCTCTCAAGAATCTCCTGTAGGTCTTGGTCCTCCGTACCTCCTTCACTTGGGGTCATCTCATGGTCCCTGCCAAGTTCCATAGTGCTTGGTGGGTTCTCCTTTTGTTCATTGTATTCTTGTATGATTTCCATGCTATCATCTTTTTCTTTCTCTGTATGGATGTCCTCTGGTTCCTTATTCGTTCTATTTTTTCTCCCCTCTTCTTCTAAAATCTCGAAACTATTATGACCTGGTAGCTTGTTCTTGCTAAGTTTCTTTTCGTACATTTTTCCCCCTCCTTTCCCTCTGCCTCCCACTTTGGTGAAACCTTCAGGGTCTTTTCCTGTGTTGGTTTTCAAGTTATCCTCCCTTTTGTTGAGTGGGCAGTCTCTGAAGAGGTGCCCATGTTCATGACATTTACGACATCTGAATGGGATGTGTTCATAGTCAACCGCCTGTACCCATTCCTCATCATAAACTTCTAGGATGACTTCATCCGGGAGTGCTCTCGATAAGTCCATTTCTACACATATGCGGGCGAAGGAGGTATATTTACCACGTAGAGTCACCTTTGAAATCTTTATAAAATGCCCTAATTTATTACCTATAGCTTTTAAGGATTCCGGCAGCCAATAATCTAAAGGTAAGGAGTATAATCTAATCCATACCGGGACCGATGTGAACGTTTCTCGCTCCGGAACAAAGTTCATCATCCAAGGTCGCATGTAGAGGCCAGTAGCAGCATAGAAGTAGGGTCCTCCTTCGAAAACTCTGTCTTTGTCCTCCAGGTTAGTGAAAACCACTGTGAAAAAACCCTTGGACCCAAGATGTAGGTTTATTTCTCCCTTTGGTTTCTAGTTGTTTCTTATCCATGTGTACAACACTTTCTCCATGGGCCATATACCCATAAACTTGCATATGATTGCATAAGTTGCCTTGTGATCCTTGTGCACCTGTAATGCAAGATCATTTAAGACCACCTGGGCTTTGATGTTAGACTTGGGCTTACAGGGTCCCGTCATAGATATATTCTCCATTCTCTGACTGTTGTCTCCATATTTCGCTTCCTTCGTTGCCTCCTTGTGGGTCCCTTCCTTTTCTAGGGATTTGCTACTTTCTGGCTTTTGAGTGTCGGTTGTCTTTGTCTTTTCCTCTGTTGGTTTCCTAAAATTGTTCAGACTCGTCTCTTTGCTTTTGTTTGAAACCACGTTACTGTAGGAGGGAGTGGAGCTCCCTCCTCCATGCCCCTCCATCGTTACCAGCTTGCTTATGTTCCCCCTTGTTCAAAACCCTAGTCGCTCTCGATGCTCCCTCCAAAAAAATAAAAAACAACCGAATCATCAGAAATTATCAATAAAGAGAAGTCCTTTTAGGATGAAAATTTACAATGCCAATTACTTTGTATTTATTTTTTAAGAATGATTATTCGGAGTATGCATAAGTTTTTTGGCATTCACTCATTTTATGAATCTCCTCATTTCAATTGACATTTAATAATTTATTTTCTGTTGACTTATATTTTTCATTGTACCAACTATTACAAGCTATCTTATTATATATTTTTGTACCTATCTTGAAGGCATTCTTTCTTTATCCACACATAGGGAAATTTCACTATTTTCTCATAATTTACTTTATAATAAAATGATTTGGAGCATATAAATTATGTAATTATAAAATTACTTCAAATATAATATAAAATATAATTAGATATTGAGATAAACTAATGATGAAATATTGTGAATATGTAGATATTGGAATAAAATAATGAAGAAATGTGTTGAATATGCATATGTAGATATTGATATATAATGAGATGTCAATATATAATAATTTAATGGTTATGAAGTTTTTAAGTTGTTAGAAAATTTAATTTAAAGGAAGGACAAATTAATTTTTTAAATTAATTTTTGAGTTTATGGATGAACTAATATATTAATAAATAATGATAAATATCTTCCTTTCCTTCTCTATTTGATTCTGGAATTAATAATTAGTTTGCTAATTAATTGATTTTCCTTAGATATTCCCCTTTAATGTAATTAGTCTACAATGTGCGATTGGAAAAGCCTCATAGAAGATTCTCTATTATGTCATTTTTGAATTCTCCATTTTATACTTCAAAACTCCTTTATATTCTTTGATTAAATAATTCATTTTTTTTCTTTACTTCTCTTACTTCCACTTAATATATATCACTTTATTTTCTTTTATTCTACTTATTTATATAAAAAAAAAATTATTAAAATAAAAATTAAATAAGCTTTAATTAAAATAATTTGAATATTTATTTTCAAAAAAAATTAAATTATCAAACGACTCTACCAAACACCGGCGATTTGGTCGCTGGCATATTAAACACTCTATGTAATTCAATAAACTTTATTCACTTGCATGATAATTGTTTTTATACTTGAGTTGATTTGTTGTTAATAAGTGGTTGGCATATTAAACACTCTATGTAATTCAATAAACTTTATTCACTTGCATGATAATTGTTTTTATACTCGAGTTGATTTGCTGTTAATAATAACTCCAAAGAACAGGTGTCTCTATAACTCCAAAAAAACAGGTGTCCATCAATTTCACCATTCCAGCAATCATTCCAGTAATCCACAACGAAAATAATAACTCCAAAAAACATGGGTCCATCAATTTCACCATGCATGCTCTTAATAATAACTATGTCACTCCATGAATAACTCTTCCACTACATGCCCGATTGTAACTTTGAGCAATAATAGAATAACATGGCCACTCCATCTTGAGCGTTTCAAATTGCCATTAAATATTTATTGTACTTATTATTCATTACCATTCCATCTATTATAATCAAAGACTCCGTAGATGCATGCATTTCTTTCTTAGTGCTTGGGTCCTTGGAATTGTTGAAGGATTACTGGAACGATTGCTGGAAGGATTACTCTAAATATTTGAAGGGGCTTCTCTGAGCTTCTATCTGCTAAAAAGGGTGAAAAATCTTTCATAGCCTTCCTTTTCTCCACCTACATTTCTTTCTTAGTGCTTGGGTTCTTGGAATTGTTGAAGGATTACTAGAACAATTGCTGGAAGGATTACTCTAAAGATTTGAAGGGGCTTCTCTGAGCTTCTATCTGCTAAAAAAGGTGAAAAATCTTTCATAGCCTTCCTTTTCTCCACCTAGTGTTTTTTCAGGTTTCCTTCAAGATGCATTGGAGGAACCCTTTCTTAGTGATTAGGTTGTTGGAATTGTTGAAGGATTGGTGCAAGGATTACTTGAACAATTTGAAGGGGCTTCTCTGGGCTTCTATCTCCTAAGAAAGGTGCATAATTTGTACCTAGATTTGTTTTCAATGGCCATTGTTAACTAGATTTGTCATTACTCTAATGTGGAATGGATTTGTTCATTTTCACTGAAGTCTTGTTCATTCTTATCTTTTACGCTCTTGATTTGTGTTATTTAAACTAATTTGTTCACTGTATAAAACACTTATATTGTGTAATGGTTATCCATGTGTAAAAATCCATAAAAAAAAACTTCCAAAAAAATCATATTAAAAACAATATGAAAAAAAAAATTAATATTACATTACATTTTACTAATTATAAAATCCAAATCCCACCAAATTTATTACTTTCTATTAATAATATTATCACAGTAATTCCACGTCAATAAAAACCAAACCCCACACAAACGATGATTGTGACCTAGTAATTTCATGTGAATACAAGCGGAATCCCACACCAACCAATATTGTTCCTTTTATCAATTATATTGTCACAGTAATCAACGATTTCAAAATCGTTAATATGAAACTAAGCAGATTTAAATAGCATGGAAATGTTCGGGTGCTACCAGTAATATCATGCAACACTAGTATATATATAGAGTACACTGTAATTTGGTCGGTCCCTTTGTGGAGTAGGTTGTCCTTTGGAATAGACTTAAAGAGGTTTGTGGAACGAATTCGATTACAGCTTGAAAGTTTGTTGCCGAGCACGTGGATTGTGTTTTGGTCGGTGGGATGTGTTTGAACAAATTCTATTATTATATAAAGAAGGATTGTTGGAAGACACGTGGAATAATGATTACATCCTATATGTGCCATTCTCTGAATTGAAGTATGTGCTATCCACGTACTTTTGGGCATTAATTTTACAATAGGTGCTAATACCTACCAGCCTACCACCATATGATCTTGTTAATATTACTGGTCTAATAAAAAATTTCACTATTTATTAATAAATATAAAAACTTCATATTTTATATTAAAGTTTGAAAATAATTTTTTCAACATTTTAATTTTCTAAACTTTTATGGTCACCATCACATCATATCATAATATGATAGAATAGAATGAAATGAACACAATTTTAATCTTGAAATATAAAATATATAGATCATATATTTATTTTAACATATATAATTGGTTAGTTAATTTAAAATTATATATATATATATATTTTCCATTAGGAATTATTATTACTCTAAAATAAAGATATCCCACAATCTTCCACTACCTATCAAAACGTGCTTATGATCATTCTTTGTGCGCTATGAAAATCCTATCCAAATGCATTCCTCATCGATCCGATTCGTTATCAAATATGCTAAACGGGTGAAATGTTATAAGCATGTCTCACAGCCTTTTCCAATAAGATTTGATCTTAATATTCCATGGAAATTGAGATATACATAAATGAGTTAGTTTATGTTTCAAACATAATTTTATTAATCTTTTTTAATTGGTTAATTATAATTTTTTTTAATTAATATAATTTTTTTTCTTCTTTAATTACATTTGATTAAACATACTAATTGAATTTGAATTGTGTCTCTAAGATAACTCTAGACTCAAAATTAATAATCTGAATTGGAAATGTGCAAATTAATTTAAATTACCATCATTTTGAGTTATCTTTAAGATAATTCTAGTCTTAAAATTAAGAAGAGATAGCCGCAACGCAACGTAGTCCCTGCCTCTACCGCTAATTCATCAATTAAAGTAGTGGGGTTTGTTTTTTCAATATTCAAGAATGCTTTGTTTTTGCAATAGTCTCTGCAATATGTCGTTATTCCAGCTTCCGCACATTCGTACTCTGTACAACGAAATTTAGTTCCACACAACTTCCTTTGCCTCATTGTGCAGAGTGCAAAGAAGTTTTCTTCCGCCGTACCCCTGCACAATATTTGTATGTTCGATTCCACCGTTAAGCTAACAGGAATTGAGTAGTTAAACATTGTCTTTTATTTGTCAATATAATAAACTCGATTTAAATGTTGTCATGGTCTCAAGCATCCTTGCTCGTTTGTCTGTTATTGTCACAACCCCGCATTGTGATGCCTTAAGATCACCATGGGAAACGTGCAGCACCAACGATATTTTTTTGTAAGTTATACAATTAATCTAACCCAGGCTACAACTACTTCTCAACCCTTCTTACTTGGTCAAATTTTCAAGTTCAGTTTCCCTCTTATTCACTCTTTATATAAATATGTGATATCGTAACTTCAACATAAGCAGCGGAAATAAAAATTCATTAACAGTGCGATATCATAAAGCAACAATGTGTGATGAACAAGAGAAACATATACAGTGGGAGGGGGAAATTCCTAAACAAGTTCGCCCCTTGACTTTTATTAACTTCAAGTATATTATAATAGAAGTACAACAAAGGTTGGGCCGAACCCCAAAGATTCGTTGCCACAACACATAACCAAATTTTGTTCAGCACTTAAGCTTTGCACTTCAACAGTACAACCATTTTCTTTACAGAAAAACTAGGGCACCATATGGTTTTTCCTACTCAGAGAAACCCAAAAAAAAACTCATCACAAGTAGGTCTATTGCACGCTAGACGAGCACATACCCCTACACCTCTCTACCTATTCACTCCCTCTGCTTGTTCACAACCTCATAAAATTATGCGATATCACAGGACTTTGCCTTATGAACTTGTTCTGCAATATTGCATATGTGGTTTATTGATGCCTTGCTCTTTCGTGTCATTTCTCTTTTATATGCGTCCTAGATCGCCTATTAAGTCTAATTGATGCCCCTATACATATTCAAGACGACCTTACAACTTGTGCGAGTGCCTCTTGCTAGGAGGGCGCGCCCCTTGGCTGACCTATTGCAATGTTTCCAGAAGCCCGTCAGTTTGTACGATCGTGCCCCTTCAGAACATTGAGTCGAACCTTCATTTTTTATTTTTTGTTGAGTTGGAGCACTCATGCCATGGGTCAATTCCCTTCCAACTCATGTCGCTGACATGCCTTTACCATGCGAAACCCCTTCATCTTGGAGTCTTGGTGTGCACGACATGCGACCCCGCTTACAAGACGACGTTGCGAACTTGTTATGGTCATTACGAGTTTGTAGTGCTACCATTTGGCCTCACAAATGCCCCAACTACCTTTATGAGTTTGATGCACAGTATTTTCCAACCCTACCTTGATAAATTTGTATTTATTTTTATTGACGACATTTTGATATACTCTAAAAATCAGGAGGAGCACAAATAACATTTGAGAATAGTGCTACAAACTTTGCGGGAGAACCAGTTATATGCTAAATTTAGCAAGTGTGACATTTTCAAAGATCAGATCCATTACTTGGGTCATGTTATATCAGTAGAGGGGATAGCAGTGGACCCAAAGAAGATCAAAACCATTATGGAATGGACCGCTCCAAAGAATGTCACTGATATCAGATCCTTCCTAGGTTTGGTCGAGTACTACCATGGGTTCATTGAAGGATTTTCAAAAATCGCTTTTCCAATGACCTCCTTACAGAAAAAGGGACACACCTTTCAATGGACAACTAAATGTCAGCAAAGATTTGAAAGATTAAAACACCTACTTACCACTGCACCCGTGCTAAAGGTGGCAGATCTGGAAAAGTATTTCGTGGTTTGCATGGATGCAAGTAAAGAAGGTGTTGGTGGAGTGCTGACATAAGAAGGAAAAGTTATTGCTTATGAATCACAGAAATTGAAGAAGTATGAACAACGATATTCCGCTTATGACCTCGAATTAACAGCAGTAGTGCATGCACTTAAAATGTGGCGGCACTATTTTTTGGAGAAGAAATTTCTATTGTTAACATATCATAGCAGCCTTACTAATTTCTTCAACCAGTCTAGCTTAAATGCTCGACAGGCCAGATGGACGACATTTTTAAGTGAGTTCGATTTTGAAATGAAGCATCTTAAGCAGAAGGAAATGTTGGGTGTGGAGCCTGATTATCTTATTTATTCAGAGGTATCACCGCATTGGACCCCAGTTCGTAATGTGGTCAAAATGTCGCCCGTAATATTTGCGCTCCAAGGGGTGTCCAAGGGGGGTTGCAATCCTTGGGAGCCGCCCCTAGCCGGGGATCGGGGGTAGTGCCCCCAAAGTGAAAAATAGATGTAAATTTTCCTTGCAAAATGTTGTAATTTCGTAGTCAATCTGGGTTGTTCATTAGGCAGAGATCTAACGGTATAAGTTTTGTTTAATTTAGGGTTTTGTGCCCTAGAAGGCAACCCCTCGCTATATATGAGGGAATTGTATTGCGTTTATGTAGATCTGTATTCTGAGTGAGAAAGAGAGAGGAGATTGTGTGAGAGCGAAGAGGGAATTACAGTGGATATGATGTAGGTTGTATCTCTTTAGTTTGCTAGATAATATAAAAGGAAGGACTGGTTGTTTCCCGTGGATGTAGCCTAAATTGGGTGAACCACGTATATTTATGTCTCTCTTATTTTATGTGTTTATATTTCTGCAATATATTTTATGTGTTCCATTTCTCTGTAATATATAATTTCCTAACAGGAAAAATGAGTGGCTAATGCATTAAGTAGGAAGGTACATTGTATTTATGAGGTTCAGATCAGCCAAGCACGCTCAAACATTCCAGAGATCATAAAGGAGACATCTATCAAAGATCTAGAATATACTTTTCTTTGGCAGCAGACAAAGGAAGCTCTTTTGAAAGGGGAGAAATCAAATTTTGAAATAAATCTTGATAACATCCTTACCTTCAAAAACATAATTTATGTTCCTAACCAAAACTCTATTAAACAATTAATATTGGATGAGTTTCATCGGAAACCATGTGCGGGCCACCCAGGTTACCAAAAACTATTATTAGCCATCAAGAAAGGGTATTTTTGGCCCGGTTTAAGGAAGGATGTTACTGAGTATTTGTCTAAATGTTTGGAGTGTCAGTTGGTGAATGTAGAGCATCAACATCCCACTGGTTTGTTGCAACTGCTACCCATTCCGGAATGGAAATGGGAGACTATATCATAAGACTTCATCACCGATTTACCCCGCACCAGGAAACAACATGACTCAATCATGGTGGTAGTAGACAAACTCAACAAAACTGCGCACTTCATACCTTTGAAATCCACCTACAAAACTGTGGAAATCGCAGACATATTTATGAAGGAAATTTTTCGTCTCCACGGAATACCCAGGGTGGTAATTTCAGACAGGGATGTGAAATTTACATCCACATTCTAGAAAACCCTCTTTTTAGGATTGGGAACCCAGATCCAATTTAGTACAACTTACCATCCTCAAATGGATGGACAAACTGAATGAGTAAATCAAGTGCTAGAGGACATGCTACGTATGTTTGTGATGCAACAACCACATAAGTGGGAGGACTACCTCAATCTAGTGGAATTTGCGTACAATAATGGACATCATGAATCACTCGATATGAGCCCCTTTGATGTGTTATATGGAAGAAAGTGCATAGTTCCCGTGGATTTGAATAATCCGGTTAATAAGCTAGCATTGGGCCCCGACATGCTAGTAGAGATGGAGGAAGCTATTAAGAAGGTTCAACAGAATCTAAGGGCTGTCCAGGATAGGCAGAAAATGTATGCAGATAAAAAGAGGACATAGAGGGAATTTCAACTAGGTGATCATGTGTATCTAAGAGTAAAACCCCAAAAAGGTTCCTTATAGTGGCGGGGTTGTGCTAAGTTAGCACCCCAGTACTGTGGACCTTTTCAAGTCTTAGAACGGATTGGGCTGGTAGCCTATAAGCTTGCATTACCAAGCCACATTTGGGTTCACAATGTTTTTCATGTTTCCTTGTTTAAAAAGTATGTGTACAACCCACAACATATAATAAGTTGGGAAAATATTCAGGTAATCAGTTAAAGGACTATGTATTTTTTTATATAAACTATTTTAGAGGAAATTATGACTATGAATTGTTTATGTGTAGGTCGAACCGGAAGGAGAGTTTTTGGCAGAACCTCTTCGTATTCTCGATTGGAGAGAAATCACCTTGCGGAGGTGAGCCATCACCCAGGTCAAAGTGCAGTGGAAGCACTTTGGCCCAGATGAGGCCACCTCGGAAGAAGAGGGATTTATGCGGGAAGCTTATTTAGCGTTGTTTCCTTAAAACAACAAAACACCAGGGACAATGTTCCTCATATGGGGGGGAGAGATGTAACACCCCAAGCTCCATGAAGGAATTACTGTGGTTATTAAATTCAATTTTATATCTTTCTGCATTAATTTCTTTTACATTATGACAATGAATGAGGCTGGAAAGCCAAAGTACAATTTGTTACCTAAATTATGATTAATTAGGAATTTTGACATGTTAATAAAAATAAATTGTCTACTATAATTAAAAGAAATAGTTACACCCCTTCCCTGGAAAAGGAAATATAGAGGGGAAAAGAAGGAAAGAGGGGGCTATCCTAGAGCTCGGGAAGAACACTAGTGGGAGGTCACTAGATTACACTAAAACAGAGCGTAGGACTTGAGGTGAGACAGTGAATTCCTAAGGCCGAAGGCACCAATTGTAGATAGATATAATCGAGGTGAAAGAGAGAAAGTGCTTGGGGGAGACCCTTGAGCTTCCGTGGAAAAGGAAATATAGAGGGGCAAAGAAGGAAAGAGGGGGCTATCCTAGAGCTGGGGAAGAACACTAGTGGGAGGTCACTAGATTACAGTAAAACAGAGCGTAGGACTTGAGGCTAGACAGTGAATTCCTAAGGCCCAAGGCACCAATTGTAGATAGATATAATCCAGGTGAAAGAGAGAAAGTGCTTGGGGGAGACCCTTTAGGTGATCACTAGGCTCGTGGCTGGGAGGAGAGACATTCCAAGACAATCTGGACTTACATACTGACAATTAGAATCAGATAAGTATTATAGATTTCTTTTGAAGAAAAGCTAACCTTAGTTTATAAAAAGATATATGTTTATAAAACTAGAATCAATTAGAATATTCATGCAGTAATAAGCTTATAGCATGTTATTTTTATCAAAACAATGCACAAGTAGTATTATGGAACAATCGCCGTAATGAAGTAATACTTGAACTATTCTTTCTGACAATCAGAAGATCTATTGTAATTAGTAATAACTGTTGAATTAAGAAGCCATGCAGTATTAACAGACTCCAGTAAAAATCAGTAAAATCATTCTCTATATAAGCATGAACATTTATAGAATCTCAGAGGAAATAGTAAAACCCTACGGAGGAATTTCCTCTCTCGGCAAAGACTGGGAACCGTGATTCCAGTTCAAAATAACAAGAAATCGAATAAACGACAAGGCTAGTATTTAACTAATTACATCAAGGAGGAGAAGCAAGTAATAATTTATCATTCAGGATAGACTGTATCTTAGTTGTTCTATAAACATCAAAATCATCTTTCCAGCAAAGTGACAATAGAGCCAAGTGTAAACAAGACATAATCGAATATAGAGAGCATATGCATATTTCTTCAGAAAATAAAATAGAGCAGTCTATAAATTCAAGCTACCAAGTGTTCAAACCGGAGCAACGGCCGAAAAGCCCTCGAGCTTTCAGAGCCTCAAGTGCCGACGTTCCAGGGTATATTTTAAATGACAAACAGAGTTACAAAGAAAATAGTCATGGACTTATGAGTTTCAAAACCTTGAAACCTATCTACAATTTTCCACGCCGAGATTTTCTGAGGAAGGCATTCTAAGCCATTCCCACCATACTTTAATAAAATAAAAACAGGAAGAGAGTAAAGCTAAGCTACAGCCTTTCTAGTTGGATATCTACCATATTACTTCGGTTGTCTTTCTCGTTGATTGTTAACCTTTTCCTCAAAAAGAGCTTCACTGCCGCACCACTACCTACCCTGTCCTCCAATTCTTCGTTGTATTTTGCATGACTACGAAAATGTGTGAATATAATTATTGTGTTGCTTTTAGAGTTGTCGGTGAAAGTGTGAATCTAGTGAATATAATTATTGTGTTGCTTTTAGAGTTGTCCGTGGGAATTGAAAATATTTCCATTTTCCTCGTATATTGTATATGGTTGTATATATATTTTTCCTAATGGAAAAATTGTAATTTTTTATTAATTATAAAAATTTATATATGTATGAGAGGATTAAACCTTATAAAAATTTATATATGTATGAGAGGATTAAACCAGAGAAGGTTTACCTGCATTTTAATTTTATATCCACCGTCATATTATCTCCAACCACAAAATGCCATCGTGATCAATTCCTCGACTGGTAAATGACTCTCGCTGCAGTTCCCCCTCTTTCGACTCTTGTCGTTTCTCCTCGAAATCCAAGATCCAAAACTTCCTTACTCCACCTCAGATGAGGTGAGAGAAGTGTTGAAGTTTATACTGACGCAACGTAGTAAAAAAGATTAACAAGAACACAACAATTTTATATATTGGATTTTGGCAATTGAAATTACTAATCAATAAATACGTATACAATTTTCCAAGTATTTTGTCAATCGACTTTATATTCTGTTAATGTATTCCAAGTATTGTATCACTACTGGTGTTTTATTATTCTCTAACCCTTAATTACATAAGTTTATTATTATTCTCATAGATCTTGTGAGTGTTTGATTCATTCTTTCGAATATTTTCTTGCTGAATTTAAGATTTATATCTGCAAATGAAAATCCTGATTTCTAAGTATTTTTATTAATTCAATAGGCCATCCCAAATAGCTAATTCAAAATCGTGAAGGTAAATTAATTGTGATTTATTATTTTTTATTTCTAGCTCAAATATTTGAAGTACTTTTCCAAATCAGAATCTCTTAATATCTCTTTTTATTTCACATCTCTTTAAATGATATGGGAGAAAAAACGTATTGATAATAATGAGAGTTTCTTCCTTATATTTTTAAGTTGTTTAAAATTTTATATACGCTCATTTTCAAGTGATGTTATTAGTTCATAGCTCAAATATTCTTAACGTTTATAGATTATCTTTTAGACCATTATTTAGTTTCTCTCAGGAGTATGCTTAAGAAAGTCATTTTGGGAATGTTACAAATATTAGAATGCTTGTAATTATTTACAGTTCCTAAATCTATAATTATGAATTATTTATATAATC
This sequence comes from Pinus tabuliformis, assembly GCA_031772625.1. Classification (NCBI taxonomy): domain Eukaryota; kingdom Viridiplantae; phylum Streptophyta; class Pinopsida; order Pinales; family Pinaceae; genus Pinus; species Pinus tabuliformis. The sequence goes on from CM062818.1 coordinate 1,915,557,872, forward strand.
TGAAATAAATTTATGAATACATTTCTTTTGGTAACATGTAGTCTTATAATCTTTAGTTTCATAGCTATGTCATCCTAATATTCAGTCACGGTATAGAGGAACCCCTTGTATTCCAAAATATTTTTATTTCCTCAATAATTTACTCTTAAAACATTTAATTGAAACTGAGATTCAAAGTATTTCTCTGCAATCTTGTCTAGAGGTAGTTTGTCTAGAGGTAGTTGTAAAATACATATGTCAATAGGTTTTGTAACTATCCCTCCATATCAGCGCACAATAACACTAAAATTTCTTAAATCTACTTAACACTAAACTTTCTTAAATCTACTTATAAGAATGTCTTCATCCATCTATGCCCTATTCAGCCTAACATTATATATATAAATTTTTAGAGGCGGGTAGTCATGGATAGACGGTAAAATGATGAGTTTTTCATTCTTAATTAATAGAGAATTAAATTAAAAAGAATTATAAAAATATTTTGTTTGATATTATTTTAAAATAATAACCTTTAAATTAAAAAAATATAAATACAAATTTTAAAATAATTTTTTTTTATTATAATATTTTGTATTAAAATGTATAGTATTTATTAATAAAATAAATTGTTTTGAAAATAATTTCGGAAGAAATCATATTGGTAGATTTAGATGGACCCGTTTCAAACCAACCAGTGTGGAATTGTAACAAAATATGTTAATACATAATGAATTACAACTAACGTTTTACATTATTAAAAATATTTTATTTATAAATTTTATAAATAATTTATTTTAAAATATTTGAATAAATATCTACAATTAAATTTGGCATTTTTATATTGTTGAGAGATATGAAGGTATTTTTCTCCTCACATCGTTTTTCTTTATATGTTCTCATATAATTGTTCAAAAAAGTTTACGTTTGTTTAAAATTAATCATAATTAAAGACATAATAAAATTTAATTTCATAAATTAATTTTACAATTTATAAACTTTAATAATTCATTCAATTCATAACTTGTAATTTAATAATTTAATTTTCTAATCAATAACTCGTCATCTTTAATTCATAACTCTAATATAATAACTTAACTTTCTTAACTTAACTTAATTCAAAATTAAAGAATCTATTAACTCTTAACTTAATAAACTAACTTTTTAACCATTAACTCATCTGACTTTAAAATTAAGAAACTTATTAACTAATGACTCAATAATATGTCAACCTCCTACTGACTTACAAATCGCTTTAATCTTATTATATTATGACATATAAGGCTTTTTTTCAAATTAATGTTCCCCTTTCTTTTCTTAAGCACATTGGGTAAAGTGAGAAGTTATCTTTCACTTTATTTAATATTAGCTAGAAATCTACTCACTCATTATCCCTAGTTGTTTAACTACAGAAAAATTAGCTATTTATTAACTAACTAATCACAAACACATGAAACTATTAACCATTAACTTACTAATTATTTAATTATCATTTATCATATTGATATTTTTGGTATACATCATATTTATTGCAAGATGATCTCGGTGCACTATATGTATGGGCCAAGAGATGTTTGAGGGTGGAGCTTCTAAAAATATGTTTTTAGTTTTGATAGATGGTTTTATATCCCATGGTTTTCTAATTGTGATTAAGGTTGAAATATAATTTGAGTAAATGGATTAAGGTTGTGGATGCCATAAGATCTTACGTATTGGATTGTAAATGGTGAATTTAATACAACTATGTGTGACTCAGAACATTTGTTGATTTTCATACTTAAGGTTTCTAGCATAAATCTATAAGAAATACATATGAATGTTATTAATTACTTTTTTAATTTTATAATGAATTTGGGTGTGCATGGCTCATTGTAAATATTTAGAGCTTACATTTGGTATTAAAGAAATTATTAGCTCTAGGGGGGTGCCTTTGTTTCCAAAAAATTAATGATAATGGGCATGTGATAAACCTAGTTTTGGTGGGAGTTATGTAGCAACAATTCTTGGGGTGAAACGAGATGGCAAGACATTCTAAAATTGACAGTGAGAAATTTAATGCATAAGGATATTCTCTATGGAAGCTAAATATGGAAGAACTTTTGGTCCATAAATAACAGTGAGTCACTATGATCCGAGTACTGCACCTATGAATATGTTGACATAACACTGGGTAAAGTTGCATAGGAATTCAAAGAGCACGATCTAATTGTATCTTTCAAATTTAACATGATTAAATGTTTTTGAAGAAGAAACAACCAAGCCATTATGGGATAGCTCAGGGGCTTTGTATTAGTTTAAATCTTTGGTAAACATACTTTTTATTTAAAAGACGTTTCACCTCTTAAGGATGAATGATGGAGACTTGGTAACAAAGCATTTAAATTCCTTCAATACTATGGTAAGTTAGTTATTGTTCATTTATATTAATATTTTAGATGAAGATAAGTACATTATTTTATTGTGTACATTACTAGATTCATGGGATACTATGTTTATAGATATTGATAATAATGCAACCACTTTAAAGTTTGATGATGTGCTCTCATCCTTTCTATCATAAGAAATGAGGTGGAAAACCATGGATAGTCAAAGAAAAATCCATTATCTCTAATAATATGTTCCCTAGATACAAATAAAAATAATTCTTCAAGTAGGAGATCTAGATTTAGAGTAGATTTAAATCCTTAGAAAATCCTTAAGGGAATTTTAGGAATGTGGTAAAGTTTGGCACTGCAAGAAGGATTATAGATCTTAAAATGTTGATAAAGGGAAGGACTTTGATGATGTTCCTTAAATAGAAGGAAATGACTCCTAAGAAGAATGAGGGGATGTGTACTTGGCTTCTTCAAGCACACATGTAAATCATGATGTATCTTTGATTGATTCAAGTGCTTATTTTCATGACTCCCCGTGAGGAGTGGTTTTGTAAACATGCAAGTGATGACGGAGGTGACATTATCCTAGGAGATGAATCAATAGCTAGAATCATAATAAGATACAAATTTAAGATGTTTCTAAAACATGGAAGGATTAAAACACTCTCAAAGGTTTTGAAAATTTTTAAATTTGGCTAGAAACTTGATATTTGTATGAATGATAAGTAATGTGGACTTAGATATTGTGTTTGAAAGGGAAATCTACAAAATGGTTTGAGGAGAAATGGTGTTTCTAAGGGGAGTTTAGAATGGAACTCTATATAAGTTATTGGGTAAAAAAGTGGGGACAATCTAGAGACAGTGATGGCCCTTGTGAATGTATAATCACCCTACTCTTTCAACTATTTTTTGTAACATTATAGCTCAAAATCATGTTTTCCTTTAAGGTTACAATAGTGATTGATCCCAAGTTTTTACTTTTCAATAGAACACAGGGAACAATGGTGACAAGATTTCCCTATGAAGAAGAGATAATAATCTTAACGAGAAATTCACTAACTAGAGCGGATATGGAGGTCCTTGAGTAGATCTATCCGAAGGACCTCTATGAAGAGTTTGAGAGAAGTGAGGTGAATGACTTAATGGGTTCCTTTTTAAATCACATATATGAAAGTTGCACATATACATGTGTTCTGCATATACGAAAGCAATGCAATACAGGAGATGTACATATATAGAAGTTGTGCAACTTTTGTATGTGCACATATTTCGTATATGTGCATGCATTTTGTATATGCTCATATCATTTGTATAACCGCATATTTTGTATATGCGCATATCTTCCATATATGTGCATATATGGAAGTTGCACATATATGGTAGATGCACATATACAAAAGATATGCATATATACGGAAGATATGCATATATAGAAAAGATATGCACATATACAAAATATATGCATATACAGAAGATATGCACACATACAAAATACGTGCATATATGGAAGATATGTGCATATACGGAAGATATGCATATATGGAAGATATGCACATATACAGAAGACGTGCATATAGGGAAGGTATGCATATATGGAAGATGCATATATGTAGAAGATATGCACATATTCAGAAGATATGCATATATATAGAAGATGTGAATATACAGAAGATATGCATATACAAAAGAGATGCACATATACAAAAGATATGAATATACAAAAGATATGCACATATATAGAATACATGCATATACGGAAGATATGAACATATATAAAATACATGCATATATGGAATATATGCATATACGGAAGATATGCACACATACGTAAGATATGCATATATGGAAGATGTGCATATACGGAAGATGCATATATACGGAAGACATGCACATATATAGAAGACATGCATATACAAAAGATATGCACATATATGGATGATATGCATATACGGAAGATATGCATATACAAAAGATATGAACATATAAAAAACACATGCATATATGGAAGATATGCATATAGGAAGGATGCAAATATATAGAAGATATGCATATATAGAAAAGATATGCATGTACGGAAGATATGCACATACACAAGATGCATGTATACAAAATATATGCATATATATAGAAGATATCCACATATAGAAGATATGCATATTTGGAAGATATGCACATATACAAAAGACGTGCATATATAGAATATATGTATATGCATAAAATATGCATATATATAAAAGATGTGCATAGACGGAAGTTACACATATATGGAACATATGTCCATATACAGAAGTTACACATATATATTTATTCTTACTTTTATTTACAAATGTTCACATAATGAGTGGCCAAATTCCACACATATTTTTCAATCTACTTTTTTATATTTTACAAATCACATAGCTTAATTAGTCAAATAGTAAGATTTCCACCTCCCTTTAGTCACACTTAGCTTAGTAGGAGAAAGAGTAAACAACCCATTATATGCCCATCATTTCTTTTTCATGCAAGGAACAATTGAAATCTAGTGTAATTAGGAGGATATTGCAACAGAGCATCAAATTTCCACATCTTCTCACACTTTACATGCTCACTTGATCACTTGCACACAGTTACACATCACACACTAAGCTTCTATATGCTTTGTATTAGAAGGCATCTAGTTTCCAGAGATTTTGATAATTAGTTTATTTTAGCTTACATCTGACACCCTAAAGAAAAGTAAGACCCTTAAAAGCTACCATAACTTGAACCAAATAAATTCCCCACAGGGGCACTAAAGAATTTATAGTTCAAGTTAGGGCCATTGGGAGTACGCGTCCCATAATTCGTCATGGTCATCTCACATCTTTGAGACATAGAAGTTAACTTCATAGGGATCTTGAAATCCTTCAATTGTCCCACAGAAAAGAATACCTAGGCATGGTAGAGACTAGATTTAAAGGGGTTTCATCTAATGTACAGTGCATGTAGTACTATTTGGGGCTACCTAACCCATCTAGTGCTCAACACTGGTAACTGAATACCAAGAAGCTAACGACTCGAATGCTCACATGGGATGAATGTAATTTAGTGTCTAAAATCAAGGGAATCCATCCCTATAGGTGGAGGTGCGGGCAACACCAAAGACTCATATGTTACCTTGTTCGATTCTTCTGCTACTGGAATGTGTCACTAGTTCTTTCAGGAAATTGCCCCAGTACCCATCAGAATATATCTTGATAAGGCCCCATTACTTTGAGAGTGGTTCACACCCTGGTACACATAGTACCATGGAAATTAAGAGATTGTGGAGTGTGAGAACATTGTAACCTTCATTAATGACTCATGCATAGGAAGTGTATGTACTTACATACTGATTGTTTGATTGGTTTTGAATATACAATGAATTATTCATGGCCAACAAGGTGTTGGGTGTAGTGGTAAAAAGAGAAAATAGGAAATGAGATGGCATAACTAGATTATATGTAGGAGTACTTTTGAGGAGGTTGGGTCAAAGGCTCCACGAGGTCGATTCTACGATAATAGTAAAGGGTATACGTGGCAGCGTGGGCCCAAGCTTATCATAATTGCATGGGAGTGGTTGTTCGTGTTAGCATTATGACACGGGTTTGGCACTATGACACAGTTGTTGTCCTTGATGGCAACTCACTCAGATGACAGATCTCAGTTCAGGCTCTCAGAATGAAGGAAACAGAGATATACGCAGGTTCCCTTTGACTGAGGCGCGTATACACACGGGTTAGATGACCAAAAGGCACATATGCGTATACACGCACTTTCACGCAAGAAAAAGCGTGTACAAGTTGGAGAATTTGGTTTTGGTTCGTGGTATTTGGACCATGGTATTTTGACCCATGGTATTGGTCCAAGGTATCTTGTCCGAAGTGTTGACCCTAGGTATTTGGTCCAAGGTATTGATTCTAAGTGGTTTTGGACCATGGTATTGAGTAAGGCCTAAGACTATAAAAGGAGGAAGAAATCATTAGGCAAAGACACTCAAGTAATGCATATCATATGAAGAGCAAGATCTGATATTCAGATTATTGGGTTGTGGTGCATAGCTAGATGAACCTGAGCGGTTGATGAAGGATAAGTTATATTGATGGGTCAAGATCTTAAAACTTGAAGAGATATATCTTTGTGTGGTTTTGATCTTTTATTATTGGCACATATCGTAATCTGTAAATCTGATTATCTGGGTATAGCTAATGTTTGATCAATTTCAAAGGTTAAATAATCTTTTACAGATTTGTACGCAGGTTCGGTATATCAAAGGCATGTATACACGCCAGTTCGGTATTCCAAAACAACGTATATGCAGGTTCTCCTTGGGAAGAATGCGTATGCACACAGGTTTGTCACATTGAAGTAGCGGACATCTCATAGAATATGCTTTAGCTACTTCTGTTTTGTTGTTGCAGTATTTTGGGTTCTAGCTTGGGTTTTGGTTACTGGTACAGTATTCTAGTTACAACTTTCAAAGAAGAGATTGGTTGATTCAGTTTGGTTTGTATAAGGAGATTGGTTGATGCAGATATTTGATTGATGTTATTGATGGATCTAGTTCAAAAATTTATGAAACATGGTCCCTGGAAGAAAAGAGAAGGTTGTATCCTTCTGTAGGTCAGCACCTATGTACTAGTAAACACATCAGCTAGTACAAGAGCTAAGGGGGTTGAAGCTCCCTTTCAGGAGAAACTGGAGAACGAGAGAAGCTTTTAGCCTTCTGCAGGTAGAAGCCCATGTACTGGTATAAGATTTCACCAGTACAGAAACATTGTATTCTTATTAAAAGAAGATAGAGACGAATTGCAGTAGGTGGTTTTCACCCACATTGGGTTTCCACCTTATATCTTGTGTTCTTGTGTGTGATTATCTGCTTTTTTTTTTTACTGTACCTGGTTACTGTTTATATGGTTCTGATGCACAAATTAATGATCAACATCTTAAGAATTAACTAAATTATAATTCTGCAGGGTATACGCTAGTTTTGTTAACTATAGTTGTGTATATATGCAAATTTCACTAACTGAAGTAGCGTATAAAAATATGGTTGTGAAATGAAAAATAATTGACTTGCTAATACTGATGCACCCCCCCTCTCAGTATTATTTCCAACAGTTCGGTGAAATGGCCATTGGAATATTGTGATTACGATCAGAAACACATGGGTTGCAGCTAGAATTATTTGATATAATAAAGGAAATGGGATTTAGCTAGACTTTGGTTATGACAATATGAAAGAGGTGGCGAGAAAGAAGGTGAAGAAGAGATATGAGGCTTAACTTCAAGGTCATGCAGAAGAATGGTTGTTAGAGTGGAGAGAATGGCCATGGATATTGATAGTGTGAGGGGAATGGCTGAATGGGGTAATTAATGTAGGTGAAAGTTCTATCGACCAACACAAATGATTACCAAGTGGAAGGGTATACTTGAGGTTACATAAGGAACATGGAGTATATATCGTAGGGGAAGATGTGGATGGGGTGTTGTTCTTCTTAACTTTTTGTTTATCCTTTTTTATGGAACCCTATGGTTCAATGCATGTGTAACTACAAGTTATAAGGATTTCTAATGGGTTTTCAAGGGAACCAATCCTATATATCTATGATCAAATAGACCTTTGTAGTATTCTGATTTCTATTCTAGTTGGTTTTTATTACATGTGTGTTTTCTATAGAATTAAATCATAGAGTTATTTTCATGATATAAGAACCATTCATGTATTAATTTTGCACATATAATGAAAACATTTCTAAGTTTACATCCTTGGATTTGAAATAGAATATAAAAATATTTAAACACTTAAATTAAATGACACTTCTCCATATGTTTAAAATTGCTTCTCAGACATCCTTAGGAGACACTTTTAAAGATAAAGGTATAAGTATAATCTATGGAGAAAGGTCCCCATTGAATCCACACCCAACTTTGAGATGATAGCCATATGAGCATAGTACATTGACTTTATCTATAAAATTGAGTTTATCTTATTTAATTCCGACCACTCCAGTGGTTACACATAAGGTGCACAAATGTAACACCCCTCCCACCCTCTTGTACTATCTCAAGTTGTTGGAGGTGTTACCTATTGATTATGACCCGATCTCCAAGGTTAGTTATGAATATGGTGTTATAAGAATCATCTTTTGTAACATCATAAAAATTAAAAAGAATTCCACCATCGCATTCATCTCATAAAGATATTTTCAGTGATAAATGTTATCTCAATCAAACTCTAGTATTGATAGTTATGCTCATTTGAAGTTTCACAATTCGTATAGCGCCACATCAACATTAAATTTCCATGTGGAGCCCACCTGGTCCTTATCTATCCCACATGACATTTCTATGTTAGCATAACATAGTGTCCATGTAACTAGGGTGTTGCCACATGTCATCCACGTGGTATATGCATGTTTTCATATATACGTGCATATACAAAAGTTGTGTACATAAAGAAGATGGCTTCCATATATATGTAGATTATGTACATATATATATATCAAAGCATTCATATACAAAAGATGACTTCCGTATATGCACATATATATGGAACTGACCTTCCATATACATAGAATTTATGCATATATGGAAGATGAGTTCCATATAAATGTGCATGTACAAAAGTTGCACATATACGAAAGCCATCTTCCGTATATGCACACTTCTGTATATATGTAGATATACATAACTTGGATATAGAAGCCATAACTTACATATGTATGTGCATATACATAAGCTATAACTTAGATATAGAAGCCATCACTTCCTTAGGAGGACACTTTTAGGCTAAAATTTTCTCTAATGCACATATCTTTTGTATATGTGCAACTTTTGTTTATGCATATTATGGAAGTTGTGCATTGCTCATCTATATGCGCAGCTTTCGTATATGTGCATATATTCAAGTCATGGATATATGGAAGATATGCACATATACGGAAGTTGTGCATATACGAAAGATATGCGCATATACGGAAGTTGTGCATACACAAAAATCACACAACTTCTATATATGCACATTTTATGTATCGCATATCTTTGGTATATGAACAACTTCCAACTATTCACATATCTTTTGTATATGCGTAACATTCGTATATGTGCATATACAGAATTTACACATATATGGAACATATGCGAAAGTTGTGCATATACAAAATATATGTGCATATACAGAGGCTATGTATATAGAAAAGTTGAAGTTGAGAACAACTTTTGTATATGTGAAACTTCTGTATATGTGCATATCTTCCATATATGCCCAACTTTCGTAAATGCATATATATGGAAGTTTCATATATACATAAGTAATGTGAAACTTTCGTAATATGCATATACAAAAGCCTCCATATATGCACAATTTTCGTATATGCACATATCTTATGTATTTGTGCAACTTCCATATATGCACATATTCTGTATATGTGAATCTACTATATATGCATAACTTTGACATATGCACATATACGAAATATGTGCATATATAGAAGACACACAACTCTTATAGGTGGAGTTATAGATCGAGGTGTAGGTTCTAGGTTTGGCATGCTGCTATCCTGTTTGTCTACCTGGTACTTCTTGTCAATGCGGGATAATTGTTTGGGGGGAATGCGGTAATGGTAGAATGCAGTAATGAGAGAATGCGTACTGGGCCATCCTGGGTTGTACTGGGCGGACTGACTATGGCGAACGGAAAGCGCACTTGGCTGTCAAGGCCACCATCGATTTCGAAGCTCATCCATCATATGGGTGAGGTTGCATTAGCACACTTGACACAGTGGTAGAGGAAGCGTAAGCAGGCTCAACCATAGACACTATAAGCCCACCACCCAATAAGCATCAAGGACCGGCACGATGCGTAAGCATGCTCGGATCATACTGGATACTCGTTTAGTGAATCTCTTACCTGTTCACGAGACTGATTTCATAAACCACGAGTCTAATTTCTGCATAATAAAGTAGTCCAAATACAGTATACGAGTCAAACTATAGAAGTGAAGAGTCGTTAAATAATATGTCTATTACCATGATTGCTTACATACTATATCATAAGTAAACCTTACTAGAAGCATACTCAATTTCCGCGAACATCAATCTAACTATCAAGGACAACAATGATTTATCACTGAAGTTTAGAGATAGCCATTCCGCATTTGTCTCCCATCTCTGATTTGAATGTGGGAGCGCACACCTATCGTACAAGAGTGACCAAATACGAGCCTCACACCACCGATGGCAGCCTTTTGGTCGAGTGTGCTAACGCACCCATCAATCACTGAAACTTGTCCATGATTCCAGTCATTATATACGTAATTACGCAATCTAATTTGAGGAGCGAAAGCGCTCACCCCTACTATTTACCCACACCCCAATCCGACTACTATTTACCCACCCACCCCAATCCCCGGGCGAGAAGCCGCTCACCCAACCTAAGAAGGGCAAGATTCTCAGGGTCTAATCTGACCGGAACTTAGCAGCATGTTCCGCGGCTTCGACAGCCCAACTTCTTAAGTTAAGGTGCTTCCAACTGTTTAAAGGTGATTGGATGGCAGATATTCTGTAGGATCCCTGACCACATTCAATCAGCAAGCAAAACATTCACAGCTTCAGTGGGGTTGCCGAGATCCCACTAAACATAACTCTCATGCTCCTTGGAACCTTCCAGCTCCACAGCATGCACTGTTAAGGTTCTGACTAAAAATTAACAAAGAGGATTACCAATAACAAGAAATTCACAAGCTTCGAGGCATTAAAAAAAGGATATTATTTGAGAAGATTATTCCATACTGAGTAGAAGCAAAATTCACTCCATGGGTCATATCCTCGACCGTGTTTCCTAGGGTTGCTGATAATCTCCATCATCTCTTTATAGACATCACAGAAGATTCTTTTGGCATCAGGAAGGCTCTGGTTAAGCTCATATACCATGGAATGGAACTTCTTTTTTCAATTCCATTACTGTTTATCTCATTAAGGCATTCTCCATTTCTGCTATTGTATAGCCACAAGTAGTAAGGAGCACAACCCTAGAGGAAATACTGGTGCTAGCAGATTAGCAGCAAAGTCAGCTTATAGTTCCTTTTGGCACAACATGGTAACAGGGTAAGTGGTCAACTCTATCCCATTCTCTCTCTGTAGCTCTCTGCATGAGAAGATTTCAAGAAGTGAATTCTTGTAGAGGAAGACACACAAGCTTCAACCATGTCAATACCAATCTTTGAAGCTTGCAAGAAGAGGAAGAGAATACCCAAGCTACATGGACTCCACAATTTCGCCGACCCGCGTTGCCCGATTGCTCTCTCTTGTCCCTTTCGCGACAACATCCGCGTCTTTCTCCAAGAATGCACGGAGCTCGAAGATTGCACTGTCGAAGGCATGCCTATTTGGTACACACGGCTTGTTCACGAGAACAGAGGATTTGTTGTTTCTTTTTACACCATTGAAGAGAGTGCATTATCTCAGGCCGTTCTGTGATCAATGACGATGCACTGGTAAGGCTCGAATTCTATTCTCATTGATTGTTTGATTTTTCAATTGGGTTTCTGTTCCTAGTATTTTGGATCAGTTTATGAGTGCGGGCGTGCCAGAGTCACAACTGACTCGAGTGTATTGGATTATATGCAAGACTAAGGACCAAATTCCCTTGAATTGAGATTGGGCGACCTCAGATGTTCAACTAATTGGACCACGACCTCAATCTAAATTCTAATCAAGCTTCTAGAGAGGCAAGGGTCTCTAAAATGGATGCCACTCTACCTCACCGAAGAGGACTTAAACACAGAAGTAAGAAAACAGCTTAAAAGTAAATTGCATGAAAATGGAATAAGTACAAGTTACAACCAGGGGGTGGTCTTTTTTGAATTTAACCTCATTAGGGCTTTCACTAGAGAACTATAATGTTTTTGTTTCAAATCCTTTCTGGATCTGGAAGTAGGAGTACTGCTGTGGGAAATCTAGCTAACAGTAAGTTAGATAGGAAGCCTTTTCTTTGTAGTATAAACCAGGCCTTTGTTTTTACCTGGCAAACCTCTTTAGTTGCGGAGAATCTAACCCTCAGCGGTTACGCCTCTAGAGTTTACTATCCAATCCAATTCCTGCCTTTGATGAGCAAAGAAGAAAAATCATACTCGTATAGGGATGCTTTAGCCCTCTTGAATGAATTTATCGGAGTCTCACTGGCTGCTCACTCAGTAGTGGACTCACCATAGCGCGCTAAAGCAAAATGAATAGGACAGGTAATCAATCCCCATCCAACAAAGGCAAGGCGAAGAGCTCAACGAACAGAGTCAAGCCAAATCTGAAACGAGAGACTAAGAATCTCCTTGCACTAGGAAGCGCAAGCCCCTCCGGGACCTTCTTTTTCTTTCTGATTGACTCGAGCAGGAAGGGAGACCGTAGGCTCACATCTCGGTACTCTTTAATCAATCTAGGTATGATTTATTCAGTTCACTGGGAAAGAGCAAAGAGCAGTACCACAAGGCCTGGGAAAGAATCTCATGTCCTTGTTTTCTTCCTTCAAAAGAGGCAGAAAGAGGGGAATAGCCTCATTTAAATAGCAATACAAAGACCTCCTAGTCGCCGGTTGCTTGCTTTAGTGACGTTGATTTTCATATGAGTTTGAGTTCAGAAATAGAGTAGATCTCAGGGTCCCAAGAAGGGGGCAGGGGGAACTAATGGAAGAGAGTTGGTTTTTTACTCTTTAGTTAGAACCCCCCCCTGGAAGAGCTATGCTATTATACTAACATACTTTCCTAGCCTAGAGTGAAAGACTTCTAATGAGTATCCCCCAATAGAGTACAAAAAATTTGAAAGAAATCATTTGTATCAGTAAACACACATCTCTTTCTTTTCAATAATAGATGCCATTCCCGGTCAATGGTATCAACTGTCTTTCCTTTACTGGTAACTATCCGTGGTGCCTTTCTTTATTCAATGCGATAAATTAGTATGTGCTCAATCATCTCTCCTACCCTCTAGCACTCTGTTATAGTGCAATCACTGACTGACGTTTGGAGTTCGAGCGTTGAAAGTGAGGAAAGCGACTCAAAAACAACATATCGTTAGAAAGAACAGACTCTTAGTAATCCAAAGGAAGAAAGTACCTTTGCAAGTGAAGCGAATTCTCCAATAAGTAGTTAACCCGCGATTTCCCTTCTAACCCCTAGGGAGGGGCATACTGAGCAGATGAAGCAATCATAAGAAAGAGTACCTATCTTTTGCTGGTCGATACCTCAATGGGACGGAAACTGCTAAAGACAAGCAAAACCCAAAGGATGAGTTTTCTTTCATCAGACTAATGTATCTACAACTACATCCCTGATCGGTATGTTATAGAAAGGGAAAGGAAGGCCTATCTCCAGAGTCGAAGACAGGATCTCTTACTACCTTCTCTCTCTTATCTCTCTTATCTATTTACCGGGCGCCTAAACTGATGCTGAGAGCGTCTAATGCCTATATTTGATCTCTCTCTACAACCAAGTGTCACGGGCTACTGCCAAGCGCTAGTGGTTGGGTGGTTCTCTCTCTACAGCCAAGTGTCACGGGTGGGGGGGTAGGTAAATAGGCAAAATGGTCATAACCCTTCTAATTTGATCAAAAGCTTAATATACGTAATTATGCAAATTCCGAATTTATAGATCAATGTCTATGAATGAATGTTTACGAAATGATTGGCCTTGCACTGCAGTAGATCTAGTTCCAGTTAGTTGCTCGAGCAGAACCAATATATCTACCAGCAGCATGGGTAGAAGCAGAACTAGCCAAGTAAGTTTATACAGTTCCGTTTATCCAGCACCTATTCCAGCAGCAGAGTAGGCATATCCATCATCAGACCTTGCTCCTGCTGCATTCATTTCGAGCATTGGTGCAATCCCAAGCAACTTCGTGCTTTTGAACTGCCTCAGAACAAGGGGGAGGGAATTCATTGTACTCGACCTTCGCTCTATCAATATCATCTGGCTGACTGAATCAATCGCATGATTTATTGGCATTCGAAATCGATCAAAGACTGAGGGGGTGGGGGAGGTTACTCAATGAAGGCTGGCTTACTCGATCACTCACTGGCTCATCAATCAACCAATTCTGGCTGTCTTACTGTCTTTCTCAATCTCCATCTGGCTGGGCTTACTCCCTCAATCAATCATTCCATCAATCGCTAGCCTTATCATCTAGCTGGTTCTGACTCAATGGCTTTCTCAGTTCACATCAATCTAAGGCTGGGCCTTCTCAATCGCTTCATCAATAGCTGTTGCTGGATCAATCGCTTAATCAATCAATTAAGGCTGGGCTGACTGACTCAATGGCTTCATCAATGCTTCCCTCAATCAATTTCTCACTCAATCCATCAATACATGCTCGCTCAATCCATTAATCAATTCTTCGATTGCGTAATTACGTATATAATATTTTCACCCATCCCTCTCTTTTGAAGTGGGGTATAACTGCCCCTCTATTTCTTCCCCTAAATCGAGCAACAGCTTAAGTTGTAGTATCTGGCTATTGACCTGGCTTCAAGGTCAACAACTGGATCTCAATATGCTAGTGTTGTAGGTGTTGCTGGAGGTGGAGCATCTCGAACATCCGGAACAGAATAAACAGCTTAATTACTTACTTAAACAACTGGAACACCTGCCTTTGCTACTGTCTCTGTTGCATCTTGAACTGCTCGTTCAACTGGATATGAGTGTTGCTTATGCAGAATAAACAACTGGATCTGTTGTTAGCTATGGCTCTGTATCTGTCCTTGTCTCTGCTTGCTCTGATGCTACTAGATCTACTGCTGGGTATCGAACAACTCGTGCTTCTTCATATGGACCCGGATCTACTACTAGTGCTAGATTGCCATAATCAACAGAGTAAACAGCTGCTTACTTTGTTCTATCTACTAGTAGCTACCTCCTATGCCCGTGCTTTGCCTTTGCTTCTCATTGACTGGATAAACTGGATGGATCTGCCACGGCTTAATCAAAGGAATCAACTGCTTCTTAATCGACTTACTCAACTGGATTACCTGCATATGCTAGAGGACCTGGAACTGCAACTTAGTCAACCGAATCAACGACTACCTAAGATGCTTCTTTGGTACTATAGGTGGGTCTGGGTCTCGATCTGGATATGGGTAAACGGATAAGGTTGGATCTCGATCTGGAACACGAGCATCGGACTCCAAAGCACGATCACGAAGGTCAGACTCTCTACCACGATCATCTAGTTCTTCATCTAGAACATCTGGTCCTTCATCCCTAACATCTGGCTCTTCATCCCTATTATGAACATATGAATCACGATCACAGGCATCTCGGTAAGCATATGTTATATAGAGATATGCTTTAGCTGCTTTCTATAGGTGCTTCTGTTCGGTCAACTGGGTCAACTGCTACTGCTGCTTCTGGAACTGGATCTACTTCTGCTTCATATACATCAATAGCTGCTGGGTATGGGTTTGGATATCGATCATAAAAAGAATAAGCTCAATAAAGATCTCGATATTTAAGGTATGGGAACCTAAGGTCAGCATCTCTATCACGAAGGTCTGGATCTGGAAAGAAATCATAAGAGTATGGCTCTCGAACATCTGGCTCTTCATTCAGAACATCTGACTCTTCATCTCGAGAATTCGGTTCTTCTGCTCGAGAAGCAAAGACTGAATCCCGATCATCACGAACAGCAGGCTTTGGCTCTCTTACTGGTAAGGATGCTGGTCCTGCTACTGGGTAAACAACAAGGTCCCGGAGGGGCTTGCGCTTCCTAGTGCAAGGTAAACTGGAAAAGTCTATCTTAAGTGGTTGATAGTTCATGCTTAATGCTGTAGCTACTGCTGCTTGCTTTGGTGCTGGTCCAACTCCACCAACTGGGTCAACGGATGGAACTGGCTCTGACTGGCTTGGCTTAGAATGGCTTTCTTGGCCAACTGGCTGCTTTCTTTATGGCTTTGGCCGGTCTGGCTGGCTTTGGTAGTAGTATCCTTCTGGTTTGCTTTGCTCTAGCTCTTGGCTCTGCTGCTTATAACTTCGTATATGGATCTGGATCAACGGCTGCTGTAGGCTATGGTTCTCGATCAAGAACTGGAACTAGTCCTGCTGGCCGTGGGTATCGATCTTTCACTTGGTCAACGAGACCACCCGTTGATCTATTTTTATTGCTCATTACTCGACACGGATACAAGTTATCATTTCCCTGAGTATTAGATTGACGGGCAGGGACCACATGAAAGAAGGGCAGAAACAATGAATTATAATGGCATCACTATCAGTTACAATAACCTCAATGTTTCCCATGTGTTTTCATCGATGACCCACCACGCTTATTCATTCAATCATTGAACCCTAAGAAAACCTTTAGAAAATGCTGTATATAGGTCAAAGTACCTATTAGCCCAAAAACCGGGCTTTATAGCAGCTTCGAGATAGCCATTCAAGTGGGAGGAACTACATACTGTTCATATACCAGCCTTGAAACCAAATGTGGAACCTAACTCGTACTTAGGATATTTGGAAACTACTTCTACCCACTTTGTACATTATACCCACACTATTTCTTCTATCTTAGATACACATGAACAATAGCTTATGTAGGTCTAAGTGGATATTTTATCTACACTGATGCCACGCGCTTCTCTATTTTCACTGATGCCTCTATAGCGACCTATGCCTTTGCCTCTATATAACCCCTAGAAGACCCAGCTCTTTTCCTCTTGTCGGAACACCTATAGGAACTGGAACCGTAATTGCTACTACCCTTGCCTTTGCTGGCACCTTGACTGGTTAAACCACAACTGCTGGTGGTGCCACTGCTGGATCAACTACTCGCTTTGGAACTAGTAGGGCTGCTACCTCTACCTTAGATGCCTATGCCTTTGAAGCCCCTAGGTATGCCTTTGCTCCTGTCTATGAGACCACTTATGCCTTTGCCTATGCTGCTGGTTCTACTGGTTCTGGTTAATCAAGCGAATCACCCGGATCAACTGCTTAGTCTGGACCTATAACTGCAACTTCTGCATTCCTAGTCTTTGTCTTTGCTGACGGTGCTTAGACTATGCTTATACTGGTGCTTATAGCTCTGCTACTGATAGCTTAGATGCTGGAACAACTGGTACTGCCTCCCTAGCTTCTGCCCTAGCTTATGGCTTTGCCTCTGTCCCAACAAGCTATGTCTTTGCCTTTGCTACTGATGGTGCTACTGGATCTGTAAGGTATGCTGCTAATGGAATTGCTGGTGGATAGACACGGGATGTACCAAAAGTCGGAACAAGCTATCGAACCAAAAAGGGTGCTGGGCGAAGTAATGCCTGTCCACTGCTGTAGAGCTATAAAAAGGGTCTCTTTCACCTCTAATTACCTCACATTAATATGTCAATCCGGGAGCGTTTTGTTATTTCAAAGAGTGTCTCAGTCTGAGAATATCACTTGTCAGAGTAATGCTAGTAGTACAGTGCTAAAAAATACAAGAGTAAACGAATTCTTGTCTATAACTAAGTTACTTCAAAAGAATAAATCACACACTCAGAAAACTAGGCAACTTATCAGTCAAGGGTTCGGCAGCGATAACCCATCCCTTTGGAAACTGATGGAAAGGAAATTATAGCATGGACAACGGGTCAGGTAGCTAGACAATAAATTTCGAGGCTCACTACAGCCTTAGATCGTCTCTCACACCAAAATAATAAATGCGAGTAAATGGAACGACATATAGCAAAATGGAACAGCAAATAAGAAATTGAAGAACAAATCTGAAATGGAACAACAATTCTAAAATGTAACAGCAACTAAATAACTAAGTCTCGCGAGCAGTCATCAAACTTAATCTACTAACTCAGATGCACTCATTGTAATCAAACAACAATCTTTCATTCTTAAAGAAAATCAAGTAGCACACACTAATAGAACATCGCTAATTACTGATAAGTTATGGAACAACGTTTGGAAATCATATACACGCACAACACGCTTGAAGAGTAATCTGATTTAGCATCAATCTTAATTAACAGGAATACGACTGCGTTTCAAAATAGAACAACATTACTTCTGAATCCAACAATCGTAAAGAACACAGCTTTCAGATGAATTCTATAACATGAATGTTCAGCACAAAAGCTCTGTAACAGAACAGTAACAATATTTGGTCAAGACTAATAATATTCAATCAACTCTGAAAGGATCAATAATATAATGCAGAGTCAATACAACAATTCTATCTGTAAAAACCTTAATGAATTAATCTTAACAGAGCATGTGATGTGAACTTATAAAGCATGTCAGATTACCAAATAACGACGATAAGCAAACCACGAAGAAATCAAATCGTAGTGATACAGAAGCAAGTGTCCTCCGGGGCCGGGCCCTTAGCCTCCAAGGGTACACCGCTTTAAGTTAATCCAGACGCAGAGATAAGATAATTACCAAGTTTATATTAATGCATAAAACAAAAGTACAATGAACCAGCTCTCAACGAGACTTGATGATCAAAGTTTGATTTTTAACAGAAAATTACATAAAAGCATAATCCCCCCAAAGCTAACAATGTTGTCCCTTTATATAAATGTGACGGCGGAGATGTCTAAGTAACAAGATAGATAAAGCAGCGATCCCTCAGGATCTTTGATCCTAAGGGATTCGCCAAACTGTTAATCCTTAATCATTTATTTTCTCCTCCGCCGAGCTGGTGCCTTCTCCTCCTTTTTCGGGCCGGTTTGCTTTGATCTGCTAAGCCTTGTTTGCACTCGGTCCCCCGTCAAAGGGACAGTAGTTACCCTGTTCTTGTCTTTTTCTTTGGAACAGCAACTCCTCGTTTTCACCCTTTCCTGCACAGAAGAATAACAATTATTAGCGGTTAAGTCTTGCATATTAATTCTCACATGTTTTGTTATAATTCTTTATTTTTTTCCAAGTTCATGATGCAAAAAGGTTTACAAATTCTACTAAAAAGCCACTGAAATGACCATCAAAGGCATACCTTTTTAGTACTCCACACACCCCCCTTCTTACCCTGTTTCATGCCCTCATGAAAAGGTTGTAGTTGACATGCAAGGCAGTGAGAGAATAGGCTGGAGAAGGAATCTCATGCGGAGGCCTACAGCCGTGATGAGTGATTAGGTAGTCAAAGAACTGGCCTGTTTGACCCTCAGGCATCTCATACAGGGCTTGATATCCGGGTGCAGGGTGCCAAATAATTGGATTGCGGAATATATATCCTAACCAGGATGGCCCTGCTCTCAAAATGCATTCGCCATAGAGGTTCAAACGGTTGGCAGCTAATTCAAAATTCTCATACTTAAACAGTTCCCTGAGCTGGATGTTTGGATTAGAGATTCGGTATCAAAATTTGGCTGCATCAATGGTGAGGTCTTTGATAGAAAGAAAATATTCTAAACTCTGTCGAATGAGTGCCTCATGCATGGGTCCTAACGTTTCAATGACACCCGGAGTCCTCATGAGGTTTCTATGTGCTTTCCATAACTGCACTGGGTTCCTAGGCTCATCCCTTACCCACAAATCTAGGCCATTTTCCTGCCTCTGGAAAGTATTATAGGATTTGAGCCATTTAATCTGATTAACCCCGAATGAGATGAATGCTTGCAATTGGATGTCTCCAACAAAAGGGCCAGGGTTTAGCTCAGTCTCCTGATCTAGCACGAGGTTATGCAAATAGAATTCACACAGCAATCTCTGGACCTTCACCCCATAATGTTTACAGCAGTCTATAAAGTCATTGACAATGTTAATTTGTATAGGGGCGCCTGCTTTAACAGCTTTTATTTTTAATTGTAAATACCGTTCCAGTAAAAACAGAGCATAGTTTTTGGCAGGGGCCCTACATGCTAAAACGTCATTGTATAAAGAACACAAGGTATCCATCTGCTTGATAACAGTATCTAGCCTACGGGTTACCTTTGCAACTTTCTCTTGTTCCTTTCGCCATCCTTCAAAGGCCTAGCTTTCGGATTGATTGACGTTCCTTAGTTGCTGTTGTAGTTCTTCATACTTCTTGCGAGGGACCGTTTGCTCTCTAAGCCTTTCTGCTTCTTGCTGAGCCTGTTTCAATCCCTGGCGCAAGGTCACTGTCTTTGGATCTCTTCTCCATGCAGCAGTGGAGGTCGAGAGTTTTACCTGAACTTTCTTATTGCGTTGTTTTGAGTTCAGAACCCTTATCACCCCTGAGGGTGGTGCCTCCATCTGAATTTTCTTGTTATCCGTTTCTTTTTTAACATGAATATCAGTTTGTTGTTGTTCCTTTTCAAATGGAACAGAAGTCTGTTCTTCATCATCATTTGGAATAGCAGCTGGATTTTCAGCAGGGTTTTGAACAGCAGGGCGATTGTTGGTCCTCCGCCTTTTTGCCTTGCGGGGTTTTACTGCAGTGGCCACCTTTTTCTTCCCTGCGGTCTTCCTTACCCTCTGCCTTGCTTTCAGGATCCTGATCTGCTGGTGGAGTTGGGCTATTATGCTCAATAATCTCTGCTGTTCCTTTCGCAATTCCTTAATTTCCAGCGTTTCATTAGAAGGAACAGCAGGCTGTCTGCTGCGGTTTGGACCGTGACTAGTCCCTGGATCTTTCTCCTGGGGTGTTTCTTCACTGTTCTGCTCTAGCTGTTCTGGGGTAGGAACCTTAGCTGGTTCTGTCACTTCCTGGGCAATTTCTTTTTCTGCTCCTACTTCCTCCGGAATTTCCTCTGGTGCCTTGGGAACGGATTGTTCCCGTTCAGTATCTCTTATCTCCTCTTCATCATGAACAGGCAGATTTCCTTCTTCTGCCTCTTCTGCATGTGGTTTTTCAGATGCATTTTCTTCTTGGGGTTTGTCGTGGAGGTCTGTTGGACTGGAAGGTTGGCCATACTCACCCATATTGGCCAAAACTGCGGCCAATTCATCTTCTCCCACTGGGTCCTATTGTGGGTTACCTTCCTGCTGTCCCATTTCCTCCTCCTGCTTGGATTGTTCAACTTCTACTTGAGAATGCTCAGCTTCTGTTTCAGAATGCTCAGCTTCTTCCTCATTTTCTTCTTCGGATAGCTCGGCCTCCTCTTCCGATTGCTCGGCCTCCTCTTCAGATTTCTCGGCTTCTTTTCTCTCTTCTCCTTCAGCTTGCGCTACTTCTACTTCTGGCCGTGAGGATTTCTCGTCCTCAATTTCCATTGGCTGGCTGGTGCTTTCCTGAAGCTTTTCCATCCTTCCTCATATCCGAGCTAACCGGACTGATTTTCTGCGTTTCTCTGGCTGTTTGGGTGTACCGGTGGCATGCTTACACTTTGCCAATTCCTGGCATGTTTCTGGTCGTTCAGATGTACTAGCAACATGTTTTTGTTTTACTAATTCTCTGCGTTTTTCCAGACGTTCTGGTGTGCTTGTAGTATGTTTACGTTTTGGGGATGGTGATGTCGCCCTTCCCTCAATTATTGCAATTAGCTCTTCCCATCTGCTTTGCTACTGGGCGAGGCTATGACTAACAATTAATCGAATTAACCCGTGGTGACTAATGACTCACTCTACACGCTGTGCCTTTTTTAAGCTTCGTGCAACGTTATGAAGTAACGAATTCAGAAGTGCAGGTAGATTTATAGAGCTTTTCTGCTTTAAAACAACTAAGAGTTTAAGATGTCGTGGTCTTACCACGTCTTTTCTACCCTCGCAGGTGATGTAGCTTTGCACGGTTCTTGCTAATTCTGCCCAGGGCTCTCCTGGCGTTGCTGGCAGAACTCCCTTCCCTTTAATCGTCAAGCTCTGGCCTTCGTCCTGGAAGATTTCTATAATCTTCTGTAGTCTTTCTTTTTTTAGTGTCCATACAGGTCCGGTGGCTGGTAGTCTCGAGACTTCTGCGATTATATCGTCGGTGACTGCTATCTGCTTCCCCCTTACTATGGAGTAATCCTCCTGCAGATTCTGCAGGAATTCAATCGCCACTATTTCATTAGACTCCTGCAAGCGGTTGAGATAAGTTAGCCACCCTGCTCTTTCCAGGATCTCCCGGGCAGCAGCGGAGACTGTCAACACCTGAGGTTCCCTTTGAATTGCCCTTCCTCCCATGGTTTCACTGTGGATTCTCAATGGAACAACAACTGCTTGTGTTGTTTGAAACACAGAGAGGGTAATAATCGCAAGATTTCGAAAAAACATAGAGTATGCAACAAAAATGGCTTATGAACAGCAACTTGTGTGAAAAATATAAATATCATGTCGTTAAGCCGTGCCATACCCTAGTACACTATCTTTCCCGAATAGTGAGTTGACACATAATCCAGGGAATAATGAGGTTAACCTCCCCCCCCACAATGTGATAGGTTGTCCCAGCCGTCAAATAAAGGAGCAGCACCCGATCTGCAACAGAGTCATAAAGGAACAGCGTATGAAAACATGCCATGTTTAGAAAAACAACGAATTACCAAAATCGAGGCATAAAGTTGGATCGCGTATTACGTAAGAGGCTGCTGTGATATGATGCGAGGCTGGGGGATAGGACGTCTGTCGTACTTGCCAAATCTCAAGTGGTCATTGTCACTTCCTTTGCCATGATTGGTGGTAATAAATGTTCATGCGATATATAAGTCGGGAAATAATATATGATTAGTTCCTAGGATATAAGAAACAAAAGAGTATTAGTATCTTACCTATTGGTGTAACCAATGTGACTTCAATACCATTAACAATGCTCTGCTGCCGACAGGTGTCCATAACCTTGGTAGAGTTGTTTATTTCACCCCTGGAACCATGATTCTTTATGTGTATATTAAGGAATGTAATGTCAAAGTGTAGGCCATTATGCTGGCTTGGTAACCAGTTTAACCATAATGCCATTCACGAGGAAGGAGCGAAAAGTGGGCAGGTCGGCTCGTGATGAGACCTCCTGTTCCAAGGTTTGTTTATTTGATATACCTTTTGGACCATATCCCTGGTGTGGTGGCCATAGTGGGAATGCCACTTCACTTCCATCCTCATGATCATGGTAGGCTGGCTCTTGATGAGACCCCCTATCCTGCATTTGACAACTTATAATTCATCTTTTTACTTTTTTTTCTTTTTCTTTTTCATAAAGCACTTTTCCTTATTTATACACAAAGGGTGGTTCAACACTCCTTAAGAGTAGGAATGGTGGAAGAAGTCTTATCATCTAAATAGGAAGATATAAACCCTTTGCTCTTATTCCTAAACAATAATTAAAGAGGATTAAAAGGAATGTCATGATAAAGATAACCAATCAAAGCAAAATTAGTAAGACAATGATAACAAAAGATGATGAATAAGTGTGTCCTTCCTTTTGTCCTCTTACCAATACAGAGCCTTATAAAGATAGCGATTTATAATTTGCGGATTTCAGTATGTTGTGATTTTGTGTTCATTGCATAAGTGCATAGCTGTCTCTAAAGACTTTGAAAGAACAGGAGCAAGAAGCATCCTCAATTTAGATCAGCAAAAGGGATAAGCTGTTTCACAAGGAGAGAAAAAGTATGCTAGAAGTGTTCCTTTTGGAAAGAGGAACAACAAAGGAGCATATATCTCAAAAGTGCAAATGCCGTTCCTTTTGAAAAAGGAACAACACAACACACCAATGCTGTTCCTTTGAAAAAGGAACAACAAAAATTAAAAAAAATTGCTATCTTCTTAGAAAAGGACAGCAAAACACTCGAAATGATGTTCCTTTTGAAAAAGGAATGACAACCATGAAAAATGTTGTTCCTTTGAAAAAGGAACAAAAAAAGACGCAAAAATGCCATTCCTTTGAAAAAGGAACAGCAGAAATAAAAAATATGCTGCGCCTTTGGAAAAGGGACAGCAAACACACCGCAGTGCCGTTCCTTTTGAAAAAGGAATAGCAAAAATCAAAATTTTGTTCCTTTAGAAAAGGAACAACAGAACAAGCAAAGCCATTCCTTTTGAAAAAGGAACAACAGAAAATCAAAGATGTTGTTCCTTTGGAAAAGGAACAGTAGAAAATCAAAGATGTTGTTCCTTTGGAAAATGAACAGCAGAAAATCAAAGATGTTATTCCTTTGGAAAAGGAACAACAGAAAATCAAGAATGATGTTCCTTTTGAAAAGGAACAACAGAAAATCAAGAATGTTGTTCCTTTTGAAAAGGAACAGCGAAAACACGCAAATTCCATTCTTTTAGAAACAGAACGACAAAAATCGAAATTTTGAGAAAGAAAAGGAACAACAAAAATGACAAGAAAACATTTAGTTCAAACATATGTACAAGAACAACTCAAAGAAAAGAACTTATGTACAAATTGTAAAAAGAAATGAATTCCTTAATGAATTACAGGTGAGGAAGACTTCTCTTCCTCTCCTAAAATCTCCATATCAGTGTCTCGGCATAGCTGCTGGCAGAAGGATTCCCGAGTGAGTTCTTTACGATAGAGACGAACTCGGTGGCCATTTACTTTGAAGGCATATCTAGAACTGTCAATGGTGATTAGAGTAAGGGTGCCATTGTCATGTACCTTTTGGATTTCGTATGGTCCCAACCAACGAGTCTGGAGTTTCCCAAGGAAGTCCTGAAACCGAGAGTCGTACAACAGAGCCCAGTCTCCCTCATGGAAGACTTTGTTTTTGATAAGCGCATCATGCCATTTAGCTCGTTGTTGTTGAATCAGTGATGTATTTTGTAGTGCAAAGAGCCTAATTTCATCCAATTCATTGATCTGCTGTAGTCGATTAATCTGTGCTTCGCTTAGATCTAAGACAACTTCCTGTGTTGTTCGTAATGTTTGGATTTCAAATTCTATGGGAAAAATGGGTTGTTTTCCAAACACTAATTGATAAGGTGAGTAACCAGTGGTGCTTCTCCATGTTGTTCTATAGGCCCAGAGTGCTTCAGGTAGTCTGGCAGCCCAATCACGCCTATGTGACACAATGGTTTTCGTTAGGATTGATTCTATTACCTTATTGCTGCTTTCTACTTGTCCATTCGCCTGTGGGTGGTATGGAGTAGTGATTTTATGTTGGACGTGATAATTATTGAGTGTTGCAGCTAATCTATTCCCAACAAATTGTGGTCCTCCATCTGTAATTATTTCCCTTGGAAGACCATAACGTACAAATAGATGGAACAGGAACTGTATGACAGAGTCCTCTGTGGCTCTTGGCAATGATTCTGCCTCAGTCCCTTTGTTGACATATTCTGTTGCCACCAAGATATATGTTTTCTGATTTGATGATGGGTTGATGGGTCCAACGAAATCAAGAGCCCATCACTCGAATGGTTCAATGACTAACTGTGGTTTCAGAGGCATCTCGTCAGATTGACCAGGACGTCCTGCTCGCTGGCAGCTACCACAGGCTTGGACAAATTTCTTTGCATCTCTGAAAATCGTGGGCCAATAATATCCTGTCTGCAGTACTTTATGTCTAGTTCGGCGCTCAACAAAGTGTCCACCACACGGTCCATCATGACAGGCTTTTAGGATGTCAAAGATTTCATCTTCTCGAACACATCTCCTGATATGCATGTCTGCCCCTGTGTGAAACAAATAGCCCCCAATCCACGAGAATCGAGTAGTCTTCTGAACAATCTATTTGCGTTCATTAGGGGTTAGGTGTTTTGGTAGTTTACCTACTGCGAGGTAATTGGAAACATGTGCATACCAAGGTGTTTGAACGACAACATCAAACAGATGTTCGTCCGGAAACTGATCTTCAGCTGTTGCTGCATCGATTGGCTTTGGCATTCTTGAGACAAAATCGGCTACAAGGTTTTCTTTGCCAGGCTGATCCTTAATTGTGATATCGAATTCCTGCAATAAAATCAACCATCTAGTTATTCTAGCATTTGTGACATGCTTATTTGCTAAATATTTTATGGCAGAATGATATGTATACAAGATAACAGGATAGCCGTTAATATAATGTCTAAACTTATTGATAGCATGTATTATAGCTAAGAATTCTTTTTCAGTAACAGTGTAATTTAATTCAGCAGGGGATAAATTTTTGCTGATGTAATAGATAGCATATGGTTTTTTATCCTCTTCCTGCCCAAGGACTGCGCCAATGGCTGTATTTGAGGCATCAGATGATATCTGGAATGGTAAATCCCAGTTTGGTCCTCGAAGGACTGGGGCTGTGGATACGGGCTTCTTTAAATCCTCGAAAGCACGCTCACATTTTTCTGTCCAAAGAAAATCAACGTTACTAGTTAGTGCATATAAAGGTGCAGCAATGTGCGAATAATGTTCTATAAATCGTTTATAATAACCAGAAAATCCAAGAAAGTTGCATACCTCTGTTTGAGTAGTAGGAGTGGGAATAAGCAAAAGTATTTGGATTTTGGCTGGGTCTACTTGAATGCCGGCTGCTGAAACATAGTGTCCTAGGATAATTCCTTCAGTCATCATCATGTAACATTTTTCGTGGCCTAAGCAAAGCTTGGTAGCGATGCAGCGTTGTAGGACTTTTTCTAGGGTGTCTAGTGCTGGATCAAAATCATCTCCGTATGGTGTAAAGTCATCCATGTATACTTCAAGTCCATCATTTATTAAATCTGCAAAAATGCTAAGGATAGCCCTTTGGAATGTGGCAGGAGCATTACATAGGCCAAAATGTAGAACTCAATAGGCAAATGTTCCCCAAGGAAAAGTAAAAGTAGTTTTGTCCTGGTCTTCAGGGGCAATCTAAATCTGATTGTATCCACTGAAGCCATCCAGGAAAGAAAAGAATTTCTTTCCTGCTAAAGTATCTAATGCTTGGTCTATGAATGGGAGAGGAAAGTGATATTTTTGTGTTGCTTTATTTAGTTCCCTGTAATCCACACAGATTCTCCATTTCCCATTATTTTTTGGTACCACCACAAGCGGAGAGACCCATTTACTATCAGAAATAGGATAGATAAAATTGACATCTAAAAGTTTATGAAGTTCAACTTTTACCACATCCTTTAGATGAGGATTAAGTCTCCTTTGCGGTTGACAAACAGGTCTGGCATCTTTTTCTATATAAATGTGGTGTGTACATAATTGGGGATCGATTCCTTTCATATCAGGGTAATCCCATGCGAATGCTTCTTGATATTTTCTTAACAAATGGATGAGCTTCGTTTCTTGTTCAGGTGTGAGGTTGGCATTGATATTTAAAGTTTTTTCCAGTTCAATTTCCACAATTTTACTATTTGCAACAGAAGTAACAGGTATTGTTTGGTCATGTGTATCTTTCAGAGGATCTTCCTCTAATTCATTGTCAAATGCTGCTTCTATCATGTGACACTGTGTGCAGGATCCGGATTCAGTTTGACTAATGAAGTTGTTAATGGCATCATCTTCTGTTTGATCTTTAAAATCAAGTGCCTATTGTATAGTCAATGGAGATCTAATGTTATTAGTAAGGTATGATACAGGGTGCTTGTTAGTTTTAATTATTTTGACACTTGGCTGCGCTGGAGGGTATAGAACTAAATTCTTGATATCTGGTCCTTTGGTTATGGTCATATTTCCTTGCCGGCAACCAATGTAAGCATCGACAGTGGCAAGCTAAGGTCTACCTAGAATTAGCGGGTGTCCATCAAGTCGGGTTTTTGGATTAATTATCAGGAAATCGGTTGGATATTCCCAGGAATCTACAGAGACCATGACATCATGTAGAGTACCCTCTGGTCTAACCACAGATCGGTCAGCCAATTCTAACAAAGTAGAGGTGGGTTTTAAAGATGTAATGTCGAGCTTTTCGCAAGTAGTGGTTGTTAAAATATTAATTGCAGCTCCTAGATCAACTAAGGCATTACACAGGGTTTGACCATAAATTTGAACAGTTACAATTGGATTTCCTGGGTCTTCATATTTAATGGGGTTTTCTTTCCCGGATAGTAAATCAGACAAAGTACCAACTACTTGGACTCTTGGATTAGTTGTTATATTCCTCATTGGTTTCTTTATGCACAATTCTTTGATAGTTTTTGCGTATATAGGAATGTCTTGAATGGCTTGGAGGAATGGGATTTTTATGTACATATTTTGTAATTCTCCCAGAATGTCGAAGTCAGGATACTGTAAAGGTCGAGGTATGACGAATCGTTCTGGGAACGGAGGAGAGGATGTGGTTGCTTGATTATGAGTCTGCTGCTTATTTACATCTTCTTGTTGCAACTGATGTTCTCTTGGTAACTGATCTTTAATATGAACTGTTTTATCTCCCTCAGTTTCAATAATACGTCCAGATCGTAAGTGAAGATCATTGCACTCCCTCAGGTCGGGTCCTATTTCTGGTGATTCTATGATTTGGAGAGATTGGACCGGTATGTTATTTGGATTGGGGTTGGGTTGGGCTGCGAGTTGCAATCTCAGATTAGACTGGGGATTTTGTTGTAAGGCTGGCAGAGTAGGTTGAGGGCGCGGAATAGTTCCTGTTGGCTGGTGCATCAGTCTTTGCCAGTTTGTCTGCCACGGTGAACTTTGTGAAGTAGGGGAAGTCCATTGTGGAGGATATGGGCCATTTTTCCAATATGGTGGAGTGTAAGGGAAATTCGGCCAACCAGATTGGCTTGCCTGATTCAGCCACGGGTTTGAAGAAGGAAATGACTGTGGTGACCAGTTTGAAAATGGGGGTTGAGATTGATTTTGCCACATACTATATTGTTGAGCATTATAATGTGGAGGTTGAAAAGAAGAAGTTGGGTCTGGAAACATACCAGATTGTCTCGGATGCCACTGGCGGCGCTGGTTGATCAAGTACATCGATTCTGGTTCTTCTTCCGCTTCCTTATATACTGCTTTCAATCCAAGAAGTGAGGGGCAGCTCTCCGTAAGGTGATCTTTTGTACAGATGGCGCATGTTTGGACTGTATCCAGTGGACATTCCTTGTGGCTATGCTTTTTCCTGCATCAGGGACAGAATATCACCAAATTCTGTTCTGCCTCCATCTGCTTCTGTTTAGCCTGCATAATATCAAGTTGTGTAGTTAGTGTCCCCATAATATCAGTTTTAAAAATTTCTAATAAATTTCCAATCTCTACACGTGTTACTCCTTCTATTGGTATTTTATTATCTCTTACAAACCGATCATATTCTGCGGGTTTTACTCTTGTGCTGCCTCTCGAACTCCTGATACATAAATCAATGATGTCATTAAAATTCTCTTGATAAATATCCCCTTTTCCCATGATGTTTAATGTTTCAATCCATGGTTCCTTCATGCCCCTTATCAATGCAGTTTTTAACACATTATCAGGTAAAGGTAGTGATACTTAAGGAGATCTTTGTAGATTGTACTGAAAACGTTCCACATACTCCTCTAATGTTTCATTCGGTTTGGCTGTTATTTGGAATATTTCGTCCTTTAATTCTCTAGACCTACAATAATCTTGATATTTTTTTAAGAAGGATTCTTTCATTTGATCCCAATTGTTGATAACCCCACCACCTAGTCCCATAAACCATCTTAAAGCAACCCCTTTTAATGTAGAGGGGAATAATTTCAATTTCTGGGGATCGGTGGTGTAATCATATCCCCTGCACAACACATCGAATTCGAATAAAAATGCATCCGGATCTTTTTATGTGAGACCGTGAAATGTAGGGATATGTTGAAGAGGGATAGCTTTCATGGGCACATTTGCTGCAGAATCCACTATAGGATATTGTAATGTATAGGTTTGAGTGTTTGGCTGGTTCTGAGCCATAGGATCGAATATATGCCAATAACCTTCTAGGATATCTAGGAGGGTATTCTTAGGTTGAGAGGGAATGGTTTTGACAGGGATAGTTTTAATAGCACTTCCTTTCTCTGGGATAATGAGAATACCTAATGTCTGAGGAGATTGGATTCCTTCAACAATGATTTTTGCAGCGCTCCCCTTATCTGGGCTATTTAATGGCTGATTTTTTCCAATAGGAGATTTTGGTTCCTCGGTTTCCCCTGTTTCTCCTTCTCCTTCACAAAAGTTGCTGAAATTCCCTTCCTGCAATAGTTCTGGATTAGAATTTTCAATTTCTTGAAATTCCTGCTCTTCAGTTTGACTATGCACCTCAGCAAAGGCTACAGATGGTGATCTTGTGGCCTGAAGGGAACTAGTAGGTTGTTTAGAAATGATTTTCCTGGGGCCTATTGATGGCTGAGATTCTGTTTTCTTATAGATTTCGTCTATGAAGGTCGTTCGGCCAAGGGTCACCGGCCCCTTAGCTTTTTCAGGTTTGGATGGATGTTTGATATTCTTTACTGGTTTTTTCTGCTTAGTCATGCACTCAAATGAACTACTAAATTCTATTCAAACAAAGCAACAACAAATCTGTTAGGAAAGCGGACAATGGAGTAGGGCTTTTACATGCTTCGCACGCAGGTTCTTACCTTCCGTTTTTAAGATCCAACTCTTCCCTAGCAAGTTCGTACACTACTATGAAAAAGACAAATGGATACACTCTTTCCCCGGCAACGGCGCCAAAATGTAGAGCTATAAAAAGGGTCTCTTTCACCTCTAATTACCTCACATTAATATGTCAATCCGGGAGCGTTTTGTTATTTCAAAGAGTGTCTCAGTCTGAGGCTATCACTTGTCAGAGTAATGCTAATAGTACAGTGCTCAAAAATACAAGAGTAAACGGATGCTTGTCTATAACTAAGTTACTTCAAAAGAATAAATCACACACTCAGAAAACTAGGCAACTTATCAGTCAAGGGTTCGGCAGCGATAACCCATCCCTTTGGAAACTGATGGAAAGGAAATTAGAGCATGGACCACGGGTCTGGGAGCTAGACAGTAAATGCCGAGGCTCACTACAGCCTTAGATCGTCTCTCACACCAAAATAATAAATGCGAGTAAATGGAACGACCGATAGCAAAATGGAACAACAAATAAGAAATTGAACAGCAAATCTGGAATGGAACAGAAATTCTAAAATGGAACAGAAACTAAATAACTAATTCTCGCGAGCAGTCATCAAACTTAATCTAATAACTCAGATGCACTCATTGTAATCAAACACCAATATTTCATTCTTAAGGAAAATCAAGTAGCACACACTAATAGAACAACGCTAATTACTGATAAGTTATGGAACAACGTTTGGAAATCATATACACGCACAACACGCTTGAAGAGTAATCTAATTTAGCATCAATCTTAATTAACAGGAATACGACTGCATTTCGAAATAGAACAACATTACTTCTTAATCCAACAATCGTAAAGAACACAACTTTCAGATGAATTGTATAACATGAATGTTCAGCACAAAAGTTCTGTAACAGAACAGTAACAATATTTGGTCAAGACTAATAATATTCAATCAAATATGAAAGGATCAATAATATAATGCAGAGTCAATACAACAGTTTTGTCTGTAAAAACCTTAATGAATTAATATTAACAGAGCATGTGATGCGAACTTATAAAGCATGTCAGATTACCAAATAACGACGATAAGCAAACCACGTAGAAATCAAATCGTAGTGATACAGAAGCAAGTGTCCTTCGGGGCCGGGCCCTTAGCCTCCAAGGGTACACCGCTTTAAGTTAATCCAGACGCAGAGATAAGATAATCACCAAGTTTATATTAATGCATAAAACAAAAGTACAATGAACCAGTTCTCAACGAGACTCGATGATCAAAGTTTGATCTTTAACAGAAAATTACATAAAAGCATAATCACCCCAAAGCTAACAGTGTTGTCCCTTTATATAAAGGTGACGGCGGAGATGTCTAAGTAATAAGATAGATAAAGCAACGATCCCTTAGGATCAAAGATCCTGAGGGATTCGCCAAACTGTTAATCCTTAATCACTTCTTTTCTCCTCTGCCGAGCTGGTGCCTTCTCCTCCTTTTCTGGGCCGGTTTGCTTTGATCTTCTAAGCCTTGTTTGCAGTCGGTCCCCCGTCAAAGGGACAACAGTTACCATGTTCTTGTCTTTTTCTTTGGAACAACAACTCCTCGTTTTCACCCTTTCCTGCACAGAAGAATAACAATTATCAACAGTTAAGTCTTGCATATTAATTCTCACATGTTTTGTTATAATTCTTTATTGTTTTCCAAGTTCATGATGCAAAAAGGGTTACAAATTCTACTGAAAAGCCACTGAAATGACCATCAAAAGCATACATTTTTAGTACTCCACAACTGCCACACACCAAAGCGCCCACCATTGCCTCTGCTGCCTACTCTAGGTCATCAAGGTCAGCTGGAACAAGCTCTCGATATAGTGGTTCTGGGTCATAAAAAGGTGCTGAATCCACTGAATGCAGTTTTGTTTCTTTATTCAAGTGAGTGATTCCTTGCACTAGGAAGCGCAAGCCCCTCCGGGACCTTCTACCCTTCCAGATTGATGGAGCGAAATGCAATACGGCTGGTGCGATAAGGCTGGTCCGAACGAGCATCAGTGGCGATCATCTGGGGATTCGATCCAGCAAAAAGCATAATGACATATATAAAGAATGACCAACGGGAAAGGAAGGCATGGCTCAGCTTGGCAGGTGAGATTGCTTGGCAGGTGAGAGGGCTTGTAGGTAGGAGCGTAATGACACATATCGATGCATTCATTCATTATATACGTAATTACGTCATTCGAGATAGGAACCATCAGATGCTTATTCAACTTGGGGCGAGATAGCGTAATTACATATATAATAACGGTGATAATACACCCTGCTTTGACTCATTCCCTCCTAATTGATAGCCCGGTGAAATGGTGGTAGTTATATATGAGCATGTGGTAGTTTAGGTTCAGTCAGTTCCTTGCTTTCCTAAGGATCAATGGCTAAGGCGAGCCTAGTTGTGTAGGACCGTAAGAAGAGAAGTGATATAAGTGTTGGTTACTGCTATAGAGCAACGTTTCAAGTTCAATCAGTCACACATTCCATGGTGATATAGCTAGCTCTAGAGAGTCTGATGGATGATTCCGTGGTGTTCTAGCATGCATCCTTTGGCTTGTTTGATCAAATGTGCCTTACGACGACTTCCACCATCAGTGCCTTGGAGAGATTTCAATTTACTTATTGGGTGAGGGGGCCTTGGTTGAGCGACTTCATTGATGGCATTGGTCGAGAGTTCGACAGGCTCACGATGGAGGCCTTAACAGTCGAGTGATGGCGGCCTTAACAGTCGAGCATTCGTACCTCACCCTGCTGGGGGCATGATGGCGTTGGTCGAGAGTTCGCTTGCTCACCCTTTTTCTTCAGTTCGATATAGTGCGCGGAAAGACAACCGAGTTAGCTTAGTGTGTTTACTCGGTAGAATGTCTTCCCTTCTCTTCCCTTCCCTTATCTGCCTTGACCATGACCAGTGTTGCCTTCGCAGCGTACAAGCTTGACCAGAGATACTTGGCTTGAAGGCAGTATGGGGTTACCTCTTCGCATGACTATGGCTCGATAGAATCCTACGATCCCTTACGATCCAATCATCTCAGCAGACGTGTCCTAGGTGTGCCTGTTCGCTGACTAGGCCTAGAGAGAAACAATCCCATCATCCCATACGTTTCCTAGGCTCTGCCCTTGAGCATAACCTCCAACACCTTCATTCCGGTCATGAAAAGAATCCATCATTCCATTGGGTGTTCCTTCTCCGGATTGGAGGAAGGAGCGCTTCTTTGGTGTGTCCCAAAGTCGCCCAATAATTAAGACCTCTCCGGAATTTCCTTGCCCCCCGGCCCCTCCTTTTTCTCCTCTGGCGGCTTCGCACCTTCAAATCTGATATAAGTTGGAATTGGAAATGGTCAAAATGCTATTTCTCTATTTGGGTGAGAATAGTGGTCAAGTGTCATTGGCTTTTCTACTGTCCGTTATAGTGCGATATGTGGGAGCAGATAAGACTAAAGTGGTATTAGATAGATTGGTAGCCCAACGGATTGCATCAGCGTACGTATATAGAAGTGCATTTCCGGAAGTTGCACATATACAAAAGTTTTGCACATATATGGAAGATATGCGCATATATGGAATACATGTGCGTATACAAAAGTTTTCATATATGGAAGTTGCACAAACACAGAATTTGTGCATATATGGAATATGTGTGCATATACAGAAAGGACCACAAAATTGATATGTCCATATCTTTCGTATATGCACAACTTCCGTATATGTCCAAATTTTGTATATGCACAACCTTTTTATACACACATATCTTCTCTGCCACAAATATTAGCATTCAAGGATACACCGAGGTGGACAGAACCCGAGAACGAGGTCCATGTGGGCTGCAAAAAATGTGGTCTCTGTCTGATCCCATAGGAAGAGATTCTCCAGATTCTATCTACCCCGTTAACAAAACCCTCTACCTCCACCCCCAATTTGGATTCGATTCATTCTTCTCCATCGAATAAGGTGTGAACAAGAATGTCCCCTTGTAAACACATTCCATCCCAATTCCTCCAAATATATTTATTCAAGCTCATTCATCTCTGCGGAGAATGTGTTAGGTCCCTTGAAGAACACTTATAATCCAAAATTCTTCACAGGTAGGAATTGGGAAAGTGTAGGAACTTTCACATTTTTCTCACATGTGGAGTTCTTCTATATATGTGTCTACTTCCATACATGCGTCGCTTCTATATATGTGCTTACACTTTTATATATTTCATATATATAAAAGTTGCACATGTGAAGAAAATGCATATATGTGCAACTTCCATATATGCGTAACTTCCGTTTATGCAGATTACGGAAGTTGCGCACTACTTTTGTATATGCTCAACTTCCATATATGTGCATATATGAAAGTTGTGCATATAATAATAATATGCACATATCCTACATATATACACAACTTTTATATATGCACATATATGGAAGCTGCACATATACAAAAGTTGTGCGCAACTTCCGCAATATGCATAAATAGAAGTTATGCATATACGAAAGTTGCACATATATGGAATATATGCACATATACAAAATTTGTGCATATACGGAAGTTGTACATATACTAAAGATACATGCATATATAGAAGTTGTGCATATACGGAAGTCATACAACTTCTACATATGCACATTTTATGTATCACAATGTTTAGTATATGCACAAATTCCAACTACGCACATATCTTTCTTATATGCACAACTTTCAAATATGTGCATATATGAAACTTATGCATATATGGAACATATACAAAAGTTATGCATATACGAAATATATGCGCATATACGGAAGTTGCGCATATACGAAAGCCACGTATATACAAAGGTTGAAGTTGTGCACAACTTCTGTATATCTATAACTTCCGTATATGCACATATCTTATAGAAATATATATATATATATATATATATATATCTATATATATATATATATATATATATATATATATATATATATATAGATACACAACTTTTGTATATGCATACATACAAAAATTGTGCATATATAGAAGTAATGTGCAACTTTCATAATATGCATATACGACAACCTCCATATATGCATAGTTTCCGTATATGTGCATTTACTGTATATGCGCAACTTTCATAAATGTGCATATATGGAAGACAAATAACTTCTATATATGTGCATCTTCTGTATCACATATCTTGTGTATATATGCAACTTTCGTATATATGCATATATTTTGTATGTGTTAAACTTTCATATATGTGTATATATAGAAGTTGTGCACATACATAATATATGTACATATACAAAAGCTGTGTATATACAAATGTTGAAGTTGTGCATATACAAAAGTTGCACATATACGGAAAATATGTTCATATACAGAAGTTGTGCATATATAGAAGGTATGCACATATACAGAAATTGTGCATATATTAAAGATATGTGTGTATTACAAAAGTTGTCTATATATAGAAGTTGCACATATAAGAAAGTTGAGCATATATGGAATATATGTGCAGATACAAAAGTTGCGCATATATAGAATATATGTGCATATACAGAAGTTGTGAATATATGAAAGATATGTGCATATAGAAAAGATGTGCATATATTGAAGTTACACAAACTTTATATGTGTATCGTATGTATCACATATTTTTCATATATTCCTATGGCTTGATGTTTGTGTCTCACCAAATTCTTTTTCACCCAACTTTGAAGAAAACACTATTAGTTTTGGGTCCCAACTATTAAGGAAAATGGGATATAGTGGAGGGGGACTTTGGAAGAATGGATAGGTAATTGTTTTTCTTATTTCCCATGAAATGCAGACATTTAGAGAAGGTCTTAGATGTGTTTTTTCCATTGAATTACTAGCTACATTTAATATTGTTGAATCTAGGAAGGTGTCATTTGTTACAGGTGGAGTTTAGGCTTTATTGTTAGAATAGAAACCCCCTTCTAGCTATGTTGCATACATTCATGAGATGGTTGATAATGTCATTAAAAATGAGAATGTTACATTGATAAGATGGTTGATAATTCCATTATAAATGAGAAGTTTAATGCACTTATATTTGATTCTATAGAATAGAAATATCAACCATATCAACATCCTCATAAGAGAGAGAGTTTACCTAAGAATAAGAAATCTAGTATGCTTACACTCACCTAGTTGTAGAAGCAATATGAAAATATGAACCATCGACTAGTACCAACCATCATGATCCATTACCAATGGATTAACAAATGATCTTGGAATCATTCGAACAAGTGTTTACAAAGTTCACATTTTTAAGTATCATCAACTATGAAGTTGTATTATGTTCTCTTATGTGAGCTTGATGTTTTCCTCTAGAAAGGTCAACTAAAGATCCTGCAAATGATAGTTGACTAGAGTTTTTGACTAGGTTGTTTAGGAATATAAATTTGATTGATATTACTCCCTTATTTGTGTTTAATGGGGAATGTTTGATGATGAAAAACATTATTATTGCTACTTTTCAATCTAGTCAACTAATTGACTAGACATTGTTGTCTTCTTGTCTTGTTGTTAAATTCCTTGAAACTAATTTCTAATTTTTGTATGCTGGCAGCTAAAACGACTAGGTCTTCTTCAAAATATTTTTATATTTTGTTTAGATCAACTTTTGTAATTAGAACAAACTATGAGTGAAGTTATGGTATGTAATTTGTTTTTCCTCCAATCCCAAATTATGAGTCTGCCATACTTCCTATTTGGACCTTCCATTTCCTATACAAATCAATCTTCATTAGAAGGATGATGATAGTTGCTTCTATTTCATGCCTTTATTATGGTTCCTTACCAACACCTACTTTTTATAAAGCTTTCATGAAGTGGTCATCACTGTTTTCCTTGCTTGTGCCTCTACAACAACTTCTACTTCAAAGTTCAATGAGGTTCACTAAAGTTTCTTAGCTCTCATCATTAACGTTTTCATACTTTCTTCTTAAATTGGTTTCCATTCTTTCCATTTTGTGGATGATTATAAGATATATAGTTTCAACTTCCATGTTTTCTCAACATTACCATCTTTATCGCTTTTGTGGAGTTTTTTCTTATCTGTTTTTTTGTTTTCTCTGCATATGAGAGTTTACACTTTGACACCTTATTAGGTGTTATTGCCAAGACCAATGTTTATTTATCTTTACTCCCTAAGACCAATTTTTATTTATATTCACTCCCTATGTTTCACTTAATCATCCCTTTTTCAATGAGCCAGCTATTGTGAGTTTTAAGCTCATATAGGTTATTATTCCCCAACTGTCATAGCTATTTTTATCTAACACTAGGTCTCCTCCATTTTTATGTCACTACCTAAGTAGTGGCATCTAGCGACGGGTAGAGACAATTAATTCTCATTCTCACTGTGCAAAAAAATTGCGTTAAATTTTTTGATATTTAAATGTTAAACATTAGGTTCACAATTTTATATGGATGTGACATCTTCACAGCTGTGAGGTAGGGATCCATATCAATGACATGATCCAGTATATTCAATTAACTCACATTGAGACTCACAATGAGATCCACACATAGAACAACCATAGGGGTTGACAACATCAAATTGCAAGCAAGTTGGACCACTTTCTTATATTAGAAGATGTTCTAAATCGAGATTCTTTTTTAGAAGCCATGATTCTGCCTAGCATGGGCTCAGATCACTCGCCCATCCAGCTAGAAATTAACTTAAAAGAAGTTCCCAAGAACTACCCATTCAGATTCGAAAGTTTTGGCTAAGAAGTCTAATATTTGTGAATAATCTTTACCAATGGTGTGGAGAAATAGAGGTTGAAGGAAATAGTTTGATGCAATGATTCCAAAAGAAATTAAATTAAATGAATTGAATTTGAAAATCAAATCATGGAACAAAGAGGAATTTGGCGATATGGTATAGGAAAAGATGAAACTGGAGGAAAAAATGGAGGAATTTCAAAGTTGAATCATAAGAGAACAAATATAATAGTATATGACCATAGAGAAAAGAAGAATCATCTATGAGCTAGAAGAAAGGTGCAAACAAGAAGAGAGACTATGGAGATAAAATTCACATATCCAATGGTTGAAAGAGAGTGAAAGGAACACTAGATTCTTTCATCGTTCAATGCTCAACCACATATGCCAAAACCAAATCAACTCCTTATCCACTAGCTATGGGGAGAGAATCCTTGATCACAGGGGCATGGAAGAGGAACTGCTCTCATATTTTTTGAATATTTTGAAGGAGGGGGACCAAGACCGTAGAGAAGCTATCAATCAGATCACAGATGTAATACCAAAGCTAATATCTATAGAGAAAAATGAAGCCTTAATGTGACCGATATCAATGGATAAAATAGAGTCCATAATAAAGGAGATGTCGAATAATAAATAACCTAGACTAGATGGGTATACTGTAGAATTCTACAAGGCCTATTGGTCATTCCTTGGGGCAGATATTGTGGCATTAGTTAAAGAAGCACACAAGAAACAACATATTTGGTCAAGGATGAATGTAATTTTTCTGACACTGATTCGAAAATAACATGAGCTTGAAAACCGAAGTGGTTATAGAACGATAGCCTTATGCAACATCATATACAAGATTATCTCTTATATCATGGCGTGTAGATTAAAACCCCTTTTGAACCTCATAAATAGGTCAAAACACGCAAACTTTGTAGTGGGGCAACAAATCCTTGATGACATAATCTCGGCTCATGAAATACCTCACTCTTTGAAAGCTCGACGAAGGCCAGGGATGTTGATGAAACTGAACTTATCCAAAGCATATGATCACTTAAATTGGCAATTCCTCTTTCAGATGCTGGAATCATTGTATTTTCTGAAGATTAGGTATGATGGATCAGATCCATGGAAACAAGCCCTTTCTTCTCTATTCTTCTCAACAGATCTCCCTTAAGGAAATTCTACTCCATCTAAGGCTTGAGGTAAGGCGATCCCTTATCCCCATTCTCTTTTATTATCACAATAGAAGACTTGGGCCATTTTCTTCAAGAGGAAAAGTGAAAGTGTCACATCAAAGGAAAACGATCTCGGAAATTGATCTCTCGGCCACACACCAAAAATTTGTGGACAATAATATGCTCTTTGGAGAATTGACAATTTGAGAGGCTAAAGCCTTGCATGATATTTCAGAAAAGTTTGAGCTGGCCACAAGTATGTCTCTCAATAAATAAAAATTAAGAATACACTTTTTTAACACCCTTGTGTAAATTCAAAGATATTTGTCCTGAACCCTGGATTTATCGATTGGATCCCTCCCCTCAAAGTATCTAGGAGTTCCTTTGGTGGTGAATCCCCTATCGATCACGTGATGGAATGAGGTTTATAGTAAATTAACTCAGATGTTATCATCATGGAACTTCCACTCTCTTAATATTCGAGGCAAAGGTACCTTGCTAAAGGTAGTTGTGTAAGCCATCTCGATATATCAAATTTCGGTGATGCCCTCCCCTGGGAGTGTCTGTAAGGAATTGGTGTCAATATTTAGAAATGTTTTTTGTTAGGGAACAAACCCACATAGAGAATGGGCACTGGTATCATGGGAGAAATTATGTTTGCCAAAGCTACATGGTGGGATGGGGCTGAGAGATCCATAAATTATAAATAAGGTAATGGGTGCAAAACATTGGTGGTGTTGGATCCAGGGGGTTGTGAACTATGGAAACAAATATGGAACCAAAAATATGGGAGAGGTGACAACCAAGAGGGGATTCCTTGATTAGAACACCTTCCCCCAAGTTATCCAATATGGAATTTAGCCTACAGTAACAGTTATATGGTCAAAGATCACCTTTTTTGGGAAATCCATGATGATAATTCATCCTTCTTTTGGAATGACTCATGGAAAAAATTCCCTAAACCTTAAATAAATCCAAATCTGGATCCCTTCCAATCCTTCAAGTCATCTCCTAATGTAATTAGAGTAAAGGATTATTGGAAGAACACAAGCATAGATGAGGAGTGGAGACAATGGAAAATAGAGGCAAACTATTAAGGTTTGGAAGCCATATCAGAGTGGAAACTTTTCAGAGATGTGTTAAAGGAACATTGAGTCTTTCCCTATCAGAGTCAAGATAAGCTTCGATGGGGGTATAAATTGGTGGGGATGTTTACTATCAATGAATCCTATTCACTACTTGTCGATCACCACTCTTGTTCGAGAGATCCCATGTGGAGGAAACTTTAGACATACAAACTCTACCCTAAGGTTGCTCATTTCTTATGGTTTCTGTGTAGAAAACATCTTCTTACTTGGGACCTCCTGCTCAAAAAGAGATTCATTGGGCCTTCTAAATGCCCATTTTGTTGGCAACAACAAGAGAATATGCGACATCTTCTAAACTCTTGCGAAATAGAAAGCACTCTCTTGGAGTGGCTTTTACACACCTTTGGGCATTTGGATCAATCCCCTAATAGCCTGGTTGAAACAATAGAAAACTAGTGGATGGCTCTCTTCAAAAAATTTGATTGTTAATCAGGCATGGGTCCTCAACCTAGGCTTCCTCCTTTGGAACATATGGAAGGGTCATAATAGAGCCATATTCAAAGACCAACAAACTTTTATATAGTAGATTGGGAAGACTACCAAAGACAATTTTAGGGAAATTGTCTTATCTGAGTCCTAGACAGAGGATGACTCGAAAGCTACCAGAGAGGAGGCTTCGATTTTGGCAATTATAGACCTTTCCCCAGCTGTGTTATTCCCTATGATTCCCCCTCGTCCCAAGGATTGCATCTCCTCCTAAGCTATTTTCCTCCCCCGCCCCACACTTGAGGGATTTATAAAAAAAAAACATTGATGGGGCCTCAAAAGAGAATCCAGGCCCTACAAGGTTTGGTTGAATTCTAAGGGATAGATTAGG
Source organism: Pinus tabuliformis (assembly GCA_031772625.1). Classification (NCBI taxonomy): domain Eukaryota; kingdom Viridiplantae; phylum Streptophyta; class Pinopsida; order Pinales; family Pinaceae; genus Pinus; species Pinus tabuliformis. The sequence goes on from CM062818.1 coordinate 1,915,599,354, forward strand.
CCATCCAATGGTTAGATTCATGGGGCCCTATGGACACACAAAAAATAATGTGGCAAAAGAAAATTCCCTTCAAAAAGGGCCGAAAATAGCTAAAAGAATGAACTTCAACAAGATTTTGATTTAGATCAAGGTGATGCAAAATATTCTCAATGGAGCACTAGTGTATAAAATAATACGTATTTGGAGACTAGAAGCTCAAATTTCTCATATGAAAGACCTTCTTCTATCTTTCCCATATATGATAAAAACTCATAGTAGACAAGATGGAAATATAATAGTAGATTGGCTAGCTAATCAGGGCACCTTGGAGGACTCCCAATACCTCACATTGGGCTGACCATCAAATTTGGATTCAAATACAATGCATTGTTTAGAATAACTTGTTCACAAGGAGAAGGTCTCCCTGATTTGGATGAGTCTTGATAATAATCAAAGGACAGGAAGTATTACTCCCCTCACACACACTGCTTAGAATACAAGCGAGGGATAACAAGTGGGCATTAGAAGGAGGCCCGAGAGTCATTCTGAATGTAGTGATTGGTATAATTATAAGGGCCATGAGAACAATAGAAAATTTGGTGAGCCAGGAGATGAGTTTAGGAACTACAGGGGTAATTGCATTTGTTGTGGATAGTATCCTTGGAAACATTGTCTGGTTCTCTAATGGAGGGGATAATCATCCCATTAGCACAACAGACAATAAATCCCATAGAGCACTAAGAATCTACAACGTGCCCATAATTTGGGACCCTCAAGTGAATTATTTACGTAAACAAGTAGGGTTGGAAGGCTCTTGGTCTATAATTTCCCCTTCAAAGCTTGGATGGTGGTGGAAAAATGGTGTGCGTGTTGTTGGTCGAGGCCCAAGGCCTTCTCTACTAGTCTTTTAGGTAACAAATATCACTCTTTTATGTTTTACTTGGGTAATTAAGATTTTCATACACTATATTGAATCTTCTCCAACAAGCCCAGTGAGCTCCTTGTCCTCCTCACTCTGTTGCTGGAGGTAATGTTTAGTGGTGCATTTAATTTTTGGTTTGACTTAGAAGGTGAGAATTGGAAGCAGGCCCGCTCCGGGTGTTATCTCTTGTCTCAAATGTTTTACAATTCTAAGTTCATTTAAATTCAACACATTTGGGGTGGAATTGGACTTTGGAGCTAGAATAGCCTCTCTTTGTCGCTACTTGGGTGGTAGGTCACACAATTAAGGGGTGAAGAGTATGTGGTGCCACGATATTTATTTATGGGGAGCATCCATTAGAGAGTTTCATTATATTAGTAGAATATTTAAGATGCTTGCCATCCTCAATGGCGAGGTGGCCATCAAGGCAGAGGAAATCAAGAGGAGGAATGGGAGCTAGTAGCCCCTCTTAGAGATTCACCCATAAATGTGGACCTTTCGTCTCCCTTTGACTCTATCGAGGCTAAAATTTGTCTTCTCCAACATTCAGTAGACCAGTTTTCCCAAACACAACAAGTGGACCACGTCGACCTGGTTAGTTTCTTTGCAAACATCCTCCATAACCAAGGGTACATAGTCAATCTTTAGGCATCCTTCCGTAGGAACTGAAAACCAATTCAAGCTTGTATAGACAAATTTGAGCCTCGAATGGCTCACATGGAATCCCAAATTCATGATGCCTTCCACCATCTAGCTAATAGAGGTACTAAGGAAAATTACCCCAATGCAGAAAATATCCCATGATGAAACCAAATTCCATAATATTTGAATGTGTTTTGTGTGCATTTCATAGTTAAGATGGTTGGGCAGAAAGAATTTTTTTTACATGTTTATGCCTTCTAATAAGACCAAAAAAATCCATTCCAATGAATTATCATAGTTAAGTAAATATATTTTTATATGATTGTGTCAAACATACTATAGCAAACCTATCTTATAACCTTTAAAATTCAAATTATGTTACGTCAAAAAGGCTAATGTCTGACATAAAAAATTTGTCCTAATTTTTTGGAGTGGATGTTGGGATCTTCGAGATCGTACAAAATTCCCAAATTTACTAATTAATAGTGCAATTTATTGGAATCTGAAACTAGGTTTTTCCTGTTATTTTTTAGTGACTTAATATCTTCTACAAACATATCTAAATTCTTATATTAAGATCCATCTTCTAACATAGATTTCTTGGCAATCAAATTATATCAATTATATAACTATGTCATGCTAGTCTTATGACACCTATGGTAGAGCACATGAAACCACACTTGTTGTTAATATATAATGTATGTTCACTAACTATAACCCTGTTGGCTTATGGGGCTTGACCTAGGTTTAGAGTTATTTAACCAAACAAATCCCTACACTACTGGCCCTTTTAGCATCAGCCCATGGAGCGTGGACTGAAGTCTCACCCAAAGAAGTATGGGGGGATGTTGGAACCAAGTTTCCGCACCTTTGAGATGTCTGAGATGTCATTTTAGTCCAACTAGATCTGTCTTCGTGCAGGTCATTTTGTGCACTGTCCCAACCTTCAATACCTTCGCGATCTGTTAAATTCATATTTCGCGCAGCCCTAACCAGGGGCTGAGATGCTTTCACACTACTAGGGCAACGAATTGCACTATTTCCCCAAACTACACCACGTATCTTACTTATCTTCTTAATAGATCTTAGTTAACTTCACGTAAACAGATATTCTATCTTGCATTCACTTAATCAATACAATAATACACATTCACCCATCATATAAGTTTTAGAAGTGAATTTCATAACCAAGATAACAGATGCATAAAACAAGAAAAAAATACACAGAAATGATAGGAAACTTCTTTTTATTAATACTTCCAACTGTTACAGACTCGACTCACCCTACGTACTCAGCTGCAGGGGTCCATGCACTCAGCTGCGAACAACTAGGCCTCTACACACTCAGCTGCAGAGCCTTCTCCTACTATACAACCCAAAACTAGACTTTACTCCATATATCTATCTCGCATACATCATATGCTCATCTTTTCTTATCAATTGATTTTTTAACTACTTAGAGCCTCGCTCTATTTATACAATCCCATGGTCCGTGGAACATGGGTAAATTTCTACAGCCGGCATTACAATAACAAAACTAAGTGTGGACAGCCCTATGACTCTTTTACAAACTACACACCCACAAAATGCGGAGTCTTTACATTGGAATTACAATCTTTGGCCAAAATCTAGGCTCTAAGCCCCAAAAATTCCCTTTGGGGATCCCACGCCCAATAGGCCCCCAACACAAACATCGTGACTCAGCCTCGAGTCACTCGATTGGTGTGGAGATCTTTGCATGAAGACCTCCCAACTCTGACTGGATGGCTGCAAGCTTGGGAGCGCGCTGAGCGACTGCCTGCTGTACTTCCTCGACGCGATGTTCAGTGACCACTATGGCTAAACTACTGCCTTAGATCCTTTCCTGTGTTGCTTGCAGCTGCGTGAGCTTTGCTTCAATGGAGGTTGTAATAGTGGACACCTCATTAATCCACGAATGTAAGCATGCCTTCAAAATTGCTTCCTTATGTCGAGCAACATCCACCTGCTGCATCCTGGCGAGCCTCTGTGTAATGGAAACTATCTGCGTGGTCCCTTTTACTTCGTCGTATCTCTACTGCAGCACGCACACCTCTGACTCTAGGCACTATATGTTCGGTTCCTCCTACAGGGTGGTGAGGACATCGAACAACTACTCGAACAACTTTGTGCAGTCTGTCACTGTAGTGTTGACCGCCGCCATTGCTGTGGTAATCGCAATGGAGCGTTGTTCCTTAACCTCTGGCAGAGTTTAAGGGTGCACATTCAACTACAGTTCTGCTATCCGAAGGTTCAGCTCTAGCTGAACCCTAGCCATTTCCTCTTTTGCCTCACGCACCCCTGCTGCTAATTTTGGGATGCACACTTCAACTAGTTCTTCTGCTTGGATGGCCAACTCTGGGACCATCTGGCATGCTTCCTCTACCACCTGCATTATTTGTCTATTTTGTTCCACTACCTTGTCATGTTGCAGGTTCAACTGTTCCATGTTGATGTGCTACTCGCTCATTGCTTGGAGTGCACGACCCTCCCTGGCTCATAGTTCTACAGTGAATCCATCCTGCAAAATATAGAGTGTCTCCCGAGGGAGTGTAGCCATGTTTAATACGATTCCCTTCAACCTATTCAACATAGGCCTGTCGACCTCATTTTCTGTAACGAGTGCACCATCTAGTAGCACTATTGTGTTAGTCATCTGGGCAGGTAGCATTTCCTCAGCCGCGTCTGTGCCTACTACGAGGCTAATGGACACAGTGCCAGCCTGTGGAGTGTGCACCTACAACACTTGTACCTACGTCCGGAGAGCCCCTAACAACATCTGGTGTTGTTCCTCAAACTGTTGGAGGGTCTCTACGGTGATGTCCATCACCGTCTCGCCAATATCATGGAGATCCCCCTTAGTGAGGGTGATCAAGTCGAAGTATTTGAAGCCTTCGACTTCTTTCATGGCCCTACCTATTCTCTTGGGCGCGAACGTTGTAGCTGGGTGGACGCTGTCTATGGGTCCGCTCCACCTTGCTTTGTATCGGTCTCTCGATCAGGTGAAGGCGACTTCTCTCCTTCGTGCCCTTCTTCTGTTGTCTTCTTCTTCTCTTCTTCCCACTTCGCAGTGTCACGCGCCGCCTGGGCCTTTTCCACTGCTTCTTCCTTCCTACATTTCTCTGACAACTGCACCATCCGCAGTTTCACCTCATCCTTCTTCTGCTACACGGTGGACTTCTTTTCTTCCACTGCAGAGCCAGCTAGAGCATGCCACTCCGACGAACACGACTCCAGGACCACGAAGATGACATCTTCTATTGCCAGATAAGGTAACTCGCACCATGTCTTCACAGGGTCCATCCATGGCCTAATGTAGACATGGTGAAAATCTACCTTGAACTTCGCGAAGCTCTGTAGACTGTGGGCGATAATCGTGACTTGCAATTAATCCCCATTCTGATGTTAATCTATATGAGCACCTAGAATATTTTGTTGTCCCTTATCCTTTGTGCATCCTTGCTTGCCCACAGCAAAGCATACTTCACTGCCTCTGGAAGGTCCTACGTGATCATCGGGAACTGGCTATCTTCGGACAATTTCTAGGCCACTAGTACTATTGACAATAGAAGCCACACATACTAAAAAGTTTTTCCTTGTTCCTGTGCCTCGCGATAGTTCTCAAGGAACTTTCCACATAAATAGTTTGCACAGTTGAACTGGACCCCTTCTACGCATTGCGCTGCTAGTGCAACCACTCGTGCAGGGACCTCATCCATGTGGCAGTTCCGCATAACCTCCCTTGCCAATATCTCCGTCGCAACTTTAACTGCAGGGTTGTTGATGCTGGAATGGTGTACCCTCTCTTCTTCTTCCCCAACTTAAACTTCTTCTTCATGGCCTCCGCAATGGCCAAATCATCGCTCTTTCCCTTCAAGATGTTTGCTGGGTCCTCCCCTTTGCAAGGGAGCTGGGTAATTCTATGAATCAAATGGTCTGTGATGGGGATGGGCTCCTCCAACCATAAGCACCCATCATGTACCAGGAATAGCAGTTTCCTGATGACAAAAATGGTCACTAGGGTGCGATGGTAATGTGGCACCCAGAGCAGGTTTAGTAACCCTGCTTTCTCAACTCCTCTCAGCCATTCACGCGGCTCCAATTCTATGTTTTCAGACAATGCATATTTCTTCTGGCGCATGAGCTGCGCGGTCACGAGATACGGGAACTTCTCGTCGTCTGCGAGATCCGAATATTCAAACTTCAGCACGGGCACTCTTCCCAAGTGCACTCCTTCAAAAATAATGTCATCAGGGAGTAGCGAAGTCTATTGAGAGCTCTTGCTCTCATCAATATCTTTGGGCACCTTTGTTTTACCCTTCTACATAGGAACATATGCGAGCAACCTGGTAAGAGGGTTCGCACCCTGGGTTTCAACCTCCATTTCTACATCCTCTTGCTCTAGCACGATTTCTTCGAATTCTTCCTCCTCATCGGCCTCCAAATTGATAGCCTTCCCCTTTCCTTCGATGGTACCATGGTCTACTTGTCTTTCTTGGGTCTGAGCGTGCATGACGATTTAGGGATTTCTGTGACTATCCCAGCACTTTCTGGGGCTTCCACTTCCGTAATGGCCTGCGTGGCTTCCTCGGCAATCATTACTCCAGTATCCACGGCTTCTTCAGAAGCTACCATAGTGCGATTCCACAATTCTCTCAACGTCTTGGGTAATTTCTCAAGCAACGAGTTCGCCTTCAGAAGATCGAACAAGTCTGGGTTCATGAATGTCTGTGCGCGAAACAAGTCAGTCCTGAAATTACAAAGTGTTGTTTGCTAGACAACCCTTAGTAATTTAGAGTTCCTTTTGAATTTGAATTCTACTGTTCCCCCCACATTCGGTCCATTAATGCTCGATTGGTGAAAGATTTTCAAGAATCTAGCCCATAAGTTCGCCTTAAATGCCTGGCACCCACTCCATTTGGTCTCAAACCAAGCATCACATCGTGAATAGTGACTGCAACAGTCACTTTCCAACCGACTCGTGTAGCAGTGCAACGACCCTTGCGCTGTTGCGGACCCTAGGACACTTCGGTAATACGCGTAGTCCTGACATCGCATAGTCCCCGAGAAGAGTAGTTTATAGTCTCGCGCCTCCTTTTAGCTACCTGGAGCGTTAAGACTATGCTTCTGTTGGCTAGTCAGATGGTCAAGCCCCTTGTGTATGTATTCAAACCACTGCCATTGAATTTTCCTAGGAAGAGTTCTCCATTTAACTTTACCAACTCCACCGTGCCACCATCTGTGATCTCCTTAATAACATATGGTACCAGCCAATGCATTCTGAGCTTCCATGGGAATTTATCGAAATTACTATCACACAACAACACCAAATCATTCACCTTGAAGGTACGCAAATTAATATGTCAATCGTGCCAAGCCTTTTCACGCCACTTTTGGACCTTCTCGTGAAATCCAGCGAAAAATCGTTCTTCCTCGAGCTCCTCCAACTGCGCAAGCCTCTCCTCCAGGGCTCCGCGATCCGTCATACCTGTGAGCACTGATATGCGCAAACTAGGCATGATGTATTCCATAGGCATTACAACTTATACTCCATAGACAAGCCTAAAAGGTGTCTGTCCCGTCAGTTTCTTGCATGTCATCCCATAAGCCGATAATGTTGTAGGTACACGCAGGTCCCAATCACTTCAGTGCGTGTTGCATACCTTGGTAATCATGGTCTCCAGTACTTTTTTGAATGCTTATACTCTCATGTTAGCCTGTGGGTGATACGGTGTGCTCTTCTGATCATACACCTGGACCACTTCCATCAGCATGCTGACTGTTTCATTCAGGAAGTGCGTACCACAATCACTCAATAAGATCTTCAGACATCCAAATCACATCAGTACGTGTTCAAACATAAACTTTGCAATAGTTGTGGCCATGCAATCCTTCACCAGTTGTGCTTCTTCACAACGAGTTAGGTACTCTGTCACAGTGATAATATATCTCATGCCTGTTTTTCCTTGAGGTTTGATAGGTCCTACAAAATCTATTGCCCACTTTTTGAAAGGTTGCAACATCATTTGTGGATTCAAAGGCATTTCATCCCTCTGCGATGGCTTACCTGTTCTTTGACATACATCACATGCCTTGCAATGTTCCTTTTAATCCTGATGAAGGGTTGGCCACCACAACCCGACGCATAGAATCTTCTGCGTGGTCGCTCTTCCCGCATAATGTCCTCCGAGGGCACCCCCATGAGCGTTTGCAAGGATTATGCTTCGTTCAAATTTAGGTATATATCTTCGTAGTATTTCATCATTTCCCATCTTGTATAGATGCCTAGCAATGACAGAGAAATATACCACGCGCACCACTAATTCCTTCTTCTGGTGGATAGAGTATTCTTTTGGCGCAATTCGAGTTGTTATAAAGTGAATTATATCTTCAAAATTTCCATCAGCTACGTGCACAACAAAGAGCTGCCCGTCGGGTAATCCTTCCTCCAAACTAGTAGGTTCCTCCCCTGTCTCAATGCACAATAGGTGATTTGGTCCTGCGTTCTATCATCCAAGATTCACAACAACTTCAAAATCATATTCTTGGAACAATAAAAACCATCTGCATACGTGCCCCCCCAAGACAAGCTTATTGATCATTTACTTCAATGTGGAATGATCTGTATACATATTAATGTGTCCTCCTAGCAAGTAGTGTCGATACTTCTGGAGTGCATACACCATAGCTAGTCCCTCGCACTCAGTGGTGGAATAGTTCTTCTCTGCTTTAGATAATCTGTGACTCGCGAACGCGATAGCATGATCCAAGCCTTCTCCACCATCCTATGTTAGTACTACCCCAAGCGCTATACATGACGCGTCAACATGGACATGAAACTCTTTATTCATGTTTGGGAAGACCAGAATGAGCACAATAACCATCTTTTCTTTCAATACATCCAGGATTTTCTTATAGTCATCATTCCAGTAGAACGTGACATCCTTTTTCAACAGCTTTTCCATTAGCACGGTGATCTGGGCATAGCCTTTGATAAACTTTCTGTAGTACCTCGTATGTCCCAGAGTAGTGCGCAACTATTTCGCACTCTGCAACGCTTCCAAATTTAGAATCACCATGAATTTCACGGGGTCTACCATCAGCCCTTGTTTAAAAACCACATGCCCCAACAGGTTCCCAAAAGGAACGAGGAATAGACACTTCTTGAGGCTGAGCATGATTTGGTATCTTTGGCATGTATCTAGCATCAAGCACAAGTTTGGTACATGGCACCTAACCAGCACAAATACAGTCTAGTCATCAAAATAGACCTCTGAGAACATATGAATATATTCCCTGAATGTTGCAAAAACCATGCGTGAAAAGATAGCAGGGGAATTCTTCAATCCAAATGGCATGATAATATATTGAAAGGAACCCCACTCAGTCGCCAAGGTTGTCTTGCTCCTATCCTTCAGTGTGATTTTGATTTGGTGGTACACTCAGAACCCATCAGTGAAATAATATGCTTCCTGACCGCCTACATTATCCAACAACTCATCTGTGAATGGAGTTGGGAATGGATAATGTACACACGCATCATTCAATTTTCTAAGATCCACGAATATTCTTATTTCGTGCTTCTGATTCTTCTCTTGTACCACCATTAGGCTTACCCAATTGGATTCCTCCATAGACTTAATGATGCCTGCCGCGAGTATCTTCTCTAGTTCTACGTGGACCTTCTCCTTGTATTTCAGATTTAAGTGATACGACCTCTGCTTAACTGGCTTCGTGTTGGGTTTTAACATGATCTTCATTACCCCTAAATCTCCAATTATTCCCTTCAAATCCATAAACTTGGTCAGCAATAAGTCCTGATATTTGTGGAGTAATTCAACGACCTTATCCACTGTCGCGTCATCCTAGTAGTCTCGAATCTTCACAAATTTAGGTTCCACCTCCGTACCAATATTCACCTGCTTAGCCTTCATTGGTGTGGTTATGTCAGGGTTCTCAATTTGTGGTCCCTGAACCTCACGGTGGCCTTCCGTTTCTGGAATATTAATTTTCCGCGGATCTTCATCTTCTTCTTTAGCAGTTACATTATAACATTCTAGCGCACAACTCAGCTGAGTAGCCCATTCAGGCTGAATCAATTCTACTGACTCCTCTGGTATCCTAAAGATGGCTACTTTTACCTCTTGTAGCGCTTCATTAATACTATCCCACCCATCCTAAAAATTGAAGGTCATTACAAAACCTTTGCACAGGACATCCCATTCACCTGTCCCATGGCGGAGCTTTGTTTCTATATACTAGTGCATTGGTATAACATCTAGGGTATGACAGAACAGGTGCACCCACTTAGGTTATGGATTTTCTCCATAGGCCTGTGTCCACTTGGCCAGATGCATGCGCGGATCATCCTACCCATTGTACTTATCTGTCAGTCACACCCTAGGCTTCCAAAATCATGTGCACATTAGTCCCCTACATTTGCGCAAGTCATCAAAGTTCCCTTTGTGCGTACCCCACCATCTCGCGGGCATAGCATGCAGTACCTAGTCCAAGTCCTGGAATTGTTTCTTTTCCGGTACTTCTCTTTCAATTTTATCCAAGAAGGTATCTACCTCACTTAAACTATCATAAGTAGGTTGGTCTCTTACTTCTGTCGATATGCAACACAACGACCTTGTCATCATATGACAATTCAGTGTATTTACCTCATGTAACGATTCTGCCATCGCTCTGTTTCCTCATCTAAATCTGAAGTACAGGAGATTTCGTGCTCCCATGCAATCCACCCATCCGTGGTGGGATTCACCTAGTCTTGGTTTTGCACTGTTATTTTATAGATGCAGTCCAAATCATCATCACCTTCATAGTTGCACATCGGCTCTGTATAGCGATATCCTTCAATGGGGTCCAGGGGTACAACTATGCTTAGTGACTTCTTTTCAAAATCATTTTTCTCTTTTTTAGATTGGTCACCCCGTTCATGTCAGTGGCCCAATCAATTCCTAAGAGTTCAGGGTAGGGATTGCTGTCATCAATATCCATAATTATTCCCTGCAATTGCCCCATGGGTATTATTTTCTGCTGGTTTGCCATCCTTAGCTAAATTCGAGACCGCTGGAGCATAGGCCGCCCCATTTGCTCCCATGTCTGCTTTGACAAAACATTTGTATCTGATCCCAAATCCAAAATTACTTGGTCCATATCATATTCTCCGATCTACGCGGTTAGTCTCATCACTCTTCTCGTTCTTGCCTTATGCTTTCCGATCTTCCAGACTATGCGAAGTTCTCCTAGCGTTGTCCCAGTGCATCTATTGATGAGTTCCTGTAACCCTTTCATCGGCTTACTATTGCGCAGTAGCTTCATACATGTTTCCAGGAATGTTGCAAGCATAGATGTGTCCATCTCCTGCTCCTGTTTATCTTTTCTTCCTGAAGTGGAGGCATTAGCGAAGCTCTTTCTAGCTTCCATGAAGGTTTCCAGAGTGCGCTCCAAATCAAAATTTACTTCTTTCATCAGAGCTTTGCGAACCCAAGTACTATCTTCTGGTTGTCTGCCTTTGTCATCTCTTGTTGCGATTCCACTTCGGAGCACAATGTTCACTTTCGGATCTTCCTCACGTGGCTCAGACCTCATCATCTGCAAGTTCTGAGTCGGGGGAGGTGGTAGCACTCCTTTGTCGTGTATCCTAGCTATCAGCATAGGACAATCTTCTGTCTAATGATCAAGCAAGGTGAATTACAAACACGACGGGCGCGTTGGATTCGTGCAATCACGGCGATAATGTCCTGGCCCTCCGCAATTGTAGCATATCAACTGTCTGTGACCTCTTCTAGGTCCTCCTCCGCCTCGAACTCGTCCTCGCCATTCCTAAATTTTGGTCAAGGGGCCACATTTCGGCTTGAACTTTGTAGGTGGGAGTTCTATCCATCATCAACTCATAGCTTCTGCAAGTGCGCTCATCATGTCCCACTAATCTACAAAAGTTACAGAACAACTATTGCGAATTTTGCGTATACTTCTGTAACAATTGACAATTTTATGTGGCATGTTTTCCTACTATTTGACAAATCACGCACCAAAAAGCAAGTGTCGCGCTAGGTCCTGCTTGTGCTTTCGGCCTTAAGGGCATCGGTCCTCCTCCTACAAGGTGGTTTGTGGAAACCGGGCTGTGGTCCTTTTCATGACCTTCACCCTTGCATTTTACGCACCATACCTCTTCATGCACTTATGCTCGAGCTGTCCTGTCTTGTTTTGGACTCTGCATCTCAAGGCATAAATTCTTCAGCTATGCGTGGATCTGTTGAACTCCTAAGTTAGGATCCTGCATCAAGGTCTCATGTCACCTCATAGAAATATCTAAGGCTTCCACGTGAATTGTTATCTTCTGCCACGATAACGCACTCCTTAAATGTGGCATTAGCGAAGCTACAAACCACTTGTGATGTTGTACATTTGTTAGATTCATATTAGCTTCACGAATCATACATTTCAGCTCTGATCCAGCTCCCAAGGAGTCCCGCCTAATAGCATCGTGATCTCTTTGAATCCAATGATTGACTGTGTTTCAGACTTCGGCCTCGTAAATTCTCTATTTAGCGTTGCTTTGATAATCACAATTCCTACATTTGGATTATCATTGGAGTTCTTAACATACTAGGTCAACACACAGTCGTGCAGGGAACTAACCAGTGTCGTCGCTTTATTTATATTGTCATCTGTAACTCCTTGCGCTTCCCATACAACCCTTACCACGAACCAGAATTGGTATGGATCCTCATTTCCCAAACCTTTGAACATAGGCAACTTCACTGTGCTTGCCATATTCAATCGCAGTTGTGATGGAGGTGGTACGAGTGAAGATGGAGGTGATGGTGGCGATGTGGGTGGAGGTGGTATTCGCAGAATTCTTTGCCTTATCAGATGGATCACACTTCACGATGAGACCTTCACGAGCTCTTCCTCGTCCTGTCGCGGATATGAAGTCAAGGGGCTAGTTTCTGGTTCCTTATTTCCTTTGTTTTTGTAAGCTCTTCCACTTCACATAGCCCCCGAACATCAAGGTAACTACATAACCCTCTTTTCGCACAATAGCATTTTAATCCAAGTATTCAAATACTTTATGTACTTACCTAACATTCCTTTGAGAAGGCGTCGCTCTGCCTCATTGTAGCTAACTGAGGTGTCCACTGCGAGACCAGTGATGAATCCTCCTATAATATGATCAAGCCAATGATTAATGGCGCGCACGATCTTATCCTTCGATGCTTCCAACCTTCACACTAACTTTGGGGTCCACACAAAAGGATGTCAAGCTTCCACCTTCCTTAACTATCTGTTAGCTTCACGATCCACTCGTACAGCTCAGTAGGGAAGGATGCGAAGAATATTTCTTGGATCTTCGTGTATAGGTAGAAGTCTAACCACTCTTCTTTTGACAGTCACGAGTTCTCGTTCTCCTACGCCGCGAACTCGTGAATTATTCTATCCAACCAGCCTTCAATTTCTCTCTTAGTTGGATTCCAATGATACAACATCAAACATCTCTATGCAAATTCCGGTCCCGGCAAAGGAACCATTTGTTGACTTATGGGGGCCTGACCAAGGTTCGGAGTTATTTAGCTAAACAAATCCCTACACTATTGTCCCTTTCAGCACCAGCCCGCAGAGCGCGGACTGAAGTCTCACCTGAAGCAGTATGGGGGTATGCTGGAACCAAGTTTCCACACATTTGAGATGTCGGAGATATCGATTTAGTCCAACAAGATCTGTCTTTGTGCAGGTCATTTCATGCACTGTCCCAACCTTCAGTACCTTCTTAATCTGTTATAATTGTCTTTCGTGCAGCCCTAACCAGGGGCTGAGATGCTTTCATGTTGCTAGGGTAGTGAACTACACTATTTCCCCAAACTACACAATGTATCTTAGTTATCTTCTTATCAGATCTTAGTTAACTTCGCGTAAATAGATATTCTATCTTGCATTCACTTAATCAATAAAATTATACACATTCGCGCATGATATAAGTTTTAGAAGTTAATTTCATAACCAAGATAACAGATGCATAAAACACGAAATAAATAGACAGAAATGATAGGAAACTTCTCTTTATTAATACTTCCAACTGTTACAGACTCGACTTTCCCTGCACACTCAACTGCAGGGGTCCGCGCACTCAACTACGGACTATTAGGCCTCTGCGCACACAGTTACAGACCCTTCTCCTACTCTACGACCTAAAAACTAGACTTTACTCCATAGATCTATCTCACATACATCATATGTTCATCTTTTCTTATCAATTGATTTCTTAACTACTTAGAGCCTTGATCTATTTATACAATCCCATGGCCTGCGGACCATGGGTAGATTTCGACAGTCGACATTACAATAACAAAACTAAGGGCGGAGAATCCTATGACTCTTTTACAAACTACGCTCTCTGCACCCACAAAATGCGGAGTCTTTACATCGAAATTACAATCTTTGACCAAAATCTGGGCTTTAAGCCCCAAAACTTTCCTTGGGGGATCCCACGCCCAACAAACCCAAATACAATTTCAAACATACTATGAAAGAATGCCACTTGTCGTTCCTGAGTACCATTTAGTGAGTGGGAGCCCAAGTGCAAGCATTTATGACCAATGATCCAAACGATCCATTACTGGATTAATTTCATGGCACCTTTTTTATGTGCCATCTAAATTCTAGCTATAGCTAGTGTTTCAGACGAAACATATTCCTAGTCTATTAAATCTTCATGGTTGAATTAAAAAGTCAAGAAGCCCTCATCCATTATATAAAAGCCTTCGACTAGTTAAATTTTGATATTAAATTACATTTTGATATTAAACTAAATTAAATTTTGATATTAAATTTCAACTATTTTATTATTATTATTTTAATGAAAATATGTTTTAAATAAAATAACTAAAATCTAAAATAATAATAAAAATAAATTTTTTTTTAAATAATAATAATTCATAACCCTTAATAAAAATATAATATTTCTTAATAAAAATATAACATTTCATAAATTCTAAGCCATAAGAATGATAAAGCGTTAAAAAGAAAATGACAATTCTAAATAAAAAGACTTAAATATATATATTTGAAAAATTATAAAGCTTAAAAATAACAAATAGGTTAAAATCCCTATAACCATTTAAAGATACTAACTTTAAATAATTTTTTTGTTTTTTTAACAAGGTCGTTTACTGATATATTATAAAACTTCAAGGAGCGAGTCCTATTACATAAGATGGAAAGAACAATGAGGAGAGGATCCAAAATGGGTACGCAGACCCTTGATCCCTGTCAGAGGACTTGTAGGTTGAGATTTGGAAAAGATAACGGCTATATTGCCGTACAAACAGGCCTACTAGAAAGCAAAATTTACAAGACATAGAAAGAGTTACAGTTGCTGGTTTACTGAATCATCGAACTGAGGCTCCTTTTTCTCACTGATCTTTGTCGAGGCCTCTCCGTGCATGCTTTGAGTCATTGCTTTTATGTGAGTTATTGCTTCTTCCAGGTGGTTGCATTTTTCTTTAAGGCCTTCAATCTCCGCTCTCTGTTTCTCCAGCTTTTTCCTTTTTGATTTACTGTCAGCCTGAAATTCTTCCTTGAGGTCATTAAAGTGTTTTACGAAACGGGCGATCATGAAACAATGGGCTTTGCACAGGGTGCAGCTGCTGTTGGTGATAACTCGCTCCAAAGGATTCTCTGCCATATCTCGCTCCAATGGATTCTCTACCATATCGTTTCCGATCTTAGAGATAGCTTGAAGAACTTGGAACAGAGGAAGATACAGAGGGTAGCAGAGGGGAGTGGAATAATGAGAGAGGGAAGTAGAAGTGATCTGGCAGATAGCGCGGGCCTGTAAGAGGAACGCTGAGGAGAGACCACCTTTGACAGAGAGAAAAATGAAAGGGAGGGGATAGATAAGGGGGGAGGAAGAGACCAGGGAGGAAGAGAGCGTAGAGGAAAGAGGGAGCTGTTTCAGAAAACCAGAGAGACTGTTAGCGAGAAAGCAAAGGAGAGCACAAAAAACACTGCGATTACCACTGAGGACGGAGGGAGAAAGCTTTCTTCCAGTGCTGGTCACAAAGCCCAGTCGAGAACTGAGGAACACCTGAGGCTTTCTGAAGAGAACGCTTCTGGGACTCGAGCCTTTACTCTTATGATCTTGAAGAACTGAAGCTCTGAACTGAGGGGAGAGTGAAGTTCCCTGATGAATATATAGAAGGTCGAGAGTCTGGGCATCCGAATCTGAGGCATGCGACTCAGAGATTTTGCTGATCATGTGGTCTTGTCTTGGATCGCTTATGCAGTCAATATAGATTTTGAAGGGACTGGTGCCTAACCTCTGCTTGGAATTGTCACGAGAACTCTGACTGAGCATATTCCCGTACCTGATTATTTTGTCAGTGTAGATTTCCTTTGCAGCATTCATGATGAAGAGGATGACGATGTCAGAAAGGGTGGAGTCAGCGGACAGCTTATCGATTTTGGGAGGAGAGGCAGACGAGATTATGGGATGACTGAAATGATCGAAGTTCAGAGGAGTTGCTGAAGGATGGGTCGAGTTAAGGGATTGGCTTGTCATAGATATGATCATTCTCTCGAACCTGTCCAGTAATTCTGTTGACTGCCCTGTTGGCAAGTGAGTCCGCCTCCGTATTGTTGTTCCTCAGAACATGTTTGAAGCTGGTGTCTCCCAGATGGCTTATATTATTCATGATCCTTAGTTTGATGTTACTGAGAGCCTTTTTTTTGAATTCTCCCCCTGTAGCCAATGCAGCGATCACAATTGCCGAGTCACCCATAATGATTGGGTTCTGAACTTGCATCTGTTTCATAATGCTTGTGCCTAAGAGAAGGCTGTAAGCCTCTGCCATATTATTCGACATTTGTCCCAGGCCCCATTCATAGGTTGTGAGAATTTTTCCATACTGATCTTTTATAATTCCCCCTGCCCCTGCTTTCCCCGGGTTGTTTTTTGAAGCTCCATCAAACTGGAGGGTGGTTCTCTTTTGCTCATGTATCCATTGATTTATGTCTTCCTTAGTGCCCCTGAGTTTCCAGATGTTCCCCCTCTTGCCAGCTGTGGGAGGAGGTTGCTTATTTTTGTCATAACTTAAGCAGAATTTATTGAACCAATCTTCCTCATCTTTCTGCCAGCTGGATCGATCCGGTTGAGAGACAGAATTGGCACTTATTATCTCAGAGACAAGGCCCATTGTTTTTGCCAAGGTGCGGGCTGGGTTTGGCTTCTGGTTGTTGAAGATGCAGTTATTCCTGGTGAGCCAAATTTGCCAGCTGAGCGTTGAGGGGATACATTTCCACAAGCGGGTGATGATGGCCTTGCTTTTTCTAGAGTGAGGGTAACATTTCTCCCAGTTTTTGTGTAGGGTAGGGAGCTGGTCGAAGGTCTCTCTTATTCTCAATGGACTGATAATTTGATTCCAACAGTTTTGGGCATAAGGGCAATCTAAAAAGAGGTGTTGACTACTTTCCTCCTCAGCACGGCAGAGACAGCAGATTGAGGGACCATGTATTCCTCTTTTTTTGAGATTCTCGGCCGTGAGGATCTTACCTTTGAGAAGAGTCCAGTTGAAGAATTTGACCTTTGGAAGGCATTCTGTTTTCCACACCGCTGTACAAAGATTCCAGTTACCAAGAGTAGAGCTTGCCTGAAGAAGTTTGTACCCATCTTTTACAGTGAAGTTTCCTCTGCTAGGATCCCATATGAACCTGTCACGAGCCTCTTTGTTTGTGGGAGCTGATCCCAAAAGGGAGATCTTGAGGTCTGCCCATTGATCCCTGAGGTTATTTGGGAGAGGGAGATCCTTCCATGCAAGCCAACTATTTTGATCCCATAGGGAGATGTCATATAGAGAGTTCAAGTTTTTTGCCTCCATCCAAGTTTTCAGGGTGCTGAACTGCTGAAGAAGATTTCTTGGCTTCGTTCCCATAATTCTGTCTGTCCATATATTTATTTCTTTTCCATTGCCCGGTGATTTTGAGATGTGATTTTTGAATTGGGGGAGGACTTTTTTGATGAGTTTCCAAACTGGAGTGCAAGGTCTTTCTGCAATTACTTCAGAGAGGACATTAGAGTTCAGCCCATTGAGGTATTTCCTTTTCATAGCCTCCACCCACCAGGAGCCTTTTCCTATGAGCATTCTCCAGATCAGTTTAAATCCCATTGCTTTGTTAGAGAGGCTTGGAATTTTGATAGCTAAGCCCCCTTTTTCGAAAGGGAGGGTAACTTGGTCCCATCTGACTAGGCTAAATTTTTTCGAATCTTGCTTCCCTCCCTGCCAGAGGAAACTTCTCATAATTAACTCCATGTGCTTGTGGGCGCTAGCAGGGGCCAAAGTTACTGCATATTGGTATATGGGGAGAGCGGAGAGGAGTGCCTTAATGAGAGTTGTTCTACCTGCCAAATTTAGCCAGGACAACCCCCAGCTTTGGAGTAGTCCTCTCATTTTTTCTATTTGCTTAATCCAAATTTCAGACTTAACGATTTCTTTTGCTAAGGGCAGACCCAAATAAGAGAAGTGACTCCAATTTCTTTGAACTGGGATGTCCATGATCAAGGAGATTCTTTGCATGATTTGAAGAGGGACGTTCCACGTGTATATTTTACACTTTTTGTTGTTTAGCATTCCCCCTGAAGCTGCCAGGAAGGTGTCCAGAGTTTTCTTGAATCTTTTTGCCATTAAGCTTGAGGCTCCCCCTATTAAAAGGGTGTCATCCGCAAAGAGCGAGTGATTAATTTCTTTTATCCCTCTCTCTATGCTGATCCCTGTGATCTCCTTTTGCTTTCGAAGATTTTCCAGATGAATGCTCAAGGTTTCAGCCATAATGATGTATAAGAAGGGAGAGAGGGGGCAGCCTTGCCTCAGTCCCCTTGTGCTTCTAAAGTAGCTGCTGGGTCTACCATTTATGAGGGGGGCGGTCCAAGGGTTTGAGATGCACTCCATGATGATGCTTATGAATTTGCTGGAGATCCCGAATTTCCTGAGAACATCTGCCAGGAAGTGGTGGTTGACCCTGTCAAAGGCGTTTGCCATGTCCAATTTTATAATCATACCTCTTTCCTTTCTGTTGATGCTACTATGAATTGCTTCTTGAATCAATATGACGTTGTCCGTTATTTGTCTTTGGGGGACAAATCCGCCTTGATTCTCTGATATAAGGTAGGGAAGAAGCTTTTTTAGCCTGTTAGCCAGAATTTTGGTTACTATCTTGTAAGAAACATTGCAAAGAGAAATAGGTCTGAAACGGTCAAAGGAGAGGGGGTTGAGGTCCTTGGGGATAAGCGCAAGGTGGGAGGATTTAGTGTTTTCCCCCATCTTATATTTTTTAAAGATATTTTTAACCATCCTGACATAATCTTTTTTTATTGTGTCCCAGTGATTCCTGTAGAAGGCAACGGTGAAACCATCGGGTCCCGGGGCCTTGTCCGGTTGCATGCTGAAGGTAGCCAACCTTATTTCCTCCTCTGAAACATCCTGATCCAGTTCTCTATTTTGTAGTTCAGAAATTTTGCTCTCAACTGGTCTGAGAAAATCTGTGCTGTTCAAAGTCTGAGGGACTGCTGATAAGAGGGATTTGAAGTGGCTGTGCGCTGCTGCTTTAATTTCCTCTTGTTCGCTGATTTCTTTCCCCTCTGCGATGATTTTATCGATTTGATTTCTGGCTCGTCTGATCTTTATATTGTTGTGAAAGACACCTCGATTTCTGTCTCTGTTCTTCTTCCTCCACTCTATTTTGCCTGTAGAGTTCCCTGAACATTTCGTTTTCCTGGGATTGGTCTTCCTTTGTGAGTTGATTATCCTCTTTCTCCTGATTCCACTGTTCCATTTGCCTGTGTAGTTCTGCTCTTTTTTTATTTTCCATTGCTGCGTTCTCTTTGGCCCACTGTTTTATTGCTGCTCTTAAGGATTTTAATTTTGTTTCCCAAATGTAGTGGGGCGAGCCAATGACTTCCTTCGCCCAATGGTCTTTGATGAGTTTTCGAAAGTCCTCCTTAGAGTCCCAAGATTTGTTGTATTTGAAGGGAAGGGGCCCAAGATTTCTTCCATTGTCGAGGATCAGAACCACAGGCTTATGGTCTGAAGCTGAGGCGTGAACTATTTTGCTTTTGACTGAGGAGAAGCCTGAAACAATTCTTTCATGAATTAATATTCTATCCAGTCTCTCTTTGATATTGTGTATTCCAACTCTCTTGTTGCTCCACGTGAATTTGCCATTGTTAGGGGGAATATCAATGAGGTTGTGGGTTTCTATTATTGCTTCCAGAGAGTCTCTTGAAGGGTCAGCGAGGAAATTCCCACCTATTTTTTCCTCGATGTTCCTTATTAGATTCAGATCTCCACCCATAAATATGTTCCTGTCTTGAGAGGCCTGCAATTCTGAGTTTATGGATTCCCAGCAGTAAGCTTTATCCCTGTAGTGATTCGGGGCGTAGATGTTAAAGATGGTGTATTCTTCTTTTGAGACTTTATTTTTAAGATCTGTTCTGACCCACCAGTTGCAAGATTTTTGGTTGGTGAGGTCCCATTTTCTCTTGTTCCATAGTGTTCCTATTCCTCCTGAGGCACCTACTGCATCTGTAGCTGTACCTGTGAAATTTTTGTATCTTTTTGTGAGGTTTTGAAAGTCTTGATCAGACATTTTGGTCTCCTGGATGAGGAAGAGATCTGGCTGCTCTTGATTGATTAGATCCCGGACTGCATTTGATTTTAGGGAGGAGCCCAGCCCCCTGCAATTCCAAGAGACCAATATCATTATTTACTGATTTTTTGATGAGCCCCGCTCCTCTCCTTTGGCTTTTCCCCACTTCCTTTTTGTTTGTCCAAGAATGAGTCCATCGGCTGCTGAGTTCCAGTGGCCATTTCTTTTGCTGCTGTTTCATCTCTTATTTCTTTGTTTGACTTCCTACCTGCTTTTCTTGGAGGATCAGAGGTGAGACTTGCTTCTTTCATTTTGTTTCTTGTGAGAATGCGTTCTATAGTTGGAGGGGGGGAGGACGGGGGCAGCGAGGGAGAGGGGATGACTGCGAGTGCAGTGGCCCGAGGAGAGGGAGGGGGGGGAAGGGGTTCTTCGACTGACAAGGATTCAAAAGGGTTGGAGGATGAGGGGAAAGGCTGGGTTGAGATAGAAGGGGGAGGAGGAGGGGTAGCTTGGGATTCCGGAGGAGGCTTGGAGCTTGGGCCTTGATGGGGGTTTGATTTCTTCTTTTTTACTTGCTCCCATGAGCCTTCATAGGTTTCAGCATTTTCATTAGACTCATTTGTTTTTAACTTACTACATCTATTTGCAAAATGTCCATATTCGTGACATACCTTGCATTTGAAAGGTAGTTGCTCGTAGTCTAGCTGTTGGATATGTGTCCATTGATCTACTTTGATCTTGATGGCTTCCGGCAGGCCTTTCCCTAGGTCGACTTCAACGCAGATCCTCGCACAGGCGTGCATATTTTCCTTTGGTTCGCATCTGTCAATGTATTTTCCAACTGCGTTCCCAATGGCCTTTACAGATTCGTCTCCCCAGCAGTGGAGAGGGAGGTGAGGTAGACGGACCCAGACCGGGACTGCATTTGGGATGTCCATTTCCGGATCGAAGTCAGGAGACCATCTGTTCAGGTAGAGACCTCTCGAATCCATGAAGTAGGGGCCATTTCTGAAGATGAGGTTCCGGTCCTCTTTTGATTCGAAAAGAAAAGTATAGAAGCCCCTTCCACAGAATCTGATAGCTATTTTCCCTTGTATTATCGCATTCCAGTTACGTTCCACCCATTTTTGGACTGCTCTGGGCGAAGGCCAGAGGCCAGTAAACTGGCCAACGAGACCCCTCTCAGCTAAAGCGATCGCAGCCTTCCTCGGGAGACTGGGAGGAAGAGAAACTTCAGGAATTTCATCTAGTTTCTTGACAAACTTGGATGCAGAGGGGCGGATTCTTGAGGAGGCGTTCTCAGGGATGAGAGACGCGAAGAGTTTTTCATTATCTTCAAAGTCTGGGGACGAGGAAGGATCAGTCCCAGGCATGGCGGCGGAGGAGGGCCAGCACAAGGCCGACAGAGGAAGAAAGCGGAGGCGAAAAAAAAGATAAGGGGGCCCCAAGGCTGGGGCCGGGCAGGAGGCCCGAGAGGAACCACGGAGCTGGAGAAAGAAGCCCAGGAGGGCCTGCAGGGGCAGAGACAGACCCAGCAGTAGAGCTGCCAGCGAGGGCCTGGAGGAGGCGGGGAACCAGTCAGGGGTCAGTCGCGCGGGAGCTCCAGTTTGAAATCGTCGGTTCCGACTTCAAATATTAATTTTTAGGTATAAAAAAAACATTATAAAAAATCATTTAACAACTCTGTAAAACTAACAATTTTTTTATTTTAAAATTCATTTCATTTAACAAAGGCTAAGTTAATTGAACTTCGTGAAATTCAAGAATGGAATGTTGATATTCATCATTGGATCTGTTTATCGTCAGAAAAATTTTGCAGCCGGAAACCTGTGTTACGTCTAACATCATCTGTCATTGTCTATGCATTAGCGGGAAGCTCGAGGCAGGGAATTCAATCCAATATACACGGCTACAACTTCCAGCTAATGCCAGCCTGTGCAAAGGAATAAATTTACAATGAAAATTAACCCAGTGTAATTTAAGGAAAAAAAAGGATGATAATGGGGAAGTCAATTAATTTATTTTTATTGAAAATTTAAATAACCATCAATATTGATTTATGGAATGTCGATTATAAAAATTAATGGTTATTAATATTGTAATTATTATTGATAATTGTAATTATATTTTTAAAATTTATAAAAAATTATCAATTTAAAATAGTAATATTATTTTTCATAAAATTTGCAGTTTTTTTCTCAATTTTTTATAATTTAATGTTATTCTTTTATATTTATTTAAGTTAATGTTATCTGAAATTATACATATAAAGAAATGTGTAATGTTTTTCAATTTTAAAATAAATAAAAAAATATTTTCTAACTAAAACACAATGTCAACTATAATTAAAAATAAAAATGAACATAGCTATTTGGTTAGTGGTTTGTTTTAATTAAAAGCATTATAAAAATAGTAGGCACTGGTGTTTTGGGTTAAAAAATTTAAAAATAAAGTACTTGGAGTGTTTGAATCCTAAAGTTTGATAGCTGTAACCAAGATTTTCAAAAAATTCTCTCGATATTTTCATAATCTGAGATTTTCAAAAAACTTTGGTAGAAATTTTCAAAATCTGGCCCGAATGTTTGAGCTATTTTGTGAGTTTTTTAGACTACTAGTTATAGGAATATCAATAATCTCACTTTCAATGTGTTTGTTGAGTTTGTTGCTGATTTTACAACTTAGAAGATGTGGTGAGAATATTTCAATCTCACTCTCAACCATAAATAAAATATTTAGATATTCATGTGAAATAACATAATTTTATATCAATTAAAAAAAAGATAAAAATAATTAAAAGTAAAAAATTATATTTCCACTTTTGAATATGGAAGATGTATAATTTTATACTTGATAGAAATGTATCAATATAAAATTTAGATAAACTATTTAAATATCCATTCTAATATATATATATATATATATATATATATATATATATATATATATATATATATATATATATAAGAAATACAATAAGTATATTTATTGAAATTAAAAAGAATCAATTATTTCTTAATAAAATAATAAAAGGAAAGTGTGTAATTCATTTAATTCTTAATATAAAATTATTATGTGGCATTTAAAAAAGATTAATAAGAAAATAGATTATAAATAAAATATTTCAATTATTTTGGTTTATTTTGGATATATTTTGTAAATTTACATAGTCTACACAATCCAAGTTCTCAATGATATTTTCAAGAGGTTGAATCCATTTATACATTAAAAAATGAAATTTTTTATATTGCACTATAAAAAAAAATTTCACTTCAAGAGATTTGATAAATCCATGGTATTGAAACTATTTTATCATTATTTAGAAGAAGCCATGAAAGAACAAGTTTAGAAGGATGTTATGACTGAGGAATATGAATCAATAATGAAGAATAGAATATGGGATGTCGTGTCGAGAACGAAGGGAAAATTTTTAGTGACTTCCAAGTGGCTATTCAAGGTCAAACATGGAGTCGACAATAGCATTTAGAAATACAAGGCAAGGTTCGTGGCTCAAGGATTCTCCAAGAAAGAGGGAGAATATTATGACGATATATTTTCACATATGGCTCGAGCAGGTTGAAAATGCCATTGTGTTGTTTGAAGCAAGCCCCAGAGCATGGTACGCCTACATAGACAGTTATTTGGCGAAGCTGGGATTCATAGAAAGCAATGTCGATCCCAACGTCTACTTCAAGGTAATCTGAGGTATGTTGTTGATTTTGGTTTTATATGTTGATGATCTATTTTTTATAGGTAGTAATCCCATGATGATCGAGTGTGAGAGAGTGTTAGCCTCTGAATTTGAGATGAAGTACCTTGGACTCATGCACTACTTTCTAGGCCTTTAGGTGTGGCAAAGGCCTGGTGAGATTTTCGATTCACAAGGATAATATGTCATGAAGCTAATGGAGAGTTTCAGAATGGAAGAATGAAAATCCTTTCCCACATTGATGGAAATGAATTTCACGAAGTTATGGGGAGAAGCTACAGGAATCGATTTTTCGAATCCGTCTGAGTATAGACAATTGCTTGGGGCTTTGATGTTCTTAGTGAACATGTTGAGTCAATTCATGACTGAGCCTCTCCATACACATTGGATCACTGACAAACAAATTTTGAGATATTTGCATGGGACGATCACCCTTTGTTTGAGATATTATGTTGGAGATATTTGACTTCATCGATATACTAATGCTGGCTGGGAAGGAAACATTGTCGACATGAAGAGTATGTTTATATGTTTTATTAGTCTCAGATATTCCATGAAGGAAAAAATGTCATGAAGCTAATGGAGAGCTTCAGAATGGAAGTTTGCAAATCCTTTCCCACATCGATGGAAATGAATTTCAAAAAGTTATGGGGAGAAGCTGCAGGCCCCGATTTTACGAATCCATTTGAGTATAGATAGTTGATTGGGGCTCTGATGTTCTTAGTGAACACCCGTCGAGACATATGCTATGCAGTGAACATGTTGAGTCAATTCATGATTGTGCCTCTCCATTCACATTGGATCACTGCCAAACAAATTTTGGGATATTTTCATGGGACGATCACCCTTGGTTTGAGATATTATGTCAGAGATGTTTGAATTCATTGATATACTAATGATGGTTGGGTAGGAAACATTATCGACATGAAGAGTATGTCTATATGTTTTATTAGTCTCAGATTTTCCATTAAGGAAAATATGTCATGAAGCTAATGGAGAGTTTCAGAATAGAAGAATGCAAATGCTTTCCCACATCGATGGAAATGAATTTCAAGAAGTTATGGGGAGAAGCTACAGGATCCGATTTTGTGAATCCATCCGAGTATAGACAGTTGATTGGGGCGTTGATGTTCAGTGAACACCCATTGAGATATATGCTATGCAGTGAACATGTTGAGTCAATTCTTGATTGGGCCTCTCCATGCACATTGGATCATTGCCAAATAGATTTTGAGATATTTGAATGGGACGATCACCCTTGGCTTGAGATAGTATGTCGTAGATGTTTGACTTCATGGATATACTAATGTTGGCTAGGCAGGAAACACTGTCGACAAGAATAGTATGTCTATATGTTTTATTAGTTTTGGATCTACCATGATATCTTGGATTAGCAGGAAGAAGAAGTTTGTATCACTAACTACCATCGAGGCAGAATACATTGTCTCTAGCATGGCTAGTTGTGAAGCAGTTTGGTTGAGGAATCTCTTTGAAGAGCTATTTGAGCAGGTCCTAAATACTACAATGATATATTGCAAAAACAAAAGTGAGATATGTCTAGTAGAGAATCTCGTATTTCATGACAAGTCTAATCAAATAAAGATGTGATATGATTACATTCGAGATATGGTGTAGAGAAGAGTTGTTAGACTCCATCATATATCAGCAAATGAGAAGATTGCATATATACTCACCAAGGATTTACTAAAAGGTAATTTCTTGGTCTTCAGAGAGAAACTTGGACTGATGGATGTGACCCCTCCTGATAAGAGGCATCATTGATTGAGAAAACTGAGCCAACTCTTCCCCCCATGTCTAAGCTCCCAGAGTGAGGAATTGAGATAGAGGGCTCTTGGGGTTGATGGATCTATCGAAAATAGGGTTAGAGATGTTGCTCCCCTATCTATTACCCATAGGGTTGGAGATGTTTCTCCCTTATCTTGGTCTTTTTAGAGTATATCCGAGTTGGAATCATACCCACAAGATGGACTTGTTGGGAATATCACTTCCCGTCTAGTCAATGGGTTGAGAGTGTACTTGGGGATGTACAACCCAAGCTTACTCTGATGTATGTGTTCTACCACATGACTCTTCAGGGTCATTGTTGGGACTATCAGTGGGAAATATGATGGGTTTATATGTTACCCTATATCACCTATTAATCGATATGGAGTTGAAGATGTTTAGCTCCTCCATGAGATTTTGAGTTGAGATGTGCTCCCCGATGTAGTTTTAGTGTTATAGACATTTTTGTGCCTTGCAGCCTCGAGCATGAAATGTCCATAATATAAGGGATCCAAAGTCCCTAAACATGTTGTTCCTACCCCTAGAGGAACAAGGCAAACCAACCACAGCAATTCACAGAAGTTCTCCACCTGAAAACACTAAAAAACAAGCCAATTCTGGATCATGTCAACTGCTCCACTGAGCATCTGCGCTGAATGTCAACTGCTCCACTGTCTACCTGCGTTGAATGTCAACTCCAACAAAGGCTACCTGCGCTGAGCGTAATTGGACAAGTGGCAGGCTCATTCCTCAATGTGTCAATGCCCAGGAAGCTTCCAAAATGACACTTGCATCAAGGAATTCGACTGGTGATGAGTAAGAGGTTCCAAATCTCCAAGTGGAAGCAAGAACCTCCAAGTGGACTCAAGAACTGAGAGAGGGAGAGGACACTAGTCAGGTCTCAAGCTGACTCATCCTCTCTCCAAAATAACTATATATAGATCTCTCCTCCATGGGATCTAGGGGGCTGGAATTTTGTTATTGCAAAGAATTGTTGTTGGTTTGAGACTGGAAACATTGGGTGCTTAATGCTTTGAAGGGAGCTGAAGAAGGAATTTCATTTTGTTGGGAAGGAGATGCTGGATTGGAGCCCTCTGGGTTGTATCTCTTCCTGAACCTTGTTATCAATCAATAAAGCTATCTTGGTTTTCTCCTATATACTGGTGTATTTGTATGATTGCGTTAGTGTATTTGATTTACTTCTAATCCTGAATCATTTATGAATATGAATATATGCCTTTGTGTTGTGTTCTTCTCTTGTCGCAAGTAGCTGTTCTCTTGTCACAGGTAGCTGTTCTCTTGTGATCTTGTGGGAATCAAGTAGTTGTTCTCTTGAGCAAGCGAGGAGGCAAGTAGTTGTGAACACCCAAAGAGAAGAGGATCTAGATCGAGGGACAAATGAAAGACAACGGTAAGTCTATCGATCTCCCCTCTTTCACATTTCATAAAGGAAGAAACCAGAATAGCTGTATCTGTTTGTTGCTAAGGTACTGTCACACCTTAGGTGGATAGGATCGTCCTGCATAGGCATTTTTCCCCACAACAAATTGGCGACTCCACTGGGGAGAATTTGTTTATTCATTTCATTTGTGTTTCTGTCATTTTTTTACTTCATAGACTTGACAACAACAATCGAACTGCATCTTTCCCGGATGTAAAGTAGAAAGTTGCTTCTTTGATCCAGTTGTTGGGCTTTTCTATGATCTAAAAAATGGATCCACAAATTATTTGATGATCCTTGTGATAGTCTTTAGTACCCTCTCAAAGCATCCCTCTGTTTATACCTTGCTTGTGTTTCTGATTTGGCCTGAAACAATTGATTTTTGAGCATTTTGTGACCCAGAACCCAGGGGAAACGAGAGTTTCTCCTTCAGTGCAGACACTGTGAAGGCAGTTTGCATTTCAACGCAGGTCCCGTGAAGGCTACCTGCGCTGAATGTCAAACTCATAGTGTTAGACTTGCGCTGAACCAGTTTAGCCTTGTGCAGCTGGGGTTCTCTGCTGTCTGTTGCCCTGTTTTGATCTCTGTTTTTTGCAGCCTTTAACCAGCACAGGTACCAGTCTGATAACCTCTTTTCTTTGCTTAGATTCCGCCTCCTTTTGTACAAAAATACTGTGAATGTTTTTATGTGTTTGTGGCGTCATTTACAGTTTTCCTTTGCATGAGTAAAGTAGTCATCCTGTAGCCTTTGATTCAGATCTGATTGATTGTGATCTTAGAAGAGAGTTCATTGGTTGTTTTCAGATTGATTATAGATTTACTTTTGTTTATGGGTTTGAATTTGTTTCTTTTGAAGTGTCAAAACAAGTCTTTATTTCGAAAATTGTTAAGTAGTGTAATCTCTTCTATCTTCTCTGATTTCGAAAAAGTGAACTTGTTTGTATTGATCAGTTAAAAGCAAATTCAAAGTTGTGCAAAAAGCTTTCTTTGTAGGCATTAATACTAAGAAAGCGGAAAACAAACACCTGCATTGTGCATTTTTCATTTGATAGTTTGCATGTTGGATTTAGGAAAAGTGCATTAGAGTGTGATGATTGCTCTTTGAGAAAAGATAGTGTTTTTCTTTTCCCTTAGTAGCTAGGATTTTCAAAGTTGAAAAGATAATAAAGCTTGCTTATCATCTTAGACTGCATTTAGGAATTTGTATCATACATCTCATGGTGAACCTTGAAAGGCAAACTTTAAAAAGATCAACATAAAATAAACTGAATGAACCTAACAACGCTTTGTAACATAACGCACAACATAGAGGTCTAGGCTAGAGACGTGTTCCGGCGTCGTTAAGCCTAGTGACTGTCGATCTCGTGGAAGGTGGGTGATTCCTCCTGAGG
Source organism: Pinus tabuliformis (assembly GCA_031772625.1). NCBI lineage: Eukaryota > Viridiplantae > Streptophyta > Pinopsida > Pinales > Pinaceae > Pinus > Pinus tabuliformis. Next base: position 1,915,627,886 of record CM062818.1, read on the forward strand.
GACGATAGCGCTAGTACGGATTGTGCTCCCACGTACCGTCGCGTCTATATTGGGAGACCCCTATAGGCATATATCTTTTATCCTTAGGAAGCCGTGTCGACCGCCCTACTGATCGCAATGCAGTGAACACAACATTCACGAAGATCGACCGCCCGTACCTTAAAAAGTATTCTGCGGTTTTGCGAAAAGTTTGGCACACCCTCTGCCTAGATCTCCAGAGCAGTTTCTTTTGGCCTTTTTCAGACTCTATAACAGAAAAAGTCCATCCGAGCATTTGTCACTTCGGGCTCGTTAAAACATCGAAGGAGACTAGAGTCATCTTTAGCTTTTTCTCGACTCTTTAAAAGTGAAAAAGCAAGTTGTGTCTAAAGCGTCTAATAAAATTCATTCAATTCGGAAACACCAATTTCCCCTTTTTGTATTTTGGTTGATCGAGTAATCCGCAATCGTGGAAGAAAGTCAATTGAAACCCCGTCGTTCGCGGAGGCTTACGAGTCAACCGTCTTTGTCTCCGGAATCGAAAATAGTACGGACAAAGCGAACTCGTTTAACTGGTTCGAAATCTCCTATCAAATTTAGAAAAAGTGTTCCAACTACATCTGAGATTCTGGTTACTCCAAACATTTCTGGAAACCCTGCCTCTATAGAAGAAGTTCAAGGGCCACAGAGGGACAGTAATACTGATCCTAGTCTGGGGGCAAATACTTGCGTTACTGAACCAGTTACATCTGTAACCGGTTTAGAGAGTCTTGCTCCCCAAACAACTGTCGTTGTCGATTCAACCCCTACTTCGGCACCGGAAATATTTTACGGACCTGACGGTCTTCCTCTTCCACCAGGTTTGATTGCGATAGAGGAAATTGTAGAGGATCCGCAAGCAAGTACTCCAACCCATTTTGGAGTCGGGGTCACTCTATTTCCTTCATCAGAAGTTAATCCACCACAAGTGGAAGTTCCTGTAGAATCGCTAGGCAATCTATTGGATAGACTCAAAATGTCTGAACAACCGTCAACATCTAGGACTGTGTCGAATGACACAGCGACAGCAGAAGCCCCTGCCATCACTCCGACAATGTTTGCCGGCATACCATCTGTCCCGACTAGCTCACAACTGCTAGAAGGAGTCCACCAAGGGACTATTTCGACAGTGTGGTCTGTTCCAGTTTGTTCACCCGGAATAATATCCGGCAACTCTTATGTTGAGACTCGCCAGATTGATCCTTTTGGAGGTCAGTTTGGGCAATCCAGTCCCCAAGGACAATCAATCCCCTTGAGTTCCGGATTGCTACCGTATGGGGGGCAGTATGCCCTTTCATTACCCCCTCCAGGAGGGTATCCATACGGGAGTTCACAACAGTATTCAGGTTATACTGGAATTACATCAAGTGGTTGGGTACCTATGCTACCTCAACAACCAAGGGTTGTATATTCTATGCAACAGTGTGTACCTATGACGAACATCCCGACCACACCGGCTATTGTAACAGTGTCACAAGTTCAAGCGATGCCTGTTGCATGTCAACCTCAGATTTCTCAGGTTGTAATGCAACAGCCCCTTGACCCTGGGTCACAACCGCAATCGCCAACTGGTGGGACGACACAGGTCCAAACGGGTACAATTACCCCACATCTTGGTCCTACGGTTAGTATAGCGCAGCAGAACATGGCTTCACAGTTGTGGCTGGTGCAATACCAACAACCACAATTCCAGCAAGTGTACCAAGGTTCTGAGCAGCAGATCTTTGCGAACAGTGGACAACCGTATATTCAAAATGGTCAAAACCAACCGCTTTACAGTGGTCAAGTCCACCAACCGTATCAGTCATACCAACATCAATTACATTATGCTGGTATGCAAAGGCCCACTGCTCAAGCGATTCCATCGTACCCTGGTTATGCTTCACCTAACCTGAATCAACAGTTACCATTCGTGGCAACTTTAGAGTTACCCGATTTACACCGGTTAACCAACGATCCGATTGCTTATGCCCCTTGGTGGCCAGCGATTCCTCACAAACTTCCATCTGACATTCCTAAATTCAATGGAAATCCAGGTGAAGACCCATCGAATCACGTGATGACTTTTCATCTGTGGTGTTCATCGAACACCCTAAATGATGATTCGATAAGGCTTCGCCTTTTCCAGAGGACGTTAACGGGTCCAGCGGCAAAATGGTATATTGAATTACCTAGAGCCTCGTTCGACAATTTTAGCTCCCTAGCCACGACTTTCTTAACCCATTTTCAATTACCGATAAGGTATGAAACGGGAACAGAAATATTAACCAACTTCAAGCAGACAACTGCCACTCATATATCCGATCATATACATGAGTGGCGTCGTCGTCGTAGGATGGTGAAAACATACGTTCCCGATCAGCTGTTAGCTGAATGGTTTATAAAGTCGTTACTTCCTGCTATAACAGAAGATGTGGCAAAGGGGGGAGTCGTAACAGAGGAGCAAGTTATTGCTCGTGCACAATATCTAGACTTAGTTTATACTCAGTCTGGCACGCTCTACGACAAAATACCTGACGCCCCTAGACCGGAATTCTCAATTCCTCCTCCTCCTAAATCCAATAGTGACTCTCATGCCGGTGATGGCGTGATTGGCACAGCAAACGCGAAATCGATAAAGGCTTCGTCTAAGAAAGCCCGTAAGAATTCGGATCAAAATGCAAAAGAAGAAATTCTTGCTTCGGAAGTAAATGCCGTATCAGCAGATAAAGGCAAAGAAACCAATCAACCAGGAAGCAAGAAGAAGCAAAACAAAGGGAAGAAGAAGAAACAGGGTGAGTCATCTCCTGGAAAAACTTCTTCAAACCCTCCTGGGAAAGGGAAACAAAATTATCCATGTCAAATATGTGATGAGGAGGATCATTATACAAGGAATTGTCCATTCAAAGCTGAGTTGAAGAGGTTCTTTAAAAGTTCACAAACCTCAGCTGTGTTAACTGATCCATTTCCCAACCCAGGTCAAAATCTGGTTGATAGTGGAAATGCTTCCCCGTCGCAAGTGCTTATGTTGTCGGTTTCAAAACAGCAGAATGATGCTTTGATTTCGACAAGGAACAAAGATTACGGGAATCCGCAGCTGTCGAACGACAAAGGTAAAGATCAACCAAGTAGTTCGACAACAACTTCGACAGAAGTTGTACCACCCATCATTCCTGAATTAACAATAAAACCGCCAAAGGGAGTAGTACACAAGTCGACATTTAATCCTCGCGCCAGAGCGGCGCAGCATTATAACATAGTGGAAGATTTGGCCCAATCGCCATCCGCTATGTCGACTCTTGAAGTACTACAAAATTGCCCATCCCAAAGGCAGGCTTTGTTATCAGCTATTGGTGGGGTTGATCCTAAGGATTCCAATCTTGTATCCTTTTGATCACAAAGGATACGATCCTCAGTTACCAGCTCAACTAGCTTTCCTTATTCAAGTGAAAGCCCTCAACAAAACTGTTCACCGAACAATTATTGATGAGGGGGCATCTACATGTATTATGTCGATGAGTTGCTGGAAAACTTTAGGATCTCCAACCTTGTCGCGATCTTCGACGACATTAAAAGCTTTCGACGGAAGGACTTATACCCCGTACGGTATCCTTAATAACTTGAAGGTTGAACTAGGAGGAAAAACAGTAGAAATAGATGTTGAAGTCATCGATGGGAATCTTGACTACAACATCCTACTGGGAAGACCATGGATCTATGCCATGGCAGCTGTTGTGTCGACTTATTTTAGGAAGATCGCATTCCCGTTTGAAGGAGGGATTACGATCGTCGACCAACAAAACTTCCTCCCTAATGGTTCACAAGTTACAGGAAGCATTCCCATGATCCATGGAAGCAACCATTCGCTTCAAGACATCGGAGTAGGCCTACTGAAAGACCCCACATTAATGGGAACTTTCGCACTTCCACCTCCATTCTATATAGGAGAAGTAGCATTCGTAAGAGCCTGCAACATGATATCTTCCACGAAGATCTCAGAAGACGATGTCGAAATGGATCATGCAATGGTTTTGCCCCCAAGCCCTATAGAAATATTGTAGCAATCAATGTTTCAAGCATGGGAGGCGAACCCAAATCAACGCTCGTCAAGCGTTTGGGTAGATAGGTCTAGAGAATATGGTACCCCATTAGATCCTTGGTCGAAAGTGCATGGGACTGACGAAGGAATCTTACAATCAATGTTGATTGAGGGGGCACCATGGAATGATCACCACCATCGTTCCCTTCTTCCAAAATATGAAGAAGATACTCAACATGACCTTTATCACCCTTCAGTTTTTGAATTCCTATCAAATACTGTAAATACGGTGGATTCCGAGCGAAACTTATCCAATATTGAAGAGACTATAGCCATAAATATCTCGACTAAAACAAATGTTGTAGAGAATATTTATGTCGGCAAAGGTTGTTCCCCTTCAGAACTGGAAATATATAACGCTCTTTTTCGCGAATTCAGAGATGTCTTTGCTTGGTCATATGATGAAATGCCAGGCATTGACTCGAGTATCGTTGAACATGAAATTAAAATGTATCCTGATGTCAAACCAGTAAGACAACGGCTTCGGCAGGTGCACCCCAAGAAAGCCGCTGCCATTAAGGCAGAAGTTGAAAAACTTCTCCATGCTGGATTCATCTACCTGGTTCCTCTAACCGATTGGGTATCGAATATTGTCCCTGTTATGAAGAAACAAGGGACAATTAGAGTGTGTGTCGATTATAGGGATGTAAACCAAGCTTGTCCGAAGGACAACTACCCTACACCCTTCATCGACCAGATAATTGATGAATGCGCCGGATGTGAAATCTTTTCATTTATGGATGGATTTTCCGGGTATAATCAAATAAATATCCGCCCACAGGACCAGTCAAAGACTGCATTTATTTGTCCGTGGGGCACATTCGCTTATCGAAAATTACCCTTTGGTTTAAAGAACGCAGGGGCGACGTTTCAGAGGGCAATGAATTATGCCTTCCATGACATCAAGAACATCGTTCAACCATATCTCGACGACCTTCCGGCTCATTCGCGAAAGCGGACTGATCATCCGCAGCATTTAAGAGCGATATTTCTACGTTGCCGACACTACAAGATAAGACTCAATCCGCACAAATGTGTGTTTTGCGTCGGTTCTGGTCGTTTACTTGGCTTTGTAGTCTCTAAGGATGGGATTCGTCTCGATCCTTGCAAGGTTCAGGCAATCATTAATTTGCCTCCACCTTCAAATTTGCTTCAGATTCAGAAACTCCAAGGGAAAGCAAACTTTCTGAGGAGGTTCATTCCAAATTACGCAGAACTTGCTAAAGGTTATACTCGTCTTTTGAAAAAGGATGTACCTTTTGTCTGGGATCAGGTGGCGCAAGCTTCCTTTGATGCTCTGAAAGATTCTCTAGTAAAAGCATCATTAATGTATGCCCTGGACTATCAAAGAGATTTTAACCTGTATCTGGCTGCAGCGGATACAACCATTGCGATGGTTTTAGTTCAAGAAGTCGATGGAATTGAACATCCTATATATTATTTAAGTAAAAACTTAAATGATACAGAAAGTAAATATTCTTATGTTGAAAAACTAGCGCTTGCAGCTGTTCAAGCGATTCAAAGGTTTCGACATTATGTCCTCTTTCGGAAAACTACCATTTTATCAGATTGCAACCCCATGACTTATATACTGTCGCGACAGTTGCTGGGGGGCAAATATTCAAAATGGATAGCGATCCTTCAAGAGTTTGATCTGGAATTTGTAAAATCCAAATCAAAGAAAGCTCTAGTTTTCGCAGAATTATTGTGCGATCTCCCATCGTCGTCCAACGATGAAACATCCGAAGAATCAATCGTGGACGAGAGTTTGTTTCTGATATCTGCAAGCAATGAGTGGTATGGGGATATAATAATTTATCTCCAAACCCAAAATTTCAGGCCTAACACCTCTCACTCAGAACAGAAACGTATACGATACCAAGCTAAAGACTACATGATCGTCGGTGATACGCTTTACCGTCGTGGTATCGATACAGTCCTGAGGAGGTGCCTTACCCATGAAGAGGCCGAAAAAACCCTGAATGAGTGTCATTCAGGCGCGTGTGGGGGGCATCAATCTGGATATGCTACAGCACAGAAAATCTTATGAGCAGGATACTTCTGGCCAACCATGTTCAAAGATTGCATAACCGCAGTCAGAAGTTGCCATGCTTGTCAAATTTTCGATAGCAAAACCAGAAGACCACCCGCACCTTTACAGCCGATAGTTGCTGTTGGGCCTTTCGCCAAGTGGGGCATCGATTTCATGCAATGTAACCCCACCTCGACCGGGGGGCATGGGTATATTATAGTCACTATTGACTATTTTACCAAATGGGCCGAGGCGATGCCTACATTAGATAACACTGGTGAAACAACTGCCCTTTTCTTTTTCAATCATGTAGTCGCCAGGTTCGGCGTACCACAGGCTATAGTTACAGATCATGGATCGCATTTTCGCAATCACATGATGGTCGAATTAGCTGCCAAGCTAGGGCTATCTCACGACAGCTCTACCCCGTATTATCCGCAAGCCAACGGACAAGTTGAAGCAATCAACAAGGTCCTGAAGCGTATGTTGCAAAGGATGATCGGGGTTCATAAAAGAAGGTGGCACCTAATCCTGTACTCAGCCTTGTGGGCTTACCGAACATCGGTAAAGAACGCGACCGGGTTCACACCTTTCCAACTGGTGTATGGCCTGGAAGCAGTCTTGCCAATCCAGTGCGAAATTTCGTCGCTTAAACTCGCAATTGATCTCCTCCCCGGAACTTCGGAAGAAGAGGCTCGTTTCTTGGAATTAATCCAATTGGATGAAACCCGTCGTGATGCCGCTTTGGCTAACGAAGCCCATAAGAAACAAGTCAAGGCGCAGTTCGACAAAAATGTCAAACCCCTTGTCTTCTCAGAAGGTGACTTGGTCTTGCTTTATGACCAAGAATCCGATAAATTGGGAGCAGGTAAATTTAATTCCTTATGGATGGGCCCCTATATTGTTAAACGAGTGTTAGCAAAAGGAGCCTACGAGTTAATGGATTATGACGGAATTCCACTGGCGCAACCCCGTAATGGGTTGTACCTCAAGCGTTACTATGCTTAAATAGTAACCTGTATGCTTTTGTTGTATTTTGTTTTCGCTAAAGTGTTTGTTTTGGTCGAGTAATCCACCTTTTTACATTTATTGCAGATGTCAAACCTTTTGGAGACATGTGTTGGATATGCCGACGGAGCAAGTCGTAGTTTGCGGAACCTATCCTCCGCTGCCTGGGCCATTTTTGATCCAAGCAGCGAGTTAGTAAGTTTCAGAGGTGTGTGTATTGGGCAATCAACGAATAACATCGCTGAGTATAGCACGTTGATAAAACTACTCTCTGATGCCATCACCCGTGGCATACGCCGACTAATCGTCAGGCTAGACTCACAACTCGTAATACTACAACTCAATGGTATATATTCCGTTCGCAATCCAGCTATTTATCACATGTTCCTAAGGGTTAAGATTTTGGAAAGACAATTTGATTCAATTCAATACCAGCATATTTCCAGAAACTTAAACACATTAACCGACTCATTAGCAAACTATGTGTTAGATAGACATTTGCGACATTTATAAAAAGAGACACATCATCAATGATTGTACATATGGATCATATAACTCAACCAGAATAAAACTCGAAAATCAAAATATATATAAGCTGTTTATCGTTCATACATAATGTTCTGTAACCAAGACAAAATCGGTCATATGACCCAAAAACTCAAAAGTGCTAGGGGGCACCCTAGTCTAGTGATGCTCATGATAGCACGTCACGGCCTGTGAGACCATGCGCAAGAGACGAGTCCATCGTCTAGGCACGCCAGTAGTATGTCGCTGCAACAGTAAAGGTAACTCATCAATCCTCACATCAGGAATGCCGAGAGTAAGGCTCTCAACCTGCTCCTGCACAGCTGTAAGGGTATCGGCTACGTCAAGGTCACGGAGAATAACTCTCCCAGCAGTCTCCCATGCTGGGGTAGCAACTGGCGCTCTCGGGCGAACTGCTGGACGAACAGGACCAACATCTGCATGCACACATGAGTTTGATTAAAGTCTTGATAGAATAAAGCACAAGGACATTATAAGTAAGAACAGTAAACAGTAATATGGTCGAAGATTTTACCAATAGTGCCCCACTGTTCGCCATCCCGTAACACCAAATCCGGATCACCTCGGAAATCCATACCCACATATGGATACTCGGAATAGACCATCTCCTGGCGCTCGAACCACCTGAAGGAGGGATCAGTGAAAGTAATCTGAGGTTGACCAACATGCCTAGACATGTGATAGACTCATCTCTGCATGCGTGGCTCGGTCGGAGAAGGCAAGTCGAGTGCAATAGACTGAGGCTGTATCAGTGGTATTTTCTCCAAGGCAAAGGCAGTCAAAATAGAACCAAATCCAAAGTTCTTCAGCTTCTCGTCCTTTACCTTGGTCAATTGACTTTTCATCTGAACAAGTACTGCATCACACCAGTTGAATACTTTTGGTTGGAGACACTCCAAGGCGTGCTGAACATAAGACATGTTGGCAACATGTAGAGATGCGCTATCGGCCATCCTACCAATAGTATACATAATGGACCTGAGAGACCTGTCAGTAATCTCACGGATGACAACCTTTCCGTCTCTGCTCGGCTGGGAACCTTCCCTGCAATACTGGCGGACATAATCTCTCACGGAGTCATTCCCCCGGGCCGAACCTGACAAAGAAATGGGGGCACCCCGCCTTGACAACCCAGTCAAGAAGTAAATGTCTACGATGGTCAAGGGGATGGATTTTCCCCTAATCTGGAATACTTGGTTGATGGGATCCCAAGCATCAAGCATATACTGCAGTAAAGAGATCTGTGCTCTCATGCTAGAGATACGGAAAAACTTCAGCAGGCCACAGTTCCGCAGCGCGTTCACCGTGACAGGGTCATGGAGAGCAATCATATCTTCTTCTTCATGTTCTCGTTCTCGCCATGTAAGGGACATTTTGCTCAAAGATCCCTGCAAAACAAACAAGAGAAAGAGTAAGCTCCTGGATTTGATGAGAAACTGGCAAAATTTCATCAAAAATTGTGTAACAGAACTGTTTTTCTGTGATCAACGCAAGTGACAAGTGTCCTACCTGCGTTGAAGGTCAAACTGCCTTAAGGCAGCTTGACATTCAACGCAGGTTTCGAATGGACTGCCTGCGCTGATGGCAGAGCGCCCTGGCAAAACCCCAGGTGCTCAGAAAGACAAGGAAACAGGCACAGAATGGAAAAATGAAACCATGAAAAGAAAGAGCTAGGGTTTAGCTCCTACCTGGTCCAGACGGCGCCGAGAATCGTCCACAGAATCTCCCGAAATCAGCTGGTGAAAATCAAGGGGGAAGAGGCACCTCCAAAGCTCCAACAAACCAAGTTCAAATGAAATGGTAAAATGAGAGGTAAAAACACTTTTTAAATGCTTTTTACGTAGTTCAAAGCGAAATATTAGGGTTATATTCTCATTTCCATGCAAATGTTATTCATTTCTAACTAAGTTTGATGCAGCAATTGAAGATGCAGTACTATCCTTGAAAAGAGAAAAGCTAGTTATGGTAAAAAATCAAAATTTGACTATATAAACGAGCAGTTTTAGCATAAATTTCATGCTCGTTAAAAAATAAACTCAAGATTCGAGCAGTTTTAGCATAAAGTTCATGCTTGTTAAAAAATAAACGCAAGATCCGAGCAGTTTTAGCACATAGTTCATGCTCGTTAAAAAATAAACATAAGATTCGAGCAGTTTTAACGCGGAATTTATGCTCGTTAAAAAATAGAAAAGCGATTGTGAGCAAGAGTTTCCTCCAGAGTTCAAGCTCATTAAAAAATGAACCTACCCCGGTAAATAGCCACTATGAATGTAATATCATCAGCCGTTAAAGCCTTGGTCGTATTTGCACCTGCCACCTCCACTTTTCATTTGGCCGATCGTTCACCTCCATATGATTGTTTACCCATTTTGAGGAACAGCTGCGAAGAGTGATTTCACCTAGCCATCCTTGTGACACTGCCGTGATTGGAAAATTCCAACCTGTACCTGGAATCTGCTGCTACCCCTGTTTATCACTCGTTCCTCAAAAGACGAGTCTTCTTTAAGCTCTTTTCAACTGACTCGTAAAATATGAAAAGATTTCCGAGTTTTGGCCTTCCAGCTCGTTAAAGGATAGGAAGAGCTATCCCTCCTCTAGATTTTAATCTTTTTGGACCTGAGGGATTATTGCACAAAAAGGTCGAGCGCTTGTTTTATTCGGCTCGTTAAAATTATCGAAAACTCATCCCTTCTGTATTGTTTTATACTTTTTCGGACTTAAGGGATTAGATGACGAAAAATGAATTTTGGAGTTGACTTTATGTACCTTTTCAGACTCCCTAAAAATGAAAAGGACCGAGTTATCCTTGTCGTTAGACTCGTTAAAATGGTTAAATAGCGACAAACTTGTCTTTAGACGAGAACGAGTTTCACTATTGCTAGGCTCATTAAAACATAGCGATGGGCTTGCCCGAAGGGCAAGTTATAGAACAAGCATATGTTATCCTCCTCAAGCTTGACAAAAATAAAGAGGTACTAGTCAGCAATGACTGGGGAAAATTGGGAGAAAATCGAGAAAACTTTGATGGTAGCAGGTCGCTCTTGAACATGACACTTTTCCTCCATACCACAATCGGGTTGGGTTGTTTCATTCACCGGTCACATCACCATGGTCTCGCCATACCATCCATATTTGGGGTAATGCTTCCAATCCATCGCATCAGTGTCGCCATATGTTCAAGAGAAGTCGTTCAGAAAGAGTCAACCGGGTCCCATCCACTGCCATACATTATCCTTCATCCATTCATGACTGCCACCCTGAATCATATGTCACAGATCGTTTTCACCTCCATTAAAATCATTAGCTCCGTTCCGTGTCACTGATGTGGGATTCATCAAGGCCCTCCTTTGACGGATCGCTTCTTGTCGACATCAGCTCATTATCCAAGAAGTTGATCTAGGAACAACCCCTTCAGTACTTTGAAGCTTGCATGCCTCAATGGCAAGTTTCTCACTTCCAGCGACAGGTATACATCAATGACCTTCGACCAGAAGATTTTGCGTGGTGTTCGACGCCAAGTCCTTTATTCACACCACGTGAATTGTACTGCAGTACCTTGAGGGTCATTATCATTATCGGTGATTCCTCTCGCGCTTGTTAACGGTTTACATCATTGACCGGTAATCAAGCGATGTCTTTCCATGTTCGACTTCAGCGCAATTCTCACATGGATCGACTTGTACTTAGAGTGAAGATCGAACGAGTTTGAAGACCCCGGATCTAGTTTCATCCATCTGGGCTGCGATATATATTCAGGAAAGATAAAGACATTTGACATGTACATCATTGCAGCAGATGATCATCCTACTCAAAGGATGATAATTTCGCCAAAATTATCAGTCTACCATCAGACGATCGTCTGTTCTATGTACAAAAATGAATTTATAAAGCTGAGCATGGGAATGCCCACCTCAGCTAGATCATGAAAGCAGTATGAATCATAATGTATTGTATTGTATCTTATTACAGGTCTCCTCCCAGCAAATGGATGAACTTCGGACCCTCCTGGATAAAGAATTTCACCCGATAAACGGCCTCATACTTTAGGGGGCAACTGTTATAGACATTTTTGTGCCTTGTAGCCTCGAGCATGAAATGTCCATAATCTAAGGGATCCAAAGTCCCTAAACATGTTGTTCCTACCCCTAGAGGAACAAGGCAAACCAACCACAGCAATTCACAGAAGTTCTCCACTTGAAAACACTAAAAAACAAGCCAATTCTGGATCATGTCAACTGCTCCACTGAGCATCTGCGCTGAATGTCAACTGCTCCACTGTCTACCTGCGTTGAATGTCAACTCCAACAAAGTCTACCTGCGCTGAGCGTAATTGGACAAGTGGCAGGCTCATTCCTCAATGTGTCAATGCCCAGGAAGCTTCCAAAATGACACTTGCATCAAGGAATTCGACTGGTGATGAGTAAGAGGTTCCAAATCTCCAAGTGGAAGGAAGAACCTCCAAGTGGACTCAAGAACTGAGAGAGGAAGAGGACATTAGTCCGATCTCAAGCTGACTCATCCTCTCTCCAAAATAACTATATATAGATCTCTCCTGCATGGGATCTAGGGGGCTGGAATTTTGTTATTGCAAAGAATTGCTGTTGGTTTGAGACTAGAAACATTGGGTGCTTAATGCTTTGAAGGGAGCTGAAGAAGGAATTCCATTCTGCTGGGAAGGAGATGCTGGATTGGAGCCCTCTGGGTTGTATCTCTTCCTGAACCTTGTTATCAATCAATAAAGCTATCTTGGTTTTCTCCTATATACTGGTGTATTTGTATGATTGCGTTAGTGTATTTGATTTACTTCTAATCCTGAATCATCTATGAATATGAATATATGCCTTTGTGTTGTGTTCTTCTCTTGTCGCAAGTAGCTGTTCTCTTGTCACAGGTAGTTGTTCTCTTGTGATCTCGTGGGAATCAAGTAGTTGTTCTCTTGAGCAAGCGAGGAGGCAAGTAGCTGTGAACACCCAAAGAGAAGAGGATCTAGATCGAGGGACAAATGGAATACAACGATAAGTCTATCGATCTCCCCTCTTTCACATTTCATAAAGGAAGAAACCAGAATTGTTGTATCTGTTTGTTGCTAAGGTACTGTCACACCTTAGGTGGATAGGATCATCCTGCATAGGCATTTTTCCCCACAACATTTAGGTTGAGATGTGCCCCCTGATATTATTTCAGATTGAGATGTTCTCTCTGACATTATAGAGGGTGGTAGTTAATGCTGCCCGATGATTCTTCTTCTTTAGATTCGAGAATGCTTCAGTGGATGAGTAGAGATGGGAGTTAATGATATGACGAGATATGATGGGAGGCCTTATATTATTAAGAAGCATCAGAGTTACAAGAAACTTTAAAAAGATGACCCTTATACCTCCAACTCGGATGATGGCCTAAAATGGAGAGCTCAGCTAGAAAACTGGACTGCGTGGATGGATTCCTAGCATGAAAATGTACAAAATTGACTATAAAATTGACCAATTCTGACACTGTCACCTCTGGCCCTTTAAGAGAATATTTTCAGCATCTCCTTGATACACTCACTCAAGGTTCCACACGTAAGGGTCACTCGTGGTTCCACAGGTCGGCCCTCTACCTCTCCTCTGGTCCGCTAGGTAAATGAGAAGGTTTATATATAAAGTTGGGCGACAGACTTACTAAACCAAGGTCATTAACCTGTGGGTAGTCATTGCCAGATTTGGTGGGGGCAAGTAGAGTTCAAACCCCACCCACCCCATGCATATAGTATTCGTTTTAATTTAATGCATTGGTGGTTTAACTTTGGGTTGATGGTTATAACATATATCGTGACATGTCTTATTGGGCAAACAATTAATGCTTAATGGAGTTACCCAATGGGGGTCAACCCATGTGGGCCAGGTGGGATCAACCCCCACCAACTTCCCATATGATAGTGACCACCGAGGTTGGGAAGATCCATCGAGGGTGGCCTACCCACCCATACCATGTTTTTATTTACAATATAATAGCATTGAGACTTGGGGGTGGTGAGGTTGGCAAACCGCCACCCAAAATATTATTTCTTTTGTTTTTTATAATCAACTAGTTCAATTTTTTCCGCCAAAAAATAAGGGACATTAGGCAAACTAAGTAGGTGACAAATTTTCCCATCCAGTGGCCAGATTCTGTGCGTCAGGTTGCTGCTAAATTGTTGCCTCCTTAAGCTTGCCACTTCGACAAGTTTGACCCAAAATTTGACTAGCTATAACTTGAGCATATGAACTCAGATTTTGGTGTTATTCACACCATTGGAGTCAAGATGACGAGTAATATGATCTAGTCCTAGTTTGACTTCCATCTAATGACTTTAATTTTTGAGCTATTTTCAAGGCCACTTCTACCTATAGATCCTCCCGGATCATTCCTACCCACTAAGAATCTTTTGGTCCTCCAAAAGCATGAACACATCCTGCATAGTTCTTGTGTCTTCGTCAAGCCACACTTTCAACAGAGATATAGATGGGGCATGGGAGCGGGTAGAAGAGAGAGAGAGAGAGAGAGAGAGAGAAGGGGAAGATATAGAGAGGGAAAGGAAGAGGGAGAGATAGATGGATAGATAGATATATATGGGAAGAGAGAAAGAGAGCGTAACTTATGTTTAGGGGGTTGAGATAGAGAGACAAATAAGGAGAGATGGATGGAGGTATAAATATAGATGGTAGGGGGAGAGAGGAAAGAAGAGAAATATAGAGAAAGTTAGCAAGAGGCAGATAGAGTGAGACGGGGAAGAGAGGGAGGGGGAGAGAGGGAAGGAGAGGGGGAGGTAGATAGACACAGAATGGAAGGTAGAGAGAGAGGGAAGAAGAAAGAGTCTCACAGAGACAAATATAAACATAGAAGTTAAAACTAGAAAGTCATGAATATTTTAGATTTTCACTAAAGTAGATGTATTAATTTCAATGTAGTTGTTGATTTCTAATCCTATTTGATCACATACACTATATGCATTGATTTCAATGTAGATGTCGATTTATAATTCTATTTAGTACCTTACACTAGATGCATTAATTTCAATTCGATGTTGATTTCTACTCCTATTTGATTGCTTGCACAGGATCCATTGGTTTCAGTGTTGATATTGATTTCTAATCCTATTTGATCACTTGCACTAGATGCATTGATTTCAGTGTAGATGTCGATTTCTAATCATATTTAATACCTTACACTAGATGCATTGATTTCAGCTTCGATGTTGATTTCTACTCATATTTGATTACTTGCATTAAATGCATTGGCTTCAATGTATATATTTATTTCTACTCCTTTTTGATTGCTTGCACAGGATGCATTGTCCTTAGTGAGGATATTAATTTCTAATCATATTTAATCGCCTACACTAGATGCGTTGATTCTAGTGTAGATGTTGATTTCTAATCACATTTAATACCTTACACTAGATGCATTGATTTCAATGTAGATGTTGATTTCTACTCATATTTGATTGCTTGCATTAGATGCATTGGTTTCAATGTAGATATTTATTTCTAATCCTATTTTATCTCTTTCACTAGATGCATTGATTACAGTATAGATGCTAATTTCTAATGCTACTTTATTGTTTGTACTACATGCATTGATTTTAGTGTAGATGTTGATTTCTGATTTGATGCAACAACATGTATGATGTACATTAATTTCAAAGTAATTAGATTAATAATGTGCATTGATTTCAATGTAAGCACATATCTACCTCCTCCATCTATATCTTTATCTCCCAGTGTCTCTCCCTCTCTATATCTCTATCCCAGCCCCTAAACATACACACACTCTCTATATCTATCTATCTCTCTCACCCTTCCTCCCTTTCCCTTCCCTCTCTCTCTCTTCCCCTTCTCTCTCTCCATAAATATATCTCTTCTTCCCTTCTTGCCTTTGCCTCTCTCTTCTTTCCTCTCCTCCCCCATATATATATCTATCTCCCCTTATCTCTCCTTCTCACCCCCAAGACACACACACTCTCTCTCAACGTAACCACATAGAAATTATTCAACCATAACTACAATACTTGAATTTTCATCCTAAATAAAATGTTTGTTACCCCAAATGTTTTCTTCTTGAAACTATAAACTATTTATAATTGGCTGCATTCTTATTAATCCTATTTTCCATCATTCAACATTGTTAATTACTTTGCATTCAAAAACAATAATAGAAAATAATTACCATTGAAAATTATTTGGGGTTTAACACTCCATAAGTTACAATGACTGAATTTGGAGAAAACTCCAATTAATATTGGAGAGCAATAGAGACAAGGTATGTTGTTTACTACAGTAGCTCGAGTTAAATATTTGAATGGTCAATTATTCCAGCTACTCTTTTCATATGATCGATATGAGAAAATGGAAAAACTAATAGGTGTGATAATAGGAACAGTAGAAGAAAATAGTTTCAGATTGATTGCAATGAAGATTGTTTGTAATTGACTATATTCTTAGTATTCACATTTTCTATCTATCAAAATTGTTACATTGACACTTTGCACTCATAATTTGTATTTCATCATTTTTCATCATTTAAGTTACTAACAGTTTCTTTCATTTCAACAAACCGAGGTAACAAAGCAATTTTTAAATTAAATTGACCAAATTAATCTTAGACATATTTAGCATATTTAAAATGATCAAAATAATTAGATGTTCAGCAAATTTTGTATGACTGCACATGACTGAAACCAGCCTAGATCCATCTTAACACTGGATCTATCAAGTGCCGAGAGGGATCAAATCTCTCGAGGTGCAAACCTTTCCTCAAATTTTGAACTAAAAAAATAGGTTTGCACCTTGAGAGATTTGATCCCTCTCGGTGCTTGATAGATCCGGTGTTAAGATGGATCTAGGTTGGTTATAATTGAAAATCTTGAAAATTTAATTTATAAAAAAAATAATTGTAGTAACATTATAATAATTTTATAATAAAATAATGGCATTTGATAAGAGTGTTATTATAACTAGAACAAACAAACTTAAAACAATGTTTAATATATTCTCAATCTTCACATCTAATGGCAGTGGAAAAAAACCTCAAAATTTAGTTTGTAAAAATAAATTGAAGTCATAGTAATATAATAATAATTTTATAATAAAATAATGGCATTATCAAACTTAAAACAATGTTTATTAAATTCTTAATCTTCACATCTAATAGCAGTAGAAAAAGACTTCAAAATTTAATTGATAAAAATAAATTGAAATCATACTAATATTATAATAATTTTATAATGGAATAATGACATTTGATAAGAGTGTTATTTTAATATTATAATTTTATAATGGAATAATGACATTTGATAAGAGTGTTATTTTAATATTATAATAATTTTATAATAGAATAATGACATTTGATAAAAGTGTTATTTGAGTATTATAATAATTTTATAATAGAATAATGACATTTGATAAGAATGTTATTTTAGTGATTCAATCTCCCTCCATAATTTTAGTTGAAAATTACTTTAAAATTTAATTTATAAAAGCAAATTTAAATAATACTAATATTAAATAATTATCTAATAAAATAATAATATTTGATGCAAAAGTATTTATTGAAAAATATTTTAAAATTTAATTTATAAAAATAAGATTTAATCCTATTAATATTATAATAATTTTATAATAAAATAACCACATTTAAATAATTTTATAATAAAATAACAACATTTGAGAAGAGTCTCATGCTAGACAATGTCCAATAAATTTTGGATCTCCACATTCAATTATATAGATAAAAATAAATATAAAATTTAATTTATAATAATAAATTTAAATCATATTAATATTAAAATAATTTTGTAATAATTTTGTAATAGAGTGTTGACATTTGATAAGAGTCCTATTTTAACTAGGCCAGATGAGCTAAAACAATGACGAATAAACTCACAATTTCTACATGCCATTCTAATTGAAAAAGCTTCAAAACCTAATCTATAAAAATAAATTTAACTTATATTAATATCATAATAGTATAATTACATAAATTCACGACATTCTAGTTGAAAAAACTACAAAATCTAATTTATAGAAGTAAATTTAACTTATATTAATATCATAATAGTATAAGTACATTCAATAAGAGTATTATTCTAGTGAGACCAGCTTGAAACAGTGTCCAATAAATTCTCAATTTCCACGTCTATTAGTTGATAGCATATTCATACGTTTTACTGCGGCATGCGAAAGCCATCCCCTTAAGTTTTTTATGAAGAGATAGAAATTGCAGATGATATAGTGTTTCGTCACAACCCTCAGATACGGTTAATGTAAAACAGGAACTCCTTGTGGAATGATGGACAACCAGATTAGAAAGAAGAATCTTCATTTTCTACTGTTTCCCTGGCTGGTGCCGAGCCACATTAATCCCTTTCTACAGCTCTCGAAGGCTCTTGCAATCAATGGCCACACAGTCTCCTTTCTCTCCACTCCCGTTAACATCTCCAGAATCAGACCTTCCCTGCAACTTCAGGAGTGGCCGGGCCGGATCAATCTGCTTGAACTGCCATTACTACCCACGGAAGGCCTGACTCCAGGGGCGGAATGCATGGAAAACATCCCCATAGAAATGGCGTTTGCACTCCAAAAAGCCATAGACAGCTTGGAGAAGCCGTTTGGAAGTCTCCTCAGGTAACTCTCGCCTGACTACGTTGTTCATGACTTCGCACAGTATTGGACACAGAATGTCGCTGCTGTGATACGCTTACCGTCCATCTATTTCACGGTGTATTCGCCGGCGATCTGTGGTCATTCCCTCCTCCCTTCCAGGTTATTGAACAAGGAGATAACCACCGAAGAGTTGGCGGCTTCACCGCCCGGATTTCCGTGTTCGGCGATCTCGTTTAGGCTGTACGAGGTGCGGGATATGTTAGGTATGCACGTAGGAATACCCAGTACTGTTACTCTGCCATATCGTCTCGTTAAATTTCTGCAAGGATGCGTGGCCATGATCGTGAAATCCTGCTTTGAGGAGGATGATAAGTATATCCGTTATTTCCAGGAGACTATCGGAGTTCCCGTGCTCTCTGTGGGCCCACTCATGCTCGTCTCTAAGCCATACCTGGACAACTGCGAGGGCTCCGACCTGTTGGATTGGCTGGACCTGTAGAGGCCATCATCTGTGTTGTTTGTGTCGTTTGGCAGCAAGACTTTTTTGTCGAGAGAACAAGCCCACTGGGTTTGGAGGCGAGCGGGCTCCCATTCCTATGCTTGCTGTGTGTTCCTCACTTCTTGGACAACGCCTGGGAATATTCCCTGGAGCTCCTTCCCGAAGGTTTTGAGACTAAAACATAGGACCAGGGTTTGGTAGTCTGGGGTTGGGTGCCGCAGGTTCGGATCGTCTCTCACCCGTCGGTGGGTGCGTGTCTGAGCCACAATGGGTGGAGCTCTGCCATGGAGGCGCTGACCATTGGAGTGCCTCTCGTACTGTTGCCTGTAAAACTTGATCAGAGCTTGAATGCTCGGAAAATAGCGTCTGAACTGAAGTTTGGGATTGAGGTTGAGCGGGGAGACGACGACTCTTTTCTCAGCGAAAACATAGTTGCAGCACTGCGAATGGTAATGGAGAAAGTTGCAAGAAAGTAGAGAGAATTATCAAGCATTACGTGTAAGCCATAAGGAAATGATCGTTGCAAAGGAGAGATGTGTGATAAATAATTGCACCATATTTATCTTTACTCTTTGTAGTTTCTATACCTAGCCCTTTCTGTTAAATTATGTTATTAGTCCCTGCCTTTGGCATATCAGGGACTATTGTGATCCATAGATTGTTGACTTTCTATTAAATCACTTTGACCAAACAATATATTCCCGTACATTTCAGGTTTAAACTAATGTTTTAAATAAAATATTCTTCTCAACAAACTTTTATCCAATGTTTTTGTTTCGACCTCTTATTGCCGGCTCGACTGTATACTTTTCTCAAAACTTAGGATAAAGAGTTTGGGGCTCGACTGTGTACTTTTCTTAAAACTTAGGATAAGCAGTTTGGCAGGCTCGACTCTATGCTTTTCCTAAAACTTTGGATAACTAGTTCGAGGTATGGCTGTATACGGTAAGAGACACACATAGATTGCATGCAGTCTAGGTGTCTAGGTGTCTGTGCTCTCAGTCAGCTTCTTCTTGCCATTTATCACTTCACAACAACGTGTTCAGTCACCCTGCCTCGTCTTCATTCATCTTCATTCACAACAATGTGTTTAGTCCTCATGCCCCTCTTCATCCCCTTGAAAACACATTGATCTTCAAACGGGTGGTCTACTGGTGCTAGTTCTTTAACTGGATCTGAGCAAGTCTACTTACTGGTGACCTTTCTATTATCGACTCTTACATCAAAGTAAGTTCAGCAACTCTTACCTCTATTTTTTTTCAGCTGCTACATCAAAGTGAGTTCATCAAGATAAGCTACACAATCTGTTGATGCTTCGTGTTTCACCGTTGCCCCTGCAATCAGAGTAGTAAGTTTCACTAGCAGAGTAGTAGCACAAAAAGCTGATAAAACATTGATTTGATGTTGATTTTGTTTGTTCTGTGATCTCCTGATTTCATGACTCTCTGTGGCAAGCCAAAGTACTAAACTGATAGCCAACTCCACTGATGATTATATTTTTTTCCTCTAAGCCTAATTCCACTATCCTTAGACAGCTTTGCTTCTGAAGAAGCCAATTGGGATTGCAGCTCTGCTATTTTTACCGTAAGTCAATGATTACTCCTAAAGAACCATGGACAGGATCTCGAAGTCTCTAGTTTGCTTTGTACACCATGCTCCTTACTGTATCACGTCTATGCTCGGCCGAAAGATCCTATAACAGATCATCACAACATCAGACTATCTTTATGTATTTGGGCAAGGTAATAATTAAGATTAATAAGTTTGAATGAAAAAAATGCTCTAAATTTTTCTGAGAATCTCTGAGTATCTCTTATCTATGTAAATAATAAATCGAAAGGCAAAATGATCTTTGTTTCACTTCCAACCATACCTAAAGATTGAAGGCTCCATCATGAGACCAACTTTTCTATTTCTTCATTTAACTAACCAAAATCTATTTGTTGTAATCCTGACATTAATTTTGTCATTGGAATAATACATGTCATACTTCTCAGATTTAGTTGGTTCGAAGTTTATTCCAAATTTGTCCCATAACACCAATATTTTTGAACTTCAAATAGGTAGTAAAAGCAATCAATCTGTAATAAAATTGCATTAATTTAATGAAATTGTCATTCCCAAAACTTCTATTTACTAACAAGAACATTCGGGGATCGTCGTGTGGCAAGAAAAGTGTGAACACACATCTGTCTGAACATTTCTTTCTCTGGATCTTGCAACCAATGCAAGGAGATATCAGTGTTGTGAAAGCAGAGTTGTGTCAGTTTCTCACAGGATGGAATTCGCTGTGTATAGTCGCAGTTTTCTTAAACAGGATGGAATCTAGCGAAATTAGAAGAAACTTAATGCAACAAACTATGAAAAACATGATAATAAAAGAAAATAGAGTCTGTATCCATAGGTTGGTTGATTAGGGAAGAAGAAAAGCCCAGTTGGGCATAAGCAGTGAAAAGGAAAGGCGCACTTTATAGTAACAGAATGAGGTGATATCATAGATCTACATTGCTTACCTGAGAAAACGTAAGTGATATGGGAAATACTAGCATCTCTCCTCATCCTAGACTGCGTCATGCTTTGGCTTCTTCCCTGGAATTTTGTCACCAACACCTTCTCGTCTTCCACATAAACTTGAATTTCAGACTTGGTCAGGCCTAGAACGTCGGCATAGAACACTTAATCCTTGTGTGTTTCTTTAATGTCCATTGTTGCAGGTTCCACTCCCTTTTTCTCCTCATGGCGTTGGTCATATGACCGCCTGAATGGAATTGTGATCTTCTCCAGTTCTTCCTAGAAGTGCAGTAGTGGGCTCATGGCCAGAGCGAAATTGATCTTCAAATCCAGAAACGTACCAGAAGTTCCAAATAATCATAATGTTTACTGTTTACCAACATTACATTCATCCATCAATGTTTATGAGAAGCCCTCCTGGAATAGTAGGGTACTTAGAGGTTTGATGGGCTCATGGCCAGAGTGAAATTGATCTTCAAATCCAAAAACGTACCAGAAGTTCCAAATAATCATAATGTTTACTGTTTACCAACATTACATTCATCCATCAATGTTTATGAGAAGCCCTCCTGGAACAGTAGGGTACTTAGAGGTTTGATGGAAACTAGAACACTTCAAAAGTCAGATTACTACCTTCCATAGTAAACCAGAGCTGAGTGCCTGCACAAAACAGCAACCTAACATACAAAGCAGTAACATAACATAAAACTTGTAGCAAATATTAACAGGGAACAATTCCAAAAAACATCGCTTGGATTTTACACAGCTTTTTTTTTCCCATGTTCTTGTGCTTATTTAATCTGAAACTTTGAAACAATCTAAAAACCATAAATATGCTCATCTAGACTGGCCTGTGCTAACAAGCAATGTAGGAAACAAGATTTGATATTCGTAGGAAACAAGATTTGATATTTGGTAATTTGTGATACCAAGCAACACAGGAAACCAACACTGAAGAATAAGAATTTTTTTAAAGTGAGGTCAAATGGATGAAACGTGGACTGCTTGGAGACCAGATGATTATTTAAGAGGCACTTGTAATGCATGAAGGTATAATTTATTCATATTTTCCAGGTTGCATGCGAGAGCCTCAACGACACTTCAGAAACTAATTTTTTTTTGTTAATTTTGATTAATATTATTATCATACGCTTATAGCCTTTTTTTTATTATTATTGGCTTTCGATTTATTTCATCAAATCGTCTCTGTTAAACATATGCAACACTTATAAAACAATTTATATTCCATAATTTATAAATGGAAGTTTAACCCAATCAATATTAAAAAATTTCAGCAACTTTTTGGTGTATAATAATTTTATAGCTCTTTTGAATACTCGTGCATCTGGTTACAGTTCATCTCGAAACACCTTCTTCTATCATCAGTGACAGAAATTTGAATTTTCTTATACATGCATGCAATGCAAGTGTCCGTGCCATGAGGTAATATGAACAAATGTTGAAGTCTGTTCGAACCGTGTTGGTGACATCTGGTAAACATGCATGTTGATGTATTTCACTGTGGACGAGTGCTTGACAGATGGGCCCACTTAGTGTTGTAGTTGTGCACCTATGTGGGTATGGTACGATGTGTCTAAAACATGATGTCGTGCGATCTAAAATATCTTTAAAGAAATCAAAAATTTTAAATTTTTTGAAGTAGCTTAATTATTCCTGAGGCGTTCAAATACTTAAACAAATATGGCAGGGCCATCTGAAAAATAAGTCCAACTTGTAATTGAATTTCAACTTTCAACTTCACTGCAAAAATATTATAATCCCTTTCTCCTTTTTGGGTCATTAGATAGGGAGAAAGCACAGTATCTATATATTATATACTTTCATCGACAGAAATTTGAATTTTCTTATATATGCATGCAATGCAAGTGTCTGCGCCATGAGGTAATATGAACAAATGTTGAAGTCTGTTCAAACCGTGTTGGCGACGACTCATACTCTTCTTTCATTTTACATTAATGATTTTAAATGCGCTTTCCCATGCAGGTTGGATTCCTGAATTCCTGAATGGTCTGTGAAGCATTATTTTGTTGTAGCCAACTTTACTGTCCCAGTGAAGCACAATACAATTTATCGAAGTCTGTGATTAGAAAGTATGTCCGCCTTGCAACTACTTCAAGCTACAGATGCTTCTAAGTTATAACACATAATATATACTTGTCTCGATCTCCTGTCATTTGGCAAAGACTACAGTTGCTTGCAATCCTTGTTGCAGATGTTATTACATTACAATATAATACCAAGATTTAAAAAAAAAATACCCATTTCTATTAAAATGAAAGAAAAGTGGTTAGTAATTATGTGAGAGACATACTCCATACACTATACTGCTTGCAAGTAACGCCCGTTTTCTTCTTGTAGAATAACCTGCTCAATGAGATCATTTTGTGAACAATATAAAGTTAATATATCGTGGAAAAGACCATATAAGTTAGAGAGAACTGACAAAAATACCATGAAGTTAACTTAGTGAAAAAAACATAAATTCGTATATACATGGAACTACTAAATTTTCCCATCCTCTGCATTGGGAGCAATGTCTTGGAATAACTGAACAACGTTTCTTCCATAGATCTTGCTGAGGATAGTATAACAATGTAAGATTTCACTCGTATGGCAAAAGAAAAAATCTCTATCGAGTCAGCGAGGTATTTTTTTAATGAACAATTGATCTTCCAATGAGTATTAGAAAAAGATATGAAAAAGAAAGTATTATTAGAAGACAAACTTGCACAATCACATGAATAAATGTGGTTGATATACGTCACCTATATCAAATAGAAATCACATGTACAACCACATTTATCAGCGTATATCAAACACTTGTATAACCATGTTAGTAAATGTGGTTGATATACTCCGATACAAGTGTATGGTAAGAATTTAATATTAATATTGATATTAATTAATATATAAATAGAATAATTACATTATAATAATAATTATATTATTATTATTAATATATTATAATTAATATTATTGTTTTATAATTATAATATATTAATATTACTATATTATAATATTATAATTAATATATGTGATTAATATTTCTTAAACACTACTTCGTTTTACACCCACCTTGAGATATTGTTTTCAAATTAAAATTAGTTATTTCTTTTAAAATTGAAATTAGTTATTTCTTTGTTTCGATGTTGGCAACACTTTCTATACGTAACCATGATGCAAGAGGTTGGTGAAAACAAGGTGAAGTCTTCAAAATAGAATATTGGTTACTTTAGAACCAATCAGGTGCTTTCAGCAGATTCTATTCGTGGCTCACTTTACACGGAGGGTCCCCACATTTTATTTAAAACTTTGGTCCCACGTTGACTTTCGCTTTATAAACAACGCTTCAATCCACACCGTAGATCTCTTCACTATCAGATCCAACGGTCAACACTCAACCCAATCAACAAAACCCATCAGGATCACTCTGCACCGTAGATCTCTTCTCTCTAGATCCAATGGTCCTGACTCAACCCAATTAACAAAACAGTCCGTTGATCCTCCACCATCGATCAACTGTGCACTAGATCCAACGATTCACAAGGATATCGAGTGAACCACTTGCACAGAGAATATCTTCCCGATAAGGCAGTTTTCTCTCTCCACCAAGTGCTACGTGTCACTTGGTTAGTGGAATTAGGTGACTCCCCCAAAATACCACTTACAACTCTTTGTCCGCCCGATAACCAACTTCACTATTTAAAACCCACCTTTCAGATATAACCACGTGCATTAACTCAATACTTAAGCAGAGCGCTTAATCAAGGGTTTTAGCGTTTAATCGCAAAATTAACCCTTAACACAAAATGACCACGATTTATGAGAAAATACATTAAAACTAAGATTTTCATTTAAGGCGTGAAAATAAAGGAAATACCCAGTTAACTGTCTGAACACAGATACACAGAGTAAACGAGAGTCCACACCAGGAATACTACAAATACACGCTGAATCAATTTCATTAATATAATATCTGTTACAGAGTCTTGGCCCTCTCAGTTCAATTACAACAATATATTGACCTATGTCTCAATCTCAAACCTTGTCTAACATTCAAACTCTCGCCTCTCACTCAAACCTCTATCATCTCAGCTCAGCTAATCTTTTTCCATTACATTTTTCTTTCTTTTATGAGTCAAACTTTATTCTAACTGCACTAACAACTCAATCTCTATATTGATCAATCTAATAATCAAATCTCTATCTTTAAGCTCTATTACACACCTATGCTAACTTAGTCTTAGTCTAAAATAAGACAATTTCCTAACTATTACAATAATGAAGTAAAACTCATCTTCAAGAGATCCAACCCTCTCTACTAAAATTGACTTTTTGACCACTCAGGTCATGAAATTCAACTCTTTTAGCCACAAGATGTGAACAAACAATCACATTGCTGGCTAGGTCCAGATGCTCCTGCGTCAGACTCCCAGGGAAGAAAAGAATAGTCCCTCAGACTTTTAGGGTTTACTCCATACTTCTGCAACCCTACTACTGTCAACCAACTAGCATCCTCCACTGGTTGTCCTTTCCATTTGACTAGACATTGAAAATAAACATGTCCTCTAGTTCTTTTGGTTACTCTTTTTTCCAAAACAACTTCCACCTCTTTCTTAACAGTCTTTGGCATTTGTTCTTCCCAATTCAAAGTTTGAACTTCATCTTCTGTAGTCTACTGTAGCTCTGTCTCTGTCTCTTTGTATGGATACAAATCTGCAACATTGAAGATAGGTGATATCCCAATCCCTTCTGGCAATTCAATTTCATAAGCATTATTTGAAAAAATTCTTATAATTCTACATGGTCCTATATTTTTCATTTTCAATTTATTGTAAGTCTTAGCAGGAAATCTTTCTTTTCTCAAATACACCATCACTAAATCTCCCACTTGGAATCCTTCTCTCTTCTTTTCATATCTATTCTCTGTTTGTATTTTCCACTACTTTCCTGCAATCTTCCTTTGGCATCTTCCTGTAGTCTATGCATCTACTCTGCAAACTCTTCAGCTTTTGCACTTTTTATCTCTTGTTTACCCAAATCTCTAAGCTCATACACACCTCTTGGATTCATCCCAAAAACAATCTGAAATGGACTCATTCCAGTACTTTGGTTTGGAGTGTCATTATAAGCAAACTCAACCTGAGCTAGTGCTAAATCCCACTGTTTATGACTTTGATACACTAAAATTCTCAATATTTTCCCCAAGCTTCTATTTACTACCTTGCTATTTCCATCTGTTTGAGGATGGTATGCTGAACTAAAACTAAGGTTAGCTCCTAGTTTCTTCCAAAGATTTCTCCAAAAATTCCATCCAAACTTCGTATCTCTATCAAACACAATACTTACAGGAAATCCATGTAATCTTACAATTTTTGAAAAAAATAGATTAGCAATATGTGTTGCATCACTAGTCTTCTTACATGCAATGAAATGTTCCATTTTAGAAAGTCTATCTACCGCAACATAAATAGAATCATTCCCCCTTTGAGTTTTAGGTAAGCCCAAAACAAAATCCATGCTAACTGCATCCCATGATCGGTTTGGTATTGGCAATGGCTGGTACAATCCTGTATTCTGGCTTCTCCCTTTAGCATACTGACATATCCTGCACTTCTCAACAAATATATTAACATCAGTCTGCATCTTTGGCCAATAGTAAAAAGCATTTACCTATGCAAAGGTTTTGTCTTGTCCAAAGTGACCAGATAATCCTCCACTATGTTTCTCCTTTATTATGTTTTCCCTCATAGAACATTTGGGAATGCATAACTTGTTACCTTTAAACAATAAACCTCCTTGGATAAGATAATCTAAGCACTGACTTTTGTTATGAACTATTGTATTTTGAGCTGCTGTATAGATATCTTTGAAATCTGCATCATCTTTATACATTTCAACCATTTCTTCAAATCCTACAACACCAACTTTGAATTCTTGCACAATAAAATTTACCCTACTTAAATCATCAGCAGCTTTGTTCAACTTACCACTTGTGTGATTTATCGCAAAAGTAAAGCTTTGCAAAAACTCTACCCACTTGGTATGTTTTTGGTTCAATTTTGGTTGGTTATTTATGAACTGCAACGCATGATTGTCAGATACAATATAAACTCCTTTGCTAGAAAATAATGTCTCCAATTCTTTAAGGTTTGTACAATAGCATAAAATTATTTATCATAAGAAGAATACTTCTTCTTATCTTCATTTATTTTCTCACTAAAGTATGCTATTGGTCTCTGTTTTTGACTCAAAACTCCTCCAATTGCAACTCCACTAGCATCTGTTTCAACTTGAAATACCTTTTCAAAATAAGGTAAAGTCAAAACTGGTTTCTATGTGATTTTCCTCTTCAGCAAATTAAAACTCCTGTCTGCCACTTTTTCCACTTGAATGGTTGATTAGTCTCCTTGATTGTTTCAAGAATTGGTGCACAAATCTGACTAAAACCTCTGATAAATTTCCTGTAAAAACTTGCAAGACCATGAAGGCTTCTAACCTGAAATATATTCCTTGGAATAGGCCAGTTCTAAATTTCTTGGACTTTCTCTGGATCCATTTTCAATCCTTCTTTAGAAACTACAAATCCTAAGTAAATTAATTCTTCCTTCATGAAACTACATTTCTTCATATTTATCAGTAGTTTCTCTTTCTGTAGAGTTCTTAGAACCAACTTAAGATGCTCTAGATGTTCTTCTTTACTTCTACTAAAGACTAGAATATCATCAAGATAAAAAATAACAAAATTTCCTGCATATTCCTTCAAGACTTCATTCATCAATCTCATGAATGTGCTAGGTGCATTAGTGAGTCCAAAAGGCATCACTAACCACTCATACAACCCACTATTTGTTTTAAATGCAGTCTTCCATTCATCTCCTTCTCTAATTCTTATTTGATGATATCCACTCTTCAGATCTATTTTAGTAAAATACTTTGATCCACTCAAACAATCCATCAAATCATCCATGCATGGTAAAGGAAATCTATACCTGATAGTGATCTTGTTTATGGATTTGGAATCTGTACACATTTGCCATTCACCTCCTTTCTTTGGATCGAGTACTGTTGGTACAGCACATGGACTAAGACTCTCTCTGATTAGTCCGTTATCCATTAATTCTTGCACTTGTCTTCCAACTTCTACATTCTCTTGAGGAGTTAGTCTGTATGCTACTTTGTTTGGCAAACTTGCTCCTGGTATTAGATCAATATGATGACTAATACTCTTGATTGGTGGCAATGCATTTGGCAGCTCATCCACAATAATATCAGCAAAATCATTCAACAAAGTTTTGATTTCTTTAGGTAAATCATCTAAGTTTGTGGAAGTCAAAATTACCTTAGGTATCCCTATGACAACAAAATGCATTTATTCACCTTTTTCAAACTCTTGCAATAGCTCCTTTCCACTCATTAACATAACACTGTTTCCTAGTGCTCCCTTGTCAGCTTCATCCTTCAATGGCAGCAGTGTATGTTTAGTTCCATCCTTCTCTAGAGTATAATTATTTCTCCTTCCATCATGAATAGCTCTCGAATCAAACTGCCAAGGTCTTCCCAACAATACATGGCATACATCCATTGGTATTACATCACACAATATCACATCTTTATAAGTACCAATATGTATCTCTACCTTGCATTGTTATGTCACAATGATCTGATGTCCTTTCTGCAACCATGACACTCTGTAAGGAGTAGGGTGTAATGTCTTTACCAATCCTAGCTTGTCCACCATCTCTATAGAAACAAGGTTATCAGTGCTTCCACTAGCAATTATCACTATACAACATTTACCTTTAGATTTTCATGTAGTTTTGAATAAACTCTTCCTCTGAGTTGGTTCTCCAATCTTTTTCTCTACTTTAAGCAATGCCATTTTCAACAACAGGGATTCTCCTACTTCAGGTGATTCTTCCTTGTCTGCAACTTGAGGTTTTTCTTCCTTTGCCTCAGCCACATTCACATTCCTCTGACTTGTTGTTTTATTATGAGGACAATCCCATGATCCATGTCCCCATTCTCCACATATGTAACACTAAATATCTCTTCTTCGACGTCTTCCTCTAGGTGAATATCTTACTCTATTAAAGTCTCCCCTCTGTCGTGGTCTACTACTTGAAACTTCTCCCTCTATTCATTTAATTTTGGTTTCTCAACATCTTCTCTTCTACCTTCAAACCTGCTTGATAGGCATCTTCAATAGTTTTCAGAATCAGCAAGTTGATCTCATCTTGGATGTTGTACCTTAAGCCATTGATATATCTAGCTACCTTCTCATGTCATTCTCTACATGTCTTGCTCTAATACTCAATCTATAAAACTCTTCTATATATTCTTTAACAGACATTCCTTTTTTCCTTAAATTCTGCAATCGTTTGAAAATATTTAACTAATAATCTTCAGGCATAAATTCAACTTTGATTTTACTCACCATTTTATCCCATTTCTTGATCTGGGACTTTCCTTTTCTCATTCTAGATGTTTGTAATTCAACCCACCAAATAGCTACATGACCCTTTAATCTGATAACTGCAAACTTCACCTTCCTTTTGTCATCAGCTTCCTCTTCATAGTCAAAATATTTGTCCAATGAACTAATCCAATCCATTAGATCTTCTGTATTGAGACTCCCTTCATACGTAGGAATTTCCACCTTTGGTTTTCCTCCTACTTTCGCCAACATCTTGATAACTCTGGTAGTTTCATTTTCCTCCTCTTCTTCTTCCTTAGAAGGTTCTTCTTTAGCACTGTCAGTTCCTTCATTAGGTGTTCTTCTCTAAGTAGTCTCAATTATTTCCATTCTCGTATGCAGACTCCAGATCTCTTCCAGCAGAACTACATTTGCTTCAGGTCTTCCTCGACCAATGCCAGCTCCTCTCCTCAGTGGCATGTTTACTGCAATCAATCTTAATCTCTATGCTCTGATACCAAAATGACGTAGGAGGTTGGTGAAAACAAGGTGAAGTCTTCAAAATAGAATATTGGTTACTTTAGAACAAATCAGGTGCTTTCAGCGGATTCTATTCGTGGCTCGCTTTACACGAAGGGTCGCCACTTTTTATTTAAAACTTTGGTCCCACGTTGACTTTTGCTTTATAAACAACGCTTCAATCCACACCGTAGATCTCTTCACTATCATATTTGACAGTCAACACTCAACCCGATCAGCAAAACCCATTGGGATCACTTTGTGCCGTAGATATCTTCTCTCCAGATCCAACGATCCTGACTCAACCCGATTAACAAAGCAGTTCGTTGATCCTCCATTGTATATCAATCGTGCATTAGATCCAATGGTTCACAAGGATATCGGGTCAACCACTTGCACGAAGAATACCCGCCTGATAAGGTGGTTTTCTCTCTCCACCGAGTGCTACGTGTCACTTGGTTAGTGGAATCGGGTGACTCCCTCAAAATACCACTTACAACTCTTTGTCCACCCGATAACCACCTTCATTGTTTAAAACTCGCCTTTAAAATATAACCAAGTCCATTAACTCAATACTTAAGCAAAGCGCTTAATCAAGGGTTTTAGCGTTTAATTGCAAAATTAACCCTTGACACAAAATAACCACGATTTATGAGAAAATACGTTAAACACTGAGATTTTCATTTAAGGCGTGAAAATAAAGGAAATACCTGGTTAAATGTCTGAATGCGGATACACAGAGTAAACGAGAGTCCACACCAGGAATACTACAAATACACGCTGAATCAATTTCATTAATATAATATCTGTTACATAGTCTTGGCCCTCTCGGCTCAATTACAACAATATATTGACCTCTGTCTCAATATCAAACCCTCTCTAACACTCAAACTCTTGCCTCTCACTCAAACCTCTATCATCTCAGCTCGGCTAATCTTTTTCCATTACATTTTTCTTTCTTTTATGAGTCAAACTCTATTCTAACTGCACTAACAACTCGGTCTCTATTTTTATCAATCTAACAATCAAATCTCTATCTTTAATCTCTATTACACACATATGTTAACAACTTCGTTAGTCTAAAATAAGACAATTTCCTAACTATTACAATAATGAAGTAAAACTCATTTTCGAGAGATCCAACCCTCTCTACTAAAACTCACTTTTGACCACTCAAGTCATGAAATTCAACTCTTTTAGCCACAACATATGAACAAACAATCACATTGCTGGCTAAGCCCAGATGCTCCTGCATCAAACCATGATGGAAAGCTCTAGAAATAATGGTATAAAATAAAATTTCAAATAAACAAAAAATATTAGAAAATGTGTTTTAACTAGTTATATGTTTAAATTTAAAAATAACAAAATATTTTTAAATAATTAATTATATCCTTTTTAGATTGTAATAGTAAATACTTCATTCTATAAACAAAAGATATTACCACCATAGTTTTTAATAGTTAAATAATAACACTTTGATTATATCTCATCATATAATTATAATTGCAAATAATATATTATACAACAATCATATTTAACAAATTTTCAAATGAACAAAATACATAATAAACATTTACAATTTCATTCCAACAAAGCAAATATATTTTATAATTTAGTTTGATATCTACAGTGGTCTCATACAACTCGATCAATTAGCACTACTACATCAAGGGCACTTTAAGACAAAAGAAATATTTTGTCTTAAAAAGTAACTTTTTATTTTAGTTATTTTACATTAAATTTTAATAACAAATGAATTGCTTTAAATATAAAATTCAAGACAACAATAGTTTGAGACAAAATAATTTTAAGACAAAACTTTATATTTAATAAAAAAAATAGTTTAAGACAAAACTTTAAATTAAAGACAAAAACAATTTTAGAGAAAAATATTTGAAGACAAAACTCTATTTTTAAGACAAAAATAGTTTAAGACAAGATTATCTTAAGACAAAAATAGTTGGAGCCAAAACTATTTTAAGACAAAACTTTATATTTAAGACAATGACCACTTAAGATCAAACTCATTTAATACAATTAACAATTAAGACAAAAACATATCAATTTAAGACAATATTATCTAACAACTGCAAAATTGACTCTAACAGTGTGCTCTAAGTTTGTCACTTGCAAGCTACTACTATCTCATGCCTATACCAAGGCTGTTATTTCACTTACCATTCGCGTTATCTTATATAAGGACAATGATTTGTTGGGCTCTTCATTTTGTGGGGGTAGCTGACTCTGAAGAACATGACAACCTTTCCCCGAAAGATTCCCATGACATCAATTCCTCTTCCATCCCTTTCATCTCTATTGATGCGATTAGAGACATCATGTTTGTCATTGCATTCGGCACTACTACATGGAGGGGGATTTTAAGTTAAAATTTAATTTTGTCTTAAAATTTTTAATACAAGGCACGAGTAAAAAAGGTAAAGGTAAAGGATTAGGGGTTTGTCTTTACAATGTTTATGGGTTCTTCATGAAGTGGAGCAATGGAGGTTGACAACAACTGATATGATTTAGGTTGATGGAGGCTGACAACAGAGGTGTGTTTCGTGAGAGGAGCGATGGAGGAACTTTCGTTGAATGTAGATAGGCAGTAACATAGTTGGAGTACTTTTCAGGGTTTCCATCAATTGTGATTTAATATGTATTTTTTAACTGCTTCATTTATTTTAAATGCTACTTCTATCAAATGGTTTCTATTATGAGCACATTGTTGTGGTGGAACTCCCGACTGCCATCAACAACACAGATTAGATTCACGTGAAGGATTGTTGAAAAATGCAACAAAAAATTCTCAATTTGATTTTTCCTTCCTTAAACTCAGAAAATTTGAATTTCCACATCAGCATACAACTTGGATGCAATTACCTTGTGTGACATGGCTTGGGTCACCCATTTTGCTCGGTAAGTTAGAGTTGGAGGAGTTAGAGTTTAGTTAAGCATGTGTGATTGTTAATTTGTGTTGGCATTATGATTCAAGTGTTGTCCTTGATGGCAACTCACTCAGAGGTTGGTACAGGTGCTCAGAGGTTGGTACAGGTGATGGCAACTTAATCAGAAGACAGATCTTAGTACAGCATGCCAAGGAAGTTCATATACGCAGGTTCGTTAAGCCCAAGTCGCGTGTACACGCTAGTTGGATTCAGAAAAAGCGCGTGTATGTGGAAAAGTACCTTTGGTCCATGGTGGTTAGTCCTTGGAAGTTGTGCCTATGATTTCAGACCATTGTGTCTCGACGGGCGTGTCGATCCCTAGTTTTGAAGTTGATGGTATTGTGTTACTATGGTTTTGGCTCTTGGTATTGAGCAAGGCCTAAGGCTATATAAGGAGAAGAAGATCATTAGGCAAAATCATCTTTCGACAAGGCTTGAATATCTAAGAGAGAAAGAGATCTGATATGCAGGTTCTGGGTTGCTTGATCTAAGCCAAGGAGAGATCACATCGGTTGATGGAAGACTAGATCTAAGGATAGATCGGGATCTAATGGTTTGAAATGCACTATCATGATATGGTTGATTATGCGTATTTCTAGATCTGCATATTGTCGCAATGTTATGTTCTGAGTCTAACTGATGTCTGGTACAGCTGCAAATTGAGAAAGTTTATTTTTAGATCTGTACGCAGGTTGGCTTCGGTAAAAGCGCGTGTATACGCGGGTTTTGCTCATTGAAGTAGCGTATATCTTTTGAAGCTTGATTTTGGGTTTACAGTGGGGGTCTGACTGTTATTGCAGAGTTCTGTAGTCTGCTCTGTGTTCTGGTAACTGGTGATTGACAGGGTTCAGTGGTTCAGTGATTCAAAGTTTGGTTGTTTTATGCTTCAATGATCTGTTGTGAAAATTGAATGAATTGGGGTCCACAGATTGTAATGTTGTGCTTCAGGAATATCCAGTCTAAAAATGTATGAAAGGTGGTACCTGAAGGAAAGAAGATTGTAGGTCAGCACCTACGTACTAGTATCTTGGCTAGTACAAGAGCAAAGGGGGTTGGAGCTCCCTTCCAAGGAAGTTTGGAGAACGAGAGAAGGTTGTAGCCTTCTGCAGGTTGTAGCCTGCGTACTAGTATAAGGCTGCACCAGTACAAAAGATTGTAAACTGAAGTTTCATATTAAAGAAAGATAGAGACAACTTGCAGCAGGTGGTTTTCACCCACATTGGGTTTCCACCTTACATCTTGGTGTTCATGTGTGTGGCTTTTGATCTGTTCTGTTATACTGCACCTGTTTACTATTAATGTGGTGAATAATGTCCTGATGAACTTAACTGAAGAATAAGCTAACTAAATTATGAGTTTTCTTCTTATACGCTGTTTTATTTAGTCATAGTAGCGTGTACACGCTGGTTCACCTAACTGAAGTAGCGTATATGTTTCTGAGCATTGAAAAAGTTTGATTGATCTGATAATACTGATTCACCCCCCCTCTCAGTATTATTTCCAACAGTTGGTATCAGAGCGGGTCCTTCAGAGAAGCTTGATTGCTTGAAGGTAGATCATTCATCATGAGCAACTACGAGAAATAAGCATCAATCAGGCCACCGATTTTTGATGGGACAAATTTCAATTATTGGAAGGTAAGAGTTACTGCATATCTTCAATCTCTTGGTACAGAAGTTTGGAACATTGTAGAAACAGGCTATGCTTTTCCTTCAGCTACTCCTACAGATCCAGCTGAGAAAAAGCAGTATGAAACAAATGCAAAAGCAGTCAGTACTCTATTAGGAAGTATATCCCAAACAGAATTCATGAAGGTCATGCACTTCAAATCAGCAAAAGAGATATGGGACAAAATGATCACTAGCTATGAAGGAGATGAACAGGTAAAGCAAGCTAAACTTCAAACTCTCAGGATTCAATATGAGACTCTCAAGATGTATAATGATGAAAGTGTGGCTAATTATTTTCTTCGGGTAGATGAGATTGTTAATTGTATGAAAAATTTGGGTGAAGAAATAAAAGAGACTATAGTAGTTCAAAAGATTCTAAGATCATTATCCCCCAAGTTTGAATCTAAAGTATCTGCAATAGAAGAAAAAGAAAATCTCCGTGTTCTCACTATGTCTCAGCTACATGGAATTCTAACTGCTTATGAAATGAGAAAGGGAGGTCCATCTGACAGAAGGGAAGCTGCTTTTAAGGCATCAGGAAAAGAAGATTACTATGAAGCAAGCCATGTTCCAGAAGAAGAGGAAGAAGAATCAAATTTTGTCAGAAATCTTCAAAGGGGTTCTGGAAGGTTCAGAGGTAAGCTACCTTTCAAATGCTTTGCTTGTGGAAGAGTAGGTCATTATGCTGCAAAATGTCCTTATAAGGATAAAGGAAAAGAACCTGCTAGATGGAACAAGAAACAAAGTGCAAATAAGAAAAGCTACTACACCCATGAAGATAGTGATGGCTTATCAAACAGTGATGAAGATGAACAAGGTAATAAATATAAGCTGTTAATGGCATTTGAAGATGATGATTATGAGGATGCTGTAGATGTGGATAATCTCTATAATGAAATTACTAGACTCAAGAGATGCATAGAAGAAAAGAGTGTGATCATTGATACTTTGCAATTTCAAATTGATGAAAAGGAAAAACATCTTGAAAAACTAGAAGGGGAAATTGTTGGTCTCAGAAAAGAAATTGAGAAAACAAAAGCTATTAATCTTAAGTTTGTCAAAGGATCTGAAACTTTGGATGAGATTATCAATGTGCAGTGGTCTCCTCTAAACAAGACAGGTTTGGGCTATAATGGAGAAACCTCTCAAGCATCCACCTCAAAAAGTTATCTTGATGCAGCAAGAAGAAATGAGCAGAAGAACAATGAAGATAATCAGGTAAAGCAGGGACGAATTACAAACAGAAACTATCAGGGACAATCCTTCTTAAGGGTGAACAAAAGCTACAACCAACCACAGGTAAAATCCTCTCAGTTTGGCTCAAGAATAGATGAAAATAGAAATTACAATCAATTGGCTGGTAGATTCAATAACCGCAGAAGCTTCTTCAATGGACAATGCTTTTCTTGCCATAACTTTGGTCACAAAGCAGCTCAGTGTGTTGCATATAAAACAATCATGACTAGGGAAGCTCAAAAACAAAGAAGTATGACAGGGATTACAAAGAGGACCTATAACAACTTTTCGGTTCTTGAAAATGAAGTTGAATGTTCTATTTGCAATAATTTTGGTCATAAAGACTCTGAATGCAGGAGCAGGTTTCAGGAGAAAAAGGAACAAGCCACGAGCACCAAAAAATGGAGAATAAAGGAACCTCACACAGAAAGATGTGGTATAGCTTTTTATGCAGAAGGACAGGAAAATCTATGGTACATTGACAGTGGATGTTCGAAACATATGACAGGTGATAAAGAAAAACTTGAATCTTATTCTACTTTAGAAAAGGGAAAGAAAGTTTCTTTTGGAAATGATACTCCTGCAACTATAAAAGGAAAAGGTATTGCTCCTTTGAAAGAAAAGGTCAAGGCTGGAAATGTTTTGTATGTTGATGGATTGAAGCATAATCTACTAAGTGTCAGCCAGATGTGTGATCAAAAAACCGAGGTTATTTTCAGATCGAATGGATGTCTTGTTCGTGATCTTGATACAGGTAAAACAGTTCTCAAAGGCAAAAGAACTCCAAATAATCTGTACATATTTGAAGAAGGACAACAACAATGCTATCTTAGCAAGGATGAAGAGCACTGGTTATGGCATCGAAGGTTGGGACATCTAAGCTTCTCACAAATAAGGAAAGCATGCAAATATCAGGCAGTTCGCGATCTTCCAGATATCAAAATTCCAGACAACACCATATGCAAATCTTGTCAGTTTGGAAAGCAAACCAGAACTAACTTTCCAGAGAAGGAAGGATCAGCTAGCTTGCCTCTTGAGCTAGTCCATACAGATGTATGTGGTCCATTTAGGAAAAGGACACCTCGAGGAGAAGAATATATGATATTATTCATTGATGATTTCTCAAGGTTTGTTTGGTTAGGGCTTATGAAGCACAAAGATGAAGCATTCGAAAAATTCAAATCCTTCAAAGCATTGGCTGAAAATGAATCAGGACACAAAATTAAGTGCTTCAGATCTGACAGAGGTGGGGAGTTCACATCAAATGAATTTTTTGATTTCTGCGATGAACATGGGATAAGAAGAGAATTCTCTACAGCTAGAACTCCTCAGCAAAATGGGGTTGTGGAAAGAATGAACAGAACTATCCAACAAATGGCTCGTGCTATGCTCGATGAATCAGGTACTCCTGCAACCTTCTGGGGTGAAGCTGCACATGCTGCTGTTATTATTCTTAACAAAACAAATGTCCGAGTAAACAGCACTCAAACACCTCATGAGCTTTGGAGTGGTAAAACTCCTTCCGTGAAGCATTTCAAAATCTTTGGGAGCAAATGTTATATTAAGAATACTGATGAGCAACTTGGAAAACTTGAACCTAGAGCAGATGAGGGCATTCTTCTTGGTTATTCTCCACATAGCAAAGCATACAAGTGCTACAATAAAAGACTTGGCAGAATTGTTGACAGTATTGATATAGTGGTTGATGAGAAGGGATATATTCCTAGGCAAGTTCATCATGAAGACATTGAAGAAGATGAAGGTTACTCTCAAAGGCGAAATGATGAAGAAGAAGAACCTCAAGAAGAAGAAGAATCTCAAGAAGAACCAGAGGAGCAGACAAGAATAGAAGAGAAGACTCCATCCAGATATGTCCAAAAGAATCATCCAGAAACTCAGATTGTGGGGCAGAAAGAAGCAGGAGTACAAACAAGAAGGACACTTGCTGAAGCTTCAAGCTACTTGGCACTACTCTCCTCCACTGAACCACAAAATGTGAAAGAGGCATGCAAAGATGAATGTTGGGTCAAAGCAATGGATGAAGAACTTGAGCAAATCGAAAAGAACAACACTTGGGAATTAGTTCCTAGACCAAAAGATAAGAATGTAATAGGAACAAAATGGGTCTTCAAGAATAAATTAAATGAAAATGGAGAAGTAATTAGAAACAAGGCCAGACTTGTTTGTAAAGGGTATGCACAGCAAGAAGGAATAGATTTTGAAGAGACCTTTGCTCCTGTGGCAAGACTAGAGGCCATCCGAATGTTCCTTGCTCTCTCAAGCTTTCAACACTTCAAGGTATTTCAAATGGACGTGAAATCAGCCTTCCTAAATGGAGACTTAGAAGAAGAAGTATATATTGAGCAGCCAGATGGCTTCATTCTTGGGAATGATCCAAACCTTGTATGCAGATTGAAAAAGGCACTCTATGGACTCAAACAAGCTCCAAGGGCTTGGTACTATCGGTTGGACAAATATCTTCACCAACAAGGCTTTTCAAAAGGATTAGCAGATAGCAATCTCTATATAAAAGTTGAAAATAACAAATTGCTAATTCTTGTTGTTTATGTAGATGATATTATTTTTGGCAGCAATGAAGAGACTATGAGTCAAAACTTTGCCTTGGTTATGCAGAAAGAATTCGAAATGTCACTTCTTGGAGAATTGACATATTTTCTTGGATTGCAAATCCAACAAAATGAAGGAGGTATCTTCTTGTCTCAAACCAAATACCTCAAGCAGATCTTGAAGAAGTATGGCATGGAAGAGTCAAAGCCAGTTTGTACACCCATGGTTACAGGATGCAGCCTCAGTGCTAATGATGAATCAGCAGCAGTTCACCAACCCACTTATAGATCCATGATTGGGAGTTTGCTTTATTTGACAGGGACTCGACCAGATATTACACATGCAGTAGGAATGGTTGGAAGATTTCAAGCCAACCCAAAGGAAACTCATCTTCAGGCAGACAAAAGAATCTTCAAATATCTTCAAGGGACCCAAAACTATGGCTTATGGTATCCTAGAAATACAGATCTCACTCTTCATGCTTACACAGATGCAGATTGGGCTGGAAGTGTGGATGATAGGAAAAGCACAAGTGGTGGTGCTTTCTTCATGGGTTCCAGATTAGTATCTTGGTTCAGCAAAAAACAGAGTTCGATTGCCTTATCTACAGCTGAAGCAGAATATGTGGCTGCAGCATCTTGTTGCACACAACTTCTTTGGATGATGCAGACCTTGCAGGACTTTCAAATCACTTGCACTCCACCCGTCTCTATCTTATGTGATAATACAAGTGCAATCAGCATTTCAAAGAATCCAGTCATGCACTCAAAGACCAAGCACATACCAATCAAGTACCATTTTCTTCGGGAACAAGTGCTTGAGCAGAAGGTCAAGTTGGAGTATGTTCCTTCTAAGGAACAAGTTGCTGATATTCTCACAAAACCACTGCCCAGGGAAACTTTTGAATATCTCAGACAAAAGCTGGGAGTAGTTGATGCTTCATCCTGTTGTTGAAGCTTGTCTGTTCTACAGAAAAGTTGGTATACGCAAGTTACGAAAGGTATATACGCGTATACACGCGGATTTATGCTGAGAAAGTCGCGTGTATGGTGTACGCATGTTGCAGAGATTATAGCCGCGTCCATACGCCTTTTCTTGCAGGAGAAATCGCGTATATGAAGTTCTGAACAGCAAGGGAAAATTCTGGAGTTCTGAACAGCAGTGGGTATGTCAGAATTCTTCAGGCACGGTTTCAGGAGGTGCAGCAGGCACAGGTTCAGGGGGAGTAGCTTAAAAGTCTCATAAAGCATTGTTGGCATTCAGATGTTTTGGTTGTTGATTTCAAGAAAAGGAGCTCAGAAAGAAATCCTGGTTGCTGATCTAAAAAGATGTTTATAATATGTTGCTGATGATTTTCATAAGTCTTGGTCTAGATCTGTTGTCTCTATGTCATATATCTCTCTTGTGATATCTCTTTTATGGAGTCAAGGTCATGTAACGGCCTATGTTGGTTTCCCCACTATGCCTGGGATGACTGCTGTAATGTAATTGGTTGTTTCTGATATGTCCCCTCTTGGTAGGGAGTATGGATGTAAGTATTGAGTCTTTTGGTGATAGGAAAGTCCCTTATGGTGTATAAGTCTTGGTTCTTGTTGAAGAACATCTTTTGCAGATCTGGCCTACTGTCAGGGGGAGCATGAGTCAGCACAGCCAAGCAGAGGTATCAGCATGTCCTCAGGGGGAGCACAGCCCTTTGCCCTTGATGTCAAAGGGGGAGAGTGACTTGGTGTGGTGGTTGCCATCAAGTCCAAAGGGGGAGATTGTTGGCATTATGATTCAAGTGTTGTCCTTGATGGAAACTCACTCAGAGGTTGGTACAGGTGCTCAGAGGTTGGTACAGGTGATGGCAACTTAATGAGAAGACAGATCTTAGTACAGCATGCCAAGGAAGTTCATATACGCAGGTTCGTTAAGCCCAAGTCGCGTGTACATGCTAGTTGGATTCAGAAAAAGCGCGTGTATGTGGAAAAGTACCTTTGGTCCATGGTGGTTAGTCCTTGGAAGTTGTGCCTATGATTTCGGACCATTGTGTCTCGACGGGCGTGTCGATCCCTAGTTTTGAAGTTGATGGTATTGTGTTACTATGGTTTTGGCTCTTGGTATTGAGCAAGGCCTAAGGCTATATAAGGAGAAGAAGATCATTAGGCAAAATCATCTTTCGACAAGGCTTGAATATCTAAGAGAGAAAGAGATCTGATATGCAGGTTCTGGGTTGCTTGATCTAAGCCAAGGAGAGATCACATCGGTTGATGGAAGACTAGATCTAAGGATAGATCGGGATCTAATGGTTTGAAATGCACTATCATGATATGGTTGATTATGCGTATTTCTAGATCTGCATATTGTCGCAATGTTATGTTCTAAGTCTAACTGATGTCTGGTACAGCTGCAAATTGAGAAAGTTTATTTTTAGATCTGTACGCAGGTTGGCTTCGGTAAAAGCGCGTGTATACGCGGGTTTTGCTCATTGAAGTAGCGTATATCTTTTGAAGCTTGATTTTGGGTTTACAGTGGGGTCTGACTGTTATTGCAGAGTTCTGTAGTCTGCTCTGTGTTCTGGTAACTGGTGATTGACAGGGTTCAGTGGTTCAGTGATTCAAAGTTTGGTCGTTTTATGCTTCAATGATCTGTTGTGAAAATTGAATGAATTGGGGTCCACAGATTGTAATGTTGTGCTTCAGGAATATCCAGTCTGAAAATGTATGAAAGGTGGTACCTGAAGGAAAGAAGATTGTAGGTCAGCACCTACGTACTAGTATCTTGGCTAGTACAAGAGCAAAGGGGGTTGGAGCTCCCTTCCAAGGAAGTTTGGAGAACGAGAGAAGGTTGTAGCCTTCTGCAGGTTGTAGCCTGCGTACTGGTATAAGGCTGCACCAGTACAAAAGATTGTAAACTGAAGTTTCATATTAAAGAAAGATAGAGACAACTTGCAGCAGGTGGTTTTCACCCACATTGGGTTTCCACCTTACATCTTGGTGTTCATGTGTGTGGCTTTTGATCTGTTCTGTTATACTGCACCTGTTTACTATTAATGTGGTGAATAATGTCCTGATGAACTTAACTGAAGAATAAGCTAACTAAATTATGAGTTTTCTTCTTATACGCTGTTTTATTTAGTCATAGTAGCGTGTACACGCTGGTTCACCTAACTGAAGTAGCGTATATGTTTCTGAGCATTGAAAAAGTTTGATTGATCTGATAATACTGATTCACCCCCCCTCTCAGTATTATTTCCAACAATTTGTAGCAATTAAAGTCAGTTATCTCAAGTTGTACTCAGTCAAACTAGTTCTAATTGTTGGGGGAACTATTGGAAGGCCAGTTGTGCAGTGGGACATCCAAAAAATTTAGTGATAATCCATTTAACTGATCAATCATCCCAAAATAGCTAGTGGATGCAAAGAATTTGAGTTCCCCAACTGTGGTGGAGATTCCAAGGTAGTGTAACATCAGTTGTAGACTAGGCTTGAGTGTAGAGGTGTTGCATGCAGTCAAATGATCAACCTTGGGAATTACGCAAGCCATTTTGGAAAAATACCTAAATAATAGGGGCTTAATTTCTCAAGGAAATTCCCAAAGAAATAAGGGCTCAAGTAGAGGCAGAAATTGACTAAGTTTGGGTCAGAGCTTCTCAATGAGCAGAGGGATAGGCTATTCACTTGAAGGTTGTGCTGAGTTGAGAAAAACAATTGTAATACATCTCTATTCACCAGGCTAATGCAAGTAGACATTGGGGTTTTTAGAAGATTGCTTTCCCTAGGAAAAATATTGTGTGTATGTGTGTTATTTCTTATTGCATGTATAATTTTTTTGTTCTAGATTGGGAATTAAATTTTACAGAGAAACATAGTAGGCTTGTGTCTTGTGATTTTGATTAAAACTTCAAGAGAAGTTGCAAATACACACTATAATTTATACATGGTATCAGATCAGTATTCACATTAGAGCAAGAATTTCGAGGTTGTTTCTTAGGAGGTTCGAATTTGTATTTCATTGTAGCAGGATCTCTTCAGAACTGAGAACATGACCTTCAATAGGTTGAGACTAGAGTATGTCTAGGAAGGTAAATCTAATTTCATCGCATGCAAGGGTCACATGGAGGAGGTATTCGATGAAAATATATTACTAGAATACATCAAGAGAGATGTTTCAGAAACAATAGAATTTGATGCCCAAAACCCTTCTCAAGGGAAGAAAGATGTAGCCAAGGCGAGGAGAATCATATTGGAGGGAGTACAAGACCTATAGGAGGGGGTAAGGGACCACATTGTGACCAATATCCATAAGAAAGAAAATTATTATGCAATGTGGTAGGAACTAATGGATTTATTCCAGAATAGTAGTGACCACATGAAGTTGGTGCTCAAGGATAAACTTTGAAATGTCAAGATGCAAAAGAATGACACTATCTTGTAGTATCTAAGAATTTTCACACATTTTCATGACGAGCTTGTAGGAGTTGGTGTTATTGTTTTAGAGAATGACTTGGTAAGCCTAGCCTTTATGGGCCTTCCCAAGAGCTGGCATAGCTATCAAGTTTTAGTGAACGGAAGGGAGAAAGTACCAAATTGGGAACGCTTATGATCTGATTTGGTAGAGGAGGAAATAAGGAAGAATAATAAGTATGGAACCTCATCCAAGGGCAAGGATGAATATAACTTTGCATTATTTGGAAAGGGAAAGAAGGGAAAAGGGAATAAATCTCAAACCAAATGAGAACCCACCCAAGGGGGAAAGAAGAAAGATCTGTCAAAAATTTAATGCTTCCATTGTCATGAAACGGGCATTATGTGACGAAGTGTCCACACCAAAAGGTAAGAAAAAAGACCTTAGGAGGAGCAACAGGTGAAGCCTTTTCTTCACAGTTCAAGCTTGACTTTACCCTTATCGCATGCATGTCCATCACAGTGATGGGTTGCATGTGGTACTTTGACTTAGGTGCATTGTTTCACATGACAAGGTGTAAATATTTTTTTAGTGACCTAGAGGAGAAAGATCTCTAGATGCACATCAAGCTAGGGGATGATGGAAGGTAGAACGAAAATGGTATTGGTACAGTCACCTTTCAGAGGGAGTCAGCCTCCCCTCTAATGCTCAAGGATGTCATGTTTGTTTTAGGACTAAAGAGAAATCTCATCTCTGTTGTAGTTTTGGAAGACCGTGGTTATGATGTGATCTTTACCAAAGGAAAATCATTCCTAAGACAATAGCCATGGGACAAGTGAAGAATATTAAGGTTCATGTGAAGAACCTATATAAGCTAGATGTGGAAGACTCTGTTACATTAAGCACTAATGAAAAGAAAGTGCGGGCCATGATGTTGGTGAACTTTCGCACAAAAGACTTGGCTATTTGCATCATGGAACCTCGAATATTATACAACAAATAACCATTTACCTTCCTAAAGGAGCACTTAGGAATGTATGCAAAGAATGTGCATTGGGGAAGTACATTAAATGCACATTCCATGATCAGGACAAAAAGGCACATGCAGTCCTAGAAGGGATCCACTCTGATGTTTATGGACATTTCTTGACATCCTCCACTACTAGAAACAAATATTTTTTCATTTTTATTGATGACTTCTCACGGAAGTTGTTGGGCAATTTATTGGGCTTAAATTGATGCATTAAATTATCAACCAGGGAAACTCGTAAGCTTGTGATGGTGCCAGCAATATATATGCAAGAGTAGGCAACTAACTTTATGTCTAGCTAAATTATTTACGATTCAATATAATATGCAAGGGAAGAGGCTCCTAACTAAGGAGGTCTTGGTTGTCCTTCCCTACAGTATCATAGAGAAATCATTGATTACATAAAACTAAAAACTTGAAATGAAGACAAGAGAATGAACTTAATTGTTGTTCAGATTCAAGTAGAGAGAGAGACTAACTTAGTCTCTTGATTGTCCTCTCATGTACTAATCTAAACTAAACTAAGATTCATCCACAAGCATAAGAAATGAAATGACTTGAAACATAAAATCACAAAAGAATGAATTTCAATTACCATATAAATCAATGGAGAGAGAGCCTAACTTAGACTCTTGGTATCTCCTCATATGATACTTGAAACATAAAAGCAAAAGAATGAATTTCAATTATCATACAAATCAAATAGA
Organism: Pinus tabuliformis; assembly: GCA_031772625.1. NCBI lineage: Eukaryota > Viridiplantae > Streptophyta > Pinopsida > Pinales > Pinaceae > Pinus > Pinus tabuliformis. The sequence goes on from CM062818.1 coordinate 1,915,672,701, forward strand.
GAGAGAGCCTAACTTAGACCCTTGGTTGTTCTCTCATGTGCTGATAAGATTCTAATTTAAAACTCATTCATCAATCATAAGCAAATCCTCAAACATCAAACATCTAAGCAAGTAAATGAAATAAGATCCAATATGAAATAACATGGTTCTCTCATCCTTTTAGAGTGAGCTCAATTCTCTTAAGAACAAGACAAATTATTCCATATACTACATTAAGGAAACTTATATCTAAAAACTACATAATAGAAATAAAACTACATAATGGAAATGTATGTAAAATGGAGCTTTATTCTATTCCATCATAAGTTGGATACAATGCTCTAAGAGTCCTCCCCTTGGAATGGAGGAGGTACTCCTATTTATAAAATGAGATGAGATAACAAACTCATAATGATGATCCACTAATCTCTCTTTAGTTCCATACATTTCTCCACCATCTAGACACATAACCCTATCCTCCATGATTTCCTCCATGAGGTCCATGATCTTCTCCATGATCTTTTCCATTTGGCTTATCTTATCAAATTCGAATTTGATCATTCAAGGCCACATAAAGATGCCATGGAAGCTTCCTTTGTGCCTACACATGTCAACAAACTCATTCTAATTGTTAGGTATAAGTATAAGCATATTATTTTCTAAAGTTTACCCATAAATTCACTTAAAAATGTTAAGAATTAATAAACTTTGGAAAAGCATTGTTATAACCCAATAATGAGGTAAATGGAATGATATGGAGGTGGAATGGAGGTGACATGAAGGTTAAATGTGAAAATATTGGTGAATAATGGAGTGAAAATAGGGACTATTTTGAGGCCCAACAGAAGTATTGGATCTTCTTCATGTGGAATAAAGATGATACATTCTCCAATTTCATAGAATTCAAGGCACTGGTTGAGAAATAAAATAGAAAGAGGGTGAAGGCTCACATGAGTGGTAATGAAGGTGAGTATGAGTTGAATGAATTTAAAATTTTCTATGCAAAATAAGGCATTTGATGAGAGTTGACAGCACCCCACAACCCACAGTAGAATGGGGTGGCTGAGAGAAAGAGCCATAGCATTTTGTGAGCAATGAGGGTTATGTTGTGTTAGCACCTAAATCTACCTCAAGATGAGAAAGGCAGGATCTAGGGTAACATCAAACCATGATTAACCTGGTAGCTAGCCCTACCAGGTTGGGAGAGGGCTCTCTCCTTGTCAATCTCAGGAAAAGATAGCAAATGAGGCTTGAGATGACTGATGTAAAGACTAATTTTAGGCTAGGTATATGCTCAGAGGAATTTGATTGAATTTAATGTTGGTTTGTTGGCTCAAATGTGAAAGGCAGATTTGGGTCTGAGGAATGGACACAGTCTTGCAGAGGTTTCTGTGGGGCGAGGTAGGTAAATGGTTTAGTACTTTGAAATTGAGTGAGATGGAGAGTCTTAAGGTTGGTGAGGAGTTGAAGAGGGTATGAAAGTCTCGGGGATCCTCTTCAAACTGCTAAAAACATAGAAAACTAAACAAACCCTAGGTAGAGCACTACAACATCAATGAATTCTACCTTTATCCTTGATTCATTTAGTTAATCTGAACAGAGAAAGATGATGGCATAAATAAACACATGTAAACTTGCATTACAGAAGGAAAAACAATACCCAATCAAGTTTCCACAAGAATCCCACGAAATGCAGCAAACCCTGGTCTATTCCTTTGCCAAACTACAGAGATGAATGTACAATAATGCTCAAAGCATTCACAAGAGTCGAACCTTGACAAATGACTGAAAAGAGTACTAGATATAGGAAACAAACAACTCATGCTAGGCTTTAGGGGTGGAATTCATGAGTTTAGGAGTTGTTCCAACAAGATCTAAACTAAGAACTAAAAAGTAGGCAGTGGAACAACTTGCCTCTAAAACCTAGGAAACTGACTCATTCAGTTAAAAACTACCTTTTGATAATGTATCTACCTCCATGAGTGAATTTTCAACATTTTTACATCAAAGTCCATCAAGTTACATAAATTTACATCATGATTTTGACCATGAGAGAGAAATGTCAAACTGAGAAACAAAATGGGCGAAAAACAAAGTTTTTTGGCAAAAATGACAATTTTTCATCCTGTTCACCATGCCACTGTCCCTGTGCATAGCGCCTTTTTGCAGCTAATTGTGGAGGCCTTCCCGTGCACCAAATTTGATCCAAGTGGGCTTGTTGGAAAGATCTATCTGTCTACTTTCTAGAACAGGTGGAATTTCTGAATTTAGTGTCCATTTTCCCCTCCAAAAGTGAGTTCTCCCAGCATTGCTTCCTGTGTGGCCAAAAAGGGGCAGAAAGGGCAATTTTGAGGTGTTTTTGACCCTTTTGGAAGCTCAAAACTTGACAAAAATTTCTAGCCATTTTTGGGCATTCATAATTTTGTATGAGGAATCCAAAAATGTAAAGTTTTCCTCCAGAGGAGGTCCCTAATAAAAGCGAGCGCCAGGTGGTGCTACGCACCAGGCAGAAAATCCTGTTTTTTCCTCCAAAAGTTCAAAATTGACAAAAAATGTGCCAAATCTCTTGAAATTTGAGCTGAGTGACCTGCATCAAGTACTATGTTGGGCTAAGGAAGCCTCAACCAAGATTTTGAGTCTATCTTGGTCTTTCTTCCTCCTCAATGTTTTCCTCAATTTGGCTTTTAAGCTCCTTATTCTTGCTTTGCAAATCTTGTTTCTTAGCAAATAGTGATAAGCCATGTGTCGCAACATGTCCTTCTCCTTGTTAGGCGTTTCCAGTGGCCTCTCCAAGTGCATGTTCATCTTCTCCAACCAAGACTCCTTGTCATTCTCTATCTCTTGTTCAATGGAAGTCAAAGTGACATGGTCCTCTTTGTCATTTTGCTTCTTCAGTTTCAACATTTCTAGCTCCATTAGGCTTTGCTTATCCTCCAACTGTTTGTTCTCTTTCTTGTTTGTCATCTATATCATCCTCGTGCATCTTCTCTTTGCCTTTGCTTTGCTGCTTATGTTTCTCCATAGAACTATCACTGAGTGTCTCTTCCTCATAGTCATATTCACTGTCTCTTTCCATAATGCTTGTCTTAGGAAAATGATGAGATGAAGGTATGGTGGAAAAAATGATGATGAAATAGGGATGAAAGAGGACAATGGTGATGAGTATGAAGAGATTTTACTCTTGGGAAATGAAATTAGGGAAAGAAGGGAATAGTTTTGGGAGATTAGGGTTTAGTGAGGGATTTAGGGTTTTATGAGGGAATTAGTTACTTTAGGGGAGTGGGATATGGGAAAATAGGATAAATGGAGTGTATTAGGGTAATAAAAGAGTGAAAAGGGGTTTTGATGATGGCTGTAGGGTTTTTAGGGAATGATAGGGTTTAGGAAAAGGGAATTAGGGTTTGGGAAATAGTAGGAAATATGTATAGGGTTTAGGGTTTGGTGATAGGGGGTAAGGTGAGTGTCAATGGGAGAGGGAAAGGGGAAGGGAATTAGGGAAATTTTAGTGCAGGGGCATGGGATGTGGGAAAATCATACAAGGGAGTGAAAACAACAAGAAAAACAAAAACCCTAGGCAGTTTTGACAACACAACTTTGAGGCAACTAGGGTTTTATTTTTTAAGCACTCACATCACCATCACGGATGACAAAATCTCTTGCTAGGGTGAATGGGATGATGTAATTACTTGTAGATAGGTTGTTTGCAAATTTGGAGGCTTGGAAAGGTAATGAAATGAGTTTTTGAGCTTAGTTGACAAGTGCGCCACGCCAACGCCTAGGTGCGTAGCTCCTTTTTGCAGACTAGTTTTGGAGGCCTTCCTAGTGTCCAAATTGGGCTCGGGATAGCTAGTTGGAAATATTATTGAGTCTAATTTCCAACACAACTTGAATTTGTAAATTTGGAGTTCATTTTCCCTTTAAAAAGTCAAATCTCCCAAGACTGGTCAAAATGTGCAAAATGAGGCTACCGAACAGCAGAGTGATGTTGGAAAAAGTGAAGGAGGTTTTTCTTACTTGGCATATTTTGGACAAAACCCTCTCTCAAGTTTCCCAATTCACCTTTTCTTGCTTAAAAACATCATTGGAGTAAAACCTATACCAATGTGTGGAATAGGGGATTTGTCGAAATTAAGTGAAATAAAGGGGATAAGGGGCTTATAAATTCTTGAGAAAATTTTGGGAATTATGGAGGGATGTTAGGAAGTAGGGGAAAGTGGAATTTCAAATATTGAGTGAGGGGAAGGGGTCCAAGAGGGAAAAACACAGGCCTAACCTAGAAAATTGTCAAATTGTAGCAAGAAACTAGGGTTTGTGCGAAAATGAGGAATTTGAGTGATATCAGTGATGGGAAGTGTTTAATAAGGTACATTAAGGATAGGGGAAGGTGTATGAACATTAGGATACAATTTTTGCTGATGATTTGACCATCCAAGAGAAATTACCTTCAAAACCCTAGGAGAGGGAAATGAACCTTACGTAGGCATAATTGAAGCAAGAACAAGGTGTAAAATGACCCATTGGAACCTGACATGATGGTGACAACCCTCTAAATAATGGTACACTCAACTGAATGGTGACATGGACCGACATTTGGACAACTTTGAAAGGAGTGAAAACAAACCCTAGACCTAATACCTAGTGACCAAATTTTGCTTGAAGACTCACTGAAATGACAAAATTTGACCTTGACACTCTGAGACCACTTTGTAAGAGCATATTTGATCACTGGAGGAAGGTTTCAAAGACTGACACTAGCGTTGGCTCCAATGGGGATGGTAGCCCCTTGGAGGTGCCAAGAATGACAGATCTTTGGGAGAGCAGACCAGTGCCTTATCGATTGGGCAATGGAGTCAAAAACTCAAGCTGAAATTACATGACTGAATACTGATGACTCAAAAACACCAACTGACTGAAACTGACTCAATACTAAAACACAACTGACAAACTGGACAATATGCTCAAAATGGAGCTTATTCAATAAAGCCTAATCTAACTGTTCCATTCATCACCTGATCAAGTGAAGTGAAATAACCAATGCAACCAAGTAAGCATTCTAGCTTATGTTTGCATTATCCACAAGTGCCTACTTATGAACAACAAGAGAGAACTATTGAAAGGCAACTCCTATGAAAACTTGTATTGAGATTCGTTGAATGATATGGATTCTCTATCTGACTCCAAAAATACTGCATAAGGATCTTGAAATTCATGTGCACTAAGACTTAGCTCATCCAATGGATTGCTCCTCTTCTCCTCGTACCATAAATGCAAACTTTTATCTGAGTTTTGTGATGAGACTCCTGCTGATAATGACAAAGAAACCGGCTGCTAGATCAAATTTGTATCAGTACATGTCTCAAGCTCACAGTTGGCTAATGGAGAAGGACTTTGACTGTAGACCTCATCCAAAACATCAGCTATTGGATCATGAAAAACTTGAAAAGACTGTTGCAACCCATTTTCTATTGGTTCTAATGAGATTGCATGATTTCCTACAGGCTGCTCATTTGAAGATATACTATGCAAATTTTCCTTCAAAAACTGAAATGATTCAAAACAGAAAGGTACGAAATCATCTTGCATCATTTGATCATATGGTCCACCTTCCATGTCGTCATTTGCAACTTGACAATCAATGGCATTCGGAGGCTGCAACTCTAGATATGAAAAGTCTTGAACAAGGTTTTCATTGCCCTCAAGATGATTAAGATTGAAACTTATCGACGGTTGATTTCTGATTGCATGAAAGTGTTCTCTGATGAACTGAAACGAAGAAAAACAAAAAGGCAAAGATCCTTCACTTACTTCAAAATTTGCTACACTTTCCTCGTCATTTCCATAGCTGATATGCAACGGTTGATCACTGTATTTGAACTGCTGAAAGTGAACTTCTTCCTCCCACAAACTAGCTACTGGTTTGTCTACAATATTAGCTTCTGTTTAGAGAACATAATCATCATCATACTGATCAAACTGAGGCAAATCATCAGTATAAAACAGATCGTCAAGCATACATGTCATATCAACATATCTCTCTTCTATAAGATGATTTATAAAACAATCATTATCAGATCTATGACAACTGGGATAAGAAAGAAAATGTTTTGGATCAGCCACTTGTTCTTCTTCAATCAATGAGCCCTGGTGTTGCACATCAAAATCATTCCTTGTGGTGATCTTCTACATCATCTCTTCCACTGTACTTACCAAAATGTCGAGCATTACCTCTAAAGATGTCGATTCCTCTGGATCTATGTTCTTCATCTCTTCTTCCTTCAGCTTTGCCCTTCTGATTAGAAAATGAGCCTCTACATCTACTGCAATGTTCTGCATCTCTTCAAGTGTTGCAAGATTCCTTTCTCTCAGCTGAAACTCCATTTCGGGATCAAAATCACTCAGGTAGTGCAAGAGAGTGAATCTAGGAGGATGTCTTATATTAACCGGCATCGAAAAATAGACTTGGTTAAATTTGGTAGAAAGTTGTTGCACTGTCTTCCTTGGTTGTCTTTTCAGCTGGTTATACTCTTCTATAATCAATTAAAGGGTTTTGTCTTACCACCCACCTGTCAAGGAAAAATTTGACGAACTGCTAGAAATCTGAGATGCTCGCATCAGGCAGGGTTTTGAACTAACTCTTGACTTTGCCTTGCAAAGAAAGAGAAAAAAGCCTAATATTGACATCTTCTTCATCAACTTCAGAAAGGTCAAGAAAAGACTCAAAATTCAATACATGTCTCTCAGTAGTGATGTTGTCGTGTTCACCATCAAATCTTGGTAGATATAGGTCATGATTTTTAGGGAAAGCATGGGATATAGGAGGTAAAATCATAGACTTGTATTGATCTGGAATTTTACAAGGTAGTGGGGTATGTAAAGAAGGTGTAGAATCAGTCTTGGTCTCTTTAGGCTCATCAGTTTGAAGATGGTCATCACAAAATTCAGAAGAAAGGTTTAGATCAAGCTCAAAGGCATGCAAATATTTGGCATTCACAATCTTCAAAGGGAAGGAATCAAATGCAGGCGAAGGATATTTTCTCAAATATAATATACTTTGCAAAGCTTTCTTGAGATTCTCAGGAAAAGAGAAGAAATAATTTATAACAAAGAACAAAATGTCTTGGATGAAATTCCAACTTGAATACCTGATCTTTCCAAATTGTCCTTTCATGTTTCTGCTGGTCAGGTTCATCCTCCAGTGGAGTCCTTGGATCTGATCTCGAAACTGATTTGGAATTGCCAGGTGAATGATTTCAGCCTTTCCGGTGTTTGATCATTGTCCACCATCATCAATCAGATCTAACTTGATACATGTACTAGGGAAATTTGCAAGTCATATGTTCAGTTCATAAACTAAACCAGAGATTGACTGAAGCTGCTTTCATCTACTTATGCGCTCGCAAAGCAAGAGCATTTCGAAGGCTTCCTGGCATAGCTTCAGGCTCCTTCTATAGTTTATAAAGCAAAAACACTAACAAAAAAATAAGCTTTTCTTTCCCCAATATGGTCACCACTATGTTAGCACCTAAATCTACCTCAGGCTGAGAAAGGCAGGATCTAGGGTAACATCAAACCACACTTAACCTGGTAGCTAGCCCTACCAGGTCGAGAGAGGGCTCTCTCCTTGTCAATCTCAGTAAAATATAGCAAATGAGGCTTGAGATGACTGATGTAAAGACTAATTTTAGGCTAGGTATATGCTCAGAGGAGTTTGATTGAATTTAATGTTGGTTTGCTGGCTCAAATGTGAAAGGCAGATTTGGGTCCGGGGAATGGACACAGTCTTGCAGAGGTTTCTGTGGGGCGAGGTAGGCAAATGGTTTAGTACTTCGAAATTGAGTGAGATGGAAAGTCTTAAGAATAGTGAGGAGTTGGAGAGGGCATGAAAGTCTCAGGGATCCTCTTCAAACTACTGAAAACATAAAAAACTAAACAAACCCTAGGTAGATCACTGCAACATCAATGAATTCTACCTTTATCCTTGATTCGTTTAGTTAAGCTGAACAGAGAAAGATGATGGCATACATAAACACATGTAAACTTGCATTACAGAAGGAAAAACAATACCAAATCAAGTTGCAACAAGAATCCCACAAAGTGTTGCAAACCCTGGTCTATTCCTTTGCCAAACTGCAGAGATGAATGTACAATAATGCTCAAAGCATTCACGAGAGTCGAACCTTGACAAATGACTGAAAAAGTACTAGATATAGGCAAAAAACAACTCATGCTAGGCTTTAGGGGTCAAATTCATGAGTTTAGGATTTGTTCCAACAAGATATAAACTAAGAACTGAAAAGTAGGCAGTAGAACAGCTTGCCTCTAAAACCTAGGAAACTGATTCATTCAGTTCAAAACTACCTTTTCATGATGTATCTACCTCCATGAGTGAATTTTCAACATTTTTACAGCAAATTCCATCAATTTACATCATGAGTTTGACCATGAGAGAGAGAAAAGTCAAACTGAGAAAAAAAACTGGGCGAAAAACAGAGTTTTTTGGCAGAAATGACAATTTTTCATCCTGTGCGTCTCGCCACTGTCCCTGTGCGTAGCGCCTTTTTGCAGCTTATTTTGGAGGCCTTCCCATGCCCAAAATTAGCTCCAAGTGGGCTTGTTGGAATGGTATGTTTGTCTACTTTCCAGAACAGGTGGAATTGCTGAATTTGGTGTCCATTTACCCCTCCAAAAGGTGAGTTCTCCCAACACTGCTTCTTGTGTGGCCAAAAAGGGGCAGAAAGGGCAATTTTGAGGTGTTTTTGACCATTTTGGAAGCTCAAAACTTGACAAAAATTTCTAGCCATTTTTGGGCATTCATAATTTTGCATGAGGAATCTAAAAATGTAAATTTATCCTCCAGAGGAGGTCCCTAGCAAAAGCGAGCGCCAGGTGGCGCTAAGCACCAGGCAGAAAATCCTGTTTTTTCCTCCAAAAATTCAAAATTGACAAAAATTGTGCCAAATCTCTTGAAATTTGAGCTAAGTGACCTGCATCAAGTACTATGTTGGGCTAAGGAAGCCTCAACCAAAATTTTGAGTCTATCTTGCTCTTCCTTCCTCCTCAAAGTTTTCCTCAATTTGGATTTTAAGCTCCTTATTCTTGCTTTGCAAATCTTGTTTCTTGCCAAATAGTGATAAGCCATGTGTCGCAACATGTCCTTCTCCTTGTTAGCCTTGTCTAGCAACCTCTCCAAGTGTATTTTCATCTTTTCCAACCAAGACTCCTTGTCATTCTCTATCTCTTGTTCAATGGAAGTCAGAGTGACATGGTCCTCTTTGTCATTTTTCTTCTTCAGTTTCAACATTTCTAGCTCCATTAGGCTTTGCTTATCCTCCAACTGTCTGTTATCTTTCTTGTTTGTCATCTATATGATCCTTGTGCATCTTCTCCTTTCCTTTGCTTTGTTGCTTATGTTTCTCTATAGAACTATCTCTGAGTGTCTCTTCCTCATAGTCATATTCACTGTCTCTTTCCATAATGCTTGTCTTAGGAAAATGATGAGATGAAGGTATGGTGGAAAAAATGATGATGAAAGAGGGATGAAAGAGGACAATGGTGATGAGTATGAAGAGATTTTACTCTTGGGAAATGAAATTAGGGAAAGAAGGGAATAGTTTTGGGAGATTAAGGTTTAATGAGGGATTTAGGGTTTTATGAGGGAATTAGTTACTTTAGGGGAGTGGGATATGGGAAAATAGGATAAATGGAGTGTATTAGGGTAATAAAAGAGTGAAAAGGGGTTTTGATGATGGCTGCAGGGTTTTTAGGGAATGATAGGGTTTAGGAAAAGGGAATTAGGGTTTGGGAAATACTAGGAAATATGTATAGGGTTTAAGGTTTTGTGATATGGGGGTAAGGTGAGTGTCAATGGGAGAGGGAAAGGGGAAGGGAATTAGGGAAATTTTAGTGCAGGGGCATGGGATGTGGGAAAATCATACAAGGGAGTGAAAATGGTAAGAAAAACAAAAACCCTATGCAATTTTGACAACACAACTTTGAGGCAGCTAGGTTTAATTTTTTAAGCACTCACATCACCATCACGGATGACAAAATCTCTTGCTAGGGTGAATGGAAGGATGTAATTTCTTGTAGAGAGGTTTTTTTCAAATTTGGAGGCTTGGAAAGGTAATGAAATGAGTTTTTGAGCTTAGTTGACAGGTGCGTCGCGCCAACACCCAGGTGTGTAGCACCTTTTTACAGACCAGTTTTGGAGGCCTTCCCGGTGTCCAAATTATGCACAGGATAGCTCGTTGGAAATATTATTGAGTCTGATTTCCAAAAAAACTTTAATTTTCCAATTTGGAGTTAATTTGCCTTGTCAAAAGCCAAATCTCCCAAGACTAGTCAAAATGTGCAAAATGGGGTTGCGTAAAGGTAGAGTGCTATTGCAGTCAACGTTTGAAGGTCTTACTCAACTCCAAATTGAGCTCAGGATAGATCATTGGAAATTGCTTTGTGTCTAGTTATTATTTGACTCATCAAGCAAGTCATGTGGCCAACCAAGCTAGGAGAAATCTGGATTTTCCCAAGGTCACTTCAGAGGTGCGTCAATTCTCCTGAGGCAATTGTATTTTTGACATTTCTCTAAAACCATGACACTTGTGTAAAAAGTGAAGAAGGTTTTTCTTCCTTGGCCTATTGTGGAAAATAAAAAGTTCATTTTTCCCAAATTCATCTTTTCTTGCTCAGAAACATTATTGGAGTAAAACTTATCCTGATGTGTGGAACAGGGGATTTGTCAAAATGTAGTGAAATGAAGGGGATAAGGGGCTTCTAAATTCTTGAGAAAATTTTGGGAAGTAGGGATGATGTTAGGAAGCAGGGGAAAGTGGAATTTAGAAGATTGAGTGAGGGGAAGGGGTCCAAAAGCGAAAAACACAGGCCTAGCTTAGAAAATTGTCAAATTGTAGCAAGAAACTAGGGTTTGTGCGAAAATGAGGAATTTGAGGGATATCAGTGATGGGAAGTGTTTAATAAGGTACATTAAGGATAGGGGAAGGTGTATGAACATCAGGATACAAGTTTTGCTGATGATTTGACCATCCAAGATAAATTACCTTCAAAACCCTAGGAGAGGGAAATGAACCTTAGGTAGGCATAACTGAAGCATGAACAAGGTGTAAATGACCCATTGGAACCTGACATGATGATGAAAACCCTCTGAATGATGGTACACTCAGCTGAATGGTGACATGGACCAACATTTCGACAACTTTGAAAGGAGTGAAACAAACCCTAGACCTAATACCTAGTGACCAAATTTTGCTTGAAGACTCATTGAAATGACAAAATTTGACCTTGACACTCTGAGACCACTTTGTAAGAGCATATTTGATCACTGGAGGAAGGTTTCAAAGACTGACACTAACATGTTGCATGACCAAGGCCTACCTCTGAATTTATGGGCTAAGGCATGCAACACAAAAGTTTATTTGCAGAATCAGAGTCCTCATCAGATTCTTGGCATGGTTACATTGGAGGAGGCTTTCTCAAGGAGAAAATAAGATTTGTGACACTTCAGGATTTTTGGAGCCCCTGCTTACTGCTGTGTCTCCAAAGAATCAAGGAATAAGCTTGTTTCGACTGTAGAATTGGGGGTATTTATGTGTTACACTGAAAATCCCCACAACTAGCATGTGTACTTTCCATCCCTCAGAATGACACTTGTGCAGAGAGATGTAAAGATTGATGAGGAGAAAGTGACGTGGTGATCTCTTGAGAGGGAGCTTTAGATCCCACCAGAAGAGCAGCTTTTAGCTCCAAAGGAGGATCCTGAGGAAGTTGTGGAGAAACCACAACTTAAGGAGCAAAGAGTGGAGACATGCACTCAAGCATAGTCATCTAGAGAAGACATAAAAAGAATCAGCGACACTAATAAACTTGTGGAGGATGTGAGGGAGAATGTGGGAGCTCCTTCAAATTTTTGTAGGAAAAGGAGGTCACATGAGAGGTACACTAGCTACATGGCTCTAATCACTAATATTATAGAGAGTGAGACATCCTCTTTCGAGGAATAAGTAGAGAAAACTATATGGGTTGATGCAATGGTGGAGTGACTTGGATTTAAACAGGAACGCAATAAAATACACAGATAACCATAAAGACAGATATGCAGCGGAAATAATACTTCATTTCATTACTGTAAAATAATGAAATATGCTTACAAACAGAAATGGAAATAAACCAGCTAGGGCGATGGTAGCTTATCTCTGAGAAGAGATGTGGCGGCTACATGCCTCTGAACTGTGTTACAATGAGGCTCGAAGGCCTATTTATTGTTGAGAAACAATGGAAAACCCTAAACATTCCAAAACCTAACTCTAGAAGATGAAATGCCAAACTGTGGGCCCCGTTTGGGTAAATTGGTACATAAACTTCCCGAGGTCGTAACTTTGGCGTACAATCTCCGTTTGACGCGTACAACAGCTCGTTAGAAAGATCTATCCGAGCACTACCACTTTAGGAAGGGAAACGTTGGTCCATAGACCCAAGTTGCCCCCAGATTTCCCAAAAAACGTCGTTTAGGGCCTCAAAATGGCTCCGGAAGTTTAGGACCCGAAAAACTGATAAAAATAGTAAACTTTTCTACAATTTAGAAAACTGAAAAAGCTGAAAGAGACAACTGTGGGGGTCCAAATGAGATAGGTGGGTGGCCACCAACATCCACCTAGATCATTCCCCCCCCCTTAGGAATCAATGGTCCCCATTGTGTTGAGTTACTCCCTGAGATGAGGAAGATTTTGATGATCTGGGTCTCTGGTGAGTTGTTCTACAATCTCTGATGTGTCTAGAAATGGTGGGAAGCATGGCCGACGACGGTCCATATTGAACACTCGGTGCAAGCGAAGGAATGGAGGAATGCTGTGCTTCAAAGCATTGTTTCCCGTAGCCTTGATACTAGTGTAAGGACCATGTCGAAGTGGTCTGAGTTTCTGATGGGTTCTGGTAAGGCGTTCTCTCTGCAGATGTAACCAAACTTTGTCACCCACCTGAAACTTGTGTGGTGCCCCTGTGGGTGAGGAGAAGTTGTTCCTATGTTCTGTCATGTCTATATCCCTTTGCTACTGCTGTTGCGTGGAGGAACCCTTTGCGGGGGTCATGGACGTAGCAACAATCTTCCCCTTACTTTGGGAGTTAACTAGACAGATGAATTTCCTAGTCTGGGAGATGACCTTGCTGCCTTTCTTAGTAGTGATCAAAGAGGTGGCGGTAAGTGGGGCTACCTCCAGTATCCTGTATAATGAATCATCCAAAGAAATAATGACATCACGAGGCCTTGACTCATACACAGCATGTCGCCTCCATAAGTATGGCTAGCCTAATAGTACATCACACACATCCAGAGGTGTAACATCACACAATACCTCATTTGTGAAAGGCTTGATGCTGTAGGGAAGGCAACACTGCTGGCGAACTTTGAGATATCGTCCTTCATGAAGCCACCCGATACTGTACGGCTACGGGTGTGGTGTAGTTGGTACGCCCAACTGCTTCACGACCTTTGCTGAAATGAGGTTCTTTTGGCTACCATTGTTGAAAATGAATTGCAACGGCAAACCCTTCACCCACATCGGTGAGTGGAAAAGACGCTCCCCTTCCTCTGGATTTTCGGGCTCATTTTCTTGGATCTTGGCAGTGGCAACAGTGGCGCTAGCATCCGCATCAACGATCTGCTTCCCTTTGCCATTCCCCTTGTCAGGTTCTGGCTCAGGGTCGGAACATGCATCTGATTCGAAAGCCTTCAACTCGGCCACCAGCGACTACTTGGTCCGACACTCACTTGTGTTATGAGTGCGACTCTTGTGGAACTCACACCACTTTTCTATGTCCTTCTTTGGCTTCGTGGTGTTGTTCTTTTCTTCTGGCTTTGATGGATTGTCTTGGGTCACCTCGCCTTGGCTTTGTCCTTTGGGCTTCGGATTTGCAGATCCAAAGTCTCGCTTCTTCTGTTTGAACTATTGCTCGATTTTGACAGCGTATCGATATGCCATGCTAAGCGAGGAGATGTTCAGGAACTCCATCTCTTCTTGGATGTATCTATGTAGGCAACCGCGGTATTTGAGTACCAAATGCAGCTCTGAGTCCTTGATACCCAACTATGTGTGAAGGGTATGAAAAATGTTTGTGAACTCCGGAACATCTTGGTCTCGTCTCTGCCGTAGTGTGGTCCGTCTAATGTATTTGTCCTCGTAGCTTTTGACAAGGTAGTACTACTCCTTGACGGCATTCCGTAATGAATCCCAGGTGGGTGCGGCTGAAAATAGTGAGCCGGTATTTTCATCCTTCTGCTCGCAGTAGGTTTCCCACCAGTCCTTAACGTGGGGGGCTGCTTTGAGAAGAGCGAAAACAATATTTTCCCGACTCGAAAATTCATGAACAGAAAAATAACCCTCTAGCAGATTTAACCATTTATCTACGGCATTTGTGTCTATCTGACCCTCGAATATGGGGATTTCAAAATGAACTTGTACCTTAAAGGGCGTGGCATTTCGAGAGTGGCTGCTGGAAGCCGATGCATCGCTTTTGGGTAGCCATTGAAGGATCTGCGCAAAGCTTTCCATCATCGCATTCCTTTGTCGCTTGAGGGATTCTTCGAGAAATATTTTGATAGAATCTCCTGCCCCCTCGTATTTCTTCTCATCCGCCATGGGAGGCCATCGGGATTTGCGAGGCTGGTCTTGCAAAGGTTCGACCAGTTCAAGCCCTAACTCCTTATATCCCGACCTCGTTGGGCACATGCAAAGAAAAACATAGAAAAAGCAGACCGCTTTGATACCACTGATCTGGATTTAAACAGGAACGCAATAAAATACAGAGATAACCATAAAGACAGATATGAAACAGAAATAATACTTCATTTCATTACTGTAAAATACTAAAATATGCTTCCAAATAGAAATGGAAATAAACTAGCTAGGGCGATGGTAGCTTACCTCTGAGAAGAGATGTGGCGGCTACATGCCTCTGAACTATGTTACAATTAGGCTCGAAGGCCTATTTATTGTTGAGAAACAATGGAAAACCCTTAACATTCCAAAACCTAGCGCTAGAAGATGAAACGCCAAACTGTGGGCCTCGTTTGGGTAAATTGGCACATCAACTTCCCGGGGTTGTAACTTTGGCATACGATCTCCGTTTGATGCGTACAATAGCTCGTTAGAAAGATCTATCCGAGCACTACCACTTTGGGCATGGCAACATCGTCCTTGGACCCATGTTGCCCCCAGATTTCCCAAAAAACGTCGTTTAGGGCCTTAAAACGGCTCCAGAAGTTTAGGATCTGAAAAACTGCTAAAAATAGTAATTTGTGCTACAATTTAGGAAACTGAAAACCTGAAAGAGATAGTTGTGGGGGTCCAAATGGGATAGGTGGGTGGCCACCAACATCCACCTCGATCATTCCTCCCCCCTTAGGAAGTAATGGTCCCCATTGCGTTGAGTTCCTCCCTGAGATGAGGAAGCTTTTGCTGATCTGGGTCTCTGGTGAGCTGCTCTACAAACTCTGATGTGTCCAAAAATGGTGGGAAGCATGATCGATGATAGTCCACATTGAACAGTCGGTGCAAGCGAAGGAATGGAGGAATGTTGCGCTTCAAAGCATTGTTTCATGTAGCCTTGGTACTAGTGTAAGGACCAGGTCGGAGTGGTGTAAGTTTCTGATGGGTTCTGGTAAGGCGTTCTCTCTGCAGATGTAACCAAACTTTGCCACCCACCTGAAACTTGTGTGGTGCCCCTGTGGGTGAGGAGAAGTTGTTCCTATCTTCTGTCGTGTCCGTATCCCTTTGTTGTTGCTTCTGCGTGGAGGAACCCTTTACGGGGGTCATGGATGTAGCAACGATCTTCCCCTTACTTTGGGAGTGAACCAGACATATGAATTTCCTAGTCTGGGGATGAGCTTGTTGCCTTTCTTAGTAGTGATCAAAGAGGTGGCAGTAAGTGGGGCTACCTCTGGTATCCTGTATAATGAATCATCCAAAGAAATAATGACAACACGAGGCCCTGACTCATACACAGTATGTCGCCTCCATAAGTATGGTTGGCCTAATAGTACATCACACACATCCAGAGGTGTAACATCACACAATACCTCATATGTGAAAGGCTTGATGCTGTAGGGAAGGCGACACTGCTCGCGAACTTTGAGATCTCGTCCTTCATGAAGCCATCCGATACTGTACGGCTATGGGTGTGGTGTAGTCGGTAGGCCCAACCGCTTCAGAACCTCTGCTGAAATGAGGTTCTTTTGGCTACCACTGTCGGCAATGAATTACAGCGGTGAACCCTTCACCCACATCTATGAGTGGAAAAGACGCTCCCCTTCCTCTGGATTTTCGGGCTCATTTTCTTGGATCTTGGCAGTGGCAACAGTGGCGCTAGGATCCGCATCAATGATCTTCTTCCCTTTGCCATTCCCCTTGTCGTGTTCTAGCTTAGGGTTGGAACATGCATCTGATTCGGAAGCCTTCAAATTGGCCACTAGCGACTGCTTGGTTCGACACTCACTTGTGTTATGAGTGGGACTCTTATGGAACTCACACCACTTTCCTGTGTCCTTCTTTGGCTTCGTGGTGTTGTTCTTTTCTTGTGGCTTCGACGGGTTGTCTTGGGTCACCCCGCCTTGGCTTTGTCCATTGGGCTTCGGATTTGCAGATCCAAAGTCTCGCTTCTTCTGTTTGAACTTTTGCTCGATTTTGACAGTGTATCGGTATGCCATGCCGAGCGAGGAGATGTTCAGGAGCTCCATCTCTTCCTGGATGTATTTGTGTAGGCAACCGCAGTATTTGAGTACCAAATGCAGCTCCGAGTCCTTGATACCCAACTATGTGTGAAGGGTATGAAAAATGTTTGTGAACTCCGGCACATCTTGGTGTCTTCCCTGCCGCAGTGTGGTCCATCTAATGTATTTGTCCTCATAGCTTTTGATAGGGTAGTATTGCTCCTTGACGACATTCCGAAATGAATCCCAGGTGGGTGCGGCTAAAAATAGTGAGCTGGTATTTTCATCCTTCTGCTCACAGTAGGTTTCCCACTATTCCTTAACGTGGGGGGCTGCATTGAGAAGAGCGAAAACAATCTTT
The DNA here is from genome assembly GCA_031772625.1 of Pinus tabuliformis. Classification (NCBI taxonomy): domain Eukaryota; kingdom Viridiplantae; phylum Streptophyta; class Pinopsida; order Pinales; family Pinaceae; genus Pinus; species Pinus tabuliformis. Next base: position 1,915,689,755 of record CM062818.1, read on the forward strand.
TCCTGACTCGAAAATTCATGAACATAAAAATAACCCTCTAGTAGATTTAACCATTTATCTACGGCATCTGCGTCTATCTGACCCTCGAATATGGGGATTTCAAAATGAACTTGTACCTTAAAGGGCGTGGCGTTTCCAGAGTAGCTGCTGGAAGCCGATGCATCGCTTCTGGGTAGCCGCTGAAGGATCTGCGCAAAGCTTTCCATCATCGCATTCCTTTGTCGCTCGAGGGCTTCTTCGAGAAATATTTTGATAGAATCCCCTACCCCCTCGTATTTCTTCTCATCCGCCATGGGAGGCCGTCGGGATTTGCGAGGCTGGTCTTGCAAAGGTTCGAGCAGTTCAAACCCTAACTCCTTATATCCCGACCTCGTTGGGGACATGCAAAGAAAAACATAGAAAAAGCAGACCGCTCTGATACCACTGATCCGAATTTAAACATGAACGCAATAAAATACAGAGATAACCATAAAGACAGATATGAAACAGAAATAATACTTCATTTCATTACTGTAAAATACTGAAATATGCTTACAAACAGAAATGGAAATAAACCAGCTAGGGCGATGGTAGCTTATCTCTGAGAAGAGATGTGGCGGCTACATGCCTCTGAACTGTGTTACAATGAGTCTCGAAGGCCTATTTATTGTTTAGAAACAATGGAAAACCCTTAACATTCCAAAACCTAACCCTAGAAGATGAAATGCCAAACTGTGGGCCACGTTTGCGTAAATTGGTACATCAAATTCCCGAGGTCATAACTTTGGCATACGATCTCCGTTTTACGCGTACAATAGCTCGTTAGAAATATCTATCCGAGCACTACCACATTGGAAAGGGAAACATCAATCCATGGACCCATGTTGCCCCCAGATTTCCCAAAAAATGTCGTTTAGGTCCTCAAAACAGCTCTGGAAGTTTAGGACCTGAAAAACAGCTAAAAATAGTAAACTGTGCTAATTTAGGAAACTGAAAAAGCTGAAAGAGACAGTTGTGGGGGTCCAAATGGGATAGGTTGGTGGCCACCAACATCCACCTAGATCATGGAGGAACATGAATCCATTGTAAAGAAAAATGTTTGGGGAGTGATCCCAAGACCAACTGATAAATAAATAGTGGGCTCGAGATGGATCTTCAAGGTGAAGCAGGCAATAGACGAAAGCATAGAGAATTATAAGGCCATATTTGTGGCCAAGGGGTACTCTCAAGTTGAGAGAAATGACTATGAGGAGACCTTTGATCCTGTATCAAGGTACTCATCCATTAGATAAATTCTTGCTCTAGCTATGCAGATGGGGTGGAAGATCCACCAAATGGATATAAAAACAACATTTCTCAATGGGGTTATTGAGGAGGACATGTAAATCAATCATCTAGAAGGTTTTGAGACATTTTATCGAGTCTCATGTGTGAAAATGCAAGCGAGCCTTGTACAAGGTCAAACAAGCACCCTATGCTTGGTACACCAGGATCAATACCTATTTCACAGTTTAGGGATTCACCAGAATTGAAGTAGATGCAACCCTCTATCACATCTTGGTAGAAAGTAAATTTATTATTATTGTATTATGTGTCAATGATTTGATTTTAACTAGTAATGAGAAGTTGATAAGATCTTGCAACGAGGAGCTTGCAAGGGAATTTGAAATGAAGGACATGGGTCTCATGCACTACTTCCTTAGGTTGGAAGTATGGTAAGGAAATGGGGAACTGTTTGTCTCTCAAGGAAAGTATGCAAATGGGATATTGTAGATATTCTGCATGGAGATTTGTAAACCCGTGGAGACACCTATAGCAACCAACTGGAGGAAGGAGGATTCAAATCCAGGTGAAGAAGTGGATGCTACCATTTATCAGCAGCTTGTGGGTTCACTCATGTATCTTGTGAACACATGACTAGATATGTGCTATGCATTCATCCATCTAAGAACATTTCTGGTTAGGCCAAACAAATTATTTTGGAAGGCAACTAAGCATGTTTTACAACACCTCAAAGGAACTACCTGGTTTGGACTATGGTACAGACGAGTAGAGGGAGTGAAGTTGTGTGGCTTCATAGATGCAGATTGGGCACGAAGTCCATTAGAATGAGAGAGTAAATCAGGTGGAATTTTTAATGATGGGTACACAATTATTTCATGGTACAATAGGAAGAAAAGATTTGTGGCAGTTAGCTTGGTAGAAGCATAATACATGGCTGAAATTCAAGTAGCATGTGAGGCGATATGGATGAGAAAGATACTTGTTGGATTGTTTGGTTAGGTGATGGATCCAACTGCGATCTACTGTGATAATCATATTTGCATCAAGTTCTCTGAGAATCTTGTATTTCACGATTGATCCAAGCATATATATATCTAGTTTCACCATTTACGGGACTGTGTGCAGAGGTGGATAATGTTGCTCCACTACATTCCAACAGAGGAAAAATATGTTAACATTTTAACAAAATATTTTTCAAGAAGGAAGTTCGAGTTCCATAGGTGTGAGATAGGGGTGGTTGATAATATATTTCTTTCCAAGAGGGAGTATTGAAAAATGGAGTAAGAAATTCTCAAATTATTTTTACGTTCACTAAATTGCGAAAAATTGAATTTCCATATCAACAGACAACTTAGATGTAGTTAATTTGTGTGACATGGCTTGTGTCACTCAGTTTACTTACTAAATTCAACTTGGAGGAGTTAGATTTCAGTTTAGCATGTGTGATTTCTAATTTATAACATTCAAAGTCATTTATCTCAAGCCATTTTCAGTTAAACTAGTTCCAACGGTTGGAGGAACTAGTGGATGATCAATTGTGCAGTGGGACTTCATTCAAACTAAGTGATCATCTATTTAACTGATTAATCAAACTAAAACATCTAGTGCATGGAGAGAATGCGAGTTCCCCAGCTATGGTGGAGATTCCAAGGCAGTGTAACATCAGTTGTAGACTAGCCTTGAGTGCACATGTGTTCCATGTAGTCAGATGATCAACCATGGGAATTGCACAATCCATTTTGTAGAAATTCCTAAATAATAAGGGCCTAATTTATCAAGGAAATGCACAAGGAAATAAGGGTTTAAGCAGAGGTGGAAATTGACTAATTCTGGTTCAGATATTCTCAGTGAGCAGAGAGATAGGTTATTCACTTGTAGCTTGTGCTCAGTTGACCAAAGAAATTGTAATACATCTCTATTCATTTGATTAACGCAAGAATGCATTAGGGTTTTTAGCAGATTTCTTTCCACAGGAAAAATAATTGTGCATGTGTGTTATTTCTTATTGCGTGTCTAATTTTTTTTTCTAAATTGTGAATTAACTTCCGCAGGGCAATAGAGTAGGTTTGCGTCTTATGAGTTTGATTAAAACTTCATGAGTAGTTGCAAATATACACCATAATTTCTACAAGGATGGTGGAGGAAAATTACGAAATATTTGTTCACGGACAATATGCCTACTTCACAATATCTATGAGAAATTTTGTGAGAAGCAGACATTCACGATAAAAGATTGGATTGTGGAAGAATTTGTCACAAAATTCACAAGGCCATTAATCTTGGTTGTAGGTGTGGAGGTATATGGATTAGATGTAGCCTCGTTGGTGTAGTTGCTGGTACTATTGGGTGCAATATGTCTTAGCATAAATATTTGAGCTAGTTTCAATTTTTATCCATATTCTAGGTGATATTAGAGATCCCTATTGGTTTTTTATTTTCATGGTACACTAATAACAATTTGTTTTCCACTCTAGTTTTTGGTCTACTCTGTGGTCTCTATAAGATGCACTAGATGGTTGTTTACGTGGTATTTCTTCTAAACCTTTGCTCATTTGGATGTTCCTGCTCCTTTGGTTTGGGATTGGTCAATGGGGGGATTTTGGAGGATCTTAGCTACTACTTGTTGGTATTCTTTGTGGTCTATCTGAGACGCACTAGTTGGTTGTTTTATGTGGTATTTCTTCTAAAAATTTTCTCTTGTGGATATTCATTCTCCTCTCTAGTTTGGGATTGGTTGATCGGGGGATTTTTGAGGATCTTTACTACTACATAAGTGCATTCATTTTGGTTGGTGGAGTTGGTAACATATTTGAATTTTGAGTTCGATCATGAAGGAGTCTCTTGAGGTCATTAATTGGTCTGGGGGGTATTTATTTTCCAAGTTGGTCATTGATTATATGAGGGACAATCTATTAATTGTTTGTGCTATCATTGAAGGTCTTTTTCGATTGTATGATTTATGATATTTTCTGAAGGAAATTGGTCAGCAGTGATTGGTCAGTCTATTGTATTTGAAGGGGTGTCCTAGTGGATTGAGATGGTGACGAACTACGTCGAGTGGGGCCCATAATTTATAAGTGACATTAATTTTCCTTATCTACATATTTTATCAAGGTTTTTTCAAACACTACTACATAAGGTATTTTTTCGTAATGCTCTCTACTTTGGTGCACATATATGCAGGATTGTAGAGTGCGGGCGGTGTCAGCTGTACAAATGACCTTTACATCTATCAGTAGGATGTCACTTCATACTGAAGGAAACTAGGGTGGTGATGTTCCATTACTCGATCGATGTGTCAGCACATGAGGCTATTGAGGCAGAGGGTCGTAGTTTCCCCAAGTCAGGAGTCTAACTTCTTCTTTCCAGGCTGCATATTTATTCTCAACAATGGCTTCATCTTGCCTTAATTTCGAAGGGCGAAGATGACCATTTTTCTGCAAAACCCTCAAAGTGTGATCCTTCTCTAAAATGGAGGGGTAAAAGTGGCTTTTTGCTTAGTCTCTGGCCTTCAAAGTCCCTCTCAACCACATTCAATCTTCAAACAATATTCAAACCTATCATCCACCAGCCCCTAAGATCCCTCAAATGTGGGCAAGTGGGCTCCAAATTGCATGCTTCAACTCCAAGTCATTGTACAAGTGGAAAGGAATGGTTCTAAGTGGACTTCCCAAAGCCTTCAACAAACTATATCAATGGGTGAAATTTTCCCAAAAGGCTCCTAAACGCAACTCAAAATAAACATGTGGCCTTTGACCCTCAGTATACAAGAGTGAGGCTTGCATGATGTGTCAATACTAAAAGCACATAGCACCTCACTAACCATCAAACAAGTAACCATGAACATCAAACTCAAACCAAAGCTCTAGTCCTCTAAGCCATGTTCATAGAGAGCAGTCATTATACTATGGGACTAATTCTTAATAGTATGAGGTCAATTTATCCTATTCCCACTTGAATGTTTCAAACAATGGGGTTTAGTGATTTAGCCACAACCCATCCCTTGATTTGTCTTAAGGTAGTTGGAAGGATAGGGTAAAATGGACTATCAAACACTCAATAAATGGCCCATTGATAAATTTATTGGTGAAAAAGTACTTCAGAAAAGTTTCTACCGCACCCAGACTCGCTAGATTGAAATCTTGAGGGATTCATGTTCAACAAATGCATCAGATTCAATTATGTAATATTAATTAAAGATGATGTGAAAAGACAACTCACCATGGAGTCCTTCCTGATAAGGATGGGGAAAAATTCCATATTCTTTATTAAACATAGCTTAGAAGATGAAGAATATTTCCACTTGTTTATTGAAGCTATCGAGGTTGTGGCCAGCTTGATCTTATGACTAACTAGGCATTGCACAAGGCAACCTAAGTGGTATGACAGATGTATGATGATATTTATATAGTCAGCACACTCCTTTGCATTAATCCTTGCTCTATATCTTGCATGTGCCCTCACTACTTATCAGTTTTGGCTTGCTACTGCCATTAAAACTCTTGGGCCCTAGCTAAGAGATATGACCATGTTAAGACCATATAATTTACCCTGCATTGAAATTATGTAGATTAAATTTATTTTTGTCCATTTCAATTAAAATATAGTAGACCAGTTGCTAGGGAAAGTTATTATGCACCTAGTTCATCATAAATGTATGTAATATTGCCATCTAAAGTGAGAAAAATTTACAATCAAAAACATAATAGTAAAACTTTATCAAACTCAATCAAACCTTGATATTAAGGTTGATACAACCCTATAACAACATTGAATGTATTTATCCTACCATCTATGTAAAACGAACGAGTTAAGGCGCCTATGTTAAGTAGGGCTAGATTTGATTATTTTAGGGTTTGATAGTATTTAAGAGTTTTTCTATAGCTTAGGGTCAAACAATAGATAAATTGTTACCTAGGATGAGACTTTGGGTTTTGCGTAAGGACAAAAATTATGCTAATACTAGTGCCTTACTCTAATCTAGGGTTAGGGAAAATGGAGTCAAAGTAACCTGAGTGCTAGGGCTTGAGGTGATCCAAGGAAGGAGATATAAGTCTAGCAAGCACAACTCCAAAAAAATAAAATGGTTATCATAAATTAGGGTTTTATAAGGATGAGGTATCCAACTAGGGCATAAATCATCTAAGGTTTCCAAATTGGGGTTTAGCGTTGATAGACTATGAGGGAACCTAACCAACAGAAGAGAGAGGAACCATCAAAGTAAAAAAATATTCAACAACTAAAATGATCACAAGAGTAATTACTTGAGAAATCCACCATGAAATCACATAGAACCTCACTAACCATGAACCAAGTAACCATGAACATCAACCTCAAGCCAAAGCTCTGCTCTTGTAATCCAGGTTCATAAAGAGTAGTCATTATCGTATGAGAATAATTCTTAATATTAGGGGGTCAATTTAGTTTATTCGCGCTTGAATGTTTCGGAAGACACAGTCTAGTGCTTTAGCCACAACACATCTACTAAATTATCTTAAGGTAGCTGGAAGCATAAGGAAAAATGGACCATTAAACACTCAAAAAATGGCCCGTCGATAATTTTATTGGGGAAAAAGTACTTGGAAAAGTTTCCATATTACGAAATCCCAAGGAATTCATGTTCAACAAATGCATCATACTTAATTGTTGATATTAATTAGAGATGTACAAAGACAAGTCATCATTGATTCCTCCCTGATAAGGATGGGGACAAATGTCATATTCTTGATTAAACATAGCTTAGAAGATGAAGAGTATTTCCACTAGTTTATTGAAGCTACAGAGGTTGTGACCAACTTGATATTATGACAAACTAGGAACTATGCAAGACATCCTATGTTGGATGAAATATGTTTGATGATATGGATATAGTCAGTACACTCCTTTTCATTACTCATTTGCATTACTCATTTGCATTCAACCTTACTTTGTATCTTTCCTATACCCTCACTGCTTGTCAGATTTAGCTTCCTGCTGCGAGTAGTGTCTTAGATATTTCCTGACAAAGGAGGGGAAGGAATTCTCTTCAACTTGATTTCTTCAAGGCTCTTCATAGAAGGTACAGAGATAAGATAAGGAGATGTGGAATCTCATTATCAAACTCTTGAAAACACTTTTCATGTCTGAATCTATCCAGTCGATCAAGCTACCACTCAACAGCAATGTCAATCTTGGAAGATTCAAGAAATATCACATCTCTAGATATTATAACATTCTTATTCACATCATCATTGAGATGGTATGCTTTAGTGGTATGAGTACTTCAAGAAGATACATTTACGACTCCTTGCACTGATTTTGTTTCTTTGTTCCTTAGATATGAAGGCATAATAGGTGGAACCAAAAACCCTGATATGCCTCACCGAAGGAATGTGGCCATAACACATTTCATAGGGAGTCTTGTTTTTGATAGCATGAGATGGACACCTATTCTTTATATACACAACACATAGAACTGCATCAACCCAAAACGTCATCTTAATATTCTTGAAAAACATAATTGAACGCGCCATATTTAAGATTGTCCTATTCATTATTTCAAATACTCCATTATGTTGGGGATTATAAGGCATGGTTGTTTGATGTTTGATCCTATGCTGGAGAAGATAGTTTTCAAATTCATTGGAAGTATATTTTTTTCCATTATCAGTACAAATAGAGGCAATATGAGATTGTGCATCATTTTCAATGCATGCATGAAAGTTATTAAATGTTTCAAATGCTTCATATTTTTTCTTCAATAAATAAACCCAACACATTTTGGTGTAGTCATCAATAAATTGCATCACAAATTTATTTCCATTTGCAGTTGCATCACAAATTTATTTCCATTTGCAGAAGGAATAGGCATAGGGCCACACAAATCAAAATGAATGAGTTCAAGCTTTCTATGTGCTCTGGAATGAGAATCATGAAATTATTGTTTGTTTTGCTTTCCTAAGCTACAAGTATCACATTGCTTAAGCTTCCTAGGAATAGTTGGCAAACCAGTAACACATTTTTTCTTCAACAAACGAAGCTTGTGATAGTTCATATGTCCAAATCTAGCAAGCCATAGAAGACTTGATGGAAGTGTACCTTCATCATAATGACAACTATATGAAATTTTTTGTGCACAAGCAGAGGTTTATTGTAGCTTCAAAAGTATTTCTTCTTTTATCCTAGTCATGACAAGTGAGTGATCTGATTATTTTCTAACCTCAACCTTTCCATGTAGAGCAGAGGGACAAAATACAGAAGGAAATAATGGTAGGGAATATGGAAGTGAATAGGAGTTATAGGAGAATAGAGTTGAATTGGGACTCCCCTGTTTGAGTGAGGGAATGCATAAGGAAAATTCATTATACTAAAAAGATTAAAAGTGATATGAAATCATACCAAAAAATCCCTCTATCTTCAAACTAAAAATTTTATGTGAAATTTAAAGAACATATTACAAACATAACTCCTTTTGGCATCAATGGAGTCACTTGGTGATTTTTCAAATTCCTTCAATCCCATTGGATGTCTTCACCTCTGAATACAACCTGTCACTTCAAAATATTTTGGTACAATGCTTTTCTTCCTCATAGAGCCACTAGATCTTCAAAGAAATGCCCCCATCAAACCATTGTAGCTAATCTACTAAATCTTGGGAATTGGACACTATCCTTAGCAACAATGCCACTTTTTTACCTACCAAACCTAGATTTAAAATATTACAAAGTCCCTTAACCAAGTGCAACCCTATGATAACTTGGAAAGGTTCCCCAACAGAACAACAATGTTTCCTCACTTTAGGCCAATTCTTTTCTAGAACAAGGGAGGAAACTCTACCAAAATTTAGTTTTATTGTATTTATTTAAAATAAAAATAATGGTGGAATTTACAAAGACAAATGCCTATAAAATTGGGTGATGGAGTCAAATTCAAAGAGAAAAAGCTTTGAATATAACAAATAAGACATAATTAATCTATTCACTAATGTGGCATAATTAGTCCAAAACAAATTTTGGAATAACGAAAAAGTAAAAGGAGAGACTTGATTGGGGCTTTTGACGTACTCGTGATCTCATTATTTCTTCTTAAGAGTTGGAAGATGAGAGTTTGGCAACATGAAAAGAAAAAAAAATAGCTAGGAACCCTTAAATAAGATGCACCATCACAAACATCAAATTAACACCAAGTGATAACAAACAACCATGAAAAACAAAGGAATAACCAAAACATGAACTCTTAAATGAAGTAGAGAAAGTAGTACAACCTTTTTATTGGACAAACAACCAACAATACATCATTTTTTGAATTTCAAAAGGACCAATTAGGTATCATCTGAAATCATGGAAATTGAAAAAACCATAATCATCAATGGAAAGAATAGAGTGATGGAAAAATATTACATAAACCCTCTTCCAATCCTCCCAAAGATATTAAACTAAGCTTGTAGGGAACTCCCAATCTTCCAGCTATGACTTTGCCAAAAGTATTGTCTCCTCTATCTAGATCTTCCAAATCAAACCCTAATTCATAAACTAATATTTCTTTTTTCAAGACCCTAATCCTCCTCAAGTGGAGCACTTCGTGTTGTCTTTTGAATGAATAAAATGTGTCCATATTTCCACTTGCCACTTTCTATTTCATGAAATCCTTTTAAAGAGTGAATTTTCTATTCATTCCAGGGTTTGATTATGTCAACAATCACATGGTATCTTCCCATGCAAAACTTCTTCTAGATATGAAGAAAAGGTCTCGAACAATATGTACGTTTAGAAATGTAGTGAAAGCAAGAACTTGTACATTTTTAGAAAAGCATAAATACAACAATTTAGAGTGGTATTGCTCACATTGAAAAACTGAGAGAAAAAAATGCACAATAAGGATGAACTTATAGGTTTTCAATAGGTTGAAAGGAAATTGTACAAAGAATCAATACAATCATATGGATTTGTATGGCTATATGGATAAATATAATAGTTGTACAACTTCTACCTTTCTTTTTTGTGCAATCGTATACCTCATTTTGAGATGATTTTGATGACCATACAATTGTTATTTGAGTAGCTTGTAGAAGTTTCCTTGAGTTATGCAAAGTTGATTTTGAAGAAGAAATTACTTATGTATCTGCAAAACTCTTTTATTCTTCCTGTACCTAAATTTCTAGTTATTATGTGATTGATGTTGTGATCTAAAAACAATTCTATATTCTATTAAATTTAGAAATTTACCTATTTAATTAGGATTATATGGATAGTAGTCACCTGGGGTTGAAGTTTTGTAATGTACTTCACCCCAAAATATCTCAAAGGTAAAATATGCCTCCAAATATGTGAAAATGTGTCCTTGTACCCAAAAATATCGACTTGAGGCCAAGGAAACACACATTCATATACATAGAAGCTCTTTCATTAGTGTTATTTCTCATCCCTTCTTACCTACAGCATCCCCCAACCTTGTCCTTGAAGAAGGTGTCCATCCTCAAGACTCAAGTGGGCCTTTGACCAAACCCATGTGTAACTTAGTGCTACAGGGCATGATCTCAATTTCGGTATTCATATCGTAAAGCTCCCTTCTTTCTCAAATCCTTCATCCACATGGTCTTAGGCCCTAGTTTTAACCTAGGAACAAGGATATTCATCAATGACATGACAAATGAGAATGTAATCCATGTAACCATGCCTCCAATTACGTGTAAATCATACCCGAATGAATCTCCTAGTGAAATTCATCTATGGAAGAACCTTCATCATTCCAACCATACACCTTCTATATGCCAGTTCTTCCCTTGGATGATGAAGGGTTCTCAAGGTAGATAGAACACAGTGCATGGCCTCCAAGTCTCTCCCTGCAACTTCTAATTGCCACTAAAATTCAAATATCTCATGATGTGATGGTGAGATAAGAAATCCCATGAAAAATGGAGATTAGGACATGCATTTTTAGGCAATATTAGTCACTGTTAAACAGTTTTAGAATAGGTCTTGGAGAATCACCCTGCTTGATAGTTCAAGTCATGCTTAGAAATATTCAATGAGTGCAGCCTCTCCTATCAAAATTATCTCACAAAAACAATAATTAAGTCACTTCAATTAATTATGAGTTTTGTAATTACTCTAATCATCATGCCAGTATTTAGATGGTGTGTTAACAATCACATTTTTTGTACATGCATGTATAGTGTAAATTCCATTATAGATATCAAAGTCACATGTGCAGGGTTATGATAAAAACTTTCTTAGTTATCCTTGTTGAAGATAATAAATGTACTATACCTATAAATATAATAATAAATAGTGCCTAAATTGATCAACATCACAATCATTGACCAAACCCATTAATGAGGCCTGAACCACAAGTATAGGGGTCCCTCTTTATGGTGGCCACTTGTATTTATTTCACACGCGTCTACCTAATAGAGCCTTAAGTATTAGAAGATGAATTTAAATATATTAAGAAACACCCAATTTCTCTAAATAAGAGAATTAAGTGGAAATTAAGTAGGACCTCAACATCATCTAAATATTATTCAAGACATAAATAAATATAATCACTTATGTATGACACAAAATTACAAGGTCATAAAACAAATTTTGGTGTAAACGAGATGGAGATGACGCACTAAGCTTAACTAAAATTCGAGAGGTGGGAGGTGTTGGCAGACATAGGGTTTGTGTAACGATGGAATATGGACGCAAATAACGACCCATTGAGAACTTATAGACATTTACAGGTATTAGCACATGGTGGAGCAGGGGCAGATATTTTCTTCTCTCACACATTATCGATTTGGAAAGAATCCCTAGGAAGAGGGCTAAATGGTGCAAAATATGTTGGTCTAGAGGAGTTCGGCCAGGATGTACTCTAACCAAGCACAAAGGGGGTGTGGACATAATAAAATGGGGAATGGTGTCATGAGGGAAGCAAGGGAAAAGACATGAAGCACCAAAGGGTATACACTTCGTTGAAACCTCATCTCTCTCAATTCAGAACTACGTTGTTGTTCTTGGATGTGATAGAGCCTTATAACAAGCGCATTGGGCATTTACATCAAATTGGGTATTTCTCTTATGGGTTTTTGGGAATACAGTGGAGCTGCTATCTAATACCAGGGGCCATCCTCCCTCTTTGTTCTTACATATTCAAGCTTTATATGGGTAAGAACTATGTTATGGGTGATATCTACAAATACTAGGATGTATGATTTTTTTGGGTCTGCAACAAAATTCATTTGTGGTTCACACGCATATATTGAATCATTGAGCATGAAATTTGAAACCCTGAGAGCTTAGTTCGATGCTTAGGGTTCAGTGTTCATTTATGAAGTCAAACCTGTCAAATAATTATATATTGAGGTGCTAGGGTTAGATGAGTGATTATTTGAATGATACTAGATGAGTTAAGGGATACTTAACAAACTAAGATCATCCTTAGTGTGTTTCATTTTCTTACAAGTTATTCACACCCGAACCCACATTGGTTGATATTATGGCTAAAATTAACCTTGCATTTCAAAGGGAAAATTCCCACTAGTCCATGACATACCAACATAAAATTCACCTATGTAGTGCTAATCCACACTTGTCACAATACTCTGCAACTGTAAATGATGATATTGAAGGGTGGAAGTCCTCCATTTCTGGAGACTCTTGATTGGAACTAGAAAAGAGAGAGGAAGCTTTATGTTTGTCTTAGCCTAGACAATGATATTACCATGTCTATCTACCTTTGTACTAAGGGTTGCTAGTGATTTGAAACCCTCTAGAGGGAAATTATTTATTTTAAGTGCAACCAGACATAAACTAATCATGGTGGCTTATTGTAATTCTGGTGAGACATGTGATAGCAACGACTCATTATAAATATGCCTTGGTGATTACTTGTATAAGTGTTATTTTTATGGTTGAAGCTCCCAAGTAAGTAATCTATACCCTCTTCCATGATTGCACATATATTACAGGACTTTGCTACCACTGGTATTTATTTAGGGCCATGCATGTGATAGATTTCCTTGTTGAAACAGTAGGTATATTTCTATTTAATTCATGATGGGTTGATGACTGCATCAAGCATATGCTTAATAACATTTAGTGGGGTGTTAATAACTCCTTGTTGTGGCTCTCCTTGCATCCAAGGTCAATGGTTCTCTTAAGGAAGAATTAGAACTGTTGATGTGAGATGTTGAGGTGAACTAAGCCAAGGACTTGGAATGGTGGGAATCCGTCGCCAATGGACCCTTGGACTAGTAAGTGGGGGTTTGTTTATGGTCACCTATTTTATAAAACATTGCATCATAGATCTATCATTATATGTGTTTTTTTCCTATAATATTTATTGGGCACTCGACACCCAAGTTGCTCAGATAATTTGGGAAATGGAGGTGACAAATGTCATAGATTTGAGATGATAAATCTCAAAATACCAAACACTTATGGGTTGGATATCAAAATAATGTAGCAAGTAACCTCCACAATATTTATATAGACAAAGAAATCTCCTCTGATTGTCATGGAAGACAATGCATTGAAAATGAAGTGTTTCACCATGTTTATATATGGAGGGCCTCAACCACATACACAAAAGATCCAAATCATACTTTAATCCAGGGGAAATATAATAAAAATTCCATGTATTCCTATCAAGTTAAGAATGTCAGCTTATGTATTTGTACGAACAAGCTTTACCACAAGATTAGTCTTCATGTTATCGTTGATGCGTGGATTGCAAATATAGCGCGAGGAAACATATTTTACTTTACAATGTCAATAAATGCTTTCGACATACTCATCCTGCGGGATATCCTTTGCAACTTATTATTACTTTATTTTCTTCCTTGGCCTTGCCTAAATCATAATTATGACTTCACACATGAATTGGAATTTTGTTCTAGTTGGCATGCCCTTCAAACTGTAGGAAAATAGGATCCACAGAAGGTGGAGAGAGAAAATAAAATAAATATATTAGTATTAATATTGCAACAGTTGATTTTTCATGCACAATGAATCACAATAAATAACGTTAAATCACTTAAACATTTCAGAATAAACATTAATGATTCTGAATGATAAAGTAATTGATTTTTTTCACTCCAATAGTCTTTTCTAACATGAAATAACATATTTTCTTTTTACCTAGATTTTACCTCCACCTAAATACAAAATTTTGAAGTTCGACATTTGATAATTCTTCTAAAAATGTTGATGTGAATGCCAAATAAAGGTCATATCCCACCCAATGGGTCATTTAGCAAAGGGGTGGTGGTGCTTGTTGGATTTTTAGAAGAGACACTTGAGTATATGACCTTGTCTTCAACAATATTTACCACTTCTCCATAATCTTATATTGCTCGTCCATTAGGTTTCCGTCACTCTCGTATTGAAGGTGAAGTTAGAAGTCACCAAGAAAATTTCCCATAGTTGAGCACCTCCTTGCCTACAAACTTATATAATAGGAAACCAATAAATGATATACCTCTTTTTAATTTGGTTCATTGGGGTGAAATTGTTGTTGCCTTCTAGGGTTAATTCTTTATGAAGTTATATTACATTATCGAAATATCTAAATGTAGATTTTTTAACAAAGAGTGTAATGTTTAATACATGTAATTAAACATATAATTTCATTTTAGAAGGCTGCTCTTATTAGAATTTCCATTTTCAGAAATTTCTCTTTTTATTATTTTTATTTCTAAACATATCTCTTGTTTTTGCCTTACGTTGGTTGAGTTTTATGGGTTATCCATACATAAAAAACAAATTCTAGAAAATAAGGAATTCCTCTAGGGAAATTATCATGCCCTTCACAATAGACTTTTGGTCTTGCAACTACCCTATTTTTCTTAGTTACTTCCCAAACTTACATTGCCCTCTTTTAATTGATGATTTTGGGTCTAAAATTTTCTCAACTTTTTTTCATCTGTACACAAATTTAATCACATCCCTCCATTTTGTTTGTTGTCCAACTTGACATTCTGCTGGTAGTTTCTTCTGGTTGAGATAATTTCTCTTTGATGGGAGTCTCCATGTTTCTAATGGTCATCAAAAGTATTTTTCTCCTAAAAAATATTTTATCCTATATCTAGCTAGGATCGTGTGCAGTGGCATTATCATTCCCCCCCCATATATGCATAAATGATCAGATAATATCAATGGATTAATGGCCAACGAATGACCATAAAAGTAGGTCAATGGGAATTTGTTAGGTACACTGATGTTGGTCCAAAGAGAGAGCACCATAATGGGAGCAGAGGAATTGGATGCACTCATTCATGATCCCTTTGGGAAAAATATTGCTCGATTATTATCGATTATGTATTAGCATACACCATGATTTGATATGATTGACCAAGTTTGCCACCTTTGGGAGCAGGAGAAGATGATGCACCCCATTTTTAGGTGACCCCCATACTATGAGAACAGAGGACACTATCATTACTTCTATATGGATTTGGGGGACTCCCTCTCTAGTTTATTTTGCTACTAGGACCATAGATTCTTAGCCCTTTGCATCAGGGAGATCTTCATCCACAGACCTTGTCTCTTGCATGCCATGCCTTATGTTGGGATGACTATGAAAAGTTCTAGAGGTTAGTGACCACAAAATGGTGAGACCTCGGGTTTCTCATCACTTTCCTCCTCTTGGAGACCAATCAATATTATTGAGACTTCCTGGGAGGTGCTAAACCATATATCAAGCCATACATTCTTAGAGCATTTGAAATCAGCTCTATATGGATCTATAGTTGAGTGCCTCTTATCGATTCGACTACCTCCCAGTTCAAAGTTTCCCTCTTTTGACATCGATGCTAGGAGTCTCCCTCACTCATATATACTACCCCAGATCATGCAGTGAGACCACTTGATGGTTCCAAAGCACTTCGACAGTGAACTAGTGCGCAATTCGCTCCCCTTACCCTCATCCATCAAACTTAGGAGACCTTGACATAATCAGCCCCATTGATTGATATATATCTCTCTCTCTTCATGTTCTTGATTTGTGCACCTATTTAGTCTCGAAAAAATTCTTTTAGTATTTTATAGCATCATACCTTTTTCATGGTTTTCTACAAATGTTCTGATGTCATACTTATGCAGGTTTCTTTCTTTAGATTATTTTTATCATTTTCTAGGAGTTGCAATAGAACTCCCACTTGCATTCCCACAACTATTTTATTCTTGAGTCCCATTGACCTTGTTTTCTGGTCATTCGTCGAATATTATTATCTTATTTTCATTGTATATGCATGGAAATGACATCTCCTACATCCTCTTTCTGGAATCTACATAGTTTATAGCTTCTTCTGCAGATGTTTTCTGCAATGTTTTTCATGGGCTATACAAGTTTGAGCTATATAACCTTCTCATGGTATGATTTTCTTGGTCAAAAAAGTGAAAATTGATAATATGTTCTTAATGTTAGAATTTTTAAATTACTTAGGATAATGTCATATTTTGTTCTCTCAGAAGATGCCTCATATTTTGGATAGTGGGCTGACCTAAGTGAAGCATATTTTTCTATTATATGATAGACATGATATTCTACTTTACGTAAGAAATTTCCATCTCAATGTTATAACCAATCAATATTGAATGCCATTATAAGTTTTCATATTAATTGTTAAAAACCTCAAATATGAAAATGCTTGATTATCGATTGGTCTTCCAAATAAGAAAACACCCTTAGGACTTAAAATTAAAGTGATACACATAAATTAAGAATAAAATGTTAAATGATTAGTTCAAATTTATTTTGATATTCATACCTTCAATTTTATTCGTTTACTTAAAACATAATTCCGAGCTTATGTTGTATAACATAGTTCCATTTCGCGATTCATATATACAAGGTTGGTTAATCTTGCTTTTAAATGGCTATGTTGGGGACATAGTAGTGTGATAAGGGTTCTTAAGAGGGGTTTACCCTACATCATTAGAAGCTATTTTATCTTTAACATGACATTTCTGCATTCCCAGTTCTATTTTTGACATGTTTTACCTCTATTAATTTGGCTTTGATGTTGTTGGAATTTTTTTATAGGAAATAATTAAGGTAGTTGTTAAATGTCTATGTGTAAGGAAATTATTTCTTGTAATATGCCTGTGATTCTGCACTTTTTTTTAACGCCCAAATGAATTTTCTTTTTGCCATTATATTTCATGGGCATGCCAATGTCACATAAAAAAAATGAGTCGCTGAAATAGTTATGCAATTTTAGGGTATTTTGTTGTTATTTTTCAATTGGAATGATTCGCTTGTTAAAGTATGAGTAGAATTACAAAAAAATGTTCTCATATATCATGGTGACTGGAATTTTTCCTTTATAGGGTTAGAATCTGATTCTTTACGCGGACTCCTGTACTGGCATCACTTTTGTTTTTCCTTGACATTTTCTATGTACAATATTCATTTTATAATGCATTTATATTATGTTATTTTAGAATTCACTTGTGGATATTCTTTCAATTTAGATGCAAGACTAAATTTTATATCCAGGTGTTTTTTTGGGAGCCACAAGATTAAATAATTTTTGTTTGAGACATTTTTTACAGTCAAAGAGGTTAGAACACATATAATTTCATATCAAATCATAGTAGCCTAGATTTCTTTTGGCTTGTACAGTGTACTTAACCTAGTTATGACCATGCTAACATCAAAGTCAAGGAGATAGAGAGTTTTGGTTTCTAGATGCACTATTCATGTTTAGGTCAGTTAATTTTATCTGATCTATGAATATCTTAAATTTTTTATCTAAAATTTAATGAAATAAAATGGGGTTATATACAAACTTGTATGGATCATTCCAAAATTTATATGTTGATGTTTTCATACATAATTAAATTGCGTACATTGATTTTCTTAGGCATATTTATTATCATCTATTATATTATATGTATTGCTCATATCATTGTTAGATAAAAAAATATTGGAGTCTATCTTTCAAAATGGTAAATTATTTGTGTTACAATGAAACATTTAGCAGTCTAGTTAGTCAAGGATATGTCAGATTTTATCCTATAAAAAAATCCTTTTGTAACACTACTTGTGCCCATGATGATATAGTATATGGTTGAGTTTGTAATTTATTGAATGGAAATTTTTATGGGGTCATAATTTGAAAGGAAGTATAATTATTTTTTCCTTTTTGCACCTCTTAGTAGCAATGGAATATGGTAGAATAGACTTTATATCTTTATTCAGTTAGAATAGTTGGCTCTATATTACTCTTTCTGATTTCCAACATTTTATAAAGTAGCAATTGGAGATTTTTTCACACTATCACTCTCATTTGTTTACATTGGATGTATTCTGGAGTGAAATTGACCTACTTTTATTGTCATTTGTTAGATATCAAAGAAAATTTCTTGTCTCACCTGTCGTATTTAGGCTATTAGCAGTACCTTGAATTGTTTAGTAATTTTTTAATGAAGATAAGGGGTACATTTTTCCTTCTTTAATTTTACTTCATTATTTCTTCATTCACATATTGGAAAATTTCTTATATGTTTGCATTCAGGTATGGCATGCGTATCTGCAGACAGGAAGACTCTTCGCAAGCATTATTTAGAGACAATATTACCTCCATTTATTGCTCTTCTCACGTGTTGGAGGACACTTCTATTAGGTATTCATGAACTTACCGATCCTAATGGGTTAAACCCTCTCCCTGTTGATGGCCATGCGTTGGCTGCAGATGCACTCCCTCTTGAGGTATGTAAAAGCTTGCATTTAAATTTTGTCTCTCCTAAAGATGATAATCTTGTATTGGTGACTGTCAAAAGAAGGGAAAATAGTTCTTCAGTAGTCCTTGATTTTCTTCTCTTGACATATATGCCATCAAAATGACATGTTTGGAAGATTCCAATAATGGAAAATTCTCCTCTTTCTTTTGTATTGTAAAAATAAGAGATGGAAGTTGATTGCAATAGTACCAGATATGTCATTTTGCAAGTAATATGCCTAATTTACTAAATATAATTTTGAATACCTTGCACTGTAAAAGTCAGAAGTAACCTTATAAATGCATATATAATATTAAATATAACTTCAAATTCATCAATTTCTAATCATTTTACCCACCTGCAAATTTGTCTCTTGCTATTTTGGAGTATTTGTATGTTCTCCTCAAGAAAACTCCCGTCATCCAAATAATTATATCTTATGACCAACTAGGTTTCGTAAATACACCTATAAATTCTCGTTATGAACTTTAGCACATGCTACTTCAATGTCTGTCATGTTCTGTTATTTAATATTAGTTAAAGTGTATTTCGGTTATCGAATCTTCCATTTTCTTTTGGATACAACCACTTCTAGATATTTTCAGGGAATGGGAGATTAAAAATTTATTCCTTAATATTATGAAATATAATTTTTCCTTGGAATAAATCTATTCATTTGCTTTTGACTATATTTTTCTTGTCTTGTCCTCTAGCTTGTTCTACTATTTTACAACCATTTTGAAGATTGTCCCAGTTTCTTTATATATGGGTTATTCACAATTTTTATTCCTATGATTTTCATGAAAGAACCTCACACTTTGTTCAGACCTGAACTAGAAAGAGGCTAAAGGCATGACAGAGTTAAGAAGAAATAAGTAGTTCTACCTCAAGAAACTTCCCATTAAACACAAGGAGATAGTTTTGTATGGGAAACAATGTACTGATTACAGTAGAGAGGTCCAGAAGGAAAATTCACCTATGCATGAAAATGAATCAAAGATGTTGATGTCAAACAACATGCACACAATAGATGGATAGTATACTAGATTACATGAGATTCTAAACATTCGATCAAGGAAACCAAGTCACAACTAGGGATGTTTGACACAACCATCTCTAATGATGATGTCATTCACCTACCTGCAAAAAAGAATAGGAATATAGAAATAACTTTGGACTCATTATGAGGTTTTTAATGGAGGACATTTATAAATGGTGTGTGAACAAATGGTCTAGGTTTTATGGAGTTAAGCTATTATAATTTTAGGTTTAGATTTATTTATTTTTATAAATTTTTATTTTTTTAGAACATTTTATTAAAAGTTGGAGGAAATCATGGAAGTTGTTAATTTTCTATGCTTTTCCCCAAAATAATATTCACTAATTTCCAAAAAAAAATGAATTGCCCAAATTCTATAGAATAAAATTGTTTTAGCTTAAAGATCGGAAAACTTTTATAAAAACTATATAGAATCCATACAAATTTGAATATTTTTACAAAAATATCATCAAACACTTTACAGTTTGAATATTAAGGACTAGTAAGATTCAACATAAAATTTTCCTTGATGGGGGTATATGTTTACCTCCCATAAGAGAAATGTTCCTTATTCCTAGCAAAATGTTTGGCTTCACATTTAACAAATTGGGGGACACCAATGAATGTTTCATAGAGGATATTAGGGTTATAGGGAAAGCATTCCCATGTAATAATGATATCACCTGTGTGCTTGTTGTTTGTCCCTCCCACAACAATGATTATCAAGGTTGTGATTATCTTGTTAAACTTGTACTTGAAAAAAACTCTATTATCTTGGGATTCAATGAGAGTTGGAAACTAATCAAAATGCACCTGAAAGGAAAATCTCACAATATAAGAAGTTTTGTGCTTAAATATGTAAAAAAAAAAGAATATATATCATTTTCATATAATATGGTTAATTATATAGTTCTAAGATATGGGAATAATTGTACCATGTCTAATGATATCATATTTTCCACCCTATCTACATTACCTATATTTGAGCTTTACGAGGCAATATCCTCTCAGTTGCCTCAAAAAAAATATTTCATGTTTCACTCCATACCTTTTCCTTCATTTCAAGGTAGCACTGGAAATATATATCCTTTGCAGGCTACCCTTGCAATGATATCTCCAGATTAGGCATCTCCATTTTCTTCTCCTCCAACTGCAATGGCATTAGCAATGGCAGCTGCTAGGAAGGGCAGTGGTGATCTTGCATCTTTCAAAAATACATCCTTGAGACGTGATATGTCAATTATTGATATAAGAACATGAATTTTTCGTAGATTTACAAGATTTAAAAATTCATTTGATTTATCAGGAAGTCCTCATCCTATACCAAAGGAAAAGGAAGTTGCAAAGGCAACAGATTTAGTAGTTTCACGGGATCTTGAGTGTGACAATTGGTTCTGGTAGAGGTCTAAGTGTTATTGCAATGGAAACATCAACATAGAGGATGGGTCTTGGTGATCGAGAAAGAGTGAAGAGATGGAATAATTTTGAGGAAATGGGAACTGCGTGGTTGGAATGCTCTCCATTAGCTGATCCTGTTATGGCTTCAGAAAAAGGTTTTTCTATGATTTTGTTGAAATATATTCAAGCATTGCCTTTGATAGTTGATAAAGAAAGAAACATGAGGCAAGAAGAGGTATATATATTGCTTTATGATTGAGGTATTACATTTTCTGGTATGATCTGAATTATAATTTATAATTGTGATTGCTTATCTCTTATTATTACATGTAGATTGATATGCATGCATTAGTTTATATTGTTGATGGATTTCGAGAAAAATGGGAGCACATGCATGGAATAGACTTATCCATTGCTTGCTTGGATATGAAGCTCTCTTTGGACCACTAGGATACCAGTTGGGTCATCCATAATGAGTTAGTTTTGAACCATCTTACTATATTTTTCCATGTCTTTGAACGTCGATAATAATAATTCAAAGCATTTATATGACCTTTATTTAAATAAGGATTGTCTTAGCATGTACAATGTTTCACAGGATGCTCATTTCAAACATATGTATAATTTTTAATTGAATGTGTGCAATATATACACCGGTATACTAGAAGGTGTATTTTGTGAAAATCTCTCTTCATATGCAAAGACTTCTTAAGAGGAACTACAATGGAACAACACGTAAAGGAGAAACTGCAAATTATGATGATTTTCAACATATGGGTCACCATGACATCAAAGGGAGAAGGGATTCTTGCAATGAGGCTGCAAATTCACTAGGAAATTCTTTTCCTGCAAATGCTTTTTTGTTACTGGTAGAGGAAATTTTGCTTGAAGAAGGACATGAAGATGAAGAAACTAGAAGTGATTTTGAAATCACTGAAGATAAAAAGGATGATTTAGAGCATGGTTTTGTATCTTTAGTGCATATATCTAGACCATCAAATGAATCAACACTTAGCATAGTTAAACCTAGTAATATCAAGGAGATTGCCAACAATGTCATAGTATTGTCTGGATCAGCAGTGATTAGGGCAGATGAGAGGATGATTTTGGAAATTCTAGCAATGATGGTACATCCATTGAGATTAATGAAGGGAAGATTCTAGGTGAGTGTGTTTCCATTGATGTTCTCTCTAAGGAACCTCTTGATAAATTGCTTCCATGTGCACCTTATTGATTCTATGTTTTGTGTGCAATTCCTCATGATTTGGAAGAGTATTTATGTTATTATTTATTTCTTTGGTTGTTCAAAAAAAAGTTTGTATGTAGTATTTAGGATTTTCTTTTCTATATGTGCTTGCTAATGTAACTATTTTTATGTTTCTGTGCTTAGAATTTTGGTGAAAACTCTGCAATTTTCAGCTAGTCTTCCTAGATTGTAATTCTTGTAAAATGGATATTAATTTCATTGAAGGTATCACTTCAGACAATAAATGTTGGATTTTGTTATGTAGCTCTCATCTAACTTACTAGACATCATATTCCTACATATGGAAGCAACCCGAATGCATTTTTTCCACACTACATTCTTATGTGGTTCCTGTGACACTGTTTCTTTGTTTTGGAGTTTATTTTTTTAGAAAAAATAATTTTTTATATTTGAAAATATACTACTATAAGAAGCTTGACACTTGATAAATGGACCATATGTTATTAATTTTAGTGGACATATGATAACAATTTCATTATAGAGATATCACTATATAGATGAAGACATCTACATGAGGGATTATAACACATCCACACCATGGATTATAAATGATCAGTTCTTATACAAATGTATTTCAAGAAGATATTGATGATATTTTCACTATTGTGAGGTGTGCCTGAATGCCCCTATACATGATAATAGGAAACCAAGAAGGCTCTTTTGGATCATACATTTTATATTCAATGCCATAATGGGGGAGCATTCCTACCTGCTGAAACATATCTGAAGATGGCATCGAATATACAAGGGAAAAGTATTTGTTTGTTATGTTATGTATATGGAATATGCAGAAAATGAGAGGCAGAAAAAACAGTTGTGTTGCATACTGGTGCATTTGAGCAGGGTCATATACGACAGTGAGGTGTATTCAACCTTAACATAGTTTAATTGTAATGTCTCCTCAAGCCTGGAAATGAGATGCAAATAGTTTAAGTTGGGTTTACTTTTGGAGCTATGTGTGATCCATTGATGCCGTTTTTATTTAATGATACACAACTTCATTTTTCCTATTTAAGAATCAAAATAGAAAACCTGAGTTTACGTATATGGCTAATGTAGAATCATGGTTTGAAGACAGAGTGAGAGGGTTTTCATAGATTAATATGGTGAAGTGGGGCATGATAGCTTTCAAATATTCCCTTCCCTTGACTTTGTTTCAGGTACATACCCCTTTCATTTTTTTTGTCTTTGGGTTGTTTCTCTTCAGGTGGATTTGGTTTTGTGAGCTCTGCGTAGAAACAAGGAAGTTTAATGTCTGGGAAGTATGGAGTACAACAAATATAGAGCATGTAGGGCCAAAGAGATCGCGAAGAAGAAATCTATGGCACAGGACTTTAGTGAGGCTAATAAATTCGTTGTGAAGGCCCAACAACTCTACCCTATGCTGGATGGCCTTCCCGAGATGAGGGTCCTTCTCTATGTCCACAGGGCAACCGAGAAGAAAATGAACAGGCATACCGAATGTTATGGGATTTTACAAGTTGACTGGTTTTCAATGAGCCACTTATCAAGAAGTAGTACAAAAGTTGTCCTTGGTGCCCCATCGAGATAAGAACAAGTTTGTAGGTGCTGAGGGTGCTTTCAAGCTCGTAGGTGAAGTGTGGGGCATGCTCTCTAACAAGGATACAATATCTGCTTATGATAAGAAGATAAACATTCTATCCTTTAAACTACATCAGAAGATTAAGAAACCCCCAATGCAACATCAAATGCCAACAATGGTCATTATAGACACCCTCCTCCCACTCAACCCAACACGGGAACTAGTGGTCCCTCTCTTGTCACGACCTTCTAGATGTCCTATCCATATTTTAAAATCCTGTACAAGTACCCTAGAATTAATGTCAATTATCACCTTCTATGCCCAACCTATTAGAAACCCTTCATGGCCTTTGAAGTCAAACCATTTTCTAGGATTGAAGCAAATGTTGTCGTAGAAAATCCCATGGGAGTAGCAGCTATTTTTTCCCATATGTTATCTGGAGTATCTTTTCTAGGTATGCCTAACTGGTTTCCCTATCCCAATGTAATTATTTTGCTCATAATTCCTTTACCAATGGTTCCAACTCAACTTCCAATGTCATAAGTGATGTGAAGGATAAAACTGAGTCTATTAAGAAAAAATAAGTTACTCCCAAGGAAACTCAAAATCAACCCAAAGATTGAAAAATATCACAGTAGCTCATGGAAATGGCAGAAAATCCATCACTGAGAAGAAGAGGTGAAAAAAAATGAAGGATAGTGATTCCAAAGATGAAAACGAAGTAGACTGCAATGAAGATGACTTTGAAGTTGTTATCTTTTGCTTCAAGGATGCATTTTAAAATTTATTATAATAGAAAATATTAAATTGTTCTGCTAAAAAATAAGGGATGTTAGGAAAATTAAGTTGGAAATAAATTTACTTGTCCGTTCGTTGGATTCCCTGCATCGGGTCGCTACCAAATTGTTTGCTCGTTAAGCCTACCACTTGGCCAAGTTTGACCCAAAATTTGACCAACTATAACTTGATCATACAAACCTTGATTTGAGTGTCATTTTACTATTCTAATCAGGACCACGAGCACTATGATCTGGTTTAAGTCTCACTTCCATCCAATGAATTTGATTTTTGAGCTATGTTCAAGGCCACTTGTACTTCTGGATCTTCTCGGATCATTCCCCCCACTGAGGAGCTTTTGGTCCTCGAAAAGCATGAACACATCCTTCACACTTCCTATGTTTTCGTGAAGCCACACTTTCAACATCTACATTACATGAAAATATGGTACATTGTTTTACACTCACATACAACCACACATGACTCAAATAACCCTATATTTGGCAAGAGTTTATAACACACATTGTTGGTCAAGTTTACATTGTAATAGAAACTAATACCCCAGCTATCAATAAAATGCCAAAACATCATTGTTTCTTTAATAAGTGATAGAAAATACATCATTAATTTTACAATTATTTGCAACAAATGATTTACAAAATGAGGCCATGACAAGCTACTATACCTAGTAAAACCATCTCTTAATCAATAAAGTGGACCACCATGAGTGTGTTGGATTTGTTTGTTGAGATTCTTTGCCAACAATATTATTTATCAATTCTTTTCAGGCATGGAGCATCTGAAACATGGCTTTCTCATGTCCAACCTCATTGTACTGACTATAATGATTATTTCTCCTCCAAAATTTATGGATTATCTTGGAATTCTTTTTCTGTTGCACCTCTGATACATGCACAAGGAACCCTCACTATCAATGTAATGTGATGAAGTGCTCTCATTGTCTACCGTTGGTTGGTCACTGGTTGTCTTGGAGCATTCTCCAACCTCTTTTTTGACATATGAAACTCCTACATAACGAGGAAGTTCCTCCACTTTGATGGGATTCACAATGTGAGGTCATTAATGTCGATGAATTTTCCTTGATGCCCCATTTTCTTCAACAATTTTGATCCAATTCATGTGGCATGTTTCTCAAAAGCAACAAAATCATCATCATAAAAAGTACACGAAATTAAAGAATCAGTTTTTACCTCAGGATTTTTATGCTACAATTTTCCCAAGGCCTTCTTTGTGGCTTGTAACTGATGTTGCAAACTTTGTTTCTCCTTTTCTACTTCTTGGAGGAATTTCCTTAGTTCAACATTCTCCACCTGAATGCTTTGGTTGATTTCTTCAAGTTATTGGAGCCATGCCACATTTAGTTCCCTTTTCATCTTTGGCACAACATCTACTGAAATCTTTGTCTCATCGCCCAAATCAAAACCCCAGTCAATGGGTCCATCTAATGGAATCCCAAGAGTTTCAACCTTCATTTCATCCCAAGTCAATTTTTCCATTGCCTACAAATATCGCACCTGTGATATTCTCATCATCCTCTGATTCAAATTCTTGGTCTTGTTACATGGTTGCAATTGTCTTATGCTTCCCTTTCCTATCGTTCCTCTTAGGTATCAATTTTGGATGTAGTTTCCAACAATTCTCCTCATCATGCTCTTCTTTCTCATAATGAGTACAAGAGTGCCTCGCTTCTCTTCTCTTGGTTGCTATTATCCTCTTCGGGTAGTCATCTTTCTCATGCTTCTCCCTGCTTTCAAGATGTACAACCTTCACACTAGATTCATAAAGAGACTAAGGTTCAAATAAATATAGTGAATGATGCAAATAACTATGCAAAGATCCAATATATTTCATCAACGTCTCAAAAGTGTCTAGTGGAACATTCAATGCTAATGCTTGTTTTCTAAACTCCTCTATAAAATTATGAATAGTTTGACCTTTTCTTTGTTTCAATTGTTGTCATTCCATCATGGCCTTTTTTCTATAACACAATGGATAAAATTGTCTTGTTAAAGCAGAAATAAACTCATATCATGATGAACAAAGTGAAAGACTACTCTTACCACATTGCTTCAGTTTTCCTTCCCACTAAATGAGAGCGGTGCCACTCAATCGAAGGGATACTAGCTAGACCTTGGCTTGATTCTCTTTGATTTTTTGTATGTGAAAATACACTTCAACGTGTCTTATCCAGTTATCTAGCTTTTCTGCATTATATTCTCCACTAAATACAAGCAAATCAAACTTGACATCCAACTTGAAAAATGGCTTTTTAGATGCATTCCTCTAATTCCTGTTAGAATGATGAGAAGAGGAATAAGAAGAAATTTCATTGTAAGATGCAGAGGAAGGAGGTTCTTCTACATGACCTCCATGATTTACTGATGCATGGTCATCTGGATCTTTCTTCTCAAGCCTGTTTGTCTTCTCATGTTCTACAAATAGCTTGTCAACTTTCTCTCCCATGGTGAAGAAAGCCTTGGGATAATTTCTCTCTTCCTTTATTCAAGCTTCCTCATCTTCCATATTGTATCTTTGTGGTGCATGCCTCACTTCTGGATCAAAGGATTTAAGATTTCCTTCACCTATTTCTAGCTTGTTCCTAGTTAGCATTCACTCATGCAACTCGCAACAAGAAAACCCGCTCTGATACAAAACTTCATCCAAGATATTTGACTTAAAGGATGCATTTTAAAATTTCATATAACAAAGCATATTAACCAAGTAGCTTAAACCACATGAAAAGAATTGGTAAAACATAAGAAAACATGAGATCAAAGACACAATGGTTTGATTACAGAGTTCACCCAATGTGGGCTACATCTTCGGGCCCTACTCAACAATGGGGAGGCCTTATATCATTAAGCAGCATCAAAGTTACAAGAAACATTAAAAATATGACCCTTATACCTCCAATTAGGATGATGGCATAAAATGGAGAGCTCAGCTAGAAAAACATATTGCACGGATGGATTCCTAGCATGAAAACCAACAAAATCGACTATAAACTTGACCAATTCTAACACTATCACCTCTGGCCCTTTAAGAGAATCTTTTCAGCATCTCCTTGATACCCTTGCTCAAGGTTCCACACCTAAGGGTCGCTCGTGGTTCCACAAGTCAACCCTCTACCTCTCCTCTAGTCTGCTAGGAAAATGAGAAGGTTTATATATAAATTTGGGCGATAGACTTACCAAACTAGCGTCATTGACCTGTTGGTAGTCATTGGTAGATTTGGTGGGGCCAAGTAGGGTTCCAACCCCACCCACCCCATACATAGAGTATTCGTTTTAATGTAATGCATTGGTCGTTTAACTTTGAATTGAAGATTATAACATATACTGCAACATGTTTTATTGGATAGATGGTTAATGCTAAATGGAGCTACCCAATGGGGGTCGACCCACATGGGCCAGGTGGGATCAACACCCACCAACTTCCCATATGAAAATGACCACCGAGGTTGGGAAGTTCCATCAGAGCTGACCTACCCACCCATACCATGTTAATATTTACAATATAATATCATTGAGACTTGGGGGTGGCGAGGTTGGCAAACCGCCACCCAAATTTTTTTTTTTTTTTTTGTTTTTTATAATCAACTAGTTCAAATTTTTCTACCAAAAAATAAGGGACATTAGGAAAAATAAGTAGGTGATAAACTTGCCCATCAAGTGGCCAGATTCTGTGTGCCAGGTTGCTGCTAAATTGTTGCCTCCTTAAGCCTACACTTCGCCAAGTTTGACCCAAACTTTGACTAGTTATAACTTGAGCATACAAACTCAAATTTGAGTGTCATTCACACCCTTGGAGTCAAGATGACGAGTAATATGATCTAGTCCTAGTTTGACTTCCATCTAATGACTAATTTTTTGAGTTATTTTCAAGGCCACTTGTACCTATAGATCCTCCAAGATCATTCCTCCCCACTACGAAGCTTTGGTCCTCCAAAAGCATGAACACATCCTCCATAATTCTTGTGTCTTCGTCAAGTCACACTTTCAACATAGATATAGATGGGGCAGGGGAGGGTGTAGAAGAGAGAGAGAGAGAGAGAGAGAGAAGGGGAAGATATAGAGAGAGGGAAAGGAAGATGGAGAGGTAGATGGATAGATAGATAGATATGAGGAAAGAGAGAGAGTGTGTGTGACTTATGTTTAGGGGCTTGAGATAGAGAGACAAATAAGGAGAGAGTGAGGGAGGTATAAATATAGATGGCAAGGGGAGAGAGGAAATAAGAGAAAGATATAGAAAGTTAGAGAGAGGCAAATAGAGTGAGATGGGGGAGAGAGGGAGGAGAAGAGAGAGAAGGATGGGGGGGTAGATATACACAGAATGGAAGGTAGAGAGAGAGGGAAGAAGAAAGAGTCTCGCATAGACAAATACAAAGACAGAAGTTAAAACTAGAAAGTTCTGAATATTTTAGATTTTCACTAAAGTAGATGTATTAATTTCAATGTAGTTGTTGATTTCAAATGCTATTTGATCACATGCATTATATGCATTGATTTCAATGTAGATTTTGATTTATAATTCTATTTAATACCTTCCACTAGATGCATTAATTTCAATGTCGATGTTGATTTCTACTCCTATTTGATTTCTTGCACAGGATGCATTGGTTTTAGTATAGATAATGATTTCTAATTCTATTTGATTGGTTGCACTAGATGCATTTATTTCGGTGTAGATGTCGATTTCTAATCATATTTAATACCTTACACTAGATGCATTGATTTCAACGTCGATGTTGATTTCTACTCATATTTGAATGCTTGCATTAAATGCATTGGTTTCAGTGTAGATATTGATTTCTACTCCTATTTGATTGTTTTCACAGGATGCATTGGTCTCAGTGTAGATATTAATTTCTAATCCTATTTAATTGATTGCACTAGATGCATTGATTTCAGTGTAGATGTTGATTTCTAATCATATTTAATACCTTACACTAGATGCATTGATTTCAATGTAGATGTTGATTTCTGCTCATATTTGATTGCTTGCATTAGATGCATTGGTTTCATTGTAGATATTGATTTCTAATCCTATTTTATTTCTTTCACTAAATGCATTGAGTACAGTATAGATGTTGATTTCTAATGCTATTTGATTGTTTGCACTATAAACATTTATTTTAGTGTAGATTTTGATTTCTGATTTGATGCAACAAGATGTATGATCTACATTAATTTCAAAGCAATTAGATTAATAATGTGCATTGATTTCAGTGTTAGCACATATCTACCTCCTCCATCCATATATCTATCTCCCAGTGTCTTTCGCTCTCTATCTCTTTACCCAAGCCCCTAAACATACACATTCTCTCTCTATATATCTATCTATCTCTCTCACCCTCCCTCCATTTCCCGTCCTTCTCTCTCTCTTCCCCTTCTCTCTCTCCATAAATATATCTCTTCCTCCCTCCCTCCCTTTGCCTCTCTCTTCTTCCCTCTCCTCCCCCATCTATATCTCTATCTCCCCTTGTCTCTCCTTCTCACCCCCAAAACACACACTCTCTCTCTCAACGTAAGCACATCAAAATTATTCAACCATAAATAGAATACTTTAATTTTCATCCTAAATAAAATGTTTCCTTACCCCAAATGTTTTCTTCTTCAAACTATAAACTATTTATAATTGGCTACATTCTTATTATTCCCATTTTCCATCATTCAACATTGTTAATTTCTTTGCATTCAAAAGCAATAATAGAAACTAACTACCATTGAAAATTATTTGGTGTTTAACACTCCATAAGTCACAATGATTGAATCTAGAGA
The DNA here is from genome assembly GCA_031772625.1 of Pinus tabuliformis. Classification (NCBI taxonomy): domain Eukaryota; kingdom Viridiplantae; phylum Streptophyta; class Pinopsida; order Pinales; family Pinaceae; genus Pinus; species Pinus tabuliformis. The sequence goes on from CM062818.1 coordinate 1,915,720,533, forward strand.
AAACTACAATTAATATTGGATAGCAACAGAGACAAGGTATGTTGTTTGCTACAGTGGCTGGAGTTAAATATTTGAATGGTCTATGATTCCAACTACTCTTTTCATATGATCGATATGAGAAAATGGAACAACTAACAAGTGTGATACTAGGAATAATAGAAGAAAATAGTTTCAGATTGATTACAATGAAGATTGTTTGTAATTGACTATATTCTTAGTATTCACATTTTCTATCTATCAAATTTTTTACATTGACACTTTGCACTCATAATTTGTATTTCATCGTCCACGAGGCTTTGGATTGACGGTGAATGGGTGCGCTATTAAGGCACTCCTTGCGATAGGTAACCGGTTCAAATCCCCCGTGGGTACTTAGGTTAGTCTTAACTAGAAAAAAATAATAATTTGTATTTCATCATTTTCCATCATTCAAGTTACTAAAAGTCTCTCTCATGTCAACAAACAGAGGTAACTAAGAAAATTTTAAATTAAATTGACCAAATTAATCTTAGACATATTTAGCCTATTTAAAATGATTAAAATAACTAGATGTTCAGCAAATTTTGTATGACCGCACATGACGGAAACCAGCCTAGATCCATCTTAACACTAGATCTATCAAGCGCCGAGAGGGATCAAATCTATGGAGGTGCAAACCTTTCCTCAAGTTTTGAAGTAAAAAAATAGTTTTGCAGCTTGAGAGATTTGATCCCTTTGATAGATCCAGTGTTAAGATGGATCTAGATTGTTTATAGTTCAAAAACTTGAAAATTTAATTTATAAAAAAAATAATTGTAGTAATATTATAATAATTTTATAATAAAATAATGGCATTTGATAAGAGTGTTATTATAACTGGAACAAACAAACTTTAAACAGTGTTTAATAAATTCTCAATCTTCACATCTAATGGTAGTGGAAAAAGACTTCAAAATTTAATTTGTAAAAATAAATAGAACTCATACTAATATAATAATAATTTTATAATAAAATAATGGCATTTGGTAAGAGTGTTATTATAACTTGAACAAGCAAACTTAAAAAAATGTTTAATAAATTCTTAATCTTCACATCTAATATCAGTGGAAAAATACTTCAAAATTTAATGTATAAAAATAAATTGAAATCATACTAATATTATAATAATTTTATAATGGAATAATGACATTTGATAAGAGTGTTTTTTTAATATTATAATGGAATAATGGAATAATGACATTTGATAAGAATGTTATTTTAATATTATAATAATTTTATAATAGAATAATGACATTTGATAAGAGTGTTATTTTAGTATTATAATAGTTTTATAATAGAATAATGACATTTGATAAGAATGTTATTTTAGTGATTCAATCTCCATCCATAATTGTAGTTGAAAATTACTTTAAATTTTAATTTATAAAAATAAATTTAAATAATAATAATATTAAATAATTAACTAATAAAATAATAATATTTAATACAAAAGTATTTATTGAAAAGTATTTCAAAATTTAATTTATAAAAATAAGATTTAATCTTATTAATATTATAATAATTTTATTATAAAATAACCACATTTAAATAATTTTATAATAGAATAACAACATTTGAGAAGAGTCTATTGCTAGAAAATTTCAAGACAATATCCAATTGGATCTCCACATTTAATTATATAAATAAAAATAAAGATAAAATTTAATTTATAAAAATAAATTTAAATCATATTAATATTAAATAGTTTTGTAATAGAGTGTTGCCATGTGATAAGATTCCCATTATTTTAACTAGGCCAGATGAGCTAAAACAATGACAAATAAACTCACAATCTCTACACGCCATTCTAATTGAAAAAGCTTCAAAACCTGATCTATAAAAATAAATTTAACTTATATTAATATCATAATAGTATAATTACATAAATTCACAATCTCTGCACGCCGTTCTAGTTGAAAAAACTTCAAAATCTAATTTATAGAAATAAATTTAACTTATATTAATATCATAATAGTATAAGTACATTCGATAAGAGTATTATTGTAGTGAAACCAGCTTGAAGAAGTGTCCAATCAATTCTCAATTTCCACGCCTATTAGTTCATAGAATCTTCATACGTTTTACTGCGGCATGCGAAAGCAATCCCCTTAAGACTTCTTTAGTTTTTTTATGAAGAGATAGAAACTCATTGTGGTATGATGGACAACCAGATTAGAAAGAAGAATCTTCATTTTCTGCTGTTTCCATGGCTGGCGCAGGGACACATTAATCCCTTTCTACAGCTCTCGAAGGCTCTTGCAATCCACGGCCACACAGTCTCCTTTCTCTCCACTCCCGTTAACATCTCCAGAATCAGACCTTCCCTGCAACTTCAGGAGTGGCAGGGCCGGATCGATCTGCTGGAACTGCCATTACCGCCCACGGAAGGCCTGACTCCGGGGGCCGAATGCACGGCAGACATGCCCATAGAAATGGCGTTTGCGCTCCAGAAAGCCGTAGACGGCCTGGAGAAGCCGTTCGGAAGTCTCCTCAGGCAACTCTCGCCCGACTACGTTGTTCATGACTTCGCGCAGTATTGGGCACAGAACGTCGCTGCTGCGATGCGCGTACCGTCCGTCTATTTCACGGTGTATTCGCCGGCGATCTGCGGTCATGCCCTCCTCCCTTCCAGGTTATTGAACAAGGAAATAACCGCCGAAGAGGTGGCCGCTCCGCCTCCCGGATTTCCGTGTTCGGCGATATCGTTCAGGCTATACGAAGCGCGGGATCTGTTAGGTATGTACGTAGGAATACCCGGTACTGTTACTGCGCCCTATCGTCTGGCTAAATGTCTGCAAGGATGCGTGGCCGTGGCCGTAAAATCCTGCTTTGAGGAGGACGATAAGTATATTCGTTATTTCCAGGAGGCTATCGGAGTTCCCGTGCTCTCTGTGGGCCCACTCATGCCCGTCTCTAAGCCCGGCCCTGACGACCGCGAGGGCTCCGACCTGCTGGATTGGCTGGACCGGCAGAGGCCATCATCTGTGGTGTTTGTGTCGTTTGGCAGCGAGACGTTTTTGTCGAGAGAACAAGCCCACGAACTGGTACTGGGTTTGGAGGCGAGCGGGCTCCCGTTCCTCTGCTCGCTGCGTGTTCCTCACTTCTTGGACAACGCCCGGGAATATGCCCTGGAGCTCCTTCCCGAAGGTTTTGAGACTCGAACACAGGACCATGGTCTGGTAGTCTGGGGTTGGGTGCCGCAGGTTCGGATCGTCTCTCACCCGTCGGTGGGTGCGTATCTGAGCCACAGTGGGTGGAGCTCTGCCATGGAGGCTGTGACTTTCGGAGTGCCTCTCGTACTCTTGCCAGTAAAACTTGATCAGAGCTTGAATGCCCGGCAAATAGCGTCGGAACTGAAGTTGGGGATCGAGGTTGAGCGGGGAGACGACGGCTCTTTTCTCAGCGAAAACATAGCTGCAGCACTGCGAATGGTAATGGCGGGAAAGGAGGGGAAGAAGTTGAGGTCAAAAGTGGCGGAGGCCCGTGATATTATAGTCGCCAGCAGTGGACGGCAGCAGGATTACATCCATGAGTTCATCAAACAGCTTGAACAGATAGCAGTAGCGTACACGCAGATATGAAAAAAGGACTTCCGATCGGTGACGGCGATTTTAAAGACTGATTTGATTCAAGTTAAATTGGTTTGATTTTTATGTAGTATAAATTTATACTACATAACTATAATGGGATGGATTATAGGTTTTGTTGGCCGTTCGTGTTTATTAAATATTTGTTAAAGACTTATCAAATCTATGTGAAAATTTGGTAATTTGACTATTCATCTTGAAGATGGAAGCAGTGCTGTTCAGAAAAGGACACAGGGTTCTACTACTCTCGCTACTGCCAATGCAACTTTTGTTTTTGCAATGACTGCACAAACAGCCGCTAGAATAACTGAATCTTGTCAAGGGGCAAGATACAAGATACTGTGTAACCTCATCGAATATTGTAAAACTTCAATCAACTTGCTTTAAAAGAATATTGTTGTTTTGTGTTACCAGCAAAAGCATAATCGATTAGGATGTCGTTTTATTAATCGCCCACGCGTAATTTGCAAAGGAGAATCACATATTAATTATTGTCAATAATTTGAAGGCTGGATGACAAACACCTTTTTTTATGGTTTCACTGATTACGGATATTGTGAGGGTTCTAGGAATGGCAGTTAGAAGGGCCATAGAAATTTTGAGGAAAAGTGTAGATGTGGGCTTTGTAGGTGGTGTCATAAAAAAATTTTGTGTGGTTATTGTTGTTATTGTAGGAGTTTTTATCATGAATATGTGGGGAGTGGTTTTTATGATGTGATATGCATAATGGGAAATATGTGTTGGGGAGGTTGGAAGAATGGGTGTGTTCAAACTAAATCTATAGGGTTGAACCTCACATTTATTAGTTATAATAATATTTTTCTTTTCCAGAAAATTTCTCAAAACTAAATCTAACTAATCTAAATCACTACTCAACTTGTCCATATTTTTTCTATTTTTCTCGAAAATGCTACTAAAAAAGACTTAGAAACATTGTTGGAACATGCATGTGAATTTTCCTCAAAAATAAACATGAACATTGAACAAATATCTCTATATACTAACTATAATTGACAACAACGTTTCAATGAAGTTTTCAAGTCCAGTCTAAATTGATAGCCATTGCACAGTTCCTTGTTATTGTAGTCCTTCTAGAGAGGTATTAAGAACATTTTTTGCATTCATTTATTTTAAGATAGATACCCAACCCAAATTTCCTATTCCTAATCATTCACATCTAGAAATGTTCTACAATATAAATTGCAAAATTCCATAGAAGAAAATTATAGTTTTATAAGACAATAGTAAAGTTATAGAAGCTATATGATTTTGCATTCATTTATTTTAAGATAGATACCCAAACCCAAGACCCTATTCCTAATTGTGCACATCTAGAAATGTTTTACAATGTAAATTGCAAAATCCCGTAGAAGAAAATTACACTTTTATAAGAAAATAGTAAATTTATAGAAGCTATATGATTTCTACCCATTGAAACAAATACAACAATGTGCTATTCAAAGAAATAAACTCAAATGAATAGTTAGAATGCATGACTCAACAAGTGATGTACTTACTCGAAAGAATACATAGTAGATGTTACCAACAACTCAAATGTAGTTGAAACCTAGAGCCATTGATACAAGAATATTTATGCATAAATAAATTACCTCAAGTAATATACTAAAAAATATATAAGCTTCACATGAATTACGTTGATCTTCATGTAGCCACAAGAAACATAGCTCACCCAAGCTCTTTTTCATTGTACTAAAAAAATTGAGTCCCACTTGCTCTACTCCTCATTAGCCTGTCAAACCCATTTTAATCTAACTAAAAGAATTATGAATCAAAGTGCAAGGATAAATCCATATTGCACAATATGTCCAAGTGATGGCCAATGGTCATTTAATTTTCCCTTTTATTACTTGAAAAACGTTAAGAAAGAAAGAGAGATTCAATTTATTTATCTATGGATATGATATAAACTTGGGGGATAAGAATGGAACTTAGAATCCTATCAACAATTGAACAATTGGAAAGAGTACAAGAAACATTAGATAAATATATGAAGAATATGGAGGAAGAAAGAATAATTGAGTACTACAAGGTTTAAATAATTATCTCGATTTTTTTTTATCTTCACAATTCCAAACAAGAGAATGTTCGAAACAATGACACTACTCGGGGGGGGTGAATCAATACTCTTAACCATTACACAACCTTAAAACTCTTTCTCCAATATATTAAACAATTCATAACTTAACATATAAGCAATAGATCTTAAAATACAACAACAAGAATCATCACATGAGAGCCATAACATATGAAGCAAATATGCACAATGAAACACAAATCATCACATCACATAGTAACATAGGATATCTGGTGGAAAACGCCCTCAAGGTAAAAAACTGCCCTTGTTGTTATTGCACTCCTCAATATATTTTATTATGTGTCAAACAAATCAATACATAGAGTATACAAATCAAATCATCTTGATTTCATGACTCTATGGACTACCATCAACTGGAAGCCTCCATGACCAATGAGCCTCATCAAACATCCATTAGACTATGAAGAAATTTGTTCTCAATACTTATTTTGTTGGAGCCCCCACGTCACTCCTCTATGTGGTTCACATTTCATGAATTTTGAAACGTTCCCAGAGCTGCTCAACATGAACATCAAAACAAAAATATATTCATAGCACGTAATCAACACTCTCAATACAAGACAAACACTTTATCCTCAAACAAGCATCAATCATTGAATCAACCTCAACTCTGCAAATACATTAGTTGTAAATCAACTCAATACACACCCCTCTCTCACATTATCAACTCACATTGCCTCAAAACATTAGCTGCAAATGATCTCGATGCAAAATCTCAAACATGCAATATAACGTAGACATATAAAACATGAAACACTACTACAACCAAAAGTTTCAATCCTTTGGGATTGCAAACACAAACAAGTCAATCATATAACCAAGGAGCTATGCTCTCCTCATCTCATCTTTCATCAAGCTCTAAAACTCTACAACAGTAACATGCTCTAAACTTTTCTCAGCCATCAAGCATTTATCAACACATTATGGCTTAGATTTATCTCTGCTACTGTTGCTACATATTTTGTCATTACTAGAAAATTTTACTATGTCGCTCAATCACCAACGTTGGCCTCTCCATGCATCTTCTTATACTCTAAACATTACCATTTTCATCTGAATATTCTTCTATTATATAATTTCTATTTCTTGGATCTACACAAACCTCTGCTCTCCAATATGTGCACTATGTCACACACCCAAAAAAGTGATAGAGTTTCTCATATATTTAAAGAATTTTCTCTATCTTCTCTAGTACTCACTTAATCAATGTGTTCACACCTTAAACACTTATTTTTGTTTTTTATTAAGTGAATAAAAACTTCATTACAAAAACACAAGCAATTACCTTAGTGTCAATCACATAGAATTACTAAGATGCACAAGGAATCCATAGGTATTTCCAATTCAATCCATAGCCACATGCACATAACTTCCTGATTAGCGATGTAGCCGCAAGCACATGCTTTGTCTCCATGTGGTTTGAGCCCTTCAATCGTGTGCACAAGCGTGCATGGGTGTGATTGGGGTAAAGGGTGGTCATAACCAAAAAACTCGAGCTCAAACCTACCTCCAACTTCTTGCTTACCTTCTCCTACATCTATAGAATTTGTGACAAGTCACATGAATAACTATGCAACCTTTGTTCACCTCGACAAGCAATCCTCAACTATTCTTCTTTAGCACTTCATAACGTGCACTTAAACACCTTGTTTGGCAACACCATTTGCAACTCAACTTCAAATATGAGTAGTGGAAAACATGACAACTTTGAAACACTAATCCAATCACCTCGAACTCACAAACATGGATGTGTACATTGATCCAATCACTTGCAAATAACCAACATGAGCCTTTACACTGATACAATCACCTAAAACGCACCAACATGAGCCTGTCTCTACAATAATCAAGAGCAAGAAGCCTAGATGGCCAAAATTCTGCAAGTAACATGGGAGCCTAGACCACCAAAAATCTGCATCATGAGAGCCACCATAAAGGGGTTGACATCAATGCCAATCACTGCATCACAACATCAATGCCGAAAATATACCCCTTTAGCTTCAATGGAAACTCCAACTAAACCATCCAAAAAACCTCTGAAGAACTGAACATAATTGAACTCCTTATTTTATCCCCCTTTAACATCAATGGAAAAGGAAAGATTCATGCTATGAACACTTTACTAAACAACCAAGGGCTACATAGTTGATCCAAGAAACAAACACTTTTACTCCTCTATGAGTACATGACAAAAACTAGCAGCAATAACTCACTCTCTCCTAAAGCAACAACAACAATCTTGCCTTAGTAGCAACAAATGGATGCACCCTAGCAGCAACAAACTCAATTAACAACTTCATGTCTATCAATATCACTCTATAATCAAAACAATAACAACATATGATTGTCATTCTTTCCTAATATCTATTAGCAACAACAACATCATCAACCATTATGATTCAAACAAAACATTGTATCAACAAATACATAGCAACGATCACGATCATAACATCCCTCCTCACGAAACAACAACATATCATAAAACATCAGGAGTAATATGGTGTGGGCATCAACACTTTCTCTATGTCTCTATTAAGTTAGCAATCATGTCATCATCATGTCTTTTCTCACTGAATATACTCCTCTTGATAATGTACAAGAGGATGCAAATGTCTTATCTAGGCTATTCAACAAAGTACTTTTGCAACAATCATTCCTCCATGCCACATGCAAGAGACTACTCTAAGAGAACTAAGGACTATGACACAAAAATACATGCAAAGAAAGTACAAGGTTATACAGGCCCATTGCATGAATACAAAAATGATAAAATGTGACTATAAAATGCCTCCTCAAAGCTAAAAAATGACTCATCACTTATACATGAACATCACTCATATGACTTCACCAATGACCCAAATGTGATACATGATATTACATGGCTACATAATGATTCTGAAAGGCCATACATGGCTGCAAGACATAGCATATACCAACTAAAACAAGGTTGAAGCGATACTCAAATCTCTCTTTCTTATGAGAATCTTGACTCATGACCACACATACAATATAACCCATGACTCACAATTCTCTTCAATTCATGAATCACTTCACCCAACACATTAAAGATAAGAAATGATAAATCAGGGCTTCATGATGAGAGTACAAAACTATAACTCAGAATAATAATGTTGAGACAATGAAAACAACCACCCATGATCAAGATCTAGAAACGAATAACTCTATTCCAAAAGGAGTATACACAACTCTTGCCAAAATTTTTATAACACATGTCATGAACCAATAATTTGCACCACCAATATTTAGAAGCACCAACATCACAAACCTCTAATAATCAACTATAGCAACTAATATCCATCAACATGTAGCAATAAGCAACAAAATACTATTATCCAACCATAAGGATCAAGCAACAATATAACCTCTAGTTGACGAGAAAGCAACATAACATAGCATTATTGGTGACGAAAACTTGATTCATTGAGAAATAACAATAAACTTTTAATCATCTCGTAACTAACACACGTCAATATATCCATGTGATCAACCCAAACTTGATTTATCTAGCACCAACAACACCAAGTTGGCATGCAACCAAACCCCTCTGTAAGAAGATTCCTTCTGCACCATACAAATTTGGTTCACCCTTCAAACAAGCTCAACAATTAAATGTATTGTCCAACAGTGAATCAATCCAGCCAATAAAATCCTGCAGAGAAAGATAGGCCCAACACCCTAAAATCCTAAGAATAATAGATGTGTGCAACACCGGACAAGAAAAAACACTGAGCCAGCTAGGGTGATTTTGAGAACAACCGAAATGGGGCTTTTCGACTAGGGTGAGGCTCAACCTCATCGAAGCTAGCTATAAGGATCTTGCTTGAAACCCTTCCTTATTGAAAACTCACTTGAGCTTCTAGATTAATGCCAATAAAGAAATCCCAATTTCATGCCCTACTCTCATTTCTCCTTCTTTTAAAGCTTGATTTCTCGAGAAAAACCATGGGCAATTACATTGGGTGGAAAATTACCTGAGGTCAAAACCATGTGCTTTGTGCCTCTTATTACATAATTTATTTATTTATATTTATATTTTATTCTGTCCAATGGGGTCAATTCATTGGGGTATCACACAGTCAAGGGAGATTGACTTAGACTATTGTAATACAAGTGAAAATGTAGTTGACATCTTTACCAAGCCTCTTTGAAAAATGGACTCTGAAATATGTACACAACAATGAGGCATTGTGGAAAATCCATTTCTTCATTAAGAGGGACGTTACAATAATGTAGGAATGGAGCATTCTAGAATTGTGAGTTGTTTGGTTGATGAGTTGTACTGGTAGATTGTTAATCTCTTTTACTTCATAATTAATACTATGAGTTAGTTTCTTTTTTGTGTATCTAGTTTTAATATATTAAATCTAATTTCATAGGATCTAGAAAGTCCAAAATTTATCTAAAAGTATCTATATATATATATATATAATATTGATAAAACATTTAAATAATAAAATAAAATTTCACATATTATAAAACTATGTGATTTATTCTATTTTCTCCTTCTATTAATCTTATAAAGAAGTTTAATCTTCGTTAACAAAACATACCCGTTTCCAAATCTTATCTTCATTGTTTTGACGGTTAGTTGAGACACACAAACTTTACCTAAAAATCATGCCGTCCAAAAGGTCTTCTTCATTCTTTTGACTCTTAGTTGAGACACGGAGTATATTTTATAAAGAAAATCAACACACAAATTTATTTTATGGTTTTATTAAAAATTAAATCATCATGGTGCGATATTATATAAAGAAAATCGACACAAAAATTTATTTTATTGTTTTCTTAAAAAAAAATTAAATCATCATGGTCCGAGTTGGTTGAAAAATCTTTAATGAATAAGTAGCGATCAAATCCCATTCTTCTTTACCTTCTGATGTGATCTTGATTTAACTTCAACTTTAGGATTTACGAATAAATATTAGTGACAAATCAAACATCCATTACGTCACTAATCACGATATCACTGTGATTAATTTAATATCATTATTAGTTTGTAAGGCGTTTAAAGTATGTAAACAAAATCTATTATAAGCCAATCAAATTCCACCGCAGGGTAAAAATGAATGGGACAAAGCCTTTTAAACCGCAAGTGGAAACAAAATCACTAAACACTATAATACCAAAAAGTGGCATGTACTTGTATTTGTTATAATAATTTAGTGTGCTCAGCTATGTGATCACTATTATTTGTAATTATTGCTCTCCTAAATAGTATCTCTTAGAAGGAAGGACATTGTTCGTTGTAATCATTACCAAAAAGCGAGGGTACATTATCAAATATTCAAAGCTGCAATACAAAGTGGGTTTTAAGTAAGTTGAATCTTAATTTTATATAATTTATAATATTTTTGGCTTAAATAAGCGAGACTGGTTTATTATTAATAATTAAATAATATTTTAAATAAATAACATTAAATACAATTTAATAAAATTTATAGTATTATTTTTTTTATTTAAAAAATATATATTTTTTTTATAAACATAGATAGTTTTTTTTGTAAATTTATTTATTTTTATTTTTTAAATTATGGTAATATTTAATGTTGAATTTATTTATTATTAATAAAATTTTACAATTTATCTATGTTGTTACTAATAAAATTTTATAGGCAATTTATGGTACATGAGTTTTTAAAAAGGGAAATTGGGAAGATGAAATAGGTAATATTGGGAACATTAACCACTAAAAGTTTCACCTAAATTTACAAAAAATGTTAATTTGGAAACTTTAATATTCACAAGATTAGATTAAGACAAAGCTAGAGTATCTACATCTCAGTAGACTTTAGCAATAAAAGCACTTGCAAAAGAAAGTCTTGTGTCACACAATTAAGGGGGTCTCATACACCAATTACTAGGGTTCAACACTTTTATAAAAAAGAGTCATATTACAAAACACTAAGGGTTTTGAAAGTAAAATCCCTAAAGAATACCAGAGGAATGAGCAAAAGTTTATTTGCATAAGTAATCTATAAAATATGAAAGTCATGAAAAACATAAAAGGAAAGTCTCACAGGGGAGTAGGATGAGGGAACATTGACTTCACTAAGGACGCTAGAGATAGAGGAGACCAAATTTCAAACTATTGGAGTGTGTCCAATTGGTCTGTCAAGCCATAGATTTCATCACTTTGATATTGTATCACATGTTGATTCTCAATAAGTATCTACATTTCCGATGTTAGTTGCACCATCAATTAATCCACATGAAATCGAATGCAATGATATGGTCTTAATTCTCAATAGTTGGACCAACATTGGTAAGGGAAATTCACCATTATTTTTCCTATAGAATATCCATGCCAAAGACTGGGGGGGTGCCATACCCCTTCTACTTGTCAACCTACGTCCTAAAAAAAATACACCATAGCTCAATTAACACGTGTTCTGCAAGATTCCAATGCCAAGAATGAATCCAACATGATCCATTAACTTAGAGACCCTTACATCGGGAGGGCATGGGCTCCAAGCCAACATTAAGTCACACAACATTAAATAAGAGCTAAATTACCTTCCTCTGGATCTAATACAAATGAGGATGATCAATCAGTGCATTCTCATGAGGGTGGATTGAAAACCAATCTATGAGAATCATGTTAGAAATTGGCATGAAATGATCTCTTGAGCGGCCATATAGCAAATAACATTACGGACGCAATTAATGATGCAAGAGGCTATGGGATGGGGTAGAACTTGGTGGTACCATTGATCCGCAGGGCTCTAAATGGGCTAGTTACCACTTGAATTTTTAGGGAGACTGCCAATGTGTTGAGTGCCCAAAGGACATGGAAGGAATTATGATGATGGATGGATGATAATATTTTTGCAATTTGCTTGAAAATAGATTGATTTTCTTAGCCACTCATAGAGGTACCCGAGCTCAAATCCCTATTAATATTGGTGGAGTCACATACAATGACTTTCTTATGAATTGAAAATTTCTTGACTACATTTATTCTTTAAGCAAAGCATACAACTATATTTTTTTATTGGAAGTTGTACCCAAACTCCAAGATAAGTTGTTTTAATTTTTCCACTAGGGCTAAAGATCACCCTCCTCCGTCGGTGCTGGGAACACCACTTTATTATGACAATATATTAAATTTTATTTCCGATATTAATAAGTAGAAATTTTGAATTGTATTAAAACATAAAAGATTAAACTTTGATACTTAGTTTAAGTTAAAAAAAAACCTACATGCATTAGAAATTATTTATATCTACATCTATAAAAAAAAAATATTATTAATTTTTTATTTAAATAAACTTTAAAATTATATATATATATATACATATATATATCATTTTATCTATTTTGAATAAATATACTAAAAATATTTACAATAAATTATATATTTATAATATTGAAATAAAAATATTTCCATTATAATTTCATAATACTAAAAAGTTTAATTAATATTTTTAACACTAAAACTAAAACTAAATTTAAACTTGAAAATTATTAAAAAATTCTCATTCAATTCAAAATATTCTATTTCAATTTCCAAACTCTTAAAAAACATCTTGAATAATAAAAATAATTTAAAAATTCAAAACTCTTTCCATATAACTATAAAATTTGTAGGAAATGAAAGGTGGTCTAATCTATAGTCCTGGATGAAAAAATGAGAGGGTTTACGGTCTGCAGTGCGGGATACTGCTGCAGACAGCGAAATCGTCCCGTCCCGACAATATTCTCTCGGAACAAGAAGTCTCGGGGGATATTATATGTTTTAATTTTTAACTGAAGGGTTATTTTTACATTACTCTCCTCCTCACTGGCTCACCAGCACGATCCCGACACGATACCTCCTCGTTTACCCGCTACCTGCTACCCTCTCGCCGGTTCAGAGCCGTCGACGAAATTGTTCCTCCGTTCTCATTTCTCTGTCGGTTACCACCCTTGACGCCGGCTTCACTGCGCGTCCTGTTTTCCTACTCCACTGGTAGCTGGCGCAATGGACATAGACCTGGTGGACTACTCGGAAGACCTGTTGGAGGAGGGATCCATTTGGATGTCCACGCATTCAGCATCGGAGGGAATGATACCCTACAACGACGTTCTAATCGGCACTACTGTTGAGCTACCTCAATTTTCTGGTCCTTCCAACCCTGCGGTTATCTTACCGGACGACCCGCCAACCTGGTCGGCTCTCTCCTCTCCTCCCCCGTTGCCAACTACCTTGGGGTTTATCTCGAGTTGCCTTAACCCTAGCCCCGATGACTCTGGCCCTGTTCTTGAACCCCTGCCATCCTCGAATATCCACACTACACTTGCTGTTTCCAATGCTGCTACAAAACAGGCTCCCTTGAACCCCCTTACCTCCTCTAACCCCCCATTGGGATGTTTCACAACCATCCCGCCGCTCTGAAATGCCATCCTCGCAAACCCTAACCCTTCGGTGGAAGTTACAGAGGATATAGAAAGAGATTCGGAACATCACCCATCTACAGGTGAGCCTCAACTCCTGAAGAAGTATAAATGCTTTAAGACCAGGGCGGAAGACGTAATATTGAGGCTTGGCGACACCAGGGATTTTGCAGATAGAGTTCTTGTCAGTAGAATTAGGGGCAGAAATTACATTGCGGCATGCTTGAAGACTTGGGCATCGGAGGTTTGGGGACACCACTTGGTCGACATCCCCTTTGTTCAAACATTTGTGCGTGGTTGGTTCACGATGAGATTTGCTAGGCCAGACCACACGAACTGGGTACTATCTTCCTTTTGGCATTTCGAGCATGCCCCTGTTTTACTGAAGCGATGGATGCCCTTATTTGACCTAGAGACAAAATAGATTGGGGTCGGACCTATTTGGATCAGGCTACCTGACTTGCCACTGCAGTTTTGGTCAGAAGATATATTCAGAAGGATTGGGAACTCGCTCGACACTTACATGGAATATGATAAATCATTCTAGACCACGGGGATGATGGCTTATGTGAGGATTTTGGTGCACTTAGACACCAGAGGAGGATTGCAGGAGCACATTACCATTCAATGGAGATCCTTCTTGCGAAAGCAGTTACTGGATTATGAAGGAGTCCCATACCGGTGCCGGAGATGTCATAAGGTTGGACACCTATTCAAAAATTGTCCACTGAACCGTAAGGACAAGAAAGAGGCACAAATTAAGGAAATTGAAACTCCAGAACCTCACCCACAACAGCCGACCAAGGAGGAAGTTACAGAGGAACAACAAATGACAAATGAAGCGGCGAAGGTGGACACGGCCAAAGGATCAAAGAAGAAGCGTGGGAAGACACCTTACCAGCCACCCTCCCCTCCTCTAACAAGATCTCGGGTGGCTCAGGGAGATGTCTTCTCCACGGGTATGTCTACTTCCTCTCTCCCTCTCACCTCATCATTTGCAATAACAAATATTTCAATAAATTCATATCCCACGTCGATCTCATCTGCACTTAATCCACATACATCTTACTGTAGTCCCCCCTTTGTGGGTCATTTATATTATCATGGAACTAGGTTGTCTCATCCCATCAATGTGGCCTGCACCATACAAGCCCCCCTCTGATATTCTCATTTACCCAGCCATCCATCACTTCGGCACCATTCCACCCCCCACCCCCCCTCTTCGTAGCCTCCACCTTCCAATATCCTCTGCGTTCAAAAGGAAAAATTCAAGAGCCGGATGCCATCGGATTTGATCTGGAGGTCACCCCTACACCCCTTCAACCTCCCAAGGGTCGACCATCATCCCTCTCCAAAGCCAAGCACCTTGTTGGTGAAGAGGTAGCGCTAGGCAAACAACAGACACTTGACAGGGTTCTTAGAGCAAGGAATACCCTAGCATCCCCCCCCCCGTTCTTAGAGCAAGGAATACCCTAGCAGCCCCCCCCTCGCCTCCATGAAGATACTATCTTTCAATTGTTGAGGGTTAGCTAGCCCTGGTAGAAAACTAGCTTTGAGAAGACTCTTTTCTTCTATTTCAGTTGACATCATGTTTCTATAAGAAATCCTAGGCATGTCCAGCACTATTATCCCTCTTTTGGAATCATGGTTGCCTGGTTGGTCATTCCATGCACTAGATGTATCTGGCCGATCTGGAGGCATTGCCTTAGGTGTCAAGAATTGCACCATTGAACTTAAAAGGGTTTGGGGGGGAAACGGTCACTTAGGGGCTGACATATACTCTGCCACCTTAGAGGCAGATTTCAAAATTATCAATGTATATGGCCCTTGTCATGACAGGGCTGATTACCGGAGGAAATTGCTTAGCTCCTCAATTAACCAGATAGAAAATATCATCCTAGGAGGGGACCTAAATTTCTCTATTGGTTACATGGAATCGTGGGGTCAACAGGCTCATATTGATGGGCTGTCTGATTATTTTACAAACCTATTGGAGGATCACAAATGGATAGACATCCCCTCTGCAAAGATTCAATTCACCTAGAGGAACAATAGAATTGGGGAACACAGTCTAGCCAGGAGACTGGATAGATTTCTCATTAAGGAGGCCTTATACAATAAGATCCCTTGGATTCATCAATGGGTAGGATCATGAGGTATATCTGATCACAGACCTATTTTTCTTGAACTGGAAGGTGATAAGAACAGAATTAAGACCCCCTTCAAGTTTAACTCTTCTTGGTTACGAGATCCCACATATATTAAACTAGTATCTGATTACTGGATTAATCACCCGATTGGGGAAGGAGGGGATATTGCAGATAGGTTTGTGCGCAACCTAAAGGAGTTGAAATCTTTATCCAAAGAATGGGCTCACAAGAAGAGGTTACAGGATGACCTCATACTTCAGAAAGATGAACAGGAAATCACCACATATGAGGAAAACACTGAAGGCACATTTTACTCCCAGGCCCACAAAGATATGATCACCTCCCTCATCCAGCACAGGACATAAATATTAAAGGATAGGGAAGAAAGCTGGAGACCTAGAAGCAGGGCTATCTGGTTAAAGGAGGGTGATGATAACACCAAATTCTATCATAGATTTGCTAATGGATGGAAGGCCATAAATACTATATAGGAACTACAGAATGAGCAGGGGCAAACAGTACAATCATCATGTGATCTGGATAACCTAGCCACTTCACATTTTAAAAAAATTTACAAGGCTCCTCATATTGTTAACTTGATGGAAGTTATGTGCACTGCTGAGTATTTCCCAAGGTTTTTGGAACAGGACGAGGCTCTGGAACTTACAAGGGAGGTTACCATGGGAGAACTTGAGGCCACAATAAAATGGTTCAAGAAAGATAAGAGCCCAGGACCGGATGGTTGGTCCATTGAGTTCTATATTGCATTTTTTGACATTCTAAGCACAAACTTACTAAAAGTCATTGAGGAATGCCAAAAGAATGGCAAGATGTCTGCGGCCATCAACTCTACATTTATTGCCCTTATTCCCAAATCAGATAACCCATCCATTTTCAATGACTTCTGGCCTATATCTCTATGCAACTACATCTATAAGATTATCGCCAAGATTATTTCTAACCGCCTCAAACCCATCCTATTGACCTACATATCCCTTGAGTAATTTGCCTTCCTCTAAAACCGACAAATTCATGAAGCGGTTGGAACAACTCAGGAATTGCTTCAGTCTTTCTATCTGAGGAAATTGAAAGGCATGATTTTAAAAGTTGATTTATCAAAAGCTTTTGACAGAGCCAACTGGCTCTATATTAGGATGTTATTAAGTCACTTGGGCTTCCCCTATGCTTATATTAAATGGATCATGTGCTGCATCACTAATGTATCTTTCAGTGTACTAATCAACGGAGTAGCTACCCCCTTTTTTCATGCTGAGCATGGGCTCAGACAAGGATGTCCACTCTCCCCTCTACCATTTCTCCTCGTCATGGAAGGATTGAGCAAGATCATTGATGCTGAACATAGAAGGGGCAGGATAGAAGCCATTAAAATCATGGAATCATGCATCCTTACACACCTATTATTTATTGATGATGTGCTCATATTCTTGAATGGGAGCATTGGGGATATCACAACACTTCAGAATGCTTGTGGGATATTTTAGCAAGCTACTGATATGGCCATTAATGTCAGCAAATCCACACTGACTGCCACGGGTTGTACACAACATGAGATTCAATTTGCACTCAGGCGTTTTCCCTTTACCCTTCTATCCATTGAAGAAGGGTTAAGATACCTTGGATATAGACTAAAGCCTCAAGGATACAATATCGTTGATTAGATTTGGCTCATCACCATGATTGAAAAATGCCTCAAAATCTGGTATGACAAGTACCTTTCAAGGGCTAGCCGACTAGTCCTCATCAAAGCCGTACTGGAAGCTACACCGGTATATTGGATGACGCTCGCCTGGATACCCAGAGTTATTCTAGCCAGACTACAAAACATTTGCTACCGTTTTTTATGGAAAGGGAACCAACAAGGAAGAATATTTGCTTGGGTAAAATGGGATACCATCCCCAAACCTAAAAGATGGGAAGGTAGGGGAATAAAGTGATTGGACATCTTCTCCAAAGCTCTAGCAGCAAGACTAGGTTGGCAGCTCATCAATACAAACAGTCTATGGACTAAAGTTGCTACTGACAAATATATTAGTCCCTCCTATATCATGGACTAGATTCGGCACGAACATAGAGTTAGCTCTAATATATTGATCATTTGGAAGGCTGCCATAAATTCCATCAACCTCATTTGAGATGGACTTACATGGAGAATATAATTTGGAACTTCTGTTCAAATCGGGGCTGACCCCTGGATAGGATGTGGCAATGCTCATAGACTACCCGTGGATTTGAAGCATTATCTTGTGGGCTAAGGAATCATGAATATCAATCACATAGTGGATGAGGCACACTCCTCAATGTTTCAACAAGCATGGAAATCTGCACTTGACCTTAACATACCTACACATTAGCAACAGAGTTGGCTTCTTTATATTGATGCATTGACTGAGTCTCATATTCAGATCACAGAAGGAGAGGACGAGGTCATTTGGGCTCATGCCAAGCATGGCAGATACACACCAAAGGAAGGGTATTTGATCTTGATGGAATCAATCAAGCCACCATATATTGAGTCATGGTGGAGAGCCTTATGGAAACTTAAAGTGGCACCCAGAACTTGGGTTCTCATGTGGAAAATCCTTTTCAACAAGATTCTGACAGGCTCAAACCTGATGAAGCGAGCTTTCCATGGACCATTTTGGTGTCACTTATGTAGAGAAAATTCCGAGGACACTGAACATTTATTTCTGGATTGTCCTGTAACTAAAGAGCAATGGAGAAATATTACATCACACTACCCTTCTCTAAAATATTGGCAGGGAAGGAATATCTCAGAAGCTTGGAGCTTATGGTGGACTGCTCATAGTGGGAAAGAAAGGAATATGCCCTTAATCATGTGCTGGGCTATCTGGATTGCTCGGAATCAGGCTATTTTTCATCATAAGGCACCTCACTGGAACTCAATATTGCCTAGGATCATTGCTGATTACGACCAGCTACCAGAAGAAGACTCTGTCCCTCCCACTAGAGTCATACAACCTAAAATCATCAATAAGTCCATCCCGTGGGCCTATTTCAATGGATCAGCCCAGGATTTGGGATGTGGGGGAGGAGCATTACTATATTTATCTGATGTTCATTATTTTAAAATTCAAATGGGCCTGGGAAGGGGAACCAACAATTTTGCTGAACTCTGCACTACCAAATACCTCATACAATTCGCCTTAGAAAAACATTGCAGACATCTACAACTCTTTGGGGACTCTAAAATTATATGCAATTGGTTAAATAAAACATCTAATTGCAATGCATACTCATTGAGGCACATATTGGCCGAGGCTCACAGACTTGTATCATTATTTGACACTTTTGTATGTCATCACATTTTCAGGGAGCACAACACAGGGGTAGACTTCCTATCAAAGGAGGTAGCGCACAGACAAGACGAAAATTGGTTAATACAGGGGGAGAAGGATGGTGCTTTCTACCAACACTACCACAGGCTTTTCATAGATTTACATGCAGTATAATGGGCTCACGAGCCCAGTAGAAATTTTTGATTATATATCTAAGTTATTATGGTTTTTCACACAAACAATACTATGATCGCTCTCTCTGCATGGAGAGTTTTTTTATGTTGATATTATGTTGATACATCAGTGCTCCTTGCGTGGAACACATGTTTTTTTATTTTTGTACAGCTAGATACTGACATGCTATCGCCTCACATATGCATATGCTATGACATTTACAAAATGTAATTTTCAAACATTAATGGAAATTACAACTTTTTTCTAGGGGAAAAAAAATATAAATTTTTTATATCACCGTCATTTTAAAATGTTTTACCATTTAATTAATACAAACAAAATTATAAATTTATATTTAATTAAAAAAAAACTATATAAATTAAATTACATCCACTAAACTTTGAAACAATAGAGCCTGACCATAATTCAGTGGGGGAAGCACTCATAGATATACATTGTAATACTGTCATAACAACATTTTTTAATTTAGTTGATAATTAACACTTTCGTTTAACTTTGAAACAGATAGAGCCTAACCATCATTCAGTAGAGGAAGAAATCATAGATATACATTATAACACTGTGATAACCACATTTTTTAATTTACTTGATAATTAACATTTTAGTTTTAGATTTTTGTCATTTTGAGGTGGAAAAATGATCTTAACATTGAATATTTATGGATTAAAACTAACCCGTGCAATTATGAATTTAGCTAATATTTTAATTTTTATAAAATTTAGAATAATTAATTTATATTCTAATTTAGTAACCGGAGAACCCACAGTAAAAACCATTTTTCGTCAACGTTTTAAATCCCAACAGGGATCCATCATCAGGACATTCTTGAATGTTGATAGTAGAAGAGCTTGAATGAAGGTATTAAATAGTTTTTAATAGTTTGAAGTGAGAAGATTTAAATGGATGTCAGCTGTTTTAATCATTTTTATTTATTAATATCCTTATTATTTTTAATAATTTTAAGTATTTTAAATTATTTTCAAAAGATTATTTATTAACGTAATAATAAATAAATACTTTGATTATTTAATCTTTACTACTAAATGTTTAAATTTATTATTAAGAGTTTAATACAGTTAATAGATTCAATAGTAGATCCAAATAATAATTAATCAAAATCATTATAATAAATATTTATTTACATTAAATATTACTAATAATATTCAATATATATTAATAATAATATGTGACTATATAAATATTTAAATTATTATTACTAAGGAATAATATTAGTGTATTAATATTAAATACTAAAATATATTAATATTAATATTAATGTTAATGTATTAATAATAATTAATAATTAATGATGATGATGATGATGATGATGATGGTTAACGTCCGCTGAGACCAAACAATGGTCTATCGGACCTAAAGAAACAAATTATTTATTTTGATTTAAGATTTTATTCCTATGCTCAAAAAGCTTAGAGAGAAGCCTCTCGAGCTCAATATAATTTTGACATTGTAAAAGGCTAGGAAGGTTAGTATTGTAACAAAGATTGTGAAACTAAGATCTAATGTGGTTATATGCGGGGCACTCTATGAGGAAGTGGTTTTCATCCTCGATGTTCCTATTCTCACATATATGGTAGATCCTTTCCATCCATGGTGTTTTAGGAACTGCCCAACGACCTGTTTCACTATGGAGCTCATGAGAATTCGTTCTAATCTTTGCTATATTAATTTTCTTCTTTGAGCTAGTTAAAATAGAGAGATACTTTTGATCTTCTAGGTTGGGGTTGATGACCTTCTTATAATAACTTAATTTTCTTTTAGCCGCTAAATCTTTCTCACACCACATTTTTTATTTGAACTTAGAAGTAACAATATCTTTAATGTTATTTATGTTTTGCAATGCATCATTTTCGTTGATCTCCCAATAGTTTAACCAGGCCCTTGTGTCTTTATGCCACCCTCGATTGAGCCTTAGGTGGTTTTGGCTAGAATTTAAAGCTAGCTTACGAAGTCTATGATCGTCTATGTTACTGATTTTGTGCTTGTACAACAGAAAACTAAGCATAGCTAGGCTCTCAATAGGGGAAAGACCGTCCTCCATAAGGAGAATAGGATAGGGTGTATTACTTTTAATTTTCAGGTTATAAGCTATAAAACGCTTCTGGATTTGCTCAATCTTTCTCCATGATTCTCTGGAGATGCTGCACCCCCAAACCTCACAGCCATATAAGATAACAGGAGTGACTAAAGTTTCAAAGAGGAACTTCTTTTTATCCCACATTACGAGGTTTGCTATTTTACAATTATTTTCAAGACCAAAATAAGCTTTCCACCCCCCATTAATCCTTTTCTCAATGCTATGGTTCCAGTTGAACTTGTGATGAATATCAATTCCTAGGTACTTGTAAGAATATACTTCCTCCAAGTTATTATTGTCATACATAAAATTAGCGTAAGTGTCCTTCTTGGATTTGATAATCATAACTTTTGTTTTGTCAGTGTTAACAGTCATACCCATGGTAAAGCAGAAATCCTTAAGAAGCCTGAGTTGCTTATCAAGATCAGATGGGCACCTTGCCAAAAGAACAATATCGTCAGCATAAAGAAGAAGGATGACGACTATCCCAGCTAATATCGTGCCATCACATCCTGCTTCCTCTAAATAGCCTTCGAGCTTATCGATGTAAATGCCAAATAGGGTGGGGGAGAGGGGGCAACCTTGTTTAACTCCGATGTTACACTTAATATCTTTCGACCACCCCTCATTCCTCTTTAGCTTGGCAATTACATTCTTGTATAACCTTATAGCAGTAGCTCTCAACTCGAGAGGAACCTTTAGCTCTTCTAATCTATTCCAAAGGTTGTATCTAGGAACCGTATCGAAAGCCTTTCTAAAGTCCACAAAGCAACAAAATAAATTGGATTTATCATTACGACATTCCTCCGCAATGATCCTAAGCGTAACAAGGTGGTTTGTTGTTGAGTGATGCCTTCTGAAACCTGCTTGGCCTTTAGCCCGCTTACCTTCACTTTCAAGCCATATGCTTAACTTCTTTTCCAAAATACTACCATATAACTTGGCTAAGAGAGGGCTGATCATAATTGTTCGATAATTAGAGGGGTTATTTGTATCCCCACTTTTAAAAATAGGGATAATGAGGCTCTCAGTCCAAGGTTTAGGAACCCTTTCTTGACTTCTTGATTGAAAAGCTTGTGGATGTGGGGGATGAGGACAGGACCTCCAATTTTTAAGATTTCCGCTTGGTAACCTTCAATGTCCTTAGCTTTCCCATTAGTGAGGCGATTAACCCCAAACTTAATGTCTTCTAAAGAGAAAACTTCTTTCGTTGTGAGAAGGGTTTCCAAATTATCCATGACATTTGGAGATTCATAAAGCTTTTTAAGATAGGAATTCCAATCGTGAAGAGCAATTTTATTATTATCCTTAGTCTTCCTAGTTAGAATTTGCCTCCAAAATTTCTTAGGAGCCACCTTAGAGAGGTGTAAGAGATTCTCCTGTCTTTGATGAATGTACTGCCTCTTTTTCCTTTTAGTTACGGCTTTGTATATTTTTTTCTTGTCCATTTTAAGAGATTCATCAACAGCTTCCTTAATTGCTCTCCTCGCACTTTTACAATCTTTGTCATACCATGGATTGGTTTTGCTATTTCTTTTATTATTTGAAACTTCAATTGAGAACTTTTTAATAGAATATGAGAGGGTTGTAGTAAAATTATGATAGAGGTCTTCTATGTTGTCTATACTAGATAAAGGAAGCAAATTAGTTTTTAATTCATTTAGAAAGAGATCATTTTTATTTCTATCAAATATTAAGTTCTTTTGGCTATAAGTATTATTTTCTATGGGAACTCTATGCATGAAAAAATTGAGAGTTATAAGTAAAGGCCTATGATCAGAGTCAGGTTCGTGGTCGTTTAAGATGTCAAAATTTATTATTTCGTTCTATAATGGGAGATCAGAAATAACGTAGTCTACCACGCTGCTACCAAGTCCATGGATGCAGGTCATCTTGCTGGAATTGGGCCACTTCTTTAGACCGTTGCAAATTATGAGATCCTGAGCACTGCAGAGCTTGACTAGCTCCGACCCAAACAAATTTTCCCCGAGATCTTCAGAGCTCCTTTTGTACCTACTAGCCAGAGTAGGGTCTTCATATAACCAAAGAGGATTAGGGTTGGAATGATTGCTTAGAATAATAGCTTGGTTGTTTGAAGTTCGAGCATTAAAGTCACCTATTAAAAGGATATTATCATCATTCCTTAGGCTAGAAATATCATTCTCTAAACCATTGTAAGGGTTAGTTTTATCTAGATTCTTCTTCTTATAGAAGTTAGAATTAATGGGGGGAAAATAACATATTGTTATGTAGGACTTTTTATTATTAATGTCTTTGATCTCTATCCAACTATATTGGTTGCGAGGGTTGTTTTTATAAATCCTAACATGGGGGGAGATGTTCTTCTTAATGTAACAAGCTATTCCCCCAATGCCTCTACGGGAGGATCGCTTGTTCCAGGTAGACCATAGCGTAAAGCCATCTATGTTAGGGACCTTAGATTCTTCGTGCTCCCAAGTTTCAGCAAGCAAAATAATATCAACATCATTTGAAATCCAACTTAGCTTGGGGCCTTTGTTCCATGGGAAGCCCCGACAATTCCAAGAAAGGATCCGGAGCATGTTTAATTGCTATTGATTACTATCTTTTTGGTTTCTATCTCGAATAAAGGCTTTTCTATTTCTGATTATTGCCCATTTTCCTTCCTTTCTAGCTTCTTTTACCTTTTGAACCTCCTTTCTTAATTCTGCTTGATCTTCTGGAATGAGAACTTCATTTATGAATATTCCCGTTCCTTTTAGACTTGAGGTTTTTCTAAGTATGTCGTGCTTATGATCAGTGGAGCTCACCTTTATGCGGATTAGTCTTCCTTTATTCTTGGTTAATTTCCCCAACCTTGTTGCTTCTGTGAGACACAATGTTTCAATTTGTAATCTATTATGTAGTTCTGTCTGGGCTAAGGCTAAAGTATCCTCATCTACTTCCTCTTTTAAACCGAATATTATAAGGTTTAAGGCCCTTTTGTTACGCTCATGGTATAATTCTATTAATTTTTTCATTTCATCTTTAATTGGTTTGATATCTAACTTATCTACCACATTATTTAGGGTGAGGCAGCTATTAACTTTTTCTTCTAGTTCTTTAATCATGTCTTTCATTTTAAGACTCTCTAAAGTATCAGCATCTCCTTGCTGGGATGGTTGGTTAGTATCTTGGTTTTGTTTTTCTATAACCTGCAGTCTAGTCTCCATTGCTTCCATTTTATTCTCTAGTAGTTCTATTTTATTTTCTATTTGTTATTGGATTGTGTCTTCAAGAGATGCAAATTTATTTTCCAGCATGGCTTCTAACTCTTTTTGTAGCTTGGCTTCTCTTTCTTTTCTACGTTTCTCTAAAGACTCTATATACTCATAAAGGCCTTGTAGAGTAACTGTGCTAGGTCTTCCCTTGATAATCTTTGGTAACTGTGGTGAAATATTCATACTTGAAATTATATGAGCAAATATGTATTAGAAAAAGAGAAAGATAAGGAATGTGTGCACCTGATATCAGCAAACCTGACTGCAGATCGCCCGTCTGCCCTTGGTAATCTTTGGTAACTGACTGCAGATCGCCTGTGCCCACCGCAGCCCACAGACTGAAGAAAATATGCGAAGAATATATAGAGTACGCTTTTAATTCTTTCAATGAGCCTTAGAACTCTTTCACTAAAGAATATATGAGAAGAATATATAAAGTACGTGTTTAACTCTTTCACCGAGCCTCAGAACTCTTTCACCGAAGTATATATAGAGTACGTGTTTAACTTTTTCACCGAGCCTCAGAACTCTTTCACCGAAGAATATATGCGAAGAATATATAGAGTAAGAATATATGCCAAGAATATATAGAGTATGTTTTTAACTCTTTCACCGAGCCTCAAAACACTTTCACCGAAGAATATATAGAGTATGTTTTTAACTCTTTCACCGAGCCTCAGAACTCTTTCACCAAAGAATATATGCAAAGAATATATAAAGTATGTGTTTAACTCTCTTTTAGCGAGCATCAAAACTCTTTCACCGAAGAATATATGAAGTATGTGTTTAACTCTTTCACCGAGCCTCAGAACTCTTTCACCGAAGAATAACTAATAATTGATAATAATATTAATGTTAATGTATTAATAATAATTAATAATTAATATCTAATAATTAATAATAATGTTAATGTTAATGTATTAATACTGATTAATAATTAATATCTAATAATTAATAATAATTTTAGTGTTAATGTATTAATAATTAATATCTAATAATTAATAATAATATTAATGTAAATGTTATAATTCCTAGCTAATAGAATTGAAAATTATTATTATGGAGAGTAACAGTGAAACTACTAACTACTAATTGCTAGAAAAGGAGAGAGAAATCTACCCACTGAGTTCTATACCTGGGATGAATTGGCGATCTTAATTTCTTTGATTAAGGGAAGCAACTTCCACTAATCTCAATATCATTGTCCCTGTTGAGATTATGTGGATGTTTGATAATCTCAAGAGCTTCTTTGATCTTTTGCCTATGATGTTTTTCTTCATGTGCAATAATTGAAGCGTTTTCCAAGCAGACATCGTGCTTGGTTTTAATAATAATATTTAATATTTAATATTAATACACCAATATTATTTCTTAGTAATAATAATTTAAATATTTATATATTCACATATCGTTACTAATATATATTGAATATTATTACTAATATTTAATGTAAATAAATATTTAGTAATAATATTTAATATTTAATATTAATACACCAATATTATTTCTTAGTAATAATAATTTAAATATTTATATATTCACATATTATTATTAATATATATTGAATATTATTACTAATATTTAATGTAAATAAATATTTATTATAATAATTTTGATTAATTATTATTTGGATCTAGTATTGAATCTTAACTGTATTAAACTCTTAATAATAAATTTAAACATTTAGTAGTAAAGATTAAATAATCAAAGTATTTATTTATTATTACGTTAATAAATAATTTTTTGAAAATAATTTCAAATACTTAAAATTATTAAAAAAATAAGAAGGATATTAATAAATAAAAATGATTAAAACAGCCGACATCCATTTAAATCTTCTCACTTCAAACTATTAAAAACTATTTAATACCCTCATTCAAGCTCTTCTACTATCATCATTCAAGAATGTCCTGATGATGGATCCCTGTTGGGATTTGAAACGTTGACGAAAAATGGTTTTTACTGTGGGTTCTCCAGTTACTAAATTAGAAGATATAAACCACAGATGTCTTAAATCCAATTAATTTATATATTAAATATTTAAATTTATTTTTTATTATAATGTTAAAATTATAATTTTTTAGAAAAAAACATAAATTTTATAAATTAAAATTAATTTTACTAAATTATAAGATGATTATCATTTTATTTATTGAAAATTTTCCACAATCAATTTCTTTTCCTTTCCAACATAAGGTTATTTTACAAACTTACAATTTTGATTTAATTTTTTTTTAAAGTTGTTAAATATTGATAAGTTGGAAACTAGAACCTAGTTTTTCCAATTTCACTTACTATTTCATTTGTCAAGCATCATATATGGTCCCATTCCTTTATATTCCTTTTGACTGTTATTTTTGTCTTTTTTATGTCTTTCGAATATTATCTTTGTCTTCTTTATTGTATATTAGGATCAAGGATTAAATTTGATAGGAATTTATAATTTTTTTTATTTACCTAACCATTAAATATTTATTATTTTAAAATTTATAAAATCTACACATCCATCATAATGTTTATTTAAGTTTTAAAATCATGAATTAGATGGCTAACTTGAAAATGTAAATGAATCCATGTGTATACCTCTATAAAAGAAATTCCAAATAAAATTGCAAAAGCTAGTGACTCTCTTGGTTATAACTTCGAGATAAAGACATTAGATCTTTTGACTTATTAGAAAAAACTCATCTCTCACTTCACGGACTTCACAATCTTTGTACTGTAGACACTTAGGCCTAAAGCATGAACACTGAAGCCTACAACTTACAAGTTGGGACTCACACAACATGTCTACTCTATTGGATGAGACTCTAAGATAAGCACATTAGGTCTTTCTACTTATTAGGAAAAACTCATCTCTATATTCACTCAAATATTACAATCTTGCATTGCATACACTTAAGCCTAAAGCCTGAATAGGTTAAAAGTTGAGGCTCACATGACATGTTCACTCCCACGAGTCATTGACATTCTATATAAAACACTAATTGATTTTTTTGTTTGTTTGAGTGAAAAAGTGTTTTTCTATCTGATTTTGAGAGTTTCTATAGTTTCTTTAGTGTTGGTACACTAGCTATAGATTTTATTTTTTATAATGGTTATATTTATTAGTTTCATTAGAAAATAAAATATTTTGTGGCAGGATATGGAAATGCCAAATGTATGGTTACCAATGCTATCATGGATTCTATACATTCATACTTGAATCTAAACACAATTGATTTTGGGATTTTTACTTGTTAGTTTTCTTGTGAGAATGCTCTATTCTTCTTATCGTTAGAAGATTATGAATTTCTTCAAAATGAATGCCCCATATATTATTATCACTTGACATGTCAAAAACCTCTGAAATTCTTATTTACATTTTGACCAAGCAATTGCTAGGGGGCAAGTACTCTAAATGGATCGTTATCCTGCAGGAGTTCGACTTGAAATTTGAGAAATCTAAGACTAAGAAATCTTTCATTTTTGCGGAGTTAATGTGTGACTTCCCGCGTGCTGATACGGAAACTGTGGTGGAGGAGCCCATTGCGGACGAATCCTTGTTTCTAATCAACACTTTAGATCCGTGGTATGGGGATATCATCGTTTATCTCCAGACCCAATCCTTTCGGCCAGAAATTTCAAGGTCAGAACGTCGGAAAATTCGATTCCAGTCCCAACAATTCAAGATTATTGGAGATACTCTTTATCGCCGTGGGGCAGACTCTGTTTTCCAACGTTTCTTAACTCACGAGGAAGCTGAAAGGGTTCTAAATGACTGTCACTCTGGAGCGTGTGGTGGTCATATGTCTGGGTTTGCCACAGCCCAAAAGATATTGCGCGCTGGCTACTTCTGGCAGTCTTTATTTAAAGATTGTATTACGGCGGTCCGAAAATGCCACAACTGCCAAATTTTTGATCGTAAGATGCACGCTCCACCTGCTCCTCTCCACCCTATAATTGCCGTTGGTCCTTTTGCTAAATGGGGTATCGATTTTATTACATGTAACCCTCACTCGGCCGGGGGGCATGCGTATATCATCCTTGCGGTAGATTATTTTACTAAGTGGGCCGAGGCGATGCCTACATTTGAGGCAGATGGCAAGACAACTGTAATTTTCATGTTCAATCATATAATTGCTAGGTTTGGTGTCCCACAAGCGATAATCACTGATCATGGGCGTCATTTTCGAAACGTTATGATGACCGAACTTACAGGCCAGCTTGGTTTACGTCACGATAGTTCAACCCCTTATTATCCACAAGCGAATGGACTGGTTGAGTCCATCAACAAAGTTTTAGTTATCATGATCCGACGAATCATTGGGATTCATCGGTCAAATTGGCACAACATGCTATTTTCAGCGCTTTGGGCGTACCGAACTTCAGTAAAAACATCAACAGGGTTCACTCCTTTCCAACTAGTCTATGGTCTGGAAGCTGTGTTACCCATTGAATGCGAAATCCCGTCACTGCAAATGACCATCGAGTTACTTGCAGCCACTTTCGAAGAGGAAAAGCGTTTGTTATACTTGGCTCAATTAGATGAGAATCGACGTGATGTTGCATTGGCGATTGAGACTCACGCAAAACGCATGAAAGCTCAGTATGATCGAAATGTGACCCCTCGAAATTTTTCAGAAGGAGATCTAGTCTTAGTTTACGATCAAGCTAATGATAAATTAGGCGGTGGAAAATTCGTTCCTATGTGGCATGGTCCCTATGTTGTCAAGCGAAAGCTAGCCAAAGGGGCTTATGAATTGGTAGACTTTGATGGGGACTCTTTGGGTAAACCCAGAAATGGCCTTTACTTGAAGAGGTATTATGCTTAAAAGAATGGGTATGGAAATTTTTAGTTAAGATAGTTTTTCTTTCTAGCTGGTGTGTTTTAGTTTAAACAGTGTGCTTAGCTTAGAGAGTGTTTTTCGTCATTATTCCTGCTTATCATGGTTTTACTCTTGATATTGCAGATGTCGGTGCCTCTCCAAACATACATTGGTTTCGCTGATGGTGCTTGTCGTAATACACGGAACATCTCTTCCGCAGCTTAGGTTATCTATTCGCCCTCTAACGAGTTAGTATCTATGCATGGGGTAAGCCTCGGTCAAACAACGAACAACATTGCCGAGTATAGTGCAGTGATTGAGTTATTATCTGAATCTATTTCATTTGGGATTTGGAGTTTGATAGTGAGGTTAGATTCTGAACTCGTTGTATTACAGCTTAATAGAGTGTATGCCATTAAAAATCCAGTGTTATTAAGATTATTTTTGAGAGTGCGTCTCTTGGAACGTGAATTTGATTATATTGAATATCAGCATATTCCAAGGTATTTAAATACATTATCAGATGCAATTGCTTCTCGAATGTTAAATAGACATTTGCAATAATCATACATGTAAATTTAAAACCATTCGATAACATGATTTACAAGATAAGCCGGTAATAATGATATATATATAGGAGTGTGTCAAAAAATACATCGTCCTCGATCATAGGTTGAAAAACACCTTATGATCGGCAAAAATGATAAGTACAAAAAACAAAATGTCACATGTGCCCACAATAGGCGATCATCCTATCACTGGTGATGATATCTATAAGAAACCACTACACGGGCGACCTTGCAAAGGAACCTCCTAAAAGGTCCCGGGACCCCAATCACATAGCGCTGAAGTCGACGAGGAATGTCGTCTATAGTGGTCTCAGGAATATCTCCTGTCAAGCGCTCGAGATGACCCTCCAACTCGGCCAAAGCCTCTGCTGACTCGTCCTGTGGGGCTGGCGTAGGTGCAACTGGTTGTTTCCTCTCGTAAGGCCGGAGAGCGGCTGGTCGCTGTGGACCCACATCTGCATTTGAAATTTTTACTATCAGTTTTGAGACGATGGAAAAATAATAAAAAAAAATTAAAATAGAAAAAATGTTGAAAAGGATTTTACCTGACTCGTCCCACTGCTCTCCTGGTGGAAGAACCATTTCTGGGTCACCACGAAAATCTATCCCAGCGTAAGGGAAGTCTTGAATAGAAAAGACCTGGTTTTCCAGCCATTGGAAATACTCAAGTTTGAATCGAGCAACCTCTGTCCTCTCGTCCAGGTGACGGGCCATGACTGCGACCCATCGCATCAGTTTGGGCTCTCAAGGAAGCCCAGCTCCAATAGTAAGGTGTTGTGGGATCAGCATAGGAACCCTCTCCAGGCCAAAACTCACAACCAAAGCCCCATAACCAAAGGTCTTTAGTTGTCCGTTTTTGGCCCTAGTCAGTTGGCCTTTCAGATTGGCCAACACGGCATCGCACCAGTTGAAGATGGTGCCTCGAAAGCAATCAACTGCCATACGCATCTGGGATCCGGTGGCAATATGTAATGCGGCAGCTCCACAAAGTTTGGTGACAGTGAACGCAATCACCATGAGCTCAGGACGGGATATGGTCTTTATGTCTATCCCTTTGTCTCTAGCCTGGTTGTTGCAGTACTCTAGCCTGAGGCTATCGACAAACTGGCCACCTGGCCTAGTCCCGTGCAGAGTCAAGTCTTCGCCTCTCTTAGGCAAACCAGTCAAGAAATAAATGTTCGCCGGCTCGATTTCGAGCTGGTGGCCACCAATGAAGAAGCACTGGTCCTGTATGCTCCATCTGTCAACCAGCCACTGTAAGAAATCCACCTGAGCCCTCATGCCAGGAATGGCCCAGAATTTGTACAATCCGCACGCCCTCAAAGCATCAAGTGAAGGCTGGTGATTCCATGCGACAGCATCCACGTCCTCATGCTCTCGTTCATGCCAATATAGCATGATGTACTCTCTGCATCAAGCATAAAGACAAATTAAATTCCTAGAAATTATTTTGTGTGGTCCATTTTTGAGAATTTTTGGGTTAAAAACCCTTGCGGTGGGGACCGCACTTTGTCTACATGGAAGGTGCGGACCCCGAGCTTTTTCCCAATGGAGAAAAAGTCAGGGTCCGCAGGCCAGCAGTGGAAAACATGCGGGCCCCCGCGCGCGGGTTTTGTGCCTAAAAACCCTCCCAAAAATGAAATAAAGGACTAAAACAAAAAAATTAAACGGTTAAAAATGAAGAGTGGGATGATGTGGATTACCTGGAGAAGACGGCGTTCGATTCCGACGGTTGGATTTTCCGCAATCTTCATGGGAAGTTTTCTAAGCAAAAGCACTGTTTTCTCACCCAAACTCAAACGGTAAAAATGAATTGACAAAGGCCCTTTCTATAAGTTTTTTGAGTAAATAAATTGCAATTTTTTTTATGTTTCACTTTGAAAAGGTATTTTGCGACATTTTTATCCATTTCAAACAGGTATGAGTAATGTTTGTGTTTTTGTGCAGAATAAAGGATTATTTAGGCGAAATCAATCATTTTCGACGAAAAAACATGTAGAGTCATCTTTAAGCTCTTTTCTGATTCCTAAAAACATGAAAAGATTGCCGAGTGTTTCTCTTAAACTCGTTAAAACGAAATTAAAAGACGGTCCACTTACAGCTCTTTTCCGACCGTAAAAACATGAAAAGATTGCCGAATTTTATCGTTTCAAATTCGATATTGGTTATAAAACGATGTGTCATTGATCACTTTTTTACTTTTTCGGGTCAAGGGCACTAATGACGAAAAGTACTCCTTGGTCGTAAAATATCAAGCGGTTCTCTCAAGTATTATTTTATACTTTTTCGGGCTTGGGAGACACAAATTTACGAAAAAGGTCAACCTTGGAGTCTTCTTAAGTTTTTTCAGACTCTCTAAAAATGAAAAACGCCGAGTTTTTCCTATACTGGACTCGTTAAAATTTCACAGTAAAGCACCTGTTCAATTACAAACAGGAACGTACCAGTCCTTATTAGGGTTCGAATTTAAACTAAGTTGGACTCATCCGAAGGATGAACTTATAATCAAGCAAATGTTATCCTCCTCAAGCTTGTCAAAAATAAAGAGGTACTTGCCAGAAATGGTGGGGGAAAAGAGAGAAAAATGAGCCTGTTTGTCATACTTTGTAACCACTCTTGAACACGACACTTTCATTCACTTGGGTTGGGAAATCCTTTGCCTAATAGTTGATTAGACCACATTGAAAGTCTTCATCCAGTTTCTGGGTATTAACTTTGGGTCAATTGTCACCAAGCCATCTGTCGTGTCGTTATGTGTTCAAGAGGTCACTGCCAATAAGCCATTCATTTGCAAAATATCTGTCATCCATCTTGACCATCCCTGAGTCAGTCCTTGCAACTAAATTTCTTCAACTTGATCTATGATTTCGTGTTGTGGGCTTGCCTACGACGGATCGCTTTCTATCGACATCTGCTCATTATCTAAAAAGATGATCTAGAAATCGTCAGTACCTTGAGATCTGCATGCCTCAATGGCAGGTTTCTCGCCTTTGACGATAGTTTACATCATTGACTTTCGATCAAAGGATTCCGTGACGTGTTCGACATCAATACATTTATTCACATCTCATGGATTGTACTGGGTACTTTGAGAGCCATTGACATCACTGGTGGTTTCTCTCACACTTGTTAACAGTTTACATCATTGACTTGTAATCAAGTGGTTTCTACCATGTTCGACATCAACACATTCATTTGCATGGATAGAATCGTACTATTTCGGGAAGTAGAAATGAAGACCTGGATCTAGTTTCCACAATCCAGGCTACGAGGAATTTTGTATTCATTATATAATGGACTATTCATAAACAGATGGCTGCGTCCGTACTATGTCCACACGAGTCTTTACTTGTGATGTTTTACAAGATCATTCCTATATCAGAGCAGTAGTTAGATTTTCTAGTCAGTTTTGGTCTGAGTATGGGAATGCCTACCTCAGCGATGATATGATCTCATATATATATCTTGCATTGAATGTTTTTACAGGTTTCAAACGGGCCCTCCACAAGATGATCCTCGAAATGATAAAGTACTTCACTCTTCCTAAATGATAAGAAATCCTCATCTACTACAGACTTTGCACTTTAGGGGTCAATCTGTTACACAAAAATATCGTCACCATGATTATTTGTAGTCAGTATGGGTCTATCATCACTTGTACTGTCCTCCTAAGCAAGTCTCAGACCTCAGCTCTTCAAATTAAGCTTTGGAAATGAGAGAAAGACATTAAAAATCAATGTAACTTTGGTTCCGCACTTTCTCTCATGGTCACCTGCGGTCCCGCACCTTCTGTGCACAAAAACTGCAGACCTACCCGCTTTGTCCCTAACGGTGTAGGTGCGGACCCCTGTGAAAGTCAAAAGGCGCAAGTTTTAACTTAAAAAACTCACTTTGGGTTAATTCTAGAGGTTTCTATAAGGAATTTTGACGTGGATTGTTCGCTCTGAGGTGGTTCATGCATCCCAAAAGAGAAGGAGCTAATCCCTTGATGAGAGGAGCTATCCCTTTGAAGGAGGGTTTTATCCCTTTGAAGGAGGACCTAGTAACCTCCCTCCATTACACTATAAATACAGGCATTGGGCTGGTTGCTGGAGAGGTTAGAAGCTGAACATTTTTGAGGATAAATGTTGGTGAAATCAAGACTTCCTAGTTGAGCTTAAGAAGAGAGATCACACATCTTTTTGGCTTCATTGGGAAGTGAGTGAAAATTGTCGAAGTAGAGGAGACTTCTTGCTGGACCCTGGGAGGAGCTTGTACAGCGTCAAGGCAAAGGTTGTAAAGTTCTTCTTCTTTTGAATTAATACAATCAAACTCATTTTTCTCAACAAGTATCTCATGTTATTTGTTTCATGGACTCCTTGACTTTCATGTTAAATATGTTTTATGCAATTGGCTTTTCAGGTGCTATTTAATTTGTTTGCCTTGTTTGTGTTTGCAGATTCGCAAAAAGGAGCTCATTTGGATCAAAGGAGTGAGGGCATCCACAAGCTTGCGTTGGACCTAAGGTAGGCCCTAAAAACACTTGTTTGCTATTGTTTATCAAAGCATATTTAGAGAAAGATAGTGTTTGGTTGGTTTGCTTGTCATTAGGTCTTTTTTAGATTCTAGGAAGGTCTATCTTGTCCACAAGATCAACTTATTCCGTGTGACAGCTGGTAACTAATAAACTTCAGGACAAAGTCAGGAAATGGACCTTCAGGTCTTAGAATTTGGTAGGGTGTCTTGTGCTTACAAAGGCTGTCCTACAGGCTATTCCCATTTTCATGTTTTCAGCTCTTCCTGCCCCTAAAGGAGTTATGCAACAAATCAAGAGTATTCAACAAGATTTTCTTTGCGGAAAAGGGGAAGAGAAAAAGAAGTGGACTTTGGTAGCTTGGGACAAGCTCTGCAAACCTAAGGCCCATGGTGGTTTGGGGCTTCATGACCCTTAAACCCTCAACAGAGTTTCGAGAGCCAAACTTTGGTGTAGATGGCTCAAGGAATCGACAACCCCTTGCACCAAGTTTTGGAAACATAAATATGCAAATAATTGGCAAGAGAGGGATCATATCCGAATGTCTGGGCTCATGAATGGCTCCCACATTTGGAACCTTGCTTGGGAGAATAGAGTGATTGTCCAGTAGGATAGTTTCTAGGATATCCGAGCTAGGAATCTTGCTCAGTTTTGGTAGGATAACTGGTAGCAGGAGCCAAATTTGTTTAGAGAGGAATTAACCGCTCTCAAAAATGACACTGACAACAAAGGTTTACTTATGGTAAGTGACTTCTGGGATCAGGTAAGGGACAATGGTAAATGGAGAATGTGGAAGGATCTTGGTTATAGTGAAGAGAGTCCTTTGAAGGCCCAGGCAGATTCCCTTGCTCTTGACCTGGAGTAGAGGAAGATTTTGGTGCCATCCTTGTATGACCAATTGAGATTGGGTCGAAACACCGAAGGCACCTTTAACCTCAAAGAGGCTAAACACATGGCCCTAGGTTTTGATTATCCAAACCCTGATCAGGTGTGGAATGACCTTTGGCAGAACTCGCAATGGATGAAAATCAAGTTGTTTATGTGGTTGGTTCACCAAAAGAAAATTCTCACATGGGAGAATCTTCTAAAAATGGGTTTTGTTGGCCCATCCAAATGCCATCTATGTGGCTTACAGGAGGAGATGATGGAACATTTACTAAACCTCTATCCCTTCACCTCAACCTTGTGGGATTGGGCGGCCTCAGTCTTTAGGCAAACTGACAGGGATAGACTCAACATCACCAACACTTTGAAGAATTGGAGGAAAGACTTCTCAGGTAATGAAATCATTAACAAGGCTTGGACTCTGGTTCTAGGCTTTATTATCTAGGATGTCTGGAAAGAACGTAATGGCAGGATTTCCAAGAACAGATGTTATATACTTACGGGGGATAATATGGGGTACCAAGGGAGGTACCCAAGGTAATAATGTAATAATGGGATGGGCCATAGTAATAAATAAGGTGGTTAACCCATGTCATGTAAGGGACCACAAGTAGTTAATAATAATGTAATGGGCCCATGGTATTAGTTGATGGTATGAGGGAACCATGGTAATGACCCATGGTATTGTATGTATGAGGCCTATATAAAGGCTAGAGACTCCACATGGAGATATAGTGAAGGATTATTGTATGAACAGGCATATGGCTTGTGGAATGTTCTCCTTCCTTAAGGAGTGAATGTATGGTGTTGCCCTACCTTAAGGGTTTGATATCAATAAAGAAGCATTTCTATCTATTTCTATCTTGTTATTCTTGGTTTATTTCTATTATCATATATTTCTGGGTTAGATCTACAACAATTGGTATCGGAGCTACAACAAGTGGTATCAGAGCACTTTCTTGGGCAAACCGTGGAGAATTTTTTTTATTCTTTGCAGGGTTTCGGGGGCAGCGACTTTGCAGGTCAGATCTAGACGTCCTGGTACAAGATCTGCAAAATATAATTGCAGATCTGGATTCTTTGGGAAAAAATACCCAATTTCAAAAAAAAAATCAGTCGAATCGGAGTCCGGATGAGGGAGATATCGCTGATTTAAAATCAACTCTTTTTGCAGAAATTTTGGTGACGGCGGGAGAGTAGCAGCACAGATCTGAAATTTCAAGTGCCTGAATCAAGATTTCTACCACATGGGCAGATGCAGAATGATTGTTCCATTTCTAAAAACAGGTTATAATAGAGATTCTGAGCAATATTGACGAAACTGTGACAATTTCAAATTTTCGCCAAAGTAAGTGAATTTTTTTTTCAAACCCTCTTCATGGAAAGTTTTACTGGAAGAGATGATAGCCCTACTATTGAAGAATTCATACAAAACCTAAAGAAAATATTTGAGGAGAACTGGAAGTTTATGGTACCACTTTTTTTGAAAGAAGAGGCCGCCATATGGTGGAACTCACTGGGCAGTATAGCCTTGACCAAAATCTCGTATGAAGAAATGGAAAAACTCCTTATGGACAAATGGTCTCAGACTAGAAAACAAGATAAGGGGAAACATGTGGGGTTATTTCCTACTGGTATATCCTTATTGCAAGTTCATGGATTGATTCAGAAAGAGAAGATCATTGTTTCTATAAATCCTAGTTGCAAGCATAATTTCATCCATGTTAATTTGGCAAAAAAATTGCAAGTTCCTGCCAAAAACATTAAAAACACACAGGTGGAGGATGAGGATGTTCAAGTGTATAAGGATTTGAAGATTTCTATGGATAAGTATGTGTTGCATGGTGATTTTTATACTTCAGAGATGGATAATATGGATGTTGTTTTGGGATATCCTTGGATGGAATCTGTGGGTACTATTAATATTAATGTGCAGAAGAAATTCCTGAAGCTCTGGTATAAAAAGAAGAAAATTACAGTGCATGATATTTCCATTAAGACCCAAGCAGAGACTATGGAGGCAGAAGCACAAAGCTCTAATGACACTTACACATCTGATGATGAGCCAGTGATGATCGACAATCAAACACAAACAGAGGCGGAAGCAGAAAAGGTAACAGGTGCTGACACATCTGATGAGGGTTCAGTGGTTGAAGTCATATTGGAAAAGAAGACACCACAACAGGCACCACAGCAGGGTGAATTAAAGAAAAAGACATCGTGGGTTAAAACTTCAACATATCATCACCCACATCACCCCGCAAG
The DNA here is from genome assembly GCA_031772625.1 of Pinus tabuliformis. Taxonomy (NCBI): domain Eukaryota; kingdom Viridiplantae; phylum Streptophyta; class Pinopsida; order Pinales; family Pinaceae; genus Pinus; species Pinus tabuliformis. The sequence goes on from CM062818.1 coordinate 1,915,758,687, forward strand.
ACAACCATCAAGATGGAAACCAAGTAGTCACATGACGGATAGCGAGGAGAGAAGATCCACCCACTACACATCAACACAGAAGCACTGCCATGGTCAACTTCCAGCTCAAGCGAGCGAGGCACCAGCGAGATCGAGGGTTCACCTTTCTCTTGGATGGCTAGATGCACGTGCATGGTATCAGTGGACTACTCTTTTGAGTAGATCTTATTATTTGTGTTCTTCCCATGTTTCGGGGACGAAACATGCTTAGGGGGGTGGAATGTTATATACTTAGGGGGGATAATATGGGGTACCAAGGGAGGTACCCAAGGTAATAATGTAATAATGGGATGGGCCATAGTAATAAATAAGGTGGTTAACCCATGTCATGTAAGGGACCACAAGTAGTTAATAATAATGTAATGGGCCCATGGTATTAGTTGATGGTATGAGAGAACCATGGTAATGACCCATGGTATTGTATGTATGAGGCCTATATAAAGGCTAGAGACTCCACATGGAGATATAGTGAAGGATTATTGTATGAACAGGCATATGGCTTGTGGAGTGTTCTCCTTCCTTAAGGAGTGAATGTATGGTGTTGCCCTACCTTAAGGGTTTGATATCAATAAAGAAGCATTTCTATCTATTTCTATCTTGTTATTCTTGGGTTATTTCTATTATCATATATTTCTGGGTTAGATCTACAACAATTGGTATCGGAGCTACAACAACAGAACAGGCTCGACCCAGAACATTGTTGCCCAAATTTTACGACAACTCAAAGATATAGTAAGAGCCCTAATGTGGAAAATTCCTGAGGACCCTCCATCGCCCCAGGATGCTAGCATATTGCTGCAATTGGGTATCCATTCTCTGGTTCCCCAAGGCACTGACAAGGGTGTGAGCAAAAAAACTGCTGGTAAAGAGATCTGGTAGCCTCCTCATCATGGTTTTTTGAAAATAAATATAGACGGGGCCTCTAAGGGCAACCCAGGGATGGTTGGATTTGGTACTGTCATAAGAGATGAGCAGGGGAGCATAAAATATATATCTTTCATAGTCATTTGGGGACTGCCACCAATAACATGGTGGAGCTGATGGCCTTAGAGAAATTCCTGGAAATCCTGCTGGAGTCAAATTTACACAATGCCATCACTGAAGCTGACTCTGAATTGGTAATTAATGCGGCCAAGAAAATGTGTAATGGAATGGAACCTGGAAAAGTGTCGAAGCATTGGAGGCTATCGCAGGTCTTTCAGCGTATTCATTCCCACTTGCAAACCCTGAGAACAATCAGCTTTGTTCATGTGTGAAGAAAAGCCAACGTGTTAGCTGATCATTTGGCGAGTGAAGGAGTGCTATGTAAGGAAAGCTATATTTGGCACGATTGGGATTTTATACCCTCTAGTAAAATGCGTGATGATTGTCAACGTCAGGCTGCCAAAGATATGGAGCACTTCCAGACCATGAACAATGAGCAAGAGGAAGACTAGCGGAAGGAGGAGAGAGAAGAATCCCTTGAGCCGCAGCAACTCCTAACCGTAAAATCTCAAATTAAGAGAAGAGTACAGAAGTGAAGTGTTGAAGCACACTAACCATTGGATCTAGAAGATCAACGGACGTGATTTGTTCGTGATGGGCGGCCAGGATTAAGTCGCATAAGGTGGAGCTTAGAATTGAAAGGCAGAGTTTCAATCTAAGTACTGGCAGATGGTGAATGGCGAGTATCAATCTAGACCGTCGGATCGACATGGTGGATCGATGGTGATCAGTAGACTAGCGGGAGTAGGAGAGAGCGGAAGTCCTTGAGCCGGGTTGAAATGCCACAGTTAATCCTAACCATCGATCCCACAGTCAGTGCTTACGTCATAGTCAACTATGGGGGTCGAGAGCTGGTTAACTGTTTGGTAGATGAAGGGCCGCAAACCGTAGGATTTAATGGCCTTCGTCATCCAATGGATATCGGGCTCGAAAGGGATCTAACGTTAACCTCATGGACAGAGCCGAACATTTATAGATTAAAGTGGTTTAATCCTTATCGGCTCCGTAAGGATGTTAAATGTCGTGTAAGCGGTCCGAGGCAATGTCACTGTAGACCGTTGGATCATTTGGGTTTTGAACTATGGCACTGGATCACCCAGTAGCTTTGTTGATCGGAGGAAGTATTAACTGTCAGATTGAAGGTAAGTTCAATGGTGGTGATTGAGCACTCAGGCTTGGGCGAGTGGACCCGAGAAGATTTTGGTGTGGTTTCAATTTATTTGAAGTCCGGTTGTTTTCGCATTTTACATGCGAGAGCTGTGAAATCACTGGATGGTGCGATGTGAACTTGCGACAGTCGTTGATCTGGCGGATGAGATCAATGGTGGAAAAGGGAAATCACATATCGCAAGTCAGGAATCCTGTGTGCATATGCTTTTGAGTCTTTGTAACTCCGTGATGCGATATATGATTTTGGGTTTTGTTGACCCTGTTGTCTGTTAACCATCAACAGGTCTGTCTTTTGCTGGTCTTTACAATTGTAAAGACGTGTACCATATGTAATCTTTTTATCAGTTAATTGAAGGCTCCACTCTTACTTGACCAAACAAAAAAAAAATACAACTAACACAACCACATTAATAAATATGGCTGATAAACGCTCATAAGCCCATATCAAGTACATATATCAATTATCAATAATATTTAACCATTTCAAGTAATGTGATTATTTTATATTTGGGCTATATTTTTTCTATCAATTTATCTTTGAGATGCAAACATTTTTTTTCAAATTTTACATTTAAAAAAAAAATACACAAGAAGAAATTATATCACTATAAACACTTCTTAGATTTGTGATTAAAATAAATCAATACTAGTCTTTAAAGAAAAAACTAATAAGATCAGCTTGCGATTTGAAAATTTGTTATTGAATTATTGTGAATTAATTTTAGAGCACAAATTCATTCATTCTACTTTACCTAATTCTACACTAATCCTACACTGAAAACCTAGGACAACCTAAATTATAGCTGAGCTACTTTTATACATTTATATTTGAAAAGTAAAGCAATCTTCCATAGAGAACTCCTTCAAATCATTAACATCTAAACCACACTTAGTTACCAAATTTATAGGGGGCACATAATTGATCTCGTGGAGATTCGTGGCATAAGCTGGTCAAAACTTGTACTCCTCATATGTGTCTACACATATTCCTCTCAAGAGTCAAGGGCGTATATATCAAATACCCAACTCATAGAGGTTGTCCACATTAAATTTTCCACTACCACACACCTGTGCCAGTGTACAAATATATGTATGTTCATATATTATTAAAGCAGACTTAGAAGTAAGTTGTTGCCAAAATTATAGGAAAATACCTTGTTATATATGGTATGGAAAACTTTTTTATTAATCTAAGAAGACATAGCATTCACAACTTGTATCCCACATTCTTCCATCGTGAGAAGAAGATTGGAATACACAATTTGATCTTCGAACACGTTGAAGGAGATCTTAATACCAGAATGGATGGAATTTATTTGGACAAAGACGTAGAAAAATACCTTGTTACGCAGATAGGCGTCCCTCCTATTGGAGTTGGGCACTTTAATGATTTTACTAATCAAAAAAATTGATCTGACGATTAGAGTTGGGCACTTTAATGATTTTACTAATCAAAAAGATTGATCAAACGATTTGAATTTAAAGATGCTAGTATATTCTCGTAGTTGCCACAATATCAATGGATTGAATTCACACCACTAACTTCCATGCATATCTTAATCGCATGATTAAACCTTGCTTAAATTAATTTTCTACAAAGCTCCATTAAAAAATTACCATGCCATTTGTTAATTGACACCTATCAGGATTAACCATAATGGGAAGACTACAAAATGTAACACACACCTTACACATACACTTGGCATAGTAGTGGAAAGGTGTATTTCAGAATAAGATGATCATCCTTTTCAAACCATTGGTAGCGTGTGTCCAATTCTAAATAACAGGTGTCTGTAATTTAAAAACTTAGGAAGATAAAGGGCGTTTTCTCTTAACAACATGTTTAACACTTCTTTAAATTTCCTTGTAAAATAACCTATTATACATTTAGTTAGAAAGGAGAAATTTTCCTTAATCTCTTTCTTATTAAGGTGAAAACATATGTTATCATTTAATCTTTAATTTTTTCCCTAGCAATAAACTCTGTGAATGTAACTATATTCATATTCTTTTAGGATGAAAATTTGTGCTGAAGCAAGAAACGGACCTTCTATTCATATGAATCTAAAAAATGTTACATAAAATACAACTGGCACCCTGTGCTTAGGGATCTAAGCCAACTGCTCGAGAACCAGGCTAAGGGCCCACAAAACTGAGCAACCTTCTAAACCAAACCTTCAAAAAGTCAATAAGTGCACCCGATGTGGAAATAGAGACCATAATGAAAATATTTTGATTCTGCAAGGTGGATAACCATCGAGCAGTTGTTCCACCTGAAATCCCTTAACCCGCTCTTGAGCAGGAACGTGCAAGGAAGATATCTCGGTCCCACCAACCAACAAGCACAACAAATCTCAGTCGTAGATCTGCAACCACTAGATCCAACGACTGTGAAGGATGTCCGGCTGGAAAAATGAATACCCGCTCGATGAAGGTGGTATTCTCTCTCCTCCTTGGGCCACGTGTAGAATGGTTAGTGGCATCAGAAGCATTTCTGTAAAACCATTTATGGTAATGCGGACGCCCGATAACCACTGTTACTGTAGCAAAACCACCATGTACTTTAGCAAAGCTGTTGGTGCCTCCTTTTGGTTTCGCGCTCTTTCTCCTCTGCCTACCATCCATCTGTGGGGCCCAAAAATACCAATAAGTGGACCCGATATGGAAATAGAGACCACAGTGAAAATAGTTCGAATCCGCAAGGTGGATAACCATCGAGCAGCTGTTCTGCCCGAAATCCCTTAACCCACTCCTGAGCAGGAACATGCAAGGAAGACATCCTGGTCCCACCAACCAACAAGCACAACAAACCTCAGCCGTAGATCTGCAACCTCTAGATCCAACGGCTTTGAAGGATATCGGGCTGGAAAGAAGAGCGAGGAATACCCGCCTGATGAAGGCGGTATTCTCTCTCCTCCTTGGGCCACGTGTAGAATGGTTAGTGGCATCGGAAGCATTTCTGTAAAACCACTTATGGTGTCACTGTGGCAAAACCACCATGTGCTTTAGCAAAGCTGTTGGTGCCTCCTTTTGGTTTCTCACTCTTTCTCCTCTGCCTTCCGTCCATCTGCGAGGCCCAAAAATACCAATTCTCATGTAGCCTATTTGTTAAACCCTTAACAACCATCTTCTTAATTTTCAACTGGTTGCTTCCCCTTCATGTATTGGTGCTGCTCCCTGTCTGCGCACGCCAGCGTGTAGCAGTCCTCACGCAGTTGTCCTGCAGGAACCAACTCCCACAAGCAGCACTTGTTGCCTCTTGTACAAAGCACCCCTTCATTAGCAAGTTGGTCTACCACTCTGTTGGCATCTCTGTGCACATGAACAAAGCTAAGAGTTCTGAGTATTCTTAGGTGAGATTGAATTCGGTGATAGACCTGTGAAAGTCTCCAGTGGTTCGAAACTTTGTCTGGTGTTGTGCCAATGCCTATCCTTTTGACCGAATTGATTGTTAATTCCGAGTCTGCCTCTATGATTGTGTTATGTAAATTGTGATCAATCAGAATTTCTAAGCCTTGCTCTATGGCCATGAGTTCCACCATGTTGTTAGTTTCCCTCCCCAAATGACTATGAAAGATGATTTTTATATTGCCCTCTTCATCTCTTATGACTCCTCTGTAACCAACATCCCCAGGGTTTCCTTTTGAGGCTCCATCTATGTTTAATTTCAAAAAGCCATGGGGAGGGGGTAGCTAGAAAGTTGTTCCTTCTGATATGTACCTTGCTTTCTTTTTTATGCGCTGAAGGACATGTGACTGGAGCCCCAACAGTTCGAGAATGTGAGCATCTCGTTGTTTAGGGGGATTCTCAAGAGGTTGCTTCAGAAGGGCATTAACTGTTTCTTTGAGTTGTTTTAGGATTTCAGCCATGATGCTTTGTGTTGAACCAGATTTAGCTTTGAAGATCTTGTTGTTGCATTCTTTCGAAAAATCCTAGATCAAAACCCTGGCATCAGAGTCTAGGCTAAATTGACTGTTTCATTTTCCGAGAAGTCTTTCCTCCAATTCTTTATAGTTTCAGTAATGTCATTTTTGTTCCTAACCATTTGGTTGAAGATATAGGCCACCCAATTCCATAAGGTGGAGGTGAAGGAGCAGAGGTTGAGAAGTTGATCCATAGTTTCCTCCCACAAGCCACATAACTGGCATTTTGATGGACCAGCAAAACCTCTCTTTCTAAGATTTTCCCAAGTGAGAATCTTTTTATGCTGTACCAGCCACATGAACAGTTTGATCTTCATCTAGTGAGGGTTGGTCGAAAGGTCTTTCCAAGTCTTGTCAGGGCTTGGATAGTTAAGTCCAGTGACTATTCTCTTTGCTTCTTTGAGGTTGAAGATGCCCCCATTGTTGCTGCCCCATCTTAGTAGATCATTCGAGGTTGAAGTCAAAATTTGCCTCTTTTCTAGAATCGCTTCAAGAACTTGGGCTTGCGCCTTCAAAGGGGTCTCTTCACTGTAATTTGGTACCTTCCAAATTCTCCATTTACCTATGTCTCTTGACTGCTCCCAAAAGTCACTTACCCTTTTCAGTCCTTTATTAATGGTATCATTTTTAATGAGGTCTAGTCCTTCTCTACGGAGGTTGTGTTCCTGCTGCCAGTTGTCCTCCTAGAACTAGGCTAGATTCCTATTTCTGATCTCCTAGAAACTATGCTTCCGAACTAAGGCTCTATTTTGCCAAGCATTGTTCCAAATATGGGAACCCCTGATGTGTCCTATCATTCGAATGTGGTCCTCTTCTTTCCAATCCATTGCATTTTTTGTTTCCAAAGCTTAGCCCAGGGGTTTCTCATTTCCTTTAGCCATCTCCACCAACGTTTTGCCCCTAAAACTTTGCTTAGAGTGTCTGGGTCGTGGAGACCCAAACCACCATGTGTTTTAGGTTTGCAAAGCTTGTCCCATGCAACCAGAGCCCATTTCTTTTTCTCTTCTCCTTTACCCCAAAGAAAGTTTCTTTGGATATTCTTGATTTGCTGTAAAACTCCTATTGGGATAGGAAGGGCTGAAAACATGAACATTGGAATGGTTTGTAGAACAACCTTTGTAAGAATTAGCCTTCCTGCTAAATTCAAGGATCTACTAGTCCAGTTGTTGACTTTGTCCTTCAGTTTATTTGTAACTGACTCCCACACTTCCTTACTTAGAGGTTTATTAGTGAGAGGGATTCCCAGATATTTGGAGGGAAGTCGATCTCTTTAAAAGCTGAGAATTTTCGATAGATTCCTTTGAATAGAAATATCAGTATTAAAAAAGAAAACTTTCAAATTTGTGAGGCTTACCTCAATGCTAGCAGCCATTGTGAAATCATGTAGGATTTGTTTGAAAGCTTTGGCTTCCTTGACTGTGGGAATGCCTTGCAGCATAGTATCATCCACAAATTGCTGATGAGTCAATGTGTCCCCATTCTGAGTAAGTTTGAGTCCCTGGATTCTTCCTTCCTCCTTGGCTGAATTGATTGCTTTGCCCAATCCTTCCATCATGAGAATGAAGAGGAATGGGGAGAGAGGATCTCCTTTCCTGAGGCCTCTCGATGGCCTGAAGGTTCTGGATGGAGAGCCATTAAGAAGGATTGAACAACTAGCTGTGGTAACCAGAGCCATGACCCACTTTATCCAGTTGTGGTCAAAGCCATAAGCTTTAAGAACTTTCCTGATGTAAGACCAGCTTAGCTTATCATAAGCTTTCACTATGTCCAGCTACATTATCATACCTACTTGCTTGTTGGTCTTGAGGGAATGAACCACTTTTTGAGCTTGAATGATATTATTGAGAATTTGTCTACCTTCCACATACCCAGTCTGCTCCTCTGACACTAGCATTGGAAGAAGAGGTTTGAGTCTATTAGAGACAACTTTGGAAATGATTTTGTACACCACATTGCATAAAGCTATGGGTCTAAATCTGTCTGGTGTCATGGCTTTTTCCTGTTTAGGGATTAATGCTATGAAGGATTCATTAAGCGCTCTCAGAACAGTTCTTGATTTTCTCGAGTCCTCCACAACATCAAGAATGTCATGTTTGATAGCTTCCCAGCATGATTTGAAGAAGTCTACATTGAAACCATCCGGACCTAGAGCTTTCCCGTTGTGCATCTCTTTGATTACTTCCTTGACCTCTTCTTCCGTTACTGGCCTGTTGAGGTTATAATTATCTTCCCTGGTAACCAGTTTTGGAATATGCTGAGTGAAGCTCTTGGTGAATTGAGATCTGTCTGCCATGGTCTCCTATGCTATGTTTTGAAAATGTTGTACCAGAACAGATTCCATTTCCTTGTGAGTATTTAGCTCTTTCCCTTGAGGATCTATGAGTTTTGTGATCCGATTATTTGCCCTATGTTTCATGGTAGACTTGTGGAAGAACCTGGTATTTCTCTCCCCTTCTTTAATCCATTGTACTCTTGATTTTTGTCTCCAGAAGATTTCCTCCTGTTGGCATCTATTGTCCCATTCTTGTTGTAGAGATTCCACTTACATTTTCCTCTCCTCTGTGAAGCCTTCTGTGATGAGGATTTGATTAGTTTCTTGTAATTTTTTCTCCACTTCTCTTTTGGCTTCAAAAATATTGCCAAACTCATTTTTGTTCCATTCTTTGAGCCTTAGCTTTATGTGTTTGAGTCTCTGTTGCAGGAGGAACATTTTTGTGCCTTGGGTGGGCATGTCTTCCACCCACCATTTTCCAATATTAGTGATGAAGTCAGGGTGAGTGAGCCAGACATTTTCGAACCTAAAAGGTTTGTTCCTCGGGGTACCAATAAATGAGGCTTCCAACTAGATGGGCCAGTGGTTCGAGCCTTCGAAAGGAAGGATAAAAGCTGTCATGATATGACCGGAGAGAAGGAGATCCTCCAAGATTATGAATCTGTCTAATTTCGAGGCACCTTGGGAGGTTCCTCCTCTCTTGTTATTCCATGTGAAGGTACCATTTATTATGTCCATACCCACCAGTCTCATGTTGTTTAAGAAGTTCTAGAAGGTATTTGAGTCTCGTCCAAGCATTCTAGTCCCTCCTTTTTTCTCTGTGAGCGATTTGATCATGTTAAAATTCCCTTCCAGAATCCAGGGGATTATTGGGTGTCTCTCTCTTAGCTCCTCCAAAGAGATGAGGAGCTTGAGTTTGTCTTCAAGAAGTTATGGACCATAGACATTTCTGATCATGTAACAATCCTTGTCCCCCAAAGGTTGGATAACCATTGGAAGGTGGTTCCTAGATGCTTTAGCATCCAAGATCTCAAATTTATGAGGATTCCATAGAGTAAGAATTCCCCCCACTGTGTTATTTGCTTTGACTTCTAGGTACTCATATTTGATAAGCCATTTTCTATGTATTTCTCTGATCTTGTCTACTGAGCATTTTGTTTCATGTATAAACATCATGTCTGGTTTTTCTTCTTTTATTCTGTTACTGAGATTTCTTTGTTTTCTTTTACTTCCTAGTCCTCTAATGTTCCAGGATGTAAGCTTCATAATGACGGGTTTGTGAAAGAGTAACTAGTGAGATCTATCATCTTACCTGAATTAATCATGAGTTTCCCACACTCTGACAAAAGTTCATTCTGTCTCTTTCTTCCTCTTTTCTTGCCTGGGTTTTTGGAGGAGTGTCCTGAACTTATCTCTATTGATTTAACTCCTATGTTCTCTTCGCTGTCGTAGTTCCTTTTGACTCCTATAGCCTTTGTTTGAGACCTTTAGAGGAATAGCTGTTGTACTCTATCAAACTCCTCTTGTAGCAGAGAGTCAATCCCTTTGTTGGTTCTCTACTCTAGAAACTTTTCTAGTTCAAGGTTCACCCTCTCAAGAATCTCCTGTAGGTCTTGGTCCTGTTGGAAATAATACTGAGAGGGGGGGGGGGGGGGGTGAATCAGCATTATCACATCAATAAAACTTTTTTATTTCCATATTCAGATTCATATATGCTACTTCCACAACTTCTTATGATTCAGTTAGTTGATCCTTAATGAGTGCATTAGAACATTATCAACCATATTAACAGTAAACAGGTGCAGTAAAATAGAACAGATCATCACACATAAGCCACACACATGAACACCATGATATAGGGTGGAAACCCAATGTGGGAGAAAACCACCTGCTGTAAGTCATCTCAATCTTCTTCTTAATAAGAAAATCCTTTTACAATATTTCTGTACTGGTGCAGTCTTATACCAGTACACAGGCTTCTACAACCTGCAGAGAGCTACAACCCTCTCTCGTTCTCCAGCTTCTCCTGGAAGGGAGCTACAACCCCCTTAGCTCTTGTACTAGCCAAGATACTAGTACATAGGTGCTGGCCTACTGAAGGCTACAACCTTCTCTTTCTTCCAGGGACCACGTTTCATAAATTTTCAGACTGGATCCATGAACATCAATCAATCATCAAGTACCTGAAGCACAACACATAATCTGAAAGGCCACGTTTCATCCAATTTTCATACGGGACCCATTAATATCATTGAAGCACATAATCAATCAATCTTCTGAATCACCCAAACACTAGATCAATACATATACAAGGATAATATATTTGTTAGCACCCAGATCTAGTCCATCAGATCACATAAATATGAGCCATTATGATCCTGATCCAATATTAGTTCTCATCCATCAATACTAAAGCTAAACACAATCAACCAAACAGGATATGCAGAATACTGACACCTTTAAACTGTCATCAGAACCCATCAACAACCAGAACCACCTGTGACCTCAAATATCATAGTTCAAATTGTATACGCTACTACAATGAACCAAACCTGCATACATACGCGCTTACACCAAAGCCAACCCGCGTACAGATCTATAAATATTCAAACATGACTTGCAACGATTTCAAACTCAAGTTATACCCAGTTCAGATCATTACAAGCGTCAGTATACAGATCTAGAATAAGCATAATCAAATATATAGAGATAGTTCATTTCAAACCATTTGATCCCGATCTATCCTTAGATCTTGTTTTCCATCAACCGGTGAGATCCCTCTTTAGCTTAGATCCAGATCTACACCATAACCCAATCACAGTATTCCAGATCTAGTACTTTATTAGATATTCAATAATTCAGATGATACTTTGCCAAATGATCTCCTTCCTCTTTTATAGTCTTAGGCCTTCCACAATACCACGGTCCAAAACCATAGGATCAACAAACTGTTGGACTAATACCATGAACCAACCATGAAAGTGCGTGAGATCAATACTTTTGGATGCAATACCACGAGCCAAAACCATAGGATCAAAAACTATAGGACTAATACCATGAACCAACCATGAAAGTGCGTGAGATCAACACTTTTGGATGCAATACCATGGACCAAAACCATAGGATCAAAAACTGTCGGACTAATACCATGAGCCAACCATGAAAGTGCGTGAAATTTTCTCTTCATGAAAGGAACTTTTCTCTGCATGAAAGTGCGTAAACTTTTCTCTACATGAAATAAAATTTTCTCTGCATAAAAGTGCGTGAACATTTCTCTACATGAAAATAACTCTTCTCTGCATAAAAGTGCGTGAACTTTTCTCTACATGAAATAAACTTTTCTCTGCATAAAAGTGCGTGAACTTTTCTCTACATGGAATAAACTTTTCTCTGCATAAAAGTGCATGAACTTTTCTCTACATGGAATAAACTTTTCTCTGCATAAAAGTGCGTGAACTTTTCTCTACATGAAGGAAACTTTGTTGCACTATAATTTATCATTTGTGTGATTTGCCATCAAGGACAACACTTGTCTCATAATGCCAACAATCTCTCCCTTTGGACTTGTCATACTGAGAATTGTCATCTGATATCTCTTCCGTAGATTCATCTAGATATATATAAGTGAGTTGATCTTCTATGAGTTGTTTGCCATCAAGTACAACACATGCATCATAATGCCAACAGGTCCTCCGTACCTCCTTCACTTGGGGTCATCTCATGGTCCCTGCCAAGTTCCATAGTGCTTGGTGGGTTCTCCTTTTGTTCATTTTATTCTTGTATGATTTCCATGCTATCCTCTTTTTCTTTCTCTGTATGGATGTCCTCTGGTTCCTTATTCGTTCTATTTTTTCTCCCCTCTTTTTCTAAAATCTCGAAACTATTATGACTTGGTAGCTTGTTCTTGCTAAGTTTCTTTTCGTACATTTTTCGCCCTCCTTTCCCTCTGCCTCCCACTTTGGTGAAACCTTCATGGTCTTTTCCTGTTTTGGTTTTCAAGTTATCCTCCCTTTTTTTGAGTGGGCAGTCTCTGAAGAGGTGCCCATTTTCATGACATTTACGACGTCTGAATGGGATGTGTTCATAGTCAACCGCCTGTACCCATTCCTCATCATAAACTTCTAGGATGACTTCATCCGGGAGTGCTCTCGATAAGTCCATTTCTACACATATGCGGGCGAAGGAGGTATATTTAGCACTTAGATTCACCTTTGAAATCTTTATAAAATGCCCTAATTTATTACCTATAGCTTTTAAGGATTCCGGTAGCCAATAATCTAAAGGTAAGGAGTATAATCTAATCCATGCCGGGACCGATGTGAACGTTTCTTGCTCCGGAACAAATTTCATCATCCAAGGTTGCATGCAGAGGCCAGTAGCAGCATAGAAGTAGGGTCCTCCTTCGAAAACTCTGCCTTTGTCCTCCAGGTTAGTGAAAACCACTGTGAAAAAACCCTTGGACCCATGATGTAGGTTTATTTCTCCCTTCGGTTTCCAGTTGTTTCTTATCCATGTGTACAACACTTTCGCCATGGGCCATATACCCATAAACTTGCATATGATTGCATAAGTTTCCATGTGATCCCTGTGCACCTGTAATGCAGGATCATTTAAGACCACCCGGGCTTTGATGTTATACTTGGGCTTACAGGGTCCCGTCGTAGATATATTCTCCATTCTCTGACTGTTGTCTCCATATTTCGCTTCCTTTGTCGCCTCCTTGTGGGTCCCTTCCTTTTCTAGGGATTTGCTACTTTTTGGCTTTTGAGTGTCGGTTGTCTTTGTCTTTGCCTCTGTTGGTTTCCTAAAATTGTTCAGACTCGTCTCTTTGCTTTTGTTTGAAACCACGTTACTGTAGGAGGGAGTGGAGCTCCCTCCTCCATGCCCCTCCATCGTTACCAGCTCGCTTATGTCGCCCCTTGTTCAATACCCTAGTTGCTCTTGATGCTCCCTCCAAAAAAAATAAAAAACAACCTAATCATCAGAAATTATCAATAAAGAGAAGTCCTTTTAGGATGAAAATTCACAATGCCAATTAATTTGTATTTATTTTTTAAGAAGGATTATTCGGAGTATGCATAAGTTTTTTGGCATTCACTCATTTTATGAATCTCCTCATTTCAATTGACATTTAATAATTTATTTTCAGTTGAATTATATTTTTCATTGTACCAACTATTACAAGCTATCTTATTATATATTTTTGTACCTATCTTGAAGGCATTCTTTCTTTATCCACACATAGGGAAATTTCACTATTTTCTCATAATTTACTTTATAATAAAATGATTTGGAGCATGTAAATTATGTAATTATAAAATTACTTCAAATATAATATAAAATATAATTAGATATTGAGATAAACTAATGATGAAATATTGTGAATATGTAGATATTGGAATAAAATAATGAAGAAATGTGTTGAATATGCATATGTAGATATTGATATATAATGAGATGTCAATATATAATAATTTAATGGTTATGAATTTTTTAAGTTGTTAGAAAATTTAATTTAAAGGAAGGACAAATTAATTTTTTAAATTAATTTTTGAGTTTATGGATGAACTAATATATTAATAAATAATGATAAAAATCTTCCTTTCCTTCTTTATTTGATTCTGGAATTAATAATTAGTTTGCTAGTTGATTGATTTTCCTTAAATATTCCCCTTTGATGTAATTAGTCTACAATGTACGATTGGAAAAGCCTCATAGAAGATTCTCTATTATGTCATTTATGAATTCTCCATTTTATACTTCAAAACTCCTTTATATTCTTTGATTAAATAATTCATTTTTATTCTTTACTTCTCTTACTTCCACTTAATATATATCACTTTATTTTCTTTTATTCTACTTATTTATATAATTTTTTTTTATTAAAATAAAGTTTAAATAAGCTTTAATTAAAATAATTTGAATATTTATTTAAAAAAAAAAAATTATCAAACGACTCTACCAAACACCGTACTGGGATTTGGTGGCTAGCATATTAAACACTCTATGTAATTCAATAAACTTTATTCACTTGCATGATAATTGTTTTTATACTTGAGTTGATTTGTTGTTAATAAGTGGCTGGCATATTAAACACTCTATGTAATTCAATAAACTTTATTCACTTGCATGATAATTGTTTTTATACTCGAGTTGATTTGCTGTTAATAATAACTCCAAAGAACAGGTGTCTCTATAACTCCAAAAAACAGGTGTCCGTCAATTTCACCATTCCAGCAATCATTCCAGTAATCCACAACGGAAATAATAACTCCAAAAAACAGGGGTCCATCAATTTCACCATTCATGCTCTTAATAATAACTATGTCACTCCATGAATAACTCTTCCACTACATGCCCGATTGTAACTTTGAGCAATAACAGAATAACATGGCCACTCCATCTTGAGCGTTTCAAATTGCCATTAAATATTTATTGTACTTATTATTCATTACCATTCCATCTATTATAATCAAAGACTCCGTAGATGCATGCATTTCTTTCTTAGTGCTTGGGTTCTTGGAATTGTTGAAGGATTACTGGAACGATTGCTGGAAGGATTACTCTAAATATTTGAAGGGGCTTCTTCGAGCTTCTATCTGCTAAAAAAGGTGAAAAATCTTTCATAGCCTTCCTTTTCTCCACCTACATTTCTTTCTTAGTTTTCTTCCGCCGTACCCCTGCACAATATTTGTATGTTCGATTCCACCGTTAAGCTAACAGGAATTGAGTAGTTAAACATTGTCTTTTATTTGTCAATATAATAAACTTGATTTAATAGCATTATTTCAACCAAGAAACACAGTATGAGAGGATTAAACCAGAGAAGGTTTACCTGCATTTTAATTTTAGATCCACCGTCGAACCTCATATTATCTCCAACCACAAAATGCCATCGTGATCAATTCCTCGACTGGTAAATGACTCTCGCTGCAGTTCCCCCTCTTTCGACTCTTGTCGTTTCTTCTCGAAATCCAAGATCCAAAATTTCCTTACTCCACCTCAGATGAGGTGAGAGAAGTGTTGAAGTTAATACTGACTCAACGTAGTAAAAAAAATTAACAAGAACATAACAATTTTATATATTGGATTTTGGCAATTGAAATTACTAATCAATAAATACGTATACAATTTTCCAAGTATTTTGTCAATCGACTTTATATTCTGTTAATGTCTTCCATGCTAATGTATTCCAAGTATTGTATCACTACTGGTGTTTTATTATTCTCTAACCCTTAATTACATAAGTTTATTATTCTCATAGATCTTGTGAGTATTTGATTCATACTTTGGAATATTTTTTTGCTGAATTTAAGATTTATATCTGCAAATGAAAATCCTGATTTCTAAGTGTTTTTATAAATATAATAGGCCATCCCAAATAGCTAATTCAAAATCGTGAAGGTAAATTAATTGTGATTTATTATTTTTAGCTCAAATATTTGATAAGGACACTACCAAATTTCTATGTACTTTTTGATAAGTTTGTGCTCCATCTCTAATTTAAGTATTAATTGTGATTTATTATTTTTAGCTCAAATATTTGATAAGGACACTACCAAATTTCTATGTTACTTTTTGATAAGTTTGTGCTCCATCTCTAATTTAATAATTTTTTTTTAAATAAAATATTTGAATTACTTTTCCAAATCAGAATCTCTTAATATCTCTTTTTATTTCACATCTCTTTAAATGATAGGGGAGAAAAAACATATTGATAATAATGCGAATTTCTTCCTTATATTTTAAGTTGTTTAAAATTTTATATACTCTCATTTTCAAGTGATGTTATTAGTTCATAGTTCAAATATTCTTAACGTTTATAGATTATCTTTTAGACCATTATTTAGTTTCTCTTAGGAGTATGCTTAAGAAAGTCATTTTGGGAATGTTACAAACATTAAAATGCTTGTAATTATTTACAGTTCCTAAATCCATAATTATGAATTATTTATATAATCTGAAATAAACTTATGAATACATTTCTTTTGGTAGCATGTAGTCTTATAATCTTTAGTTTCATAGCTATGTCATCTTAATATTCAGTCACGACATAGAGGAACCCCTTGTATTCCAAAATATTTGTATTTCCTTAATAATTTACTCTTAAAACATTTAATTGAAACTGAGATTCAAAGTATTTCTCTGCAATCTTGTCGAGAGGTAGTTGTAAAATACATATGTCAATAGGTTTTGTAGCTATCCCTCCATATCAGCGCACAATAACACTAAACTTTCTTAAATCTACTTATAAGAATGTATTCATCCATCTATGCCCTATTCACCCTAACATCATATATATAAATTTTTAGAGGCTGGTAGTCATGGATAGAAAAATAAATTGTTTTGAAAACAATTTCGGAAGAAATCACATTGGTAGATTTAGACCGACACGTTTCGAACCAACCAGTGTGGAATTGTAACAAAGTATCTCAATACATAATGAATTACAACTAACATTTTACATTATTAAAAATATTTTATTTATAAATATTATAAATAATTTATTTTAAAATATTTGAATAAATATCTACAATTAAATTTGGCATTTTTATATTGTTGAGAGATATGAAGGTATTTTTCTCCTCACTTCGTTTTTTTTTATATGTTCTCATATAATTATTCAAAAAAGTTTACCTTTATTTAAAATTAATCATAATTAAACACATAATGAAATTTAATTTCATAAATTAATTTTACAATTTATAAACTTTAATAATTCATTCAATTCATAACTCGTAATTTAATAATTTAATTTTCTAATCAATAACTTGTCAACTTTAATTCATAACTCTAATATAATAACTTAACTTTCTTAACTTAACTTGATTCAAAATTAAAGAATTTATTAACTCTTAACTTAATAAACTAACTTTCTAACCATTAACTCATCTAACTTTAAAATTAAGAAACTTATTAACTAATGAGTCAATAATATGTCAACCTCCTACCGACTCACAAATCTCTTTATTCTTATTATATTATGACATATAAGGCTCTTTTCAAATTATTGTTCCCCTTTTTTTTCTTAAGCACATTGGGTAAAGTGAGAAGTTATCTTTCACTTTATTTAATATTAGCTAGAAATCTACTCACTCATTATCCCTAGTTGTTTAACTATAGAAAAATTAGTTATTTATTAACTCACTAATCACAAACACACGAAACTCTTAACCATTAACTTACTAATTATTTAATTATCATTTATCATATTGATATTTTTGGTATACATTATATTTATTGCAAGATGATCTCGGTGCACTATATGTATGGGCTGAGAGATGTTTGAGGGTGGAGCTTCTAAAAATATTTTTTTAGTTTTGATAGATGGTTTTATACCCCATGGTTTTCTAATTGTGATTAAGGTTGAAATATAATTTGAGTAAATGGATTAAGGTTGTGGATGCCATAAGATCTTATGTATTGGATTGTAAATGGTGAACTTAATACAATTAGGTGTGACTCAGAACATTTGTTGATTTTCATACTTAAGGTTTCTAGCATAAATCTATAAGAAGTACATATCAATGTTATTAATTACTTTTTTTTTTTTTATAATGAATTTGGGTGTGCATCACTCATTGTAAATATTTAGAGCTTACATTTGGTATTATATAAATTATTAGCTCTAGGGGGTGCCTTTGTTTCCAAAACATTAATGATAATGGGCATGTGATAAACCTAGTTTTGGTGGGATTTATGTAGCAACAATTCTTGGGGTGAAACGAGATGGAAAGACATTCTAAAATTGACAGTGAGAAATTTAATGCATAAGGATATTCTCTATGGAAGCTAAACATGGAAGAACTTTTGGTCCATAAATAACAGTGAGTCACTATGATTCGAGTATTGCACCTATGGATATGTTGACATAAGACTGGAAAAGTTGCATAGGAATTCAAAGAGCACAATCTAATTGTATCTTTCAAATTTAACATGATTAAATGTTTTCGAAGAAGATACAACCAAGCCATTATGGGATAGCTTAGGGGCTTTGTATTAGTTTAAATCTTTGGTATACATACTTTTTCTTTAAAATATGTTGCACCTCTTAAGGATGAATGATGGAGACTTGGTAACAAAGCATTTAAATTCCTTCAATACTATGGTAAGTTAGTTATTGTTCATTTATATTAATATTTTAGATGAGGATAAGTACATTATTTTATTGTGTACATTACTAGATTCATGGGATACTATGTTTATAGATATTGATAATAATGCAACCACTTTAAAGTTTGATGATGTGCTCTCATCCTTTCTATCATAAGAAATGAGGTGGAAAACCATGGATAGTCAAAGAAAAATCCATTATCTCTAATAGGATGTTCCCTAGATACAAATAAAAATAATTCTTCAAGTAGGAGATCTAGATTTAGAGTAGATTTAAATCCTTAGAAAATCCTTAAGGGAATTCTAGGAATGTGGTAAAGTTGGGCACTACAAGAAGGATTATAGATCTTAAAATGTTGATAAAGGGAAGGAATTTGATGATGTTCCTTAAATAAAAGGAAATGACTCCTAAGAAGAATGAGGGGATGTGTACTTAGCTTCTTCAAGCACACATGCAAATCATGATGTATCTTTGATTTATTCAAGTGCTTATTTTCATGACTCCCCGTGAGGAGTGGTTTTGTAAACATGGAAGTGATGACAGAGGTGACATTATCCTAGGAGATGAATCAATAGCTAGAATCATAATAAGATACAAATTTAAGATGTTTCTCAAAGATGGAAGGATTAAAACACTCTCAAAGGTTTTGAAAATTTTAAATTTGGCTAGAAACTTGATATTTGTATGAAAGATAAGTAATGTGGATTTAGATATTGTGTTTGAAAGGGAAATCTACAAAATGGTTTGAGGAGAAATGGTGTTGCTAAGGGGAGTTTAGAATGGAACTCTATATAAGTTATTGGGTAAAAGAGTGGGGACAATCTAGAGACAGTGATGGCCCTTGTGAATGTATAATCGCCCTACTCTTTTAACTAATTTTTGTAACATTATAGCTCAAAATCATGTTTTCCTTTATGGTTACAATAGTGATTGATCCCAAGTTTTTACTTTTCAACAGAACACGAGGAACAATGGTGACAAGATTTCCCTATGCAGAAGAGATAATAATCTCAACCGAGAAATTCACTAACTAGAGTGGATATGGAGGTCCTTGAGTAGATCTATCCGAAGGAGCTCTGTGAAGAGTTTGAGAGAAGTGAGGTGAATGACTTAATGGGTTCCTTTTTAAATCACATATATGAAAGTTGCACATATACATGTGTTCTGCATATATGAAATCTATGCAATACATGAGATGTATATATATAGAAGTTGTGCAACTTTTGTATGTGCACATATTTCGTATATGTGCATGTATTTTGTATATGCGCATATCTTCCGTATATGTGCATATATGGAAGTTGCACATATATGGTAGATGCACATATACGAAAGATATGCATATATAGAACAGATATGCACATACACAAAATATATGCATATACAGAAGATATGCACACATGCAAAAGACCTGCATATATGGAAGATATGTGCATATACGGAAGACGTGCATATAGGGAAGGTATGCATATATGGAAGATGCATATATGTAGAAGATATGCACATATTCAGAAGATATGCATATACGGAAGATATGGATATATATAGAAGATGTGCATATACAGAAGATATGCATATACATAAGAGATGCACATATACGGAAGATATGAATATACAAAAGATATGCACATATATAGAATACATGCATATATGGAATATATGAATATACGAAAGATATGCACATATACGTAATATATGCATATATGGAAGACGTGCATATACGGAAAATGCATATATACGGAAGACATGCACATATACAAAAGGCATGCATATACACAAGATATGCACATATATGGATGATATGCATATACGAAAGATATGCATATACAAAAGATATGAACATATACAAAACACATGGATATATGGAAGATATGCATATACGAAAGATGCATATATATAGAAGATATGCATATATAGAAAAGATATGCATGTACGGAAGATATGCACATACAAAAGATGCATGTATACAAAATATATGCATATATACAGAAGATATCCATATATAGAAGATATGCATATTCGGAAGATATGGACGTATACAAAAGACGTGCATATACAGAAGATATGTATATGCATAAAATATGCATATATATAAAAGATGTGCATATACGGAAGTTACACATATATGGAACATATGTGCATATACAAAAGTTA
The DNA here is from genome assembly GCA_031772625.1 of Pinus tabuliformis. Lineage (NCBI taxonomy): Eukaryota > Viridiplantae > Streptophyta > Pinopsida > Pinales > Pinaceae > Pinus > Pinus tabuliformis. The sequence continues at coordinate 1,915,779,343 of CM062818.1, forward strand.
CACATATATATTTATTCTTACTTTTATTTACAAATGTTCACATAATGAGTGGCCAAATTCCACACATATTTTTCAATCTATTTTTCTATATTTTACAAATCACATAGCTTAATTAGTAAAATAGTAAGATTTCCACCTCCCTTTAGTCACACTTAGCTTAGTAGGAGAAAGAGTAAACAACCCATTATCCACCCATCATTTCTTTTTCATGCAAGGAACAATTGAAATCTAGTGTAATTAGGAGGATATTGCAATGGACTATCAAATATCCACATCTTCTCACACTTTACATGCTCACTTGATCACTTGCACACAGTTACACATCACACACTAAGCTTCTATATGCTTTATATTAGAAGGCATCTAGTTTCCAGAGATTTTGATACTTAGTTTATTTTAGCTTACATCTCACACCCTAAAGAAAAGTAAGACCCTTAAAAGCTACCATAACTTGAACCAAATAAATTCCCCATAGGGGGCCCACCAAAGAATTTATAGCTCATGTTAGGGCCATTGGGGGTATGCATCCCATAATTCGCCATGGTCATGTCACATCTTTGAGACATAGAAGTTAACTTCATAGGGATCTTGAAATCCTTCAATTGTCTCACAAAAAAGAATACCTAGGCATGGTAGAGACTATATTTAGAGGGGTTTTGTCTAAGGTACAGTGCATGTAGTACTATTTGGGGCTAACTGACCCATCTAGTGCTCAGCACTGGTAACTGAATACCAAGAAGCTAACGACTCGAATGCTCACATGGGATGAATGTACTGTAGTGTCTAAAATCTAGGGAATCCATCCCTATAAGTAAAGGTGCGGGAAACACCAAAGCCTCATATGTTACCTTGGTTGATTCTTTTGCTACTGGAATGTGTCACTAGTTCTTTCAAGACGTTGCCCCAGTACCCATCAGAATATATCTTGATAAGGCCCAGTTACTTTGAGAGTGGTTCACACCCTGGTACACATAGTACCCTGGAAATTAAGAGATTGTGGAATGTGAGAACAGTGTAACCTTCGTTTATGACTCATGCATAGGAAGTGTATGTACATACATACTGATTGTTTGATTGATTTTGAATATACATTGAATTAGTCATGGCCAACAAGGTGTTGGGTGTAGTGGTAAAAAGAGCAAACAGGAAATGAGATGGCGTAACTAGATTATGTGTGGAGTACTTTTGAGGAGGTTGGGTCAAAGGCTCCACAGGGTCGATTCTATGATAACAGTAAAGGGTATATGTGGCAGCGTGGGCCCAGGCTTATCACAATCGCATGGGAGTGGTTGTTCGTGTTGGCATTATGACACAGGTTTGGCACTATGACATAGGTGTTGTCCTTGATGGCAATTCACTCAGATGACATATCTCAGTTCGGGCTCTCAGAACGAAGGAAACAGAGATATACACAGGTTCCCTTTGACCGAGGTGTGTATACATGCAAGTTAGACGACCAAAAGGCACATATGCGTATACATCCACTTTCACACAAGAAAAAGTGCGTACAAGTTGGAGAATTTGGTTTTGGTTCATGGTATTTGGACCATGGTATTTTGACCCATGGTATTGGTCCAAGGTATCTTGTTCGAACTGATGACCCCAAGTATTTGGTCAAAGGTATTAATTCTAAGTGGTTTTGGACCATGGTATTGAGTAAGGCATAAGACTATAAAAGGAGGAAGAAATCATTAGGCAAAGGCACTCAAGTAATGCATATCATATGAAGAGAAAGATCTGATATTCAGATTATTGGGTTGTGGTGCATAGCTGGATGAACCTAGGTGCTTGATGAAGGATAACTTCTATTGATGGGTCAAGATCTTAAAACTTGAAGAGATATATCTTTGTGTGGTTTTGATCTTTTATTATTGGCACATATCGTAATCTGTAAATATGATGATGTGGGTATAACTGATTTCTGATCAATTGTAAAGGTTAAATCATCTTTTACAGATCTGTACGTTGGATCAGTATATCAAAGGTGCATATACACGCCAGTTCGGCATTCCAAAACAGCGTATACGCAGGTTGGCCTTGTGAAGAATGCGTATGCACACATGTTTGTCACATTGAAGTAGCATACATTTCATAGAATATTCTTTAGCTACTTTTGTTTTGCTGCTGCAGTATTTTGGGTTCTGGCTTGGGTTCTGGTTATTGGTATAGTATTTTGGTTACAGCTTTTAGAGAAGAGATTGGTTGATTCAGTTTGGTTGGTACAAGGAGATTGGTTGATGCAGATGTTTGATTGATGGATCCAATATAAAAATTTATGAAACGTGGTCCCTAGAAGAAAAGAGAAGGTTGTAGCCTTCTGTAGGTCAGCACCTACGTACTAGTAAACACATTAGCTAGTACAATAGCTAAGGGGGTTGAAGCTCCCTTCTAGGATAAACTGGAGAATGAGAGAAGGTTGTAGCCTTCTACAGGTAGAAGCCTGCATACTGGTATAAGACTGCACCAGTACAGAAACATTGTAAAAAGAAGTTTCTTATTAAAAGAAGATAGAGATGAATTGCAGCAGGTGGTTTTCACCCACATTGGGTTTCCACCTTATATCTTGTGTTCTTGTGTGTGATTGTCTTCTTTGTTTTTACTGTACCTGGTTACTATTTATATGGTTCCAATGCATAGATTAATGATCAACATCTGAAGAATTAACTAAATTATAAGTCTGCAGGGTATACACTAGTTTCCTTAATTACAGTTGCATATATACGCAGGTTTCACTAACTGAGGTAGCGTATACAAATCTGATTGTGAAATGAAAAAATAATTGACTTGATAATACTGATTCACCCCCTCTCTCAATATTATTTCCAACAGTTCAGTGAAATGGCCATCGGAATATTGTGATTACGATCGGAAACACATGGGTTGCGGCTAGAGCTATTTGATATAATAAAGGAAATGGGATTCAGCTAGAGTTTGGTTACGACAATATGAAAGAGGTGGTGAGAAATAAGGTGAAGAAGAGATATGAGGCTTAACTTCAAGGTCATGCAGAAGAATCTTTGTTAGGGTGGAGAGAATGGCCATGGATATTGATAGTGCGAGGGGAATGGCTGAATGGGGTAATCAATGTAGGTGAAAGTTCTATCGACCAACACAAATGATTACCAAGTGGAAGGGTATACTTGAGGTTACATAAGGAACATGGAGGAGATACTGTAGGGGAAGATGTGGATGGGGTGTTGATCTTCTTAAATTTTTGTTTATCCTTTTTTATGGAACCCTATGGTTTCAATGCATGTGTAACTACAAGTTATAAGGATTTCTAAGGGGGTTTCAAGGGAACCGATCCTATATATCTATGATCAAATAGACCTTTGTAGTATTTTGATTTCTATTCTAGTTGGTTTTTATTGCAACTGTGTTTGCTATAGAATTAAATCATAGAGTTATTTTCATAATATAAGAACCATTCATGTATTAATTTTGCACATATAATGAAAACATTTCTAAGTTTACATCCTTGGATTTGAAATAGAATATAACAATATTTAACCACTTAAATTAAATGACACTTCTCCATATGTTTAAAACCGCTTCTCAGACATCCTTAGGAGACACTTTTAAAGATAAAGGTATAAGTATAATCTATGGAGAATTGTCCCCATTGAATCCACACCCAACTTTGAGATGATAACCATATGAGCATAGTCCATTGACTTTATCTATAAAATTGAGTTTATCTTATTTAATTCCGACCACTCCAATGGTTACACATAAGGTGCACAAATGTAACACCCCTCCCACCCTCTTGTACTATCTCAAGTTGTTGGAGGTGTTACCTATTGATTATGACCCGATCTCCAAGGTTGGTTATGAATATGGTGTTATAAGAATCCTCTTTTTGTAACATCATAAACAATTAAAACGAATTCCACCATCGTATTCATCTCATAAAGATATTTTCAGTGATAAATTTTATCTCAATCAAACTCCAGGATTGATAGTTATGCTCATTTGAAGTTTCACAATTTGTATAGTGCCACATCAACATTAAATTTGTGGAACCCACCTGGTCCCTATCTATCCCACATGACATTTCTATGTTAGCATAACACAGTGTCCATGTAACTAGGGTGTTGCCACATGTCATCCACGTGATATATGCATGTTTCCATATATACGTGCATATACAAAAGTTGTGTATATACAGAAGATGGCTTCCATATATATGTAGATTATGTACGTATATATATATCAAAGTGTTCATATACGAAAGATGACTTTCGTATATGCACATATATATGGAACTCACCTTCCATATACATAGAAGCTATGCATATATGGAAGATGAGTTCCATATAAATGTGCATGTACAAAAGTTGCACATATACGAAAGCCATCTTCCATATATGCACACTTCCATATATATATAGATATACATAACTTGGATATAGAAGCCATAACTTACATATGTATGTGCATATACATAAGCTATAAATTAGATATAGAAGCCATCACTTCCTTAGGAGGACACTTTTAGGCTAAAATTTCCTCTAATGCACATATTTTTTGTATATGCGCAACTTTTGTTTATGCATATTATGGAAGTTGTGCATTGCTTATCTATATGTGCAGCTTCCGTATATGTGCATATATACAAGTCGTGGATATATGAAAGATATGCACATATATGGAATATATTCGCATATCTTCCATATATGCAAAACTTTCATATATACACATATATGGAAGTTGCACATATATAGAAGCAGTGCACAACTTTTGTAATATGTATAAACAGAAGTTGTGCATATACGGAAGTTGAAAATATATGGAAGATATGCGCATATACGGAAGTTGTGCATATATGAAAGATATGCGCATATACGGAAGTTGTGTATACACGGAAATCACACAACTTCTATATATGCACATTTTCTGTATCGCATATCTTTGGTATATGAACAACTTCCAACTATGCACATATCTTTTGTATATGCATAACTTTCGTATATGTGCATATAGAGAAGTTACACATATATGGAACATATAAAAAAGTTGTGCATATACAAAAGATATGCGCATATACAGAGGCTATGTATATACGAAAGTTGAAGTTGAGAACAACTTTTGTATATGTGAAACTTCTATATATGTGCATATCTTCCATATATGTGCAACTTCCGTAAATGCATATATATAGAAGTTGCATATATACATAAGTAATGTGAAACGTTCATAATATGCATATACAAAAACCTCCATATATGCACAATTTTCGTATATGCACATATCTTATGTATTTGTGCAACTTCCATATATGCACATCTTCTGTATATGTGAATCTACTATATATGCATAACTTTCACATATGTACATATACGAAAGATGTGCATATATAGAAGACACACAACTCTTATATATGCACATCTTGTGTATCACAAAGATTTTGTATATATGTGCATATATGAAAGATATGTACGTATATAGAAATGCATTTACGGAAGTTGCACATATACAGAAGTTGTGCACATATATGGAAGATATGCGCATATATGGAATATATGTGCATATAGAGAAGTTTTCATATACGGAAGTTGCACAAACACGGAAGTTGTGCATATACGGAAGATGTGTACATATACAGAAAGGACCACAAAATTGATATGTCCATATCTTTCGTATATGCACAACTTCTGTATATGTGCAACTTTTGTATATGCACAACTTTTGTATACACACATATCTTCTCTGCCACAAATATTAGCATTTGAGGATACACCAGGGTGGATAGAGCCCGAGAACGGGGTCCATGTGGGTTGCAAAAAAGGTGGTCTCTGTCCACTCCCATAGGAAGAGATTCTCCAAATTCCATCTACCCCCTTAACAAAACCCTCTACCTCTGCCCCCAATTTGGATTCGATTCGTTCTTCTCCACCGAATAAGGGGTGAACAAGAATGGCCCCTTGTAAACACATTCCATCCCAATTCCTCCAAACATATTTATTCAAACTCATTCATCTCTGCGGAGAATGTGTCAGGTCCCCTAAAAAACACTTATAATCCAAAATTCTTCACATGTAGGAATTGGGAAAGTGTAGGAATTTTCACATTTTCTTCACATGTGGAGTTCTTCTATATATGTGTTGACTTCCATACATGCATCACTTCTATATATGTGCTTACACTTTGATATATTCCATATATATAAAAGTTGCACATGTGAATAAAATGCATATATGTGCAACTTCCATATATACGTAACTTCCGTTTATGCAGATTACAGAAGTTGCACATTACTTTTTATATGCTCAACTTCCATATATGTGCATATATGAAAGTTGTGCATATATAGAAAATATTCACATATCCTCCATATATACACAACTTCTATATATGCACATATACGGAAGCTGCGCATATACAGAAGTTGTGCGCAACTTCCACAATATGCATAAATGAAAGTTATGCATATTCGAAAGTTGCACATATATGGAATATATACACATATACAAAATTTGTGCATATACAGAAGTTGTACATATACTAAAGATACATGCATATATAGAAGTTGTGCATATGCGGAAGTCATACAACTTCTACATATGCACATTTTATGTATCACAATGTTTAGTATATGCACAAATTCCAACTATGCACATACCTTTCTTATATGCACAACTTTCAAATATGTGCATATATGAAACTTATGCATATATGGAACATATACAAAAGTTATGCATATACGAAATATATGCGCATATATGGAAGTTGCGCATATACGAAAACTACGTATATACAAAGGTTGAAGTTGTGCACAACTTCTGTATATGCACATATCTTATATATATATATATATATATATATATATATATATAGACACACACACAACTTTCGTATATGCATACATACAAAAATTGTGCATATATAGAAGTAATGTGCAACTTTCATAATATGCATATACAACAACCTCCATATATGCACAATTTCCATATATGTGCATTTACTGTATATGCGCAACTTTCATAAATGTGCATATATGAAAGATGTGCATATATGGAAGACAAATAACTTCTATATATGCGCATCTTCTGTATCACATATCTTGTGTATATATGCAACTTTCGTATATATGCGTATATTTTGTATGTGTGCAACTTTCATATATGTGTATATACAGAAGTTGTGCACATACGTAATATATGTACATATACAAAAGTCGTGTATATACAAATGTTGAAGTTGTGCATATACAAAAGTTGCGCATATACGGAAAATATGTTCATATATAGAAGTTGTGCATATACAGAAGATATGCACATATACAGAAATTGTGCATATATGAAAGATATGTGTGTATTACGAAAGTTGTCTATATACAGAAGTTGCACATATAAGAAAGTTGAGCATATATGGAATATATGTGCAGATACGAAAGTTGCGCATATATAGAATATATGTGCGTATACAAAAGTTGTGAATATATGAAAGATATGTGCATATACAAAAGATGTGCATATATTGAAGTCGCGCAAATTTATATATGCGCATCGCATGTATCACATATTTTTCATATATTCCTATGGCATGATTTTTGTGTCTCATCAAATGCTTTTTCACCCAACTTTGAAAAAAACACTATTAGTTTTGGGTCCCAACTATTGAGGAAAATGGGATATAGTGGAGGGGGACTTTAGAAGAATGGATAGGTAATTGTTTTTCTTATTTCCCATGAAGTGCAGACATCTAGAGAAGGTCTTGGATGTGTTTTTTCCATTGAATTACTAGCTACATTTAATCTTGTTGAATCTAGGAAGGTGTCATTTGTTACAGGTGGAGTTTAGGCTTTATTGTTAGAATAGAAACCCCCTTCTGACTATGTTGCATAGATTCATGAGATGGTTGATAATGTCATTAAAAATGAGAATGTTACATTGATGAGATGGTTGATAATTCCATTATAAATGAGAATTTTAATGCACTTATATTTGATTCTATAGAATAGAAATATCAACCATATCAACATCCTCATAAGAGAGAGAGTTTAACTAAGAATAGGAAATCTAATATCCTTACATTCAGCTAGTTGTAGAAGCAATATGAAAATATGAACCATCAACTAGTACCAACCATCATGATCCATTACCAATGGATTAACAAATGATCTTGGAATCATTCGAACAAGTGTTTCCAAAGTTCACATTTTTAAGTATCATCGACTATGAAGTTGTATTATGTTCTCTTATGTGAGCTTAATGTTTTCCTCTAGAATGGTCAACTAAAGATCCTAGAAATGATAGTTGACTAGAGTTTTTGACTAGGTTGTTTAGGAATATAAATTTGATTGCTATTACTCCTTTATTTGTGTTTAATGGGGAATGTTTGATGATGAAAAACAATATTATTGCTACGTTTATATCTAGTCAACTAATTGACTGGACATTGTTGTCTTCTTGTCTTGTTGTTAAATTCCTTGAAAGTAATTTTTTATTTTTGTATGCTGGCGGCTAAAATGACTAGGTCTTCTTCAAAGTATTTTCATATTGTGTTTAGATCAACTTTTGAAGTTAGAACAAAATATGAGTGAAGTTGTGGTATGTGATTTTTTTCCTCCAATCCCAGATTACGAGTCTGCCATACTTCCTATTTGGACCTTCCATTGCCTATACAAATCAATCTTCATTGGAAGGATGATGATAGTTGCTTCTATTTCATGCCTTTATTATGGTTCTTTACCAACACCTATTTTTTATAAAGCTTTGATGAAGTGGTCATCATTGTTTTCCTTGCTTTCACCTCTACAACATCTTCTACTTCAAAGTTCAATGAGGTTCACTAAAGTTTCTTATCTCTCATCATTAACGTTTTCATACTTTCTTCTTAAAGTGGTTTCCATTCTTTCCATTTTGTGGATGATTATAAGATATATAGTTTCAACTTCCATGTTTTCTCAGCATTACCATCTTTATCGCTTTTGTGGAGTTTTTTCTTATCTGTTTTTTTTGTTTTCTCTGCTTATGAGAGTTTACACTTTGACGCCTTATTAGGTCTTATTTCCAAGACCAATGTTTATTTATCTTCACTCCCTAAGCCCAATTTTTATTTATATTCATTCCCTATGTTTCACTTTATCATCCCTTTTATAATGAGCCAACTATTGTGAGTTTTAAGCTCATATAGGTTATTATTCCCAAATTATCATAGCTATTTTTATCTAACACTAGGTCTCCTCCATTTTTATGTCACTACCTAAGTAGTGGCATCTAGCGATGGGTAGAGACAATTAATTCTCATTCTCATTGTGCAAAAAATTTGCGTTAATTTTTTTAATATTCAAATGTTAAACATTAGGTTCACGATTTTATATGGATGTGACATCTTCACCGCTACAAGGTAGGGATCCATTTCAATGACACAATCCAGGATCTTCAATTAACTGACATTGAGACTCACAATGAGATCCACACATAGAACAACCATATGGGTGGACAACATCAAATTGCAAGCAAGTTGGACCACTTTCTTATATTAGAGGATATTCTAAATCGAGATTCTTTTATAGAAGCCATGATTCTTCCTAACATGGGCTTAGATCACTCACCCATCTAGTTACAAATTAACTTACAAGAAGTTCCCAAGAACTACCCATTCAGATTCGAAAGTTTTTGTCCAAGAAGTCCAATATTTGTGAATAATATTTACCAATGGTGTGGAGAAATAGAGGTTGAAGGAAATAGTTTGATGCAATGATTCCAAAATAAATTAAAAGAATTGAATTTGAAAATCAAATCATGGAACAAAGAGGAATTTGGCGATATGATATAGTAAAAGAAGAAACTGGAGGAAAAAATGGAGGAATTTCAAAGTCGAATCATGAGATAAGGAATATAAGAGTATATGACCATAGAGGAAAGAAGAATCATCCATGACCTAGAAGAAAGGTGGAAACAAGAAGAGAGACTATGGAGATAAAACTCACATATCCAATGGTTGAAAGAGAGTGAAAGGAACACTAGATTCTTTCATCGTTCAATGCTCAACCACATATGCCAAAACCAAATCAACTCCTTATCCACTAGCTATGGGGAGAGAATCCTTGATCACAGGGGCATGGAAGAGGAATTGCTCTCATATTTTGAAGGAGGGTGACTAGGGCCATAGAAAAGTTATCAATTAGATCACATATGTAATACCAAAACTAATATCTATAAGGAAAAATGAAGCCTTAATGTGACCGATATCGATGGAGAAAATAGAGTCCATAAAAAAGGAGATGTCGAATAATAAGTAACCTAGACTAGATGGGTATACTGCATAATTCTACAAGGAATATTGGTCGTTCCTTGGGGCAGATATTGTGGCATTAGTTAAAGAAGCACGCAAGAAACAACATATTTGGTCAAGGATGAATGCAACTTTTCTAACACTGATTCAAAAATAACATGAGCCTGAAAACCCAAGTGGTTATAGAACGATAGCCTTATGCAACATCATATACAAGATTATCTCTTCTATCATGGTGTGTAGATTAAAACCCCTTTTGAACCTCATAATTAGGTCGAAACAAACAAACTTTGTAGTGGGGCAACAAATCCTTGATGGCATAATCTCGGCTCATGAAATACCTCACTCTTTGAAAGCTCGACGAAGGCCAGGGATGCTGATGAAACTGGACTTATCCAAAGCATATGATCACTTAAATTGGCAATTCCTCTTTCAGATGCTGGAAATCATTGTATTTTCTGAAGATTAGATATGATGGATCAGATCCATGGTAACAACCCCTTTCTTTTCTATTCTTCTGAACAGATCTCCCTCAAGGAAATTCTGCTCCATCTAAGGCTTGAGGTAAGGCGATCCCTTATCCCCATTCTTTTTTATTATCACAATAGAAGACTTGGGCCATTTTCTTCAAGAGGAAAAGTGAAAGGGTCACATAAAAGGAAAACGATTTCTGAAACTGATCTCTCGGTGACACACCAACAATTTGTGGACAATAATATGCTCTTTGGAGAATTGACAATTTGAGAGGCTAAAGCCTTGCATGCTATTCTGGAAAAGTTTGAGCTGGCCACAAGTATGTCTCTTAATAAATAAAAATTAAGAATACACTTTTTTAACACCCTTGTGTAAATTCAAAGATATTTGGCCTGAACCATGGATTTATCGATTGGATCCCTCCCCTCAAAGTATCTAGGAGTTCCTTTGGTGGTGAATCCCCTATCAATCACGTGCTGGAATGAGGTCTATAGTAAATTAACTCAGATGCTATCATCATGGACCTTCCACTCTCTTAATCTTCCAGGCAAAGGTACCTTGCTAAAGGCAGTTGTGCAAGCCATCCTGATATATCAAATTTCGGTGACGCCCTCCCTGGGAGTGTGTGTAAGGAATTGGTGTTAATATTTAGAAATTTTTTTTGTCAGGGAACAAACCCACATAGAAAATGGGCACTGGTATCATGGGAGAAATTATGTTTGCCAAAGCTACATGGTGGGATGGGGCTGAGAGATGAATAAATTATAGATAAGGTAATGGGTGAAAAAAATTGGTGGTGCTGGATCCAGGCAGTTGTGAACTATGGAAACAAATATGGAACCAAAAATATGGGAGAGGTGACAACCAAGAGGGGATTCCTCGATTAGAACACCTTCCCCCAGGTTATCCAATATGGAATTTAGCCTATAGTAACAGTTATATGGTCAAAGATCACCTTTTTTTGGAAATCCATGACGATAATTCATCCTTCTTTTGGAATGACTCACGGAAAAAATTCCCTAAACCTTAAATAAATCCAAATCTGGATCCCTTCCAAGCCTTCAAGTCGTCTCCTAATGTCATTAGAGTAAAGGATTACTGGAAGAACACAAGCATAAATGAGGAGTGGAGACAATGGAAAATAGAGGCAGACTATTAAGGTTTGGAAGCCATATCAGAGTGGAAACTTTTCAGAGATGTGTTAAAGGAACATTGAGTCTTTCCCTCTCAGAGTCAAGATAAGTTTCGATGGGGGTATAAATTGGTGGGGATGTTTACTATCAAGGAATCCTATTCACTAGTTGTCGATCACCACTCTTGGTCCAGAGATCCCATGTGGAGGAAAATTTGGACGTACAAACTCTACCCTAAGGTTGCTCATTTCTTATGGTTTCTCTGTAGAAAACATCTTCTTACTTGGGACCTCCTGCTAAAAAATGGATTCATTGGGCCTTCTAGATGCCCATTTTTTCAGCAACAAGAAGAGAATATGGAACATCTTCTAAACTCCTGCCAAATAGAAAGCACTCTCTTGGAGTGGCTTTTACACACCTTTGGGCATTTGGATCAATCCCCTAATAGCTTGGATGAAACAATAGAAAACTAGTGGATGGCTCTCTTCAAAAATTTGATTGTTAATCAGGTCCGGGTCCTCAAACTAGGATTCCTCCTTTGGAACATATGGAAGGGTTGTAAATAGAGCCATATTCAAAGACAAACAAACATTTATATAGTAGATTTGGAAGACTACCAAAGACAATTTTAGGGGAATTTTCTTATCTGAGTCCTACACAGAGGATGACTCGAAAGCTACTAGACAGGAGGCTTCAATTTTGGCAATTCTAGACCTTTCCCTAGTTGCGTTATTCCTTATAATTCCCCCTCATCCAAAGGATCGCATCTCCTCCTCAGCTATTTTCCTCCCCCGCTCCCCACATGAGGGATTTATTAAAAAAAAAAAATTATGGTGCCTTAAAAGAAAATCCAAGCCCTGCAAGCTTTGGTTAGATTCCAAGGGATAGATTAGGCCAGCCAATGGTTAGATTCATGGGGCCCTGTGGACACACAAAAAATAATGTGGCAAAAGTAAATGCCCTTGAAAAAGGGCCGTAGATGGCTAAAAGAATGAACTTCAACAAGATTTCGATTTAGATCAAGGTGATGCAAAAGATTCTCAATGGAGCACCAGTGGATAAAATAATACGAAGTTGGAGACTAGAAGCTCAAATTTATCATATCAAAGACCTTCTTTTATCTTTCCCATACGTGATAAAAACTCACACTAGACAAGATGGAAATAAAATAGTGGATTGGCTAACTAATCAAGGTGCCTTGGAGGACTCCCAAGACCTCGCATTGGGCTGACCATTGAATGTGGATTCAAATATAATGCACTCTTCAGAAGAACTTGTTCACAAGGAGAAGGTCTCCCTGATTGGGATGAGTCTTGATAATAATCAAAGGACAGGGAGTATTACTCCCCTCACACATGTTGATTAGAATGCAAGCAAGGGATAACAAATGGGCATTAGAAGGAGGCCCAAGAGTCATTATGAATGTAGTGATTGGTATAATTACAAGGGTCGTGAGAACAATAGAAAATTTGGCGAGACAGGAGATGAGTTTAGGAACTGCAAGGGTAATTGCATTTGTTGTGGAGAGTATCCTTGGAACCATTGTCTAGTTCTCTAATGGAGGGGAGCATCGTCCCATTGGCACAACAGACAATAAATCACATAGAGAACCAAGAATCTAAAACGTGCCCATCATTTGGGACCCTGGAGTGAATTATTTACGGAAACAAGTAGGGTTGGAAGGTTCTTGGTCTATCATTTCCCCTTCAAAGCATGGATGGTGGTGGAAAAATGGAGTTCGTGTTGTTTGTCGAGGCCCAAGGCCTTCTCTGCTAGTCTTTTAGGTAACAAATATCTCTCTTTTATGTCTTACTTGGGTAATTAAGATTTTCATACACTATATTGAATCCTCTCCCACAAGCTCGTTGAGCTCCTCATCCTCCTCGCTCTGTTGTTGGAGGGAAGGTTTAGTGGTGCATTTGATTTTTGGCTTGTCTTGGAAGGTGAGAATTGGAAGCAGGCCTACTCTGAGTGTTATCTCTTGTCTCGAATTTTTTACAATTCTAAGTTCATTTAAATTCAACACATTTGGGGTGGAAATGAGCCTCTCTTTGTCGCTACTTGGGTGGTAGGTCACACAATTAAGGGGTGAAGAGTATGTTGTGCCACGATATTTATTTATGGGGAGCATCCACTAGAGAGTTTCATTATATTAGTAGAATCTTTATGATGCTTCGTCAATAAGGCCATCCTCGATGGCGAGGTGGCCATCAAGGCAGAGGAAATCAAGAGGAGGAAGGGGAGCTAGTAGCCCCTCTTAGAGATTCACCCATAAATGTGGACCTTTCATCTCCCTTTGACTCTATAGAGGCTAAAATTTGTCTTCTCCAACATTCAGTAGACCAGTTTTCCCAAATGCAACAAGTGGACCACGTCGACCTGGTGAGTTTCTTTGCAGACATCCTCCATAACCAAGGGTACATTGTCAATCTTCAGGCATCCTTCCATAGGAACCGGCAACCACTTCAAGCTTGTATAGACAAATTCGAGCCTCGAATGGCTCACATGGAATCCCACATTCATGATGCCTTCCACCATCTAGCTAATAGAGGTACTATGGAAAATTACACCAATGCAGAAAATATCCCATGATGAAACCAAATTCCATAATATTTGAGTGTGTTTCGTCTGCATTTCATAGTTAAGATGGTTGGGGAAAAAGAAATTTTTTTATATGTTTATGCCTTCTAATAATACCAAAAAAATCCATTCCAATGAATTATCATAGTTAAGTAAATATATTTGTATATGATTGTGTCAAACATACTATAGCAAACCTATCTTATAACCTTTAAAATTCAAATTCTGTTACGTCAAAAATGCTAATGTCTGACATAAAACATTTGTCCTGATTTCCTAGAGTGGATGTTGGGATCTTCGAGATCGTACAAAATTCCCAAATTTACTAATTAACAGTGCAATTTGTTGGAATCTGAAACTAGGTTTTTCTTGTTATTTTGTAGTGACATAATGTCTTCTACAAACATATCTAAATTCTTAGATTAAGATCCATCTTCCAACACAGATTTCTTGCAATCAAATTATATCAATTATATAACTATGTCATGCTAGTCTTATGACACCTATGGTAGAGCACATGAAACCACACTTGTTGTTAATATATAATGTATGTTCACTAACTATAACCCTGTTGGCTTATGGGGGCTTGACCCAAGTTCGGAGTTATTTAGCCAAACAAATCCCTACACTACTAGCCCCTTCAGCATTAGCCCATGGATCGTGGACTGAAGTCTCACCCAAAGTAGTATGGGGGGATGCCAGAACCAAGTCTCCACACCCTTGAGATGTCTGAGATGTCGTTTTAGTCCAACTAGATCTATCTTCGTGCAGGTCATTTCGCGCACTGTCCCAACCTTCAATACGTTGTGATCTATTAAATTCGTCTTTCGTGCAGCCATAACCAGGGGCTGAGATGCTTTCGCGCTACTAGGGCAACAAATTGCACTATTTCCCCAAACTACACCATGTATCTTACTTATCTTCTTAATAGATCTTAGTTAACTTCATTTAAACAGATATTCTATCTTACATTCACTTAATCAATACAATTATACACATTTGCGCATCATATAAGTTTTAGAAGTGAATTTCATAACCAAGATAACAGATGCATAAAGCAAGAAATAAATACACATAAATGATAGGAAACTTCTCTTTATTAATACTTCCAACTGTTACAGACTCAACTCGCCCTATGCACTCAGCTGCGAACAACTAGGCCTGTACGCACTCAGCTGCAGAGCCTTCTCCTACTCTACGACCCAAAAACTAGACTTTACTCCACATATCTATCTCGCATACATCATATGTTCATCTTTTCTTATCATTTGATTTCTTAAATACTTAGAGCCTCGCTCTATTTATACAATCCAATGGCCCGTGGAACATGGGTGAATTTCTATAGTTGACATTACAATAACAAAACTAAGCGCGGACAACCCTATGACTCTTTTACAAAAAATGCACTCCGCACCCACAAAATGTGGAGTCTTTACATTGGAATTACAATATTTGGCCAAAATATGGGCTCTAAGCCCCAAAAATTCCCTTAGGGGATCCTGCACCTAACAAGCCCCCAACACAAACATCGTGACTCAGCCTCGAGTCACTCCATTGGTGTGGAAATCTTTGCGCGAAGACCTCCCAACTCTGACTGGATCACTGCAAGCTTGGGAGCGCAGTGAGCGGTTGCTTGCTGTACTTCCTCGATGCAATGTTCAGTGACCACTGTGGCTGAACTGCTGCCCTGGATCCCTTCCTGCATTGCTTGCAGCTGCGTGAGCTTTGCTTCAATGGAGGTTGTAATGGTGTACACCTCAGCAATCCACGACTGTAAGCGTGCCTTCAAAATCGCTTCCTTGTGCCGAGCAACATCCACCTGCTACATCCTGGCGAGCCTCTGTGTAATGGAAACTATCTACGTGGTCCCTTTTACTTCTTCGTATCTCTACTGCAGCATGCACACCTCTGTCTCTAGGCACTGTATGTTTGGCTCCTCCTGCAGGGTGGTGAGGACATCAAACGACTGCTTGAACAACTTTGTGCAGTCTATCACTGTAGTGTTGACCGCCACCATTGCTGTGGTAATCGCGATGGAGCATTGTTCCTTAACTTCCAGCAGAGTTGAAGGGTGCGCCTTCAATTGTAGTTCTGCTATCCGATGGTTCAGCTCCAGCTGAACCCTGGCCATTTCCTCTTTTGCCTCGTGCACCCCTGCTGCTAATTTTCGGACGCGCGCCTCCATTGGTTCTTTTGCTTGGATGGCCAACTCCGGGACCATCTGGCATGCTTCCTCTACCACCTGCATTATTTGTCTATTCTGTTCCACTACCTCGTCATGCTACAGGCTCAACTGTTCCATGTTGATGCGCTTCTCGCTCATTGATTGGAGTGCGCGATCCTCCCTGGCTCGTAGTTCTACAGTGAATCCATCCTGCAAAATATAGAGTGTCTCCCGAGGGAATGCAGCCACGTTTAATCCGTTTCCCTTCAACCTGTTGACCATAGGCCTGTTGACCTCATCTTTAGTAACGAGTGAACCATCTAGCAGCACTATTGTGTTATTCATCTGGGCACATAGCATTTCCTCGGCCGCGTACGTGCCTACTGCGAGGCTAGTGGACACAGTGCCAGCCTATGGAGTGTGCACCTACAACTTCTGTATCTACATATGGAGATCCCCTAACACCATCTAGTGTTGCTCCTCAAACTGTTGGAGGGCCTCCACAGTGACGTCTATCACCGTCTCGCCGATATCATGGAGATCCCCCTCAGTGAGGGTGATCAGGTCGAACGAAGTATTTGAAGCCTTCGACTTCTTTCACGGCCCTACCTATTCTCTCGGGCACGGACGTTTTAGATGGGTGGTCGTTGTTTGTGGGTCTGTGCCACCTTGCTCTGTATTGGTCTCTGGATCAGGCAAAGGCGACTTCTCTCCTTCGTGCCCTTCTTCTGCTGTCTTTTGCTTCTCTTCTTCCCACTTCGCAACGTCGCGCGCCGCCTGGGACTTTTCCGCTGCTTCTTCCTTCCTACGTTTCTCTGACAACTGCACCATCTGCAGTTTCACCTCTTCCTTCTTCTGCTGCACGGTGGACTTCTCTGCTTCCACTACGGAGCCAGCTTGAGTGTGCCACTCCGGCAACCACGACTCTAGGACTGTGAAGATGAAATCGTCTATCGCCAGATAAGGTAACTCGCGCCATGTCTTCGCAGGGTCCATCCATGGCCTAATGTAGACATGGTGAAAATATACCTTGAACTCTGCAAAGCTCTGCAGATTGTTGTAGACCGTGGGCAATAATCGCGACTTGTGATTAATCCCCATTCTGATGTTAATCTATATGAGCACCCAGAATATTTTGATGTTCCTTATCCTTTATGCATCCCTGGTTACCCACAGTGAAGCGTACTTCGCTGCCTCCGGAATGTCCTGTGCGATCGTCGGGAACTGGCTATCTTCAGACAATTCTTAGGCCACCAGTACTATTGACAACAGAAGCCATGCATATTGAAAAGTTTTTCCCTGATCCTGTGCCTCGCGGCAGTTCTCAAGAAACTCTCCACATAAATAGTTTGCCCAGTTGAACTGGACCCCTTCTTCACATTGCACTGCTAGTGCAACCACCAGCGTAGGCACCTCATCTGCACGGCACTTACGCATAACCTTCCCTACCAATATCTCTGTCACAACTTTAACTGCAAGGTTGTTCTTCGTGGCCTCTGCAATGGCCAAATCATCACTCTTTCCCTTCAAGATGTTTGTTGGGTCCTCTCCTTTGCAAGGGAGCTCGGTAATTCTGTGAATCAAATGGTTTGTGATGGGGATGGGCTCCTCTAGCCACAAGCACCCATCATGTACCAGGCATAGCAGTTTCCTGATGATAAAAATGGTCACTGGGGCACGATGGTAATGTGGCACCCAGACCAGATTTAGCAACCCTTCTTTCTCAACTCCTCTCAGCCATTTACGCAGTTCCAATTCTATGTTTTCGACCGACGCATCTTTCTTCTGGCGCATGAGTTGCACAGTCACGAGATGTGGGAACTTCTTGTCGTCTGCGAGATCCCAATCTTCAAACTTCAGCACGGGCACTTGTCCTAAGTGCACTCCTTCAAAAATAATGTCATCATGGAGTAGTGAAGTCTGCTGAGAGCTCTTGCTCTCATCTATATCTTTGGGCACCTTTGCTTTACCCTTCTGCGTAGGAACATATGTGGGCAACCTGCTAAGAGGGTTCGCACCCTGGGTTTCAACCTCCATTTCTAAATCCTCCTCCTCTACCACGAATTCTTTGAATTCTTCCTCCTCATTGGCCTCCAAATTGATAGCCTTCCCCTTTCCTTCCATGGTGAGCCTAGTCCTTAGCAGATTTCTAGGTGATACATGCGATGGTACCATGACCTGCTTGTCTTTCTTAGGTCTCGATGTGCGTGGCGATTCAGGGATTTCTGCGACTATCCCAACACTTTCTGGGGCTTCCACTTCCGTAATGGCCTGCGTGGCTTCCTTGACAGTCATTACTCCAGTATCCATGGCTTCTTTAGGTGCTACCATAGTGTGATTCCACAATTCTCTCAATGTCTCGGGTAATTTCTCAAGCAACGAATTCACCTTCAGAAGATCGAACAAGTCTGGGTTCATGAATGTTTGTGCGTGCAACAACTCAGTCCTCAAATTTCCAAGTGTTGTTTGCTGGACAACCCTTTGTATTTTATAGCCGTTCCCCCACATTCGGTCCATTAATGCTCGATTGGCGAAAGATTTTCAAGAATCTAGCCCATAAGTTCGTCTTAAATGCTTGGCACCTGCTCCATTTGGTCTCAAACCAAGCATCACATCATGAATAGTGACTGTAATAGTCACTTTCTAGCTGAACCGTGCAGCAGTGCAACTACCCTTGTGTTGTTGCAGACCCTAGGACACTTTGCTAATACGTGCAGTCCTGACATCGCGCAGTCCCCAGGAAGAGTAGTTTATAGTCCCGTGCCTCCTTTCAACTGCTTGGAGTGTTAAGACTGTGCTCCTGTCAGTTAGTCAGATGGTCAAGCCCCCTGTGTATGTATTCAAACCATTTCCATTGACTTTTCCTGGGAAGAGTTCTCCATTTAACTTTACCAACTCCACCGTGCCACCATCTGTGATCTCCTTAATAACATACGGTCCTAGCCAATGCATTTTGAGCTTCCCTGGGAATTTATCGAAATCACTATCATACAACAACACCAAATCATTCACCTTGAAGGTGCGCAAACTAATATGTCAATCATGCCAAGCCTTTTTGCGCTGCCTTTGGACCTGCTCATGAAATCCAGCAAAAAATCGTTCTTCCTCGAGCTCCTCCAACTGCGCGAGCCTCTCCTCCAGGGCTCCGCAATCCGTCATACCTGTGAGCACTAATATGCACAGACTAGGCACGATGTATTCCATAGGCATTACAACTTCTACTCCATAGACAAGCCTAAAAGGTGTCTGTCCCGTCAGTTTCTTACATGTCATCCTATAAGCCGATAACACTGCAGGTACACGCAAGTCCCAATCACTTCGGTGTGCATTGCATACCTTGGTCAGCACGGTCTCCAGTACTTTGTTGAATGCTTCTACTGTCCCGTTAGCCTATGGACGATACGGTGTGCTCTTCTGATCATACACCTGGAACACTTCTTTCAGCGCGCTGATTGTTTCGTTCAGGAAGTGCGTACCGCGATCGCTCAGTAAGATCTTCAGACATCCAAATCACGTCAGTACGTGTTCAAACAGAAACTTTGCAGCAGTTGTGGCCGTGCAATCCTTCACCAGTTATGCTTCTTCACAACGAGTTAGGTACTCTGTCGCAGTGATAATATATCTCGTGCCTGTTTTTCCTTGAGGTTTGATAGGTCCTACAAAATCTATTGCCCACTTTTCGAAAGGTTGCAACGTCATTTGTGGATTCAAAGGCATTTCGTCCCTCTGCGATGGCTTACCTGTTCTTTGACATACATTGCATGCCTTGCAATGTTCCTTTTAATCCTGATGAAGGGTTGGCCACCACAACCCGGCGCATAGAATCTTCTGCGCGGTCGCTCTTCCCGCATAATGTCCTCCCAGGGCGCCCCCATGAGCATCCGCGAGGATTCTACTTCGTTCAAATTTAGGTATATATCTTCGCAGTATTTCATTCCCCATCTTGTATAGATGCCCAGTGATGACAGAGAAATATACTGCGCGCACCACTAATTCCTTCTTCTGGTGGATAGAGTATTCTTTCGGTGCAATTCCAGTTGTTAGAAAGTGAATTATATCTTCAAAATTTCCATCCGCTACGTGCACAACAAAGAGATTCCCGTCGGGTAATCCTTCCTCCAGACTAGTAGGTTCCTCCCCTGTCTCAATGCGCGATAGGTGATTTGGTCCAGTGTTCTATCATTCAAGCTTCACAACAACTTCAAAATCATATTCTTGGAACAATAAAAGCCATCTGCATATGTGCCCCCCCCCACACAATCTTATTGATAAATTACTTCAACGCGGAATGATCTGTATACATATTAATGTGTCATCCTAGCAAGTAGTGTCGATACTTCTGGAGCGTATACACCATAGCTAGTCCCTTGTGCTCAGTGGTGGAATAGTTCTTCTCTACTTTAGATAATATGTGACTTGCAAACACGATAGGGTGATCCAAGCCTTCTCCACCATCCTATGTTAGTACTACCCCGAGTGCTATACATGACGCATCAACATGGGCATGAAACTCTTTATTCCAATTCGGGAAGACCAGAATCGGTGCAGTAACCATATTTTCTTTCAATACATCCAGGATTTTCTTACAATCATCATTCCAGTAGAACGTGACATCCTTTTTCAACAGCTTTTCCATTAGCGCGGTGATCTGGGCATAGCCTTTGATAAACTTTCTATACTACCCCATATGTCCCAAAGTAGGGCGCAACTGTTTTGCACTCCACGACGCTTCCAAATTCAAAATCACCGTGATTTTCATGGGGTCTACCATCAACCCTTGTTTACAAACCACATGCCCCAACAGGTTCCCAAAAGGAATGAGGAACAGACACTTCTTGAGGTTGAGCGTGATTTGGTATCTCCAGCATGTATCTAGCATCAAGCGCAAGTTTGCTACATGGCACTTAACCAGCCCAAATACACTCTAGTCATCAAAATAGACCTCCAAGAACTTATGAATATATTCCCTGAATGCTGCAACAACCATGTGTGAAAAGATAGCAGAGGAATTCTTCAATCCAAATGGCATGAAAGTATATTGAAAGCAACCCCACTCAGTCACCAAGGTTTTCTTGCTCTTATCCTTCAGCGTGATTTTGATCTAGTGGTACCCTAAGAACCCATCAGTGAAATAATATGCTTCCTGACCGCCTACATTGTCCAACACCTCATCTGTGAATGGAGTTGGGAATGGATCATGTACACACATGTCATTCAATTTTCTGAGATCCACGCATATTCTTATTTCGTCCTTCTGCTTCTTCTCTTGTACCACCATCGGGCTTACCCAATCAGATTCCTCCATAGACTCAATGATGCCTGCCACGAGCATCTTTTCTACTTCTATGCAGACCTTCTCCTTGTATTTCGGATTTAAGCGATACGACCTCTGCTTAACTAGCTTCGTTTCGGGTTTTAACATGATCTTAATTACCCCTAAATCTCCAATTATTCCCTTCAAATCCATAAACTTGGTCGACAATAAGTCATGATATTCACGAAGTAATTCAGCAACCTTATCCACTGTCGTGTCGTCCTAGTAGTCTCCAATCTTCGCGAATTTAGGTTCCGCCTCCGTACCAATATTCACCTACTTAGTCTTCACTGGTGCGGTTATGTTAGGGTTCTCAATCTGTGGTCCCTGAACCTCGCGGTGGCCTTCCGTCTCTGGAATGTTAATTTTCTGCGGATCTTCATCTTCTTCTTTAGCAGTTACATTATAACATTCCAGCGTGCAACTCAGCTGAGTAGCCCATTCAGGCTGAATCAATTCTACCGACTCCTGTGGTATCCTAAAGATGGCTACTTTTACCTCTTGTAGCGCTTCATCAATACTATCCCACCCATCCTAAAAACTGAAGGTCATCATGAAACCTTCGCACATGACATCCCATTTACCTGTCCCATGGCAGAGCTCTGTTTCTATATACTAGTGCATTTCTATAACATCTAGGGTATGACAGAACAAGTGCACCCACTCAGGTTGTGGATTTTCTCCATAGGCCTATGACCACTTGGCCAGATGCATGCGCGGATCATCCTGCCCATTGTACTTATCTGTCAGTCACACCCTAGGCTTCCCAAATCGTGTGTGCATCAGTCCCCTACATTCGCGCCAGTCGTTAAAGCTCCCTTTGTGTGTACCCCACCATTTCACGGGCATAGCATGCAGTACCCAGTCCAAGTCCTGGAATCGTTGCTTTTCCGGTACTTCTCTTTCAATTTTATCCAAGAAGGTATCTACCTCACTTAAACTATCATAAGTAGGCAGGTCTCTTACTTCTGTTGATATGCAGCGCAATGACCTTGTCATCATATTACAATTCAGTTTAGTTACCTCATGTAACGATTCTGCCATCGCTCTATTTCCTCATCTGAATCTGAAGTACAGGAGATTTCGTGCTCCTATGCAATCCACCCATCCGCGTTGGGATTCACCTAGTCCTGGTTTCTCGCTGTTATCTTATAGATGCCGTCCAAATCATCATCACCTTCATAGTCACGCACTGGCTCCGTATAGCGATATCCTTCAACGGGGTCCAGGGGTACAACTATGCATAGTGACTTCTTTTCAAAAATCATTTTTTGCTTTTTTAGATTGGTCACCCTATTCATGTCAGTGGCCTAATCAATTCCTAAGATTGTGGGGTAGGGATTGCTGTCATCAACAATCTCTATCACTTCAAAGTCTGTCAGCGCGCTCAATCCCTCAATATCCACAATTATTCCCTGCAATCGCCCCATGGGTATTATTTTCTGCTGGTTCGCCATCCTTAGCTGAATTAGAGACCGCTGGAGCGTAGGTCGTGCCATTCGCTCCCATGTCTGCTTCGATAGAACATTTGTATCTGATCCCAAACCCAGAATTACTTGGTCCATCTCATATTCTCCGATCTGCACGGTTAGTCTCATCACTCTTCCCGTTCTTGCCTTATGCTTTTCGATCTTCCAGACTATGCGAAGTTCTCCTAGCGTTGTTCCATTGCATCTGTTGATGAGTTCCTGTAACCCTTTCACCGCCTTACTGTTGCGCAGTAGCTTCATACATGTTTCCAGGAATGTTGCGAGCATAGATGTGTCCATCTCTGGCTTTGGTTTATCTTTTCTTCCTGAAGTGGAGGCATTAGTGAAGCTCTTCTTAGCTTCCATGAAGGTTTCCAGAGTGAGCTCCAAATCAAACACTACTTCTTTCGTCAGAGCTTTGTGAACCCAAGTACTATCTTCTGGTTGTCTGCCTTTGTCATCTCCTATCACAATTCCACTTCGGAGCACAATGTTCACATTCGGATCTTCCTCGCGTGGCTCAGACCTCATCATCTGCAGGTTCTGAGTCGGGGGAGGCAGTAGCACTCCTTTGTCATGTATCCTAGCTATCAGCGTAGGACAATCTTCTGTCTAATCATCAAACAAGGTGCAATACAAACATGACGGGCACGTTGGATTCGTGCAATTGCGGCGATAATGTCTTGGCCCTTTGCAATTGTAGCATATCAACTGTCTGCGACCTCTTCTAGGTCCTCCTCGACCTCGGCCTCGTCCGCACCATTCCTGCATTTTGGTCAAGGGGCCACGTTTCAACCTGAACTCTGTAGGTGGGAGTTCTATCCATCATCAACTCATAACTTCTGCAAGTATGCTCATCATGTCCCATTGACCTACAAAAGTTACAGAACAACTATTGCGAATTTTGCGTATACTTCTGTAACAATTGATAATTTTCCGTGGCATGTTTTCCTACTATTTAACAAATCGCGCACCAAAAAGCGAGTGCCGCGCTAGGCCCTTCTTGTGCCTCCAGCCTTAAGGGCATCGATCCTCCTCCTGCAAGTTAATTTGTGAAAACCGGGTAGTGGTTCTTTTCATGACCTTGACCCTTGCATTTTACACACCATACCTATTCGCGCACTTCTACTCGAGTTGTTCTGTCTTCTTTCAAACTCTACATCTCAAGGCATAAATTTTTCAGCTGCGTGTGGATCTATTGAACTCCTAAGTTAGGATCCTACATCTAGGTCTCATGTCACCTCATAGAAATATATAAGGCTTCCACCTGAATCGTTATCTTCTGCTACGATAGCGCACTCCTTAAATGTGGCATTAGCGAAGCTACAAACCACTCGTGATGTTGTCAATCCATCAGATTCATATTAGCTTCGCGAATCGTACATTTCAACCTCTGATCCAGCTCCCAAGGAGTCTCACTTGATAGCATTGTGATCTCTTTGAATCCAATGATTGACTGTGCTTTAGACTTCGGCCTACTAAATTCTCTATTTATCGTTGCTTGGATATTTGCAATTCCCGCATTTGGATTATCATTGGAGTGCTTAATATACCAAGTCAGCGCACGGTCCTACAGGGCGCTAACCAATGTCTCTTTCTTTATATTTTCATATGTAACTCCTTGCGCTTCCCATACAACCCTTACCACAGAACAGAATTGGTCCGGATCCTCATTTCCCAAACCTTTGAACACAGGCAACTTCACTGTGCTTGCCATATTGAATCGCAGTGGTGGTGGAGGTGGTACGAGTGAAGATGGAGGTGATGGTGATGAAGTTGGTGGAAGTGTGGGTGGAGGTGGTATTCACGGAATTCTTTGTCTTATCAGATGGATTGCACTACGCGGTGAGACCTTCACGGGCTCTTCCTCATCCCCTCACGGACATGAAGTCAAGGGGCTAGTTTCTGGTTCCTTATTTCCTTTGTTCCTGTAAGCTTTTCCACTTCGCGTAGCCTTGAACATCAAGGTAACTACATAACCCTCTTTTCGCAGAATAGAATTTTAATCCAAGTATTCAAATACTTTACGTACTTACCTCGCGTTCCTTTGAGAAAGCGCCGCTCTGCCTCATTGTAGCTAACTGAGGTGTCAACCGCGAGATCAGTGATGAATCCTCCTATAATACGATCAAGCCAATGATAAATGGCGCGTGTGATCTTATCCTCCAATGCTTCTAACCTTTGCACTAACTTTGGGGTCCACACAAAATGACCGTCAAGCTTCCACCCTCCTTGGCTATCTGCTAGCTTCGCGATCCACTCGTACATCTCAGTAGGGAAGGACGCGAAGAAGATTTCTTGGATCTTCGTGTACAGTAGAAGTCTAACCACTCTTCTTTTGACAGTCGCGGGTTCTTGTTCTCCTGCGCCGCGAACTCATGAATTCTTCTGTCCAACCAGCCTTCAATTTCTTTCTTAGTTGGATTCCAATGATACAACATCAAACATCTCTATGCAGATTCCGGTCCCAGCAACAGAACCATTTGTTGGCTTATGGGGGCCTAACCAAGGTTTGGAGTTATTTAGCTAAACAAATCCCTACAGTATTGGCCCTTTCAGCACCAGCCTACGGAGTGCGGACTGAAGTCTCACCTGAAGCAGTATGGGGGGATGCTAGAACCAAGTTTCCGCACACTTGAGATGTCGGAGATGTCGATTTAGTCCAACTAGATTTGTCTTCGTGCAGGTCATTTCGCGCACTGTCCCAACCTTCAATACCTTCGCGATCTGTTATAATTGTCTTTCGCGTCACCCTAACCAAAGGCTGAGATGCTTTCATGCTGCTATGGCAGTGAACTACACTATTTCCCCAAACCACACCGCGTATCTTACTTATCTTCTTATCAGATCTTAGTTAACTTCGCGTAAATAGATATTCTCTCTTGCATTCACTTAATCAATAAAATTATACACATTTGCGCATCATATAAGTTTTAGAAGTGAATTTCATAACCAAGATAACATATGCATAAAATAGGAAATAAATACATAGAAATGATAGGAAACTTCTCTTTATTAATACTTCCAACTGTTACAGACTCGACTCGCCTTGCACACTTAGCTGCAGGGGTCCGCACACTCAGCTACGGACTATTAGGCCTCTGCACACTTAGCTGCAGAGCCTTCTCCTACTCTACGACCCAAAAACTAGACTTTACTCCATAGATCTATCTCGCATACATCATATGTTCATCGTTTCTTATCAATTGATTTCTTAACTACTTAGAGCTTTGATCTATTTATACAATCCCATGGCCTGCGGACCATGGGTAGATTTCGATAGTCGACATTACAATAACAAAACTAAGGGCGGAGAATCCTATGACTCTTTTACAAACTATGCGCTCTGCACCCACAAAATGCGGAGTCTTTACATCGAAATTACAATCTTTGACCAAAATTTGGGCTCTAAGCCCCAAAACTTCCCTTGGGGGATCCCGTGCCCAACAAACCCAAATACAATTTCAAACATACTATGAACAAATGCCACTTGTCGTTCCTGAGTACCATTCAGTGAGTGGGAGCCCAAGTGCAAGCATTTACGACCAATGATCCAAACGATCCATTACTGGATTAATTTCACTGCACCTTTTTTATGCACCATCTAAATTCTAGCTATAGATAATGTTTCAGATGAAACATATTCCTAGTATATTAAATCCTCATGGTTGAGTTAAAAAGTCAACACACCCTCATCCATTATATAAAAGCCTTTGGCTAGTTAAATTTTGATATTAAATTACATTTTGATATTAAACTAAATTAAATTTTGATATTAAATTTCAACTATTTTATTGTTATTATCTAATGAAAATATGTTTTAAATAAAATAACTAAAATCTAAAATAATAATAAACAATAACAAAAATTTTAAATAATAATCATAATAATTCATGACCCTTAATAAAAATATAGTATTTCTTAATAAAAATATAATGTTTCATAAATTCTAAGCCATAACAATGATAAAGCGTTAAAAAAAATGACAATTCTAAATAAAAAGACTTAAATATATATATTTGAAAAATTATAAAACTTGAAAATAACAAATAAGTTAAAATCCCTATAACCATTTAAATATACTAACCATAAATATTAATTTTTAGGTAAAAAAAAAAAACATTATAAAAAATCATTTAACAACTCTGTAAAATGTTGGAAACCAGACGTAATTCCAACTACCTGCCACCAATATTCAACAACGATTTAATGCTGGATCTAGAAATCAACAGTTGTATTTAATGAAGTTCTAGAAGTCGGCGGATACATTGACAATGGGGAAGCTTCTCCAGGAAGCCACCGACTGAACCCATCTCCAGAAACTTCTCCAGCTTGTATATATACCTGTTAAATGATGAATGGATGCATGTTCTTGTGTTCAGTGTTTCTGAGTTGTGTTGGTGTGCTGTGTGCCTCTGATCTTTTCATGGTATTGGAGCTGAGGGTGTGAGCTCAGGTGAGATGTGAGGTCACAGAGCAGGCGTGAGGCTGTGCGTGAGTCTGAGAAATCACGTGAAACCTCTCGTGTGAGAGCGGGTCAAGAAGTCGAGTTGGGAGTTGTGTGATCATTGAGTTGGGAGCTGTGCACTCTGTTGTTTGCACTGATTGGTGAAGAGTTGATTGGTGAGAGTTGTTCTGGGGTGGAGCTTGGCATGGTCGTTGCCTATAGTAGTGCAGAGCACCGATAAGGAGGACGCATGTGGAGGAGGTGCAGAAGATTTGGAGGTCTAGTAACGTGGTGGCACTTGAGCTGTGCGTTGGAAAACAATTGATGCCTGATAGCTCGTGGGATTGTCAAGCCTGAATGAGACCTACATTCTTGTTGTAGGAAAGTGGCATAGTGTGAAGCCAACTTGTGTGGTGCCACGAGCATGGAGTGAGGAGCAATGTTCGTTGGCCCAAACCAAGTATTACTTTAATTACTGTTGCGGGGAAATTCTTGTTGCATGGAAGAACATGGAGTTTGCCCCATATTTCTTGCATTAAGAAATCTCGATCTGTTGATGTGCCATTGTTTTGTTGGCATCTACACATTGTGTCGAAGGCGTTGTGGAGCTCGAAGTAGAGTGAGGCTCGAAGGTGTTGTGGAGTTGTGAGCCATTGTGAGGCTGCCAAGGGCGTGCCTCGGGTAGCTGTGGAGAGCCCACTGTAAAAGCTGTGGGTAGCTGTGAAAGTTGCTTGCTGTGTTGAGCAGACTGGGGTTTTGCAGAGAAAGATGTATATGATTCTTGACTTCTGCGGTTATGCAAAAAAAATGGCAGTGAATGTATATTCATGATACAAAGCGTCATTTTCCCAGGTATGGCATTTGTGCCTTTAGCCAATTTGTGAATTTGGATTTGACAGTAGCAAGATTGGTGGATGCTGCAAGGTTCACTTAGATTTAATGAGCTGGGAATTATCTTGTTGATCATTTTGATCCATTTTTGTTGGGAAGAAAGGATTAATACGCAGGAAATATTCTTTCTACTGCACGAGTTGTGGTGATCTGGATCCTTTAGGTGAGGTCAGCAGCCTAAGCGAAATTGATTTATCTTGTCGTAATTTAAGTTTTTTCAGTAGAATTGTTACTTTTATGGGGATGATTTTCGCTTTGATGTAATGAGCCTGGAAATATAAGAATGGTCTCCTTGATGTTTGAATTTACTGCAAATTATTTTTGAATTTGACTCTATGATTAGAGTGATGGGTCAGCAAAAGAGACTCAAACAATCATGGAGAAAACTGAAATACTTGAAGAAAAAGAATGAAATGGCAGAAGTTGCAGAAGAATTAGAAATGTTTCCAGAATTTAAGCCTAATGAAGATCTGAATCAGATAGAAGAATTTGAAGATACTGATGCAATACTGAAACGATTAATGCCAGTTCTGCCAATTTTCTCAGGTAAAAATTTTAAGCTTTGGGCAATTAAAATGGAAGGATTGCTTGGTTTGGTAGATTTATGGAAATTTGTCCAAGAAACTTCTATGAATTTGAATGATAAGTGTAGAAATGCAGTAGCATTGTTTCTCATCATATCAGCTTTAGATGAAAATATTTTGTCTAGTATTTTGTATGAATTTGGTGAAATACGTGATGCAAAAATATTTTGGGATATTCTTGAAATGAAATATAGTATGGAGGGTAGTGAGAACGCTGAAGTTGATGAAGGTGTTGTAGCTAAAAGTGATTGTGTTGAAAGTATCATAGCTGGGATTAAGGCTGAAAGTATGTCTTTAACTGACAATAGTGTAGCATGTGATAGTAAGGAAATTACCTGTGATGCAGAAAATTATGGAGTCAAATTTGATGACAATTATGTATCCCATGATGAGTGGTTAAATATGATGCATGAAAAGCATCTTATTGGTAAGTTGTTGTTTGGTGAGAAGAGTTCCCTACCTCCATACACCAATCAAATGCAGGACAACATGTTTGCAGTAACAAAATTGGTGAAAGAGGTTGAAGACATAACTCAACCAACTATGTCAGCGAAGAAAGATGAAGGAAGCAAAGATTTTTCCAAAACGCACGATGACAAAAATCAATATGGTTTTGTTTATGAATTTAACACTGTTTTTGAGTGTGCAGATATTGACAATAAGGAAGAAGCATCAAAACTTGAAGAAATTGCAAGCATTAAAGACAAGTATGGGTCCCAAGAACGTGAAGCAATGTTGAAGAATGTTAACCTGCAATCAAGAAAGGAGAAGCTCCATCACTATTTTATGGCAAGAAAAGTGAAGATGAAGTTGCATCAACAAATGAACAAGAATGGACCTTTTAGCAAGAAGACAAAAATGAAATGTTTGTTGTAAGCCTAGCTGAGACTTAGACCAGCAGGCATGACAATTAAGAGTATAGTGTCTTGTTTATTGTATGTAGTTGGAATTAAGGGGGAGTGTTGGAAACCAGACATAATTCCAACTACCTGCCACCAATATTCAACAGCGATTTAAATGTTGGATCTAGAAATCTGCAGCTGTATTTAATGAAGTTCTAGAAGTCGGCAGATACATTGACAATGGGGAAACTTCTCCAAGAAGCCACCGACTGAACCCATCTCCAGAAACTTCTCCAGCTTGTATATATACCTGTTAAATGATGAATGGATGCATGTTCTTGTGTTTAGTGTTTCTGAGTTGTGTTGGTGTGCTGTGCACCTCTGATCTTTTCATAAAACTAACAACTTTTTAATTTTAAAATTCATTTCATTTAATAAGAATAACTTATACCAACTTTCAAGAAACAAAGGCTAAGTTAATTGAACTTTCTGAAATTCAAGAAACAATATCGAAATCAATTAACCTGGGCTTTTGTCCTTTAATTTTAAAATTCAAGAAACAGGAGCCAGGGTAATTGAACTTTTTGAAATTCAAGAAACAGTGTCGAAATCAATTCGATATAATAATAGGCAACCCTTTCTATAACATACATATGTGGGTGTTTGGCCCACCTTTTTATCTACGTTTACAAAGACGGATGTTGATATTCATTATCGGATCTGTTTATCGTCGGGAAAATTTTGCAGCCGGAAACCTGTGTTACGTTGACATCATCTGTCATTGTCTTCGCATTAGCGGGGAGCTCGAGGCATGTAATTCAATTCAATATGCACGGCTATAACTTCCAGCGGATGCCAGCCTGTGTAAAGGAATAAATTCACAATGAAAGTTAACCCAGTGTAATTTAAGAAAAAAATAGACGAGAATGGGGAAGTCAATTAATTTATTTTTATTGAAAATTTAAATAACCATCAATATTGATTTATGGAATGTCGATTATAAAAATTAATGGTTATTAATATTGTAATTATTATTGATAAATAAATTTATATTTTTAAAATTTATAAAAAATTATCAATTTAAAATAGTAATATTATTTTTCCGGTCATATTTAATCGTCTACTGGTCATATTTAGCCATTAGTCAATATAGCCATTGCTTGGCCAAGCCATCTACTAGTCATATTTAGCCGTTAGTCAATATAGCTGTTGCTTGGTCAAGAAATATACCCGTTGGATGTTCTGCTCTATCTATTTAATATGCAAAGGTAGCTCTGATTCTTCAACTTGTCGTGACGATGAACCACACTGGTTGGTTCGAAACGCGTCGACAAATTAAATTTCATGTGATTTACCCCGAAAAATCTCTCATAAACTTAGAAGATGTGGTAAGAATATTTCAATCTCACTCTCAACAATAAATAAAATATTTGGATATTCATGTGAAATAACAATTTTATATCAATTAAAAAAATAAATAATTAAAAGTAAAAAATTATATTTCCACTTTTGAATATGGAAGATGTATAATTTTATACTTGTTAAAAATATTTCAATACAAAATTTAGATAAACTATTTAAATATCCATTCTAATATATATATATATATATATATATATATATATATATATATATAAAAGAAATAAAATAAGTATATTTATTGAAATTAAAAAGAATCAATTATTTCTTAATAAAACAATGAAAGGAAAGTGTGTAATTCATTTAATTCTTAATATAAAATTATTATGTGGCATTTAAAAAATATTAATAAAAAATAGATTATAAATAAAATATTCCAATTATTTTGGTTTATTTTGGATATATTTTTTGTAAGTTTACATAGTCTACACAATCCAAGTTCTCAATGATATTTTCAAGGGGTTGAATCCATTTATACATTAAAAAATGCAATTTAAACAATGAAATTTTTTATATTGCACTATAAAAGAAATTTGCACTTCAAGAGATTTGATAAATCCATGGTATTGAAACTATTTTATCATCATTATTTAGAAGAAGCCATGAAAGAACAAGTTTAGAAGGATGTTATGACTGAGGAATATGAATCAATAATGAAAAATGGAATATGGGATGTTGTGTCGAGAACGAAGGGAAAATTTTTAGTGACTTCCAAGTGGCTATTCAAGATCAAACATGGAGTCGATGGTAGCATTTAGAAATACAAGGCAAGGTTCGTGGCTCAAGGATTCTCCTAGAAAGAGGGAGAATATTATGATGATATATTTTCACATATGGCTCGAATAGGTTGAAAACGCCATTGTGTTGTTTGAAGCAAGCCCCAGAGCATGGTATGCCTGCATAGGCAGTTATTTGGTGAAGCTGGGATTCATAGAAAGCAATGTCGATCCCAACGTCTACTTCAAGGTAATCCGAGGTATGTCATTGATTTTGGTTTTATATGTTGATGATCTATTTTTGATAGGTAGTAATCCCATGATGATCGAGTGTGAGAGAGAGTTAGCCTCTGAATTCGAGATGAAGGACCTTGGACTCATGCACTACTTTCTAGGCCTTGAGGTGTGGCAAAGGCCCGGTGAGATTTTCGATTCACAAGGATAATATGTCATGAAGCTAATGGAGAGTTTCAGAATGGAAGAATGAAAATCCTTTCCCACATTGATGGAAATGAATTTCACGAAGTTATGGGGAGAAGCTACAGGACCCGATTTTGCGAATCCATCCGAGTATAGACAATTGATTGGGGCTCTGATGTTCTTAGTGAACACCCATCGAGACATATGATATGCAATGAACATGTTGAGTCAATTCATGACTGAGCCTCTCCATACACATTGGATCACTGCCAAATAGATTTTGAGATATTTGCATGGGACTATCACCCTTGGTTTGAGATATTATGTCGGAGATGTTTGACTTCATTGATATACTAATGCTGGCTGGGAAGGAAACATTGTCGACATGAAGAGTATGTTTATATGTTTTATTAGTCTCAGATATTCCATGAAGGAAAATATGTCATGAAGCTAATGGAGAGTTTCGAAATGGAAGAATGCAAATCCTTTCCCACATCGATGGAAATGAATTTCAAGAAGTTATGGGGAGAAGCTACAGGACCCGATTTTATGAATCCATTCAAGTATAGACAGTTGATTGGGGCTCTGATGTTCTTAGTGAACACCCGTCGAGACATATGCTATGCAGTGAACATGTTGAGTCAATTCATGACTGTGCCTCTCCATGCACATTGGATCACTGCCAAACAAATTTTGGGATATTTGCATGGGACGATCACCCTTGGTTTGAGATATTATGTCAGAGATGTTTGACTTCATCGATATACTAATGATGGCTGGGCATGAAACATTGTCGACATGAAGAGTATGTCTATATGTTTTATTAGTCTCAGATTTGCCATGAAGGAAAATATGTCATGAAGCTAATGGAGAGTTTCAGAATTGAAGAATGCAAATGCTTTCCCACATCGATGGAAATGAATTTCAAGAAGTTATGGGGAGAAGCTGCAGGACCCGATTTTGCGAATCCGTCCGAGTATAGACAGTTGATTGGGGCTCTGATGTTCAGTGAAAACCCATCGAGATATATGCTATGCAGTGAACATGTTGAGTCAATTCATGATTGGGGCTCTCCATGCACATTGGATCATTGCCAAATAGATTTTGAGATATTTGAATGGGACGATCACCCTTGGCTTGAGATATTCTGTCGTAGATGTTTGACTTCATGGATATACTGATGCTGGCTAGGCAGGAAACATTGTTGACAAGAATAGTATGTCTATATGTTTTATTAGTTTTGGATCTGTCATGATATCTTGGATTAGAACGAAGAAGAAGTTTGTAGCACTAAGTACCGTCGAGGCGGAATACATTGTCTCTAGCATGGCTAGTTGTGAAGCAGTTTGGTTGAGGAATCTCTTTGAAGAGCTATTTGAGCAGGTCCTAAACACTACAGTGATATATTGCAAAAACAAGAGTGAGATATGTCTGGTAGAGAATCTCATATTTCATGACAAGTCCAAGAAAATAAAGATGTGATATGATTACATTCGAGATATGGTGCAGAGAGGAGTCGTTAGACTCCATCATATATCGACAAATGAGAAGATTGCATATATACTCACCAAGGATTTACCAAAAGGGAAGTTCTTGGTCTTCAGAGAGAAACTTGGACTGATGGATGTGACCCCTCCTGATAAGAGGCATCATTGATTGAGAACACTAAGCCAACTCTTCCCCCATGTCTGAGCTCCCAGGGTGAGGAATTGAGATAGAGGGCTCTTGGGGTTGATGGATCTATCGAAAATAGGGTCATAGATGTTGCTCCCCTATCTGTTACCCATAGGGTTGGAGATGTTTCTCCCTTATCTTGGTCTTTTCAGAGTATACTCGAGTTGGAATCATACCCACAAGATGGACTTGTTGGGAATATCACTTCCCGTCTGGTCAATGGGTTGAGAGTGTACTTGGGGATGTACAGCCCAAGCTTACTCTGATGTAGGTGTTTCACCACATGACTGGGTCATTGTTGGGAATATCAGTGGGAAATATGATGGGTTTAGATGTTCCCTTATATCACCTATTAATCGATATGGAGTTGAAGATGCTTAGCTCCTCCATGAGATTTTGAGTTGAGATGTGCTCCCCGACGTAGTTTTAGGTTGAGATGTGCTCCCTGATATTATTTCAGATTGAGATGTGCTCTCTAACATTATAGAGGGTGGTAGTTAATGCTGCCTGATGATTCTTCTTCTTTAGATTCAAGAATGCTTTAGTAGATGAGCAGAGATGGGAGTCAATGATATGACGAGATATGATGGGAGGCCTTATATTATTAAGAAGCATTAAAGTTACAAGAAACTTTAAAAAGATGACCCTTATACCTCCAATTCGGATGATGGCCTAAAATGGAGAGCTCAGCTAGAAAAACGGACTGCACGGATGGATTCCTAGCATGAAAACGTACAAAATTGACTATAAAATTGACCAATTTTGACACTGTCACCTCTGGCCCTTTAATAGAATCTTTTCAGCATCTCCTTGATACACTCGCTCAAGGTTCCACACGTAAGGGTCGCTTGTGGTTCCATAGGTCGGCCCTCTACCTCTCCTCTGGTCCGCTAGACAAATGAGAAGGTTTATATATAAAGTTGGGCGACAGACTTACTAAACCAAGGTCATTGACCTGTTGGTAGTCATTGGCAGATTTGGTGGGGACAAGTAGAGTTCCAACCCCACCCACCCCATACATATACTATTCATTTTAATGTAATGCATTGGTGGTTTAACTTTGGGTCGACGGTTATAACATATATCGCGACATGTTTTATTGGGCAGACGATTAATGCTAAATGGAGCTGCCCAATGGGGGTCGACCCATGTGGGCCAGGTGGGATCAACCCCCACCAACTTCCCATATGACAGTGACCTTCAAGGTTGGGAATTTCCATCGGGGGTGACTTACCCACACATACCATGTTTTTATTTACAATATAATAGCATTGAGACTTGGGGGTGGTGAGGTTGGCAAACCGCCACCCAAAATATTATTTTTTTTGTTTTTTATAATCAACTAGTTCAATTTTTTCTGCCAAAAAATAAGGGACATTAGGCAAACTAAGTAGGTGACAAATTCGCCCATCCAGTGGCTAGATTCCGTGCATTAGGTTGTTGCTAAATTGTTGCCTCCTTAAGCCTGCCACTTCGCCAAGTTTGACCCAAACTTTGACCAGCTATAACTTGAGCATACGAACTCAGATTTTGGTGTCATTCACACTGTTGGAGTCAAGATGACGAGTAATATGATCTAGTCCTAGTTTGTCTTCCATCTAATGACTTTAATTTTTGAGCTATTTTCAAGGCCACTTGTACCTATTGATCCTCCCGGATCATTCCTGCCCACTAAGAAGCTTTTGGTCCTCCAAAAGCATGAACACATCCTGCATAATTCTTGTGTCTTCGTCAAGCCACACTTTCAACAAAGATATAGATGGGGCATGGGAGGGGGTAGAAGAGAGAGAGAGAGAGAGAGAGAGAGAGAGAAGGGGAAGATATAGAGAGGGAAAGGAAGAGGGAGAGATAGATGGATAGATAGATATATATGGGGAGAGAGAAAGAGAGCATAACTTATGTTTAGGGGGTTGAGATAGAGAGACAAATAAGGAGAGATGGAGGGAGGTATAAATATAGATGGTAGGGGGAGAGAGGAAAGAAGAGAAAGTTAGAGAAAGTTAGCGAGAGGCAGAAAGAGTGAGATGGGGGAGAGAAGGAGGGGAAGAGAGAGAAGGAGAGGGGGAGGTAGATAGACACAGAATGGAAGGTAGAGAGAGAGGGAAGAAGAAAGAGTCTCACAGAGACAAATACAGACATAGAAGTTAAAACTAGAAAGTCATGAATATTTTAGATTTTCACTAAAGTAGATGTATTAATTTCAATGTAGTTGATTATTTCTAATCCTATTTGATCACATGCACTATATGCATTGATTTCAATGTAGATGTCGATTTATAATTCTATTTAATACCATACACTAGATGCATTAATTTCAATGTCGATGTTGATTTCTACTCCTATTTGATTGCCTGCACAAGATGCATTGGTTTCAGTGTAGTTATTGATTTCAGTGTAGATATTGATTTCTAATCCTATTTGATCACTTGCACTAGATGCATTGATTTCAGTGTAGATGTTGATTTCCAATCATATTTAATACCTTACACTAGATGCATTGATTTCAGCGTCGATGTTGATTTCTACTCATATTTGATTGCTTGCATTAAATGCATTAGTTTAAGTGTATATATTGATTTCTACTCCTATTTGATTGCTTGCACAGGATGCATTGTCCTCAGAGTAGATATTAATTTCTAATCCTATTTAATCACCTGCACTAGATGTGTTGATTTTAGTGTAGATGTCGATTTCTAATCATATTTAATACCTTACACTAGATGCATTGATTTCAATGTAGATGTTGATTTCTACTCATATATGATTGCTTGCATTAGATGCATTGGTTTCAGTGTAGATATTGATTTCTAATCCTATTTTATTTCTTTCACTAGATGCATTGATTACAGTATAGATGCTAATTTCTAATGCTATTTGATTGTTTGCACTACATGCATTGATTTTAGTGTAGATGTTGATTTCTGATTTGATGCAACAAGATGTATGATCTACAGTAATCTCAAAGTAATTAGATTAATAATGTGCATTGATTTCAGTGTAAGCACATATCTATCTCCTCCATCTACATCTCTATCTCATAGTGTCTCTCCCTCTCTATATCTCTATCCCAGCCCCTAAACATACACACTTTCTCTATATCTATCTATCTCTCTCACCCTCCCTCCCTATCTCTCGCTTCCCCTTCTCTCTCTCCATAAATATATCTCTTCCTCCCTCCCTGCCTTTGCCTCTCTCTTCTTCCCTCTCCTCCCCCATATATATATATCTATCTCCCCTTGTCTCTCCTTCTCACCCCAAAACACACACACTCTCTCTCAACGTAACCACATAAAAATTATTCAACCATAACTACAATACTTGAATTTTCATCCTAAATAAAATGTTTGTTACCCCAAATGTTTTCTTCTTGAAAGTATAAACTATTTATAGTTGGCTACATTCTTATTAATCATATTTTCTATCACTCAACATTGTTAATTACTTTGCATTCAAAAACAATAATAGAAAATAACTACCATTGAAAATTATTTGGGGTTTAACACTCCATAAGTTACAATGATTGAATTTGGTGAAAACTACAATTAATATTGGAGAGCAATAGAGACAAGGTATGTTGTTTACTACTGTAGCTCGAGTTAAATATTTGAATGGTCTATTATTCCAACTACTCTTTTCATATGATCGATATGAGAAAATGGAAAAACTAATAGGTGTGATAATAGGAATAGTAGAAGAAAATAGTTTCAGATTGATTGCAATGAAGATTGTTTGTAATTGACTATATTCTTAGTATTCACATTTTCTATCTATCAAAATTGTTACATTGACACTTTGCACTCATAATTTTTATTTCATCATTTTTCATCATTCAAGTTACTAACAGTCTCTCTCATTTCAACAAACTGAGGTAACAAAGCAATTTTTATATTAAATTGACCAAATTAATCTTAGACATATTTAGCATATTTAAAACGATCAAAATAATTAGATATTGAGCAAATTTTGTATGACTGCAC
Organism: Pinus tabuliformis; assembly: GCA_031772625.1. Classification (NCBI taxonomy): domain Eukaryota; kingdom Viridiplantae; phylum Streptophyta; class Pinopsida; order Pinales; family Pinaceae; genus Pinus; species Pinus tabuliformis. Next base: position 1,915,817,689 of record CM062818.1, read on the forward strand.
ATGACTGAAACCAGCGTAGATCCATCTTAACACTGGATCTATCAAGTGCTGAGAGGGATCAAATCTCTCGAGGTGAAAACCTTTCCTCAAGTTTTGAACTAAAAAAATAGGTTTGCACCTTGAGAGATTTGATCCTTCTCGGTGCTTGATAGATCCGATGTTAAGATGGATCTACGTTAGTTGAAAAGCTTGAAAATTTAATTTATAAAAAAAATAATTGTAGTAATATTATAATAAAATAATGGCATTTGATAAGAGTGTTATTATAACTAGAACAAACAAACTTATAACAATGTTTAATATATTCTCAATCTTCACATCTAATGGCAATAAAAGACTTCAAAATTTAGTTTGTAAAAAATAAATTGAAGTCATACTAATATAATAATAATTTTATAATAAAATAATGGCATTTGATAAGAGGCTTATTATAACTTGAACAAGCAAACTTAAAACAATGTTTAATAAATTCTTAATCTTCACCTCTAATAGCAGTAGAAAAAGACTTCAAAATTTAATTTATAAAAATAAATTGAAATCATACTAATATTATAATAATTTTATAATGGAATAATGACATTTGATAAGAGTGTTATTTTAATATTATAATTTTATAATGGAATAATGACATTTTGATAAGAGTGTTATTTTAATATTATAATAATTTAATAATAGAATAATGAAATTTGATAAGAGTGTTATTTTAGTATTATAATAATTTTATAATAGAATAATGACATTTGATAAGAATGTTATTTTAGTGATTCAACCTCCATCCATAATTGTAGTTGAAAATTACTTTAAAATTTAATTTATAAAAACAAATTTAAATAATACTAATATTAAATAATTATCTAATAAAATTATAATATTTGATACAAAAGTATTTATCGAAAAATATTTTAAAATTTAATTTATAAAAATAAAATTTAATCCTATTAATATTATAATAATTTTATAATAAAATAACCACATTTAAATAATTTTATAATAAAATAACAACATTTGAGAAAAGTCTCGTGCTAGACAATTTCAAGACAATGTGACGAATAAACTCACAATCTCTACACGCCAGTCTAGTTGAAAAAACGTCAAAATCTAATTTATAGAAATAAATTTAACTTATTAATATCATAATAGTATAAGTACATTCGATAAGAGTATTATTCTAGTGAAACCAGCTTGAAACAGTGTCCAATCAATTCTCAATTTCCACGCCTATCAGTTCATAGAATCTTCATACGTTTTACTGCAGCATGCGAAAGCCATTCCCTAAAGACTTCTTTAGTTTTTTTTATGAAGAGATAGAAATTGCGGATCATATAGTCTTTCCTCACAACCCTGAGATACGGTTAAGGTAAAACAGAAACTCATTGTGGTATGATGGACAACCAGATTAGAAACAAGAATCTTCATTTTCTGCTGTTTCCATGGCTGGCGCAGGGACACATTAATCCCTTTCTACAGCTCTCGAAGGCTCTTGCAATCCACGGCCACACAGTCTCCTTTCTCTCCACTCCCCTTAACATCTCCAGAATCAGACCTTCCCTGCAACTTCAGGAGTGGCCGGGCCGGATCGATCTGCTGGAACTGCCATTACCGCCCACGGAAGGCCTGACTCCGGGGGCCGAATGCACGGCAGACATCCCCATAGAAATGGCGTTTGCGCTCCAGAAAGCCATAGACGGCCTGGAGAAGCCGTTCGGAAGTCTCCTCAGGCAACTCTCGCCCGACTACGTTGTTCATGACTTCGCGCAGTATTGGGCACAGAACGTCGCTGCTGTGATGCGCGTACCGTCCGTCTATTTCACGGTGTATTCGCCGGCGATCTGCGGTCATTCCCTCCTCCCTTCCAAGTTATTGAACAAGGAAATAACCGCCGAAGAGGTGGCGGCTCCGCCGCCCGGATTTCCGTGTTCGGCGATATCGTTCAGGGTGTACGAAGCGCGGGATATGTTAGGTATGAACGTAGGAATACCCGGTACTGTTACTGCGCCCTATCGTCTGGCTAAATGTGTGCAAGGATGCGTCGCCCTGTTACTGCGCCCTATCCGTCTGGATAAGTATATTCGTTATTTCCAGGAGACTATCGGAGTTCCCGTGCTCTCTGTGGGCCATCATCTGTGGTGTTTGTGTCGTTTGGCAGCGAGACGTTTTTGTCGAGAGAACAAGCCCACGAACTGGTACTGGGTTTGGAGGCGAGCGGGCTCCCGTTCCTCTGCTCGCTGCGTGTTCCTCACTTCTTGGACAACGCCCGGGAATATGCCCTGGAGCTCCTTCCCGAAGGTTTTGAGACTCGAACACAGGACCAGGGTCTGGTAGTCTGGGGTTGGGTGCCGCAGGTTCGGATCGTCTCTCACCCGTCGGTGGGTGCGTATCTGAGCCACAGTGGGTGGACCTCTGCCATGGAGGCGCTGACTTTCGGAGTGCCTCTCGTACTCTTGCCAGTAAAACTTGATCAGAGCTTGAATGCCCGGCAAATAGCGTCCGAACTGAAGTTGGGGATCGAGGTTGAGCGGGGAGACGACGGCTCTTTTCTCAGCGAAAACATAGCTGCAGCACTGCGAATGGTAATGGCGGGAGAGGAGGGGAAGAAGTTGAGGTCAAAAGTGGCGGAGGCCCGTGATATTATAGTCGCCAATAGTGGACGGCAGCAGGATTACATCCATGAGTTCATCAAACAGCTTGAACAGATAGCAGTAGCGTACACGCAGATATGAAAAAAGGACTTCTGATCGGTGACTCATAGATTATGGCGATTTTAGAGACTGGTTTGATTTTTTCAGTTATTTTATTTTATTTTAACTTTGTTAGTGTAATAATTTAACCATGTAAGTGAGTGTATTTAATTTTGTACATAAATGTGCTTATTTCTGAAATAAGATTTGTGGTTGTTTATTTTAGTCTAGGGTTTTCAAAATTTTAATCTAATTAGGGAAATATATATTTCTTTAGAGTATTTTAAAATATAATTTTTTTAATAAAGAGATTTAAAATAGCTATGTATTTTTTTGGGTTTTAATTAAATTAAATTGATTGATTTTTAATATTTTTTTATAAGGTAATTATTTTGTTGTGATAAATAGGAAATGAATTTTACTATAAAAAAATTTATCATATATTTTTTCAAATGTATATATGATATATTTTGATTGTGAAATGAACTATAGAAACCAAATGATATTGATGAGCCACAACATTATAATATAAACTATTTTAAAGTTAAGCAAAGTAAATTGGGGTTACTTTTGTTAGATGTTTTTTAAATTTTATATATATTAAATTTATATATTAATTTTTTAATAATAATGATAATGATTTTTTGAAAGCTTGATAATTTAATGTTTATCTGAAGTGTTTTTATGTCAACAATTTAATTTATATAACTACTTTAATTTTAAATTCAAAATTAATTATAACAAAAAAACATCTCACTTATTAAATGTTCACACATTAATTTATTTTATAATTATACATCTCAATATATAGTTATATTCTATTTACGTGTTTATTAATGAAATTTTTAATAATAATTTTCATAGAATATAGATATTCATGATTGTGTTTTCACATTTACTTCATATCAGTATAAATTTATACTACATAACTATAATGGGATGGATTATAGGTTTTGTTGTCCGTTGGTGTTTATTAAATATTTGCTAAAGACTTATCAAATCTATGTGGAAATTTTGATTTTGTGGAAATTCTGAAATGTAGTTTGACTATTCATCTTGAAGACGGAAGTAGTGCTAATCAGAAGAGGACACAGAGTTCTACTACTCTCGCTACTGCACTACAAACAGCCGCTAGAATAACTGAATCTTGTCAGGGGGAAAGATACAAGATACTGTGTAACCTCATCGAATATTGTAAAACTTCAATCAACTTGCTTTAAAAGAATATTGTTGTTTTGTGTTACCAGCAAAAGCATAATCGATTATGATGTCATTGTATTAATCGCCCACGCGTAATTTGAAGGCTGGATGACAGATACTTTTTTTAAGGTTTCACTGGTTACGTATATTGTGAGGGTTCCAGGAATGGTAGTTAGAAGCGCCATAGAAATTTTGAGGAAAAGCGTAGATGTGGGCTTTGTAGGTGGTGTCATAATAATTGTTTGTGTGGTTGTTGTTATTGTAGGAGTTTTTATGATGAATATGTGGGGAGTGGTTTTTATAATCTGATATGTATAATGGGAAATATGTATTATGGAGGTTGGAAAAATGGGTGACTATAGGGTTGAACCTCACATTTATTGGTTATAATAATATTTTTCTTTTCCAAAAACTTTCTCAAAACTAAATATAACTAATCTAAATCACTACTCAACTTGTCCATATTTTTTCCATTTTTCTCGAAAATGCTACTAAAAATGACTTAGAAACACTGTTGGAACATGCATATGAATTTTCCTCAAAAATAAACATGAACATTGATCAAATATCTCTATATACTAACTATAATTGACAATAACGTTTCAATGAAGTTTTCAAGTCCTCATTTTGCAGTCTAAATTGATAGCCATTGCAGAGTTCCTTGTTATTGTAGTCCTTCTAGAGAGGTATTAAAAACATTTTTTGCATTCATTTATTCTAAGATAGATACCCAACCCAAATTCCCTATTCCTAATCATTCACATCTAGAAATGTTCTACAATATAAATTGCAAAATTTCATAGAAGAAAATTATAGTTTTTAAAGACAATAGTAAAGTTATGGAGGCTATATGATTTTGCATTCAATTATTTTAAGATAGATACCCAACCCCAAGACCCTATTCCTAATTGTGCACATCTAGAAATGTTCTACAATGTAAATTGCAAAATCCCATAGAAGAAAATTACACTTTTATAAGAAAACAGTAAATTTATAGAAGCTATATGATTTCTACCCATTGAAACAAATACAACACTGTGCTATTCAAAGAAATAAAGTAAAATGAATAGTTAGAATGCATGACTCAATAAGTGATGTACTTACACGAAAGAATACATAGTAGATGTTACCAACAACTCAATGTAGTTTAAACCTAGAGTCGTTGATACAAGAATATTTATGCATAAAGAAAGTACCTCAAGTAATATACTAAAAAATATATAAGCTTCACATGAATTACGTTGATCTTCATGTAGCCACAAGAAACATAGCTCAACCAAGATTTTTTCATTGTACTAAACAAATTGAGTCCCACTTGCTCTACTCCTCATTAGCTTGTCAAACCCATTTTAATCTAACTAAAAGAATTATGAATCAAAGTGCAAGGATAAATCCATATGTCACAATATGTCCAAATGATGGCCAACGGTCATTTAATTTTCCCTTTTATTACTTGAAAAAGGTTAAGAAAGAAAGAGAGATTCAATTTATTTATCTATGGATATGATATAAACTTGGGGGATAAGAATGGAACTTAGAATCCTATCAACAATTGAACAATTGGAAAGAGTACAAGAAACATTAGATAAATATATGAAGAATATGGAGGAACAAAGAATAATTGAGTACTGCAAGGTTTAAATAATTATCTCGAAATTTTTTTATTTTCACAATTCCAAATAAGAGAATTTTGGAAACAGTGACACTACTGGGGGGGGGGGGTGGTGAATCAATAGTCTTAACTATTACATGAAGAATATGGAGGAACAAAGAATAATTGAGTACTACAAGGTTTAAATAATTATCTTGATTTTTTTTTATTTTCACAATTCCAAATAAGAGAATTTTGGAAACAGTGACACTACTGGGGGGGGGGGGGGTGGTGAATCAATAGTCTTAACCATTACACAACCTTAAAACTCTTTCTCGAATATATTAAACAATTCATAACTTAACATATAAGCAATAGATCTTAAAATACAACAAAAATAATCATCACATGAGAGCCATAGCATATGAAGTAAACATGAACAATGAGACACCAATCATCACATCACATAGGAACATAGGATATCTGGTGGAAAATGCCCTAGGGGTAAAAAACCTCCCATGTTGTTATTGCACTCGGGGTAAAAAACCTCCCATGTTGTTATTGCACTCCTCAATATATTTTATTATGTGTCAATCAAATCAATACATAGAGTATACAAATCAAATCATCTTGATCTCATGACTCTATGGACTACCATCAGCTGGAAGCCTCCATGACCAACGAGCCTCATCAAACATCCATTAGACTATGAAGAAATTTGTTCTCAATACTTATTTTGTTGGAGCCCCCATGCCACTCCTCTATGTGGTTCACATTTCATGAATTTTGAAACTCAAACCCCAGAGCTGCTCAACATGAACATCAAAACAACAATATCTTCATAGCACGGAATCACACTCTCAATACAAGACAAACACTGTATCCTCAAACAAACATTAATCATTGAATCAACCTCAACTCTGCAAATACATTAGCTGCAAATCAACTCAATACATAGCCCTCTCTCACATCCTTAACTCACATTGTCTTAATACAGTAGCTGCAAATGATCTGGATGCAAAATCTCAAACATGCAATATATGTAGACATATAAAACATGAAACACTACTGCAACCAAACATTTGAATCCTCTCGGATTGTAAACACAAACAAGTCAATCATATAACCAAGGAGCTATGCTCTCCTCATCTCATCTTTCATCAAGCTCTAAAACTCTACAACAGTAACATGCTCTAAACTTTTCTCAACCATCAAGCATTTATCAACACATTATGGCTTGAATTATCTCTGCTACTGTTGCTGCATATTTTATCATTACTAGAAAATTGAATTATGTCACTCAATCACCAATGTTGGCCTCTCCATGCATCCTCTTATGCTTTGAACACTACCATTTGCATATGAATATTCTTCTATTGTATAGTTTCTATTTCTTGGATCTACACAAACATCTACTCTCCAATATGTGCACTATGTCACACACCCAAAAAAGTGATAGAGTTTCTCATTTGTTTAAAGAATTTTCTCCATCTTCTCTAGTACTCACTTAATCAATGTGTTCACACCTTAAACACTTATTTTTGTTTTTTATTATGTCAATAAAAACTTCTTTACAAAACCACAAGCAATTACCTTGGTTTCGATCACACACAATTATTAAGATGCACGAGGAATCCATAGGTATTTCCAGTTAAATCCAAAGCCACATGCACAAAACTTCCTGATTAGGGATGCAACCGCATGCACAAGCTTTGTCTCCATGTGGTTGGAGCCCTTCAATCGTGTGCACAAGCCTGCATGGGTGTGGTTGGGGCAAAGGGTGGTCATAACCAAAAAACTCCAGCTCAAAACTACCTCCAACTTCTTTCTTACCTTCTCCTGCATCTGTAGAAATTGTGACAAGTCACATGAACAACTATGGAACCTTTGTTCACCTCGACAAGCAATCCTCAATTATTCTTCTTTAGAACTTCATAACATGCACTTAAACACCTTGTTTGGCAACACCATTTGCAACTCAACTTCAAATATGAGTAGTGGAAAACATGACAACTTTGAAACACTAACCCAATCACCTATAACTCACCAACATGCATGTGTACATTGGTCCAATCACTTGCAACTCGCCAACATGAGCCTTTACACTGATCCAATCACCTAAAATGCACCAACATGAGCCTGTCTCTACAATAATCAAGAGCAAGAGGCCTAGATGGCCAAAATTCTGCAAGAAACATTGGAGCCTAGACCACCAAAAATCTAGATCATGAGAGCCACCATAAAGAGGTTGACATCAATGCCAATCACTGCATCACAACATCAATGCCAAAAATCTCCCCCTTTGGCATTCATGGAAACTCCAGCTGAACCATCCAAAAAACCTCTGAAGAACTGAACATAATTGAACTCCTTATTTTATCCCCCGTTGACATCAATGGAAAGGAAAAAGTCATGCTATCAACACTTTACTAAACAACCAAGGGCTACATAGTTGATCCAAGAAACAAACACTCTTACTCCTCTATGAGTGCATGACAAAAAGTAGCAGAAATAACTCACTCTCTCCTAAGCCAACAACAACAATCTCACCTTAGTAGCAACAAATGGATGCACCCTAGCAGCAACAAACTCAATTAACAACTCCATCTCTATCAATATCACTCTCCAATCGAAACAATAACAACATATGATAGTCATTCTTTCCTAATATCAATGGGCAACAACATCATCATCAACCATTACACTTCCACCAAAACATTGTATCAACAAATACAAAGCAACGATCATGATCATAACATCTCTTCTCAGGAAACAACAACATACCATAAACATCAGGAGTAATATGGTGCGGGCATCAACACTCTCTCTATGTCTCTATTAAGTTAACAATCATGCCATCATCATGTCTTTTCTCACTCAATATACTCCTCTTGATAATGTACAAGAGGCTGCAAATGTCTTATCTAGGCTATTCAACAAAGTACTTTTGTAACAATCATTCCTCCATGCCACATGCAAGAGACTACTCTAAGACAACTAAGGACTATGACACAAAAACATATGCAATGAAAGTACAAGGTTATACAGGCCCATTGCATGACTACAAAAATGATAAAATGGGACTATAAAATGCCTCCTCAAAGCTAAAAAATGACTCACCACTTATACATGAATATCACTCATATGACTTCATCAATGACCCAAATGTGATACATGATATTACATGGCTACATAATGATATTGAAAGGCCATACATGGTTGCAAGACATAGCATATACCAACTAAAACAAGGTTGAAATGACACTCAAATCTCTCTTTCTCAGGAGAATCTTGACTCATGACCACACATAGAATATAACCCATGACTCACAATTCTCTTCAATTCATGAATCACTTCACCCAACACATTAAAGATAAGAAATGATAATACAGGGCTTCATAATGAGAGTACAAAACTATAACTCAAAATAATAATGTTGAGACAATGCAAACAACCACCCATGATCAAGATTTAGAAATGAATAACTCTATTCCAAAAGGAGTATACACAACTCTCTCCAAAAATTTGACAACACATGTCATGAACCAGTAATCTGCACCACCAATATTTAGTAGCACCAACATCACAAGCCTCTAATAATCAACTATAGCAACTACTATCCATCAACATGTAGCAATAAGCAACAAAATACTATTATCCAACCATAGGGATCAAGCAACAATATAACCTCTAGTTGACGAGAAAGCAACATAACATAACATTATTGGTGACGAAAACTTGATTCATTGAGCAATAACGATAAACTTCTAATCATCTCGTAACTAACATACGTCAATATATTCATGTGATCAACCCAAACTTGATTTATCCAGCACCAACAACACCAAGTTGGCATGCAACCAAACCCCTCTGTAAGAAGATTCCTTCTGCACCATACAAATTTGCTTCACCCTTCCAACAGGTTCAACAAATTAATGTATTGTCCCACAGTGAATTGATTCAGCCAATAAAATCCTGCAGATAAAGATAGGCCCAACACCCTGAAAACATAAGAATAATAGATGTGTGCAACACCGGACAAGGAAAAACACTGAGCCAGCTATGGTGATTTTGAGAACAACCAAAATGGGGTTTTCCGACTAGGGTGAGGCTCAACCTCACCGAAGCTAGCTATAAGGATCTTTCTTGAAACCCTTCCTTATTGAAAACTCACGCGAGCTTCCAGATTAATGCCAATAAAGAAATCCCAAATTCATGTCGTGCTCTCATTTCTCCTCCTTTTAAAGCTTGATTTCTCGAGAAAAACCATGGGCAATTACCCTGGGTGGAAAATTACCTGAGGTCAAAACCATGTGCTTTGTGCCCCTTATTCCATCATTTATTTATTTTTATTTTTATTTTATTCAGTCCAACTGGGGTCAATTGGCTGGGCATATCACACAGTCAAGGGAGATTGACTTATACTATTGTAATACAAGTGAAAATGTAGCCGACATCTTTACCAAGCCTCTTCGAAAAATGGACTCTGAAATATGTACACAACAACGAGGCATTGTGGAAAATCCATTTCTCCATTAAGAGGGATGTTAGAATAATGTAGAAATGGAGCGTTCTAGAATTGTGAGTTGTTTGGTTGATGAGTTGTCCTATGATGAGTTGTACTAGTAGGAAAATCTATTTCTCCATTAAGAGGGACGTTAGAATAACGTAGAAATGGAGCGTTCTAGAATTGTGAGTTGTAATGGTAGATTGTTGATCTCTTTTACTTCATAATTATTAATATGAATTAGTTTCTTAGTTATTTATCTATTTTTAATATATTAAATCTAATTTCATAAGATCTAAAATGTCCAAAATTTATCTTAAAATATCTATATATAACATTGATAAAACATTTGAATAACAAAATAAAATTTCGCCTATATGATTTATTCTATTTTCTGCTTCTATTAATCTTATAAAAAAGTTTAATCTCCGTTCACAAAACATACCCTTTTCCAAATCTTATCTTCATTGTTTTGACGGTTAGTTGAGACACACATACTTCACCTAAAAATCATCCCGTCCAAAAGGTCTTCTTCATTCTTTTGACTCACACACACTGTATTATATAAAGAAAATCAACACAAAAATTTATTTTATGGTTTTCTTAAAAAAATTGAATCATCATGGTCCGATATTATATAAAGAAAATCGACACAAAAATTTATTTTAGGGTTTTCTTAAAAAAAAAATTAAATCATCATGGTCCGAGTTGGTTGAAAAATCTTTAATGAATAAGTAGCGATCAAATCCCATTCTTCCTTACCTTCTGATGTGATCTTGATTTAACTTCAACTTTAGGATTTACGAATAAATATTAGTCACAAATCAAACATCCATTACGTCACTAATCACGATATGACGTTTTAGTTTCTCAGTTAAAATTTATCACTGTGATTAATTTAATATCATTATTATTTTGTAAGGCGTTTAAAGTATGAAAACTAACGTTTCTCAACTGCTGATTAAAAGCCAATCAAATTGCACCGCAGGGTAACAATGAATGGGAGAAAGCCTTTTAAACCGCAAGTGGAAACAAAATCAGAGTATAATGAGCTGATTACATTCTATGAACATTATGATTGTCCACGGAAACAAATTTATATATATTGTTTAAAATCTAAGATAATCTGTAACTGGTGAGAGTTGTCCTGAACAAGCCAAGGATCAAATTTAACTAGCTGTTGCACCTAACCTAAATTTATAGGAAACAAATTTATATTTACATTCACTTGTATTTGCTTTAAACATGCCAAATATCATCTTTTATTACATTAATTATTCACTTGTAATTATTGCTCTCCTAGATAGTATCTCTTACAATGACATTGTTCGTTGTAATTATTACCAAAAAGCGAAGGTACATTATCAAATATTCAAAGCTGCAATACAAAGTGGGTTTTAAGTAGGTTGAATTTTAATTTTAATATTTTTAGCTTAAATAAGCGAGACTGGTTTATTATTAATAATTAAATAATATTTTAAATAAATAACATTAAATACAATTTAATAAAATTTATAGTATTATTATTTTTATTTAATATATATATATATATATATATTTATATATATATTTATAAACGTAGATAGATTTTTTTGCAAATTTATTTATTTTTATTGTTTAAATTATGGGAATATTTAACATCGAATTTATTTATTATTATTAAAATTTTACAATTTATCTATGTTGTTAATAATAAAATTGTATAGGTAATTCATGGTAGGTGAGTTTTTAAAAAGGGAAATTAGGAAGATGAAATAGGTAATATTGGGAAGATGGATATCAGTGTTAACCACTAAAAGTTTCACTTAAATTTACAAAAAATGTTAATTTGGAAACTTTAATATTCACAAGATTAGATTGAGACAAAGCTAGAGTATCTACATCTCAGTAGACTTTAGCAATAAAAGCACTTGCAAAAGAAAGTCTTATGTCACACAATTAAGGGGGGTCTCATACACCAATTACTAGGTGTAACATCCCTCGTGAAAAGTTAATGTTAGTAAATGATAAAAGTAATTATGAACAAAGACTTTATTTGAAAAATATATATAACTCTGTTATTAATTTTATGTTAATTAAAAACAATTGTGTTAGTGCTATTTGAACTGAGCTTATGATTAAATCATGGTTAGTAACTGTGGAATCAGTTACAATGGAACCCTAACTACCTTCAGGGGTAGTTGAGACCCCAGAGGAAAAGGGGGAATGCCAAGTCTGGTTGGGATCAGATGGCAGAGGAGAAAAAGAAAATGTTCATGCTATGTCTGGTTAGGATCAGATGGCATTAAGGAAAGGAATTTTCCTGTGTACGCTATGTTTGGTTAGGATCAGATAGCGTTTACTGGCGAGACCAGTGTAATTGCAGTCGAGAGGACCTGCAAGTGCTTAGGGGTGGAAGATTAAAGAGGAACTCTTCCTACGGACGGGTGGATTAACAAGCATTACAAGTAGGTTTGTAAAGAAACAGGTACGGCCTACTATGTGTATATTTACTTATTGAGATGTCTCTTGTATGGTTCTGTGTTAAAAGATACACTGTTCTGCGCTAAGAAGATTGATTCAGTGGAAACCCTTTGACTGTCATTCATAACCGAAAATAAGAAAAGAACACTAGCTGTTGTATATTAGACAGAGACCGAGACACTTGCATTCTGAAGAAACGAATATTAAACCCTTGCATATCTCATTCGGAAATAACAGTAGAAAAGTTGAATAAATAAGTCTTTGCTACTACAGGGACATCAAGAAATATGAACAGAAGTAATATTGTGAAAACTCCTACTTATATTTACATGTCGAAGGAAAGAATCAGAATTCTTTATTTACAAACAGAATCAAAAAGAAAAGTACAGACACTCTTTGCAAAGGAATGTATTATGCTCATAACAATATGAAAATTATTTTATAAGACGGGACTGGCAAGTCTCGCAAACCCAATATATACACCGTAGTAGTTATTGCCTTATTCAAACGAAATAAAAGAATATATATATACATTGACCCCGGCCAGGAGGACCGCAAGTACCTTAGAGTCGAAGAACCAGACACTGTATTAATAATATTCATATGCACGGATTAAACAGCACAGGGTTTACGCATTCAAGATCCATAACATTTAAAAGAAATATGTATGCCGAGGACTGCATGGTAACTGTGGTTACAAGCAGTCTCAGCCAAAGCTTTCTAGTAAAAACCCTCGCTCAGAATAAGTTAAACGAGCTGGGCTGAAGCTTATTCAGGACGGCCGGAGCGCCATAGTCGAAAAATAATAAATAAACTTGGGTATAGGATTGTATACCAAGAAAACAAGGTTAATGCAGAACTTAAAACATATTTAAGGCATGCAACTCATAAACAAGCTTAACGCTGATAAAAAAAAGAAACAATGCTATTATACCGAGAACAGGTAATGCCAAAACTTAATACTTGTAATATATAGACGAGCATAACCTAATGGATAGCATGATAAAAGTCAGAACCGTATTTGAATAACAGTTATGCCGTGAGTCGGGCATTTAAATAGATGATAAACTGTGCATAGATACATTACTCGGTGAACCAAGCTTAGACAGAGGCCGTCATAACATGAGCCCTTAAACAAAGACTAAATACAATAATCTAACAGACGAGGGAAATGAACCATATAGGTTCGTATCTAGTAGAACCTGGTCGTATAGCGGAGGAAAGTTTGGTAGCAAGGAACTCGGCATCCCTGTTCAGCAGAATAGAGGATTAGCCACTGTTCCGAGAAAGAAAATCGAAATCAGATTCTAAGAAAGAGGATTTCCTCATACCTGTGGCAGGATGGTCGGGGCTGGAAAGTCGGGTCTTTTCCCCATCGATGTCTGGACGCCGAAAGCCTTCCCTGTAAAACCATGGAGACAGATGACTGAGTAACATGTGAAACGACTGAGGAACGAAATCATTTAAATGTAAACAATATCGGAAATATCTTTCAAGAACTCGACTTAACCTGAGCAGTGAGTTGGAGAGTTTCTTTGTGCCTTGGTAGAGCATGGAACCCTGGTGCGGTGGAGAACCATAAGGTCTTCGGCCGAACACAGTCGAGCCGAGGACTTCGGCAGCCAAACTCTCGACCCAGAATGAAAACAATAACCAAGCCAATACAAAATGAATCTTAAATATTCAACGCATGACCCTGCCTCGTGGCACAGCCTCCGCCTTTGATCTGAGGAAGTCTGCCACCACCGTCCGATCAGCGAGAAGGATCCGGAAGGGTTTGAGCGCGAAATGGTAAGACCAAGGAGCCAGCCTCGTAGCTCTCGATCACGCCACCGCACATGGCAGAACGAAGGTGAGCCGTTGATCGGGCCAGATGGATGAACCACAGCAGGCCAGTACTGCAAACGACAGTGCATTACTGTACCCATGTCTCCAAAGAGCAAGTTAGTTCGATCTCAGGTTGAACGCCATACCGGTCGCAATTAAGGTTGGTGCCAGCCCATGGTACCCGGGATCTGCCGTGGCAGCAAGTCCCATGACCGCCACAACATAAACCCATATATATATAAGAAAACCCTTTTTATAATTAGATAGGGAATCGAATGTTACGACTAATACTGTAATCAAATGAATGTTGACTGTGATGATTATAAAGTGCGTGTCATGCAATAAAATATGAATGTGTCAAAGCCCGAAAGGTCTTAGGTGCATGCTGTAACATTATTACATAAACATATAAGTCAAATTCTTGGAGAATCACGGTACATGTGGATTATACGTTTGATATATTATGGTCTGGTGAATGTAGATTTACTTATATATAAAAAAATTTTTTTACCTATGTTTTAGAGCGTGACACTAGGGTTCAACACTTTTATGAAAAAGAGTCAAATTACAAAACACTAAGGGTTTTGAAAGTAAAATCCCTAAAGAATACCAGAGGAATGATCAAAAGTTTATTTGCATAAGTAATCTATAAAATATGAAAGTCATGAAAAAACATATAAGGAAAGTCTCATAGAGGAGTAGGATGATGGAACATTGACTTCACTAATGACACTGGAGAGAGAGGAGACCAAATTTCAAACTGTTGGAGTGTGTCCAATTGGTCGGTCAAGCCATAGATTTCATCACTTTGATATTGTATCACGTGTTGATTCTCAATAAGTATCTACATTTCTGATGTTAGTTGCACCATCAATTAATCCACATGAAATTGAATGCAATGATATGGTCTTAAATCTCAATAGTTGGACCACCATTGGCAAGCGAAATTGATCATTATTTTTCCTATAGAATATCCATACCAAAAACTGAGGGGGTGCCATATCCCTCCTACTTGTCAACCTATGTTCTGAAAAAAATACAACATAGCTCAATTAATGAGTGTTCTGCAAGATTCCAATGCCAAGAATGAATCCAACATGATCCATTAACCTAGAGACCCTTACATCGGGAGGGAATGGACTCCAAGCCAACATTAAGTCACACAACATTAAATAAGAGCTAAAGTACCTTCCTTTGGATCTAATACAAACGAGGAGGATCAATCAATGCATTCTCATGATGGTGGATTCAAAACCAATCTCTCAGAATCATGTTAGAAATTGGCATGAAGTGATCTCTTTAGTGGCCATATAGAAAATAACATCACAGACGCAATTAATGATGCAAGAGGCTATGGGATTGTGTAGAACTAGGTGGAAGGGCTCTGAATGGGCAAGTGACCACTTCAATTTTTAGGGAGACTGTCAATGTGTTGAGTGTGCAAAGGACATAGAAGGAATTATGATCATGGATGGATGATAAGATTTTTGCAATTCGTATGAAAATAGATTGATTTTTTTAGCCTCTCATAGGGTACCCAAGCTTAAATCCCTATTAATATTGGTGGAGTCACATACAATGACTTGCTTATGAATTGAAAATTTCCTAACTAGATTTATTCCTTAAGCAAATCATACAACTATATTTGATTATTGGCAGTTGTACCCAAACTCCAAGATAAGTTGTTTCAATTTTTCCACTATGGCTAAAGATCACCCTCCTCGGTCCTCGCTGCGAACACCACTTTATTATGATAATATATTAAATTTGATTTTCCATATTGATAAGTAAAAATTTTGAATTGTATTAAAACATAAAAGATTAAAGACTTATATGTCTCTAACATATAGAAAATAAGAAAGAAAATTCTATATATAATTTTAACATCTTTATAAATTAAACTTAAATATACCATTTTTAAAAATATTTCTAAATTTGAATAATTGAGATTAGATTAATTGACTACAACAATATTATAAAGGATAAAATGCTTTCCATTAATAAGAAATTTACTTATTATACAGGATAAAATGCTTTCCATTAATAAGAAATTTACTTATTAAACTTTGGTATTTAGTTTAAATTAAAAATAAAATCTGCATACATTCTACATCTATAAAGAGAATGTTATTAATTTTTTTTATTTAAATAAACTTTAGTATAATATTTATATATAATTTTGTTTTATTTTATCTATTTTAAATAAATATAATAAAAATATTTACCATAAATTATATATTTATAATATTCAAATAAAAATATTTCTTTTATAATTTAATAATACTAAATTTTTTATTTAATATTTATTAATAGTAAAACTAAATTTAAACTTCAAAATTATTATAACAATTCTCATTCAATTGAGAATATTCTATTTGAATTTCCAAGCCGTTTTTAAAAACATCTTAATAATAAAAGTAATTTAAAAATTCAAAAACTATTTCTATATAATTATAAAATTTATATATCACTATCATTTTAAAATTTTTACCATTTAATTAATACAAATAAAATCATATATATTTTTTTTAATTAAAAAAAGCCTATGTAAATTAATCACATCCACTAAAATTTGAAACAATAGAGGCTGACCATCACTGAGTGGAGGAAGCACTCATATATATACAATTGTAATATTGTCATAACCACATTTTTTAGTTTAGTTGATAATTAACACATCGGTTTAACTTTGAAACAGATAAAGCCTAACCATCATTGTAACACTGCCATTTTAATTTAGTTAATAATTAACTCTTTGGTTTAACTTTGAAACAGATAGAGCCTAACTATCTAGAGGAATCAATCATAAATATACATGGTAACATTGTCATAACCACATTTCTTTAATTTAGTTGATAATTAACTCTTCGGTTTTCAAGTTTTATCATTTTGAAGTGGAAAAATGATCTTAACATCGAATATTTATGGATTTAAACTAACACATATGTAATTATGAATTTAGTTAATATTTTAGTTTTTATAAACTTTAATATTAAAATTTATTTTTTATTATAATATTTAAATTATAATTTAAAAAAAAAAACATATATCTTATAAATTAAAATTAATTTTACTAAATTATAAAATGATTATCATAGAAATTTTCTCCAATAAATTTCTTTTTCTTTCCTATATAAGATTATTTTACAGACTTACAATTTTGATTCATTTTTTTTTTAAGTTGACTACAAGTTGGAAATTAGAACCTAGTTTTTCCAATTTCACTTACTATTTCATTTGTCAGGCTTCATATATGGTCTCATTACTTTGTATTCCTTTCTACTATTATTTTGGTAAATTTTTTCTCTCTACACTATTATATTTATCTTCGTTATTGTATATTAGGATTAGGGATTAAATTTGATAGGAATTTATAGTTTTTTTTTAATTTATTTATCTATTAAATATTTATTATTTTAAAATATATAAAATCTACACATCTATTATGATTTTTATTTAAGTTTTAAAATCGTGAATTAGGTGGCTAATTAAAAAATTTAAATGGATTTATGTGTATATTTCTATAAAAGAAATTCTAAATAAAATTACAGAAGCTAGTGACTCTCTTGGTTATAACTTCAACATAAGCACATTAGGTCTTTTGACTAATTAGAAAAAACTAGTCTCTCACTTCACTAACTTCACAATCCTTGCATTCTAGTCACTTAGGCCTAAAGCATGAACATTGAAGCCTACATCAACTCACACTACATGTTTACTCTCTTGGATGAGACTCTAAGATAAGCACAATGGGTCTTTCTACTTATTAGAAAAAACTCATCTCTATCTTCACTCCAATATTGCAATCTCGCATTGCATACACTTAAGCCTAAATCCTGAATAGCTTAAAAATTGAGCCTCACATCACATGTTCACACCCATGGGTCATTGACATTCTATATAAAACACTAATTGATTTTCTCATTTGTTTGAGTGAAAAAGTGATTTTCTGTTTGATTTTGAGAGTTTTCTATAGTTTCATTGGTGTTGGTACAGTACCTATAGATTTTGTTTTTCATAATGGGTTTATTTATTAGTTTCATTATAAAATAAAATTATTTTGTGGCTGGGTATGGAAATCCTATATGTATGGTTACCAAGGCTATGATGCATTCTATACATTCATACTTGAATCTAAACACAATTGATTTTGAGATTTCTACCTGTTATCTTTCTTTCTAGAATGCTCTATACTTTCTATTTGTCAAAAGATTATGAATTTCTTCAAAATACAGACCTCCTATATTATTGTTGCTTGACATGTGAAAAACCTATGAAATTTTTAATTAAAAATGTTTTCAAACTTGTTTTTATTATCTTGAAGGTCCTCTTTTAGCCCAAGTCATGGTATTAAAAAGTAAGCTCCATTCTCATTCTTCATTGTTATTCTTCAAAGTACATTATTGTCAATGGATTCAATCAAGCTACTTGAAATTTTGTAAGATAGTTTAGCATAATTTGTAATAGTATTCTCAATGGGGTGCAATATATTGAGACACGAAAAATATTTTGGAGGGCGTGCCCTCAGTACATTTGTCATCCTCCAGGCATGGCGTGACACATGCAAGGGTGATGGACATGGGATTAACACGAAAGCAGTGGGGGTGAGGTCAGAGGCAAGGTAGGTGCTTTGACTGTTAGGTTGGATTTAGGGAGTGAAAAGCATAACTATCTAATAACAGGTTTCTTACTCGCACTTTACAGTGCTATCAGAATATCATTAACAGTGTCAGGTTTATCAGAATATTATTAACAGTGGCAGCCTGACAGGGATAAAGAGAGTTAGGTGGATACAGCGGTTTTGAGGTTGACCTGGGGACAATTTGTGATCGGTGGGCTCAGATTAATCCATCGAGAATCTCTTGCGTAATCATGTATGCATGTGATCTTCGAGTATGTTAATCTATGATTTTCTTCTACTCATGAGTGGGTTGAGTCATCACCAGCGAAATCTTTCAGATTTTCTATTAATTTTATCTCGATTCTGCTCCAAATCAGGTGGTAAAAATCTTATTGTAAAAATCTTAATATTTTATATTTTTATTAGGGTGACAATTTTATATTTTAAAAATGATATAATTTAATAATGAATTATTATTTTCATTTTTTAAAATTATTATTTAAGAATCATTTGATTTGGACACTTAGGGATAGAGTTGAATTTAAATAGTAGAATGATTTTAGTTTTAATGAAAACAATGAAAAATAAAAAGATTTAGTTATTTAATAAATAATATATATTTATGGAAATAATATATTTTTATAGAAATATTATATGTTTATAAATACAAAATAATTTTATGTGTATTTTATAAATGGTATGGTATATTTAAATTTATAGAGATTTTAATTCACTTTGTATTTTGTGAAAATATGAGAATTGATATGAAATGGATTTTAGGATATTTCAATGTGATCCAAGAAGATGTCATAAAACCTTTCAAAAAGATAAGTTTATTCTAATCTAAATGGTGTTCAACTTTAATAAAATTTCTTACAATTTTAATAATAACATTTTAGGTTGGATAGATCATTTTTACTTACAATAAATAGACTAACCTAAACATGACCTAAACTTAATTAGGGAAAAAAATTAAATATTATTTTCTTAAAATTAAAAGAAAAATTAATCATCAAAATAATATAGGAATATAATTATTGTGTTGATTTTAAAGTTAATGATTGAAATTGGATAAAATAACTATTCCTTAGATTGTGTCTTTTTCTATTAATTTTTTTTAAATAAATAAATAAATTTAGCATCTTCAAACAAATTTGGAACATACAAAGTTCACAAATCAGATTAAAACATTTTATACAAAGTTAACTAATCAATGGCAAAATTTGAAATATATATATATATATAATCCTCCAAATCGTAAATCAGTGGGTCTACGACTATAACAGGTACACATGGGTTAAACATAAAACGTAATTGTGAGTTTTGTTATTTAACTGACACCAGAATGAATCGCAATGTCATCGAATTAATTATTTCAACAAGAAACACAGTATGATACACCAAAAACAATATACAGAGGATTAAACCAGAGAAGGTTTACGTGCATATTCATTTAGATCCACCAAAAACAATATACAGCCTACTAGCTTAGCGGCTGTTTGATAGGTTCTACAGCGTTTCTGAAACATAAACACGGGAATAAAACCACTCTGTTCTATGAAAAACTTATTTTATGTTTTCAGAAACAAAAACACAGATAGTGTCTACTGCGTTGTTTCCTCCATGTTCTGTACTCCTGCCAACTGTTGGATAAAGTCATAGATGTAACTCTGCTGGCGCCCAGCACTGCCCACCACAATATCTTGGGCCTCCACTGCTTTCGACCTCATGTTCTTCCCCTCTTCTCCCTCCATTATCATTTTGACTGCTCTGCATATACTTTCTTTGCTGAAGGAGCCATCGTCTCCCCTTTCGATCTCTATCCCCGCCTTCAATTCCATCGTTATTTGGCGAGCATTCAAGCCATGGTCAAGCCTTAAAGGAAGGAGAATGAGGGGCAATCCACAGCTCAGCGCTTCCATGGCGGAGCTCCACCCGCCGTGGCTCAGATATCCACCGATTGACCCGTGCGAAAGGATACGCATCTGCGGCACCCAGCACCGGGCCACTAATCCACGGTCCCGGGTTCGAGTCTCGAATCCCTCGGGAAGGAGCTCCGGGGGATCGTCCAAGTACTGTGGAACGCGCAGGGACCAGAGGAACGGGACCCCGCTCATCTCCAAGCCAAACGCTATCACGCAAGCTTCCTCTCTCGACAGGAACGTCTCGCTGCCGAACGACACAAACACCACCGAGCCCGGCCTCTGAGTGTCAAGCCATTTCAGCAGATCGGAGCCCTCGCCGCTGCCAGCAACGGGCTGCACGGTGGGCATGAGCGGGCCGACCGAGAGTACGGGGACTCCGATGGCGTTCTGGAAATAGCGAATATACTTATCTTCGTATTCGAAGCAGGATTTCACAGCTACCGCCACGCATCCTTCCAGGGATTTAGAAAACCGATAGATCGGAGGAACGTGCCCGGGTATTCCGCTGTACATAACTAAAATATCCTGCGCTTCGTACAGCCTGAACGAGACCGTGGACGACGGGAATCCGAAGGGCGGAGCGGCCAGCTCCTCGGCTGTTATTTCCTGGTTCCGTAGTTTAGAAGGGTGCAAGAAATAACAGCAACTGACCGGAGCAAAGACTGAGAAATAAATGACTGGAATGCGCATCTCTGCAGCGGCGCTTTGCGCCCAATATTGCACGAAGTCGTGGACGAGATAATCCGGCGACAGCTGCCCGAGCAGGCTTCGGAACGGCTTCTCCATGCCGTCCATGGCTTTCTTGAGGGGAAACGCCATTTCTACGGGATGTCTGCTGTGCACTCGGCGCCCAGAGTCAGGCCTTCCGTCGGCGGTAACGGCAGTTCCAGCAGATCGATCGATCCCGGCCACTCCTGTAGCTGTAAGGAAGGCCTGAGCCTGGAAATGTTAAGAGGCGTGGAGAGGAAGGAGATGGTGTGGCCATGAATTGCGAGAGCCTTAGCGAGCTGTAAGAAGGGATTTATGTGTCCCTGAGCCAGCCATGGGAAGAGCAAAAAATGAAGCTTCTTCTCACTCCTCTGAACATCCATCATACAGGTAGCTATCAGTTACTTGTCCGGAAATAATGGCAAATGTCGAAGAACATTGCAGGGCTCTCATCAATAAGTATCGCAGGATAATTAATAATTCGATAATAACAGGCAACACTTATCCCGATTGCAGATTCACCTGGTCTGGCCCACCTTTCCAGCTACGTTTACAAAGACCGATGTTGATATTCATTCTTGGAGATCTGTTTAGCGTCGGAAAACTTTTGCAGCCGGAAAGCTGTGTTACGTCTGACATCATCTCTTATTTTTTCAGACGTGTTTTGAGCGATAATCACATTGGAATTAAAAATTTGATATAAATCACAGAACCTCAATACAGTATGGCCGGTTTTCCGGCACCGGCCGGAAAAATCGTCTCTCATTGTATACGCATTAGCAAAAGAAGATTAGGTAAGGAACTCAATTCAATATACACTACTACTGCTTCCACAGGACGCCAACTTGTAAAAAGGAATAAATTCACAAGGAAAGTACATAATTTTATATCAATTAAAAAATAGAAGTAATTAAATGGAAAAAGTTAAAAGGATAGAAGTAATTAAATGTAAAGAGTTATATTTTCAGTTTTGAATATGTATAATTTTATACTTATTAAAAATATATCAATACAAGATTTAGATAAACCATTTAAATGTCAAGATTTAGATAAACCATTTAAATGTCCATTTTAATATATATATATATATGAAAGAAAATAAGTAATATATATATATATGAAAGAAAATAAGTATATTTATTGAAAGTGGAAAAAATTAATTATTTTTTAATAAAATAATAAAAAGAAAGTGTGTAATTTTTTTAATTTTTAATATAAAATTTTTATTTTATGCAGCATTTAAAAAATATTAATAAAAAAATAGATTACAAATAAACTATTTCAATTATTTTGGTTCATTTTAGATATATCTTTTTTGTAAGTTTACATAGTCTACACAATCCAAGTACTCTATGATATTTTCAAGGGGTTGAATCTATTTATACATTAAAAAATGCAATTTAAACAATGAAATTTTTTATATTGCACTATAAAAGAAATTTGCATGTCAAGAGATTTGATAAATCCATGGTATTGAAACTATTTTATCATCATTATTTTAAATATGTAAACATGGAACACTTAATTTTATTATTCCATGGTATTGAAATTATTTTATCATAGAGAATTTATCAATTGTTTCTATATTTCCAAACAAATCCATGAAAAACATTGATATTTAAATGTATACATCTATTATTCATTATTTTAAATATGTAACTACCACACACTTAAACTCATTTAAGTTTAAGAGTAATAAATAGACACCAAAATTGTTGTATCAGACACTTGTTTATATTTTAGTTTAAGAGTAATAAATAGACACCAAAATTGTTGTATCGGACACTTGTTTATGGGGAAACACCTTTTAGAGTTGAACCTTTGAATTCTTAAAAAAAAACACATGTTCTTAAATACTAGCTACTTTTTAATTATTTTAAAAAATGTAATATACTTAAGATATGCTATTAAATTGATGATCATAATGTAATAAATAAGTATTATGTAGCAATAGTCATATGACAATTATTATGTAATATAATCATTAATATGTAATATTGATTAGTTATAGAACCATTATTACACGATATTTATTTATGACATTACGATAATATTTCTAATATTATACCTTAGGTATACTATAGAATCCTTCTTGAGATTTACGAAGATTACTTAAATTTGATGAGATTTTTTGAAATCGCTAGGAAAAATGAGTCTTTTGGTAGCTTCTTTCAATTAAACATGATTTATTATTAGGGACATGCTTCCTATTAAGATTATATGCTTAAATTAGAATGAGTTCCTAGATTTTGAAAAGTTTATCCACATAAAATTGAGGAAACTTAAATTTTATTTGAGGAGGTTATTCAAAATTAATTCTATACAACCTCCATTAGTTTGAGGAGGTTATTTAAAATAAATATTGCGCCACCTCATACTCTTGAATTTGGAGAGGGTTCCTAGATTTCCAAGGGTTTATCCACATCGAATTTGAGGAACCTTAAATTATAGTAAACCTCTTTTGATTTGAGGAGGTCGTGCAAAATTGATTGAATACAACCTTCTTTAGTTTGAGATGGTGGTTTTTAGGCAATTTAATTGTTTAAGTTTTGTTACATTCAATTGTCCATATGTGTTCACAAACTTATAAACACCAACATTGTATGTGTCAAACTAATGCATAAATGATTCTCCAGCTATGAAATAAATTTTACAACCTAATGCTCTAAGACATACATTGGCAATAAAATTCTATCAAAATGGAAATTAAAGGGCTACAAAAGTTTTTTGGATTACTGAGCTTATGTTTTCAAGTGCACATTTTGAACTCTAATCATAGTCCTTTTGATGGCGAGGGTGCAGGAGTTAGAGACAATCTCCCTAATCTGCCAACAAGCTCCTCTATGTCTTGGTCAATTTCCCTTCCTTCTCCTTTGGGTGCATCAGTCATTAAACTGATGTTTCATTCTTTTAAAAAAAACTTACTATCGGGCTTATTAACAAACAGCGCTCTTGGGGAATTCCTAAAAGAAATGTCCAATCATTGGACTTACACACACAATATATATATCCCCACGTTATATATACTCACGGCATATTCTCCCCTGCCTTTTTAACATTGCAGCGGTCATAGACTGGATTTTACAACGGACCAAGGCTCGTATCGGTATATCGCACGCTATGGCTATATGTGACACCTTCTCATGCACAAAGGCTCGGATGCTATGGACTGACGGCTATAAACCTCCGTTCCCTATGTTGTTCGGTTCGATATATATATATATATATATATATATAGATATATATATATATAATTCGGTGATCGCTCAAACAGTGGTCTTCTTTCCTCCAGAACCGATACACTTATATGCAGTGTTTAATACTTCGGTGATTCCGCTAATCGGCAGTTGACTCAAGTAACAATTTCTCCACCTCCGAAATGACGGACCTGGCGATATATATATATATATATATATATATATATATTGCAGTTTATATTAATTCGCTCCCAAATTCCGGAACTCGCCCCCTGTTGCGATATGGCTCCCTTCGAACCGCAGGTTTTACAAACCGAGCACACAACTGACGTTTCTAAGGTCCTCTCGACGCTGATATAATATCGGAACTATGATGGGTGAGGACTTACAGTTATGCAGTCCCAAATACACTACAACCACTTAATGAAAATTGCAAAAGTCCTTGTTATAACCAGAATATATGCGCAATTATAAAATCAAGAGTTAAAGCCTATATAAACGTGAATGAAAGGAAAGGTGAATTCGATGGTTAATATACAGTACTACTGTATGCGGAACCCAATCGCCGATTCAACACTATTAAAGCGCCACACAATAATCTACACACGCATATTACAGAGTCGTTTTATAAGAGACACCGAGAGAACAATTTTTTTCAAAATAATACTATGGCACTCGCCCCTCTCCTCTGTCTCTGGAGAGCTTTGTTGCCTCTTTATTTATAACTAAGGATAGGCCCTCTCGGTCCTTATCCGATACAAAGAAAAGCATGCTTTACAGAATGATTTAAAGCTTGAAAAGCTCTGTTACAGCTGAGCATAAATAGCATGTTTTATTGCTAGAATTTATTCTATTTTTTAAACTAAGAAAGCATAAAAATTGCAGGCTAAAGGACCCCACTCCCTTGCCTATAGATTTTTTTTTTTTGGATTTTTGAATAATTTGGAAGATTTTTCCCCTCTGAGTCACATGCTCCCACATCAGACTCCTGAGGACAAAATTCTTCATGGGCTCCTGTCCATGAGCTCATCTACAGATTTGCCCAATTTATGTAGAATGTCTTCTATAACCCAAGTAGCTTCAGCGATTGGTTGTCCCTTCCATTTCACCAGAGACTGGAAATATTCTCGTCCCCTTGTCTTCTTATACACTTCCTTATCCAGAATTCTTTCTGGTTGTAAATCTTTGGTTGTGGGCAACTGTTTTACCCAGTCAATCTCTGGAGTCTCTTGATCCTGTGTTGTATCACCTGCAGCTTCATTCTCATACTTATACAAGTCTGCAACATTAAAAATTGGTGATATTCCCACACCAGGTGGTAATTCAATCTCATAAGAATTTGCAGAGAATTTCCTCAGTACCCTGCATGGTCCAATTTTCTTGGATTTTAACTTATTATACTCTCCCTTTGGAAATCTTTCCTTTCTGAGGTGTGCTAAAACCAAGTCTCCAACTTCAAAGTTCATTTCTCTTCTCCTCATGTCTGCTATGGTTTTATATTGAATGTTGTTGTCTTGTAACTGTTGTTTCACATGTTCATGTATCGCCTGCATTCTTGAAGCAAAGTCTTCACCTTCTGCACTTCTCACTTCTTCCTTTCCCAAATTCCTTAATTCAGATATTCCCCTTGGGTGCATTCCATAAACAATATGGAATGGGCTCTGTCCTGTGCTCCTGTTTAGTGAGTCATTATATTCATATTCAACTTGTGGTAACACTTGATCCCATTGCTTTGGATGTTCCGCAGTAAAGCTCCTCAAAAGATTGCCTAAACTTCTGTTCACAACTTCAGTCTGTCCATTAGTTTGTGGATGATAGGCAGAACTGAAACTTAATTTAGTTCCCAGCTTCTTCCATAGTGTTCTCCAGAAATGTCCAACGAACTTTGAATCCTTGTCTGAAACAATGCTTTTGGGCAATCCATGTAATCTTACAATTTCTTTAAAAAACAAGTTAGCAATATGAGAAGCATCACTAGTTTTATAACATGGAATAAAGTGTGCCATTTTTGAAAATCTGTCCACTACAACAAAAATTGAATCATAGCCTCTTTGAGTCTTTGGCAATCCTAGCACAAAATCCATACTTACCATATCCCAAGGCCTATCTGGAATTGGCAATGGAATATACAACCCTATGTTCTGGCTTCTTCCTTTTGCATACTGGCAGACTTTACAATTTCTTACATACTTTTCTACTTCAGATTTCATTTCCGGCCAGAAGTAAAATCTATTGAGCTGTTCAAATGTCTTTTCTCTACCAAAATGTCCTGCAAGTCCTCCACTATGCTTCTCTTTGATTAAATTTTCTCTCATTGAGCAGTTTGGTATGCACAGCTGATTTTTCTTAAATAACAGTCCATCTTGTATAAAATAATCCAGCCACTTGCTGCTGTCTGCCAAAACAAGATTCTTACAAGTCTCAAATGCCTCCTTAAAATCTGAATCGGTCTCATATAATTCCTTAAGAAAATAAAAACCCAACACTTGGATTTGACTTTCTTGCAGCAATACACTTCTCCTACTTAAGGCATTTGCGACTTTGTTTGATTGTCGAGTTATATGCTTCAACACAAAATGAAAGCCTTGAAGATACTCTACCCATTTAGCATGTCTCTGGCTGAGTTTTGGCTGCTGCATTATAAACTGCAATGCATGGTTGTCTGAATAAAGGATAAATTCCTTCGACATTAAATAATGCCTCCACTTCTTTAGTGCCTGCACAACTGCGTAAAACTCCTTATCATAAGACGAATACTTCCTTTTTGCATCATTTAGCTTTTCGCTGAAATAAGCTATTGGTCTATCTTCTTGGCTTAAAACTCCTCCAATTGCTTCTGTGCTGGCATCACACTTAACTTGAAAAGTTTTGTTAAAATCAGGAAGAACCAAAACAGGCTTTTCAGTTATTTTCTTCTTCAACAGCTGAAAATTTCTCTCTGCTTTAGCAGTCCATTTAAATGGTTGTTTATCTTTCTTTATGGTCTCAATAATAGGTGCATTAATCTTACTAAAATTCTTAATGAATTTTCTGTAAAAACTAGCAAGACCATGAAAACTCCTTACCTCAAAAATACTCTTGGGTGAAGGCCACTCCACAATTGCCTTGATCTTTTCTGGATCCATCTTCAATCCCTCAGCTGAGATAACAAATCCTAAGTACACCAGTTCCTCTTTCATAAATAAACACTTCTTCAGATTCAACAATAATTTTTCTTGCTGCAGCTTCTGTAGAACATAATTTAAATGCCTCAAGTGTTCCTCCTTGGATCTGCTATAGACTAATATATCGTCCAGATATACTATTACAAATTTAACAATGAATTCTTTAAGAACTTCATTCATAAGTCTCATGAATGTACTTGGTGCATTGGACAACCCAAAAGGCATCACTCTCCATTCATATAATCCTTCATTGGTTTTAAAAGCGGTTTTCCATTCATCCCCTTCTCTTATCCTTATCTGATGATAGCCACTTTTAAGATCTAACTTCGAAAAATATTTTGCGCCAGACAAGAAATCCATTAAATCTTCAATTCTGGGTAATGGAAATCTGTACTTGATTGTAATCTTATTGATGGCTCTTGAATCTGTACACATTCTCCAACCTCCATCTTTCTTCGGGCTCAGCACTGTTGGCACTGCACAAGGACTCAGGCTTTCTTTGATCAACCCCTTGTCAAGCAATTCTTGCACTTGTTTCTTAACTTCTTCATTTTCTGCAGGAGTCATTCTATATGCTGCTTTGTTAGGTAGGCTTGCTCCAGGAATCAAGTCTATATGATGACTGATTTTTCGAACTGGCGGTAATTCATTAGGCAAATCATCAACAATAATATCATAATAATTCTCCAGCATTTCTTGAATTTCAATGGGTAATTCAGAAATTTTAGTAGAAGTCAATATTACCTTGGGCTTGCAAATTACAGCAAAATTTACCTCATTTTCTTCAATCTGCTTCAAGTATTCCTTCCCTCCAAGTAACAAAGTTTTTGGACTAGTCTTCTGCCCCGACACCTCTTCTTCTTGCAGAGGCAATAATGTATGATTAACACCATCCTTTCCAAACTTGTAGGTGTTTCTTTTCCCGTCATGTATGGCTCCTCTGTCATATTGCCAAGGCCTTCCAAGCAATATGTGACACACGTCCATGGGCATCACATTTGAAATTCCACTTCACACTATTCACTTACCAACAGTTGATGTCCCTTTTGTAACCATGACACCTTATAAGGTGTTGGATGCTTCATTGTCTTCAGCTTCAGTTTCTCCACTACTTCTGTAGAGACCAAATTATCAGTGCTGCCACTATCAATGATCATCTGGCAACATTTCCCTTGGACTTTGCACACTGTCCTGAATAAAGTTTTCCTTTGTGGCGGTTCAGCAGCGACCTCTTTCACGGGCTTAAGTAAGACTTTATTAACCACCAGAGATTCTCCTCTTTCTGGTGTGTTTGCTTCTTCTGCTACTGCTGCCGCTGGTGCTTCTTCTTTAGCTGGAGCAACAATTGCATTCCTTTGCTTTACGTCTGCATTCTCTGGGCACTCAAAAGCTCTGTGTCCCAGCTTATTACACCTGTAACATCTTATTTCTCTGCCTCTTCCTCTGCCTCCTCTTCCTCTGGAAAAACTCCCTCTGCCTCTTGCATCACCTTCTCTGGTTGCATGCTGGGTTGAGCTACTGCTAGCTCCATCTTTAGGTGCCGTAGTTCTTCCTCTACCACCTTGACTTCCTTTTCCTTTGAAAGTCCCTCTCCCTTTGGCAGACTGCTTCCTTATGAGTTTTTCCTCAGCTTTTAGTGCTATCTGATAAGCTTCCTCCACTGTTTTAGGAGACAACAGACTTATCTCATCCTGAATGTCCATCTTGAGGCCATTCATTTATCTAGCCACCTTCTCATCTGTGTCTTGGGCTTCTCCAGCTCTTATGCTCAGTTTATAAAACTCTTCTGTATACTCTTTTATTGTTAAAGCTCTCTGTCTAAGATTTTGCATTTGTCTAAACAATGTTTGCTGATAATTACTTGGCAAGAACTTACCTCTTAACTTTGCTACCATTCGGCTCCAGTTCTTGATTGGCTGCTTACCAAGTCTCTTCCTTTCCGCCTGCACACCATCCCACCAGAGTGCTGCATGGCCTTTTAATTTGGTGACAACAAACTTTACTTTCTTCTCATCCTCTGTTTCCTCGTAATCGAAGAATTTCTCCATGCTGTTAATCCAGTTGATCAATTCTTCTGGATTCAGTCCTCCTTGATATACCGGTACTAACTGGTTCCATGGCCTGGCTGTGGATTTTAACACTGACTGAAAGAACCTCATCTCAGGAGTAACCTGTACAGCTTCCTCCTCTTCAGCAGCTTCAATTTCGGGCTCACTGACATCTCCATCATCTATATTTCTATCTGAAGTTAATGCATCCACTCTAGCTCGCAGCTCTTCTACTGTTTCCATTAGTTCAGCATTTGTAGCAGGTCGTCCTCTTCCACCACGTCCTCGTCCTCTTCCAACTCTGAAAGCCATCCTTCTTCTGCTCCTGAGATTCAATTCAATGTCAGTTGATGGCTCTGATACCACTAATGATGGCGAGGGTGCAGGTGTTAGAGACAATCTCCCTAATCTGCCAACAAGCTCCTCTATGTCTTGGTCAATTTCCCTTCCTTCTCCTTTGGGCGCATCAGTCATTAAACTGATGTTTCATTCTTTTAAAAAAAAACTTACTATCGGGCTTATTAACAAACAACGCTCTTGGGGAATTCCTAAAAGAAATGTCCAATTATTGGACTTACGCACACAATATATATATCCCCACGTTATATATACTCACGGCATATTCTCCCCTGCCTTTTTAACATCGCGGCGGTCATAGACTGGATTTTACAACGGACCAAGGCTCGTATCGGTATATCGCACGCTATGGCTATATGCGAGACCTTCTCATGCACAAAGGCTCGGATGCTATGGACTGACGGCTATAAACCTCCGTTCCCTATGCTGTTCGGTTCGATATATATATATATATATATATATATATATAATTCGGTGATCGCTCAAACAATGGTCTTCTTTCCTCCGGAACCGATACACTTATATGCAGTGTTTAATACTTCGGTGATTCCGCTAATCGGCGGTTGACTCAAGTAACAATTTCTCCACCTCCGAAATGACGGACCTGGCGATATATATATGTTGCAGTTTATATTAATTCGCTCCCAAATTCCGGAACTCGCCCCCTGTTGCGATATGGCTCCCTTCGAACCGCAGGTTTTACAAACCGAGCACACAACTGACGTTTCTAAGGTCCTCTCGACGCCGATATAATATCGGAACTATGATGGGTGAGGACTTACAGTTATACAGTCCCAAATACACTACAGCCACTTAATGAAAATTGCAAAAGTCCTTGTTATAACCAGAATATATGCGCAATTATAAAATCAAGAGTTAAAGCCTATATAAACGTGAATGAAAGGAAAGGTGAATTCGATGGTTAATATACAGTACTACTGCATGCGGAACCCAATCGCCGATTCAACACTATTAAAGCACCACACAATAATCTACACACGCATATTACAGAGTCGTTTTATAAGAGACACCGAGAGAACATTTTTTTTCAAAATAATACTATGGCACTCGCCCCTCTCCTCTATCTCTGGAGAGCTTTGCTGCCTCTTTATTTGTAACTAAGGATAGGCCCTCTCGGTCCTTATCCGATACAAAGAAAAGCATGCTTTACAGAATGATTTAAAGCTTGAAAAGCTTTGTTACAGCTGAGCATAAATAGCATGTTTTATTTCTAGAATTTATTCTATTTTTTTAAACTAAGAAAGCATAAAAATTGCAGGCTAAAGGACCCCACTCCCTTGCCTGTAGATTTTTTTTTTTTTTTGGATTTTTGAATAATTTGGAAGATTTTTCCCCTCTAAGTCACATGCTCCCGCATCACCTTTGTTTGGTGTCACAGGAATTAAATGGTTCTATGATTCCTTAATAAGCACTTTCATTCTTCAACCTTCAGTGCCTATCTTCTTTACACTTAAAAGATAAGATTCAATTAGGAAGAAAAAAAAAATGCTACAAGTTTGTTGGATCACTAGGATTATGTTTACAAGAGCATTTTATGAGTTTTGATCACAATAATTTGTTTTGCGTTAAAGACATCAACTAGTTTTTCAATTATTTAAAAATCACTTTTGTTCTTCAACCTTCATTGCCTAGACTCCATAGGAAATCCACACTTTTTCAATGGACATACGAATGTTCAAGAACTAAAATGATAGTGATTTAAAATATTGATATATAGAATAAAAATATATTTAATTAGCTAATCTAACTAAGAAATAAATTAATTTCAAACACAAACCAAGTAGGGGGGCCTACCTGTTGACTTGCGCTACAAAGGAAAACTATAGTATAGGTACTTTTCTATGAAATAAAACTCATAATATCATAATTTATATTAAAACAATAATAGACAAGTTCACATTACAATTACAAGGTAGTCCAGATAGACTCAACATGAATCCACATATGCTTTGTCATTAAACTACAACATACACCAACATATGGCCTTCAGATTGAACCATTTGAACAACTTTGTAATACAAATATTGGTTTCTTTCTTGGTCAATCCTTTAATATTACAAGCATCAAACTTCAACCTTTAATTTTTATAGATGTTATATAATATAGGGGATGGTGTCTTGAACCATGAATAACTCCCATGGACATACACACTTTTTAATTGTTTACATCCCAAAAATGGAGTAGGGGGAAATGCAATTAACATATACAACTTTTGTTGACATTGATAATTGCTTGTATGTTGGAATAGGATATTTACATGACATGGCATGCATGAAAATGTCCATGCCACTTTCCAAAACCTTGACATTGATTAACTATTCAATTTTTGTTATTTTCTATGCATTGCCATCCTACGCTTTCCTTGAGAATTAAACATGAGTTGGTACCTTCCTTGTTTAATTGGGAGTAATCCAACCAACACTAATCCATCTCAATCCACCTACAAATGAAAACCGTGTGGTATATTTCACCTTGGGGTGCATAGATATGACAAATAATGATTTGGGTTACTAGATTTTGACTAATGTTACAGGATCTGATCCTCACATTAGAAAAGGAAAGCTTGAGCTCAAATATATTTAAAAATAAGGGAAAATCATTGAATTTAACAACATCACAAATTATCATCATGTGATGACCATAATTCAAATGATTGTGTCAAAAGGGAATGATAATAGGCTACATGAGGGAGTAGAAAGGGAAAAACTCACACTTTTGATAGTTGTAAAGGCCTCAGAATGAAGGCCCAATTTCTAACCCACCCCTGAGATTTTGCAAGTCCTTATGAAATCTTGGGTGAATAGCAAAAGCTAGATCCAACAAGATCACTCAAAACAAATGAAAATTGTGTTCCCATCACCTCCCCTAATTATCATAATACAAGGGTATATTTCACATATCTCATCTTACTTGTCTGTTTAATCTAGTTTATTGCATTTGTAATATTTTTGAACTTTTAATTTAAATTTTAGACCTATGGGTTATAAAAACTACACATAATAAGTAAAAAAACTAACCAATTCATAATCAAACAAAACCATTGTATAGTGGTAACCCAAGGATGATAAGGCCCTTATCTGCTTAATGCCCCAATACCTATGTCCCTATTGTGCAAAAACTCCTTATCATGTCCATATCAATCTTGTATGACAATGATACGTTTTACAGAATCCATGTTCTGTTCATGGCCTTGATCATGGCCATTTAGCTCAAGAAACTCAAGTTAGTGTCCCTTAATTTCTTCCTCGACCATGGTCTCAGACTCACCCTAGTTCACAAAGCTTCAGATTATCCCTAGTGCAAAAAACCCCATATCAATTCCCATATCCCACATTAAGAATGACGATATCCTATACAAGATACATTTTCTGGTTTGAGGTTTTATTCATGTCCCTTGGTCCCTATAGACTTCATCTAGAGCCTAACGACCTTATTTTCCCTCCATGCCCATTCATAAGGCCTTTAGACCCATTTTTACAATCCAAGGCATTTTAGGAGTAACCATATTCCACTTAAAGGCCAGATATCCTCATTTTCCAAACTTTCCCAATGAGGACTGCCACTAGTATACATGGATAATACGTATTCAATATATGTGTGTTGGTATATATACAAGTTATATGTGTTAGTACACACACACACACACACACACCATATATTAGTATACAATGTCGATATATATACCAATATATATAATCACATATTATGTTTATATTTATACTAGTATGTGTACGAACATACATGTAGTAATAGTATATATATTGAATATATAATGTGTTGGTATACTAGTGGTTATTTTCATTAGGTAAGCACAATACATAGATAGATTAAGAGATTAATACTTTAGTTTAGGGTTGTAAAAGCATCTTAACTTGGTATATTTTAATTCTTTAATCATTATGTTAATTCATCTATTAAGAAAATGTTATGTGGTTGTCCCTAATATGCTATAGGTTGTCCTTACACCATGGTCAGGGCCCTAATACAAATCCCTAACTTGCCAAACCTCTAATAGTGTCCCTGTTATACTTGCAGGATAAATATGTCATTGCTTGTGGGGTGGTCCTCATTTTGCAGTTTTCCCAATGAGGATCACCATTAGTATGCTGACATAATATATATATATATATATATATATAATATCTATACATATAATATCTATATCTATATATATATATATGTTGACAAATCTACCAACATAATATTAATATATCTATAGGTATATACATGGACATATTTACCTAGTATATATCTACATAATATGTTTCTCTCAACTCCTTATGAAAGCATCACTTAGACCATTTGCTAAAATACAAGATATGTTCATATTTATTTCCATTCTTATTTCTTTGCACAATAATTCTATGATAGTTTTTAAGTTACTTGTTTTCCGTCAAATTCCTTCTACCGGAAGTAAAATGCCATCTATAAATGATAAGTGGGTTACCTCAATGGATTCCTTAACTTGTATATCTCTTA
The DNA here is from genome assembly GCA_031772625.1 of Pinus tabuliformis. Classification (NCBI taxonomy): domain Eukaryota; kingdom Viridiplantae; phylum Streptophyta; class Pinopsida; order Pinales; family Pinaceae; genus Pinus; species Pinus tabuliformis. The sequence goes on from CM062818.1 coordinate 1,915,852,476, forward strand.
ATAATCTATTTCCCTTTGTTTCTATAATGAATCTACTAAGCATTTCTTCTACCAAGGGGAACAAGAATGGTGACAAGGGGCATCCTTGCTTGTGACCCCTAAATTTCATGAAGAACCGCGAAGAAGAGCCATTTATTGACACTTCAAATTTTGTAGATTCCACACACCCCATAATCAAATTAATAGATTGAACTGATAAACCTATTTAAGGAAAAACTAATATGAAAAGGAGCCTTTTCACTTTGTGATGTGCCTTTGAAAAATCATTTTTCATCACTAATATGGGTTGTTTTATAATTTTTATTGAATGAAACCCCTCCTATGTGTCCCAGCAACATCATGAATTTTCTTATTAAAAATAAATCTAAATCGTTCTTCTAAAATGGATTTAGATAGTGTTTGCTACATTTTGTTTCCAATAGTCTTCGAGAAAATATTGTAGATAAGGTTGTAAAGGAATATTGTTATGAAATCATCGAAGGTGTAAGGTCATTATTTTTTGAATTAAGTGTTATAAAATCCCCTAATATCTTTCCATATATTATTCCCTTCTAAATCACCCTAAGAAACTTATCCTGTAAGACGTTGTAGAATCCTACGAAGAATTTCGTAATCAAAGCATCAAAGTGTGGAATTTTGGCCATCTGAAAAGTCCTTAGAATATCATTTAATTTTTCTATTCCTATAACTCTGTAAATTCATTCATCTCATCATTAAAGAATATAGGAAACAATCTAACTATTTTCATAATCTCCCCTATATTAGCTACATCATTCTCCTTAAACAAGGATTGGAAGTGTTGTTTACTTACATGGGAAATATCCTTAAAGGATGAGACCTATGAACCATATAGACATATTGACTCCATAATACAATTAAATTTCATTCTATAGAAAACATATTTTTGAAATAAATTCATATTATTATATCCTCAAAAAATAAATTTATATGGATTTTAAATGTCCACTTAGTTTCTTCTAGCTTTGGAAGGACTTTATTTTACCTTAAAGGTATTTTAACCATTCATCCTCATTGTCAATGAAAATACCATTGTTATCTTAGTCAAAAAGTTCCTACGTCATTACATCCACAACCTTCAAGTCTTCTTGGTATTCTTTTGATTCTACCTTTTCCCATACTGCAACAACCTTCTTAACTCTAATCAAGTTGTTAGAGAATTGAAGCATTGCATATTCGCTAGTGAAAATTTTATACTTTATCCAATTTCTTAGAATAGATGTCTAAAGCTTTCCTCCAAGATCCAAGAGTGATTAAACTTAAATGGAAATGAGGCATTTTGATTCTCCACCTCAAATTAAAATAGGGTAGGTAGATGGTTATGGTTCCCATGAAAAGCTACCAAATGATTTTTATCTATAAATCTCCTCAAGGGTCTTCTTAGAAATAAGAAAATGATTCAATTTCTCCAAAACACTAATCTTGCTACTTTTGGAATTTCACCAAGTTGAAACAACCTTAATTGGTTCAAAATCCATCAATATTAAGTCTTAAAATATGTGAGTGAAATGTTTTTCTAGTGGATCTAATCTACCATCCTCAACCTGGTATTTTCTTGAATTCAGAGTAAGATTTAAGTAAACTCCTATGATCACCAACTCAATATTCATTGATATTTTAAATCATTCTAGAATGTAACGAACTTTTATATGGCTCCTACAAGTTCACAAGTTTAAATAGCTCATCTATGCCCTTGGCCCTTCCTTCAACCATAATTCTAGAAATGAGAAAGATAAAATTAGTAGCCTCAAATCTATCATTCTAACTAGTTACTAGGCAATTAGAGAATCCTTGTGCATTCATACCACAAAAAAAATTCTCCTTTAAGATAGAGGAAAGAAACTCAATTAATTTAGTCCCCTCATACATTTCCTCTTGGAACATAATCACATCCAACCTATACATAGAAAGAAACATTATGAGGGATAAATTCAGTAGAAAACCCCCTAACCTGTTAATGTTAAAAGACAAAGAAATCATGATGTAGAAACCTTCCTATGGTTTTTCACTCTAAGTATCCCTTGTATGGTCAATTATTTTCGTACCTTTAACTCCCTTTAGGCCTTCAATTTTTTTTTTTTGAGATATATGATTTTGTCCCCATTGGATCCAGTTTATAATGCATCAAACCTAAAGCACTCTTGATCCTTCCTCTTTCATTTTCTGAGCTATATTTCCTACAAGAAAAATGACATAGGAGATAAACAAATTTATTATTTAAGTATCCATAACTTGCATAACATTATTGAGTGGCCACCCTTAATGCAACTCTAGAGATGCATTTGAAACCACATTAAAAAATCAACAATTCTCCAACTTCGATTAATGAAGTACCACTAGGTATAAAAACTATTTGAAGTTTCCCCTCCTAAAACTCTCCTTTAGGTGATAAGGACTCTTCATTAAAAAAAACAGAGCTTTTGAATCCAAAGAAACAAACTCCTTTACTTTATATGCACCAATTTAAGTAGATTCCTTATTGAACTCCCTCTTTTTAGTTGAGAAGTCTTGCCTCTACTTAGGGAGAGCTAGGTTGATTTCAACCCCTTGAATGGGTGACATTATTTGTTTTGGTTCTTCTTGATCCAATGGAGTCTAATCATTGAGGACATCTCATTTTATAATCCACCACTTCTTCTTAGGCTACCATTAAGGTATTTAAATGCTACACTCCCTACACAAAGGGTCTTCCCAATGATACATTAACCAATGAAACAATTTTGGTAGTATAATGAGTAAATTAGTATTGATTCCCTTCTAAAAAATTCAATTTATGTTGACAACCTATCTGTAATATCAACTTTAATGAGCACTTTCTCCATTCATTTGTCAAAGGATTCCTAGAGATTTTCCTCAACCATAATGAAACACCTAATTTTACCTCCAATTAGTTGTAAAACCGTTTCATTCCATAATTTTAGTGATATCCCAAGGATAAGCATCCAAACATGTTGGATACTCATTAGTTCACAATTGGGGTCAAACCCTAGCTTCCAACTATGCAATACCAAAGTGGAAGGCCCCTACAACTAGTCATTTTTAAGGATTATAGTATTATCCTATGCTCAATTGAATTTGAAGGATATCCATCCCTTGACCATCAAATTATATTTGGGGGATATCCAAGAATCTTTCACAATCTTGCTTCTAACCAAAGTATCAAAGAGTCTTATTCTACCAGTTTCTCAATAATCTTGTTGATCAAGGGTTGGTTCATCAAGACTTTGACCCTATTCGTAATACATAAAGTTTGAGCACTACTTTCATCTTGTCCTTTCTGTATATAATATGCTTTTTTCCTTTTCCTTTTTTTTTCTAATGAAAGAGTTGGACCTTCTATTTCATTAATAAAGTACAAAATTTACAACTATCCACAAGGAGTTGTGGACCAAGGAAGAGACTCCCAAACTCGACAGAGAACGGGCCTAAGGCAATAGCCCCTACCCCAAAAACCCAACAACTAAACTCTTAAAATCAAAACAAAGAAGAAGCTTGCAGCGAAGCCAAAACAAATAGCCTCCCGCCTGGTGAGCTCCAGTATTGCAGCAATGATGCTGTAACTCCTGGGACTCCCTATTTTACTTTTATCAACCCAGTAGTTCGTAACAAACTTGGAAGCGACGGTGCTATATGCACAAGTACTAGATATTACTACAGGCTGTCACTTGATCAGTTGGCACAAGTTCGCTAGGAGCTTAAGCCAACTTCTATGAGTTCTTAGAAGAAGCTTTTAATTGTGAAGGATAAAAGCTAACTCAAAAGAGTCTAGTCTACTTGCAGAAAGAAGATGACAGCTGAAAGGAAATGCAAACCCTAGCAAACCTTAGTTTTACCGACTAACCCTACTTGTGCAAGAAAAGAGATGTACAACTACTGAAATGGATGCCATGGACTATTGCAGAGGTAAAATACATGTGTTTAAGCTACTTCTGAAGGGAAATATGGAAAAATCATCTTTTTGTATTTTTGAGCAATTTTATGCAGAATTATTATGCATGTGTTTTCACTATTTTTGACTGTGCAGAGGTTGATTGGTGAAAGGAAATGGAGTGGGTGTTTGCAGGGGGTTAGGAAGGTGTGGAGAGGACCTAAGGGGTCCCTAGCACCCTTCTGGAGATTTCCACCATGCTCAGATCTCAAAAAATCGCTCGCGTTATCTTCTACAGGAGGCTGTAGGGGATCTATAGGAAATTCTATAGGAAGTTCTACAAGAACAGGCCAAAAGTGGTTTTTAGAGGATTGATGGTGGAAAAACAATGGGAAAGTGGAAATGAAGGATGGATAAGTATGTTAAGAGGTGTAGGACCTGGTAAATGAAGCTTAGGAGTGATGAAGATGGTTGGATTTGTTCAAGGATGAAGAAAGCAATGTTGCACAAAAATGTAGAAATTAGGGCAAGTTGGGAAAGTGTGGCGAATGAAGCGAAAAAATCTTGAGTGAGGGACTGGAGTAGGTTTTATGATGGAGGAAGGGTAGGTAGGAATTTATTACAGGTGCTCTGCACACTACTTTCCAAAACTGATCCAAACAAAGACTAAAAAAACAGAGATCTATCTATTTTGACCTAATCTGCCCTTAAAAACCAGAAATATGATGAACAGAAGTTTATAGACAGAAAATCATGCAAGATAGCTATGGAAACTGAGCAAGAATAGATCTAAACATGGAAACACAACTGATATCAACTTTTCCAACTCAAAATCTAACACTAGCAATTGCATTGGAAGGAAAAAACAGTGTTTTTGTGGTAGCAAGTGTACCTTGGTCTCAATTCATGATCCCAAGGAGGGAGAAATGAGATCAAGGACTGCTTGGTAGCCTTTTTGTGGATATTTTCTGTTACCAAACTGTCAAATCAACCTGAAGCATGAACAACTATCTTAATCATCAAAAACAACCTAAGTAATGAAGCAAGATTTTAACCTAAATAATAGAAATTGTTCTATGAATGTAAGAAAAACACATAAAAGTACACAAAGGAGGTACTGGGAACTTGGGTTGGGCCCAAACCCAAGAGCTACAGCCTCCTAAGAAAGATCAAAGCTGGTGCAAAGCTAGATTCATCTTCATTGATCAAAAAATAATAGTTACATTCCAAAAACTGTCTACAAGAAGAAGCTCGAAAATGTGCTGATACAGGGTTGCACTAAAGTGCAAAAATAGGCTAAAAAAATGACTAAACTACTAAGGCTTGAAGCCTTCCTACTTATTCAAATGAGGACCCCCAACAGTCCTCCTTAAATTTAGGAGCTTGGCTGCCCAAAACTGTAGTTAATCAGCCACTTCACTAGACCTGCCCGGCTGCCCCTTGAAATCATCTTTTTTGGGTTGTAGAACTCCGAGCTGATGGTGGAGAACTTGAGGAAGGGGTTATTTAGTGTAGGAGACACCCCTCCTACAAATCCTCAGCCTTGTTTCTTCGTATTTGGTTGCTAATCTGCTCATAAATGCCTGATCTTGGTCCAAAAATGTCCAAAAATATACAACAAGCATGTATTAGACCTTGTGGTAAAGTGACTATTCCCATTCACACAATTAACATAAATATGTTCAAAAGCATGCATAAAAATATGGAGAATGGTGGATTAAATGAGAATAATAGGCAAAATGAGCCCATATAGTTACCCATTTCCGGGGCTCATCACCGCCCGTGACCAAATCCTCCTGCCAAGAAGAGGAGCTTAAACACTTCTCGCCAACTTCCAAACAAGCTACATTAAACGTCACTGTTGTTGATGAGCCAGCTGACCCAATCCGATGGCAGAGGACTAATTCACCCAGTCAAAAAGCAGAAAACTTACCCGCCTAGCCAGCCAACTTGCTCGATCAATCGCAGTCGTTGATCCACCTCTCTTGATCTGACGGCAGAGGTTCATATCGCGTCGGCCAAAAATACTAAAATTTAGCATGCGATGAGGGTGGTATTTTAGCCAACCCCACTGCCACGTGTAGCCTACTATCTGGGATCGCTTCCAAAATAGAAATACCACTTTCTGCAGTGAGGCCCACGATTGCCGGAAAACAGCCCTCGATTCAATATAACATTCTCGAGTGGAAAACCCATGGTAATATGACCACCGATAGTATCGGAAAGTATCATGTTGTAAAGAAGACCACCTTTTGACCTTATGGACCCATAGACCTGCCCGATGAATCCTAGCCATAGAACCGCCATGCAAGATCCGACGGTCCAGGGTCATATCGCACCGAGCAAAAGTGCTGCTAGTTAACATGCAATAAGGGCGGTAAAGAAACCCACCCCTCGGCCACGTGTAGCACGATGAGTGTGATCGCTCCCAAAACATGAAAACCACATCCCACCAGAGAGGCCCCCGATACCCCAAAAACCACTCTGTGGGCGGAATTGCATCCTTGCACAGAGAATCGGGAATGTTTCGGTAGCCAGGAGAGCCCGAATTCTGGCAGCTACCGCCTTCGCCTTTGCAGCCGTCTGTGAACCTATAAGAAGTAAAACCCCAACCTTCCAACCAACTACTTAGGCCGCAAAGTCCTCTGCGCCACTTAAGAAAGAACAAAAATAGAAAAAACTTGCAACTCATAACAGAGCTTCCATGGTTTTGATGCAATACACTATCATATCTTTGTCTGCTTGGGTATCGCACTGTTCCATGATACCTTCCTGAGGAAACCCATGCCCACCCATCGCGACCCTATTTATGGTGCACTTCACTCCTTGATTAGCCAAAAAATCAGCCAGTTTGTTGGCCTTCCTATGCACATGATTAAAACTTACTATGTGTAGGCCTCTGAGGTGGAGCTGGATCCCTTGAAAGACCTGGATCAATCTCCAGTGTTTTGAAACCTTCTCTGGCTCTGAACCCCAACCAATTCTTTTGACTGTGTTGATAATTAACTCAGATCTGCTTCAATAATTACATTTTGCTGATTATCCTGCACCAGGAGGTCTAAGCACTTCTCCATAGCCATGGATTCTGCCATGTTATTAGTAGCTCTTCCCAAATCACCATGGAAGATGGAAAGCATATTACTAGAATCATCCCTTAACACTCCTCGAAAGCCCGCTATGCCTGGGTTGCCTTTTGAGGCCCTGTCAATGTTATATTTCATAAAGCCCCTTGGGGGAGGATGTCAAAAGTCCTTCTCAATATCCAAAACCTTAACATTTTTGTTCATTCCTTGTGGAATAAGCCCCTGCATGTCTAACAGTCCTAGAATCCTCATGTTGGAATTTGAAGGAGGATTCTTAGGGGTATTTCACACAATGGTGCCAACTGTCTCCTTAAGTTGAGCCAAGGTCTGCTCAAAAAGAAATTGGAAGGGTCTTTTTTCATTCTTGAAAATTCTCTTCTTCCTTTCCTTCTAGACATTCCAAATAATGAAGCTGGGTGTAAGAGCCCAAGTTGCGCCAAGAATTTCGTAATCTGAAAAATTTCACCTCCACTTGGTTAGGGTATTGATGATACACCCTCTATCCCTGTCGCTCTTTTGGAAGATGATGGTGAAAGAATCCCATAGTCTAGAGGTGAAGACACAAGTATTGAGGAGGTGTTCCATGGTTTCTTCTTAGGCTTCACAGAGCTGGCATTTGGAAGGCCCCAGAACACCCCTTTTCCTTATGTTATCCCAAGTCAGAATTTTCCTATGATAAATCAGCCACATCAAGAGTTTAATCTTCATCCAGCCTTGATGCCTCCATAGATTCTGCCATATTTTATTTGGATCAAGAGAATCCATCTCAAGGAGTTTGTGTTTTTCCTCCCTAAGATTGAAGGTGCCCTCATAATTGTTGCCCCACCTCAACTGGTCATGCCCCCCTAACACTAGAATCTTCCTTTGTTCCAATACCTGCATAAGAGCCTCTACTTTAGCTTTCAAGGGATTGTCTTCCCTATAAACCATGTTCCTCCACTTTCTCCATTTGCCTGCATTATTGGTTTGGTCCCAAAAATCTTTGACCTTTAATAACCCTATGCTATCTGTCTCTCTCTTGAGGTCCACAAATTCCTCTTTCAGCAGTATTGGTTCTTGTTGCCATTTATCTTCCCAAAAAAGTGCCAGATCCCCCTCTCTTATTTCCCAGAAGCTATTTTGTTGAACTAAGCCTCTATTCTCCGAGGCCTTATTCCAAATGCATGAGCCTTTTATATTTCCAGACATCCTTATATGATCATTGATTTCCCAAGTGCTGGCATATTTCTCTGTCCATAGACTGTCCCACTGAGCCTTTGGTACTTTGACCCATCTCCACCATAATTTAGCTCCTAAAGTGCTACTTAGAACCTCTTGATCATCCAAACCTAGCCCTCCTTGATTTTTGGGTTTGCAGATCTTTTCCCAAGCTACTAAGGCCCATTTTCTTTTTTCCCCCCCTTTCCCCAGAGGAAGTCTCTTTGAATTGTTTTGAATTGTTGTACGACTCCTTTTGGTGTTGGGAGTGCTGAAAGCACGAAGGCTGGGATAGATTGGAGTACAGCCTTTGTAAGCACCAACCTGCCAGCCAAGTTTAAAGATCTGGTGGTCCAATTCCTGATTTTATCCTGCATTTTATTAATCACCGGCTCCCATATTCTCTTATGAAGAGTTTTAGCAGTTAGAGGGACTCCCAAATATTTTGAAGGAAGAGAATCTCTTTGAAAGCCTATAATTCTAGAGATATTCCTTTGAATAGCAATATCGGTATTAAAAAAAAAGATTTTAGATTTTAAGAGATTGACCTCCATACCTATGGCCATGCCAAAGTCATTTAGAATTTGTGTGTATGCCAAAGCTTCTTTGACTGTAGGAACTCCCTGTAGCATGGTATCATCAACAAATTGTTGATGAGTTAAAATATGTGCATTCTTAGAGAGATGAAGACCCTTGTTTTTGCCTTCTTCTTTTGCCTGCTTAATCGATCTACCAAGTCCTTCCATCATAATATTAAAGATAAAGGGAGAGAGTGGATCTCCCTACTTGAGGCCTCTTGAGGGAATAAAAACCTCAGAGGGAGAGCCATTCACCAAAATAGAAAAGCTAGAAGAAGTTAGCAAAGCCATGACCCATCTAACCTAATTATGATCAAATCCAAAGGCAATAAGAACCCTCCTTATATAGGTCCATGTTATGAACCAGCTCAAGAAAAAGATAGAAGAGATAGATCCACACCTTAGAATTCAGCCTATTCGAGGGGGCAACCTCCTTTACATTACATAAATGAACAATTCTTGGATGATACAAATAATACCTCCTTTCTATATATAGGAGTCTAAGGGGTCATAACATAATCAGAGCCGACATAACAATAATAATGTAAGGGCACAATAATAACAATAGTGGGCTTCTATGGGACACAATAGTAACAATATGGGCACTACATGGGTACATCAATATAATAAGTGGGTTGAACTAATAACAGTAAGGGGTTACACTAGTATTATAGGGGCCTAACATGCCCCTCTCCTTCAAAAAGCGTTGTCCTCAACGCTTGAGTAGTTCTTGATGCTTTTGTATAAAATTATTGTCCTCCCATGTGGAATCTTCAGTGGGTAAGTTCTTCCACTTGATGAGATACTTTGAAATTGATTGATTTCGTAGCTGTCGAGTTCTTGTTTCTGTGACTGCTCCAAGTTCTAATATGATTTTTCCTTCCTCTTCAATTTCTGGCAATATTGTTTGAATTGGGATCTTTTGTAACTTTTGAATAAGTGGCCATACTTCTTCTTCCTTCTTCCATTCATCCCTTGCTTCGTTTATCCAATCTGGTTGGATAATAGAAATAGCACAGAACAATGCTTCCACATCCTCATCCTTGAAGAGTCTTCCCATTCGGTAAGGTCGCCATTTTTTAAGTGCATGTAGTATTGCCAACATTTCCTTCTGATAAATAGCTTGCTTGAGATGTAGCAGTAAAAATACCCAGTCACCTACATCAAAACAATTTTAACTACGATGTTGATCTACCTGTTGTTTCGTTTTATTTTCCACCGAAGTGGCGTTATCCTTTAAAATTTGGAGAACTTGTTGTTGATGCTCGATGTGATCTTTCACTGCTTGAACCTTTTTCTTTTTGATATGTCCTTCTATCTCTAGAGTTTGAGGAGTGGTAATTTCTTCCAATCCTTTACAAGATATGGTCGGATTCATTCTTGATGCTCAATGTGATCTTTCACTTCTTGAACATTTTTCTTCTTGATATGTCCTTCTATCTTGATAGTTTGAGGAGTGGTAATTTCGACCAATGAATTACAAGATATGGTTGGATTCATTTCTTCTTTCTCGATGTGATCTTTCACTTCTTGCACCTTTTGCTTCTTGATATGTCCTTCTATCTTGAGAGTTTGAGGAGTGGTAATTCTTGCCAATGCTTTACAAGATATGGTCTGATTCATTTCTTCTTTCTCTGGGGTGGGGTCCTAGCGTATATCTTCTTCTTTTGATGTTTCTTGATCCTTTTCTTCCTCCTCTTCATATTCTATGTAAAATAATTTCTTCTCAGCACACTTATGACCTTTAGTGCATTTGCTATCGCAATTGTAACAAAGCCCTTTTTCTCTTTTTTCCTCCAATTGTTGTGGTGTAACCCTTGTAGGTTGTGGAAGGCTAGGAGAAACAACACTTCCATCTTTATAGTTGTGAGGGTATGCTTCTTGGTTTCCATAATTTTTCTTTCCACTATGTCACAAAGCCCTTTTACTCTTTCCAATTTTTGTGGTGTTGCTCTAAAGAAGGTGTTTCTCTTTGTATCCTCATAATGTGCTATCATTTCCTTCGTGAAAATTGACCTCGTAACAAGTTGTTTACGAGAACAAAGCCCTTCATACCATAAAAATTGATCTGATTCTAAATATGAAGATGAAATACATACCTTTTGTAACAGTGGTACACCATGTAGGTCAAAATATTGCTCCATTTGAAGTATCCAATTTACCGGATCCTTGCCATCAAACTTCCTCATTTTGATTTTTCTTGATTTTAGGAGCTCAATCTTCAAACGAATGTAACTCTGTACTTGCGGATCTTTAAGTTCTAAAATTGCGACCTGTAGTAGCCCTATATGTCCTCTTTCCAATGCTACCAGTCTGATCCAAATTGGATTCTCCAAGAAAGCGTTATGCACAATCTCCCAAGATGACCTGATTATAGATCTTTCTGGAAGAGAGAACTTGTATGAAGTGCCACGTGTCACTGTTTCAACCTTTGGCTCTAAAAAATATCTACAAGAAACTATAGTCCGTCCTATTTTTGTACCTTCTTATGAAATTTCAATCCGATGCTCAGAGAGAAATTTATGACGATTTTCCCCAGGTCACCTGTTTGGAATGTAATTCAGGAGTTTGCAAAAAGACCAACTTCCTCAAATCATATCTCCGCCAATATAGTGTGAAATGCCCTGAAATTTGGACCTAAGATTCAGCACGATTTATTCTCAAATGGGTTTTTTGTTTAGCTTCTGAAACATCGCAAAAAAAAGTTATAGCAAAAATTCCACGATGACCTGTTTGGGGCAGCGAAACCCTACAATCCAAAGCTCTCATACCAAATGTTATGAACCAACTCAAGAAAAAGATAGAAAAGATAGATCCACGTCTTAGAATTCAGCCTCTTCAAGGGGGAAACCTCCTTTACTTTACATAAATGAACAATTCTTGGATGATAAAAATAAGACCTCCATTCTATATATAGGAGTCTACGGGGTCATAACATAATCAGAGCCGACATAACAATAATAATGTAAGGGCACAATAATAACAATAGTAGGCTTCTATTGGGAACAATAGTAACAATATGGGTACTACATGGGTACATAAATATAATAAGTGGGTTGTACTACTAACAGTAAGGGGTTACAATAGTATTATAGGGGCCTAACAGTCCAGTTCAACTTATCATAGGCTTTGGCTAGGTCCAGCTGCATGATTATTCTAGCCTTCTTGTCGCTAGCCAATGAATGCACCACCTCCTGTGCTTGAATTATGTTGTTCAGAATCTGTCTACCTTCCACATAACCAGAGTGCTCCCCAGAAACAAGAGTGGGGAGAAGAGGTTTGAGTTTGTTGGCCACAACCTTGGATATAATCTTGTAAAGCACATTGCACAATGCTATGGGTCTAAACTTATTACGAGTTAGGGAATTATCCTGCTTAGGGATCAGAGAGATGAAGGAGGTGTTGAATGCCTTCAGAATAGTTATACTCCTCCTATAGTCTTCTACTACAATCAGAATATCCTGTTTAACAATATTCCAACAAGCTTTAAAGAAGTCCACACTAAAACCATTAGGACCCGGCGCTTTATCGTTCTGCATTTCCTTGAGGACCTCACTAATTTCCTCTTCAGTTACTGGCCTATTGAGGTTGTAATTATCCTCTCTGGACACTAGTCTTGGTATATGTCTTGTAAGATCCTTAATGTGAGGCTCTTTGTTAGGAATGGTTTCCTTTACAATCCCACGAAAGTGTTGTACTAATACAACTTCTATTTCTCTGTGGGTACTGAGCAGATGCCCTTCCTCATCCTTAATTGAAGAGATTCTATTATGAGCTCTGTTTGCCAAGGTTGACCTGTGGAAAAATCTGGTATTTCGTTCTCCTTCTTTAAGCCATTGCGCTCTAGACTTTTGTCTCCAAAATATTTCCTCTTGTTTACATAAATTCTCCCAATCATGTTGAAGTTTGGTGGTTCTGTCATAGTAGACTTTGTCCAAGCCATCCTTGATAAGGGATTAGTTGAGAATATGCAATTTGATTTCCACAGCTTTTTTTCCTTCAAAAATATTTCTAAATTCTTTCTTGTTCCAATCTTTGATCCGGAGCTTGATATGTTTTAGTACTTTGTGAAGAAGGAACATGCTTGTACCCTAAATGTGCAAATATTCAGCCCACCAACTTGCAATGTTGCTGGTAAAATCTGGATGGGTGAGCTAGATATTCTCAAGTCTAAAGGGTCTATTCCTAGGAGTTCCAATGCCCCTGATGTCTAGTTGAATTGGCCAGTGATATGATCCTCCAAAGGGGAGAATCATTGCTTCCATTCCTATATTATTGAGTATAAGGTCCTCTAAGATGATAAATCTATCCAACTTTGAGGCAACAAGAGACACTCGTCCTCTTCTATTGTTCCAAGTAAAGAGACCATTACTTGAATCAATGTCAACCAGCTTCATAGAATCCATAAAAGATTGAAAAGCTAAGGCATCTTTTTTTAGAGTTCTGGTGCCCCCTTTTTCTCCGATAGGGATTTGATCACGTTGAATTCCCCACCCATGATCCATGGTATCTCTGCATATCTCTCTCTGAGATCCATAAGAGAGTCTAGAAATCTAAGTTTGTCGTCCATTCTCTGAGGGCCATAAACATTTGTGACCAGATAGATCTCACTATCCCCCACCGGTTGAATAACCATTGATAAATAATTTTTGGAAGCCTCAGCATCTATTATACCAATCTTTAGGGGATTCCAAAGAGTAAGAATATTGCTTGCTTTGTTTTCTGCCTTAACTTCTAGAAATTCAAATCAATTGAGCCATTTTCTATAAAGTTCTTTTATTTTCTGAATGGAACATTTAATTTCATGGATAAAAATAATATCCGGAGCATCTTGTTTCATCCTGTTACTAAGTAATCTTTGCTTCCGTTTACTACCTAGACCCCTGATGTTCCAAGAAGTAAACTTCATCATTAAGGATTTTTGAAAGTGTAACTAGATAGGTCTTTCATATTACTTGAATATATCATCATCTTTCCACACTTCATTAGTAGCTCATTCTGCGTTGTTCTACCTCTTTTCTTTCCTGGGCATCTAGGTGTTAATCCTGGTGTGTTTTTTTATATATTTCACACCTTTTTACCTTGATTTTCCATATTACCTTGCCTTTCCACCCCTTTAGCACGTGTTTTACATAAGTACAGCTGTTGTACTCTTGAAAACCCTTCTTGAGGTAACAAGTCAAACCCTCCCATGGTTCCCTGTTTCAAGAACCCTTCCAGAATCTCCTGAAGTTCGTGGTCCTCCAGAATCTCCTGAAGTTCGTGGTCCTCCATTTCCATCTCACTCTAGGACATTTCCTGATACATATCCAGTTCTACATTGCTCATCATAGCCTCTTTATGTATATTATTGTTCTTTGTTTGGTCTTTGTCTTCCTCTGTTTCCTTGTCCTCTGGGCTTCCCTCCATTCCATGATCTACTTTTATCATTTCTTCTTCTTCCTCCAGAACTTGGAACCTATTCAGCTTAACTTGAGGCCCTTCTGCTTGATGTTGCTTAGGTCCCCATTTGCCCCATTTTCCTCTGTGGCTCACTTTTTGAAAGCTTTCTGTATCTTTTGTTGTGGAAGCTATGCTCTTATTCTCTATTTTACTAAGAGGGCAATCTCTAGAAAGGTGGCCATGCTCATGGCATCTACGACATCTAAAGGGAATATGTTCATAATCTACTGTTTGCACCCATTCTTCATCAAAAACTTCCAAGATCACCTCATCTGGTAGAGCTCCTGAGAGATCCATTTCCACACAGATTCGTGCAAAGGAGGTATATTTTCCTCTTCTAGTAGCTTCAGAAGCTTTGACAAAACGTCCTAATTTATTACCTATGGCTGTTAACGTTTCTGTTTGCTAGTAATAAAGAGGAAAGGAGTAAAGTCTTACCCAAACCAGAATTAATGTGAAGGTCTCCTATTTTGGGACAAGTTCATCATCCACGGCCTCATATAGAGGCTTGCAGTTGTGTAGAAGTAGGGGCCTTCTTCGAACGCTCTGTCTTTATCCTAAATGTTAGTGAGGACCACAGAAAAGAAACCTTTTGACCCCAGATGTAGGTCAATGCTCCCTTTTGGTTTCCAATGGTATTCAATCCATGTCTGTAAAGATTTTCTAGTGGGCCACACTCCCATGAATTTACAAATGATAGCATAAGTCTGCATGTGGTCCCTTTGTGCCTACAGAGCAGGATCATTTAGAACTACTCTAGGTGTAACCTCAGCATTGGGTTTACAAGGTCCTTTCTGTGTCTTGGTTTTTTCTCCCTTTTCCTTGTCATTTTCTTCCTTTTCTTTTGTGCTTAAATTCTCCTGAACTTCAACTCCCTCCTGCTCTTCTTCCCTGCTCTCGTTCCCTTCGTTAGCAAGACCTCTGACTTCTTCCATTGGCTTTTTGCCTCGGCTGGCAATAGCCTGCTTGTAGGAGGGAGTAGAACTCCCTCCTCCACGCCCTGCCATGGAGTTCAAAACCTGCTGCAGACTTTCAACCCTAGCTGTTCGTCGCACTCATCCCAGACTGTATTCCCGAATTCTTCCTAATTACCGTACACATCCAGTTATTCGATAACTCCTATTTTTTTCTTTTCTAAATGTTAATGTATATTGGATTAAATTTGTCTCTAAGATGAAAACTTCATGATTTGATCTTAGCTCCATCCCTAATAACACCTCTCTCACTCTTTCCATAACCTTATTAGAGTTAAGGAATTTAAACTTCACAATATGATCTATACTCAAAATCAATCCTTGTTTCATTGCCTTTATGCTTCGAGTGAGCTGACCTTCTCATTATCTCTATAATTGATCAATAGAATATCTAGCTTGATCATTGGCTTTCCATTTGTCACTATATGTCTAGGAATTCAAGGCATCACCTAATAGACTAGGTCTTACTCAAAATATTTTGCATTTATATAGATTTTAACCAACTAATTATGCATCTAAAAGAGGAATAACAAATTCCATGAGTCATCCTTCCCATTCGCTATTGTGTCTAGATTGTGAACCATGACTTTGATGATAGAGTAGGCTAGAACTCTAGAGTTTAAAAACCTACAAAGTAAATTATGCAAAAACCCTAGGATGACCCATTACCTTCATTAGAAGGCTCCAAACATATCCCTGAGTCTTTCATTCTTAAAATGGTCACCATCATCTAATAGAATATATCCATACAAGATAACACAATAAATGATATAATAATATATTTACTAACATATTAAAGGATATAACATAATATTTACTAGCCCCAAGGGTTAGCTTAGTGGGTCAAAAACGGTGCCTCGCCATCGAGAGGTCACAGGGTCGAATCTGCCCGAAGCCCTTGGGGTTAGGTCTTGCCAATAGGCTGAAGGGCGATTAGCCCAGATTTTTCCATGGACGTAGCGACCACTCACTGACCAGGGTGTTCGTGAACCACAAAAAAAAAAAAACATAATATTTACTATTAATGCAACATATAGTATATCATTTAATACATTAATAATTTTTTAATTATATCTTTAGTAAAGTCTTATAACTTTAGTTTTAATGATAATTTTAACATTGTCATTTTATTATTAACGGACAACTCTTCTTAGTATTTCATAATTTCTTGGTTTACTTAGTAAATGTAAGTATCTTCCATTCCAATGATACATTTTCCTTATTTATTTATCAAATCCATTATCTTATTCTTTAACTCTCTTAATGATGAAGCTTGATATGGATTTGAAATGTCAAGACTATGGCTACCAATGTGGATAATTTAGAAGCCTTACATTCTAAAACAACTCACCTTGAAAATAAGAAAATACATCATTAAACAATAAATATTTTCAAAACTTGTGAAATTTTGGAAAAACAACATTTGAAAAAAATTGTTGATACATTATGACTAAGAAGATTCTAAATGTCAAAAGAATACCTTGAAAAATTGATGATTTTAGAGTACCACTTGTTAAACAAAGACAAAGGTAAAAACAATCAATAAATATGATATTCCATCTCAAAAATCAAGAATTCTAAAAACTTCTCATCAAATAGGTATCTATGTTATTCTCAACTTTTATATCTAAATAATATATGTTTTTGCTAATGATTTTCCATATATTCTTTTTTACATCAATTTTCATTTTTCATTTTTTTTAGTGAACACTATTGTATTCTTAGTTTCTAGTTTAGCAAGAAATATTTTGACAAGATCCTTGTATTTTCAAAAAAAAAATTATGATAACCTAAAACTTCACTTTAATTTTGTTTGTGTTTATGTAATTTTATTCTTCGTTGCTAATTTAGCAATAAATATTTTGACAAGATTCTTGTATTTAAAAAAAAATAGTTATGATAACATAAAAGTTCACTTTAATTGTAACATCCTAACTATATAATTTTTTGTTTTTAATTCTCTTACCTATCATACAATAATCATTATGTAAATTATTTCTTGCATTCACTTGGTCCATCACTTCATGGGCCTATATGATTGAGCAATATTAACATAGTTTTATTGCATTATTGTTTGGGGTTAGAGAATATGCTGTAGGGTTGGTACATGGTCTCCACACTGGAAGTCTACGTGGTTCACTCCACAACTACTTGTATTTATTCTGCACGCTTTGGTTGACCTCGAGTAGGATTCCCTCCATTAATGCGGGAGAGCACCGAGGTCTCCTCCTGCCTGGTTCGTGCATGTTTGAACTAGCCACCTGTGATGGCATTAATGAAACTACTTACCATACCTTGGAAGAGTCTAGAAACTATGCATCTGGCTACCTATCTGTCGTTCGATCTGATATGATTTACGGTCTTGATTTTTCGAGTTTGGTTGGAGGGGTTTATTGATTTTTTTAGCGGAAAAACTCATTCATTTGTCCATGCTCTATCTCAGTGCTCTGCTCTTTGATGGCGACCCTGTGAAAAGCTTCGTCCAGTTTGCCTTTGAAGCTTTAGGTTCCTATATTTGTCTCTCTTGTTGCTGATATTATTCAGTTATTAATTCTTTTTCCACTACTGCAATGATATGCTGTGATAGTCCTTTGAATTACTTGACCGTTTCTTGGTCATTTTGGAACAGCTATGAAGGGAACGACCTGGTCTTTAGCAGTCTCGAGGAAAAATTTGTTGCCACGACAACCTGAGGTAAACATTGCTCAACTGATAATTCAATGTATTTAAAGTTTATATGTTTTTCCTTTTCTACCTTGGCTGAGGTGGTCTGGTTCTGTTGCAGGCTTGGTCACGGCTTCGATGGTTACCTAGCTGCTACTGAGGTAAGCCATCCCTATCTCCCATGGTTGTCATAATGGATTGAGCTATTACAAAGTTTTGGTTTCTCATAGTTGATTTGTTGTGTAGGTAAGGTCTCTGAAGCTCATTCGAAACCCTCATTTGATCTATTCACTTTCGAGGGTGACCTCCTTGCTAAAATCCGCTCCTTTCCTCACTTTCCAGGTGTGTTGGAATCTACGTTTGTGTGCCTTGGTGCTGTGAACTGGTTTTTGTGACAAAGGGTTTCATGAGTTGTAATAGTTGGTGTTTGAGGCTATGGCCATGATGTGTTGTTAATTATGATTTGTAGTAATCTTTGATGTTTTTAATATTAGCGGCTTATATAAGCCATCCTGGGGTTTATATTGCTAAGGTCTTTTCCTGTGTTGTTCTCTTCAAACACTTCACAAAACTTATTTATGAATTTTCCACAATGTTTCAAATCTAGACTATTTCTAATGAGATGCAGTTATAATTTGACATGTTAATTAATTTTGCGTTTAATGTATTCTAGTTTTCTGTAGAATCAATTAATGAGTTTGGAAATGGTTGATTGTAATTACCTAAAGGGTATTTGTTTTTATGATTTTCTCAGCCACTTTGATGAACTACGCCATTCGTTTTTAAGTGAATTTAGCAGATAGTTTTCAATTGTAATTGTGATAGGCATGATTAGAAATCATGGGATTCGGTTAAAGGAAATGAGGTAGACGGCTCTGGATGAGTTCTTTGTCACCTAAGGCTACAAACTCTACGTATCTATTGAAATGTGATGGAACTATAGATTTAATCTGAATGCGTAGAGAAAGGTTCTCCATGTTGACTTTATTATACAATTTGAAGAAGTATTTCCTCAGTGTATTGAAGAACTGATATTTAGACATATATTGCAATATGAATATTTTTGCAGTCTTGTACAATTCATATATATATATATATATATATATATATATATATATATATATATATATATATCTATATATATATATATATATATATATATATATATATAGATATAGATATAGATAAAACCTACAGAGAACAGCTAGGGTATTTTCTTTACTATTTTCCACTATGTTTTTGGGTTAAATCAACAATTTTCTTTAACACTATCTTGCCTATTAAATCAACGTTCCTGTTAATTGGCAGTTTAGATTTACATATATCAATAAACATTAGTAATGCATATTATCATCCAGTTTTACTATTCTACTAAGGAATTAATAGATGTCATGTACTAATGCTAAATTATTTCTATACTTTCTACTTACAGTAAACAATCTATCTTCTCTAGTGATAATGATTAACATGATAGTATCAATTATATGTCTTTAGTTTTGCACACACTAGTTATTTGGAAGATCTCACCACCCAGCCTCGGAACTGGAAATTACATCCAAATTCCCCCTTTGAGCCCTTCCACTTCTGTCAATTAGGAACATCTTGATGGGCATCAGAACTATGTCCAACCTCAATTCTTTTACCCCACAACTGTTACCACAATTTTCTTTTCCACTCGTTAGGTTTGCCAGCTCTAGGAAGAATTCAACTGTTTCTTTGATCTTTTAACAAACTGGTCCAAAGTCTTTTAATTAATATTAAGAATATTTGTTCTGGATATTTAAGCCCAATAGTTTTAATAGTTTAAATAAACATAAATGAAATTAAACTTGGTAAAACACAATTTATGATGTCTTGCTGTATGTTATAGCTCCCTCCACTCGAGAGGAACACCATCCTTGGTGTTCTTCCTCTATGTAAACAATGCAGGATAAGATTTTCGCATGGCCTCCTCTTCTTCCCAAGTAGCCTCATCCAGGCCAAAGTGATTCCAATGCACTTTAACATGGATGATGGCTCACCTGCGCAAGGTGGTTTCTCTCTGATCGAGGATACAAAGAGGCTCTGCCATAAATTCTCCCTTGGGTTCTACCTGCAATTCATAATTTGCTGTCAGAACATTCCAAAACAACAACTCTTTAACATATTTATTTCTATTTTATCATTACATGAATGATTTCCCAGTTAATAATATGTCGAGGGTCGTAAATATACTTTTTTAATAAGGACACATGGAAGACATTATGTACTCAGATGTGGCCTGGTAATTCTAGTTTATATGCCATGGGCCCAATCTGTTCCAAAATTTGGAAAGGTCCAAAGTATCGTGGTGCCAATTTTGCACAACCTTTCCATTGCAAGGTGCTCTTTTGAGGTTTCACCTTTAGATACACGTGATCGCCCAACTAGAATTACTTATGATTTCTCTTCTTGTCTGCATACACTTTTTTCCTATCCTGGGCCGCCTTTAAGTTTTGGCGAACCTTCTTAACGGTAGCCTCCATTTCTGCTAGCATATCGAGACCCAATGCTAATTTATTATCCAAACTATTCTAGTTCGTGGGTACCCGACACTTCCTTCCGTAAAGTACTTCGAAAGGACTCATACACAAAGATTCATGATGCTCGTTATTGTAGGCGAATTCTACCAAGTGGAGGTAATCTTCTCACTTCTGTGGTTGTTGCATTACAAACATTCGCAACATATCTTCCATGACTTGATTTACTCGCTTTATCTAACCATATGTCTATGGATGGTAAGCAGTGCTGAAATGGATTTGGGTACCTAGTCCTACAAAGAGAGTTTTCCAGAAAGCAGATGTAAATTTTACATCCCTATCAGAGATCACTACTCGGGGTATCCCATGTAGGAAAAATATTTCTCTCATAAATATGTCTGCAATCTCCACCGTTTTGTAGATGGATTTTACAAGAATGAAATGAGCAGTCTTGCTCAACCTGTCTATGACCACCATGATTAAGTCCTGTTTCTTTTTGATATGGGGCAATCCAATGATAAATTCTAGAGTGATGATATCCCATTTCCATTCTGGAATGCATAGTGGTTGCAACAGACCCACATGATGCTGATGTTCTGCTTACACCAATTGGCACTCTAAGCACTTAGATAAATGCTCGGCCACATATTTTCATAAACCGGGCTAGAAATAAATTTTCTTAATGAAAGAATACAATTTCTAGTATCCTAGGTGGGCGGCATAAGGTTTCCTATGAAACTCATCTAATAACATCTGCTTCACGGAAATTTGGTTAGGAATGTAAATCCTATTTCTGAATGTTAACATTATATCAGAATTAATTGGATACTCACATTGTTTCCCTCTTTATCGAGCTTCCAAAGCTTGCTGCCATAAGAACGCATATTCTGGATCATTAAGGGATGCCTCTCAAATAACCTCCGGTAGATTAGATTGTGCTTGACTGAAATGTACTTCATAGATGCAATGTATTTTTCTGCTTAAAGCATCAGCTACTCGGTTTTCTTTTCCTTTGATGTGTTTCAAGTCAAAATCAAATTCACTCAGGAATGCGATCCATTTGGCCTGACGTGGATTTAAATTAGATTTATCAAGGAACTTTGTTAGACTGCTATGGTCAGTTAACAACAGAAATTTCTTCCCCAGAAGATAGTGCTGCCACATCTTTAATGCATGCATGCACTACTGCGGTAAACTCCAAAACATAAGTAGAGTAGCGTTGTTCATAATCCTTCAGTTTTCGTGACTCATAGGCAATGACCTTTCCCTCCTGAGTTAATACTCCACTGACACCTTCTTTTCTTGCATTTGTACATACTACAAAGCACTTTTCCGGATCTGCTACCTTTAGCACCAAAGTGGTTGTAAGAAGTTGTTTTAGTTGCTCAAAACTTTGTTGGCATTTTGCTGTCTAGTGGAAAGCTCGTCCCTTTTTCTAAAGTGAAGTCATTGGAAAGGATATTTTCGAAAAGCCCTTAATAAATTGGCAGTTATAGTCTACCAAGCCTAAGAAGGATCTTATGTCGACCATGTTTTTTCGGTGTGGTCCATTCCATAATAGTTTTGATTTTCTTTGGATCCACTGCTATCCCTTTTGCTGATATAACATGGCCTAGGTACTGGATTTGATCTTTGTAAAAATTGCACTTGCTAAACTTCATGAATAACTGGTTTTCTCGCAAAATCTGCAGTACCATTCTCAAGTGCTTCTCATGTTCCTCCTGGTTTTTAGAGTATATTAGGATATCGTCGATAAAAATCAGTAAAAAAAATTAACTAAAAATGGTTGGAAAATACCGTGCATTAGGCTCATGAATGTGGCTGGTGCATTGGTAAGGCCAAAAGGTAGTACCACGAACTTGTAATGTCCATAACGAGTTCAGAATGCGATTTTACAGATGTCTTCATCCTTTATTCTGATTTGGTGGTATCCAAACCTTGAATCGATTTTCGAGAACATACTAGCTCCCTCCACTTGATCAAATAAGTCATCAATGTGAGGTAGCGGGTACTTGTTCTTGAGGGTCAGCTTATTTAGCTGACAATAGTTAATGCACAATCATAAAGTTTCGTACTTTTTGTATACAAATAGCATAGGGGATCCCTAAGGAGACACACTTGGGTGAATGTAACATTTATCTAATAGCTCCTACAGCTGCATTTTAAGTTCAGTCACTCTGGAATACTCATATAATAAGGGGCCTTTAAAAGAGGGGCTTCTCTGGGCACTAGCTCAATGGTAAAATCGATATCTTGCCTTGGTGGTAATCCAGGAATAGATTCAGGAAATACATCTATGAAATCCTGGATTACAAGGATATTCTCTAAGGAGGTCATTTTACTTTTTTCATTGTTGTACCCTACCTGGACAACATAAATCTGGAAACCTTTCCTTATACATATTCTGAGTTGATTGGCTGTAATGGGGCACAACTTGATATTTTGCTTGATTCCCTAAATTTCCTTCCACTGTCCTAACTCAGTAAGATAACTTATCTTTGCAATCCACCACGGACCAACGACCTTCTAGCCAACCCATCCCTATTAATACATCATATGAGTCCAAAGGAAAAATATTTAGATTAACTTGGATAAGTTGTCTTGAAACTATTATAGGATAGCTTTATGTTTTTGCTGACACCTTTCTTTTTGTTCCAGTAACTAGTTGAACTAGCCACGACTGCTTATATTTACTGCTTTGCAGTTGACATAATTCTACCACTTTAGGACTAATGTAACTTAGGCTAGCACCTGGATCAAATAAAACATAAACAAATTGATTAGCAATCATACCTTTGCATTCGATCATGGTGCAATGATATTCCGCTTAATGATCGCCCAAGGCAGTATTAATTTTGGGCATGCTCTTTATGATATCCCCTACTGTAAAGGCTTCTTGCATGTTAGAAAGTTACTCAGTTCGAGCTTTGTGTAGGCATTTTTTGTAATAATGTGCTTCTCTACATCCCCAACATTGCAGTGGTGGTTTTGGTGGCTGTTCAGTAGCAGTTCTGCTAACTCCTTTAGGTTGTCTATTCTTAGTGAATGTCTAAGTTCTGGGTGGATTTCTTGAAAAATTTTCGAAGGTCCTTTGCTGATTGTTTTTGCCATGTATGGCTTTTTGATGCCTATTCATTGGTAAATTCCTCATTTTCTTTATAGTAGCTCCTCTAGATCCCTCATTTTTCTGCTTCATCTATTGATAACAGATGCAAGCCTTCAGGACTGCATCCTCCATGGTTCTAAGATAATCAAATTATAGGTTTTCCTTCATGAAGTTGGGTAAACTGTTAATAAGCCACTAAATCTTAGCTTTCTCCTCTTGCATATATGGGACGTACCGCAGCAATGAAGTAAAGCATGCTACATATTCATCCATGGTCAGGGTTCCTAGTCTTAACTCATGTAACTCTTTTGCCTTTTTGTCATAAAAACGTTCTGTTAAATATTTATCTTTAAAGTGTTTATGGAATTATTGCCATGTTACTTGTTCCTCATCAATATTTCTTACGGTTTTAATTTCTTCCCAACAGAGGGTCTCATTCCCTCATAATTGGTAAACTGTGAGCCTTGATTTAAGTTTGTCAATATATTCATAAATCTGGAAGTATTTACCCATGTCTATTAGCCAAGCTTCTGCTACTTCTTCTGACTCTCCTTCGAAAAGTGAGGGTTTGATTTTCTTGAACTCACCTTGTAACTCTGTCTTCAGCCTTTTTGGCTTCCTTCGATAAAAAATGTTATATGAACACCCTTCATCTTCTTCTTTATGACCTTCTGTGGATTCTGCATTATCTTCCTCATTATGAGCAGTTGGTGTCTTTTCTCTATTTTCTATACTGGCTTCTGGTCCTCTGTGATTTTTTTTATCTAACAGACTTTTAAGGATCTTTTCTTGTTCCAGTCTTAACTGTTTGTTGTACGTTCTAAGGTTCATCATCTCTGCTCGAAGCTATTGTACTATTTCGAGTAGGGTAGCGTTAGCCTATCTCGATTTTTCTTTCAATTGCAACCATAATTCTGGGTTGGCATCTACATAAGGAACCTCCGGTTGGCTCGATGATCTGGGGCTCCTCAACATTTTATGCTTGGTGCTGATAAAAAATCCCACTTTCACCTTCTGTGTTCATATTCAACCAAAACTCAGTTTATTTATTTCATATATAAGGAAGTATTACAACTTAATCAACTGTTAAAATAACCTAGAAGTCTTAGTATGTGAGCCTGGGCTCTGATACCATTTGTAACATCCTAACTATATATAAAAAAATTAATTCTTTTAACTTTAATACAATTCTTGCATTCACCTAGTCCATCACTTCATGGACCCATATGATTGAGGGTTATTAACATAGTTTGGTTGCATTATGGTTTAGGGTTAGAGAATATGCTGCGGGGTTGGTACATGGTCTCCATGCTGGAAGTCTACGTGGTTTACTCCACAACTTATTGTATTTATTCCATGCGCTTTGGTCGACCTCAGGCAGGCTTCCCTCAATTAATGCAGGAGAGCCCCGTGGTTTCCTCCTGCTTGGCTCGTGCATGCTTGAATTGGCCACTTGTGATGATGTTAATGACACTACTTACCATACCTTCGAACAGTCTTGGAACTGTGCATGTGGCTGCCGTTTTGTTGTTCGATCTAATATGATTTATGGTATTGATTTTTTGAGTTTGGTTGGAGGGTTTATTGATTGTTTTGGCGGAAAAACTGGTTCATTTGTCCATGATCTGTCTTGGTGCTCTGCTTTGTTACGGCGACCCTGTGAATGGCTTCGACCAGTTCACCTCTGAAGCTTTAGGTGCCTATCTTTGTCCCACTTGCTGCTGACATTATTTGGATAAGTATTTTTCCACCGCTGCAATGGTATGTTGTGATAGTCCTTCGAATTACTTAACGGGTTCTTTGTTAAGCCCCTATACTATTAGTGTAACCTTTATTGTTATTAGTACAACCCCCTTATTATATTGATGTACCCATGTAGTGCCCATATTGTTACTATTGTGCCCCATAGAAGCCCACTATTGTTATTATTGTGCCCTTACATTATTATTGTTATGTCGGCTCTGATTATATTATGACCCCTTAGACTCCTATATATAGAAAGGAGGTCTTGTCATTTGTATCATCCAAGAATTGTTCATTTGTGTAATGTAAAGGAGGTTGCCCCCTCGAAGAGGCTGAATTCTAAGGCATTCAACTATCTTTTCTATCTTTTTGTGAGCTAGTTTCATAACATTTGGTATCATAGCTTTGGGATTCTAGGGTTTCGCTGCTCCAACCAGGTCATCATGGCATTTGCGCTATAACTTATTTCTATGACGTCTAAAATGATAGAAAAAAGCCCATTTGAGATGAAATTGCGCTGAACCTCAGGTCCAAATATCAGATCTTTTCGCAGTACATTTGCAAAGATATTATTTGAGGAAGTTGGCCTTTTTGAAAACTCTTGAATTACATTCCAAATAGGTGACCTTGGGAAAATCGTCATAACTTTTGTTTTGAGCATTAGATTGAAATTTCAAAAATGGACTGATTGTAGTTTCTTGTGTATATTTTTTTACATACTAAGGGCAAAAAAGGACACGTGGCACTTCATACAATTTCACTCTTCTTGAAAGGTATATAATCAGGTCATCTTGGGAGATTGTGCATAACTCTTTCTTGGAGAATCTAAATTTGATCAGACTGGTGACATTGGAAAGAGTACATACAGGGCTACTGTAGGTCGCAATTTTAGAATTGGAAGAGCCGAAATTACATAGTTATAGTCATTTCAATATCGAGCTCCTAAAATCAAGAAAAGGCGATAAGAGGAAGTTTGATGGCAAGGATTCGGTAAATTGGATACTTCAGATGGAGCAATATTTTGATCTACATGGTGTACCACTATTACAAAAGGTTTGTATTGCATCTTCATATTTAGAACCGGATCATTTTTTATGGTATAAAGGGCTTTGTTCTCGTAAACAACTTGTTACATGGTCAATTTTCACAGAGGAAATGATAGCACATTATGAGGATACAAAGAGAAACACCTTCTTTAGAGCAACACCACAACAATTGGAAAGAGTAAAAGGGCTTTGTCACATAGTAGAAAGTAAAATTATGGCAACAAGGAAGTCCACCCCTCACAACTATAAATATGGAAGTGTTGTTTCTCCTAGCCTTCCACAACCTACAGGGGTTACACCACAACAATTGGAAGAAAAAAGAGAAAAAGGACTTTGTTACAATTGTGATAGCGAATGCACTAAAGGTCATAAGTGTGCTAAGAAGAAATTATTTTACATAGAGTATGAAGAGGAGGAAGAAAAGGATCAAGAAACATCAAAAGAAGAGGATATACACGAGGACCCAACCCCATAGAAAGAAGAAATGAATCAGACCATATCTTGTAAAGCATTGGCAAGAATTACCACTCCTCAAACTCTCAAGATAGAAGGACATATCAAGAAGAAAAAGGTGCAAGAAGTGAAAGATCACATCGAGAAAGAAGAAATGAATCCAACCATATCTTATAATTCATTGGTCAGAATTACCACTCCTCAAACTATCAAGATAGAAGGACATATCAAGAAGAAAAATGTTCGAGAAGTGAAAGATCACATCGAGCATCAAGAAATGAATCTGACCATATCTTGTAAAGGATTGGAAGAAATTACCACTCAAACTCTAAAGATATAAGGACATATCAAGAAGGAAAAGGTTCAAGTAGTGAAAGATCACATGGAGCATCAACAACAAGTTCTCCAACTTTTAAAGGATAATGCCACTGTGGTGCAAAATCAAATGAAACAACAGGTAGATCAACATCGTAGTGAAAAATGTTTTGATGTAGGTGATTGGGTATTTTTATTGCTACATCTTAAGCAAGCTATTTATGAGAAGGAAATGTTGGCAATACTACATGCACATAAGAAATGGTGACCTTACTGAATGGGAAGACACTTCAAGGTAAAAATGGATCATGATAGTCTTAAATACTTTTTAGAACAACTATTATCTTTAGAAGAACAGAAAAAATGTGTCACAAATATGTTGGGTTATGACTTTGGCATCATCTATAGAAAATGGAAGCAAAATTTTGTTGCAGATGCACCCTCAAGAAAGGATGAGGATGTGGAAGCATTGTTTTGTGCTATTTCTATTATCCAACCAGATTGGATAAACGAAGCAAGAGATGAATGGAAGAAGGAAAAAGAAGTATGGCCACTTATTCAAAAGTTGCAAAAGATCCAAATTCAAACAATATTGCCAGAAATTGAAGAGGAAGGAAAAATCATATTGGAACCTGGAGCAGTCATAGAAACAAGAACCCAACAGCTACGAAATCGATCAATTTCAGAGTATCTCATCAAGTGGAAGAACTTACCCTTTGAAGATTCCATATGGGAGGACAAGAATTTTATACAGAAGCATCAAGAACTACTCAAGCATTGAGGACAACACTTTTTGAAGGAGAGGGGCATGTTAGGCCCCTAAACTACTAGTGTAACCCCTTATTGTTATTAGTACAACCCCCTTATTATATTTATGTACCCATGTAGTGCCCATATTGTTACTATTGTGCCTCGTAGAAGCCCACTATTGTTATTATTGTGCACTTACATTATTATTGTTATGTCGGCTCTGATTATATTATGACCCCTTAGATTCCTATATATAGAAAGGAGGTCTTTTCATTTGTATCATCCAAGAATTGTTCATTTGTGTAATGTAAAGGAGGTTGCCCCCTCGAAGAGGATGAATTCTAAGGCGTTCAACTAACTTTTATATCTTTTTGTGTACTGGTTTCGTAAAATTCTTAGTCATTTTCGAACAGCTATGAAGGGCATGACCTGGTCTTTAGCAGTTTCGAGGAAAAAGTTGTTGCCACGACAACATGAGGTAAACATTGCTCAACTGATAATTCAATGTCTTTAAATTTTATATGTTTTTGCTTTTCTACCTCGGCTGAGGTGGTCTCGTTGTGTTGCAGGCTTGGTCACAGCTTCAATGTGTTGAAAATAACAACAAGAAATGCTAAAAATAGAAGTGCTAAAAATAGCACTGCTATAAATAGAATTTTGGGATACATTCCAATTTTAGTCAGTCCTTGAACTAAAATTCAGAATTAAAATTCAAATTTGATCTTAGAAGTTGTTTGAAAAATAATTAATTAATTCATCTTGAGTTAATTAGTTGTAGAAAATCAAACATGAAGTCTATGTGAAGACATGCAACAATTTCCCCTTTGATTGAGGAAGTTATCCCTTGATTAAGGAGATCAAGATGAGTTGTACTTTGACTTGTAATTAGTTAGCTCAGTTAACTGATTTAAGTCCAGTTAGATTAGTTCCAATAGTTTGTGGAACTGATTGTGAGTTCAGTTAGTTAATGCATGCATGCATGTAACTCTTGCACTTCAGATAACTGAATACTCTCTCATAAATAAATCATGCATGTTAGTTCAATCAGAGGCCCAGTTGAGATCAGATGATGGGACAATGTACTATCAGTTGTAGGAATATTCCATTGATGACATCTCTTGCATGCAGAAGGAATTCATTCCTTGGATATTGCGCAGTTATTTCTGAGCTTGATGATTTGTGTGAGAGGTCAATTCACATAGGTGGCAGCTAGAGGACCCAGGAGAAACTGTGCAAGGAAATAGGAGGCTTGGAGGACTGGAGGAAGGCATATGTTGTGTCTATTCAATCTATGAGCAACATTGAGGGATTATACCGAGAGCTGGATAGCTTATGAGCTAAAGCTTTGTGTAATTAGGACATATTTCCACTTGTATGATAATACGAAGATCCGAGTTTTTCGCTGAGGCTTTCCCTAGAGTATTCTTCTATGTTAATGTGTGATTGTTTTCTCATTCTCTGTTATATGTGTTCTATTTGATCTTGCTCAAAATTGATTAAGCTTCCACAAGTTTGTTTGTAGAAGTAGATCAAGTATTTTGCTTTAGTATATTGCATAATCTATTTATCTGCAGTGAGCAATTATACATGGTATCAAAGCAAAGGTGATAAAAGCGAAGAACAATATACAAAGAAGGGAGAAGTTTGAAGTTCGTGATTATAGAAATTGAATTCTTATCACATCTCAAATTTCACCAATGGCGTTCAACGGTTTAAGACTCGAGTATGCCCTTGATGGCAACTTGAATTATATAGCCCGGAAGGATCACATGGAAGCAGTATTAGAGGACAATGGTCCAAAAGGACATCATTGATCAAGAAGTCCCCAGGCCAGTAGCTACTAATGCCCAAGAATTGGTGGAATTTAAGAAACGTGTGGCTAGAGCGAGGAGAATCCTTTTGGAGGGAGTTCGATACCACATAGTCTCGAGTCTCCATGGGAAGGAGACACCATTTTCAATGTGGAAAACATTGAAGGATATATATCAGAACAAAAACAATCAGAGGAAGCTGGCACTGAAAGACAAGCTTCAGAAAATCAAGTGGGAAAAGGGTGACATGATCTCTACATATCTGAGCAAGCTCACCACTTGCAGGGATGAGCTTGGTAGTGTAGGGATCATGATAGCCGATGATGACATGGTGAGTTTTTCTCTCCTCAGTCTTCCCAAGAGCTAGCATAGCTACCAAGACTTGGTAAATGGAAGAGAGAAACTGCCAGATTAGGGACGACTTTGGTCAGATCTGATATAGGAGGAGATAAGAAGAAGCACCAGAGATGGATCTTCATCAAAGCAAGATGATGAAGAAAATCTAGCCTTAGCGAGTAATGCGAGGAAAGGGAAAGGGAATGCGTCCCATTCCAAATCTAGTTATTCCCATGGTGGGAAGAAGATTGACAAATCAAAAGTGAGATGCTTTCATTGTCATGAGGTGGGCCATTATGCTATGAATTTTCCACAAAAGAAATCTAAGAAGGAATCCTCAAAGGGATCAGATGGTGAGGCACTGGCGTCATAGTTCGAATTGGATTTCTCCCTCATCGCATGCATGGTTTCATCAATGGTGGGATGTGTTTGGTACCTAGATAGTGGAGCTCCATTCCACATGATCGGCGACAAGAATCTTTTCAGTACCTTGGAGGAGAAGGATCTCCAGATGCAGATCGAGATGGGCGATGATGGAAAGTACCGTGTTTCAGGTGAAGATAAGATTGTGTTTCAGAGGGAGAATGGAGCTCCTCTCACCCTGACCGATGTAAAGTATGTACCAGGTCGGAAAAAGTATATTGTATCAGTCGCTATGTTGGAAGACAAAGGTTATGATGTAGTCTGTAGTAAAGGAAAGGTATTTTTGAGGCATATTGGCACTGGACAGACCAAGAGGATTGGGATTCGAGTTAAGAATCTCTACAAACTAGAGGTAGATGACTGTGCTGAATTCAGTTCAAAAGCAGCATTGGTACAGAGCCAAGATGTTGGCGAGCTATGGCATAGAAGATTGGGCCACTTGCACCATCGGGCCTTGAAGATTGTGCAACAGATTTCTGCCGGACTTCCTAAGGGAAAACTAGAGCATATGGATACATGCAAAGGTTGTACCTTGGGTAAGTATGCGAAATATTCCTTTCAGGATCGAGATAGTAGAGCTCGAGAAATCCTAGAGCGAGTTCTTATAGATGTGTGTGGACCATTCTCTATAGCCTCCACCGCTAAACAACGGTACTGTGTTACTTTTAATGATGATTTTTCTCGTAGATGTTGGATCTACTTTATGTAGAAGAAGGATCAGACCTTCTCAAGGTTTTGTGAGTTTAAAGCCTTGGCAGAGAAAGAATCTGGAAAGAAAATTAGGGCCTTGCATAGCGACAATTGTGGAGAGTATGTCTCCCAACAGTTTAAGGACTTCTATGAAGTGGAAGGAATGGAACGGGAGTTTACGGATCAATTGTGGGAGAAACTCGAGCGATGTTGCATGACCAAAGGCTACCACTTCATTTGTGGGTCGAGGCATGCAATGCAACAATATACTTGTAGAACAGAAGCCCTCATTGTATACTGGGAATGAAGACACTATTGGAAGCTTTTTCTGGGAAGAGACCAGATATGAGTCACTTCAGGATCTTTAGATCATCGGTTTATTTCCATGTGACCAAAGATGCCCGGAAGAAGCTAGATCCAACAACTAAATTGGGGATACTTGTGGGGTACACTGATACACCCCACACTTATCAGGTGTTCTTGCCTACCAGTCAGAGGACAGTGGTATGCAGTGATCTGAAATTTAATGATCAAAAAGCCATGCGAGTATCACTTGAGAGGGAGCTCAAGTTGCATGCAGAGGAGGAACTTTTAGTTCCTAAGGAGAAGGAGCGTCAGACTGATGCGGAGCAGCCACATGGAGAGGATCTGGGAGTGGAGACATACACTCATGATGAGTCTTCCAAAGATGGGAAAAAACGCTCAATGGAAGCTGATAGGTTGATGCTGGATGCGAGAGAGAATGTGGGACAACCATCTTCTCAGCGCAGACAGAGGAGGTCACTTGAGTGGTACACTGGTTACATGGCCCTGGTTGGGGAGTGTGTAGAGTCCGAACCTTCTTCATTCAAGGAAGTAGTGCAGTAGCCAGTCTGGGTTGATGCTATGGTGGAGGAGTACGACTCCATCATTTGGAACTGTGTTTGGGATGTTTTCCCAAGACCCGAGGAAAAGTCAGCGGTGAATTCCCGATGGCTTTACAAGGTAAAGCAGGCAGCTGATGGCAGTGTTGAGAAACATAAGGCAAGGTTTATTGCCCGTGGTTTCTCACAGGTCGAGGGGATCAACTATGATGAGACTTTTGCTCTTGTATCAAGGTACTCATCTATCATATCGATGTTGGCACTATCAGCTCAGATGGGTTGGAAGATCCATCATATCGATGTGAAGACTACATTCCTCAATGGGAAGATTGAGGAAGAGGTGTACATTGAGCAGCCAAAAGGTTTTGAGACCTTCGATCGTGAGTAGCATGTGTGCCAACTCAAGAGGGATTTTTACGGACTGAAGCAAGCACCTTGTGCTTGGTACACCAGGATCGATAGCTATTTCACCGGGTTAGGATTGACCAAGAGTGAAGCAGATGCGAACCTTTACGACATCATGGTAGAAGGTAAGCCATTGAACATTGTTCTTTATGTTGATGATCTGATTTTGACAGGTGATGATCAATTGATCAAGTATTGTAAGGAGGACCTTGCAAGAGAGTTCGAGATAAAAGACATGGGTCTTATGCACTACTTTCTAGGCATGGAAGTGAGGCAGAAGGATGGGGAAGTGTTTGTGTCTCAAGGAAAGTATGCCAATGCGATACTCAAGTAGTTCCACATGGAGAAGTGCAAGCCCATGCTGACTCCTCTAGCTGGTAATTGGAGGAAGGAGGATGCTACTTCAGCTGAGGTAGTATTTGCTACTATTTATCGACATCTTGTGGGTTCATTGATGTATCTAGTGAACAAACAACCAGATTTGTGCTTTGCGATGAACTAGTTGAGTTAAGCTATGGTTCAGCCTACCAAGCTGTTTTGGAAGGTAGCGAAGCATGTGTTGAGATACCTCAGAGGCACATATCAGTATGGATTTTGGTATAGACAGACAGAGGGAGTGAAGCTTCAGGGCTTCATAGATGCAAATTGGGCAGGGAGTCCATCAGACCAGAAGAGCACTTCAGGAGGAATCTTCAACCTTAGTTCAATTGCAGTTTCTTGGTATAGTAGGAAATAGAGGTCAGTTTCACTTAGCTCAGCAGATGCTGAATACATGGCTGCTAGTCAGGCAGCATGTGAGGCCATTTGGATGCAGAAGATTCTAGTTGGATTGTTTGGTCAGAGGATGGATCCAGCTGTGATCTATTGTGATAATTAGAGTTGTATCAAACTCTCTGAGAATCCAGTGTTTCATGACAGGTCCAAGCACATCGATATCGATATTATCATCTTCAAGACTGTGTGGTGAAGAGGATCATGTTGTTGCTGTATGTTTCAACCGAGGAACATGATGAATATATTTTGACTAAGGCATTATCAAAATGCAAGTTCGAGTTCCACAGAGATAGGATTGGGGTGACCGATAATCCCTTTCTTATTGAGAGGGAGTTTTGAAAGTAACAACAAAAAATGCTAAAAATAGAAGTGCTAAAAATAGCACTGCTATAAATAGCATTTCGGGATACATTGCAATTTTAGTTAGTCCCTGAACTAAAATTGAGAATTAAAATTTGAATTTGATCTTAGCAGTTGTTTGAAAAATAAATAATAAATTCATCTTGAGTTACTTTGTTGTAGAAAATCAAACATGAAGTCTATGTGAAAACATGCAACAATTTCCCCTTTGATTGAGGAAGTTATCCCTTGATTAAGGAGATCAAGATGAGTTGTAATTAGTGAGCTCAGTTAATTGAGTTAAGTCCAATTAGATTAGTTCCAACAGTTTGTGGAACTGATTATGAGTTCAATTAGTTAATGCATGCATGCATGTAACTGCTGCACTTCAGATAACCGAATATTCTCTCATAAATAACTCGTGCATGTCAATTCAGTTAGAGACCCAGTTGAGATCAGATGATGGGACAATGTACTATAAGTTGCAAGAATATTCCATTGAGGATATCTCTTGCATGCAGAAGGAATTCATTCCTTGGAGTGTTACACAGTAATTTGTCACCATTGGTCACCGTCCCTGTTACCCCTTTCTTGTATTTTGGGGGACTCATTCCGGGACCTGTGAGCAGTGACATAACCTAAAAACACTTGCATTATGTTCCCCTAAGTATGTACTTCATGTTCCCTGAAGACACCTCCTGCAAAATATCCCTGAAAAGTGCCCTTTTTCCATTAGCGCGGGTCCACAATGTACTACCTGCGCCAATCAATGAGATCCTCAAAAGAGGGTGCAACCATTAGCGCTCTGTCTTAGAACAACACTCGCGCCAACCAAGTTTGGGAAAGATTTTTGGACAAACGCGCGCCTAGATGTTTTTTCCCTTCAAGTCATGAAGTCTTTTGAGGATAAAGCTCATCTTCTAGATGTCGAGAGTCATCATCTATCCTTGACATCTATCCACAGTGGCTTTTTGGAGATAATGCCAATCCATAATGGGTGTCCTGATGAATTGTATCTTCCTCCCCTCTTCCATCTATAAAAGTCTATCCTCATGCATTTGACAAGCTAGTTTTGGAGTAATGCTAGTTGTGATAATGCTTGTCTTGAGTGATAGTAAGAGTCTTGAAGCATAGGGAGGTTATGCTGCCGGAAGTTTGAGAGAGAGAAGGTCTATTGCAAGACATGTATAGCTGCTCGCCCAGCCAGAGGAGAGGTTCAACGTCAGAACTTTGGTTGTATATTTCTCTGTTGATTATTCATTAATAAACGACTACTATTATGGTTCCGATCTTATTGTTCATCATGATAATGTTTGATCTATTTCCTTTCTGACTGAAATATAGTTGTATTTAGTGGATTTTATGCTTGTATTCGCTTTGTTCTTTGCATGTGCAGGTATCCGTTTGCGAGGATCACAAGGATTGTGACCTGCCGGAGCAAGGGAACGGGAGTATCAACTCTTCTTCGACATTAGCGTTGGACTCCAGGTTGGTTCTCATAATCCACTTTCGATTTGCAACTAGGAACTTGCATGGTAGCGTGAATTGATTGTTGCTAGATCCATTTTGGTCTAGTGGGATCACCTCTGTCCGCAGAGGGGATTTACCTCTCCAACAATTTGGCGACTCCACTGGGGAAGAGCTATTTGTTGTTTGATTCATAAACCTTAGACGGAGTCTGAAGCACGGCCAGGCAGCCTTTGAAACGCTATTGCTTTGCATTAGCGGAGTAGATCAACGCCACTTCAGTCAATCTCCGGTTTGGTTTATGAACCGAATAGCTTGGAGTTTGTCTTGCATGTTAGTTTTCTCTTGCCTGCTTGCGTAAATGAGCTTTCTGGGTTAGTTTTAAAGTTGTTTCTTGCTGTTGGATCTGTCTGAGTACTGTTGACCAGACCCTGGGCTGCTTTATTTATTTTTTGGGCCAGCAAACTGTGTTGGCGCATTTTTCTGCCTGACAGTCGCGCCAGTTGGCGCATGTTGCACAACAGCAACTCGCGCCAATTCCTTAATAGCGCAAGTTACACGCTGACAGTCGCGCCAGTCCTGTGAATTTTGCCAGTGTGTTTGTTGGAAGCTCTTTAAACTCAGATTTTTGTCTTTTTACATCCTTTGCAGCTTCTGGAAGTGTGTTGGAACTCTGTTTGACTAGTTTTTTACCTTTATCCTTCGGTTGTTTGCCTATTTCTATCGATTTTATATCCCAGCCCTAGAGCATCTAGTGGCTTTGTATATCGAGCCTTCTGTGGGAGTTTTGGTTCTGTGATTGTCCAGTTAACTTTTTGGTTGTTTTCCACACTGGTCTAGTGGTTGTTAAAGCTTATTATTCTGTGCTTCGGGCAATTCACCTCTAGCTCGTTTGGATTTTGCTTGACTTCATTTGAGCTTAGATCACATGGTTCATTGAAGGTCTTTGCGATTTTCCTTGTTTTGACAGTTTATCTTAGTGTTTCAGACTTGGTTCTATTTGCATTGAGTGAATTTTGTTTGTTTATGCTTGTTAATATCTCTCGAGATTTGTTTAAATGCATTATGCCATTTTAAAAGAAAAAACAAATGATCTTTTTGCATTATATTAGTTAGCATTTATTGTTATTGGCAATTAGTCGCTTTTAAAAAGAAAAAGAAAAAGTTTCATTTCTTGTTATTAGCTGCATTAGGATCTTTGTTGATTGTTTGGTGTTCATTTTGTTTGTCTGAAAATCTCAACTCTCCTGTAGTTAGCATTCATTGAACGAAATGATATAATTTTGGCATATAGTTTGCATTTAGGAAGTTTTGAGAGATCACATACGGTAGGACCTAAAAACTGAAACTTAATTGAAGATCAACTGTAAAATAAACCGAATGAATCTAACAACACATTGGAACCTAACGCAAATATTCTAGAGGTCTAGGCTAGAGATGTGTTCCGGCGTCGTTAAACCTAGTCACTGTTGTTTCACATTACGGTTGGGTGATTCCTCCTCTTGTGACTCGATAGTGGTCTAGTACGGACTGAGCTCCCACGTACCGTCGCGTATATAAGGGAGACTCCACTAGGTTATCATCCTTTATCCACAGGAAGCCGTGTCTGCCGCCTTACAAGCCGTAATGCACTGAACATAGCATTCGGGAAGATTGACTGCTGTACGGGAAGTCCTTGGTTTTCATCTGATTGCCAAGGTGTATAAGCAGTTTTACGGATTGTTTGGTAAACCCTTTGCCTAGAGTCTCCAGAGTAGTCACTTTTGATCCTTTTCGGACTCCTTAAAAGAAAAGGTGCCAGTGAGCATCTTGTCACTTCGTGCTCATTAAACATTCGAAGGAGACTAGAGTCATCTTTTTGTCCTTTTCTCGACTCTTAAAACATGAAAAGGTCAAGTTGTGTCTTTGCGTCTTAAAATTTATTCGGCCACGATACACATTTACCCGGTTAGATTTTGTTTGCGTTAGTTTGAGTAGGGTGTTGTCTCGTTAGATTCCCTAGGATTTTGTGAAGTTTCATCCTGACTGAATTACCAATTTCGTCTTCCGAGATACCGGTTGTGAGTGCAACTCTTCCTGTTGTTCCGAGCATACAACCGATTAGTTCTCGTGCTCCAGGCGACGAGACTTACGAGTTTCATTGGAACCCTGTTTGGGAACCTTCTGAGGACAGTGTCCCCTTTTGGGACTACACTTCTCCTCGTGTTTCAGTCCCCCCTATTTCCTCCGACATGGAGGATGTATCCCCTACTACGACTGACGAGTCCGTTGCGATGAGCGGTGAAATTCCCACCGCAACGAAACCTACACGTATCAGTAGCACTCCTACTACTGCAAACCTACCACCAGGCTATAAAGCATTCAGGGATACTATGCCCTCTGGAACCCCTTTCACGGGTTCTATTTGGTCGCAACTTGCTTTTCCCACCACGGAGCCTTTTACTCCACAAAGTCGCAGTGCGTCTGTTACCTCAATCACAACCACTCCAACGGTATGTGCAGCCTCTTCGACTCCTATTTTTAGTCGTCCTTCGGCTTCTTTATTCGGAGTCTTTGATCCTACGTCAAATATCCCAACATAGGGGCCATATGACGTCTCAACCGATTGTTGAGGTATCAGTTCCGTTGTCAATTGATTGGGGTTCCACCTCTTTTCATGGTGGCCAAGTATCGTCTGCGCAATCTCCAAGGCAACCTCCTCAAGACCAACAAGGGCAATCCTTCCATGGAAACCATTTTGCCTCTGCTGGTCCATTTTTCTCCTCTTATGTTGAACCTTCTGGTAACTCAGGTCAATCTTCTGTTCAACAAGCCCAACCTGGTATCCAGCAAGGTTATCCTACTAGACAAATTGGTCAATCATATGTTAACCCAAACCAACCCAATGTCCAGTATGGTCCAATATCTGGACAAGCTGTTCAACCACATGGTCAGCCCACCGTCCAGTATAGTCAACCTTCTGGGCAAGTCGGTCAGCCTCAAATCCAATCAGGCCAACCAACTGCCCAGCCCACTCAGCCATCTGGTCCGTTAGGACAACCTTCAGTTGTGCAACAACAACTCCATTCCCAGTAGGTAAAACCTTCTGGGCAGGGAGGCCAACCTCAACATCAACAAGGTTATCCTTCCGGCCAGATAGCCCAACCTACAGGGCATCCTTCTGGCCCTGCTCAACCTGGTTTTTTGCCCCAGGCTGGACCCCAGACCCCATCCGGTTTTCAAATGCAAGCTGGAGTTCAATCTCAACAAACCTATCAAACTCAGCCTGTTTCTCAAACTCAGTTTGGAGTCCAGCCACCGTATGGTCACCAGCAACCTCAAGGGCAACCTTTGTTTGCCCCATATCAAAATTACCAACAACTACAGACGAATCCTTATCAGAATTATCCGCAACCATATGGTGCTCCTGCAGGACCGTTTGGTAATCCATGGAACGCTGGGGGGCAGAACCCAAATCCCTACGGACAAAACCCTATGGGGCCAAATCCGTCTGGACCAAGCCCTTGGGGGCAACCGCCAGTTGGTTGGAACCTTGGTGCTCCATCCCACCAGCAGCCCCAGATGTCCTTTAATCCTCAATTACCTTTCTTAGCGACTTTAGAATTACCGGATGTGTCTAAATTGACCAATGATCCTATTCTCCATAATCCATATTGGCCTCCGGTTCCAACAAAAATTCCCGGTGACTGTCCAAAATTCAATGGTAAAGCTAATGAAGATCCACAAGCCCATGTCATGACTTATCACCTTTGGTGCTCATCCAATTCATGGCTTGATGATTCAATTCGGCTTCGCCTTTTTCAAAGGACTCTCACTGGCTCTGCAGCTAAGTGGTATATTGAGCTCAATCGCGGATCCTTTCAGGATTTTAACTCGTTGGCTATGGCATTTCTCACGCATTTTCAGTTACCCATTCGTTATGAAACGGGTACACACCTCCTCACATCCTTAAGACAGACAACGGCTACGCATATCTCCGATCATATCCATGAATGGAGACGGCGTAGACGTATGATCAAATTTTGGATTCCCGACCAGCTTCTTACCGATTGGTTTACGACTTCATTCGTTCCTCCAATAGCTCGGGACATTGCCATGGGGGCGTGTGTCACTGAAGAGCAAGCTATCGCGCGCGCTCAGTACCTTGACTTGGTTTATTCTCAGTCAGGTACATTGTATGATTATCTGCCTGATGCCCCGAGGCCAGGAACATCCAAAGCCCCGCCAACACCAACTGTTGACGGTATTATTGGTTCTGTTAGTTCATCCTCGAAGAAAAATTCCGCGAACCCTGGGAAGAAAAAACCAACTGCTTCGAGTGAACAAACTTCCCAGGTAGCACCCATTTCGAATGTTACTTCTGATGTCAATGCCGTCCAATCCACCACGGCAGACAAAGCCTCGAAAGGAAAGAAGAAAGGGAAAGCTAAGAATAAACCAGATCAACCTAAACAGGACTCCCCTAAACCTCCGCCTGAGGACGGTGCCAAGCACAAACCCAAGTATCCTTGTCTTATCTATGATGAAGATCACTATACCAAGGACTGCCCGAGGCGGTCCAAAGTTAGTCGTTTGTTGAAAGGCGCTGCCGGGACTCCTGCGGTGCTTAAAGAACCCTTTCCCTCACAACAAACTCAAAAAACTTAAATGGTGGCTGACCCTTCTCAACCTGCCTCTTCCTTCGGTTCTCAAGTGTTTATGGCTGGAACGATACCTGTTAATATCAGTACTCGAACAAAAGATTATCCGCCATCTGCCGGGAAAGAGCCTGAAATTCCCTCCAGTGCTCCACCGTTCAGTTCAGGTTCGCTCCATATTGAGAGACCTACTATTGAGACGCCTCTTCGACCCCCTCCAAAAGGAGTACTCCGGAAATCTTCTTACAACCCAAATGCTCGTGTTGCACAGCACTACAATATCGTTGAGGACTTAGCGCAGACTCCGTCGGCTATGTCCGCTTTAGAAGTTCTCCAGAGCTGCCCTTCTCAGAGGAAGTCCTTGCTATCCGCTATTGGTGGCATAGACCCGGTCGACTCGGATTTAATTACTTTTGACTTAGAATGCCATACGCAGAGACTGCCTCCCCAAATCGCGTTCCTCATACAGGTTATTATTGATTCCAAAACGATTCATCGTACGGTCATTGATGAAGGTGCTTCAACTTGCATCATGTCTGTCGCCTATTGGAAAGCTATTGGATCACCAATGCTAAGCCAGTCTCCCACAACCTTGGAAGCTTTTGATGGAAGAGCATCCCGTCCTTATGGCATACTCCAATGTTTGCCAATCTCTTTGGAAGGGAAGACGGTCGAAATGGAGGTTGAAGTTGTTGATGCTACTCTTACCTACAACCTCCTTCTCGGACATAGCTGGATCTACGCGATGAAAGCGGTAGCTTCATCTTTGTTTCGTATCATCCGTTTCCCTCATCAAGGGAAGATTGTTACCATAGACCAGCTATCATTCTTCGGTTCCTCTTCTGAAGGCAACATCCCTTTTGTGGACCATACCTCGAAATCATCTGAGAGTCTGGGAGCTGGACTTTTCAAAGATCCTGCCCTTATGGGTGTTTTTCTGCTCCCACCTCCTAACGTCGCTTCTGTTAATATGATTACTACTTGTTCTGATCCGTGGATCATTCCTCCCACCGACCAAGTAGATTCTTGGGGCGACCAGATGCCGTTGAGTCCTGCCGAACTCAACTATGTTGAAATCGTTGCTGCATCGGCTCCCTCTTCTGAACTTGCTCCTTCGAGCAAGGTTCTCCACTCATTCGCTCCATCCTCAGGGCTTGTAGATGAGACTTCTTCGGATCCTTTAAAAGAAACATTCTCTTCCGACGAAGCCATTATTGAGACTATGTCTCTCGAGGAACTTCCTTGACATGATTCTCACCATCGTTCCTCGTTTCTCCCTGCCCCTCAGGATATTCTCACTTTCCTTGAGCGGTTTGCTCCTTGTCTCCCATTACAAACACCTATTCAGATCTATCAGGTGTCTTCTGAAGGGAATATGGCAAACATTACGCAAACCCAACCCATCGACATCTTTGTGAAACCAGGGATTGTCGAGTATCTTCACATTGGCGTCACTTGTACTCCGGAGGAGATTCAACTTTATTCCAATCTTTTTCGCGAATTTCGTGATGTCTTCGCATGGTCCTATGAAGAAATGCCCGGCATTGATCCTAGCATAGTGGTGCATGAGATAATCACGTACCCAGGTGCTAAGCCTGTTCGTCAACGTTTACGCCCTGTACACCCCTGAAAGGCTGCAGCTATTAAGGCCGAAGTAAAGAAGCTTCTTAAAGCCGGTTTTATTTATCCTATCCCGCTCACAGATTGGGTTTCCAATATCGTACCTGTGACTAAAAAACAAGGTACAATCCGTGTTTTTGTCGATTATCGTGATATAAATCGAGCCTGCCCTGAAGACAATTTTCCCACACCATTCATTGATCAAATTATTGACGAGTGTGCCGGAAGTGAAATGTATTCTTTTATGGACGGTTTTTCTGGCTATAACCAGATCAATATTTCTCTCGCTGATCAACACAAAACTGCCTTTATCTGTCCATGGAGCACTTTTGCCTATAAGAAGCTCCCTTTTGGTCTTAAAAATGCCGGTGCTACCTTCCAACGTGCAATGTCCTATGCGTTTCATGACATTCGACACATTGTACAGCCTTACCTGGATGATCTCCCTGCTCATTCAGCCAAACGTCAGGACCACCCTAAACACCTTCGCGAAATCTTTCTTCGCTGTCGTTACTACCGAATCAGGCTTAATCCTCACAAATGTGTCTTCTGCGTTGAATCTGGCCGACTTCTCGGGTTTGTCGTTTCCTGAGAGGGCATCCGTTTGGATCCCCTTAAAGTCGAGGCTATAGTGAATCTTCCTCCCCCTGCTTCTTTACAGCAATTGCAGAGCTTACAGGGTAAAGCAAATTTTCTGCGTCGTTTCGTTCCAAACTATGCCGAGGTGGCCAAAGATTTTACACGATTACTAAAGCGCGATGTCCCTTTTCATTGGGATGCCATTGCTCAGGAATCTTTTGAGCGTCTCAAGGGTCTCCTTGTTTCTGCTCCATTGCTCCGTCCTCCGAATTATTATCGTGACTACACTCTATATTTGGCCGCTGTCGACACCACTATCGGCATGGTTCTTGTTCAAACTGACGATGATGGCACTGAGCATGTTATCTATTATCTCAGCCACAACCTTTTAGACACAGAAACTCGATATGCTTATGTCGAAAAGTTGGCCTTGGCCGTCGTTTGTGCTGTCCAACGTTTCCGTCATTATATTCTGCTGCGTACTACTACTGTGATTTCTGATTGCAACCCCATGACGTATATATTGTCACGCCAGTTGCTGGGGGGCAAGTACTCAAAGTGGATTGTTATCCTCCAAGAATTTGACTTGGAATTTACCATTGCCAAGTCCAAGAAATCCCTTGTATTTGCTGAGTTAATTTGCTCTTTGCCATCTTCTTCCCCGACCTCTCACGTAGAGGATCAAATTCCGGATGAGACCTTATTTCTCATTAGCTCCCTCGATCCCTGGTACGGCGATATCATTATATATCTGCAAACGTCCTCCTTTCGCCCTGGCATGTCCAAAGACGCTCGGCGAAGGATTCGTCATCAATCACAACCATACCGTATCATTGGAGATACACTATATCGTCTCGGTGCCGACTCTGTTCTCCGCCGATGTTTAACTCTCGAGGAAGCTGAGCGTGTCTTGAATGACTGTCACTCAGGTGCCTGTGGAGGTCATATGTCCGGATATGCCACTGCCCAAAAAATCCTCCGCGCTGGCTACTTTTGGCCCTCTATCTTCAAGGATTGCATTCTTGCCGTCCGCTCTTGCCATGAGTGCCAGATATACCAGCGGAAGATGCGAGCGCCCCCTGCTCCATTGCACCCTGTTGTCACCGTCGGCCCTTTTGCAAAATGGGGCATTGATTATATGACCTGTAACCCTCGCTCGGCTAGGGGGCATGGGTTTATTATCGTTGTCGTCGATTATTTTACTAAATGGGCCGAGGCGATGCCTACATTAACTGAAGACAGTCACACAGCGGCGCAATTTTTATTTAATCATGTTATTTCGCGATTCGGCGTCCCTCAAGCCATCGTTACTGATCACGGGAAACATTTCCGTAATCATATGATGTCGGAATTAACAACCCATCTAGGCTTGCAGCACGATAGTTCAAC
This sequence comes from Pinus tabuliformis, assembly GCA_031772625.1. Taxonomy (NCBI): domain Eukaryota; kingdom Viridiplantae; phylum Streptophyta; class Pinopsida; order Pinales; family Pinaceae; genus Pinus; species Pinus tabuliformis. The sequence continues at coordinate 1,915,895,544 of CM062818.1, forward strand.
TCCATACTACCCTCAGTCCAATGGCCAAGTTGAAGCTATCAATAAGGTTTTGGTCACAATGCTTCAACGTACCGTTGGCATGCATAAGTCTAACTAGCATTTGATGTTGTTCCCTGCCTTGTGGGCCTACCGAACCTCTGTGAAGGATGCCACTGGTTTCACTCCATTCCAACTAGTTTATGGACTAGAGGCTACCCTTCCAATTGAATGTGAAATCCCTTCATTAAAATTGGCTGTCGAGCTACTTCCCAACACCACTCCGTTAGAAGAACGCCTTCTTTACTTGGAACGGCTAGATGAGACTCGTCGCCTGGCCTCTTTGGCCATCGAAACACAAAAGAAGCGAGTCAAGACTCACTTCGATCAGACCGTACGTCCACGTTCTTTTGTTGAGGGAGATTTAGTCCTACTCTACGATCAAGCAAAAGATAAGCTAGGAGCAGGAAAGCTCGAGTCTATGTGGCTAGGCCCTTACATTGTCAAGAAAGTTTTGCAGAAAGGGGCCTACGAGCTAATTGATTATGAAGGGAACCCTCTTGGGAAGCCCCGAAACGGGCTGTATTTGAAAAAGTACTATGCGTGATGCTGGTACATTTTATTTTGTACATGTACTCTAGCAAGTGTGTTGTGTGTGTGTGTGTCAGTTTTAAAGGCGTAGCTGCCACTTATTGTGTCTTTCGCTTCTTGTGCAGATGTCTGATGCACCTTATGTTGGTTTCGCTGATGGTGCCTGCCGCAGTACTCGCAACTTGTCCTCTGCGGCGTGGGCGATCTATGATCCTCATGGCGAGCTGATAGATTTTCAGGGTGTGTGTTTGGGTCGTACCACTAACAATGTCGCTGAATACTGTGCTATAATCGAGCTACTTGCTGAAGCAATTAATCTCAGCATTCGTGCATTGGTAGTGAACCTGGACTCTCAACTTGTCATCGACCAGCTCAACGGGCAATATTCCGTCAGAGACCATCGCATTCTAAGGTTGTATTTACGTGTGAGATTGTTAGAAAGGAACTTTGATTTTATCACATATCAGCATATTCCACGACAATTAAACACATTATCTGATGCATTGGCTAATCATGTATTAGATAGACATTTGCGTAATTTGTAATCAAAACATTATACAAGCAAGCACATGAAAACACAATAATAAACCATAGGAATATGTATATATATACGTGTGTGTCATAATGTTTGCACCACGCGCATTACATAATCCAAAAAATAATACATGTCCGAATCTCATATGGCCGCAGACAACATGTCTCTCAAAAATATGCAAAAATGAAACCTAGGCGTCTAATCACAGTGATGCTCATGATAGCATGTCACCGCTCGCACCAAACGTCTCAGCAGACGATGGACGCGAGTTGGTACTCCCACTGTGTGCCTCTGGTACTCGAAAGGCACGTCCGCTAGCCTAGCATAGTCTGGAATCCCTTGGGTAAGACCCTCGAGATTCTGCACCAGCAGCTCCTCTCCTCTGGCACCCCTTGCCTGCTGAGGGTCGGCTGCAAGTTGTGCCCTCCGTGCTATGTGAGACAGATCAGCTGGTCGCTCTGCACCAACATCTGCATACATATATATAGCTATTGTCAGAGACAGACATGTATTACAAAAAAAAAACTTAAATACACAAAAAACATCAAAAACACAAAAAGTTCTTACCAAGCTCCTCATCCCAGTCTTCTCCCGCAGGCAATGGGAGATCTGGGTCTCCAGTAAAATCAGTGCCCGCATAGGGCCAGTCCTCTATGACGATCATCTGGTGATGGAGCCAAATGAAGAACTCGGGCCTCCAGGCCATCTGCTGGCCCCCTCCTCCTCTGGGCATGAGTGCTGCCCATCGAGTCAACCTTGGCTCCCGTGGCACTGGATCTGCCACTATACCTCCTTGAATCCGGAATATCGACAGTCGCTCCAGAAAGAAAGACACCACAATGGATCCATACCCGAACTGTTTGTTGCCACGCTTACACTTTGTAAGCTGCCTCTTGATGTTTGTAGTCACAGCTGTGGCCCAGTCAAACAGTGTAGGTTGGAGACACTCGGTTGCTAGCAGTAAATGATTCTTGCTGGCCTCGTGGGGCGCCTGTACCCCAGCCGTCCGTGTGATAGTGAATAATATCACCCATAATACCAGGTCTGGGACTGTAATAATATCTACCTTGGCACTGTTTGATCCAAACTATGCCCCAGGACAAACTCGTTCCATCACCTCCCCCATCTTTTCCCCGGAAGGCCTACTACCAGTCAAGATGGGCCGTGCACCTCTCCGCGATAGTCCAGTGATAAAGTAGACATCGGAAACATCTAGCTCCAATGTCTGATCTTTCAGGCGGAATACCTGATCCTCTGTGTCCCAAGCATCCACGATAAATCGTAGTAACTCAGGTTGTGCACGCAAATAGGAGGTGAGGAAGAATTTCTTCAAGCCACAGTCCCTCAAAGCATCCATGCAGGCATCATCCTCCAATGCCATGGCATCTATGGCATCATGCTCTCTTTCTCTCCATTCTACAGCCATTCTGATGAATCCCTGCAACCACAAAGTCGAAAATATCATCATTAGATCACTGATGAAACCAAAATTCAAAGAAAATTGCAAAATCAACGGTCAAATCTATGGGAAAATTAGGTCACGCGGTTGGCGCGACTGTTTTCAAAATAGTCACGCCAATGTCGCGCCCCCTTTGGGTAAAAAATCCCATTGGCGCGATCCCGAGCGGGAAACTCGTGCCAATGGCGCAGCCCTAAAATTTTGCAATTCCTCTTGCAGGGGACCCATCTGTGAATGAAAAACTGAAAAAATGGAATGAAAATGAAGCTAAGGATAGCGCCTCTTACCTGCTTCAGACGGCGGCTCGATTGCTTTCCTAGATTGATCACGATCAGCAGTTGAAGTTTGCACCCAAAACCCTCCAATGGTAAACTCACAAGGTGAAAAGTAAAAAGTAAATTTGTTTTTTTACCATTTCACTATTTATAACATTTTTTGACCTAAAAATACATTAAAAATAATATTTTTTTGGGTATTTTTGGAATATATTTATGTCGAAGTGGGTTTTACGCTATTTTTTGTATGATGACAGGGGTTGGTGCAACTCAAGCAATGAAACGAGCTCCTTTTCCTACTTTTTCAAGCTCGGTAAAACATGTGAAAAGGTTACTTTAAGGTCTGCTTTCAGCTCTTTTCTGACCGTTTAAAGAAGAAAAGATTGCCGAGTTACTCCTCTTGACTGGTTAAACGTTAATAAGGGGCGGTCGTTTTAAGTTCTTTTTGTCGACCGTTAAAACATAAAAAGATTACCGGGTTTTTGTCGTTTCAGACTCGTTAATGGTTACAAAACGACGTGGTTTTGATCGCTTTTTTACTTTTTCAGGTCAAAATCACTATTTATGAAAAGTACTCCTCGATCGTAATGGTCGGGCGGTTCTTTTGAGCATTGTTCTATACTTTTTCGGGCTCACGAGACACAACTTTACGAAAAAGGACACCCCTCGAGTTTCCTTTTCTGCTGTCTTTTCAAACTCTCTAAACATGAAAAGACGCCGAGTTCTTCCTTTGTCAGACTCGTTAAAACTTGATGACATCGGATTCTGTCGAAATGACACACCACAAGCATATGCTATCCCCATCAAGCTTGTTAAAAATAATTGGGGTACTCGCCAGAAATGGCGGGGGAAAAAAGGAACCATAATTATTGTCGTGTCGGCAGTATGTCGCTCTTGAACATGGCACTTTTCTGCTTTTGTGTCTGGGTGGGGATATCTCATCTCATTTTTCACTTGCCTCCGTGGACTTGGGTAATCCTGTTTGACCTCTCATCTGCTCATTACCTCATCACCATGACCTCTGATCCATTGATGTCAAATACTGCCAATTCCACTATCGTGCCGCCGATATGTTCAAGAGAAGTTGACCTCTGAAAAGAAACAACCTCCCTCTGATAGTTCACATAATCTTGATTCACAACATTATCTCTCTGTCTCGTGTCGATGATGTGGGAAACATTATGGCCCACCTTCGATTAAGGTCACTTCCTGTCGACTTCAGCTCATTATCCAGGAAGCTGATCTAGAGACTCCCTTCCGGTGCCTTGGAGCCTGCATGCCTCAATGGCAGGTTCTTCGTGTTCGACGTGAGGTTTTTATCATTGGCCTCCGATCGAATGATTCTACAGGTGTTTGATGTCAGATCACTAATTCGCACGCCGTAGATTGTACCTATAGTACCTTGAGGGCCATTTTCATTATTGGTGGTACCTCTCGCATCTGTTAACAGTTTTCAATATTGAATGGCAATCAGACGATGTTCATGCATGTTCGACTTCAGCTCATATATTCGCATGCTTGAACTTGTACTTTTTTTCGGGTCGAGATGGAGCGCAAGACCCTGGATTATGTCTGTTGTAATCTAGGCGTGATTCTTGATACATGACTCATTCACTGGATGGCTGCGACCATACCTGAGTCGATTCATGGATCCTCACCAGATGGCTACGTCCATACTATGGATCTAGATTATTATGTACTCTCTTATGGATGGCTGCGACCATACCACAGATTTCATGTACTTGAGCTATCAGTTGTATCTCTCAATGCAGATTCTCGGCGACAGCTACATGTGTTCTTGTAAAGCATTTCACCCCTCTCTCTCTCTCGGGCCTCATGCTTTAGGGGGCATCTGTTACACAGTAATTTGTCACCATTGGTCACCGTCCCTGTTACCCCTTTCCTGTACTTTGGAGGACTCATTCCGGGACCTGTGAGCAGTGACATAACCTAAAAACACTTGCATTATGTTCCCCTAAGTATGTACTTCATGTTCCCTGAAGACACCTCCTGCAAAATATCCTTGAAAAGTGCCCTTATTCCATTAGCGTGGGTCCACAATGTACTACCCGCGCCAATCAATGAGATCCTCAAAAGAGGGTGCGACCATTGGCGCTCTGTCTTAGAACAACACTCGCGCCAACCAAGTTTGGGAAAGATTTTTAGACAAACGCGCGCCTAGATGTTTTTTCCCTTCAAGTCATGAAGTCTTTTGAGGATAAAGCTCATCTTCTAGATGTCGAGAGTCATCATCTATCCTTGACATCTATCCACAGTGGCTTTTTGGAGATAATGCCAATCCATAATGGGTGTCTTGATGCATTGTATCTTCCTCCCCTCTTCCATCTATAAAAGTCTGTCCTCATGCATTTGACAAGCTAGTTTTGGAGTAATGCTAGTTGTGATAACGCTTGTCTTGAGTGATAGTAAGAGTCTTGAAGCATAGGGAGGTTATGCTGCCGGAAGTCTGAGAGAGAGAAGGTCTATTGCAAGACATGTATAGCTGCTCGCCTAGCCAGAGGAGAGGTTCAACGTCAGAACTTTAGTTGTATCTTTCTCTGTTGATTATTCATTAATAAACGATTACTATTATGGTTCCGATCTTATTGTTCATCATGATAATGTTTGATCTATTTCCTTTCTGACTGAAATATAGTTGTATTTAGTGGATTTTATGCTTGTATTCACTTTGTTCTTTGCATGTGCAGGTATCCGTTCGCGGGGATCGCAAGGATTGTGACCTGCCAGAGCAAGGGAATAGGAGTATCAACTCTTCTTCGACATTAGCGTTGGACTCCAGGTTGGTTCTCATAATCCACTTTCGATTTGCAACTAGGAACTTGCATGGTAGCGTGAATTGATTGTTGCTAGATCCATTTTGGTCTAGTGGGATCGCCTCTGTCCGGAGAGGGGATTTACCTCTCCAACATGGAGATTACGCAGTTATTTTTGAGCTTGATGAGTTCTTTGAGAGGTCAATTCACACAGGTGGCAGCCAGAGGACCAAGGAGAAACTGCGCAAGGAAATAGGAGGCTTGGAGGACTGGAGGAAGGCATATGTTGTGTCTATTCAGTCTATGACCAGCATTGAGGGATTGTAGTGAGAGTTGGATAGCTTGTGAGCTAAAGCTTTATGTAATCCGAACATGTTTCCACTTGTATGATAATATAGAGAACAGGGTTTCTAGCTGAGGATTTCCCCAGAGTATTCTTCTGTGTTCATGTGTGATTGCTTTCACATTTTCTGTTATATGTGTTCTATTTGATCTTGCTCAAAATCGATTAAGCTTCCACAAGTTTGTTTGTAGAAGTAGATCAAGTATTTTTCTTTAGTATATTGCATAATATGTTGATCTACAGTGAGAAATTCTACACGATGGCTACCCAACTCCCGCTGAGCTAAGCCATCCCTATCTCCCATGGTTGTCATTATGGACTAAGCTATTACAGAGGTTTGTTTTCTCATAGTTGATTTATTGTGTAGGTAAGGTCTTTGAAGTGAGTTCGAAACCCTTGTTTGATATGTGCATTTTTGAGGGAGACCCCCTTGACAAACTCTGCTCCTTTCCTCACTTTCCAGGTGTGTTGGAATCTACATTTGTATGCCTTGGTTTTGTGAACCGGTTTCCGTGACACACGGTTTCATGACTTGTAATAGTTGGTGTTTGAGGCTATGGCCAGGATGTGTTGTTAATTCTAATTTGTAGTAATATTTGATGTTTTGGATATTATTGGCTTATATAAGCCATCCCAGGGTTTATATTGTTCAGGTCTTTTCCTGTGGTGTTCTCTTCGAACACTTCACAGAACTTATTTATGAATTTTGCACAATGTTTCAAATCTGGACTGTTTCCAACAAGATACATTTATACTTTGACATGTTAATAAATTTTGAGTTTAATGTATTTCAGTTTGATCTAGAATCAGTTAATGAGTTTGGAAATGGTTGATTGTAATTACCCAAAGGGTATTTTTTTTTTATGATTTTCTTAGCCACATTGATGAGCTACGCCATTCATTTTTAAGTGAATTTAGTAGATAGTTTAATTGTAATTGTAATAGGCATGATTAAAAATCATGGGATTTGGTTAAAGGAACCTGGGTACACAACTCTAGATGAGTTTTTCTAAACTCATTCGAGGCTACAAACCCTAGGTGTTTGTTGAAATGCGATGCAACTATAGATTTAATCTAATTGCGTCGAGAAAGGTTCTCCATGTTGACTTAATTATAGAGTTTGAAGAAGGATTTCCTGAGTGTATTGAAGAACTGATATTTAGACATATATTGCAATATGAATATTTTTGTACTCTCGTATAGTTCATATATATATAACATAGAAAGAAAAGATAGGGTATTTTCTTTACTATTTTCCACTTATATGTTTTTGGATTAAATCAATAATTGTCTTTAACACTATCTTGCCTATTAAATCAACGTTATTGCTAACTGGCAGTTTACATTTATATATATCAGTAAACATTAGTAATGCATATTATCATCCAATTTTACTATTCTACTCAGGAATTAATACATGTCATGTACTAATTCTAAATCATTTCTATACTTTCTACTTACAATAAACATTCTATCTTCTCTAGTGATAATGATTAACATGATAGTATCACTTATCTATCTTTAGTTATGCACACACTAGTTATTTGGAAGATCTCACCATCCAGCCTCAGAACTGGCAATTACATCCAGATTCCCCCTCCGAGCCCTTCCACTTCTGTCAATTAGGAACATCTAGGTACCTTGGGTGCCAGGACTTTGTCCATCCTCAAGTATCGTACCCCATAACTGTTACCACAATCTTCTTTCCCACTGGTTAGGTTTTCCAACTCTAGGAAGAATCCATCATAGTCCTAATTCTTCATCCCCCAGGGTTCTTCCCTTTTTTGTCTTAAGGAAAAGGGTGAAGGAACAGTTGTAACTGTTCTCAGAAGATAATTCAACTATTTCTTTGATCTTTTAACAAATTGGTCCAGAGTCTTTTAATTAATAATGAACAATATTTGTTCTAGCTATTTAAGCCCAATAGTTTTAATAGTTTAAATAAAACTTAAATGAAATGAAACTTGGTAAAAAACAATTTATGATGTCTCATTGTATGTTACACTAATCTTGTTTTTATTTATGTATGTTGACAATGCCTGTTATTGGCACAAGGAATTTGTTTGAGGAAGGCTCACCAACACAAAGGCTTGATGCCATTTTATATAATAAGGGTTTATGGTAATGTTATATGGATTAGTGTAGTGTTCATGCACACAATATAAATAAGCATATCTATAATAAAAAGTTACAAGTTTTTTAGATTGTTTTTTATTCAAAAACATTTTTAAAAGTTAACTACATAGTCTATATAAAAAACTAAACTTTAATTAAAAAAAAGTACAACATTATAAGAGAAAAGCATTATCAATATTATTGTAAATATTTTTCCTATAATATTAAAATTGTAATTAACTGAAAAATATTAAAAGAATATTATTTCAATGTATAATACACATACTTTATACTTTATAAGCATTAATAACAACTATAGACATGTTTATATTGGAAAAAGGCTCTTATAATTTTAATATAGTTATCAATAATCATTAGGTGTAAATGGAAGAGATTTAATCTCCATAGAATATTCATGAATATTTCTAGTAGCATACACGAATTAATTTTTGAAATTTATCTCAAAAGTAGTTATGTGATTTTCACTCTTCTAATTAAATTGATTAATTAAAAAAAATGTCATATGAACTAGTGTCATTTTTAGGCATGTGGTATTGATAAGCCATTATATTGTAACAAAGTTTGTTTACAAATTAAAAATCTCCATGGTAAAGTGGAGGTAAATCTTCATGATAAAGAATATTGTTCTATGTTTATTTAAATCTATATATTTAACTTACATATTAATTCATTTAAAAATAATAATAATAATAATATAGTGAGGTTTTATAATTTTTTTTATAATTTTTTTTTGTTATTTTTTTTTGTTATTTTTTATTTTTTTAATTTTAACAATGTGAGATGTATCATGAAGTAAATGTTATGATGCAAGTGTTTTGATGGAAGTCATCTTTTAATAAAATAAATAAGGTCAATGATATGGTAACAAAAAAAACATAAAATGATAAAAAAAAAGTTATATGTTTTTTCAAATGTAATAGTTTAATTTTAAATATATTCTTTCATAATTTTTTTTTTACACAAATATTGACTAGCACAACCACATAAATAAAGTAGTTGATATACTTTCACAAATGTCATTTATCATATGTCAATTGCTATATGAAAAATAGTCTGTCAATAAACCACTTTATTAATGTAAGTAAGATTAATAAACCATAATAAATTATCATTAAATATGTTCAACATATACTTAATAACTACTAACCATAATTAATTATAATTAATAAAAATTAACTATAACAAACTATAATTAATTGCCATTAACTACAATTAATAAAAAGCTAAATTATAATTAATGAATACTTCTATCTAAATTGGTATACCAACTTTTTTGTTGTTGTTTTGATTTTGAACTCAATATATAAAATATATAAAAATAATTAAAAAAATATACCTCATAGTAACCGCACATTCACAAAGTTACTCCTTGTACAAAAATCAATAAGGTTAAATCATGATAGCTAAAAATAAATGCAGTGCACATTAATTTTAAAATATACATTAAGAATATATTTTTATTGTTAACATTTCAACACAAATATCAACAATGTTAAAGGCACATTAATGAACGAAAGCAAATAAATTAAACGGTTAAAATTTGGAAATATTTTCCGGTTGCAAACTACCCTACACTCGAAACATAAATAATGATCCAAGTTTTGGAAGGTTTTAAAGTGGGTGCAAAATACATTTTAATTTTATAAACTTAATGTATCTCATACGGGTCGAGGTTGTCGGCATCAATGAACATGTCTTCTATTGTGTCTACATTTCTTGTAAAATTATCGGACAACTGTTCCGATTTTGTTTAAAAGAAATTAGCATCTATCATAACAAAGATGATGTGCTCAAAGTCATTTATAGGAATGTAACGGTTTTCAAAGCAAGTGGATGATTATTTAATAGTTTTTTTTTTTATATACTATTATTTTATTAATTTATTAATTTTTACTTTAATAGGTGTTTCTCTTATTGGAGTTGGGCACTTCAATACTTTTACTAATAAAAAAATTTGATGGGACGGTTTGAATTTAAAGATGTTAGTATATTCTTGTAGTTGCCACAATATCAATGGACTGAATTCACACCACTTCCCTGCGTATCTAAATCACTTGATTAAACTTTGTTTAATTTTTTGTTTTACAAAGCTCCATTAAAAATTTACCATGCCATTTGTTAATTGACTCCTATCAGGATTAACATAATGGGAAGACTACAAAATGTAACACACACCTTACACATACACTTGGCATAGTAGTGGAAAGGTGTATTTCGGAATAACACGATGATCCGTTTCAAACCATTCGTAATGTATGTCCAATTTTAAATAAACGTGTGTCCAATTTTAAATAACAGGCGTCAGTAAGTTAAAAACTAACTTAGGAAGTGTGTCCAATTCTAAATAACAAGCGTCAGTAAGTTAAAAACTAACTTAGAAAGATAAAGGGCGTTTTCGCTTAACAACATGTTTAACACTTCTTTAAATTTTCTTGTAAAACAACCTATTATACATTTAGTTAGAAGGGATAAATTTTCCCTAATCTCATTCTTATTGAGATAGAAAATATATGTTATCATTTAATTTTTAATTTTTTCCCTAGCAATAAACTTTGTGAATGTAATTATATTCACATTATTTTAGGATGAAATTTTATAATGCCAATTAATTTGTATTTTTTTTAAGAATGATTATTTCCAGTATGCATAAGCTTTTTGGCATTCACTCATTTTATGAATCTCCTCATTTGAATTGACATTTAATAATTTATTTTCTGTTCACTTATATTTTTCATTGTACTAACTATTACAAGCTATCTTATTGTATATTTTTGTACCTATCTTGAAAGCATTATTTCTTTATCCATATCAAAAGATTTCATAACATTGCATATATTTACACATAGGTAAATTTCACTATTTTCCCGTAATTTACTTTATAATAAAATGATTTGGAGAATATAAATTATGTAATTATAAAATTACTTCAAATATAATATAAAATATAATTAGATATTGAGATAAACTAATTATGAAATATTGTGAATATGTAGATATTGGAATAGAATAGTGAAGAAATGTGTTGAATATCCATATGTAGATATCTATATATAATGAGATGTCAATTTATAATAATTTAATGATTATGAAGTTTTTAAGTTGTTAGAAAATTTAATTTAAAGGAAAGACAGATTAATTTTTTAAATTATTTTTTGAATTTATGGACGGACTAATATATTAATAAATAATGATAAATATCTTCCTTTCCTTCTCTATTTGATTCTAGAATTAATAATTAGTTTACTAATTAATTGATTTTTTTTAGGTATTCCCCTTTAATATAATTAGTCTACGGAAAAGTCTAATAGAAAATTCTCTATTATATCATTTTTGAATTATCCATTTTATACTTCAAAACTCCTTTATATTCTTTGATTAAATAATTCATTTTTTTCTTTACTTCTTTTACTTCCAAGATAATTAATATTCCTTTTTGGTATTTTTGAATAGGTTTTTAGTGTTAAGAATGTTAATGTATTTACTTAAAGCGCTTTAAAGTACAAATTTTACACTCATTCCTAGTTGTAATTACAAATACATTGTTTTCAAATTTACAGGTGCAATGAGAAACAACTGAACATGTTTTATAATGTAACAAGGATTGCAGGCAATGGCAGTCCCTACCGGTTTGAAACCACAATTTACATTTGCGATAATGCATATCTATGGTAATTAAGGAATTTGCAAAATGTATATAATAGATAAGATAGAGTCAAACATTATTGTCAAAGTTATTGTGCAGAAAAACATCATTGTCAACCCTGAAGCCTGCTCGATCACTCACTGAACCTTGCCCGAGTTCATCCGGTTGTTATTCACAGTTGAAGTCCTCACCCTCGAAAACAACAGCAGCCTCTAGAGTTTGGTTAAGGAAGGCAGCTCGGGGTGAAGGGAACAGGCACCGTTGTAGGACCTCAAACACTACAGAGAATACAGAAATGTTTTCATTGTGGCTACCCAAATAAAGGACCTCAAACACTACAGAGAAATGTTTTCATTGTAGCTACCCAAATAAGATAATAATCACAGCGAGCCCTGGTAGGCTTGGGAACAAAGGTTAGACAGCATTCATCAGATCCTTGAACATTTGCAAACTTGCTAAAAGATCTGTCCATTCAAAACATTCAAGAATCGATGCAGATATGAGCCATAGGAAAAAGAGTTGTACATTATAAAGACTACACCATCAGCAATTTTTCCAACCTTTCATCGAATATTTCCAGGCTGAAAACAAAGAAGGAATACAATGGGCAGTCACAAAAAGCTACCTCTCATGATCTGTCCACTGGGAATCAAATTCCTCTGTGATAGTTGTTGCAAGTCGTGGACTTTGAACAACATTTACTTTATTGGAATGTTCTGTAGTCACATGTCTTCTAGTGACAGAACCTACAGCAGAAGCATCTCTAAGAAGTGTTCTCACTAAAATAATTCAAAACAATTGCTTGCACTACTAGGGCAAATTTAAAATTCTCGAACCAAGGGAAAAAGAAAACAAGGTAACATAATTTCTAATCTTTTAGAATTACCTAATTTTTTGGATATGCATTTCACTTGAGACAGCATCAAGAATAAAATGCTGAAACTATAAATCAAATCAAAAAATATATAAAACTGAGGTAAAAACATGGCAACGTCACACAAAAGAAATATTTTTTACAATTACCTGAATTTCCTAGATGGTTATCAAGGATGCTTGAAATGACAGCGATAAACTGATTGTTGTCTACATTCTTGCTTAAACTACTTTGTGCAACCCTGCCATTGTCACTATTTACACTTGCAGGATCAGGCAGATTATCAACAAAAATAGCAGCCAACAGAAATAGCAGCCATTTCCCTCCGCCGATTTTTTGGAGGAGTTGTGGTAGCTAAGTAAGCAGTTGGAACTGAATAATCTCTACGGTTCTAAAGTCACTGCCTACGCCGCATCATCTTGATGCCTCTCATGATCCGTCCACTGGGAATCAAATTCCTCTATGATAGTTGTTGCAAGTCGTGGACTTTGAATAGCATTTGCTTTATTGGAATATTCTGTAGTCACATTTCTTCCAGTGACAACAGAACTATCTCTAAGAAGTGTTTTCACTGAAATAATTCAAAACAATTGCTTGCACAATTAAAACAGAAAACTCACAAATTTCATTGATTATTTGCTCGATTACATCTTCATTTATATAGAAAACTCACAACCAATTCTGGTAACCAATTCCTAACTACTCACAACTACATCTTGTTCAACTGCTCATAACTAATTCAGTTTCTACATTATTCTCACATCCTCCCTTAATGGAGAAATGGATTTTCTACAATACCTCACTGACTTCTAGAACTTGTACTTTGAACATCTGCTGTATTCTCTAGATTGATCTAACTATTGCATTAATAGAGGGTAGTTGGAATTAATACCTTTCTACCACTCCCCCTTAATTCCAACTATATAACAAATATATACTATAGCACGATATACAAGAAACTATATTCTTAATCAGGACGACTTAAACTGTAACTTGCCTGCTGGTCTAAGTCTCAGCTAGGCTTACAACAAAACATTTCATTTTTGCTTTCTTATTAAAAGGTCCATGCTTGTTCCTTTTCCATTGCTGGTGCAGTTTCATCTTCACCTTTTTGGGTTTCCTTATGAAATTCCTTTGCTCCTTGCTTACATACTTAACGTCAACAACCTCTTTTGGATTGAGAGGCAATGCAAGATCTCGAACGAGGTAATTTAATTCATGTTCTCCCCACTTTCCATGAGGAACCAACGAAGGAGTCACCAAAATGCAGTGATCTTTGAACATGAGCGGCCTTCGAAGAACATCCATGGTAGTATCCTCCAAAGTAGCAGTCATCTTGAAAGTAGATCCAATAAAACTTCTAACAACCGGGCAAGTTTTAATCTCAGTGATTTCTTCAACAGCGTGATCCTCAACAACATGAGTGATTTCTTCAGGGACATGATCTTCAACAACATGAAACTCTTTGTCAATAGACTCAAAAACACTGCTAATCCCAAATGGGTTCATGAGAAAATGATCATTAAAAAGATCATTGTCAAAGAAATCTAAAATAATAGACATATCAGTTAGCTTTATCACACTTCAATCAGCTTTATCACACGTCAAACAAAACTACCTCTCTCTGCTCTCCTTGGCCCTCCGGGCTCCTCCAATCAGACCCTGCTGTCACAAACAGTGTTCACTAACAGCACTCTCTTGAACAAGACCCACTTACACGATTTTTGCAACAAAACAAAGAAAACCGGGCCGACTGAAAAAGAATATGACCACGGTAGTAGAAACGGTGGAAGCTTGCAAAACACACCAGCAAAGTTCTGGCAGCAAGGTTTCAAGAAAATCAAAGAAACACACGCAGGGAGTCTCCGTCTTCTTCTGGACACACCGGTTCTCACAACAACAACTGCTACCCGAGTCCTTGACAGGGGTCTTGGCAGCACATACGCACAACAGCAACTGCTACCCGAGTTCTTGACAGGGGTCTTGGCAGCACACCAGCAAGTGGATTCTGGACAGGGCGTTCTTGACAGCGTTCTGGACAACGACGGACAGCACCACACAATCTTAAAAAATGCACCACAAAGATACCCTTAATAAATATGTTAAGGGGATAATCTTGCTATCGGATGTTTTCGAGACAGGTTCGTGCAGCTCTTCTTCAAGCGGTAGTTTAAAGAAAAATGCGGCTGCAGCGATCCTTCGACGGCAGTGCAACCCTTTGTGACAGTTGAAAGGAAAAATGCGGCTATTTTTCGGTGACAATGAAACCCTTTGTTCAAAGGGAAGCGGCAGTTCAACAGAAAAACGGCGGAGTCTTCTTCAGACATACACGGGCTCTGGTCAACATACACGGGCTCACCCAAAAAAAATTGTTTAGACAAACCTTGATGGCTGCAACGGGCCCCTCCTTGACGGTTCCTCGTTCTGGCAGCACGAGCAACGGTTCTCGAAACCTTGCTTCTCGACAGTTCCGCGTTCTGGCAGCACGAGCAATGGTTCTCAACGGCACACCAGCAACGGCTCACGGGTTCTGACAGCACGTTCGCAACAGCGTTCTGGACAGGGCCACAGACAGTAACACGCAGCAAATGCCAACAGACAGTAACACGCAGCAAATGTGTCTTATGCAGCGTCTCCTCAGTGAGGCAAGTCTCTCCTCCTCACAAACTCGGCCCTTTTAATTTTGGCCTCGGTAAATACCATACCCTCGGCCCTCCTCACCTGCGCTCTCACCCCAGCTCAAACCCTGAGCTTTGATACCAAATTAAAACAGAAAACTCACAAATTTCATTGATTATTTGCTCGATTACATCTTCATTTATATAGGAAACTCACAACCAATTCTGGTAACCAATTCCTAACTACTCACAACTACATCTTGTTCAACTGCTCATAACTAATTCAGTTTCTACATTATTCTCACATGCACTACAAGGGCAAACTGAAAATTCTTGAACCAAGTGAAAAACAAAACAAGGTAACATAATTTCTAATTTTTTAGAATTACTTGATTTTTTTGGATATGCATTTCACTTGAGACAACATCAAGTTTAAAATGCCGAAACTATAATCAAACCAAAAAATATAAAACTGAGGTAAAAACATGGCTATGTCACACAAAAAAAATATTTTTTACAATTATCTGAATTTCCTAGATGGTTATCAAGGATGCTTGAAACGACATAGACAAACTAATTGTTGTCTAAATTCTTGCTTAAACTGCTTTGTGCAACCCGGTCATTGTCACTATTAACACTTGCAGGATCGGGCAGATTATCAACAGAAATAGCAGCCATTTCCCTCTGCCGATTGTTTGGAGGAGTTGTGGTAGCCAAGTAAGCAGATGGAACTGAATAATCTCTACGGTTCTTAAGTCGCTGCCTACGCCGCACCATCTCAAATTCATCAGATTTCTGGTTCCTGTAGTAAAACTCAATACAATCTGCAACAGTTTTGTGCTCTATGAAAGATGCAATTTTCTGGAAGTTCTTGTTATTGTCTCCAAAAATATGTTTTTTTCCTCTGGTGTCCATGGATTTATTGTCTTCCGTTCCTGTTCAAAGGCAATTGGATCTTCAATTAGAGCATTATTAGAGATAAATCTTTGGATGCTTCTCTCCTTCTCATCCAAAATCTGACATGGCATTTTAAGGTATGTTGTCTGATAGCCACTCAAGGGCTCTGCCATAAGTTTTTGCATTGTCTGCACCTCATCTGATGCATCATCCAACTTTGCATTACCTGCTTGAAATAATGAAAAAAAGTAGATTAGAATGCCACATTCCAATCTCAGTCCACCATTAATTAGATAAAATAACATAAAATAATTATATTAGTGTCCACGAATGATCACAAGGGTAGGTCAATGGGACTGAAAGTACAATCCAGTAGCAACATATAGGACTAATATTCAAACTATTTATAATGAAAACAAATTCATTTCCACGCCTTTTCTCCTCTCAAATTTGTTGAGTTCTCACTTACTTTTCCCACGTTTACCCGTTGTTGTGGCTGAACATGTTTCATAGTAACAAGCATGCCAGTGCATTGATTAGCCCTAAGCATTGACTCACATAATATCATAAGCAATAATCAATGAAATATGATGACATATGTAATAATGGAAGCGGTGCATCAAATGTTATCCTCACACAAGCAGTAATCATCCTGGTCTAATGATACATATTCCAACCATCAGTGATTAAGAACTTAGCATTAGCGGGATTAACTACTACTTATTGAACATGAATAAAGAGCGTAATTACATATATAAGGAATTACAGCCATGTCTCTCTGTGAAAAAAATGAGTCCGAACCGCTTTTCCATCCTTTTTTCCTCTAACATGATGAGAACATCTATAAATGAGAACCATGACGGAGCCGGAAAAGAAAATCCAAGATCTTCAAAACATATTTTGGTAATAGATGAATACGAAATATGCTAGTAGTTTTCTCAACCTTTCATTTAGGATCTCAACATCCTGCTGCTCCTGGTTGGCTCGACGAATCCCCCACCCTAAATGTGGCGACTATGGATGAGGTTCTAGTTGAATCATGTCAAGTTTAGTCACAGTACTTACTAACTAAAAATAACCTTATGATCTCATTCTTCCAGTAAATTAAAAATAAAAATTTAATTAAAAAAAATGTAATTATGGAATAAGTAAAGTTAAATTAAACCAAAACGAAACCATGTGGGTCTTGCATGTAGCCAAGTGGCTGCCCCTTCTGGATCTTCGACCTTTTGCTCCAACATGAGACTGTTGGTATCAATTTTATGAAATCGATTTCCCTATCCGCCAATCTTTTGTTGTCCACAAACAACACCAATGCACAACTTTTGTTGTGTGCATTCATAGCTTTAGCTGTATGTATTCACCAAGTGGATCTTGCATGCAATAGCTAAGTGGCTGCCCCTTTTGGATCTTCGGCCTTCTGCTCCAACATGAGACAGTTGGTATCAATTTTATGAAATCGATTTCCCTATCCGCCAATCTTTTGTTGTCCACAAACACCACCAATGCACAACTTTTGTTGTGTGCATTCATAGCTTTAGCTGTATGTATTCACCAAGTGGGTCTTGCATGGAGTAGCTAAGTGGCTGCCCCTTCTGGATCTTTGGCCTTCTGCTCCAACATGAGACTGTTGGTATCAATTTTATGAAATCGATTTCCCTATCAGCCAATCTTTTGTTGTCCACAAACACCACCAATGCACAACTTTTGTTGTGTGCATTCAGCTGTACGTATTCACGAGTGCACAACTTTTGTTTTCTACATTTACTCGTATTGGAGCAAGCAACACTGATTACAGTTTTACGGTGATGATATGAAAGGAGGTAACAATCATTGGTCCGATAAGCCAGGGAAAATCCTTGGGACATGCAAAGAAAGCTCAAATGATCCCTTTATGGTATTGTAGCAGCACAAGGCGATGAAGAGGAATAAATAATGCTAATGCTCCTGAAAACTCCCATAACGCAATGAAATATTGCAATAGGGATTCGACGTGTCAACCTATTTATCATGATTGAAGGTAATACTTTGTCATTGTTTTAGTTGAGTGTATGAAACACAATGTTTTCCCTTTAGAGTGAGGGCAAGAGGATGAAGATATTGGAGGAAACATCATCTGGGCACAATTTATAGGGTCTCAGATCCGAACAGGGTGAAGAATTGAGGAAAAAAGAGAAAAAATTTACGGTTTTTGGCATATGGGAGGGTTTGATACCCAAGGTTGAAGAAATGAGGGTTTCGGTAAAGTTAAATACAGGAAATGTGCGGTGGAAAAATGATAAACATGCTTTCTTTTGCTAGGCGTATTGTTGTATAACCCTAAAGCACAGAAGTCAAATATGTTATTTGGATCGAGGAGAGAAATCTGAACGCCATTTCTTTCATATGATACCTGAGGGCCCGTTCTAGAGCCTACTTACGTTCCAAATAATGCATATCCAAAGCCAATTCAAGTTTGACCAACATCCCTTTGCTCGGGTCCAAATTCATCCGTAGTAGGTCGATGAGCTGCCACCTTGACTTCCCAGGGCAAGGAATATTGACAAGCCCTAAAAATTTCCACATGCTCTGGTGATGCTGGAGCAGATGATATTTCAGATTCACTTGAGATTCAACCTCAAGGTAAGCCAGAAAAATTACAATTATTAATACCCATTGACGAGTCACATAATTTCTGAATACATGTTTAGAACTCTATGTTATAGACGACAGAGACATCACGATGAAACAATGCAGGCTATGGCTTCAGTGTAGATCAAAAGAACTCGCCAGAGTTAGGAACCGGCACAAAGAGGTCGAGGGCTCCTCGCATGGTTTTCTTCTTGTCATATAAGCTTTGACAAGGTTCCATACGCTGTGTAAGCTTGGGTGGTAAACACGGGCTCTGACAGGGGGTCAACATCCAAATATCAATATGAACAAATGTCCAAACGTTGATGCTGCTAGCTTAAGTGTTGGCTAGTCTTGCTTGCTTTGGTGGGTTACGGGTTGAATCGTGTAAATACAAACACAGTGACCTAAACTTTCATGTAAATATGATCGAAACTTTACATATCTGAGGAAACTTGACCTCCCAAACAAAACTTTTGGTAAAAAAAAAAGCGACCCAATGTATTTTTAAAACATTGGTTAAATGGATTGGTACGCCTAAATTAATATGAAATCAATCAATATCCCAACAATAAGACGCTGGAGGCAGGGACTACTATTGCGTTTGAGAGAAGTAATGAAAAATGTTTTTGGAATCATCATGTTTTATAATCTGCCACCAAAGTAGTAAACATTTTTTGGTTATGGGCAATGTTTCCAACGACAGAGAATGGATGCTAAATCATTTCAAGAAATACTTTACAATGGAATAGTTGGCAAACCTGATCAAACGGACGAAATCATTGAATAGGGTTGATGTTGTAATGAAGAATATATTAGGGACAAAGAAAATAAAAAGAGCGTCGGCATCATCTAACATTTACTTTTTGGTACCACTTGAGTCCAACAAAGGTAATTTTCATAAGACCAAAGTAAACATTGATTGGAAATGCATCAGCAAATGTGCTGATATTGCTAGAGCTTTTGAATACTATTGTACAAGATTGCAAATCGGTGAGGATGATTCCAGTGGAATATATCTAGCTAGTGGGCCTATATTGACAGCGGATTTGATAGATAAAGCAATAGTCACAATTCATACTGGGAAGATCTATTGTGTCACTGATTAGGGGATATATAAAAAAGGGTTTAGTTAAGATTAGAAGTTAAAAATGTAAAAAATTAATTAAAAATCTTTAAGATTTTTCTACCATTTTAAAATTTAGATATGAAAGTATAGTATATGTTTTTATTTATTTATTTGTATTGGAATAAGATCATCATCACTTTAAATTATTGGTGACTTGTCCAATTTGAAATAACAATTGTCTGTGGTTTCATTAAATTGTACATCAATTTCACCCTTTCGTGCTGTTAATAATAACTCCAAAAACCAAGTGTCTCTATAACTCCAAAAAATAGGTGTCCATCAATTTCACCATTCTAACAATCGTTCAAGTAATCTGCAATGGAAATAATAACTCCAAAAAATAGGCGTCCAACAATTTCACCATTCATGCTCCTAATAATAACTCCACCACTCCATCACTGATTGTAGCATGGAGGAATAATAGAATAACTCTCCCACTCCATGTCCAATTTCACCATTCATGCTCCTAATAATAACTCCACCACTCCATCACTGATTGTAGCATGGAGGAATAATAGAATAACTCTCCCACTCCATGTCCAATTGTAACCTTGAGGAATAATAGAATAACACCGCCACTCCATCTTGAGCGTTTCAAATTGTCATTAAATATTTATTGTATTTATTATTCATTACCATTCCATCTATTATAATCAAAGGCTAGAAGGATTACTCTAAAGACTTGCAGGGGCTTCTCTAGACTTCTATCTGCTAAGAAAGGTGAAATTTTTTTCATAGAGTTCCTTTTCTCTACCTAGTGTTTTTTCAGGTTTCCTTCAAGATGCATTGGAGGAACCCTTTCTTAGTGATTGGGTTGTTGGAATTGTTGAAGGATTACTGGAAGGATTGGTGCAAGGATTACTTGAACAATTTGAAGGGGCTTCTCTCGGCTTCTATCTCCTAAGAAACATGCACAATTTGTTACATATATTTGTTTTCAATGGCCACTATTAACTAGATTCGTCATTACTCTAATGTGGAATGGCTTTGTTCATTTTTGTTGTAGTGTTGTTGAACAATCCATACCAAAAATAAATTATATATATATCTATATCTATACCTATATCTATATATATATATCTATCTATCTATCTATCTATATATATATATATATTAATGGCATCCATTCTTACTGCATACATCTAATTGGGTTCACGTTAATTAAAGTTTATTGGGTTCATGAAGTATAGTAGCTGCAATATTACTGCTAATCAATATTTATCCTCATTACTGTGTAACCCAAATCCAAATTGTGCTAAGTCTAATAGCGAGGTTTCTTAGTTATACTACCAAGATCCAAAGTAATATAAACCAACGGTCAACCCAATTGTTAAATAAAGCTTTTCAAATATATCACAAAAAAATTGTGCTAAGTCTAATAGCGAGGTTTCTCGGTTATACTACCAAGATCCGAAATAATATAAACCATCGATCAGCCCAATTGTTGAATAGAGCTTTTGAAATATATCACAAAAATAATGTGGTCAGAATCAGATTTTGTAGATTTACATATATTTTTTCTCGATGGTTTCACCTATATTCTGAGCCATCACCAGGATGTTGTGACATTAAGATTGAGTTTTCACCATCATATGTATGAGGGTATGATCCTATGATTGAGGTAAAAGGCATTCAGTTTTGGTGTAACCGCTCCTTCCGTCCACCACAGTCTGTCACCGCATTTGCGTTTTTCACTTTTTCTCTCTCACTTTGCAAAACCCTAGGCAAGAATTGAACCCTAATTGCTTTGAAAAGGGGCTCCCAACAACCAGTTAACTTCCGACTCTCTTAATGGTCTGTTGTTGATATGATTTGGCTATCCAGATCACAACTTCTTCCCAACCAAGGTTATGCATTGATGTTTGTATGACCACTACAACCTGAAGGTTCTGGACATGGCTACCATTCTTTTACGAAGCTGAGACAACCTTCACCCCATTTTTTTCCTTCGCTACACAGTCTTTAGCTCTTAATTGATTAGACTCCAGGGTTTTTAACTCTACGGCTTTCTCATAATTGCGTATTGGCTTTCTAGGGTGTAACAAGATTGTTTTTATTTAACAATAAGCATTTGTCAAGAATCTAGATTCATATATTAAAATTATTTTTCATATATATTTAATTGACTTGAAAAGCTTATTTTACAACCTAGTATGAGTGTAACCTGTAGGTCATCAAACTTGAAATTTTGTTCATCTCTGTCAAAATAAAATAAAATAAAATAAAATAACTATACAAAACATTTAAATAAGGTAGACTCATACAAAAATTTATACCTCAAGAAATTAGATTCTTCTCAAGAAACTGAATCTTCTAGGCATGTTAGATCTGCATTTAAGATAAATCTATGTTGATTAAAAATTCTTTTTTTTGGTCAAGTAAGAGTGAATCCTTCAATTAACAGAACAAATATTACATATGGTACATGTCTTTACAAGTGTAAAGACCAACAAAATACAAACCGGTGTAAGAACAAACATACAACCGGGACAAACGACCCCATAACCTTACAATCATACCCACCAAAGCCCCCTGGGAAAAACCTGAAAGAAAAAATTGCTGAACTCTCTGCAATTCTTCTCCTTCAAATCTTACCGCTCAAGCTCCCCAACACTTAATCCTCAAACCCCACCATCGATTAAACTTTCCATCAGACGGTTGACAAATCTCCAATCTCTCGAGATCCACCGTCCATCATCCTTCCATCGGACGGTAGATAATCACTCCAATCACCCGAGTTGCATGTTGATTTTGCACCATTGATCAAAACCCATTTGATCAGATGGTCCACAAGTCATCACTACAGAAACTTATATGGAAAATACTCGCTTTTTTGGAGCCGATATCGTATAAAACCATGGTCTAAAAAGATATCGGTTCCACTCAACCCCTTAACTACCAAACAGATTGAAGCTTGATATCCATTCGATATTGAAGGCCAACAGAGTCAATGGTCTGCGGCCCAACAAAAGCACACTTTTTAACCCAACCTCCACTCCCACCAAGCATGTTGTTTACGCTATGGCATAAGTAATGATTGTGGGATTAGACAGTTGAAAATTCCTCCAATCTGATGAGATCCACCATCTAACCTTCCTTCCATCAGACGGTAGATAATCACTCCAATCAACCAAGGTGTACGGTGATTATGCACCATTGGTCAAAACCCATTTGATCAGACGGTCCACAAGTCATCGCAGCGGAAGCTTACAAGTTATTTACCTACTTTGACGGACCCGATATATATTAAAACCTTGGTCTAGAAAGATATCGGGTCCACTCCACCCCTTAACTTCCAATCAAATTGAAGCTTGATATTCATTCGATATCAAAGGCTAACAAAGTCTATGTTCTACAGTCGATCAAAAAGCACACTATTTATCCCATCCTCCAATCCCACCAATCACGCTATTTATGCTATGGTGTAAGCATTTATTGTGGGATCTACGGTTAGGATTTGCTCTGGCACTTCAACCAGGCTTAGGACTTCTACTCTTTCCCACTCCTGCTGGTCTTCCTCTTGCTCATTATTCATGATCTGGAAGCACCCTATATCTTTAGCCGCATGTCTATGACAATCTTCCCATAGTTTACCAAAGGGTATAGACTCTGAGTCATACCAGATATAACTCTGCTTGCATATCACACCTTCGTTTGCCAGACGATCAGCTAACATATTGGCTTTTCTGCGCACATGAACAAAATTGACTATTCTTAGGGTCCACAAGTGGGAGTGAATGCACTGAAAGAACTGCGAGGGCCTCTAATGTTTCGACACTTTTCTAGGTGTCGTTCCATTGCACATTTTCTTAGCTGCATTAATGACCAATTCTAAGTCAGCTTCTATGATGGGGTTGTATAAATTTAATTCAATCAAGATTTCCAGGCTTTGTTCTAAGGCCATGAGCTCTGCCATGTTATTAGTAGCAGTACCTAAATGACTGTGGAAGATATTCTTTATTCTCCCTTGCTCATCTCTTATGACACCTCCAAATCTAGCCATCCCTGGGTTGCCCTTAGTGGTCCTGTCTATATTTATTTTCAAAAAACAATGAGGAGGAGGCTACCATATATCTTTACCAACAATTGTTTTTCTCACACCCTTAACAGCGCTAAGGGGAACTAGAGAATGTTGACCCAACTGCCTTAGAATGTGAGCCTCCTGGGCCGAAGGGGGATCCTTAGGAATTTTCCACATAAGGGCTTCAATTGTATCTTTGATTTTCCATAGAATTTGGCCAATGATATTCTGGGTCGAGCTAGTTTTATTCTTGAAAATCCTGCCATTGCGTTCTTTCCAGACATCCTGGATAATAAAGCCTAGAACTAGAGTCCAAGCCTTGTTACTTATTTCATTACCTAAGAAGTCTTTCCTCCAATTATTCAATGTTTTGGTGATGTTGAGTTTGTCTCTGTCAGTTTTCCTAAAGACTGAAGCCACCCAATCCCACAAGGTAGAGGTAAAGGGGCAGTGGTTTAGTAAATGCTCCATCGTTTCTTCCTGTAATCCACATAGATGGCATTTGGATGGGCCAACAAAACCTCTTTTCAGAAGACTCTCCCAAGTGACAATCTTCTTTTGGTGAACTAACCACATAAATAACTTGACATTCATCCATTGCGAGTTCCTCCAAAGGTTATTCCAAACCTGGTCAGGGTTTGGATAATCAAAACCTTGGGCCTTGCATTTGGATTCTTTGAGGTTAAAATTGCCTTCAGTGTTTCAGCCCCATCTCAGTTGGTCAGACAAGGAAGACACTAAAATCTTCCTCTTTTCCAAGTCTAAAGCCAGGGAATCCACCTGAGCTTTCAAAGGACTCTCTTCACTATAAGCAAGATTCTTCCACATTTGCCATTTGCCATTATCTCTTACCTGATCCCAGAAGTCCCTTACCCTGAGTAGACCTTTGTTATCAGTGTCATTCTTGAGAGTGGTTAGTTCTTCTTTAAACAAATTTGGTTCCTGCTACCAGTTATCCTCCCAAAACCAGGCAAGGTTCCCAGCTTTGATCTCCCAGAAACTATGCTGCTGGAAAATGCATCTATTCTCCCGAGCAAGGTTCCAAATGTGGGATCCCTTGATGTGCCCTGAAATTTTGATATGATCCCTCTCCTGCCAATTATTTTCATATTTTTGCTTCCAAGGCTTTGCCCAAGGGGTTGCCAATTCCTTTAGCCATCTCCACCAAAGTTTTGCTCCCAAAATTGTGCTGAAGATTTCAGGGTCATGAAGCCCCAAACCTCTATGGGCCTTAGGTTTGCAGAGCTTGTCCTAAGCTACCGATGCCCACTTCTTTTCCTCTTCTCCTTTACCCCAAATAAAATCTCGTTGAATACTCCTGATTTGTTATATAACACCTTTGGGAGCAGGGATGGATGAAAACATGAAAATGGGTATAGCCTGTAGAACTGCCTTTGTAAGAAAAAGATGCCCCACCAAGTTCAAAGATCTATAGGTCCATTTCCTGCATTTATCCTGAAGTTTATTCATGATCGATTCTCACACTCCCTTACTTAGAGGTTTGTCAGTAAGAGGCATTCCAAGGTACTTGGAAGGTAACTGAGCCCTTTGAAACCCTAGAATTCTGGTGAGGTTCCTGTTTGGTCAATTCAGTGTCCTAAATTGCTCTACATAAATTATCAATCCGGGTATCGTAAACTAATGAAGTGTAGTGCACTATATGTGCTAGATGACCCCTCTTACCTCACCGTTTTTTGAGTTTTATGTTGTTTTGGGGTTTTGATCCTTTAATTCCTAATGATTTATAATGCACTTAACAAAAATATTAAATCTAATGCTGCTAAGAATCTAGAGAAATGAAATGAGGACTAAAAGTGCTTTAAGCCAGATTTGGAAGTAAATTTTTAACCAAGAAAATGAAAATAGAGTTTCTATTCCTTCTCTTATTATTGTTCCAAATCATGAACTAAAAGGACTTAATAGTGAAGTTGCAACTATTGTCTAATCAGCTTAATGAAATATTAAAAGTGAAATTGTAGCTATCTATGATGAAAATAGAGCTGAAATGAAATACTTAAAGTGAGATTACAACTACTGATTATTCTATGGCAGAATCAAAACTTAATGAAAATCTGAAAATGAAATTGCAACAAAGCTAAATGAAATGCTAACACTGAAAATGAAATTGCAACTAATCTACTATGGAAACTAAATGAAGTGCTTTGTCACTCGCTACATAATTTTGGGAGAACAACCTCCTTGTGATAATGTTTTGAGGAATTCTGTACTTCATCATTCTAATAGAAAATAAATACAAAAATGAAGGATAAGACTCATTACATAAATGAAATATCCAACCACTTTGTTTAAGATGAACCATTAACCAGAAGGGCTTTTCAGAAACATTCACTTACAATATGAGTCACTAAACTAGCAATAAAATGACAAAACAGTAATGACACTTATCAGTTTTAACTAAAGACTTAAAGACTAAAAAACAACAAATGAAATAAATTACTCTACACTACTGAAATCAACTTAGAGCTACTGATAAGAAACCAAAAAGGAATGAACAAAAGAACTATACTGTACTGAAATAAAACTATTCTGCGTTAGTAAGAAGATGATAAAAACTGCATTATGAACAAAGTTAGAAAATGGTTATAAACAACATGGAAAAAAACACAGTGAATTTACAGTTCAACTATGAAAGAAAAAACAAAAATGAAATGTAACCTTAGCCAGTGAAGGGGCCCTCTGCAACTACTGCGGCTAAATGTACTTAATCAACACTCCAACAAACACTTTCAGGTATCCATGAAACACACAGTCTTCATATTAAAAACATAGAATGAGTTCTCAAAATTACAAAGTGGTAATCTGAACTTAACACATGAGCAAAATCAAACTGGTTATGCGTTCTTGACACAGGTATTTATAGAGAAATTATACAACTCTTTTAAGGAGAAAAATAAGCTACAATAAAGCATATAGGCAGATAGGTACACATAATTCTCTTCCTTAGTTGCTGGAGACATAAATCTAAGGAAATGGATGTTGGATTCAGCTTGCACAAGTGGCTGATGAAGTCTGTGGCCTCAGGAGACTGCTTCGGATCCCATCACTGAGAAATGTGTACAAAACAGAGTCTTGTTTGCCTTGGGTTCCTATGTTTGACTTCCCTTTGACAGGAGTCTTCCTTGTCGACCTGGGCTAGGTGAATAGGACACGATCCATGCCTTGATGTTTTCCAAGATGCCCATGTAGTTATTTTTCTCTCTTGACACTTGGAACCTGTAAAAGCGTGGAAGTAGTTGTGGAATAGCCAATTAGCTACAGAATGTGGCTGTGTTCCATAGCTAAAAGACAAAAACTTATTCAAACAACAAACATAAAAGTATAACATGTAAATCACTAAAATGTTCTCCTTGAGGCAATGTATAATGGTGATTGATAAGGATTCATTTTTCATGGAAACGCAAAGAATTATGGATGAGAAAAGTTGCGAAGGTAAGGGCAGTTTTGGAGCTCAACATACCCCCACTGCAAGACTATTGCATGTCCCCATGCAATCAAAATTGTGAACTTCCTCCTTCTACTTCATTTGTTCTAATACTTCAGCCAAAACATCCAACTTCCTCTTCTTGCCTTTCTTTGCACCAACTACCATCCTTGGTTTCCTCATGAGAAATCTATACTTCAGGTTAATAAGTGCCCTGTTTAGCTTCTTATTCTTCCTTTTTAGTTTTTTGTTCTTCTTGTGCCATAAAGCAAAGTGAAGCATAGTGTTATCATGGATATCTTATCCAACTTGTTCTGTTCTTTTAAGGCTTCGTTTTCTCTTTGGATGTGCCTATTCAGAACTTCTAGCTCATAGATCTTTTGTTTAAGTGAGCTAGTTAAAGTTTCTTGTGAGGTGGCAGGCTGCTCTGGATTAGCTGAAGTCCTTGGGTCTACTGATGTACTCTTTTTCTCCAATGACTCTATGTAGTCATAAATTTGTTGTTGGATTGGATCAATGCCTGGAGAAGCTCTTCTTGGGTTGCTCTCAAATTTTTGTGGAGGAGAGTTCTCTGGGCTTTGTTCATGTGGAATATTTTCAGGGGACTGAGTTGGAGTTTCTCCCTCTAGATCTATAAACTAGGTCTCTTTTGATTTCACTTTCTTCACTTTGCCCCTGAGTCTAGAACTCCTCCTCAAATTTTGGGAGCCTATGATTTCTTCTTTTGTAACCTGCTTCCTCTTTCCTTTTTCCTTCTCTTCCTTGATTTGTTCTTTGATTTTGATTAGTCTCTCAGAAAGCACCGGTTCATCCTCCTTAGGTGATGAAGGTTCAGGAATATCCTTGTGGATTTCTTCAACCTTTTCTTTCATTTTTCTCCTCTGGTTAGTCCGTTTTATGATTTCTGTTAATTTCTTAGAGATTGGCTCTTCTTCATCATTTTTCTATGCTGAAGTTTCAGGGGTGTTTTGAATAGTGAGACTGGTCTTCCTTCTCCTACTTCTTTTTGCAGGACTTCCCTCAAGCAATTCTGGAGCATCTTGGAAGAAGTTCCTTACCAAAAAGTCCTCCCATGTATCCCCTACACTTCTTAAATGAAATTCAAGTAAAATCTTCACTAGTCCATGGTGATATAGAGTGGTTTCTAGTGATTCAATTTTCTTCTGAACATTAGTTGACATTCTTCTCAGACTATTGAACAAGAAAAAGGGTAGATTGAGGGTTCCATCTTCTAGGAAATTCATTAACAGTCGTATATGATATACATACAAAGAACCAAACCTCCCTTCGCATGTAATAAACTTATGCAAAATTAACAACATGCTACTTCATTTGTTTTTAAGTGCAGAGATTGGAATCCCTTTTCTAAAAACTGAAGTGTCCATACCTGGATTTTTAAGAATGACCTTCTAGGATTCATCATGAAACTCTTTGTTCTTAAACCACCTTTCTCCTAGCCTTGGGAGTTCTGTTGCTTTAGCTATAAAGGACTCGATAACTACAAATTTGATGTCACCTATTTGCAAATCCATTCCATCAAATGACCTGGCAAAGGATTTGGTGATTTCCTTATGGTAACCGTTGAATTTTTCAATAAAACTCAACCAACCAGCCTTCTGTAACATTCCTTTTAGCTGCGGATAACCCTCCATGTACTTCACCCCTATGGGTTCAGTTCTAACAATGAGCCCCATCACTTATGTTCTCATCTACTCTTCAAAATTCCCTTCACTGTCTGAGAAATGGAGTGACTACGTAAAGAGGATTGTGTATACGAAAATGGAGCAACTGAGTGGATAGAAATAGAACGATTATGGATATGGAAATGGAATGACAGAGTATATGGAAGCAAGATGATTATGAATAAAATGACTGTATATACAGAATATATGGAAACAGAGTAGTTATACACATAAACTATGTGAAAAACAGAATGACTGTATGCATAAAGTATATGAAAACAGAGTGACTGTATGCACAAAAAGGTTGCGGAAGTATGAGAGAAAAACTTGGTGTAATAAATGAATAATCAGGGTTTTGAAGAGTCGTATACAGATAGGTCATGTCGTTAATTTAACTGTTAACAGGTGTGGCTGTATAAGTCAAGGAGACATATGATCATGCAAGTTATACAAACTTATGTTTTTGTATTTATTTTTGAAATAAGTTTTTTTTTTTTTACCTTTAGAACCTTACCTTCCGCTTGCTACTATCCTAATGTTTACTTCCATAGGTGCTTTAGGTGTGATTTGTCTTCAAAGTTGTTTTCTCTTCAATTACCTGGATATGAGATTTTATTATGAACTGGCCTCTTTGTGCTTGCACTGATAATCAAACTGTTACTGCAGAATCAGATTAGTTGCAGAACAGGATCAACTACAAAATGGAGTCAGCTGCAGAATGTAAAATAGAGAGTAAAAGATGACTTATGAATGAATGAAATGGAAATGGCCGTGTGAGTGAAAATATGACAAGATGATAAATGAAAATGGAGATGAAAGAAATGCTAGAAAAGGAAAAATTTATTGGTGAAATATGGCAATGGAGTGAAGTGAAACTTGCAAAAGTAAAATAGAGTGAAATGAGATGAAACACTAAATTTTTGCAGAATGCAGAGTGAGTCACTATTTTTCAGAAAGGGAAATGGAAAATATGGGGTGTCAGAAGCTTCTGATTTTCACCCTGTATTTTCTATATAAGCATGCCAATCAGTAATTGGTTTTCAACCTTATATATATATATATATATATATATATATATATATATATATATATAGATATAGATATAGATATATATAGGAAAAACAAAGACTAAGTTGGTGGAGAAGAAGGATTCTTCTTCACCAACTTCATTTCAGAATTGTTCTGAAAGATCTTGATGAACTCCTCCATTGAGATTGGTTTTGGATAAATTTTCAATCTATGACCATTCACAAGGAGAGGAGTTTGACTTTCATCTATTGTTCTGATCCTTACTGCTCCATTACTGAGTTTTTTTTCAATCTCATATGGCCCAAGCCAATGAGTTTGAAACTTCCCTTGAAAATCTTTAAACTTTGAATCAAATAAAAACTCCCAATCTCCCTCTTGAAACTTCTTCTCCTTGATGTATTTGTCATGCCATTTAGCCCTCTATTGCTAGACTAGATTAGTTCTTTGAACAGCTCCTTATCTGATTTCATCAAGTTCATTTAGTTTCTCCAATCTATGTCTTTGAGCTTTTGTTAAATCCATCCCCAACTGGACGACCATCTTGAAAGTTTTGACTTGGAACTCTATAGGGAACAGGACTTTCTTCCCATAAACAAGTTCATAGGGTGTATGTCCCATTGTGTTCCTCCATGTAGTTCTATAGGTCCATAAGGCTTCAGGAAGCCTTTCTACCTAATCTCTTCTATGTGGATGCAGAGTCTTGATGAGGATTCCTTCAATTACTTTATTTGTAGACTCCACTTGACCATTTGCTTATGGATGGTAAGGAGTAGATTTCCTATGCTTGATCTTGTACTCCTCCATAAGCTTCTCCATCATGTTGGATGTGAATTGAGATACCTGATCTGTTACAATTTCTCTTGGAACACCAAAATGAGTGAAGATGTCCTCAAAAGGAAAATTAAGTACAGATTTTTCATTAGCAAAGAGAAATGCTTTGGCTTCTACCCATTTGGTGACATAATTAGTGCATACCAATATAAATTTTTTCTGCTTGGATGGAGGATTAATAGGTCCAATAAATTCTAAAGCCCATTTTTCAAAGGGTTCAATAAGTGCTTGAGTTTGTAATGGAATTTCATTTGAGGGAGTAGGTTTCCCTACCCTTTGGAAGCTGTCACACCTTCTGACATATTCTTTAGCATCTTTGAAGATGAATGGTCAATAATATCCTAAAGAAAATATTTTATAGGCTATCCTCTTTTCAGCAAAGTGTCCACCACACGGCTCATCATGACATGCTTTGAGAATATCAGGCATTTGATCTTCCCTAACAAACCTTCTGATCATAAGATCTGGCCCTGTTTTATACAATTCATCAGTGATTGATGAATATCTTGCAGTTTCTTGAATAATCTTTCTTTTCTCTCTAGGAAACAAATGTGAAGGTAACTTCCCTGTAACCAAGTAATTAGAAACATCTGCAAACTAAGGAGTTTGAGTAGTTACTACAAAGAGATCTTCATCAGGAATCTTATCTTCAACCGAAGAGTCTTCCTTGATATTCTGAATCCTGGACAAGGAATCATCAACTGTGTTTTGTTTTCCAGGTCTATCCAGCACAGTAATGTTGAATTCTTGCAAAAGTAAAGGCCATCTTGTAACTCTGCCATTAGTAATAGGTTTATTCATCAAATATCTAATTGCAGAGTGATTTGTATGAACAAAGGTTTCATAGCCTATTATATAGTGTCTGAACTTGTTAATTGCATGAACAACAGCTAAGAATTCTTTTTCAGTCATAGTATAATTCAACTCAGTGGGAGTCAAATTTTTACTTGTATAGTAAATGGCATAAGGAATCAAATATTTTTGTCCCAATACAGCTCCAAGAGCTGTATCTGAAGCATCTATAGAAATATGGAAAGGAAGTTTCCAATTTGGTCTTCTTAAAATAGGTGCTTCAGAGATTTTTGCTTTCAAGGTTTCAAATGCTAGTTGGCAATCAGGATTCCACTTGAATTCACAATCTTTTGTAAGCAATTTGAAGAGTGGAGATGCTATTTTAGTGAAGTTTTCTATAAACCTTCTATAATATCCTGTAAATCCTAGAAAGCTTCTAACATCCTTTTGGCAACTTGGAATTGACAATTTAGAGATAACTTCAACTGTAGATTAGTCAACTTTAATCCCATCTCCTGAAATGTGATGTCCTAAAACAATACCTTCTGTAAACATCATAAAGCATTTTTCATGGCTTAGTGAAAGGTTTGTTTCTTTACATGAGTTATCTACTTCCATATTTCCTATGCCTCCTCCATTATTACCTCTACTTCCTCCATTGTTTCCTCTACCTCTCCCTCTACCCCCTCCTCCAAACAGTGAGAATTCTCCATCTTGTTCTTCTTCCATTATAGTTTCTTCAGAGTTAGTATAGGGCTCAACCTGCAAGGTTATTCCATCTTCCTCTGGTTCCTCTATTAATGGACTATGAGAGAGTTTCTACTTTTTCTTCCTCACCAGGTATTCCTAATTCTTCAATTGCAATAGGCTCCTCTGTGGAGGTGAAAAAGGTTATCCCTGCTGTAGGAGTTTCAAATTTTTTCTCTCCTAGCATTTTTTTGGTAGATGATGTAGGAGAATATTCTGATTGAGTTTCTGGCCCTTGAATTCCAGGAATCCTATGGCTGGGAGTATGAGTCTGGGATGGAAGTGTGTCTTTTCTAACTCTTGGTGGAGTAGGTAGAGTTGTTTATGCCCCTAGCAATAAATCTACCCCTAAAGTGTCTTTCTCTGTGCATGTCATTGTTTTGTTGTTGTTGTTGTTGTTGTCTTTTATTTTTTTATTTTTATTTTTTTATTTTTTTATGAATGTAAGAGATAAGGCTACCTAGTTACACTTCCTTGGCAATGGTGCGAAAATGTTTGGTCAATTTAGTGTCCTAAATTTCTCTACATAAATTATCAATCCAGGTATCATAAACTGATGAAGTGTAATGCACTATATGTGCTAGATGACCCTTCTTACCTCATTGTTTTTTGAGTTTTATGTTGTTTTGGGGTTTTGATCCTTTAATTCCTAATGATTTACAATGCACTTAACAAAAATCTTAAATCTACTGTTGCTAAGAATCTAGAGAAATGAAATGAGGACTAAAAGTGCTTTAAGCCAGATTTGGAAGTAAAGTTTTATCCAAGAAAATGAAAACATAGTTTCTATTCCTGCTCTTATTATTGTTCCAAATCATGAACTAAAAGGACTTAAAAGTGAAGTTGCAACTACTGAAATGAAATATTGAAAGTGAGATTACAACTATTGATTAGTCTATGGCGGAATCAAAACTTAATAAAAAATTGAAAATGAAATTACAACAAAGCTAAATGAAATTCTAAGACTGAAAATGAAATTGCAACTAATCTACTATGGAAACTAAATGAAGTGCTTTGTCACTCTGCTACACAATTTTGGGAGAACAACCTCCTTGTGATAACATTTTGAGGAATTTCGTACTTCATCATTCTAATAGAAATTAAATACAAAAATGCAAGATAAGACTCATTCCATAAATGAAATATCCAACCACTTGGTTTAAGATGAACCATCAACTAGAAGGGATTTTTAGAAACATTCACTTACAATATGAGTCACTAAATTAGTAATAAAATGACGAAACAGTAATGGCACTGGTCAGTTTTAATTAAAGACTTATAGAATAAAGAGCATCAAATGAAATAAATTACTCTACACTAATGAACTCAACTTAAAGCTACTGATAAGAAACTAAAAAGAAATGAACAAAAGGACTATACTGTATTGAAATAAAACTATTCTGTGTTAGTAAGAAGATGAAAAAAACTGAATTATGAACAAACTTAGAAAATGGTTATAAACAACATGGAAAAAACACAGTGAATTTACAGTTCAACTATGAAAGACAAAACAAAAAAGAAATGTAACCTTAGCCAGTGCAGGGGCCCTCTGCAACTACTGAGGTTAAATGTACATAATCAACACTCCAACAAACGCTTTCAGGTATCCATGAAACACACAGTCTTCATATTAAAAACAAAGAATGAGTTCTCAAAATTACAAAGTGGTAATCTGAACTTAACACATGAGAAAAATTGAACTGGTTCTACGTTCTTCACACATGTATTTATAGAGAAATTATACAACTGTTTTAAGGAGAAAAATAAGCTACAACAAAACACATAACCAGACAGGTACATAGAATTCTCTTCCTTAGTTGTTGGAGACATAAATATAAGGTAATGGCTGTTGGATTCAGTTTGCACAAGTGGCTGATGAAGTACGTGGCCTCAAGAAACTGCTTCGGATCTCATCACTAAGAAACATGTACAAAACAGAGTCTTGTTTGCCTTGGGTTCCTATGTTTGACTTCCCTCTGACTTGAGTCTTCCTTGTCGACCTGGGCCAGGTGAATAAGACACGATCCATGCCTTGATGTTTTCCAAGCTGCCCATGTAATCATTTTTCTCTCTTGACACCTGGAACCTGTAAAAGCATGGAAGTAGCTGTGGAACAATTGATTAGCTGCAAAATGTGGCTGTGATCCATTGCTAAAAGACAAAAACTTATTCAAACAAAAAACATAAAAGTATAACATGTAAATCACTAAAATGTTTTCCATGAGGCAACATATAATGGTGATTGATGATATGGATGCATTTTTCAAGGAAAAGCAAAGAAGAATAGATGAGAAAAGTTGCTAAGGAAAGGGCAGTTTTGGAGCTCAGCAGTTCCTTTGAATAGCAATGTCAGTATTGAAAAATAAAACTTTTGATTTGTCAAGTCTTACCTCTGTACCTGCTGCCAAAGCAAAGTCATTCAAGATTTTTTTGAATGCTTTGGCTTCTTTGACCGTAGGAATTCCTTGCAACGTTGTATCATCCACAAATTGTTGATGAGTAGAGGCATCCCCATCTCGGGTAAGTTTTAGACCCTGGATTCTTCCTTCACCATTTTCTATTTTGATCGCTCTGCCTAGTCCTTCCATCATGAGAACAAAAAGGAAGGGGGAGAGCGGATCCCCTTGTTTGAGACCCCTAGAAGGTATAAAGGTTCTAGAGGGAGATCCATTAAGCAGAATTGAGAGACTAATTGAGGATACAAGGGCCATAACCCATCTTATCTAGTTGTGGTTGAATCCATAAGCTCTTAGCACCTCCTTGATGTATGCCCAACTTAGCTTATCATACGCTTTCACTAGGTCCAGTTGCATTATCATACTAGCTTGCTTCTTGCTCTTAAGAGAGTGTACCACCTCATGTGCTTGTAAGATGTTGTTGAGAATCTGTCTTCCTTCCACAAAACCAGTTTGCTCCTCTGAAATGAGAGTAGGAAGAGGAGGCTTTATTCTGTTAGAAATCACCTTGGAGATAATTTTGTACACCACATTACATAAAGCTATGGGTTTGAATCTATTCGATGTCATAGATTTTTCCTGCTTTGGAATCAAAGATATCAAAGAGGCATTAAGAGCTTTCAAAACAGTTTTGGATCTTCTAGAGTCTTCCACAACCTCAAGGATATATGGTTTGACTGTTTTCCAACAAGATTTGAAGAAATCCACATTGGAACCATTAGGGCCAGGAGCTTTCCCATTTTGCATCTCATTGATGACCTCACTAACCTCCTATTCAGACACTGCCTTGTTAAGATTGTGGTTGTCTTCCCTGGTTACAATTTTATGAATGAACTTTGTGAATTTGTTAATGAAACGAGATCTATCAACAAGAGGCTCCTCTGTTGTGCTAGAGAAGTGTTGAACTAGGACAGATTCTATTTCTATGTGTGAAACAAGCTCTTTTTCTTGAGAATCTTTGAGTTTGGAAATTTTGTTATGAGATCTGTGATCCAAAGTTGATCTATGAAAAAAATTTATGTTTCTTTCTCCTTTTCTAATCCACTGCACCCTTGATTTATGTCTCCATAAAATCTCCTCTTGCAAGCACTAATCCTCCCATTCGTTCTGCAGAGAATCAACCTGAATTTTCCTTTCCTTAGTAAAACCCTCTAGGATGTTGATCTGATTAATCTCTTTGATTTTCTTCTCAAAATTATTTTTTTTCTTTAAAAATATTTCCAAACTCTTTTTTATGTCAATCTTTAAGCCTATATTTGATGTGCTTGAGTCTCTGGTGCAGTATGAACATTTTAGTGCCTTGAACATGCCTATCTTTCATCCACCATTTGTCAATATTGTTGGTGAAGTTAGGGTGAGAGAGACAGATATTTTCAAACCTAAAGGGTCTGTTCCTTGGTGTACGCATAAAATTAGCTTCCATCTGGACAGGTGAGTGGTTTGAGCCTCCGAAGGGAAGGATTAAAGCTGACATATCAAGGCCTTCGATAAGGAGTTCCTCTGAGATTATGAATTTGTCTAATTTAGAGGCAACTTGAGAAGCTCCTCCTCTTTTATTATTCATGAAGTTCTGGAAGGCGATGGCGTCCCTGCCTAGTTTCCTTGTACCATTTTTTTTTTTTTTGTAAGAGATCTGATGATATTGAAATCCCCCGCCAGAATCCAAAGCATATTAGGATGTCTCTCCCTTAGTTCCTCAAGGGATGTGAGAAGCTTTAGTTTGTCTTCCAGTTTTTGAGGGCCATATACATTAGTGATCATGTAAATCTCCTTATCCCCCAAAGGTTAAATCACCATTGATAGATAATTCCTAGAAGCTTCATCATCCAGGATTCCAAGTTTTTGAGGATCCCATAGAGTGAGAATCCCCCCTGCCAAGTTATCTTATTTTACCTCTATATAATCATACTTGATTAACCATTTGCTGTGTATCTCTTTGATGTTATCCATCGGACATTTTGTTTTCTGAATAAAAATCATATCTGATTTTTCTTCTTTTATTTGACTACTAAAATTTCTTTGATTCATTTTACTTTCTAGACCCCCAATGTTCTAGGTTGTAAGGTTCATTAAGAAAGGTTTGTAAAGGAGTAACTGGTAAGATCCTTCATCTTATCTGAGTTAATCATAAGTTTTCCACATTCGGACAACAACTCATTTTGTTTCTTGCTTCCTCGTTTCCTACCCAGGTTCTTTGAACAAAGCATCGGTGTATCCTCCATCACTTTCACTCCCCTATTTTCCTGGATGTCATGGTTTCTTTTGACTCCAGAGCACTTTGTTTGTGATCTCCAGAGGAAGAGATGTTGAACCTTGTAAAACTCCACTTTTGGCAGAGAATCAACCCCTTTGGTGATTCCCTACTGCAGAAATGTTTTGCATCTAAATTCTTCCTCTATAGAATCTCTTGTAGTTCATGGTGATCTGTTCCTACCTCACTTGGAGTCATTTCATGGTCCCTATTGAGCTCCATCATATTTGGAAAATCATCCATTTGTTTGTTGTTTTCTGGTATCTCCTCCATGTTAGCATCCCCTTCCTTCTCATTGTGAATATTCTCTGATTCCTGGTTTGTCCCATTGTTTTCAACTTCTTATTCTAAGATCTTGAAACTATTGTGGTTTGTTTGTTCATCTTCAGTACTTTTCTTCTGGTACCTCTTGCCTCCTTTCCCTTTACTCCCTACCTTAGTAAAGCCTTCGGGATCCTTGCTTGTGGTGGATTTTGTGTTGCTCTCCAGCTTGTTCAAAGGGCAGTTCCTGTATAGGTGCCTGTGTTCATGGTACTTACGGCACCTGAATGGGACATGTTCATAGTCTATCGTTTGCACCCACTCCTCTCCATACAGTTCCAAAATGATTTCATCTGGAAGTGCCCTAGATAAGTCCATTTCCACACATATCCAGGCAAAGGAAGTGTATTTTCCTCTTAGAGTAGTATCTGAAATTTTTATAAAATGCCCTAGCTTGTTATCGATAGCCTTTAGAGATTCTGGTAGCCAATAATCTAAAGGAAGGGAGTAAAGTCTTATCCATACCGATACTAAGGTGAAAGTCTCTCATTCTGGGACAATGTTCATTACCCATGGTCTCTTGTAAAGGCCTACAGACGTGTAAAAATAGGGTCCTCCCTCGAACACTATGTCTTTTTCCTCTAGGCTTGTGAACACCATTGTGGGGAATGTCATTTTTCCCCTTTGGTTTCCACTGGTTCCTTTTCCATGCTTGCAAAGCCTTCTCCGTCAGCTAGATCCCCATGAATTTACAGATAACCACATATTCCACCATGTGTTCTCTATGCACCTACAGCGCTTGGTCACTTAAAACGACTCGAGGAATAGTGGTCACCATGGGTTTACATGCCCCTGATATTTTCATGGGAGCAACTTTCTGATTGCTACCCTCTGTCCTCTTCTCCTTACTATGTTCCTCATGGTTCTCTTCCTGTTCTTGAGGTCCGATGGTTCCCAATTTTTCATTATTCGTAATCTCTGTTGCCACCTCTGCTGGTTTCTTGAAGCGATGGGAACTAGCTCCCTTGCTTCTGTCCGCAACTACTTGACTGTAGGAGGGAGCAGAACTCCCTCCTCCTCGCCCCACCATGGTAACGAGCTACACAAACCCTAAAGCAAAACCCTAGATTAGAACAGTATCCCGCTCCCCGCCCTAAGGTCGATTCAATAGCTATACACCGTAAGTTGAAAATCGATAAGCCATGGTATTGTAACAAAACTTATTTACAAGTTAATAATATCCATGGTAAAGTGGGGGTTATGCCAATTAGAAATTCATTATATCTAAGAAATTACAAAAAAATCATCTTTGTAATACTAGGTCTCATTTATTTATACTAATTTTAATGAAATTAATTAATCTTTGTAATAATGGTTAAAAAAGTATTTATTAAATGAGAAATTATTTAAATTCTAAATAGTTAATAAATATTTAAATCAAAATTATTTATTAAATCAGAAATTGTTTATTCACATACCTAAATTGGTATAAATTACTCGAAAACCTGAAAACTAAAACATAAAATTAGTCAATTACTCATAAGCTGAATAACTCATAGTTAATGATAATTAGTCACAAATCTGAGTTACTTATAATTCATGATTTTTTGAAATATAAAATTACTTATGCAGCATTCATTATTCATTATTCATGATTTAGTTTGACAATGATCTTAATGTTTATACTAATGAAATCAGATAAGTTTTGCAATAATGATTAAAACAATATTTATTAAATGAGAAATTGTTTAAATCATATACCAAAATTACTAGAAATTATTGATAAACTTAAAAACTAAAACATTGAATTAGTGAATTACTCATAAGCCTAAATAACACATAGAATTAGTCAATTACTCATAAACCTAAATAAACCATAGTTACCTATAATTAATCATAATTATTCATGAATCTAAATTACTCATAATTAACCTAAATTAATTGTTGACTATAAATTACTCATAAACCAAAAAACATTATAAATTATTGAAACATAAAATTAACTATGTGGCACTATAAATTAACTTTGGCACCCAAACAAGTGGAATCTGGCTTCTAAAATTTACAAAAACTCAATATATGAAACATTGAATTGTGATTTCTACTACCAACTATATGTTGTTCTATTCATTGTTCATTGTAAAGAATGTCACACCTTTTTCTACTTGTTTAAAAGCCTTGTAAAATATTTTTTTGAAAAAATTAGATATAGCTCTTAAACACTATTCTATTCAATTGGATGGATGTCTTACTCCTGAAATTCTCACATTGCATCTATTAGCAAGCCATCAATATATTTCAATTCTCTTTCTGATTCTATTAGAAAATTGCATTGACATCATCATCAAAGGCATATCCATTTCTATTAGCAAGCTATCAATATATTTCAATTCAATTTTTTGATTTGTTCATATACATAGCCCTTTTAAAATCTCTCAAAGTATCTATTTCTATTAGCCAATTATCAATGTAATTAAATACTCTTTTTGACTTTATTTGTTG
This sequence comes from Pinus tabuliformis, assembly GCA_031772625.1. Classification (NCBI taxonomy): domain Eukaryota; kingdom Viridiplantae; phylum Streptophyta; class Pinopsida; order Pinales; family Pinaceae; genus Pinus; species Pinus tabuliformis. Next base: position 1,915,935,418 of record CM062818.1, read on the forward strand.
AGATCGATAGCCCTTTTAAAATTAGTCAAAGTATTTATATCTATATGGAATAGGAATTCAAGGTTGAATTTAAACATTTGATTTTCATATTACCAGAGAAAATATAGAGAGAGATATAGACATTTCCTCCTTGAATAAGGCCTTGTTAGGTGTGGAATTCTTAGTTGTATCCACTTATTTTACTCAAATCCTTCCCCAAATCACACTAAAATGTATGGGAATCTAGACTGTGCATGTACTCACAAATAATTAAATAAATTTATAAATATATAAAATTATGCTGAAAAATCTCACAAACTTAAAACATACTACATTTTTTATTATTCAAATTTCCTAATATTTATTAATTTAACCTCCATATACCCCATAATCATAATCAAGTGGATAAAGAAATCCAAGTTTCCTGCTAATTGATAATGTCAAATCTTATGTGTGTGTGGTTGCTTGACTGAGGAAATTTTGTTGGATTCAATAAAAGGGTGTGAGGTATAATTATGAATATTTACATGTGTATTGCTGAATAAAAATTTCATTGACTAATGAACAAATATGGGTTTTAAATGTAATTGGTTGTCATTAATATTATAGGAATTTGGATAATGTATATGTATAATATGGGTAATGTAATTGGTTGTTAAGAAATATAATTATATAATTATATAAGAGAATAATGAAAAAATGCTTCTCATTATATTACATACATATTACAATATCTTAGCAAAGTGAGATATGGATTTTATAAAATTATATTATAAAAAGTTATATTAAATCTCTTACTGCAACCTTTTTTTTATTTCTTTCATAAATTATAATTACAAAAAAAACATTGTATAATAAAAATATGTATAGGAATAGATTAATTCAATAAAACAAATCTTTTCATTTTTTTAAAAGAAACTTTAAACACCTTACTTAATATATGTTTAAATTCATGTGTTGTTATATTTTCTATTGTTTATAATTTGGCAAAGATTGTTTAGAATTACAAGTGAATTTGATTGAACAAAAAAAAAAAAAAATTACAAGTAAATTTGAGTAAAGATTGTTTGGAATTACAAGTAAATTTGGCGAAGATTGTTTGGAATTACAAGTAAATTTGGCAAAGATTGTTTGGAATTACAAGTAAATTTGGGTAAACAATAAGAATTAAGCTTGAATCAACAAAAAAATGTAGTTAGCTCCAACCAGAAATTCCTAAACATCTAGGTGTTAGACAACCCATTAAAAATATTTATAAACACATAAAATAAAAATAATAATTCAGTGTTAAGATTAAGATCAAGTTATATATCATTATTGTTTTTAAACAATGGAGACATATAGAAGTAATTGTTTTGGAAACACATTTTCTTAATGGTTAAGAACATTTAAATTATATTTATTATGATTAAAAATTACATTATTAAATAATAAATACGATTTTAATAAATATTAAGAAATTCAAATAATTAAAAAAGTTATAAATAAATAAAATTATGTTGAAAAATCTCACAAACTTGAAACATATTACATTTTTTATGGTTTAAATTTCCTAATATTTATTAATTGAAACTCCATATACCACATAATCATAATCATGTAGATATTAATGTAGTCGATTAGAATGATTAAGTTGTGATATTAATGGGGTCCATTATAAGGATTTTCTTACGATATTAACAATCTATTGTTTATTAATAAATACGTAAAATGATTTTAGATTAATTCTAAATATGAAAAAAATTAATACATACGAATGTGTTGTTTTAGAAATTTAGTAATATAATTTCAATTCGATATTTTTGGATTCATTATGATTGAGTCAATTTTTTTTGTCAAATTCCAACCAGAAATTATTTAGGTGGCTATTAAACCTTAAAGACTACTTATTTAGGTGGTTATTACACCTAATCAAAATTTACAAATAGTTAATTATGATTCACATTACATACATAATTAAAACATATAACTAAAATAAATTCACTACTATACAAAACAGGTAGCCATGTGATCTTGAATCTAGAAAAAAACCAAGTTGTTCCCCAACTATTTTTTATTAGTTAATATTTCACTCTTACACAACCATTAATATTTTTTATCCTTAACAAAATGGAAAATTGTGTATCGTAAATTATGTATGTAAGTTACTTTTAATTTTATTCAACATTAAATTGTTTTGCTGATATCAAATGTGTTTTTTTTTACTCTTAGTTGATTTCATTGTTTCATCATGGATCCAACTATTTGGAGTTGTCTTCCATTCGAAGTTCTTGAAATTGTCTTCTTGTGTCTCCCTTTATTGGTAGTCATAAAGTTTAGCACTGTTTGTAAAAAATGGAAGAATGCTTTGCAAAACCCTTCTTTCCTTTTACGTTTCAAGAATGTCTCTACGAACAAATTTGGATTTCTTGTTCCTTTCCTCAATAGTGAAGACAATTGTTTTGCTGCTCAATACATTAATTAGAATGACCACATATCTCAATTTCATTTGTGATTCATAGATTCAAGATACAGAGTAGAGTGTATTGTTGGACCAATGGTGGTTTTATCCTTAACAATAGAATGCCCCCAAACACACAACTATTTTGTAACGAATCCATTTACAAAGGCATTTAAAAACATAGGGCCAATACAAATTGGAGACTGGGGATTCTTTTCATTGTTGGAAAATGTAAGCAGAAGAAAATATGACTCGGTTGTTCTAAAAAATGTGTATGACAGAATGCAGCCTAAATTTTATGTTTGTAGTAGTCTTGATAGGGTATGGCAAAGGGTTTTTGTTCTATTTGGTGGCACTTCACCCACTAATAATGTCGTGTTTTATAAAAGTGAATTGTTTTGGCTGTATCTGGACAAGGAGTATGAAGATTATCCTTAGTACGATGTTATAGCTCCATTTACCACCCTTGGTATTTGTGATGCTTGGTTTATGGCCTACAGCAACCCCTCCTTCTAGACTTGGTCCAAATATTTTAAAAACAATGTTTTATTCCCTGTACGCTACTTTCCCTGAGATAAACGCGTGTACATGTGGGTTAGTCAATACCCAACCCGAGTATATGTGTTAAAACACATAAAAAAATTAAATTTCCTTAATTATGGGCAGAGTTCACAGGTTTTACCTATTGATTACCTCCTAGTTCCCATGGCCCAATTGTTTCCCAACTAAAAAACTAATTGGGAGAAGTATAAATAGACTTCTATGGGAAGGCCTTAAGTAAGGGAGGAGATAGAATTATTATACTGAGATTATCCCTGACTAAGTCTGAAGTATCCCTATGCTTCAAGCACTTCCCCAAGTTTCAGGAAATGCTTGTTTCCTTGAGTGTTGATATTCTCCCACTTGCTTGAGATATCATGGTATTGGTTATGGAAGGAGGTTGTTGAAGATTGGGACTAGAGGGATTTGGACGATGATTCCACTTAGAGCCGAAAGACGAAGACTCGAGTGAATTCTCTTCGTGTTATTTATAGCTTTATACAATAAAAATAAGCGTTGTCTTGTTCCTGATATTAACTTTGTTTATGCATCAGATACTGTTGTAATTCGTATATGAATGTTATTTTGATGTATAACTAATCATTTGCTTATATGATATAAAGCTAGTTTCATTAAAATGCTTTATCTATATGCTGCTATGTATGTTTGAATTGGTTGATTTGCAGATTCGAAGATCATCAAAAGTTGCAGAGGGTATGAACCCTGCTGGAACTACCTAAACGAAGGACATTTAGGAATGGTCGCTATCGCATAGTTTGTTTATATAAGCATGTTGCTTGAGTTGTATGAGTGTTTATTACTATAGTTTTCTCTTGCTCTATTGGGGTTCCAACTGAAAGCCTTAGAGTACTTATTCCCATAACAAAATTAGCGACTCCACTGGGGATAACAATCTTGTTATCCCTAGTTTGGGTTGTTCAGTGTCAATCAGGGCTCATTTCTTAGTTTTCTTACTGCGACAATATTATTTGGTCCAGTATAATCTCAGAGCTTAAGTCTGATCTTTTTGATCTGGCTTTATTTTTTATTTTTCTTGCAAAGCTTTGTATACACACTTTTGTCTGTTTACATTAGCATACAAACGCTTGTTGCTGTGAAGTGAACCTACGTATACGCGAGTTTCCTTTATCAGAAGCGTGTGTACACGCCTCTGTGATTGAACAAAGTCACATATACCATTTTTTGTATTGTTTTTTCAAATATCTTTTCCCAGAAAGGTTTGTTTCTTGGTCTGTTTGGTCTCTGAGTGGTCAATTTCTGTCTTTAGAATTTTATTATTCAATGAGCTTACTATTTGAATTCCCTTTTGTTATAGACATTTTTGGGCACTGCAACCCCAATCATAAATGTCCATAAACTAAGGGCTCCTAAGTCCCTAAAGGTGTTGTTCCAACCCCTAAAAGAACAAGGTCAACTGACTACAGCATCTCCCAGAAGTTCTCCATGAAAAACTACTCAGAACTGGTCAAAACGGGACCATTTCACCTGCTCCATAGTCAAAGTGCGTTGCATCCCACCTGAATACACACAGTAGGTGCGATGCATGTTGAAAAGCCCTTCTATGGGGTGCGATGGGCGAGAGTGGAGAAAGGGTAGGGCCAATCCGCAAGGTGGAGGAGCATGGAATCTTCCAGAAACTTCTCCTGTGACACTTGCCTCTCTGCATTCGACTAGGGATGAGTAAGAGATCATCAATCTCCAAGTGGAATCAAGAACTATCAGAGAGAGGACACTAATCAAATCTCAAAAGCTGACTCATTCCCCTTGCAAACATCTATATATGGATCCCTCATCCTAGAGATCCAGGGGCTGGAATTTTGTATCTTATAAGGAAGTGTTGTTGGTTTCTTGGTGCAATATCATAGTGTTGGGTGATCTAAGCTTTTCATGAGGTGAAGAAGGGTTTTCTTGCTGAGAGGATGATGCTGGGTCAGAACAATTGGTTGTAATCCTCTTTGCTCTTTCTTGATTATCAATAAAGCTATTCAAGTTTTCCTCCACATTCTTGTATGATTGATGATTTATGCATTTGTGTGGTCAATATACATCTGGTCCTATATTGTTTATGATAATAGATCTATGTTCTTGGATAGTGTTATGCTGCTTTGATTCTACAGGTACTCCTTGAAGCTGGGTATACAAGGAAGCGAGTGGTAAAGACCTACCAGAAGAGAGAGGAACCGAGCAAGGAACGAAGCGCAAGATAGAGGTTGGTCTCCTTATTCTTCTCTCATCTGTTTCTCATAAAGGAAAACAAAAGTAGTTTTTAGTTTGTTTGTTTTTAAGGTAGCTACCAGCCTTAGTGGGACTAGTAGTTTTGCATAGACACTAGTTTTCCCGATAACAAAATGGCGACTCCGCTGGGGAGCGAATAGATTGTTTGTTTATCTACATTTGTTTACTTTATAAAATTACAGACATAGCCTGCAGTCAAGCCAGCTAGCCTTCGAACTGCATTTGCTATGCAAGTGCAAAGTAGATCAACGCTGCTTCAGTCTATCTCTGGGTTTTGTTTATGAATTAAACGATTGATATACAAGCTCTCTAATTGCCCTCGTGGTGGCTCTCGTAACCTCTTTAGATTTACCCTTGTGATGGATTTACTGATTACGACTTACTCGGCTTAAATACCTGAACTGAACTGCAAACTGTGACCCGGAACCCAGTCAAAGTCTTGTCCCTAGTCCAGCGCACTGTCTGTTCTGTGAACTCCAAATGCATCACACTTCCCGAGTGTAGTAGGTGCGTTGCATTTCAGTTTCACTGTGTTACGGGTGCGCTGATCAGACAAGGCCTTGTTCCTAAATTTTGGTTTCTGTGTTCATGCTTTTCAGCTCTATTCAGGAGTTTTGCTGCCTATAGTCAGTACACCTCTGTTTGAAACCCCTTTCCTTGTTGTTATTCTACCTCCATTGTCCAAAAAAATGTAAATTTTTTTATGTATTTTTGAGTCATTTTCAGTTCTCCTTTACAAAGAAGTAGTGTAATTGTACTGTTGTTTCTTGATTTGAAAGTGTCGCAAGTGTCGTTTTCAGTCATAGAAGAGAATCTGATTGTTCTTGATAGTCGATTACACTGTTACTCTTGTATTTGATTTGAATTAGAAGTTTTTCAAGTGTCGAAAGCAAGTTTTCAATTCCAAATAACGAAGTGTCGTCATTGTCCTCAATTTGTTTTGAAAAGAAGCTTGTTAGTAATTGTCACTTTGAAAAATAAATCAGATTTGTGCTTAGCTTTCTTTTTATCATTCACACATTAAGAAGGCTGAAAACAAATACATGCACGTGAATTTGCATTTAGACTATTTGTTGGTTTGATTTAGGATAGTGCATATAGTGTGTGCTCTTTGCTCTTTGTTGAAAGAAAATCATCTCTCTTTCCTTAGTAGCCTAGGGATTTCATTGCAAAAAGAATATTAAACGACTGTTTATCATCTTAGATTGCATTTTAGGAATTGTACATCTACATCACGTGGTGAACCTGAAAGGCAAATTTCTTAAGCAAGATCAACCATAAAATAAATTTAATGAATCTAAAAACGCTTTGGAACCTAACGCACAACATCTAGAAGTCTGGGCTAGAGACGTATTCTGGCGTCGTAAAGCCTGGTAACTGTTGTTTTCACTGTTGGTTGGGTGATTCCTCCACTTTGAGACGATAAGTGCTAGTACGGACTTGTGCTCCCACGTACCATCGAGTATATTTTTGGAGACCACAATAGGCTTTATCCTTTATCCATAGGAAGCTGTGTCTTCTGCCCTATCGATCGCAATGCACTGAACAGAGCATTCGGGAAGATTGACTGTCGTACCGTAAAAAGTATTCTGCAGTTTTGCCATTGGTTTGGTAATCCCTCTGTCTAGATTTCCAGAGAAGTCCCTTTCATTCCTTTTTAGACTCCTTAACGGAAAAGGTCCATTTGAGCACTTGTCACTTCAAGCTCATTAAAAATCGAAGGCGACTAGAGTCATCTTTTTTTTTTTCTCGACTCTTAAAAATTGAAAAAACAAGTTGTGTCAAAGCGTCTAAAATTTATTTTAAACGGAATAAACATCACCTTTACTACGTTGGTCTTAGGTTGAGAAAAATAGAGTCCACCAACCAAGGAGTTCCCTTTGGAGGAAATCCCAGTCCCTTCTCCTCTTGGGGAGATGTTGGTGCACCCCATATGGCCACATTGTCGCTTCCAGGATTGACAATCGGCTTGCCCGTATGGTTCTTCTCAACTTATGTCATTCAGAACACCGCAATTCTTGAACAATCAAGTCAGAAACTAAACGATACCAGAGTTACCCCTCAACCCTCTACTTCGTCCAATTCTTCCTCTTCGCTTGATGAAGTTGGTAAAGCCCAAAATCAAGTAACTGAGAAGAAGAAGGAGAAGAAGAAGAAAGAGAAGAAGAAGAAGGAGCCAAAGGCGAAAAGGGGCAACCAAGCATCGTCTAGTGCAAATCCACACACTGCACCGACCAGGCCTAAATCGCCATGTTTCATTTGCAAAGGAGACCACTATCATCGAGATTGTCCTTGCATCCCTCGGATCTTAAGGGAATGGTCTCCTTGTTTGCACAATCCGGTGTCATCAACCTCTGACAATCATGTTGAGCATACACCGTCATCTAGTGAAAGTGAAGTCCGTGGACAAAAAGGAAAATATAAATTTCCTTGTAGATTGTGTGAAGGTGATCACACCGTCCACCGTTGTCCCTTCTTAGACGAAGCTAAAAGCGTTTTGGACGACCGTCTGGTTTCATCGTTACGGCTTCCCCCTGGATATAAGAAACTCTTGCCGAGTCCGTCACTAGTTGAAAATCTGGCTGACACGCCCTTGTGGTCGGTCGAAGCGTCTATCATTGAAGATAAACCATCTGAATTCATACCAGATGAAAGTCAAAAGGTCAAGGCGACAGTTGACCTGGTCGTGCCTTCAGAGGATCAATCTTCAAATGATACAGTCACCGAACAAAACAAGAATGACACCGTTCAAATTCTCTTCATAAGCACAGACTCCGATGAACATGGGGGCAGTCTACTCGTTCCTTTACCGCAGGAAGGAAGTTCGTCAGAGTCGTATCCGACCGTCTATTCAGTCCCACGTCCAAGCAACCTGGTTGTTTCCTTTGACTGGAATCTACTAGGCAGACCCTATTTACCGGCTAGTGTACCATTTCGAATCATTGCTCAAATATATAGAATGGTCATGGCCGGTACCATCATAGATGAAGGGGCTTCTGTGAGTATCCTTTCCTCAACTGCTTGGAAAGCGCTTGGTTCGCCATCTCTTTTGCCTGAGATGAGAAATCTAACAGGCTTTGAGAAAGGAACCAGTCAACCATTAGGGATCCTTCCCGATGTGTCGATAACATTGAGAAGGAAAACCGTTCACATGAACGTAATGGTAGTCCAAGGACCCCTGGATTATAATATACTCCTTGGACGAGACTATATTTATTGCATGGGAGCCGTCGTCTCCTCACTCTTTAGAGTAATGTGTTTTCCGCACGAAGGAAGAGTGGTCAAGCTCGTAGACCAGCTTTCATTTCCCGGTTCACACATAGCAAATAGTCATATACCAACCCTGAATGGTCTTTTCACACAAGGAATGTCTCATCAATCCCCAGTCCGTCCTCCTGATGAGTGCGAGTGATTCGAAGGACATGACTAAAACCCAGGGGGCATGCACCCTGGTTTGCTTCGGTAGGAAAACCTTGGGTATAGTGTAGGTTTTCGTGGAGGATATATGACTAGTCTGACACACCCGTCTGTTTAGGAAAATGGGATTAGACTGGAATAAGATTCCCTCAGAAAATTTATGTGAGTGGAGGCATCTGCGCCACTCACCTTTGTCTATTTCGGTAGACATCGCCGGGGAAGTGTTTTATCTGTGACATGGATGGAACAATCTTTGGTAACCTGGAAATTTTTCGCTATACTTGGGGGCATGCAAACCTTTTGGCATGCAAGCGAAGCACGACCATTTATTTTTTAAATTTGGAGGTCCTCTAACCCTTTAAACTCGTAGGATTGGTCATTTCCTAACTTGCATAAAGAAAGGATGCGGAGCAAAGCTTTGTAAGGTGCAAGTTTCTTAAAAATGGCATCTTAGATGAGACATCCTTATTATACGACTGGATCGAGCAGTTTTAACGCAGAATTCAAGCTCGTTAAAAAATAAACATAAGCAATGAGCAAGTGTTTCCCCCAGCGTTTAAGCTCATTAAAAAATGAACCAATTTCCGGTAAATAACCATTGTGAATGTATTACTTCAGCTTTTGAAGCCTTGGTCGTGTTCTCATCATCACCTCCACTCTGTATTGGCCGATCATTCACCTCTACTTGATTGTTTACCCTTTTGAGGAACAGCCGCGAAGAGTGATCCTGTTAGCCATCCTTGTGACACTGTCGTGATTGGAAAATTCCAAACCTTACCTAGAATCAGCTGCTACCCGAATCTATCAATTGTTCCTCAAAAAACGAGTCTCCTTTAAGCTCTTTTCAACTGACTCGTAAAATATGAAAAGATTGCCGAGCCATTGGCCTCTCCAGCTCGTTAAAGGGACCAGAAGTGCTATCCCTCCTTTAGATTTTAATCTTTTTGGACCTGAGGGATTATTACACAAAAATATCAAGTGCTTGTTTTGTTTGGCTCGTTTAAATTACCGAAAATTCATCCCTTTTGTATTATTTTATACTTTTTTGGACTTAAGGGATTAGATGACGAAAAATGATTTTTTTGGAGTTTCCTTTACGTCCCTTTTCAGACTCTCTAAAATTGAAAATGACCGAGTTATCTTTGTCGTTAAACTCATTAAAACCAAATAGGGACAAACTTGTCCATAAGAGACAAGAACGAGTTTCACTATCGCTAGGCTCGTTAAAACATAGCGATGGGTTTGCCCGAAGGGAAAATTATAGAACAAGCATATGTTATCCTCCTCAAGCTTGACAAAAATAAAGAGGTACTGGTCAGCAATGACTAGGGAAAAATTGGGAAGAAAACTTTGAAGAAACCTTGTTGGTAGCAAGTCACTCTTGAACATGACACTTTCACTCTGCATCCGAGTCGGGTTGGGTTGTTCCATTCACTGGTCACATCACCATGGTTCCATCACACCATCCACATTTGGGGTTAATGCTACCAATCCATCATGTCAGTGTCGCCGATATGTTCAAGAGAAGTCACTCAGAGAATTCACTTGTGTCTCACCCACTGCAATACATTTACACTCCATTATTTCATGATCGCCACCCTGAACCTTATATCACCAGATCGTTTTCACCTCCATTAAAATCATTTGCTCCATTCTGTGTCATTGATGTGGGATTCACTAAAGCCCTGCTATGATGGATCGCTTCTTGTCGACATCAGCTCATTATCCAAGAAGTTGGTCTAGGAACAACCCTTTCAGTACTTTGAAGCTTGCATGCCTCAATGGCAAGTTTCTCACTTCCGGTGACAGGTTTACATCAATGGCCTTCGATCGAAAGATTTTGCATGGTGTTCGACGCCAAGTCCCTTATTCACACCATGTGAATTGTACTGTAGTACCTTGAGGGTCATCATCATTATCGGTGATTCCTCTCATGCCTGTTAACATCTTACATCATTGGCTGGTAATCAGGCAATGTCTTTCCATGTTCGACTCCAGAACATCTCTCACATGGATCGACTTGTACTTTGAGTGAAGATCGAACGAGATTGAAGACCATAGATCTATTTTCATCCGTCCCGGCTGCGATATATATTCAGGAAAATAAAGACATCAAATGTACATCATTGCTGCACGGATAATCATCCAATCTAAGGGATGATGGCTCTACCAGAATCATCAGTCTACACTCAGACGATTGTCTGTCTCATGTACATGAAAATTAATTTATAAAGCTGAGCATGGTAATGCCCGCCTCAGCTAGATCATGAAAATATTATGAAGTAATATATTATATTGTATCTTATTACAGGTTGCCTTCCAGCTTGAAAAAACTTTGGATCCTCATGACAAAGCATTTCACCCGACATCAAAAGATTAACGACCTCATGCTTTAGGGGGCAACTGTTATAGAAATTTTTGGGCACTGCAACCCCAATCATAAATGTCCATAAACTAAGGGCTCCTAAGTCCCTAAAGGTGTTGTTCCAACCCCTAAAAGAACAAGGTCAACTGATTACAACATCTCCCAGAAGTTCTCCATGAAAAACTACTCAGAACTGGTCAAAACTGGACCATTTCACCTGCTCCATAGTCAAAGTGCGTTGCATCCCACATGAATACACACAGTAGGTGCAATGCATGTTGAAAAGCCCTTCTATGGGGTGCGATGGGCGAGAGTGGACTAATGGTAGGGTCAATCTGTAAGGTGGAGGAGCATGGAATCTTCCAAAAACTTCTCCTGTGACACTTGCCTCTCTGCATTCGACCAGGGATGAGTAAGAGATCATCAATCTCCAAGTGGAATCAAGAACTATCAGAGAGAGGACACTAATCAAATCTCAAAAGCCGACTCATTCCCCTTGCAAACATCTATATATGGATCCCTCATCCCAGAGATCTAGGGGCTAGAATTTTGTATCTTGTAAGGAAGTGCTGTTGGTTTCTTGGTGCAATATCATAGTGTTGGGTGATCTAAGCTTTTCATGAGGTGAAGAAGGGCTTTCTTGCTGAGAGGATGATGATGGGTCAGAACAATTGGTTGTAATCCTCTTTTCTCTTTCTTGATTATCAATAAAGCTATTCAAGTTTTCCTCCACATTCTTGTATGATTGATGATTTATGCATTTGTGTGGTCAATATACATCTCGTCCTATATTGTTTATGATAATAGATCTATGTTCTTGGATAGTGTTATGCTGCTTTGATTCTACAGGTACTCCTTGAAGTTGGGTAGACAAGGAAGTGAGTGGCAAAGACCTACCAGAAGAGAGAGGAACCGAGCAAGGAACCAAGCGCAAGACAGAGGTTGGTCTCCTTATTCTTCTCTCATCTATTTCTCATAAAGGAAAACAAAAGTAGTTTTTAGTTTGTTTGTTTCTAAGGTAGTTACCAGCCTTAGTGGGACTAGTAGCTCTGCATAGACACTAGTTTTCTTGATAACACCTTTCACTTTGAAAAGTTGTGGCTTAGGTTTTATTTTGAGTGAGTTTTATGATTTTTGTTTTGACACACAAGACTTCTTATAGAGGTTCTTGATTGTTCTGGTCCTCTAGAACGACATATTTTTTTCAATCTTAGTGTCAAGTTAGATTATTGGTCTACTTTATTTGCTTTCCATCATTTCGTGGCCTTACACCTTTTCTTGCCTTTTTGAAAGTTTCTTTTTAAGAAATTTGAAAGTGTTTCTTTCCTAACTTCTTGGTTAGTTTGTCAAAGCTTTTTATTGCCTTTTAGGTCATTTAGTACAAGTTGAGGCCCTTTTTGTTCAATTTTTCATTCGTTGTTGAATTTGTGACTTGCAAAGTTTCCTTGTGCTATTCTTTTAGTCTTTGAGTCTTTGGTTGCATTTAGAGTGCTTTCCAAAGGTTGTTTTCATTGCTTCTTGAAAAAGAAAGGTTATTAAAAAACATTGTTTTTGTCTTCTTTTTCCAAGTTTGATTTTGGTTTCTTTTGATTTTTGGAAAGTGAATTGTGATATTTTTGGATTTGTCCTTCTTGTTCGGAGAAGATTTTGTATTCTTTTCAAACACTTAAGTTGGCTTATTAATAAGTTATAAACAATTGCTTTCATTCTTTTTAGAGTAATGTAGGATGTTGCATTTTCATTTACACCTTGCATTAGGGTAGTTTTGCATTATTAAAGCATCAATAGTCTTTTTAGTTTTTGTGAGTGTGAAGTGTGCTTTAAGAAAAGAAAAGAAAAAAGTTTTTGCTTTATAGAAGTTTCGTAGAACCCAAGTAGAAATTTCTTTTCATTGAAGAACAAATGATTGCATTCATATAAGTTAGTTTTTCATTAATTTCTTTTGCATCATACAAACACCATTGGTTGCATTTCCATTTATCCCTTCAAATTAAGAGAAAAACCATTTAAAATGAAGCGCCTAATAAAATAAACTAGAACTTTTTGTATTGTCATCAGAATACACCAACAAGTTTAGGTTTATTTAGGGCCTTGGATTAGGTGAGAGGAGAATAAACTCTCCAAGGCTTCTCTAAATTGTAAAACATAGAAGTCTAATTAAAGAGTGAAATCCAATAACATTAGGGTGACCGGGAAAGGTCCATGACTGGGAACTAAGTACGAGGGTTCATGAAGATAAGGACGAGATACACCCCCTCTCTTACTTGTTGGATCCTACCTCACAACTGTTTCACCCAGATTCTGATAAAAGTTGGTGTCCATAGTTGCCTATCCTAGGAATCCACACAGGTGGCTGCAGAGGGGAATCCTGTGGCACCTGAAGTTGACGTTGTATCACGTTCAATAGTACTTCTGGAGGGCACCCTTGGGAAGCTTGGGGGCTTGCACTGACAAAGGTTATTGTGTGGAGGTCAGCATAACTACCTCTTATACCTTCACTTGTAGGCCTAGGGTGTAATTACCCTAGTCTCTTTTCGGAAGGCCCTTATTATTAACTTTCTTGTACTTTGGTGTCCGGTCCTAATCACCTGGAGTAGAAATACTTAGAAGTTGTTTTGATTGTTGATATCTTTAGTGACATTTTAGTGAGTGTTTTGCACTCCTAGTCGGCCTAGCATTTTAATTTTCTTGAGTCTTTAAGTAGATTTAATAAAAATAATTCAAAGTGGCTGACCGACCATCTCGATGGTCCTGGAGACTTCGTGGGCTTTCACCTACGAGTCCAGAGCCTTCTCCTAGAAGGCGTAGCAGTGATTCTTCTAGTGGTTTTCAACCAGTGGTAATAGGCGTATTGGAGATTGATCCTCCGCTCCGGGGCATTATTTCACAAGATAGACTTGGTACTACTACAGAGTTAGAGAGGAACACACCAGTTCTTTCTCGAGTACTCTTCCAGTCGGAAGATAGTATTGAAGTAGAAGAGCTTTAAGAGTCAGTTGCGGCTCCGAATTCTCCTCTCCCTCTTGATCATCCAGACGTTTTGTTATATGTTGGACCTCCTACTCATAGGCCTTCGAGCCCAGGTCCACATACATCTATCCCTTCGATGACCACTGCTGGAAGCATGGCATCCATGATGAGTGTTACGAGCATGCAGACTCCCATATCTGTGCAAGGGGGAGAAACTATTTCCATCCCTTCTAACACTCCTAGCACATCCTTATTTGGGTGTACTTCCATTCCATCGACGAGTGGAAGTTCTCAAGCTAATGCATCTAGTTTTGGATTTTTCCCTTTTGGAATGCCCTCTCAAGGTATCCCTTCAGTTCCTTTGAATATACCGTCAACCACCTCCACATCCATGAATAGTGAATTGACTTATTTTTAGGGTTTCCCATTTGGAAGTGGTCCTATACCACATTCCAATCTGACAGTAGGGTCAATGCCTTTTTCTTTTACAAGTCAAGGTAGTAACCCCTTTCAGAGTTGGACAAACCCTACGGTTAGTGGGATAGGAGCTGGGAATCAATTTTTCGGCCAACAAGGGAATGTTCCGTATTCCTCGGTTAATTCATTTCAAATTTTTTCACCCTTTGCTAATGCTTGGAACCCTTATCAGGGCCTATCACCTCCTTTCAATACTTCGTTAGGGGGTAACTTCATCGGTTATGGAGGATTTTCGGAAGGAGTTGGTCAAACTCCAAATTTTGCTAGACCACAAGGATCACCCTTTGGTTCAGTTGGTTCTACGAGTTACTTCAGGCAACCTGGTTCCTTTCAAAATCTATGTCATTCTTTTCAGACCTACGGGAACCCCGCCTAGTCTAAGTGGAATTCCCAAGGTCCACCATAACTTCCTTTTCTGGCCATGCTTAATTTGCCAAACTTGACTAAATTTATGAATGATCCAATTAGGTACAATTCGGCTTGGCCTCCAGTCCCAACAAAACTTCTATTGGATATTCCAAAATTCTAAGGGAAGAATGGTCAAGACCCGAGAGACCATGTGACCACATTCCACTTATGTTGCTCATCCAACTCCTTGATAGATGATTCAATCAAGATGAGGTTATTTCAATGCACCTTAATAGGGAATGCAACCAAATGGTATATAGAGTTGCCAAGGGGAACCTTTACTTCTTTCACCAATTTGTCTAATATTTTCCTGAACCATTTTCAGTTGCGTGTCCTCTATGAAGCCAGAACCGAGCTTCTGGCCAAATTTCATCAAGACACGGCAACACATTTCAGATCATATCCAGGAATGGAGATGGAGAAAGAGGCTTATCAAAGCTGAAATTCCACTAGAGTTCCATCTTGAATGGTTTCTCAAATCTTTATAACCTAAGATCTCCAAGGATGTTTCTCATTTCGGTGTTTATTTGGAAGAGAAAGCTATTTTTCGAGCCCAACAATTAAAACTGATATATTCTTAGTCTGGGACTATTCAGAAAATCCTACTTGATGCTCCTAGATCCAAGGTTGATTTAGCCAAACCAAAGGCAAGCCCTCACACTAATGGTATAGTTGGATCAATTGATGCAAATACGGTGAACCTTTTGAACCAATTGCAGTAGTTGTCTCTAGAAACTGCTTCTTCTAATCAGGCAGCTCCATCCACACCTTCACCTTACCAATCTATCTCCATAAATGTCGTCCAAACTTCTAACCCCAAAGGAAATCAACAATCCGATGGGAAGAAGAAGGGAAGAGGTAAGAAGAAGAACCAGGAAGGGAAGGGTAGTGTGAACAAGCCTAGCAGTGGTGCTGGTGAGGGTAGAAAAGAGTCTAAGAAAAAGGTTAAATTTCCATCCCGGTTATGCAATGGAGATCATTTGACTCACCTCTACCCCAAGATTCAGGATGCTCATCGCTTGTTAGTGCAGCAAGGGTCCTCTAGCTCCCAAGCTGTCCTGACTAACCCTTTTCCCCAAGGGTAGCAATTACTTGCTGAAGCGAACTCGAACATTGGTACCTCTACAGGGGGCAACCAGGAAGGGGAAACTTCCTCAAATGTGTATATGAAGAACTCTCATGTCGACATTGCCACAAAAGCACGCGATTATGGTGAAACGAAAACATTTAATGAAAAATATATTCCTAAAACCACAGACCCACTTCATATTGAGCGACCCTTTGTTGAGTCTATACCTCGGATACCGAAAGGTTCTACCAAGCACTTGACTATTGACCCTAATGCTAGGGCATCCCAGAACTACTTGATTGTAGAAGATATGGCTCAAAGTCCTTGTGCTATGTCTTCATTAGACGTACTCTAGCCGTGTCCTGCTCAGAGAAGTGCTTTGCTTTCAGCAATCGGGGTAGTAGATACAAAAAATTCTTTAGTGCTCACTTTTGATATGCTCAATGTCAAAAAGAGACTTCCTCACCATATGGCTTTCCAGATAAAGTCTACTTATCGAAAAACCAATATTTTTCGGATAGTTATAGATGACGGAGTGTTATAGACATTTTTGTGCCTTACAACTCCAAGCATGAAATGTCCATAAACCAAGGGCTCCTAAGTCCCTAAAAGTGTTGTTCTAACCCCTAAAGGAACAAGGTCAACAAATTATAGCTTCTCCCAGAAGTTCTCCACCAGAAACTGCTCAGAATAAGTCAAAACATGATCATTTCAGCTGCTCCACTGGCTAGGTGCGTTGCATTGCCCCTAAATACACTGGCTAGGTGCGTTGCAACGCACCTAAATGCACTATGAGAGTGCGTTGGGCGAGAAATGACAAATGGCAGTGTCATTCCGCGAGGTGGAGAGACAATGGAAGCTTCCAGAATCTTCTCCTATGACACTTGCCTCATTGAATTCGACCAAGGATGAGTAAGAGGCCTTCAGTCTCCAAGTGGAAGCAAGAACTGACAGAGAGAAGACACTAATCAAATCACAAGCTGACTCATCCTCCTTACACATATCTATATATGGATCCCTCAT
Source organism: Pinus tabuliformis (assembly GCA_031772625.1). Lineage (NCBI taxonomy): Eukaryota > Viridiplantae > Streptophyta > Pinopsida > Pinales > Pinaceae > Pinus > Pinus tabuliformis. The sequence goes on from CM062818.1 coordinate 1,915,952,362, forward strand.
CCCAGAGATCCAGAGGCTAGAATTTTGCACATTGTAAGGAATTGCTGTTGGTTTTGAGACAAACATCAGAGTATTGGGTGATCTATGCTTTGTTGGAGGTGAAGAGGGGCTTCTTTGCTGGGAGGTTGATGCTGGGTCAGGAACCATCGGTTGTAACTCCTCTTGGATCTTTTCTTGTTTATCAATAAAAACTATTTGAGTTTTTCCTCCATGCTTTTGTATCATTGATGTTTGTTACATTTGTATGGTTAACTTAAATCTGATCCTAAGTTGTTTATGAATATAGATCCATGTCTTTGTATAGTGTTCTTCTTCTGTGATCTTACAGGTACTTGGTGAAGCTGGGCAAGTAAGGGAGCAGGTAGCTGGAAGCTGTCAAAGAAGAGAGGGATTGGATCAAAGGATTAGCGCAAGACACAGGTTGGTTCTTTCTATTCCTTTCTATCTATAGTTCATAAAGGAAATACAAAAGTAGTTTTTCTCTGTTTGTTTCTAAGGCAGCTGTCACACCTTAGTGGGATAGAGCAGTTCTAAATAGACACTTTTCCCGGTAACAAAATGGCAACTCCGCTGGGGAATGTATAATTAGTTTGTTTGTGTATCTCTTTGTTGTTTGTTTCATAAACTCATAAGTAGCATTCGAACTGCATTTGCCATAACAAATGCAAAGTAGACATCTGCTGCTTCAATCCATTCACTGGATTTGTTTATAATTTGAACAGCTGATTCACAAACTATCTGATTGCCCTTGTGATAGCTCTTAGACCCTCCTTAGATCTACCCCTGATTGTGCATTACTGATTGCTTTTACTCGGCCAAAAACCAAAGACTGAACTGTAAACTGTGACCCAGAACCCGGACAAATTCTCGTTTCTGGCCCAGCGCAGGTACTGTTAAGAGATCCTGCATTTCAACGCACTTCCCGAAAGGGCAACCTGCGCTGCAATGCAGTTTCTCTATGTTACAGGTGCGCTGATCAGACTAGCCCTGTGCAGCTGAGGTTCTTGTGCTTCATTCTTTCCAGTTCTATCTCTGAATTTTGCTGCCTGTGATCAGTATATGTCTGTTTAAAACCCCTTTTCCTTGCTGTTATTCCGCCTCCTTTGTACAAAAGAACTGTAGATGTTTTTGTGTGTTTGTTGAGTCGTTTACAGTTTTCCATTACAAAAGTAGAATAGTCGTACTGTCGTCCTTTGATTTAGATCTGTCGCAAGTATCGATTTCGATCATAGGAGAAAGTTTGATTGCTGTTGATGGTCGATTATACTTTTACTATTGCCTTTGGTCTGAATTTGTGATTTTCTAGTGTCAAAAACGAGTATTGATTTTAAAATCGTAAGGTGTCGTAATCATCTCTATCTTTTGATTTCGAAAAGAAGCTTGTTTGTGTTTGTCGCTTGAAAGCAAATTCAGATTTGTACATCAACTTTCTTTTTAAGCATCAATACTAAGAAAGTCGAAAACAAATACATGCATGTGCATTTGCATATAGACAGTCTGTTTGGCTTGATTTAGGAAAGTGCATTTACAGTGTGCTCTTTGCTCTTTGTGAAAAGATTGTGTCTTTCTTTTCCTCTAGTAGCTAGGATTTTCATTGCACAAAAGAGATAAAAGTTTGTTTATCATCTTTAGATTGCATTTTAGGAATTACATCTACATCTCGTGGTGAACCCAAAAGGAAAACTTCATAAGCAAGATCAACTTAAAATAAATTCAATGAATCTAACAACGCTTTGGAACTTAACGCACAACATTTAGAGGTCTAAGCTAGAGACGTATTCCGGCGTCGTAAAGCCTGGTAACTGTTGTCCTCACTGATGGTTGGGTGATTCCTCCACTTTGAGACGATAAGTGCCAGTATGGACTTGTGCTCCCATGTACCGTCGAGTATATTTTGGGAGACCCCTATAGGCTTAAATCCTTTATCCATAGGAAGCCGTGTCTGCCGCCCTATCGATTGAAATGCACTGAACACAGAATTCAGGAAGATCGAATGCCGTACCGTAAAAAGTATTCTGCAGTTTTGCGATTGGTTTGGTACTCCCTCTACCTAGACCTCCAGAGCAGTCCCTTTCGTTCCTTTTTAGACTCCTTAACAGAAAAGGTCCATCTGAGCAATTGTCACTTCAGGCTCATTAAAAATCGAAGGAGACTAGAGTCATCTTTTGTTTTTTCTCGACTCTTAAAAACTGAAAAAACAAGTTGTGTCAAAGCGTATAAAATTTATTTTAAATGGAATATTCATTACCCTTTCCTACGTTGATCTTGGGTTGAGAAAATGGAGTCTACCAACCAAGGAATTCCCCTTGGAGGAAATCCTAGTCCCTTCCCCTCTTGGGGAGATGTTGGCGCGCCCCATATGGCCACATTGTCGCTTCTAGGGCTGACAATTGGTTTGCCTGTATGGCTCTTCTCAACCTCTGTTGTTCAGAACACCACTATTCCTGAACAATCGAATCAGCAATTAGACGAGTCCAGAGTTGCCCACCAACCTTCTACTTCCTCTAATTCTTCCTCTCCTCCTTCCTCTTCGCTTGATAGGGATGGTAAAGCCAAAAGTCAAGTTCATAAAGAGAAGAAGGAAAAGAAGAAGAAAGAGAAGAAGAAGAAGGAGCCAAAGGCGAATGGGGGAAAACGAGTGTCGTCTAACGAAAATCCACACACTGCACTGACCAGGCCTAAATCGCCATGTGTCATTTGCAAAGGAGACCACTTTCACAGAGATTGTCCTTGCATCCCTCAGATATTAAGGGACTGGTCTCCTCGTTTGCACAACCCGGTGTCGTCAACCTCTGATGATCATGTTGAAAACACACCATCGACTAGTGAAAGTGGAGCCCCAGGACAAAAAGGAAAATATAGATTTCCTTGTAAACTGTGCGAAGGCGATCATGCCGTCCACCATTGTCCTTTCTTAGACGAAGCTAAAAGAGTTTTGGATGATCGTCCGGTTTCACTGTTACGACTTCCTCCTGGATATAAAAAACTCTTGCTGAGTCCATCAAGAGTTGAAAATCCGGCTGGCCCGCTCAGGTGGTTGGCTGAAGCACCTATCATTGAAGATAAACCATCTGGATCCATACCAGACGAAAGTCAAAAGGTCGAGGCGGTAGTTGACCCGGTCTTGCCTTCAGAGGTTTCATCTTCAGATGATACAGTCACTGAAGAGAACAAGGATGACACCGTCCAAATTCTCTTCATAAACACAGACTCTGATGAACAAGGGGGCAATTTACCCATTCCTTTAACGCAGGAAGGAAGTTCGTCAGAGTCGTACCCGGCCGTCTATTCGGTCCCACCTCCAAGCAACCTAGTTGTCTCCTTCGACTGGAATCAACTAGGCAGACCCCGTTTACCAGCAAGCATACCATTCCGAATTATCGTTCAAATATATAGAATGGTTATGGCTGGTACCATCATAGATGAGGGGGCTTCTGTGAGTATCCTTTCCTCAACTGCTTGGAAAGCGCTTGGTTCGCCATCGCTTTTTCCTGAGATGAGAAATATGACAGGCTTTGATAAAGGAACCAGTCGACCGTTAGGGATCCTTCCCGATGTGCCCATAACATTGAGAGGGAAAGCCGTTTGCATGAACGTAATGGTAGTTCAAGGACCCCTGGATTACAATCTACTCCTTGGACGAGACTATATTTATTGCATGGGAGCCATTGTCTCATCACTCTTTAGAGTAATGTGTTTTCCGCACGAAGGAAGAGTGGTCAAGCTCGTGGACCAACTTTCATTTCCCGGATCACGCATAGCAAATAGTCGTATACCATCCCTAAATGGTCTTTTCGTGCAAGAAATGTCTCAATCTCCAGTCCGTCCTCCCGATGAGCGCGAGTAATTCGGATGGATATGACTGAAACCCAGGGGGCATGCACCCTGGTCTGCTTCGGCTGGAAAACTTTGGGTATACGGTAGGTTTCCGTGGGAGAATATGAATAGTCTGTACCCCCGTCCGTGATTGGAAGAGGGGGTTATTCTAGAACAAGATTCTCTTGTCAAAGTTATGTGAGTTGGTGAGCGCCGCCACTCACCTTTGTTTATCTCAGTAGACATTGCCGAAGAATTGTTTTGTTTGCGCTGTGAATAAAACAATCTTTGGGTAACCTGTAAGAGGTAGGTCTCTCTCGGTAAAACAAATGTTTTGGCAGAGAGAAGTAGAGGTAACCTTGAAACTCTGTTTTATACCTGCGGGCATGCAAACCTTTTGGAATGTAAGCAAAGGGCGATTATTTATCTATTTTTTGGATTATTCGTTTCCTAACTTGCATAAAGAAAGGATGTGGGGCAAAACTCTAAAAATTTCCGTTTTATATGAGACATTCTTATCATACGACTGGATTAATCGAGCAGTGTTACCGCAAGGTTCAAGCTCGTTAAAAAATAAACCCGCATCGAGAAAATGTTTCCACCCACGTTTAAGCTCATTAAAAAATGAACTATTCTCCGGTAAATAACCACCGTGAATGTAGTACTTCAGCCATTAAAGCCTTGGTCGTGTTTGCACCGTCACCTCCACTTTTTCATTGGCCGATCATTCACCTCCACTTGATTGTTTACCCATTTTGAGGAACACTTGCGAAGAGTGATTTCACTAGCCATCCTTGTGACACTGCCGTGATTGGAAAATTCCAAACCTTACCTGGAATCAGCTGCTACCCGTTTTATCACTCGTTCCTCAAAAGACGAGTCTTCTTTAAGCTCTTTTCAACTGACTCGTAAAATATGAAAAGATTGTCGAGTCCTTGGCCTTCTAGCTCGTTAAAGGGACAGGAAGTGCTATCCCTCATCTAGATTTTAATCTTTTTGGACCTAAGGGATTATTGCACAAAAAGATCGAGCGCTTGTTTTATTCGGCTCGTTAAAACTATCGAAAATTCATCCCTTCTGTATTGTTTTATACTTTTTCGGACTTAAGGGATTAGATGACAAAAAAGGAATTTTGGAGTTACCTTTGCGTACCTTTTCAGACTCTCTAAAATTGAAAAGGACTGAGTTATCTTTGTCGTTAAACTCGTTAAAAAGATTAATAGCGACAAACTTGTCTTTAGACGAGAACGAGTTTCACTATCGCTAGGCTCGTTAAAACATAGCGATGGGTTTTCCCGAAGGGAAAATTATAGAACAAGCATATGTTATCCTCCTCAAGCTTGACAAAAATAAAGAGGTACTGGTCAGCAATGACTGGGGAAAAATTGGGAAGAAAACTCAAAGAATCTTTATTGGTAGCAAGTCGCTCTTGAACATGACACTTCCACTCCGTGCCCGAGTCGGGTTGGGTTGTTTCATTCACCGGTCACATCGCCATGGTCACACCATACCATCCACATTTGGGGTTAATGCTACCAATCCATCACATCAGTGTCGCCGACATGTTCAAGAGAAGTCATCCAGAGAAGCCACCTGTGTCCCACCCACTACCATACATTATACTCCATTTTTCATGACCGCCACCCTGAACCGTATATCATCAGATCGTTTTCACCTCCATCAAAATCATTTGCTCCGTTCCGTGTCATTGATGTGGGATTCATTAAGGCCCTCCTGTGACGGATCACTTCTTGTCGATATCAGCTCATTATCCAAGAAGTTGGTCTAGGAACACCTCATTCAGTACTTTGAAGCTTGCATGCCTCAATGGCAAGTTTCAAACTTCCGGCGATAGGTTTACATCAATGACCTTCGATCGAAAGATTTTGTGTGGTGTTCGACGCCAAGTCCTTTATTCACACCACGTGAATTGTACTGCAGTACCTTGAGGATCATTATCATTATCGGTGATTCCTCTCGCGCTTGTTAACAGTTTACATCATTGACTAGTAATCAAGCGATGTCTTTCCATGTTCGACTTCAGAACATTTCTCACATGGATCGACTTGTACTTCGAGTGAAGATCGGAAGAGATTGAAGACCCTGGATCTAGTTTCATCCATCCGGGCTGCAATATATATCCAGGGAAATAAAGACATTAAATGTACAGCATTGCAGCACAGATAATCATCCTACCAAAAGGATGATGGCTCTATCAGAATCATCAGTCTACAATCAGACGATTGTCTGTCCTATGTACATGAAAATGAATTTATAAAGCTGAGCATGGGAATGCCCGCCTCAGCTAGATCATGAAAAACAGTATGAAGATAATGTATTGTATTGTATCTTATTACAGGTCTCCTCCCAACATTGAAAGAACTTCGGATCCTCATAATAAAACATTTCACCCGACACCAAAAGGTTAACGGCCTCATACTTTAGGGGGCAACTGTTATAGACATTTTTTTGCCTTACAACTCCAAGCATGAAATGTCCATAAACCAAGGGCTCCTAAGTCCCTAAAAGTGTTGTTCTAACCCCTAAAGGAACAAGGTCAACAAATTACAGCTTCTCCCAGAAGTTCTCCACCAGAAACTGCTCAGAATAAGTCAAAACAGGATCATTTCAGCTGCTCCACTGGCTAGGTGCGTTGCATTGCACCTAAATACACTGGCTAGGTGCATTGCAATGCACCTGAATGCACTATGAGAGTGTGTTAGGCGAGAAATGACAAATGGCAGTGTCATTCCGCGAGGTGGAGAGACAATGGAAGCTTCCAGAATCTTCTCCTATGACACTTGCCTCACTAAATTCGACCAAGGATGAGTAAGAGGCCTTCAGTCTCCAAGTGGAAGCAAGAACTGACAGAGAGAAGACACTAATCAAATCACAAGCTGACTCATCCTCCTTACACATATCTATATATGGATCCCTCATCCCAGAGATCCAGAGGCTGGAATTTTGCACATTGTAAGGAATTGCTGTTGGTTTTGAGACAAACATCAGAGTATTGGGTGATCTATGCTTTGTTGGAGGTGAAGAGGGGCTTCTTTGCTGGGAGGTTGATGCTGGGTCAGGAACCATCGATTGTAACTCCTCCTGGATCTTTTCTTGTTTATCAATAAAAACTATTTGAGTTTTTCCTCCATGCTTTTGTATCATTGATGCTTGTTACATTTGTATGGTTAACTTAAATCTGATCCTAAGTTGTTTATGAATATAGATCCATGTCTTTGTATAGTTTTCTTCTTCTGTGATCTTACAGGTACTTGGTGAAGCTGGGCAAGTAAGGGAGTAGGTAGCTGGAAGCTGTCAAATAAGAGAGGGATTGGATCAAAGGATTAGCGCAAGACATAGATTGGTTCTTTCTATTCGTCTCTATCTATAGTTCATAAAGGAAATACAAAAGTAGTTTTTCTCTGTTTGTTTCTAAGGCAGCTGTCACACCTTAGTGGGATAGAGCAGTTCTAAATAGACACTTTTCTCGGTAACACGGAGCTATCACATGTGTAATGTCTATGTCATGTTGGAAGGCCATTGGATCACCTTCAGTTGTTCCTTCACTGACTCTCTTAACAACATTTGATGGTCATTCTCATAGGCCACATGGAATTATCCCGACTTTTCCTATATGTGTTAGAGGAAAGGTCATTAATATTGAGGTAGAAATCGTTGATGCCAACCTGGATTACAACCTCCTCTTAGGAAGGAATTGGATTTATGAGATGGATGCCATAGTTTCATCTTTATTCCGCATCCTCTGTTTTCCTCATGAGGGGAGAATTGTTAAAATTGATCAGTTAGATTATTCTCTGGGTGACTCTCGAGCAACTTCGGATTCTACCATTCCATTGGTGGATAATCCCCGTCAACCTATAAAGAATTTAGGAGTTGGGATGTACTCTTCCTTGATGGGCATATTTGATCTTCCCCCTCGTACAACTAGAATCAATGAAATTTCATCCTCCAAGGGGCCTTCACAGAAAGAGTTCTTCCGAACTCATTATTTTCCAGACCCTTGGACCTTACCTTCCTCTACGACCACATTAGATGGAGGCCAGGTTGGTGGAATGGCATTTCCCATGTCTGCAGCAGAACTTACCTATCAATCTATCATTAACTCTACAGACAACCATCCAACTCCTTTTTCAGAGGAGGAGTTAGATGGTGATGTCGCTCCAACTTGGACCCTTGACTCTACTTCTGCTCTGGATTGCATAGATATAGTTTTACCATTTGACGAAGCAATTTTAGAAGCGATGATGGGTGTAGATCGACCTTGGGAAGATTTACATCATCGATGATATTTTCTTCCACCATTGCAGGAAGTCGAATCCAGGTTCTCCAATCTACTTACTAGCAATGTTTGTACAGTTTCAAACCATTTGGCTCCAGCACAATTATTTGTTGAAGGTAATATGTTGATTATCTAAAAAATTGTACGTATAAACATCTCTAGGAATCCTGACATTATAGAAAATGTCTTCATCAGAGCCGATTGTTCCCCTGAAGAGATTCAAATTTACACCGACCTCTTTAAAGAGTTTCGAGATGTGTTCACTTGGTCTTATGAGGAAATGCCTGGTATTGATCCATCTATAGTCCATCATGAGATCAAGACGTACGAAAACACCAAGCTGATTCGTTAGAAGCTTTGGTAGGTCAATCCTAGGAAAGCAGCAACTATTAAAGCTGAAGTTGAGAAGCTGCTTAAGGTGGGTTTCATATACCCCTTTCCTCTAATGGAGTGGGTCCTAGTAGATAAAAAACAAGGAATGATCCGAGTGTGCATTGACTTTAGGGATTTGAACAAAGCTTGTTCGAAAGACAATTACCCCACACCGTTTATTGATAAAATAGTTGATGAATGTGTGGGTAATCAAATTTTTTCATTCATGGACAAATTCTCTAGTTATAATCAGATTTCTATCTATCCAGAGGACCAACATAAGACAACTTTTATTTGTCCCTAGGGTACCTTTGCATACAAAAATATGCCTTTTGGTCATAAAAATGTTGGAGCTACGTTTCAACGGGCCACGTCTTATGCTTTCCACAACATCAAACATGTCATCGAAGCATACTTAGATGATTTAGCTACTCATTCTTGAAAGAGAATTGATCATCCCAACCACCTTCGGGTTTGAGAGATGTCGATTTTACAAAATCCAGTTGAATCAGAATAAGTGCGTTTTCCTGCTCACATCTGGTCGATTGTTAGGATACATCATATCAATTGAAGGGATTCGAGTAGATCACTTCAAGGTAGAGGCAATAATTAAGTTGCCTCCCCCATCTTCCATCCGACAACTTCAAAGTCTCCAAGGAAACACAAATTTCTTGAGAAGATTTATAGCAAACTACACTGAGGTAACTAAAGGATTTATGTGTTTGTTGAAGAAAGGAGTTCCATTTTTATGGGATGAATTTATGCAAAGATCTTTTAATGCCTTGAAGAAGGCATTAATCTCTCCCCCATTGTTGAGTCCACTAGATTATGGTAGAGATTTACTTTTATATCTCGCAGCAGCAGAATCAACCATAGGTATGGTTCTGGTTTAGGAGGATGATGCTCTCATAGAGCATGTGATTTACTACTTGATTCGAGGCTTAGTAGGTCCTAAACTACGCTATTCTCCTATCGAGAAATTGGCCTTGGCAGCTGTCTAGTGGCTTCATCATTATATTTTTCTACGCAAAACATTTGTCTTAGCTGATGTCAATATTTTTTAGTTTGTCCTTAGTAGGCGAGTGATTGGGGGAAAATACAATCGATGGATTGTTATTTTGCAAGAATTTGATCTCGAGTTCTTGTCAGCCAAGTCTAAGAAGTCATTTGTTTTTCCGGAATTAATTTCTGAGTTGCCTTGTGCAGAAGACATTGTTTATGAGGAAAAATTCCCAGGCGAACATTTATTCCTCATCTATTCACAAGATCCCTGGTATAAAGATATCATCATATATCTCCAGACTTTGAAGTTCCCGCCTACTTCCTCCAAGGATGATCATCAAAAGTTATGTCACCTTGCTAGAAACTATGTTATCATTGGTGATACATTATATCGCTGACGGGTTGATTCAATCCTTAGGCGTTGTTTAACTCTGGAGGAAGTAGAGTCAGTACTCATTGATTTCCACAATGGAGCTTGTGGTGGTCATCTATCAGGGCTTGCAACAACCCAGAAAATTTTGCGTGCTGGCTTCTTTTGGCCTTCAATTTTCAAAGATTGTATTGAAGCGTTCAAACATTGCCACCCTTGTCAAGTCTATACTCGTAAGATGTGTGTGCATCTAGCTCCTCTTTTTCTTGATATCACTGTCGGACCTTTTACGAAATGGGGCATTAACTTTACTACTTGTAATCCACCTTGGTCGGCGAATCACAAGTATATCATAGTGGCCGTAGACTACTTTACGAAATAGGCTGAGGCCATGCTTACTTACAAAAAAAATAGTGAAATAACAACCTTGTTTCTCTTCAATCAGATTATTTCACGTTTTGATATCCCGAGAGAGATTGTCATTGACCATGGTAGTCACTTCCAGAACCAACTGATGACCGAATTGGCTCTTAAGTTGGGCTTCCGGTAGGAGCATTCATCTCTGTATTATCCTCAGGCCAACGGGAAATTCGAAGCCATGAATAAGTCCCTCAAGATGATCCTACAAAGGACAATTGAAAAAAATCGCTCCAATTGGCACATCATGTTGTACCCAGCTCTCTGGGCATACCGAACCTCGTGAAAAATGCCACCAGTTTTACACCTTTTCAGTTAGTTTATGGGCTGGAATCTATTTTTCCTATTGAATGTGAAATTCCGTCCCTTAAGCTAGCTATAGAGCTTCTTCCAGAGACGTCTAGTCTCAAAGAACACCTCGTTCATTTGGAACATCTCGATGAGCAGCGTCGATATGCCGCCATAATAAACGAGGCCCATAAGAAAAGGGTTAAAACTTAGTACGATAAAGCTGTCCGTCCTCACGTCTTTTTTGAAGGTGACCTTGTCTTATTCTATGACCAAGATAAAGACACCTTGGGGGAAGGCAAATTCAGATCTATGTGGTATGGTCCCTTTGTAGTAAAATGAGTTTTGGGAAAAGGGGCTTATGAATTAGTCGATTTTGAAGGGAACAAGTTGGTGGAGCCCTGAAATGGGCTCTACCGTAAGAAGTATTTTGCTTAGGTTTCGGTCGAGCAATTTCTTCTTTGTTTATATCGTATTTTTGTACATATTTTGTCGGACATTTTGTGATATCAACACTTTTTGATCTACTATGGCAGGTGTTGATGGATGGCTTGATATATTTTTGATTTGCTAATGGTGCTAGTCGGCACACTCGGAATCTTGCTTCTATAGCTTGGGTAATTTATTATCCATCTGGTCAGTTGATGGTGTCAAGGGGAGTATGTATTGGTCCTACTTCAAATAACATTGCTGAATATATTGCCGTTATTTATTTACTATCCAAAGCTATTTCTTATGGAATTGATTCATTGGTAGTTTATAAAAATGTAAGCTTTGAAACGAGAACTTATACTGTTACCCGTTTCGTAGAGATAGTGAAAAAGTGACCCGATTTTGAAAAGGGGTGATGCAGAACACACATATTTTTTTTTAAAGCAGAGTTTTTGGCACATTAATTTTTTTAATGTACATTACATTTTAGAATGTGAGTGATTTGCATACTAATTTAAAAAAGTGATGATTCTGCATCATGTCATTTTTTTAAAAGACCTATTTTTTTTACTTTAAATTTATTCTAGTGTCACCCATTATGATTTTCAACTGTAGAACAACAAACTTTATTTATTAATACTAATTATTAATTCAAAAAGCTATTATTTCCCAACCAGAATCAACTAATCTCAATCCCTAATGTTCTAGGTTAAATCAAGACCCTTAATGTCCAAACTATTATCATTATATTTTTAGTGATACCAAAGCTGCTAATCCACTTTATTAATTTCTCATTTAAAAATCCAAGAGTTAAAATGATAAAATAGTATCTTTAGTAACATTAACATGGAATCAAATAACATGATACTTTTTTAACATTAATAGGGAATCAAATAAATCTACATGCATCATTTTGGAGTGGTTACAGTTCTAATAATTTCAATATAACAAGATCAAATATTTTCTCGTTTACGTTGGGAGATTCCCAGAATCGCCCGGATCCCAATATATTTTAAATTTAGGAATTTTAATTTGAATCTAATTCCTCTAAATTCCGGCAAAGTATCATTTATTCTAGTGTCACCCATTATGATTTTCAACCATAGAACAACAAACTTTATTTATTAATACTTATCTATTAATTCCAAAATATATTATTTTCCAACGAGAATCAACTAATCTCAATCCCGAATGTTTTAGGTTAAATCAAAACCCTTAATGTCCAAACTATTATCATTATATTTTAAGTGATACCAAAGTTGTTAATCCACTTTATTAATTCCTTATTTAAAAATCCAGGAGTTAAAATGATAAAATAGTAACTTTAGTAACATTAACAGGGAATCAAATAAATTGATACTTATTTAACATTCATATGGAATCAAATAAATCTACATGCATCATTTTGCAGTGGTTACAATTATAATAATTACAACATAACAAGATCAAAGATTTTCTCGTTAAAGTTGGGTGATTCCCAGAATTGCCTAGCTGCCAATATATTTTAAATTTAGGAATTTTAATTTAAATCTAATTCCTCTAAATTCCGGCAAAGTATCATTTATTTTAGTGTAACCCATTATGATTTTCAACCATAGAACAACAAACTTCTTTTATTAATACTTATTTATTAATTCAAAAAAATATTATTTTCCAACCAGAATCAACTAATTTCGATCCCTAATGTTTTAGGTTAAATCAAAACCCTTAATGTCCAAATTATTATCATTATAAATTAAGTGATACCAAAGTTGTTAATCCATTTTATTAATTCCTCATTTATAAATCCAAGGGTTAAAATGATAAAATAGTGACTTCAATAACACTAACATGGAATCAAATAACATAGTACTTTTTAAACATTAATAGGGAATCAAATAAATCTACATGCATCATTTTGGAGAGGTTACGGTTATAATATTGCAACATAACAAGATAAAAGTTTTTCTCGTTTACATTGGGCGATTCCCGGAATTGCCCGGCTACAAATATATTTTAAATTTAGGAAATTTTAATTTGAATCTAATTCCTCTAAATTTTGGCAAAGTATCATTTATTCTAGTGTCACCCATTATGATTTTCAACCATAAAACAACAAACTTTATTTATTAATACTTATTTATGAATTCAAAAAAATATTATCTTCCAACTAGAATCAACTAATCTCAATCTCTAATGTTTTAGGTTAAATCAAAACCCTTAATGTCCAAACTATTATCATTATATTTTAAGTGATACCAAAGTTATTAATCTAGTTTATTATTTCCTCATTTAAAAATCCAAGACTTCAAATGATAAAATAGTAAGTTCAGTAACATTAACAGGGAATCAAATAACATGATACTTTTTTAATATTAATAGGAAATCAAATAAATCTACATGCATCAGTTTGGGGTGGTTATAGTTATAATAATTGCAACATAACAAGATCAAATATTTTCTTGTTTACTTTGGGCGATTCTCGGAATCTCCCGGCGCCCAATATATTTTAAATTTAGGAATTTTAATTTGAATCTAATTCGTCTAAATTCCGGCAAAGTATCATTTATTATAGTGTCATCCATTATGATTTTCAACCATAGAACAACAAATTTTATTTATTAATACTTATTTATTAATTCAAAAAAATATTATTTTCCAACCAGAATCAACTAATCTCAATCCCTAATGTTTTAGGTTAAATCAAAACTCTTAATGTCCAAGCTATTATCATTATATTTTAAGTCATACCAAAGTTGTTAATCGACTTTATTAACTCCTCATTTAAAACTCCAAGAGTTAAAATGATAAAATAGTAACTTCAGTAACATTAACAGGGAATCAAATAACATGATACTTTTTAACATTAATAGGGAATCAAATAAATCTACATGCATCATTTTAGAGTGGTTACAGTTATAATAATTGCAACATAACAAGATCAAAGCTTTTCATATTTACGTTGGGCGATTCCGAGAATCACCCGACTGCGAATATATTTGAAATTTAGGAATTTTAATTTGAATCTTATTCCTCTAAATTCTGGCAAAGTATCATTTATTCTAGTGTCACCCATTATGATTTTCAACCATAAAACAACTAATTTTATTTATTAATACTTATTTATTAATTCAAAAAAATATTATTTTCCATCTAGAATCAACTAATCTCAATCCCTAATGTTTTAGGTTAAATCAAAACCCTCAATGTCCAAACTATTATCATTATATTTTAAGTAATACCAAAGTTGTTAATCCACTTTATTAATTCCTCATTTAAAAATCGAAGAGTTAAAATGATAAAATAGTAACTTCAGTAACATTAACAGGGAATCAAATCACATGATACTTTTTTAATATTAATAGGGAATCAAATAAAACTACATGCATCATTTTGGAATGGTTACTGTTATATTAATTGCACCATAACAAGATCAAAGATTTTCTCATTTACGTTGGTTGATTCCCGGAATCGCCCGGCTGCCAATATATATTTTAAATTTAGGAATTTTAATTTGAATCTAATTCCTTTATATTCTGGCAAAGTATCATTTATTCTAGTGTCACCCATTATGATTTTCAACCATAGAACAACATACTTTATTTATTAATTCAAAAAAATATTATTTTCCAACAAGAATCAACTAATCTCAATCCCTAATGTTTTAGGTTAAATCAAAACCCTTAATGTCCAAACTATTATCATTATATTTTAAGTGATACCAAAGTTGTTAATCTAGTTTATTAATTCCTCATTTAAAATTCCAAGAGTTAAAATGATAAAATAGTAACTTCAGTAATATTAACAGGGAATCAAATAACATGATACTTCTTTAACATTAATAGGGAATCAAATAAATCTACATGCATCATTTTGGAGTGGTTACAGTTATAATAATTGCAACATAACAAGATCAAAGCTTCTCTCGTTTACGTTGGGCGATTCCCGAAATCGCCCGGCTGCCAATATATTTTAAATTTAGGAATTTTAATTTGAATCTAATTCCTCTAAATTCCGGTGAGTATCATTTATTCTAGTGTCACCCATTATGATTTTCAACCATACAACAACAAACGTTTTTTATTAATTCAAAAAATTATTATTTTCCAACCAGAATCAACTAATCTCAATCCCTAATGTTTTAGGTTAAATCAAAACCCTTAATGTCCAAACTATTATAATTATATTTTAAGTGATACCAAAGGTGTTAATGCACTTTATTAATTCCTCATTTAAAAATCCAAGAGTTAAAATGATAAAAGAGTAACTTCAATAACATTAACAGGAATCAATTATTATGTATTGTAATACTTCCGACAAAGCTGACGGACAGGCGATTGGGCTCCCGTTGCTGCGCATGCCCTAACCTCCCTCCTGCGAGATCTCTCGACCCTTAGCCCTCATGGCCCCTTCGGGCTTCTCACCGGAGGGGGTCGATCCCCAGCAAGCTTTCTCAGCACTTGTAAAATCTCTACCTCCGCAACATCCTCATCCAACAGTATCAAAATTTGTTAAAAAGTTGGATATTCTTCAAGAAGTTAACCTACCTCCAGCCCTTCCTCATATGGTAGCCCTCTCCCTCGCAGAAAAAGGTCTCATCAGACAGTTCACGGGCCTCTGGCCATCTCCAAAAACTATGGAATGATGGGTTGAAAGGAATTGGTCTGACAAAATACAAGGAAAAATCTCCATTAGATTTTGTGAAAAGGGGTATTTTACCTTTCACTTTGAATCTAAAGAAGATAAGGATTTAATCTTCAAGAACGAGCCTTACTTCAGGGACTCGAGAGGCCTGTACCTAAATAAATGGACCCCAGATTTTGATCCGGAACTGGATCTTCCCAACATTGTCCTTGGTTGGGTCAGGCTCCCTCATCCCCCTCTTCACTGTTGGGGAGATGAATCGGTTTGTGCAATCGGAAAAGCTATTGGCAAGTACATTGATCGCAGCGAGCCAAAGGATAATATGCAAGCATTTGTGCGAATTTGTGTGGAAGTGGATCTCGGCAAAGGCCTACCCGAAGCCATCGAGCTCAAAGTGGATGACTAGAGCGATATCAACAGCTCGACTATGAGAAAATTCCATTCAAATGTAAGGTATATCACGAATATGGTCACTTTACCAATCGTTGTCCCTCTCTTGTTGATGTTGAAAATGGCCCACAAGAAGAACAGTGGGTAATAGTAAAAAAAAAGAAGTCGGCTCCCTCATCCAAAGCCCCTCCAGAAGTTGACCCCCCTGCCTCTAAGATTTCCTGCCCCTCCTCTTCCTCCCCTCCCCTATCCTCCCTTCCCTCCCTCTCCCCACCCTTGCCCCCTTCTACCTCCAATCCCTTCTCGGTTTTATCCCCCTCTGATGCTCCTTCCTTGGATCCCTCTCTCCCTCCCTTGATTCTTTCAGCTGCCTCTGAACCTTCCCCTCCCCTGGTTATCCCCTCCCAGATTTCCCTTGAACCTCCTCTCTCCAGGATTACTAGGAGCTCATCCAAAGATCATGGAGCCTCCAGTGACTCTCTTAAGAAACCTGGTCCGGGTAGAAAATCTACAAAGCAACATAGAGATGAGAATGCCCAGAAAGACATAGCAATGGGTATTCAAAACCCAATTGAATCTTACATCCTAGGACAACATGAAAAAGAGATAACACACAAGGACCAAGGGGGGTGAGCACCTCTCCACACCCCACATTCCCAATGATGAAAATCTTATCTTGGAATTGCAGGGGTATAGGGCACCCCTCCAAAGTTGTAACCCTGAAAGATCTTATTCATTGTGAAAAACCAGGAATCCTTTTGTTACAGGAAACAAAGCAAAGCCAATAGGAAATGATTAAAATCATTGAATAGAATAGGCAGTACAATGGAAGCATTACTGAATCCAGAGGAGCCTCCAGAGGAATCACTACACTCTGGAATCATAACATATGGAATTACAAATCAGAAATTATTAACCAGCACTGGATCCAAATAGTTTTAGAAAACAAAGAAGATTAGCAAATTATAGTCATATACAACATTTATGCTCCTAATCATTTCAGGGATAAGGAGCGCTGTTGGGAGGAACTCAAAGCTAGCGTGGATACAGAAGAAAACACCAATATCATATTAGGAGGAGATCTCAATCTTATTCTCCATGCTAACGAGAAAAGAGGAGGTAGTTTCTCCCCGGATCCCTTCAGAACTCAGCTGGAAGACATTATGCATGACCATGACCTCGTTGATATTATTCCAAAAAATAGGAGATATACTTGGAGCAATCGCAGGCTAGGTACAGGCAACATTATGGAGAGATTGGACAGAATTCTAATCAACGTCATGCTTCTTTCTTCCTTCTCTGTTGGGTATGCTAACATCCTTCCTTGCTCAGCTTCCGATCATTATCCAATATCTCTAATTCTGGAAAAGCACTGCCCACTCAGACCCATTCCGTTTAAGTACAGTTCCCTCTGGAACTGTATTCCAGCAGTTAAAGACATTGTGGAAAAATCGTGGAGTCTGCATGTTGAAGGTTCTCCCAGATTCATTTGGGAGTCCAAGTTGAGAAACACCAAACAGGCGATAAAAGAATGGGCGAAAATCAGCTATAAGGAGCCCGAAAAGATAAAAAAGGAGATCAAAACTACCTTAAACAACATCCAAAAGAAAATAGAAGAGTAGGGCCTCACTCAAGAGAACAAAGAGCAAGAAAGCGACCTATATTTTCAACTTTGCCGTGTAAACAGAGAAGAGGAATCAAAATGGAGGATAAAGTCGAGGCAACTTTGGTTGCAAGGGGGGGACAAAAATACAACATTTTTTCACAAACAGACTACAGTTCAAAAAATAAGAAATACTGTAAGCTCAATTTTGGATGCTGAAGGTAACCTTCAAAATACCCAAGAAGCCATCAGACAGGCTGCTACAAACCATTACGGGACCTCCTAACTGAAACAACAGATGAAGAGGATTATGTAGACCTGCTTCAATATCTTCCTAACGGCATCAGTAAGGAAATGAAAGACACCTTGAATAAGGAAATTGATGAGGAGGAGATAAGTGTTAGGACTCCATATTGTCCCTTTTTGTTTACACATTTAGTTATCTTCCATCCTCTTTCAAACTACAATTAAAGCCCATGTTATTACTTTGATCTATTTTCCAAGGTATATAACATGTCTTCTCATTACTATATGTTTGATTTATTTTACATGTAATTTTACATCTCCTTCATGGTTAATCGCTAATCAGATAGTGGCTGAAACAGTTTTGAAGAATGCAGATATTATTGCAGACTACGTTGCTAAAACAGTTTTGTCATTTTGAACCACGTTGCTGAAACAGTTAAGAGCAATGCACAAATCACGTTGCTAAAACTGCCGTGATTTGCATTTTTAGATTTAGCAGCAACATAAGAAGATCATCGAAGGAGCTATTACATGAGCCATAACAACTATATTCCACAGTCAGGCATTATCATAACCATTGTACCAATATTTTGTTAATGGAAGACTCGGTTATCCTATTTTAGCACTGCAGGTCAAAATAGGATTGACAATGTAATTAATTGTAATTGATGTCTCCTCTTTAAAAAGAGGAGACATCAACATTAGAAGGATATAGAGAGATTACGGGAATGTCTAGTGGGGAGCAAGGAACTTTAATATTTTGTAATATGATACTTTGACAGATGAATAAAAGACTATTTTGAGCATTTTCTCTTAAGTTCCATTGCTTGGGGAATCTTCTGAGAAGGACATGGCCCACCTTCATCACAAGATTCACCCCTTAAATTATGTAGTGTGTTAAGTATTATTTTTACATTCATGCCTTGTTAATTTCTGTTTGTTGAATTTACTTATACGTTATTGAAACTTTGTGTTTATCGCTGAAGCCCTATTTCTGCTTCGTCATTGCATTGTTTCCATAAATTCGTTCATAGGTAATCAATGATTATTTTAATTGGTTTCCTAGAGTGAGTTTGTGATGCATAGTAATCAGAAACATGTGCTAAAGATTCTTGCTTGAGGAATAGGGTCATGTTCTCTGTTAGAGCACAACTAGTCTTTTCCTTTGCAGAATGATTTCTTTTCCAGATTGTTCTTTTAAACTGTAATTCAGGATTCCTTTGATCATTGTCTGCAATAGAGAGATTGCTTTTGCTGTAACTCAAAGTAGAACTTCAGTTGTTTAAAGCAAGGTGTGATTAGAATAAATTATACTGCAGCTTTTTACTGCTTTTGGAATTGAGCATATATAGTGTGTAATTGCCTTTGAAATAAACAAACTTCACTGGGTTGACAATTCATGTAGAACTGGGTGTTTAGATTAATAAGCAATTATAGTGACCAACATTTTGGCACCGTTGCTGGGGAAGGAAATTGTATATTTCAAAAGCATTAATGTTTTTCTTTTAGATATGCAGAATGCATGAGAGGACGCAAGAAAAATAACCGTACAGGTGGAAAGGGTAAAGGAGGAGGAAGAAAGACCTTTATTGACGATATCATATCAAAGGCTAAAACTTCTTAGAGGCTGAGCTCTCAGAAGCCCAAGCCTCATCTCTCCCTCCAAACAAACTATGAAATAGAGGAAGTTGTGGGTCTTGAAGAAGTTGAGGAAATAGTAGAAGAAATTGAAGAACCAGCAGAAGATTTTAAGGAGCCAGTTGAGGACATTGAGGAACCAATTGAAGACATTGAGAAGCCAATTGAGGACATTGAGGAACCAATTAAAGACGTTGAGGAGCTAATAGAAAACATTGAAGACAAAGCAAGTGCAGCAGGAGAACAACCAATGGAAGAGAATAATGAAGGATTCTATAATGGAAGACAGGTAGAACCTGAAGGAAGAGGTGAGAATTCTCTCTCTAACTTGGGATTTCCTATTTGTGAGTTGCCCAGGGGAGCAACTCCTATGAAAAATATCCCACTTTCGGCCTTACCTATCTTCCATGGGTTATCTTCTGAAGATCCTGATGAGTTTCTTTTTTAGTTTGATATATTATGAAGAAGCTATGATTATGTTACTAATGCTCAAAAATTGAAGCTCTTTCCAACCACACTAAAGGGAAATGCATTAAGATGGTTCATGAATATGGGAGGCCATGTAATCACAACATGAGAATAGATGAAATAGAAGTTTCTAACCAAATATTAGGACTACTCTCGGACGAGAGAAAAAAGGGAGGAATTACTTAAGATGGTGCAAAAGGAGGACGAGAATCTGGAAGACTTTGTGGAAAGGCTGCAATATAACCTGCAAGGATCCAATCACCCCGATGTAAGCAAAGATATTCTTAAAGCAATATTATTGAAAGGGGTGAGGGATGATTGTCTAGATATGTTAAACATGTTTGGTAAAGGGGACATATCTAAGGAATCATATGATGAAATTGTTAAACTCTGCAAAAGATGTTCTAGAGGAGCTGCAAGGAACAGATCAAATAGGAAGGATAATACATATTCAAGAGTTCAAAAATCAGCCAGTGGAGGAGCAACAAGAGCTGAAATAGGTAATTTACTTGAGGAATTTAGAAATGAAATGTTAAGTTCTTTTGCTTCACAGATTGACACCTTGTAGGCTAAGAAGAAACAAGCAGAAGCAGAAGCTGCTTTGGCCATCTTTTGTTCTAAATGCATAGAAAAACATCCACTAAGGGAATGCCCGTTGGACAAAGTGACAATTTGTACCATTTGTGAAAGGGATCATGAAACACAAAAAAGCCCTTCTTTACCAAGAATAAAGGTAGCATTGCAACCAACTGAAGAAGAAGTTGAAACAGTTTATCTGCTGACATAGAGAAGGCAATGGCAACCACAAGGACAAGATATGAACTCCAATATGCCATTTTCTATTCGGTGGAACAATTACCCTTCTTTTAATCAAGCAAATTATCCTCCCTTTAACCAAATGCAATACCCACCCTTCAATCAAATGTGTTACCCACCCATGCAACAACCAAACCATCCCTTTGTAGATCCAACAATGTGGACTTCTTGGCCCCCTTAATAGAAATCTTATTTTAATCAATGGAATCCAAACTGGAGGGGTCAGCAACTCTCGTTTCCAAACCATTTTCCTCAGTTTTAGCAACCACTCCTGCCATCAAGAGCTCCACCTAATAATCGAACAATGAGACCCCAGCTACCGGTGCAACCGAACCCAAATCCCAATAATAAAGCCGTACAAGTTATTGATATTCAAAACCAGCCTATGCAATGCAATGATATCCACTTACGATCTGGGAAAATAGTTGAACCTATTATTGATGATATTACCTATTCTGATTCTGATAAAGAAGAGACTGAGAAAAATAATTCTCGTAAGGAGGAACAACCACCCTCTAACAAGGGTGCTGAAACAGCAGAGCCACCATTCCCTGAGCATTTAGCTTTGACTAAAACACCTGAGCCACCTGCTTTTAACCTTCTGGGGGAATTACAGAATCTTTATGTTAAAATTCCACTTTTACAAGCATTAAGAGATGTACCAATCTATGCCAGAACTATGAGAGATATTTGTATTAAGAAACCTGGTAGGAAAGCTAAGGATCCCCTTACAGTTCATGTTATGGGTGGTCTATCAGACTTAATGACCAGGAAGGCTATCCCTGTTAAATATGGTGACCCAGACATCCTACTGTTACCTGGTTCAGATTAGAAAAAACATCATCTCATGAGTTGTGGTAGATTTAGGTGCTGCTATAAATATTATGACTCTGGAAACTGCACAACTGTTATAGCTGAAGAATGTGATCAGAGATACACCAACCATTCTAGAATTAGCTGACCGTTCTACAATCAAACTGGAAGGAGTCATTGAAGACCTAATCATTTCAGTTGAGTCCTGGAATTACCCAGCTGACTTTGTGGTATTACAGGCTAAAACAAAGTTGGGGGGACACCCTCTAATTCTGGGAAGGCCCTGGTTAGCCACATCCGATGCCTTTATCAGCTGTAGATCGGGTTCAATGACAATTTCTAATGGGTGTGAAATCAAGCAGCTTACCCTCTACCCTCATGCCACACCTATGATTAATAATGATAATTCTATATGGTTGGACTATGATGACGATGCTACTCAACCTATTTTGACTATCGGACAAGCTTTAAGTCTTAAAGATACCACTGAGGATGAAGTAATTAATAATTTTATTTGTGAACCTTCCTCGGTCATTGTTGAAACACACAACCACTTGACTACAATCTTGAAATATGATATCCAGGAAAAGCTTAAATCAGAAGATCTACCTCAAGCATCAACCACCATCTCCTCTAAAAGCATAACAGTAGAAATTGAACCTGGCAAAACATTGAATATAAACCCCAATTTAACAGATGCTAAAACACAACAATTAATGAAGCTACTTCGTGAAAATAAGGAGGCATTTGCATGGGATTATGCATACATGAAGGGAATATCTCATAAATTATGTACTCATTGCATCTATATTAAGGAAGGTTGATGATCAATCTGTCAAACCCAGCGACGAATGAATCCAAATTTAAGGGAAATTGTCAAAGAAGAACTTCAAAAATTACTTAATGCAGGGTTTATATATCACATATCTGACAGTGAATGGGTTTCTCCATTGGTTATAGTACCTAAGAAAAATGGGAAATGGAGAGTGTGTGTAGATTATAGAGCCTTAAACAAAGCAACTCAAAAGGATCACTTTCCCTTGCCATTCATTGATCAGGTGCTAGATAGTTTTTCAGGAAAGAAATTCTTCTCCTTTTTAGATGGTTTTAGTGGGTATAATCAAATCAAAATTGCACCCCAAGACTAGGATAAGACCACTTTTACTAGTCCCTGGGGAATTTTTTCCTATAGAGTTCTCCCATTTGGACTATGTAATGCTCGAGCAGCTTTCCAAAGAGCAGTGATAGGAATCTTTTCTGATATGATTAATGACTCCATGGAGATATTTATGGATGATTTCACCTCTTCTGGTGTGTCTTTTGAAGATGCATTGCAAAACCTTGAAAAAGTACTTAAACGTTGTGTACAAGCTCATATTTCCTTAAGCACTGAAAAATGTCATATGATGATGAATGATGGAATTGTACTTGGACATTTTAGCACATGCAGGATACTATAGAAGATTTATTAATTTTTTTTCTAAAATAGCTTCTCCTTTTTTTTGTGTTACTTATGAAAAATGCTAAATTTAAGTGGACTGAACTTTGCCAGGAAGCATTTTATGAACTCAAGCATCAGCTATCCACAACTCTTATTTTAAGGGGACCTGATTGGGCACTTCCCTTTCATATATCCTCTGATGCTTCAGATACTGCAATTGGAGCAGTCTTGGGACAAGAGAAAAACCATCTTCCTTATGCTATCTATTTTATTAGTAAGAATATGACTCCTGCTGAGCTTAATTACACAATTACTGAAAAGGAATTCTTAGCATTTATTTATGCTATTAACAAGTTTCGACATTACATCACTGGTTACTCTACCTTTGTCCATACTGACCACTCGGCTATTAAGTATTTAATGAAGAAATCTTTCACAAATGCCCAAGTTACCAGGTGGTTATTATTATTACAAGAATTTGATATTACAATTGTTGATTGACTAGGTAGAGAAAATGTAGTTGCTGATTTCCTTTCTCGGTTAAAAGTTGATGATAATACTCCAGTAGATGATTCCTTTCCCAATGAGTATTTATTTGCAGTATTTGCTCACTCACCTTGGTATGCAGACATTGCCAATTATTTGGTTACATGGAAGTTACCATCACACCTATCACATCGAGAGAAAAGAAAGATCATTCAACAAAGTGCTCAGTATAGCTAGATAAGTGGGTGCCTTTTCTATACAGGACTTGATCATGAAATCTGGAGATGCATTAGAGAATATGAGGTTTATGATATATTGCAAGCTTGTCATGATGGCCCTTGTGTAGGGAATTTTGCTGATAAGATAACGACAAATAAAATTCTCAGGATGGGCTATTACTGGCCCTCACTTTTCAAATATTCAAAGAAGTATGTTCGGGCCTGCGAGAGTTGTTAGAGAATGGATCAACCGAATCATAGAGATGAAATTCCATTGAATCCCCAAGTAATACTTGAAACCTTTGAAAGATGGGCTCTATATTTTGTAGCGCCCATTAATCCTCCATCCAATCAAAGAGTTTACATATTAGTTTGTATAGATTATATGACTAAATGGGTGGAGGCTAAAGCACTCATTAGAGCTAATGAAGAATCGGTTCTAGCTTTTCTATTTGAAGAGATATTTGTTAGATTTGGAGTACCTAGAGAGCTAGTTACATATGGAGGACCTCCTTTCAATTCTCATGGTTTTAAAGCCACCCTTCAAAAATATCATATTCATCATAGAATGACTAGACCATACCACCCCCAAGCTAATGGGCAGGTGGAGAGTACAAACAAAGTTATAGAAGCCATTCTAACAAAAACAGTGAAGGAGAATATGAAGGATTGTTCTCAAAGGCTCCCTGAAGCAATATGGGCTTACAGAACTACTTGGAGGAACACTACAGGATTTTCTCCCTATGAATTGGTTTATGGTAAAAGTGATGTTTTTCCTGTGGAATTTCAGATTAAAACTTTAAGAACTACTTTCACTGTTAAACTTGATTTGACTGATGCAAGAAAGCAAGGTTACAACATCTTCAAGAATTGGATGAAAAAAGGTTAGATGCCATTCATCAAACAACTATGATCCAACAACAAAGAATAAGGTGGCATGACAAAACCATCAAGCATAAGTAGTTACAGAAAGGTAATTGGGATTTATTGTATGATTCTTGATTTGAAAATTTTCAAGGGAAATTATGTACAAGATGGCTAGGACCTTATGAAATAGATACCATTTTTCCCAACGGAACAGTAATGCTCCTAAAAATTGATGATTCTAGGACACCATTATTGGTAAATGGTCATCGGCTTCGTCTATACCAGCGACCCATTTCCAAAGAGGACTTTAAGGCCACTTGCATGGCAAATTCACATTATCTTTTCTTGGGGAACTTGCTACCCCTCATTGCTATTAATTTCTGCATTATATTTTTAAGTATTAGATTAGATTTCTTAACTAATAATCCCTGTCAAGGGTTGGCATGTTACAATTGACTTTTTGTAGATTCTAGATTTAGGAAAGGTTGATTGAAAAGGACGATCCTACTACAAGCAGATACAAGCATCATTTTGGAACTCTGTCATCTCATTTCAATCCATCCATAATTCATTTCCCCACTCTCCAGTAACATTTCCATCATTTCTCATGCGCCCATCATTTTTCAGCAACATTTTTCTCATCAAGTAAAAAAATATCTTTCAGCAACATTTCCCTATTCCCTCCATCCCTGCAATAGTATTCTTTAGCAACATTTCCTTTATCTTCCCCTTTGCTGAAGCACCTTCTTCTTCCATTTCATGTTGCTGAAACATGATTCTTCACTCATCTTTCCTCCTGCTGAAACATCGTTTCAAAGAATATAATCATACAGCACTTTTCATCATAAAAATCACTTCTAATGCTAATTCTGTCCCTTTACTGCCTTCTCCTATAATTATGTAGACCTATAATAAAATTATCCTCATAATTTCTTCCATGATTGTTGATGACCTATTGGCAACGAGTATTATGTTTTTTATGAAATATGGACTAAAGGTAAACATGAGGTATGTAAATATTACGTGTGAATATGATTGAACTATAGTTAAATGAGAATATCATGTCATAATTACCACGATCCCCGTACATTTAAAAGCCATCATTTCAGCCGTAGTTGGGGGGGGGGGGATACCGAAATCATACGCCATTATTTCACTTATACGCCATCATTTCATGGCAAGCCAATTACTGTCATTGTTTTTACCCACAAATTACGTCTCATCACCTCGCCTTAGTGTTGTTACTCCATATTCCTATTTGCAAAAGTTACTTTGTCCGAAGAGTGGTAACTCAGTTTTTGACTGTGCATTTTACTGAAGCTGGGTAACTATGGGGGGACCTGCTATTTGACATGAGCCCAGCTCGATAGCTCTACTTGAACTACATCCAGAAGTATATCAGATTTTTCAGCAGGTAGGCTGGGTAGATTATTTTCAGAGGCTTCAGGGATTCGATTCACAACAAGTCCTTGAATTTGCACATAATTTACGTGATGGTTATTCTACAGTTTAGGGAGTTTGAATTCCAGCTACAGAGCATGACATAGCATAGGTTTCATGCCTGCCACTCACTGGCATTCGTTGGTTTAGCTGTAAGCATATCATTCTGAATCCACAAATGGATTTTCTTCTACCAGGAGAACAGGTCGAGCCCAAAGGCTGGGGCACCCGTATTCACTCATTACCACCTCCATGGTCGAGGGTTGCTTAATTCGTCAAGCATTATCTCACTTGTGAAGGTCACTATTAGGTAGTCTACCAGCATGACTTTGTCCTATTAAATCATTTGAGACATGGTAGACTGTTGAATATGTCGTATTTGTTGGCATTATGATTCAAGTGTTGTCCTTGATGGCAACTCACTCAGAGGTTGGTACAGATACTCAGAAGTTGGTTCAGGTGATGGCAACTTACTCAGAAGACAGATCCTAGTACAGCTTGCCAAGGAAGTTCATACACGCAGGTTTGTTAAGCCCAAGTCGCGTGTACACGCAGGTTGGCTTCAGAAAAAGCGCGTGTATGTGGAAAAGCACCTTTGGTCCATGGCGGTTAGTCCTTGGAAGTTGTGCCTATGGTTTCGGACCATTGTATCTCGACGGGCGTGTCGATCCCTAGTTTTGAAGTTGATGGTATTGTGTTTCTATGGTTTTGGCTCTTGGTATTGAACAAGGCCTAAGGCTATATAAGGAGAAGATCACTAGGCAAAGAGTAAGTGTGTGTGGGTGTCTGACGCAGTGAGAGGATCTGGTATTGCTGGTTATCTGTTCGGGACGCTTGGCAAGGGTCGGATCTGACAGCAAAGGCAGAAGTAATCATTTCTAGATCTGCACGCGGGTTGCCTTTGGAGAAAGCGCGTATACACGCGGTTTTGGTACAGTGAAGTAGCGTATGCATGATAAGGGTTGATATTTCAGGTTGTTGCTGATTCTGGTGGTTGTTGCAGAGTTCTAGATTCTGGTTTGGGTTCTGTGTTCTTGATGACAGGGTTTCAGTGATTCGGTATTGGGTTGTTTAATGAATTATGATGCAAGTATAAGTTGATGATTGTATTGCGGTAATGTTTGCTTTGTACTCTTGGATCCAGTCTGAAAATTGATGAAACGTGGTCCCTGAAGGTTGTAGGGTCAGCACCTACGTACTAGTAAATGGATCAGCTAGTACAAGAGCTGAGGGGGTTGTAGCTCCCTTCCAAAAGTAGTTGGAAAACGAGAGAGAGGGTTGTAGCCCTCTGCAGGTTGTAGCCTGCATACTGGTAAAGGACTGCACCAGTATATTGTAAAAGAAGTTTCTCATTAAAGAAGAAAGAGACGAATTGCAGCAGGTGGTTTTCACCCACATTGGGTTTCCACCTTATATCATGGTGTTCATGTGTGTGGCTCTTGTGTGATGTTCTGTTCTGTTATACTGCACCTGTTTACTGCTAAATTGCTTAATAATGTTCTGATGTATTTACTGAAGATAAGATTAACTGAATCATAAGATATCTGCATATACGCTAGTTTCTTTAGACACAGTCGCGTGTACACGCGGGTTCACTTAACTGAAGTCGCGTATATGTTTCTGAGTATGAAATTGAAAAGGTTTTATTGATCTGATAATACTGATTCACCCCCCCTCTCAGTATTATTTCCAACAATTGGTATCGGAGCAGGTCCTTCAGAGGAAGCTTGATCGCTTGAAGGAAAAGATCCGTCAAAATGGCTAATCCAGAAAGAGAGGCACACATCAGGCCACCAGTCTTTGACGGGAACAATTTTACTCACTGGAAGATAAGAACCACTGCATATCTACAGTCTCTTGGAGCAGAAGTTTGGGGACTCATAGAAGGAGGATACAAATTCCCATCAACAACTCCTACAGATCCAGCAGAGAAAAAGCAATATGAGCTCAATGCCAAAGTAGTTAATGTCCTATTGAGTACTTTGACTCAATCAGAATTTATGAAGATCATGCATCTCAAATCAGCTAAGGAAATATGGGACAAAATCGTTACAAGCTACGAAGGAGATGATCAGGTAAAAATAGCGAAGCTTCAAACTCTCAGAATCCGGTATGAAACTCTTAAGATGCGAAGTAATGAAAGCGTAGCTAATTATTTCCTGCGTATGGATGAGATTGTGAATTGTATGAGGGATCTGGGTGAAGAATTTGAGGAAGTTGTCTTAGTTCAAAAGGTTTTGAGATCTCTGTCTACTAAATTTGATTCTAAAGTATCTGCCATAGAAGAAAAGGAGAATGTGCGAAAAATTACCATGTCACAGCTTCACGGGATCTTAACTGCTTTTGAAATGCGACTAGAGGTACCACCAGAGGCCGCATTCGAAGTGTCAGAGGAAGAAGATGAGGTAAATTTTGTCAAGAATCTTGAACGGGGAACTGGACGGTTCAAAGATAAGCTGCCTTTCAAATGTTTTCTATGTGGTAGAGTTGGTCACTATGCTGCTAGATGTCCTCATAACAAAGAAAGGATATATGAAGAAGATGGTAGAAGCTATTATTCCCATATTAAAAGTTCATTTAATGATAGTGAAGATATTAGAAGTCTCATGGCGCACAAGAAGAAGAATGCTTCATCCAATGATAGCGAGGATATTAAAAGTCTCATGGCACATGAAGAGAAGAATGCAGAAACTGAAGAAGCTGCCAAATTAAAAGAACTATTGGAAACAGAAACCAGGGTAAGGGAGAAATTGCAGGATATAGCAAAAGATCAGAGCACAACTATTCAGAGACTTGAATCAAAGATCCTCTCTCTAAAGGAAGATCTTGAAGATCAAGAACATGAAGTGATCAAACTAAAGCGACAAGTAGAAGAAGGGAGAAAAGTTGAAGAAGACCTAAGGAAGCAGTATCTGAAAAAGGAAGAACAACATCAAGTTGAGGTAAATATCTTGAAAGGTAAACTAGAAGAAAAGGATAAGCTTTTACGATTTCAAGATAGTTCTAAAGTCTTGGATGATATTCTTAATAGTCAAAGATCTCCTGCTATCAAGACTGGTCTTGGTTTTCATGAATATGTTGAAGGTGAATCTAGTTCACAAGGTGAGACAAGAAACTCTAATGAGAAATCTGAAATGCTCAAGGAACAACCAAGAAAAGAAATTCCTCAAGGAAGATCCTTTACTCCTAACTATGGACGTGATAGACGATTATTTCCTCCACTGAATAAAGTTGAATGTTATGTATGTCATAATCTTGGACATGTTGCAGCCAGATGCAGAAGTAGAATGGTTCAAGAAAGATCATCTCATCCCAGGTATTTCAGAGGGTATTGCTTTGCCTGTAATGCATATGGACACAAAGCAATTGATTGTGATAGAAGGAACATGAAAAATATAAGGTGTTATACATGCAACAACTATGGGCATAAAGCAAGGGAATGCAGAAGCAGATTTCAAAATTCAAGACAAGAGGACCATACATCATCACAGTTGCAGGAATTGAAGAAGACAGAGACAGAAAGGTGTGGGACAACTCAGTCAGCTGACATAACAGACACAGGGGAATCTGAAAGTGATGAGATTCAGTATTCCATCCTGCATACGCTGAGATAATGAAGACAAGTCGCGTATATACGCGAGTTACATGCTGCAAAGTCGCGTATATGGAGAAAGGGCAGCAGAACAGACGGTTATATGGAGAAAGGGCAGCAGAACAGACCCAGGTTCAGTCATGGTTGGCTCAGGCTCAGGGGGAGCAGAACAGACTCAGGAAATGGTTCAGACATGGTTGGCTCACACTCAGGGGGAGAATATTCTTCAAATAATGCATTGTTGGCATTATGGTTAGAAGTTGTTGATAAAGTCTATGAAGATAAATGATACATCTTACTGTTTAGGAATGGTATTGCAGGCTGATGCTTATATCATGATGCTGTTGGTGGCTCTCATAAGTCTTGGTCTAGATATTTCGTCTCTATGTCATGTATCTCTTGTGATATCTCTTTTATGGTGTCAAGGTCATGTAACGGCCTATGTTGGTTTCCCCACTATGCCTGGGATGAATGATGAATGTATGTTGAGTCTTTTGGTGATAGGAAGGTCTTCTATAATGTATAAGTCCTTGTTCTTCTTGAAGAACATCTTTTGCAGATCTTGCCTACAGTCAAGGGGAGCATGAACAGCACAATTCAGCAAGAGCAGGATGGATAGATTGGTACACTTTGGCATACACAAAGGGGGAGCATAGTTGGAGATTTCAGCAAGTACTCAGGGGGAGTATGGACAGCAGAAGGTATACCAAAGAAGAGAATATCTTGGTCCGCCCTTTGCCCTTGATGTCAAAGGGGGAGAGTGACTTGGTGTAGTGGTTGCCATCAAGTCCAAAGGGGGAGATTGTTGGCATTATGATTCAAGTGTTGTCCTTGATGGCAACTCACTCAGAGGTTGGTACAGATACTCAGAAGTTGGTTCAGGTGATGGCAACTTACTCAGAAGACAGATCCTAGTACAGCTTGCCAAGGAAGTTCATACACGCAGGTTTGTTAAGCCCAAGTCGCGTGTACACGCAGGTTGGCTTCAGAAAAAGCGCGTGTATGTGGAAAAGCACCTTTGGTCCATGGCGGTTAGTCCTTGGAAGTTGTGCCTATGGTTTCGGACCATTGTATCTCGACGGGCGTGTCGATCCCTAGTTTTGAAGTTGATGGTATTGTGTTTCTATGGTTTTGGCTCTTGGTATTGAACAAGGCCTAAGGCTATATAAGGAGAAGATCACTAGGCAAAGAGTAAGTGTGTGTGGGTGTCTGACGCAGTGAGAGGATCTGGTATTGCTGGTTATCTGTTCGGGACGCTTGGCAAGGGTCGGATCTGACAGCAAAGGCAGAAGTAATCATTTCTAGATCTGCACGCGGGTTGCCTTTGGAGAAAGCGCGTATACACGCGGTTTTGGTACAGTGAAGTAGCGTATGCATGATAAGGGTTGATATTTCAGGTTGTTGCTGATTCTGGTGGTTGTTGCAGAGTTCTAGATTCTGGTTTGGGTTCTGTGTTCTTGATGACAGGGTTTCAGTGATTCGGTATTGGGTTGTTTAATGAATTATGATGCAAGTATAAGTTGATGATTGTATTGCGGTAATGTTTGCTTTGTACTCTTGGATCCAGTCTGAAAATTGATGAAACGTGGTCCCTGAAGGTTGTAGGGTCAGCACCTACGTACTAGTAAATGGATCAGCTAGTACAAGAGCTGAGGGGGTTGTAGCTCCCTTCCAAAAGTAGTTGGAAAACGAGAGAGAGGGTTGTAGCCCTCTGCAGGTTGTAGCCTGCATACTGGTAAAGGACTGCACCAGTATATTGTAAAAGAAGTTTCTCATTAAAGAAGAAAGAGACGAATTGCAGCAGGTGGTTTTCACCCACATTGGGTTTCCACCTTATATCATGGTGTTCATGTGTGTGGCTCTTGTGTGATGTTCTGTTCTGTTATACTGCACCTGTTTACTGCTAAATTGCTTAATAATGTTCTGATGTATTTACTGAAGATAAGATTAACTGAATCATAAGATATCTGCATATACGCTAGTTTCTTTAGACACAGTCGCGTGTACACACGGGTTCACTTAACTGAAGTCGCGTATATGTTTCTGAGTATGAAATTGAAAAGGTTTTATTGATCTGATAATACTGATTCACCCCCCCTCTCAGTATTATTTCCAACAGTATTATTTACTTGGGTGTCTAAAGAATATGTCACATTATTGTAGACAGGCAAAATACCCACTCCTTTCCCTCACCCATCACCATCTTGTCCAGCTACTAATTCAGAAGGAATTTGCTGAACAAGCTCTCCCTCCTAATAACCCACCCCTAGACCCTCAGCAGGCTGCTGAAAATCCTCAAGAAGTCCTTGAAAATCCCCATGAGCAGTAGCCTGATAACATTCTCGATCCCCCAGAAATTCCACCAGTAGAATCAGTTAATCCAATTGACCCTTCCACTCCGTCAACTCCATCCCACAATTTAGTAGAATCATCTAATCCCACTGTTCATATTCCTAGTGATTACTCTAACGATAACCTTCCCCTCGCTATGCTAAAAAGAAAAAGGCAGAGTAAGACCACTTTCCTATCAAAAAGGTGAACTAGGGCCTCGACCAAAGAAGCTACCATTTCTGATAGTCCTCTCTCCCAGAACAAACCAACTCGTAAAAGGAAATTTACTCCTCTCCCTACCCTTTTACCCCAAAGACAAAGGAGGGTATCAACTAAAGCAGCAACTGCTGCCACCATCCTAAATTCCCCACCAATTCATCTAAAACCCCATACTCCATCACAGTCCTAAGACCCTGAATCCTTGCCTATCTCACCCTTGGGCACTGAAACACAAGAACCAGATGCCCGGGGTTTTACAACATCATCTCTTTCTGAGCCAGTAGCTGAAACACAAGAACTAACTACTCAATCAGCAGTTGCCACACAAGAACCAGCTGTTGATTTACGAAATCTAGATGCCCAGGAAATTGCTCAATCAACAGTTGCCACACAAGAACCAGCTGCTGATTCACAAAATCCATATGCCTAGGAAATTGCTCAATCAGCAGTTTCCACACAAGAACCAACTGTTGATTCACAAAATCTAGATTCCCAGGATATTACACAACAGGTAGTTTCCCCACAAGAACCATCTACCTATCCAGTAGTTGCTCCATAAGGACCAACTGCTGAGATACAAAAACTGGATGCCCTGGATGTTACACAGAAGGTAGCTGCTTCACAAGAACCAGCTACTCATCCAACAGTTGCTCCATAAGAACCAACTGCTGAGATGCAAAACCTGGATGCTTTTAATGTTTTACATGACATAGTTGTCCCACAAGAACCAGCGACCCATTTAACAGCTGCCACACAAGAACCAGCTGCTGATACATAGGATCTGGATACTCAGAAAGCTGCCCATCTAGTAGCCACACAAGAACTAGCTGCTAAGACTGTGACGAATACACAAAGCCCAGTCACTCTGGCTTCCCTTTTGCAGAACAATGAGTTTTTAAAGTCAGAACTTGAAGCTTATAAGTAGGAATTAGTAAAGGCAAGGGAAGCCTATGACAGAGAACTTAATTTATATACTCTAGCCCATGCAACATCCATAACCGAGAAAAGGGCAGAGGTAGATAAGTACAGGGAATATATGTGTAGCCAATGTGGTGATATTTATCATCAAGTAGGGTATAAAGTAGTTGAAATACCACTGCCTAGAGCCTCCCCTGCACCCAACTCTTTAGCAACCAAAAAGGAATACCCTACTGTTACACAAGAACTAGTAGGGCCTCCGAAGATAGAGAAAGAATACCCTACTGCTACTCAAGAACCAGTTGGGCCTTCAAAATTTTTTGAAAAGGAGGAAAACCCACAAGTGTCTCAGCCTACTGTGTCAATTAAAGCTGAAAAATAGGTACCATAACCTACAAAAATAGTCTTTACTCAGACTGAACCTCGGCCTGCAAAAACTGTCTTTACTCAAACTCCTAGTACTGAACAACAAATAGATAGTTGGAAGAAAGGATATTTTATGTCACAGGATAAGATCTTGCGGGAGAAAAAAACACTCTGGAAAAATCACATATGTTCAAATTGGGAAGCCTTAAAGCAAATACTCCAGCAGTTTCGTGCACAGAAGAATGAAAATAAACAACTAAGGAATAAATTGTTTCTTATATTTGATCTTGTTCAGAAGTTATTAGCTGCTAGAAAACCATCCTTGAACTACTCGCTTTTTCTTGCAGAGTGCTTAGCATTCTTCTAGATAAAAGCAATAAAAAATGGGAAACCTCATGAAGTTTCTACACTTGAACAGTTTGTGAAAACTTTCACAGAAGCATCTATCATTGATCAACATTTGCTCTGTGAATTGTATCTACATAATGAGGCTATCCTTGAAGACAGGGAAATAAATCTTAACCCTTTGGTGGGTGATGTTCGGATTAGGGCCTTTGTCTCTTTCCTGGCCAATCAGATCACGTGGCAGACTACCTTCCTTGTAGCAAAACACAATGAGGACAACAAACTCTTGTGGATTCGATCAGAGCCACAAAATCCTACCATGTTCATCTGGGAGTATTCTCAATTCTTGAAAGAACTAGGGATGGCTGAGCACGTTAGGCAGCTATAAGCAACAGTCATACAGGATTGCCAACATTTTGTCAAGGCTAAGCAAGTTGCTACCTTGAAAGCAAATAACTTACTCTGGCAGCAATCCTCCAAAGAAAGGCAGGAGTATAATCCTTTCAACCCAACTAATCTTGAAACAACAATTGCAAGGCTACCTGACTATATCAGATGTGTTCAGCAATCTGCTGAAAAATGGATAGGCTATCACTTTCATTTTCGTCTTTTATGGATGCCAACACAGGAATATAAGGCACATCACAGGCTAAGTAAGAAGGAAGAGGCAATGGCATGGTAGAGGATACAAATGTCCATGTGTTTAGAGACTTAGTTGACAAAAACTTCTACAGTTATTGCCTAAGTAATGTGCACTCCAAAGCCCAGTACCCCGATTCGGATTCAGAGTAAAAGTTGCATGAGGACATGCAACCCTTTCAGTTGGGGGGGATGTTAGGACTCCATATTGTCCCTTTTTGTTTACACATTTTGTTATCTTCCATCCTCTTTCAAACTATAATTAAAGCCCATGTTATTACTTTGATCTATTTTCCAAGGTATATAGCATGTCTTCTCATTACTATATGTTTGATTTATTTTACATGTAATTTTACATTTCCTTCATGGTTAATCGCTAATCGGATAGTGGCTAAAATAGTTTTGAAGAATGCAGATATTATTGCGAACTACGTTGCTGAAATAGTTAAGAGCAATGTGCAAATCACGTTGCTGAAATAGCCATGATTTGCATTTTTATATTTAGCAGAAACAGAAGAAGATCATCGAAGGAGCTGTTACATGAGCCATAACAACTGTATTCCAAAGTCAGGCATTATCATAACCATTGTAACAGTATTTTGTTAATGGAAGACTTGGTTATCCTATTTTAGCACTGCAGGTCAAAATAGGATTGACAATGTAATTAATTGTAATTGATGTCTCCTCTTTAAAAAGATGAGACATCAAAATTAGAAGGATATAGAGAGATTACGGGAAGGTCTAGTGGGGAGCAATGAACTTTAATCTTTTGTAATATTATAGTTTGACAAATGAATAAAATATTGTTTTGAGCATTTTCTCTTAAGTTCCATTGCTTAGGGAATCTTGTGAGAAGGACAGGGCCCACCTTCATCACAAGATTCACCCCTTAAATTATGTAGTGTATTAAGTATTATTTTTACATTCATGCCTTGTTAATTTCTGTTTGCTGAATTTACTTATGTTTTATTGAAACTTTGTGTTTAAGGCTGAAACCTTGTTTTTGCTTGGTCATTGCATTGTTTCCATAAATTCATTCATAGGTAATCAGTTGTTATTTTAATTGGTTTCCCAGAGTGAGTTTTTGAAGCATAGTAATCAGAAACAGGTGTTGAAGATTCCTGCTTGGGGAATAGGGTCCTGTTCTCTGTTAGAGCACAGCTAGTCTTTTCCTTTGCAGAATGATTTCCTTTCCAGATTGTTCTTTTTAACTGTAATTTAGGATTCCTTTGATCATTGTCTGCAATAGAGAGATTGCTTTTGCTATAACTCAAAGTAGAACTTCAGTTGTTTAAAGCAAGGTGTGATTAGAATAAATTATACTGCAACTTTTTACTGCTTTTGGAATTGAGCATATATAGTGTGTAATTGCCTTTGAAATAAACAGACTTCCCTAGGTTGACAATTCATGTAGCACTGGTTGTTTAGATTAATAAGCAATTAAAGTGACCAACAATAAGAAGAACCATTTGGACTCTCCAGCCGGACAAAGCACCGGGACCTGATGGCTTCCCCATTTTCTTTTATCGAGCCTTCTGGGGAATCATAAAAAGAGATCTGATCAAAATGCTCAAATGGGTTCAGAGGAAAGGCAAAATTGGCGGTTACACCAATGCCACACATTTAGCCCTCATTCCCAAAGAAAATCGACCCTCCTCCTTTGATCGATTCCGACCCATCTCCCTCTGCAATTCGTCTTACAAGATTCTAACCAAAATCCTTGCTTCTCGTCTTAAATCCTTTCTCCCTTCTCTCATCTCTGAGAACCAAGGGGGTTTTTTGGCTAATAGACAAATTACTGATTCTATCCTCCTCGTCCAAGAAGTTGTTCATTCAAGCCAAACTAGAAATGAGAAAGGATTTGTCCTTAAACTTGATTTAGCCAATGCCTTTGATAGAGTAAGGCACACCTTCCTCCTAGCTGTTTTAAAAAAGATGGGATTTGATGCAGCTTTTTTAAATCTCATCAAAGCTTGCATCTCCGGGCCCTAGATCTCTCCTCTTGTTAATGGACGACCTGGAACTGCTTTTCAATCATCGCGGGGTCTTAGACAAGGTTGCCCCCTTTCACCTTATCTCTTTATTCTGATGGCCGAATCCTTTAGCAAAGCACTAGACTTCAAGCAGAGAGTTGGTCTCATTACTGGAATAAAATTTGGGAATGGTGTAAAGAACATTAACCACTCTCAATTCACTGATGACACCTTGTTAATTGGAGGAGCTTCCACAATAATAGCCCGGTGCTTTAAGCTTCTTTTAGACAAATACATGAGATATTCGGGTGGACTAGTCAATCAGCGGAAAAGTTGCATATATGGATGGAATACCATAGCATAGGTTCTACACAGCATTGCCACTATCTTTGGGGTCTCTTGCAATTATGATTGGACTCACTTCACTTACCTGGGCTTGCCAATAAGTGTAGGTCCTTTGAAGGCAGAAGTTTGGGACACTATTATTGACAAGATGAAGAGAAAGGTGCAGTGTTGGGGTACCATCTGGCTCAACCTAGCTAGCTGCCTCATCCTCCTCAAATCAGGTATCTCCTCCTTGCGACTATATCAATTCTCTCTCCTTCAAGCTCCAACTTCTTTTCACTATAAAATGGAAGTCATCCTCCGCCAATTCCTCTGGCAAGGAGGGAAAAATGACAAAAAGAAATTCAATCTAGTTAATTGGAAACAGGTCATCCAATCTCAAGACAGAGGTGGTCTTGGGATTAGATCCCCCAAATTTCTTAATCTTGCTTTCGAAGGCAAGATTGTCTGGAGACTTATCACTGGCCTCTCTACTTGGTGGAAACGGGTGTTGGAGGTCAAATATTTAAATTTCCCAAGGCAACAGCTTCTTGATCAAGATATCCCTATCAGAGACTCTTCCAAAATTTGGCGTTTATGCAAAAGAGAAATTCCTCTCATGATCCAGAATACCTCTAAAGTTCCCAAAGGAGGTGCTGATATTAACATTGGATCTGATAAAATAATGGGCAGGCAGCCATTAAACAGTCAAGATGGAGTCATTCCCATTCTCACCTATCTTAATAGTATAGGAATTCACCACCTGGACCAGATCTCCCTGTGGGATACCCATTCCCAATCATGGTTAGGGTGGACATTCCCAGCCATTCCCAATGATCTCATGGCCAGTCTTCATGCTCTTCAATCCCATCTTCACGGTATAGCTCCAATAAAAAAGAATGAACTTGATGGATTTCGCTGGGATCCATCAGGTTCAAATTATACTGTCCAATTTGCTCACCAGTACATCTGCAACAGCTATCACCCCATGTCCATTTGGAACCACTGGAAAATGGTCTGGAAATCTGAAGCCTTACCCAAAATTAAATTCTTCTTGTGGACACTTCTTAAAGGGAAAATACTCACTGCTGAAAACCTTCAGAAGCGTGGTATCATTGGCCCTTCACGCTGTCCTAATTGTCAAGCTGCCGAAGAATCTATACAACATCTTTTTATTGCCTGTCCTTTTGCTAATGCCTGCTGGAGAAGTATGTCCCATAACAATCTCATTCCTTGGAATGATCAGGACTCCACAGGAGAGGCTATTCACCCATGGAGGAAAAATTATCCTTGGAAACAAAGAAAACACAGCATTGTAAAAAGGGTCTGGGACACCCTTCCTTACACTATGTTGTGGTCCATCTGGCTTGCTAGAAACCATAAAGTGTTTAAGGACAAGGAATCAATCACGAGAAACCTCTGCAATAGAGCAAGGAGTCTTGCTTTGGAAACTATTTCAGTTAAAAACGACAGAAACATAGACATCACTGATCTCAATGTTGAAGAGAGAAATTTCATCGATTATATTTTGGACAAAAATAAAAGTAATCAGATTGACACCAGCATCAATAGCAGGCAAAAAACAATGTATCACAAATGGAAAATCAGACTCAAGGAGGAAGAATTTGCAACATGGCTTAAAAACTGCAACACTTATTATCTTTTTTTCGATGGCGCTTCGAAATCAAATCTCGGGATTGCTGGAGCAGGTGGAGTTATTTTCAATGCCAATGGGGATCGTATAGTCTCGTATGAATGGGGGCTTGGGCATATTTCCAACAACAGGGCTGAGGCTTTAGCCCTTTATCAAGGCCTCATTCAGCTCAGCAAAATCGGTATAGATACTACCTTTATCTTTGGAGATTCAGCAGTTGTCATCGGCCTTATGGCCCAAAACAGAGATTCGCCCAACGTTCTCTTACAACAGTCCATCAGCAGGTGCAAAATTTTGAGCCAGTCCTTCATTGCCCTGAGTTTCTACCACATCCTTCGCACTTTCAACAAGGATGCTGACCTTCTCGCCAACAGGGCATGTAATAGAACAATGGGCAGCCTACGTTGCAATGACGAGGAATCACATCAATACTTGCCATGACATCGAGTCACCTCTGTCTTTTCCAAATCTACAAATCAGAGAACCCTGACATAAGGAACTGGTCCAAGATCCTCATGATCCATTCCAAAGACTCAATCTACTTTGAGATCCGTCTTCTTTCAGAAAATCCCTTTCCCATTTTTGTAATCACGAGTTCTGTTAGAGTCGGTCTAGTAGCCCTCCACCAGAGATCAAAGCTCTTTGCATTTCATGATGAGGTGTCCCATCAGTGTGATTATGTTGCATTCCGTTAGGCATGCCATAATCCTGGTGGAGGGAGTTTGTGTCTTTTATTCCCCTCTTGTTTGGCACTGCTGGTTCAGGTTTGTTTAAGTTAATAAAATCTTCAAAGGGTCATTCATCTTGCTTTAAGTTTCGAGGTCTTAGGTCTAGGGTTGGGTCCATTTTTGTCTTGAGAGGTCATAAAGGACCAGCAGGCCAGAGGGATGTCCTTCATAAAACATCATTTCAATAATTCTCACTATTGTATAGCTAAATTTTCACCTTGTTTTCAAAACTCTGTTTTTGAAAAACAAAGGTCATTATCTCGTTTTTGTAAAAATTCTCAAAATTTCAAATTCTCCAAATGTTGAAGCGCAGCCTTGGTCTCCTTTGCCAAAGCATCTTGGAAGCTATCCCTACAAAAAGTTTCAGAAGAAATCATCATTTCAACCAATTTTTTCAAAGAAAGGAAACCAAAAGTCAGAGCCAATTAATTCAAGAAAGTGTCAACACTCAAACATTATAAAGTGGGTTTTGGGCAAATAAAAATCTAAAGGAAGCCTATAAAAGCACATCACTCTTCATTAGCAACTCATTTGCCTCTCACAAGCTAAGTGAATCCTTGCAAAGGTGATTTTATGAGTCATTGAGCAAATTTGGCAGTTTCAGAGGCGCGCTACGCATCAGGGAGGGTGCGCTACGCGTCAGGGATGCGCTACGCATCAGGCTGCCTTTCTCAGAACAAATTTGCAAGTGCGCTACGCATCAGAGGGGCGCTACGCGTTGGGCAAGGCGCGCTACGTGTTAGGTTTTTCGCCCAACAAACTGCCAGCAAGCTATCAAATCGACTTTTCTCTCAAGCAAATTGCAGGTAGGCCTCTCCTCCATGGCTAGATTTGATTTTGCAAGATGAATGAGAAATTAATATGTTTAAATGCCATGAAAATGAGAAAGTCAAAACCCTACTTTGATGTGGAAGATTTGAAGTCTTAATGGTGCTAGGGTTTCAATTTTTTTTTTTGCTGTCCAAGGTTGCCCATTTGTGATCCCTCTTTTCCCTCATTTTCATCAACATTCTCCTTCAAATTTTCCAATAAAATTTCATAATTTTCCTCTCTAAAATTCCTAAAACTTACTAAATTCCCAAACCCTACTTCACCTTAAAATCCCACAATTTTGTGATTTCCCATGTTGCCTTCCCTAAATTCCTTCTTTATGTTTATTGTCCCTAATTCCCTCATGTTCCCCTATCCCTAACAATTCCCTTGTATTTATGTCCCCTTGGTAACAGCATTTGAAAAAGTCAAACAACAGTTAATTGGGTGCCAAGTCAGCAATACATTTCAGCCATCTTTCCTTCAAAACCATGTCAGAAACTGAATCAATTATCAGCAGAGTTATGACAGTGATTCAACACCAGAGGTAGAAGTGCCAAGGAGGCATCACAAGGGTGGTAAGGGTGGTCGGCATGTCAGGGAGGAGCCCACTTCTCTGGCTCATTTGCAAGCTTCACTTGCAATGACATGTTTTCAGTATCAATCATGCCTTGGATATTGTGAGAAAATCTCACAAATTCAACATCACAGAGAACTAGTCCGCTTGTTTGTCCTACATTTGCACAATGGTCATGTGAACCTTGCAGGAGTGGATTTCACTCTATCACCTGAAATTGTTGCTCAAGCCACCGGGATACCAAATGTTGGGGAGGAATGGAACAAGCGCAAGCAACTAGACAGATTTCGTTATCAACCATACATCAACCCGGATGTATGAGGCACCTTACTGCTGTTTTTCCTTTTAGATTCCTAAGGGATGAGTATGCACCCTTGATGAGGCTCATTATGCGCTATTTCACTTGTGAGGGCAGATTTTCACGTTTATATTTGTACCATATCCGTTTGTTGATGCATTTCACCCAGGTACGAATGATGAACATTCCATTTTTCATGTGCCGAAATATAGAGAAGATGGTGCCCGTAGTGCAAAGGAAGAACCCCGCACAGCAACACAAAAGTATATATCATTATGCACTGATCGAGATCATAGTGATGCATCAGTTGGCACAGCAGGGTATTGCTTGGGAGGATTTCATTTCTCGTGACTTCTTCATGGTACCACAGCCATCTCCTGAGATTGTCCATGATGAGGGAGGGCCTTCACAGCAGTTTCACATTCTAGAGCCCGAGCATGTCAGCACTCTAGCATGTGTTACATATCAGAGAGGCCACAGGGCCTTATTTGCATCAGCACGGTGAATATTATCTCCACACTAGGTGGAAGGGGTCTCGCCTTCTACATCAGCACAGTGAGTGTTATCTCCACATAAGGTGGAAGGGGCCTCGCTTTCGATAGCAGCACAGGTACAAGAGAGAGGAAAGCAGCCCATGATTGATGAGGGGCCATCAGGTGATCTGGACATAGACATCATTGACCTTGACATCAGTTCTCCTAGCTCGGAGCCAAAGGAGATCATTCAGCAATTAAAGGCTGAAAATCACTTGTTGCAGCAAAAGTTGGAAATGGAAAATTGGACAATCACATACTTAGAGCAGCGCAACAAGTAGTTAGAGGATGAACACACTCTTGATGAGTTGCGGAGGATCCGAGAAGACCAGAACTTGGCTCGCAAGAGACCCGGTGATTTGACACCTATTCAGCAAGGGTCTATGCTCATTCGGGTGAATACTCATTTAGAGAAGTTGATAGCCAAGGCAAACAGGGACAAAGATATGCTCCACCACATGAAGAATCATTATTGGGCCCGCATGCATGTGTGCAAAGCAAAAATGAAGGTACTCAAAGCACGCTTGGCCAAGGCACTAAAACGGAGGAAAAGGCCCGATCCACTTCAAATTTTGGCTGAATCCACCTTGAAGGAGCATGGTTCTCAATGATACACACTCAGCTCAAAATTCAGAAAATTTGGAGCAATTTTGGTCAATTTTTAATTTTTTTTGCTAAAAACAGGTTTTTGCCCTCAACGCGTAGCGCGCCGCGCGCTACCCTTAAGTTGGGGAGGTCCATTTAAAAAAAAATCAGCATTTTTGGATCTTTCATGACAAATTACACTTGCTCAGCCACTGCTAAGACATTTCATGGAGATTTGAGCCCCCAAAAGGTCAAAAAACAAGCAAAAAATGACCTTCTACCACTTTTTGGACACACAGGACGCAATCTTGGGAGATTGCATTTTTGGAGGGGCCAATGGCCACCAAATTGCGAAATTCTACTTGGGCTAGAAAGCAGACATCTAGACCTTTCCAACAAGCCCACTTGTGCCTCATTTGGATGCCGGAAAGTGCCCCAAAAGTTGGCTCAAAGGCGCACTACGCGTTGAGAAATGGCGCGCTACGCATCAGGACATTTTCTCAATTTTTCACCTTCAGCTCAGGAAAACGCAGCATTTGACTAGTTTTGACTTTTTGGTGGGATTTTTCATCCTCCTTGATGTAAATGATGTAATTTCATGTTGACATGACACTTATTTACCTATTCTAGAAGATTCATTCATAAAATGGCAAAAAATTAATGAATGAATTGGTTTCCTAGCTTATAGAGGTAAGTTGTTTTGATTGCCTAGATTATAGTGCTCAGTTTAGAATTGGTTGAAACAGCTCCTAGGATGATGAGCTCGACCCCTAGAGGCAAGGGAATGTGTTAGCTTGCCTATATTATGTATTTTCTTAGTCATTTTCATGGTTGGACTCTTGGGGGATAAGCTTAGACTGTATTACTCTTTGTATCTCTGCAATTTTGGCAAAGGAAGGACTAGGGTTTTGCAGCACTATT
This sequence comes from Pinus tabuliformis, assembly GCA_031772625.1. NCBI lineage: Eukaryota > Viridiplantae > Streptophyta > Pinopsida > Pinales > Pinaceae > Pinus > Pinus tabuliformis. Next base: position 1,915,995,221 of record CM062818.1, read on the forward strand.
TGGGATTCCTGTGGTGATTTGTGTTGATGGTGTGTTTCTCTCATGTAATTGTAAGTTTGTTATGTGTATTATTTTCCCACTCTTCTCTTCTGCTAATTAAGTAAATGAAGTGTTAAGGTAGAATTCATGGTTTCTATGCTCTACCTTTAAGTTTGCTTAATATCTATGTTTTCATCTGTTTAAGGAGAACTCTCGATGGTTTCTTGCTCTCCTTAGCTCCTCACCGGTCATATATATCCATTCACTTATTTCAAAGGCATCAAGACAATCTCCTACCTTGCCCCAAAAAGACCTCTGCAAAAACTGTGTCTCATCCCTGCACCCAAAATTGCCGTGCTCAGCTTTCCAACAAAACCCTAAAAATTTAAAATCAAACTTTCCCTATCAGTTTACTAGCCTAAAATCAGTGCTCTTTATTGGTCATCTCAGCCCTTTGAAGACCTTTTGCCGAGATAGACTCGGAGAGAGCCCTCTCCTGTCCCCGTAGGGCTAGCTGCGAGGCTAAGTGGTTTGATGTTGCCTTGGATTTTGTCTTTTTCAACCTGAGGCCAAATTCAAGCGCTAACAAGTTCCACCGGTATATTTCACTTCAAGACCCCCATACTACATCTATTGTCTCCCTCCCATGACTTACCTCGACCCCCGGCTTTCCTCTCCTTCTCTCTGATGACTCCCCTGCGCCTCTCATCCTTCTTATATGCTCTCCCCCCTTCTATCTCTCATTCTATTTCCTCCTGTCCCTTGCAATCAGTATCTTGCCTGTTTGAGGTTTCGACTTTACTCTCTGCTTCTAGAGTCTCCCTCTCGCTACTTTATCCTTTGCCGATACCCATAGTCTCGGCTTCCTTACTCACATTTCGTCCCCTGGCGCTGCATTTCTGGTTCGGTTCCTGGCTACATTTTCAATAGCTTCTTCTCATTTTGTTCTTATGGTGAGTAGTGAGGATTGCCTTCACTGTTCAAATCTCCAAGCTGAGCTGGAGCAAGTCCGAGCCCATCAAAAGGCCTTGGAAGACAAGATTGACAGTCAAAATCGTATTATCAATGAGAAATATGCAGTCGACATCAACTTGATCTACCATAGAATCTCTTCATTGCATGAAAAATTCTACCAACTTTCCAATAGGTGCAGTCATGTGGAACAATCCATTGAAATTTTGAATACATGATGGAAAAGAAAAACATAGTTCCAACAAGTTCGTCAAGCATGAAGCAAGTCGACGTCGATGAAAACCCTAAAGAATCCACTGCTCAGTACATCAACCACATTAATATAGATTGATTATGCTATGTAAATGTTGCTATCTGTTACTTCAGTTTGTTAGGATTTATCTTTGGTCTTTGTTTTTCAAAAGCCCAAAAGGCAGGATCAAGGAGGAATTTTGTTTAGCCTGTAACTCCTTCTTTCCTATCCCTTCTTGGCATATCAGCATCTACTTCAGGGGCTCAGTCTCCCCTTTCTTTTCAGAAATATAATACGGCAACCGACTTTGTAAAAAAAAACATTAACAGGAATCAAATAACATGATACATTTTTAACATTGATAGGGAATCAAATAAATCTACGTGCATCATTTTGGAGTGGTTACAATTATAATAATTACAACATAACAAGATCAAATCTTTTCTTGTTTACGTTGGGCGATTCTGGGAATCGCCCAGCTCCCAATATATTTTAAATTTATGAATTTTAATTTGAATCTAATTCCTCTAAATTCTGGAAAAGTATCATTTATTCTAGTGTCACCCATTATGATTTTGAACCATAGAACAACAAACTTTATTTATTAATACTTATTTACTAATTCAAAAAAATATTATTTTCCAACGAGAGTCAACTAATCTCAATCCCTAATGTTTTAGTTAAATCGAAACGCTTAATGTGCAAACTATTATCATTATATTTTAAGTGATACCAAAGTTGTTAATCCAGTTTATTAATTCTCATTTAAAAGTCCAAGAGTTAAAATGCTAAAATAGTAACTTCAGTAATATTAACACGAAATCAAATAACATGATACTTTTTTAACATTAATAGGGAATCAAATAAATCTACATGCATCATTTTGGAGTGGTTACAGTTATAATAATTGCAACATAACAAGATCAAAGCTTTTCTCGTTTACGTTGGGCGATTCCCAGAATCCCCTGGCTGCCAATATATTTTAAATTTAGGAATTTTAATTTGAATCTAATTCCTCTAAATTTCAGCAAAGTATCATTTATTCTAGTGTCACCCATTATGATTTTCAACCATAGAACAACAAACTTTATTTATTAATACTTATTTATTAATTCAAAAAAATATTATTTTCCAACTAGAATCAACTAATCTCAATCCCTAATGTTTTAGGTTAAATCAAAACCCTTAATGTCCAAACTATTATCATTATATTTTAAGTGATACCAAAGTTGTTAATCCACTTTATTAATTCCTCATTTAAAAATCCAAGAGTTAAAATGATAAAATAGTAACTTTCGTAACATTAACAGGAATCAAATAACATGATATTTTTTTAACATTAATAGAGAATCAAATATATCTACATGCATCATTTTGGAGTGGTTAGGGTTATAATAATTGCAACATAACAAGATCAAAGCTTTTCTCGTTTACGTTGGCCGATTCCCAGAATCGCCTGGCTGCCAATATATTTTAAATTTAGAAATTTTAATTTGAATCTAATTCCTCTAAATTCTGGCAAAGTATCATTTATTCTAGTGTCACCATTACGATTTTAAACCATAGAACAACAAACTTTATTTATTAATACTTATTTATTAATTCAAAAAAAATCTTATTTTCCAACTAGAATCAACTAATCTCAATCGCTAATGTTTTAGGTTAAATCAAAACCCTTAATGTCCAAACTATTATCATTATATTTTAAATGATACCAAAGTTGTTAATCCACTTTATTAATTCCTCATTTAAAAATCCAAGAGTTAAAATGATAAAATAATAACTTCAGTAACATTAACAGGGAATCAAATAACATGATACTTTTTTAACATTAATAGGGAATCAAATAAATCTACATGCATCATTTTTGAGTGGTTACAATTATAATAATTGCAACATAACAAAATCAAAGCTTTTCGCGTTTACTTTGGGCGATTCTTGGAATCACCCAGCTACCAATATATTTGAAATTCAGGAATTTTAATTTGAATCTAATTCCTCTAAATTCCGGCAAAGTATCATTTATTCTAGTGTCACCCATTATGATTTTCAACCATAGAACAACAAACTTTATTTATTAATACTTATTTATTAATTCAAAAAATTATTATTTTCCAACCACAATCAACTAATCTCAATCCCTATTGTTTTAGGTTAAATCAAAACCCTTAATGTCCAAACTATTATCATTATATTTTAAGTGATACCAAAGTTGTTAATCCACTTTATTAATTCCTCATTTAAAAATCCAAGAGTTAAAATGATAAAATAGTAACTTCAGTAACATTAACAAGGAATCAAATAACATGATACGTTTTTAACATTAATAGGGAATCAAATAAATCTACATGCATAATTTTGGAGTAGTTATAGTTATAATAATTGCAACATAACCAGATCAAAGCTTTTCTCGTTTACGTTGGCCGATTCCCGGAATCGCTTGGCTGCCAATATATTTTTAATTTACGAATTTTAATTTGAATCTAATTCCTCTAAATTTTGGCAAAGTATCATTTTTTCTAGTGTCACCCATTATGATTTTCAACCATAGAACAACAAACTTTATATATATATAGGGGTATGATGTATTGATATAAAATAAGACATTCAATTTTAAAAAATATACACATAATGTTAATATTTTTAATTATTTTTCATGAAATATGTTATGAGCCTTATATAATAATAATAATAATAATAATAATTTTTTAATTTGAATCAAAATTATATTTATATTTTTATAGGGTAGTGTGAGTCTTTTTTTTGTTTTTAAAATAAAAATTATTTTTTTTAACAATCTTAAAAAAAAATTAAAACGAAATTTTTAATTTTTAATTTTTAATTCGGTTTTATTGACATTTTTAAAAAATGTTGAAAATTGACACTAAAAAAAAAATCCATCATTCCACTATCAATACTTTTCATTTTCAGGGTGTTTTTTGCACAATTTTTCCACAAAAAAAAACATTTTCACTGCCATTTTTAAAACATGTTCAAAATTGACCATAAAAGAAAAAACCATCATTCCAGTATACACACTTTTCGTTTTTAGCACTGTTTTTCATGTTTTTTTAGGGTTTTTGGCCCAGAGTTCCCGTTTTGAGTTTATAGTTCCCATTTCAAAGTTTACATTGTTTTATCTTGACTCACAATTGGTAGTGTCACAATTAAATAACATTTATTGGGTTTGGGATCCTTATTTATATCACCAGTTTTTGAGAGTGAGAGTGTTGCAACGATCATTTGTTTATATTACATATGTGCACATTCCACGATCTGAGAATTCAATAGAAGACTTTATCGCTAATCAAGCATTAGATTGGCATATCAATCATTCATCACATTAAACAAACATAAAAAATTTGGATCTGTATATATATCATAAAACTGCCTGTTTATACATAAAGTGTTCAAAAGATAATATACAAAATTGGGACTAAATGCCCATAATCATGTCCAGTTTGTCTATTGACCCAGCTCAGGATGAGTGGCTAAGAAGTTAACTACTGCATTGGCCACATACCGAAGTATGCGGGCCTAGTCTTGTGGTACTCCTACCATGCGGCGCTGCATCTCCTCAGGTAGGTCCTCTATGGCTATCATCAGTACCTGTTTCTTTGGATTACATGTGGGACCCTCTTTGTCTCAGCTGCTGCCTCTTCGGCACCTCTTCCATGACACCTGTGCCTCGGGAATTCATCTGGTCTCACTGGACCCACATTTGGAAAATGATCATTTTGTCAGTATTTTGTCCCATAAAAAATACTTCTAAGTTCATTTGATATTTAACAAAAGAAAAAAATCTTAAAAATTTACAAAAACTTAAAAAATTCTTACCTATGTCTCCCCATGCCGCATTCGATGGCAGCACCAAGTCTAGATCTCCTTGGAAATCCATGCCAGCATAGGGTAGTCATCGACTCTGATGATTTGCTGGTCCCACCAGGCGAAAAACTCATCATCGAAATTTGTCCTTGGCACGTCCCCACCTCCAAGGCATTTCCTCAAGTCAGTCCATTTACCTATCCGTGGATCTTGCGGGTTGTTGATGGAGACAGATACTTTGGGATGAAGCCCAGGTACCTTCTCAAAGAAGAAGGAGCATAAAAGAGTTCCATATTCAAAGTTCTTTGTATGACCTTTCTAAATGGAGGTCAGTTGGCTCTTCATGTTGGTTAGAAGAGGTGTGCACCAATCGAAAACCATGGTTAGACATTCCACTGCCAGGCTCATGGACACTCGTAAAGCCTAATGTAGTGAAGTTGATTCATTTACCCTCGCAATGGTAAACAACAGAATCCTTAGAGATAAAATATCCACGTCTTTGATTGGAATCTGTCTTCCAATCTTTTTCGGATGCCCAAGACAGTATATATGTACATAGTTTTCTATTGAAAGACTACTCCTTGTCCTGCTGGTCAAATGCACAACCTCCCCTCTTCGGGAGAGACCTGTAATAAAGTAGGTGTCTTCCACCTTAACCCTAAGAGGCATCTGATCTATCATGAAGGAATCATCCTCTACACTCGAGTAGTGGTTTAGTAATTCGAGCAGGGATGTGTTGGCTTTCATGTTTGGCGTTTTGAATAATTTCAACAAGTTGCACCCTCTTAATGCATGTAGTGCATTTTGGTCATTCATTACCTCATTGTCAATTGTGGTATTCTCTCTCTCTCTCTCTCTCTCCATGTGATGGTCATCCTAAAAAAAATGAGTTTCAACTGTTAGATTTTGTGTTTGAATTTCAACTTGCGTACATGCGAGTTCCCTTTACAGACAGTCGCGCGTAGGTTCGTCGCATATGCAGGTTGGTCACAGCCAACCAGTGTGTATGCAAAGTTGGATTTTTTGGCATGAATTCCCACGGTCAAATCTTAATAAAAACTTCTAGAAACTATCGCAAAACATTGCAAGCATGATTTGAGGGTTACCTGGTAATTTTGGTGCGATTTGAACGGTCAAATTCTTCAGAGGCAAGTTTGCTCCTTTTTTGATCCACAACTTCTTTCCAAATAAAAATGAAAAATTTGTGAGTCTAAAAGTCAACATATAGCTTTGAAATTTAAATTTTTTTTCTCAAAACTTGATTTTACGTCTCATGAATTTTTTGACTTGTGGGCTTGGATTGTCGAGAATGGGTTATTGTTTCAGGATATTTTGGACACATCTTCGAGATCCTATTTTGGTCCCATGACCGTTGACCCGTCATGGAAGGTATCGTTCACTCACTGGCATATAGATGAGGGAAAACCATTTTTTCCATTGCATCTTGCATACTAACCTCCGTTTAGCAATACATTAGCCTTAGGGTTGACCCCATCGTGTCTTGGTTAGAAAACCATGTTCACTCGTCGATTTTTTAAATCATGATGCAATGGTAGAGCCATCCTTTACATGGGCATCTTAGCTACAACCTCACTGACATTGGTTTCCCATGTTGTTATACTGAGTAGGTTTGGGAGTCCTCTTTAGTCCCACCATGACTTGTGCATTGAAGACACATTCTCTTTACTTCTACGCTTATTTCTGGCCTTATACCCTAGAGGCTCCTTTGTATTGAGTTGTACTACTGCATTGCATTTTGACTATTTGCACCTTTTGGCTTTGAGCTGGCTTTACTTGGACTCATGTTTAAGCCACTTATTTGACCATGTCTTCTACAAAATCAACCATGTAATCACTTAGTGATGAGCCCCAGAAATGGGTAACTATATGGGCTCATTCTACCTATTATTTTTATTTAATCCACCATTATCCATAGTTTTGTGCATGTTTTTGAATATATTTATGTTAATTGAGTGAATGGGGATAGTCACTTTACCACAAAGTCTAATGAGTGTTTATTGCAGATTTTTGGACATTTTTGGACCAAGATTAGGCATTTATGAGTAGATTGGTAGCCAAACTCGAAGAAACAAGGCTGAGGACTTATAGGAGGGGTGTCTCCTTCATTAAATGACCCCTTCCTCGAGTTCTCCATCAATAGCTCGGAGTTCAACAGCCCACAAAAGATGATTCCAAGGAGCAGTCGAGCAGGTCTAGTGAAGTTGCTATTATGTGCAGTTTTAGGCAGTCGAGTTCCTAAAGTTTAGGACTGTTGGGAGTCCTCACTTGTATAAATAAGAAGGCTTCAAGCCTTAGTATGTTAGCCATTTGATAGTCTATTTTTTCACTTTAGTGCATCCTTGTACTCAACACATTTTCGAGCTCTTTTTGCAGACAGTTTTGTGATGTAACTAATATTTTTTGATCAATAAAGATGAATCCAGCTTTGAACCAGCACTGATCTTTCCTAGGGGGTTGTAGCTCTTTGGTTTGAGCCCAAACCAAGTGCCCAACACCTCCTTTGTGTATTTATATGTGTTTTTCTTGCATTCATGAAATAATTTTTGTTGTTTAGGTTAAATCTTGCTTTGTTAATTAGGTCGTTTTTTATGATTAGAATCATTGTTCTTGCTTCAGGTTGATTAAATAGTTCACTGCAATAATATAAAAATATCCACAAAAAGGCTATCAAGTAGGCCTTGATCTCCTTTCTCCCTCCTTGGGACCATGAATTGAGACCAAAGCACTCTCGCTGCCACCAAAACACTATTTTTGCTTTCCAATGCAATTGCTAATGTGAGATTTCGAGTTGGAGAAGTTGATATCAGTTGTATTCACATGCTTAGATATGTTCTTGCTTAGTTTCCATGGCTTTCTTGCATAAATTCCTGTCCATAAAGTTCTGTTCAACACTTTTCTAGTTTTTAGGTCAGAATTAGGTCAAAAATAGGTAAAACTCTATTTTCTAGTTCTTGCTTGGGAAAATTTTGAAAAGAGGTGTGCAGCTCACCTGTAAGACACTCCAAATTATCATTATTCCATCACATAACCTGCTTTAGTCCATCTCTCAAAGATTTCCTTCACTCATTCGCCATACTTTCCCAAACTGCCCTAATTTCTACGTTCTTGTGCAAATTTGCTTCCTTGACCTTTGAACAAATCCGACCATCTTGTTCACTCCTTATCTTCATTTACAATGTCCTAGACCCCTTTACATCTCCATCTAGCCTTCATTTCCCTTTTCCCACCATTTTTCCACCTTCAAAACTCCAAAAACCACTTTCGGCCTCTTCCTATAGATCCCCTGCAGCCTCCTGTAGAAGTTCATGCGAGCGATTTTTCGAAGTCTGATCATAGTGGAAGTCTCTATAAGGGTACTAGGGACTCCTTAGGTCCTCTCCACACCTTCCCAACCTCCTACAAAAGGAAACTCCATCTCCTTTCACCACCAAACCTCTGCATAGTGACAAGTAGTTAAAACACAAACATAATAATTCTGCATAAAATTTCTCAAAAGTACAAAAAGATGATTTTTCCATATTTTCCTTCAGAAGTAGCTTGAATACATGCATTTTACCTTTTAAATAGTCAATGGCATCCATTTCAGTAGTTTCCATCTCTTTTCTTGCAAAAGTAGGGTTGGTTGGTAAAACTAGGGTTTGCTAGGGTTTGTGTTTCCTTTCAGCTTTCATCTTATTTCTGCAAGTAGACTAGCCTCTTTTGAGTTAGCTTTCTTCGATTATAGTTAAAAGCTTCTTCTGAGAACTCATAAAAGTTGGTTTAAGCTCCTAGCAAACTTGTGCCAGCTGATCAAGTGACAGCCTACAGTAAGAGCTAGTACTTGTGCATATAGCATCGTTGCTTCCAAGTTTGTTACGAACTACCAGGTTGATAAAAGTAAAGTAGGGAGTCCCAAGAGTTGCAGCATCATTGCTGCAATACTGGAGCTCACCATCTTTTTGGCACCGTTGCTGGGGAAGTGTCAGAGTATTTTGTGATTATTGTTTTTCTTCTATTTTCTACTGCAACCTTCTGCTAAGTAGTTTATTTCAGCAAGAGTAGAGTAGTTTTTTCATTTCAATTCTGCAATTTCAATTTAGCAAGTGTAGATTAGACATTTCCTGCTTTCATTTCAATTTTGCAATTTCATTTCAACAAGCGTAGATTAGAAATTTCCTACTTTCATTTCAATTTCGCAATTTCATTTTAGCAAGCGTAGATTAGACATTTCCTCCTTTCATTTCAATTCCGCTATTTCATTTCAACAAGCGTAGATTTTCTATTTCCTGCTTTCATTTCAATTCTACAATTTCATTTCAGCGAAATAGATTAGTCCTTTCCTGCTTTCATTTCAATTCTTCATTTTCATTTCAGCAAGATAGATTTTAGTTAATTGCAATTTGTTGTTCAATCCATTTCAGTTTTTGTAGGTACAAGCAGAAAAAAAAACAAAAAATTACCCAAAAAAAGAGATTTCCTTTCATGCCTCATAGGAACAGAGACAATTAAGGAAAATTCCTACCCAACACTCCCACCACATCACTAAGTCACATTTCTCTCTTCTTTGGTGGTAGTGATCTAGAAGAACCTATAGGTGAACCTCTAGAGATATACGAAGATCCTATAACAGAAGAAGAGCAAGAAACAATTCCTCCCGAGACCATGGCTAAAAACAGAAATGGTAGAGGAAATGGAGATAGAATAGAAGGTGCCTTTCCCATCTGAGAGACTAATGGGGACACAAAGATGAGAAACATAATATCCTCAGCCTTACCTCATTTCCATGGATTGACTACTGAATACCCTGATACCTTCTTGTTTGAGTTCGTTTTCCTCTGTCAAACCTATGACTATGTAGAAGATGAGCAAAAGTTGAAACTCTTTCCATTTACCCTCAAGGATGCAGCACTACGCTGGTTCATAGGATTACCTAGAAATAGTATCACAACTTGGGCTCAGATGCAGCAAGCCTTTAACAACAAATACCGGGACTACTGTAGGTTAAAGGATAGAAAGGAAGAAATCTTTCGAATGACCATGGGAAGTGATGAATCTTTAGAGGACTATGAAGAGAGGTTTCAACTCAGTTATAAAAGGGTCAGGTGCACACTTGACCCCGAATAGCTAAAATTGGTTCTGCTCAGAGGAGTCGTTGAAGACCTTCTAGATACCCTCCATTTGCTGGCTGGGAGAGACATCTGCCAGCTAGCTTATGATGACATAAAGACTGTTTTTAGAAACCATTCTAGGGCAGCCAGAAAAGGAGGTAGTGGAAGTAAACTTTTAGCCACTACCCCCTTATCTAGTTCATTCTTAAAAAAAAAAAATTCAAATCAGATAGAAGATTTCAAAAGTGAGATGAGACCGACTATTGCCATGCAAATGGATACCTTGTGAATCCAAAAGAAGCAAGAGGAAGCTGAGAGGGCTTTGGCCATCTTTTGTCCTAGGTGCACTAGGTAGCATCCTAGGAATGAATTTCCATTGCACTCCATAGAAGTGTGTTTTGTTTATGAAGAAGACCATCCTACAAATCAGTGCCCTTCCTTACCCGGATTTAAAGCTATGTACCAAGGGGCTGAAGGAGCCACTAAACCACTCTACTTCATGAACCAAAGGAAGCCACATGGACCTAGACCCTACTAGAAGAGAGTGCAAGGGACATCTCAGACTTATTACAACCCCAATCAAGCCACTCCCATGCCTTCTTGGGGTTCCCCTGCTCATCCTTCCTGGTCCACACCCCCTCCTTGGTCGTATCCATCTCAATACCATACTCAACCAGCTGCTCATTCATTTCATTCTCATGCTCAGCCACAACCTCAGTGCAATGCACCTCATCAGGGTTGGAGGCCTCAATACAACTCTCCTCCCACTCTCTTTCCTCCACCACCTGCTCAACCACAACCATTACCTCCTACTCCTCTAAGACAACCCCAAATACCTGCTCAACTGAACCCAAACCCCAATAACAGATAGGCCTAGTAGGTATATACTGGAGAAACAGCATGCCCTACCTATGCTGTGGAGATTCAGGAGATAAACCTACGATCTAGGAAGGTCCTCCCAGAAAGCCAGCCTCCTCCTAAGGAGGATGAGGAAGAGAAATAGGAAAGTGAACCAAAAGCCATTCCACCCTTTCCTGAGAGACTAACTAGAACCACACAACCGACCCCAGAAGAAATTGAACTTCTGGGAGAACTAAAACAGTTATGTGTAAAAATAGCACTTCTCGAGGCCATAAAAGATGTACCAATCTACAACAAGTTGATCAAAGAGAAGTGTTTCAGGCACCCAGGCAGGCGCAAGAGAGATGCCCCAACTATCAGTGTCATAGGACAACTATCCGACCTAACGTTGGAGCAGGTAATTTGTCCAAAATATCTGGACCCTGGGAGTCCTGTAGTCAATGTCCACATCAATGGCACCATAATACCCCACACCTTGATTGATTTATGGGCTGCCATTAATGTAATGACCAGGGACACTATGCTCAAACTCAACCTTCAGGGTTTCGTAAGAAATTCCTCAACAATACTGCAATTGGAAGACTTCTCCACTGTGACTCCTGAGGGGATTGTGGAATATGTCATGGTCTCCATTGATTCCTGCGAGTATCCTACTGACTTCTTGGTTCTTCAGCCAAAGGCAAAGCTCACTGGGTATCCTCTCATCCTAGGAAGGCCTTGGTTAGCTACTGCAGATGCTTACATCAGTTGTCGAGCTGGGAGCATGACCATCAAGAATGCACATATGTCCAAACAGCTAGTCCTATATCCTCCTTCCCAACCTTTGCTAGAACATGACTAACCTCTTTGGTTGGAGGAGGAAGATGAGGATGAAGTCTACTCCGCACCATTATGCACAGTGGAAGCTACCAAGGGGGGTCTTCAAACCGAGGATGATCTTATTGAGAATTTGATTCAAAATCCACCCCTTGGTGTGTTGCCATTAGAAGAGTTGGTGGAAGAAACCTAGGCCAATGCTTTGGTTCATCTCTGTGTGGCTGATCCGACCTCTCTCTGAGTTAAGAATGTGGAATTTGGCCTAGAAAGAACCTTGAAGATTAACTCATCCCTATCCACCTCTCAGGAGAAAGAGTTGTGTAGCTTATTGAACAACCATTTGGACGCTTTTGCTTAGAGCTATAAGGAGATGAAGGAAGTCCACCCTTCAATCTGTACTCATCACATTTGCATTAAAGAAGATTGTAAACTAGTCAGGCAGCCTCAAAGGAGGATGAATCCAGCCCTTAAGGACATTGTCAAAGAAGACCTGCAAAAGTTGTTGGATGCAGGATTCATCTACCCCATGTCTAACAATGAATGGGTTTCTCCTTTAGTGCTTGTGCCAAAGAAAAATGGGAAGTGGAGAATTTGTGTAGATTATCGAGAACTTAACAAGGCCACCAAGAAGGACCATTTCCCTTTGCCTTTCATAGATCAAGTGTTAGATGGCCTGGCAAGGAAGAAGTTCTTTTCCTTCCTAGATGGGTTTAGTGGGTACAATCAGATCCAAATCAGCCTGGAAGACCAAGATAAGACCACTTTCACTTTTCCATGGGGTACCTTTTCCTATCGGGTCCTTCCCTTTGGGTTGTGCAATGTTCCTGCCACTTTCCAGAGAGCAGTACTGAGCATATTTGCTTAGCTGGTTCATGATTCAGTGGAAATCTATATGGATGACTTTACCCCTTATGGTTCTAACTTTCAAGAATCTTTGACTAACCTGAGGAATGTTTTAGCCAAGTGTATTGAAATGAACCTGTCCCTCAGTCCTGATAAATGTGAATTCCTAATGACTGAAGGGACCGTGCTAGGTGATACAATTTCTTGGCAAGGATTACAGGTGGATCCCAACAATATTGCTATCATCCAAAGGGTCCCACCTCCTAAAAAGGTAAGAGATGTTTAGAGTTTTCTAGGCTTAGCAAGGTATTATAGAAGATTCATTAAAGATTTTAGTAAGCTAGCCTCTCCATTGTTTGGTCTTTTGGGAAAAGATGTTGAGTTCATATGGACTGACAACTGTCAAGAGGCTCTGGATGCCTTGAAAGGTAAGCTGATAACTACCCCAATCTTGAGAGGTCCAAACTAGGCCCTACCTTTCCACATTCACACAGATGCCTCGAACAAAGCTATAGGAGTAGCCTTAGGACAAGTTTAAGAGAAGCTACCATATGCCATATATTTTGTTAGTCAAAACCTGTCCAAAGCAGAGTTAAACTACACTATAACCGAAAAAGAGCTCCTAGCTATAGTCCTTTCCCTAAAGAAGTTAAAACACTACATCAGTGGCTATCAAACATTCGTACATACTGATCATGCTGCAATTAGGTATTTGATGAATAAACCTGATGTAAATGCTCGTATCATTAGATGGTTACTTTTATTGCAGCAATTTGATTTTACCATTGTTGATAAGCCAGGTAAGGAAAGTGTTGTTTCTGATTTTCTATCTAGACTAGATCTGCCTGCAGGTGAAGAAGGAATGGTGGATGATCAAATGCCAGATGAACACCTATTTGCTATTTCAATAATCTCTCCATGGTTTGCTGATATAGAAAACTATTTGGTTTCAGCATAGTTTCTGCCACACCTGTCCTCAAAAGAGAAGAGCAAGATCGTGAGGAAAAGTGCCCATTCACTTGGATTGGGGGAAACCTTTTTAAACTTGGCCCATATCAGATTTTGAGGTGATGTGTCAGGGAGGAGGATGTTTTTGACATCCTCTTAACCTGTCATGATCGGCCCTGTGGGGGCCACTTTGCAGCAAAGAGAACTGCCTTCAAAATTTTGCAGGTAGGTTACTATTGGCCCACTCTTCATCAAGATATCAGGAGATACATCAGCCAATGTGACCGATGTCAAAGGATGGGGAAAACTACTCCAAAGGATGAGATGCCCCTGTAGCCTCGAGTGACTTTCGAGCCATTTGAGAAGTGGGGCATGGACTTTGTGGGTCCTATCAACCATCCTTCAAAACAGAAATCTTACATCATTGTGTGCACGGATTACCTGACAAAGTGGGTAGAAACAAAGAAAATCAAAGCAGCAACAAAAGAAAAAGTAGTTGAGTTTTTGAGGGAAAATATCTTCTACAAGTTTGGCTACCCAAGAGAATTAGTCATAGATCAAGGAAGTCAGTTTACCTCTGATCCGATTGAAGACATACTCACACATCACAAGATTAAGCACAGATCTTCCACCCCTTATCATCCGCAAGCAAATGGACAGGTGGAAGTCACTAACAGAGCTTTGGAAGGGATTTTGACTAAGGTAGTGAGCAACAACAGAAAATATGGACAAGTCGATTGGTTGAGGGAACTTGGGCCTATAACACTACTTGGAAAACCACCACAGGTTTCACACCCTATGAGCTGGTCTACGAGAAGAAGGCTTTGTTGTCCATAGAATTTGAATATAACACATTAAGGATGACAACTCAATTGGACCTAGATCTCAGCCATGCACAACATGAAATATTGCTTCAGCTAAATGGATTAGTTGAATAAAGAATGTAGGCCCTTCTCCACTTAGAGGTAGTCCAACTTCAAAGGAAAATATGGCATGACCAACACCTCAAAGAAAAGCAATTTCAGCCAGGAGATTGGGAACTACTGTATGATGTGAGATACAAGGATTTTAAGGATAAGCTGAGGACAAGATGGCTGGGACCATATAGAGTAGAAAAAAGCAATGACAATGGTTCAGTCCTCATCTGGACCATTAATGAAGAAGCCATCCCCACGCTCGTCAATGGGCATAGATTGAAGATCTAGAGGAAGCCCCTTTCCAAGAAGGAGTTCATTGAAACTCTCGCTAAATCAGTGTTGGTAATGGAGCAGGTCCCTATCTCCACTCCACCCACACCTTCAGAAAAAAAGAAGAAGGAAAAAGATAGAAAAAAGAAGAAAAACAAAGAAAAATAGAAAAAAGAAAAATGGAATAAAACATCCCTGGGTGAAAACCTCTTGGAGGCACCTAGGGTAGCAAGTGAGGGTGAAAAACTCCTGGAGGCACCCCAGCTGTCTCAAACTAAAAAGGAAAAAAAGAAAAAAAGGAAAACCTAACTTCTTTTGAATAAATTGCAGGTCGTAGGAAGGTCATTGCAGGTTGCAGGAAGGTTGCACAAGAGAAAAAAACATGGCCAGGCTGTATGCACCCTTCACAGTCCATCCCCCCATCATCGTTATCCTTTCCCAAGCTTTGATCTCATTTTTTCTAAAATTTCGCATCCTACAGGAAACTCTCTGTATTCTACAGGAGGATCCTGTAGAAACTACAGAAAGGCCAAAATCAATCTCAGAGGAGGACCCGAGGGTTGGAAATTTGTCTAAGAGGCCTTTGAACCTCCCTGCCACCATCCATCTTCCTATTTCGCCATTCCATCCTTGTATACCTACATTTCACTCGTTTTTTGTGTCCCTGCACAGCCACACATAGAAATTATGTTTCCTTCATTCTGAAAACCAAAAAAATAAATTATGATGAATAAAAGCAGCAACATTTTTAGTCATTCCTACATGATACCCTCTAGCTGTGATTTATTTTCAGTTGAGACCTTCTTCAGCAGTTGTAGCCCTACTCAAATATTAGCTTGAATTTCAGAAGGAGAAGCAGCTATACGAAATCCTACAGGATTCCTGTAGCAATTGATCCCTTTGAAAAACATACTCTAGAGACAGGGTCAGCGTAGCAGGACGTATGAAACATGCAAGGAGCATTGTTTGAATGAGAGATCATCAGCATAAGCCCAAGGCCAAGCATGTAGAGTGCAAGCAGCAACAACAACGAAGAATGGAAGTGCCAAATTCTGAAATATGCATAACACAACAACGACTAACAGGTAAGTGCCTAAACCTATTCCTCGATTGCATGAATAATATTTCAAAACTGCATGAACTCTGGGAATGGTCACGATTGAATGGAATCGGTGGCTAGCTAACTGACCACCCTCATTCAGTTACACACCCTCGTGGAATTCAAATGAGCCCCGTCAAATTCAAACTATTGATCAGATACGCAGCCAGCATGTGTGGTATGTCAATTCGGGAAAAAACTTTCAGGACTGGTAGTGGTGGCGGTGTATAATGGAAGTAAGGGAGGTGATGGCGATCAGGTGGCATGCAGAACCATTATGACCATGATGTAGGACCAACGGACCAACGGTCTGGATGGAGATAATGTACCCATCCGGCCACCTCATCTCCTCACCACGGATTACGCCAACAGTTAAAGGACAATGCGGTCGAAGCCTCCACCACCCTTTGTTTCATTCTTCATTCACAACGTTCTCAATTGCAATACTCACCTACCACTTCTAGAGCAGCAAACTAGTTGTCCTCCGCCAGTTTTATTCCAGTTTTTCAAAACCCTCCCGCCTATCGGGCTCTATAGGAGCACTGCTACATTCTACAGGAGCTGGAAGATTTCTACAGGAAAGGCAAAGAATAGCTCTGGAGAAGGAAAACCTGGGATTTTTGTCAAAATTTGAGCTTGAAATGAGGTAGGCTCACGAAACCTCTTTGCATATGACTTATTTGAATAAGGTGGTGGATTAAAAACACAACATTGGATTGAGAAAAAGGAGAGTGAAGCTTAAAAGTCTGCCTGAATATTTTCCCTGAGTTCTACACAGTTCTCTGTTTTCTTCTTTGCATTCGAAGTTTGTCTCCTTTTTTCTCAAATTCTATTGTAAAGAAAATACATGCAACCATAGAAACTAGCCTGTGTGAAAAAAACTGAATTTGCATATCTGTCTACTCTCTGAAAGAAACATGTGTTATTTATCCTTTGTTCTGTCAAAAAAAAAATTCTTTTCAAAAGTAAAGAATTAAATTCAGGATAAAAGCAGTTTGAAATAGGGAAAATATTGCAATTTGATGTTGTAAGGAGAAGCACATGGGAAATTCCTTATTTGCTTTCAGAAAAAAGACAAAATTTAGCTATCCCTCTGTTTTAGTTTTGCCCGCTTTCTCACCTGAGCATTTTAAAAAAAAAATCACTCAACACCATGCCAGGAGGATTCATGAGAAAAGAACCTTTGAACTCTAGCAAATTTCATGAGCACCCTGAGGTGGTGGCCCTCTTCACCAGGGCAAACTGGATACCCTTCTTTGATAGAATTCAGGGATATGATGAGGAGGTTCCTGAAGAATTTTTGATGTCCCTAAGACTCCATTCGAAAACAGATGCTATAGTCAGTTTTAGGGGTCTGACCCTAGAGCTTACACCTGATTTCATCAGTAGAATCACAGGTCTTCCACTTGGGCTCCCTTGGAGAAAGGAGGAGAAACCATTGGGACAAGTTGCTAAGAAGACATTTTTTCAGCTTGAGGAGCATCCTGTAAAGGATAAAAATGGGGTTAAAAGGACAAGCTTGCCTCCTTTATGGAGTGAAGTCAGCTACCAAATAATGAAGTATATCACATGTGAAGGGAGATTCAACATAATTTAAGGTTATCACTTCAGGTTTTTCCATGAATTGAGATATGGGATGGACCTACCTCCAGCTAGAAAACTTAGTCTCCCATATTTCCTCCTCCAGTCTTAGATAGAACGTGGCACCAAGCTAAATGCAGGGGTCCCAGACCAGCTGGCCCACCATGGGCTCATCAAACTATTTATAGAAGATGCATTACACACATATACCATTCCCATAGCTTGGGAAATTTTTAGAAATATGTCCAGATATGATGACATCAAAAATTTGACTAAGGACATTATCCCATCTAGCAGTGAAGAGGAGGAGCAAACCAAAGAACTTGAGAAGAACAGTGCTAAGGAAGCACATGACATTGAAACAAAAGGAAAAACAGAGGAGAAACAAGAATAGGATGAGAAATTTGACAAAACTACTACTGAGCCTAAGGAAGAAAAGGAGACAACCTAAAAAACAGAGAAGAGAAAAAGGACAAAGGCTGAGAAGAAAAAGGACAAGAAAGCCCAATAGAAGACTGCCACAGGCAACATAGGGACCCAGCAAGAAAAGGAGAAGACACCACCAGAGATGGCAGAGACACAAGAAACAACAGTAGACATAGGAAAGACTGCAGGAGATGAAAGAAAAGAACATCAGAAAGAAACATCCCCTAAAACATTGGCAAGAAAAGCAACAGTTGTGCTTGCTACATTGAGCACTCCAGAAAAACAGAAAGGAAAAACAAAAAGGAAAACCTCTATGTATTTTAAAGCCAGAAGAAGCACCAGGATTAAAATGGGAAAACCCTAGCCACCATCAAAGGAACCAATTGTGATTGAGGATACATCTACTGAAAATAAGGCAGAATCTCCCTCCAAGGTCTCTATCACCTATGAGAGAGGAAGTCCCAAAGCATCCACCTAAAAGGAAAGAATCAAGTCGATGGACTCAAAAGCAGTTCTACAGGAAGCTGAAACATCTTTATAGGAAACACTAGCCAAGCTGAAAGAAGCTGAAAAATTAGAAGAGAAGGTAGCAGAATAGTCACAAGGGGAAGGCAAGGCCAAAGAAATACATGAACCAAGCCCTCAACCTAATTTAGGCTCCTATTAAAATTTGCTAGAAGGTGGGAAGATCATCCCGCAAAAATTCGTTGTGCCTCTATTCTTTGAATTAGAAAAAGAAAGGGTTAGAACCCACAGATGGATGCGAGTTGCTAAATCTAAAGGAGTTGAAGACATAGGGCAAATGAAGGACAAGCTAAAGGAATTAAGAGGGGAGTTTGCCATGGTAAGGCACATAGAGAGCAGTAAAAAGGCCCAGCTACAGGAGGAAAATGAACTACTAAAAAAGTAGTTACAACAATAGGAAATTCAAAAGGGAGATAGGTTGTCCATCTTGGGAGGGTAGCAATAGAAAGAAGGTTGCCTAACAGACAATGAAGCAACAGAGAAGCAACAACAAGAGGGAGAGCCACAGGTTGATGTTGAAATGCTATTGAAATTGTTGTAAGAAAAAGAGTCTCAGGTAGCAGATGAAGTGCAAATTTTAAAACAGCAGTTGCAGGAAAAGGAAGCCCAAATGGCCTGCATGGCCAGCTGGGTAATGGAAGTCTTGCAATGTAGACAACCAACTAGATCCTATGCATTGTATCTTAAATACCAATGGCTTCAATTCCAAATTAAAACATTGGCCCAAAAGGGCACAATCCCATTCTAGAATTATAATCAGTTTATGCATTTATGTGATAGTAGCTTAGTTGAAGATAAAGCCAAGTTAGTAGAATTCTATTTACAGAACCTGGAACTTCCTAACATGAATCTATGGGATCCAAACGCTACATTAGGAGACCTACAACTCATGGCTATGGCTTCATGATTGAGCCATGAGGAAAAGAGAGCAGTAGAAATTCAGAAGATTATGACCAGTGAGCTAAGTGAGCCCCTCATGATAAGGGCAGAACTAGAAGATCCCTCAACTCTCATATATGCCCACCAACAACTTGCAGACAACCCTACGATTGCACCTGACTATGTTGAAAGGCAATCACATGATATTTCTCACTTTGAAGATATGGAGAGACTGTTTAGTGATAACTGCCTTCATGCTTGCACAAGAAGATGGAATACATTGTCTGATAGCCTAAAGATAAGGGATTATCACTCCCCAACCAGAATGAGGGAAGCTATGAGGAGAGTACCCCTATACAAAAAATCAATGCAAAACTTGAAAGCCAACTAGATTGGTCTTAAGTTTAGTCCTCCACCACTGCTAGGACTGTTGGAAGGGGTTAAGGAAGAGGAGGAATAGAAGCAATGGGAGGAAGTGGACAGAAAGGCAGGTTTTCATGATAGAGAGGAGGACATCACCTCAGAGGCTTTGGATGTCAGGGAAGTTGTTAAAGCTATCAAGGATGAAGAACTAGATTAGTTACTCAGAGGATGAGCAACACATTCAGGAGGGGGTGATGATGAGCCCCAAAAATGGGTAACTATATGGGCTCATTCTGCCTATTATTTTCATTTAATCCACCATTATCCATATTTTTGTGCATGTTTTTGAATATATTTATGTTAATTGAGTGCATGGGGATAGTCACTTTACCACAAAGTATAATGAGTGTTTATTGTAGTTTTTTGGAAATTTTTGGACCAAAACTAGGCATTTATGAGCAGATTGGCAGCCAAACTCGAAGGAACAAGGATGAGTACTTATAGGAGGGGTGTCTCCCACATTAAATTACCCCTTCCTCAAGTTCTATATCAACAGCTTGGAGTTCAACAGCCCACAAAAGATGATTCCAAGGGGTAGCCTAGCAGGTCTAGTGAAGTTGTTGTTATCTATAGTTTTAGGCAGCCGCGTTCCTAAAGTTTAGGAGGACTGTTGGGAGTCCTCACTTGTATAAATAAGAAGGCTTCAAGCATTAGTAGGTTAGTCATTTGATATTCTATTTTCGCACTTTAGTGCAACCTTGTACTCAGTTCATTTTCGAGCTCTTTTTGCAGACAGTTTTGTGATGTAACTATTATTTTTTGATCAATAAAGATGAATCCATATTTGAACCAGCACTGATCTTTCCTAGGGGGTTGTAGCTCTTGGGGTTGGGCCTGACCCAAGTGCCTAGCACCTCCTTTGTGTATTTATATGTGTTTTTCTTGCATTTATGAAATAATTTCTGTTGTTTAGGTTAAATCTTGCTTTGTTACTTAGGTTGCTTTTGATGATTAGAATCGTTGTTCTTGCTTCAGGTTGATTAGATATTTTGCTGCAATAATATAAAAATATCCACAAAAAGGCTACCAAGCAGGCCTTGATCTCCTTTCTCCCTCCTTGGGACCATCGATTGAGACCAAGGCACTCTTGCTGCCACCAAAACATTGTTTTTGCTTTCCAATGCAATTGCTAGTGTGAGATTTCCAGTTGGAAAAGTTGATATCAGTTGTATTCACATGCTTAGATCTATTCTTGTTTAGTTTCCCTGGCTTTCTTACATAACTTCCTGTCCATAAAGTTCTGTTCAACACTTTTCTGGTTTTTAGGTCAGAATTAGGTCAAAAATAGGTAAAACTTTGTTTTTTAGTTCTTGCTTGGGATGATTTTGAAAAGAAGTGTGCAACTCACTTGTAAGAGACTCCAACTTATCATTCTTCCATCACATAACCTGCTGCAGTCCATATCTTAAAGATTTCCTTCACTCATTTTCCATGCCTTCCCAAACTGTCCTAATTTCTACATTCTTGTGCAGAATTGATTCCTTGACCTTTGAACAAATCCAACCATCTCCTTCACTCATGATCTTAATTTACAGGGTCCTAGAACTCTTAACATCTCCATCCAGCCTTCATTTCCCTTTTCCCAGTGTTTTTCTACCTTCAAACCTCCAGAAACCACTTTTGGCCTCTTCCTATAGAACCTCCTTTAGAACTTCCTGTAGATCCCCTGCAGCCTAAGTTCATGTGAGTGATTTTTCGAAGTTTGATCATAGTGGAAGTCTCCAGAAGGGTACTAGGGACTCCTTAGGTCCTCTCCACACCTTCCCAACCTCCTGCAAAAGCCAACTCCATCTCCTTTCGCCACCAAAACTCTGCACAGTCATAAGTAGTTAAAATACAAGCATAATAATTCTACGTAAAATTGCTCAAAAGTACAAAAAGATGATTTTTCCATATTTTCCGTTAGAAGTATCTTGAATACATGAATTTGACCTTTTGAATAGTCAATGGCATCCATTTAGTAGTTTCCATCTCTTTTATTGCAAAAGTAGGGTTAGTGGGTAAAACTAGGGTTTGATAGGGTTTGCGTTTCCTTTCAGCTTTCATCTTCTTTGTGCAAGTAGACTAGCCTCTTTTGAGTTAGATTTCTTCCATCATAGTTAAAATCTTCTTCTGAGAACTCATAGAAGTTGGCTTAAGCTCCTAGTGAACTTGTGCCAGTTGATCAAGTGACAACCTACAGTAAGAGCTAGTACTTGTGCATATAGCACTGTCGCTTCCAAGTTTGTTACGAACTACCGGGTTGATAAAAGTAAAGTAGGGAGTCCCAAGAGTTGCAGCATCATTTTTGCAATACTGGAGCTCACCACTCAGCTTCTGCGAATCCTTTGACCCATGGAAGGAACATCCCTTTGAGTGTCCTTGACCAGTTTCGCCTCCCTGCATTGAGCATAGGATTCTTCCCATCCCAGGAACTAGATCATCTGTTTCTTTGACGCTCATTCTTCCCATTGTACTATAGCATTCTCTTATTCATTTTCCAGCTTAAATAAAAATACAAAAAATTATATATTCCAAAAAGAGCAGGAACGGGACAACATTTCCATATATTGTTTGTAGCTAGACTGACTTGTGTCGCCCTTGAACAAAGCATGCATAAGAAAGTCTCTCCTCCATTTTGGGCGGGATTTAGTTTGACTTAGGTATGCCTTAACCTTGTTATTGAGTCAGTTCTCCTCTGATTGGTTACCTCTTCCAACCATATGGAGAGTTCGCTCGTGCCTCATACATGATGAACTTATACAGAGTTATCATATGCTGCCATATAGTCATCATTGAGTCATGCTTTTGTTCAAGGAAAGTAAGCCTGGGTTGGCCTCTCTGCAGTGTTTCTTGACATATTTTTCAATCGGTCATCCCTAGTTGTCAGTGTCATGTTTGTGATCACATCAGTTATATTGGTCCTTTGCTCGTGCTGGTTTGAGAAGGTCTCCATTGACTTCTTGCTGGCGGGTCTTGTCCTTATCGACGATGACATATTGCTTTGAGGGCAGGCCTAGAGCCACACCCTAGCCCTATTTTCATTATTGATAGGTCACCTTATTCTGAGCATTGATTAATATCATGGGTCTTTCACTAAATGGTTTCCCTTGTGCTCGAAACCAGCTTTCATTATCACACATTGGGATTCGTGTAGTGCCTTGGTTCCCATTTGACACTATTCGTGGATTCCTCACCTCTGTGTCAGCTTTAATTATTAGTTGGTTCAGAGGGTTTCTATCATGCGCTAGCTACATCTTGTGTATGCCGAAAACATGCTTCGGTTGGGTTACTACATCTTTTTCATCTGATTACTTCCACATTATTGTTGTATGGGTTACACTCGTGCTAGATTGATGAAGGATGCCTTAATGCCTTCCTTATAGTGGATCTTTTCCTATCGACTACGGTTCATTTATTTGGGACAAAGATCTAGAGTCCATTTGGTAGTACCCTGGGGTTTGTAGTCATCAATGGTAGATTCCTTCGCTATCAACAGTGGGAAACCATCATTGTCCTCAAATTGATAGATTCTTCTAGGTGTTTGACTTCAGCTCATTCATTTGCACTTGTTAGATTATACTGGGTACCTTGAATCTAATTATTATTATCGTTGAGTAGTCTCACGTTTGTTAACAGTATACATCAATGACCGGTAATCAAATGATTTATCACGTGGTCGACCTTAGATGATTTATTCCCATTGTGTAGAAACATACCACAGCGGTTGGTGAAGACCTCGGGTTGCATCAACATGTTTTGGTTGACTTGTCAGTTGCTCCTGTTACTGCTATTCGACACCATCCACCTTATATGTTGCAGTCCTTCATAGTGACATATTATCTGCTGGAATTTGAGTTGCAATGTAGTATCAACTTATTCCATCATGTTCATTTGGTACTATTGGGATCATTTTTTGACATCAGTGATCAACTTCATCTTTCAGCTTCTTTGATCATCTTCTTATATGTGATATTCAGACATGTACTTTTTCGATCACAATTAGATGATCCATTATGTACTTTCGGTCCTTTATATTTGTATACATAGTGGATCCGCTTGTACTTGATATCTAGACATGATTTTCTTTCTCTGAGCATGGGTATGCTTGCCTCAGACACTAATTTTTTTCTGATCACTTTTTGATGGCTTGGCAGGCTGAATTCTGGTGAAGTCCTTCTCAGTTTCGTCAGGATTCCTTTCCATATACTTAATACATTTCGGCCATCATGTACCCCTTCGAGCCTCATATATTAGGGGGCATCTGTTATAGCTCCATTTACCACCCTTGGTATTTGTGATGCTTGGTTTATGGCCTAGGGCAACCCCTCCTTCCAGACTTGGTCCAGATATTTCAAAAACAATGTTTATTCCCTATACGCTACTTTGCCCTAAGATAAAAGCGTGTAAATGTGGTTTAGTCAATACCCAACCCGCGTATATGTGTTAAAACACTTAAAAAAATTAAATTTCCTTAATTATGAGTGGAGTTCATGGGTTTTACCTATTGATTACCTCCTAGGGCCCATGGCCCACCTGTTTCCAAACTAAAAAACTAATTGGGAGAAGTATAAATAGACTTCTATGGGAAGGCCTTAAGGAAGGGAGGAGATAGAATTATTATACTAAGATTATCCTTGACTGAGTCTAAAGTATCCTTGTGCTTCAAGCACTTCCCCAAGTTTCAGGAAACCCTTGTTTCCTTGAGTGTTGATATTCTCCCACTTACTTGAGATATCATGGTATTAGTTATGGAAGGATGTTGTTGAAGACTGGGTCTGGATGGATCTAGAGGATGGTTTTTCTTAGAGCGAGAAGAAGAAGACTCAGGTGAATTCTCTCTGTGTTAGTTATAGCTTTCCACAATAAAAAGAAGCGTTGTCTTATTCTTGATATTAACTTTGTTTATGCATCAGATCCTATTATAATTCATATATGAATGTTATTTTGATGTATAACTAATCATTTGCTTATATGATATAATGTTAGTTTCATTCAAATGCTTTATCTATATGCTACTATGTATGTTCGAATTGGTTGATTTGCAGATTCGAAGATCATCAGGAGTTGCAGAGGGTCTGAACCTTGCTGGAACTACCCAAACGAAGGACATCTGGGTATGGTCGCTATCGCATAGTTTGTTTATATAAGCATGTTGCCTAAGTTGTATGAGTGTTTATTATTGTAGTTTTCTCTTGCTCTATTGGGGTTTCAACCCAAATCCCTAGGGTACTGATTCCCATAACATAGGGGTATACAATCTACTGGTTTGACGTAATAAAAAATGAGTGGGGTTTTTCATTTGTTCCAATCAGTGACATATGGTGTATGTCATTAGCAATATACATGAATCAATTGATATGCCTTGTCAATGATGGCTCCACTTCTGTACGGTCAATTGAAGAATTAGATCATTTCCACTTTGGTCAACCATGTGTTGAATGAAGAATTGACTACTTTGAAGATGATTGGGGTTTTAGATGGAAGTTGTTGGAAGAAAATTCTAGAGATATAAAGAGAAAATGTCCTCATTATCTTCCGTTTCGAACATTCCACGGTCTGGTTCTTATGTTCAATTGCACTGAAGTTCCTTTCCTATTATATGACATGATGAATCACAGATGTTTTGCAATATATATTGAAAATTAAACTAATGAGTAGATATCTGGGTTTTCGTACCCAACATTAGAGGATTGCAATGATTTGATTGAGTATGGAAATGTTTTTGCAATTTCTGCCCGTCTGGATTATGTTGATGAGATTCCACCATTGGATATGGATATGGATTCTTAGGGTATTAGTATTCTTCGGAGTTCTTATAAATATTTCCATTTTATATACTCTCTATGGTTGTGGAAAATATTTCCATTTTTGTCTCTATACATACTATGGGTCTTTATGGTAATACTTTAAAATTATGTTTGTGTCGATATTTATGATGTAAAACATTTCATATTGTTTCCCCTAAAGTTTTCTTATTTACATGTAAATGTTTCTCGATGTTATGCATTTTTATTTGTTTGTATAATTATAATTTCTATGAGTTATGTTATACATATTATTTGTATTGGTTTTTGTCATTGATTCTCAAACAATATTATACGTTTATGTTCATTTTAATATTTACATTTATATTTTGATATTATATAGTTCCAAATTTTTAGATATACTTCCAATTCATATAATTCTTAGAGTATTGTGTCCCAATAGTATGGGTTTTGCTTTAATTCTAATATGATACATGGAAATTTAGACCTTTTTGTTTAAGCCATTTGGAAGAATTCATTTCTGTTTTTTTCCATTTTGAGTTTTTTTTTTGTTTAGCCATTTGGAAAATCCTCATACATTTTGATAAGTTTATATGGTTGGAAAAAAAATAACATATACACTTTTTATTTTTTTTTACGATTTCCAATAAAAAACTTGTACCTTTTTCATTTTTTGTTTGTTTGTTTATATTAGATATTTTGTATGTTCCATTTTTATGATTCCATAATGAATATTTTATTGTTCATTGTAGACATGTCATCTGAAGGCACAAGCAAGCGTACAAGAAAACAAAATTTGTCACCAAAATCACGTAAGGGGTCTAATGAAAGTCAACATTTATGGTATCAACAAAATAACGATGCCATAAATAAGCATAGGAGAGCTACATATAATAGAAAAATGAGTGAAGCCACTTTTTAAAGTGATTTTATAATTCTTCGTAAGTATCATACTATGGATGATATAATGGAAAGAACATTTCCTGTTGATAGTTCATTATCATGATATGCTCCTTGTTAGCATAATCTTGTTGTTTGATGCTCTCCTGAAAATGTTCATAACAATGGGGAAACATCTTGCAATTAGGAAGAACGCCATATCAATAATGTGGATGCAAATGTCCACACTAACCCTTCCGTGTGTCAAATTGCATGTTTTGATGGCGAAAGGTTGCAAAATATGCTTGGCGGAGGTAATGATGACATTTTGTGTGATTATTTGGATGATAGTTTATTTGGCCATTTGTTTGATAATTTGGAGCCACTTGCTTGAAACATTGGATCTTCAAATCCCGCTTCTCAAAGTAATGTTGTCACACCAAGAGAATTAGTCATCCCTAATAGCATTTCGCATGGAACAATGGAGGTAACACAATGATATTTTTATTTTCACTGCAATAGTGGTTGTTTTATTACATTCCTATATTTACAAAGTTTTGTTTACTAAACTTATGTTATTTTATTCTTTTTGAACAGGATACAACTCGTTTTAATGGAGGTCTAGAAATTAACTCCCAAAGTGTTCCATCCAGTAATCTAAGAAGTGAAGATGAAGCATGTCATAACCTTCCTGTGCATTCTCCTCGACGATCAAATTACCAGACTAGTGTAAATTTTCAATGTTTTTTATTTTCTTTTCATTTTTTAAATTTTTAGTAAACCGAGAACATTGAATTTTATGGCGTATTTTATTTTCTTTGAACAAGAGACAAGTCATTTCAATAGAGGCATACAAATTAACTTCGTAGATGTTCCATATACTGATGTTAGAAGTGAAGAGGAACCATCTCATAGCGTTCAGCCACATTGCCAAAAAAATGTAAATGTTGAGTGCATTTGATATGTTTCTCATTTTCTCATTTACAGTTGCCTGGAAATTGTATTTTGTAACCTTTTATGAAGAAACAATGACCTCATCTCATCAGGTTGGAGAATTGGAATCCAAAACATCAAATTGTAAAACTAATGTAGATGTTCAATGTATTTGATTTATTTTCCATTTTTGAATCTTTCTTTGTTGGGAATTTAGTTTTATAATGTATTTTATTTTTTTGAAAAAAGAAACAACTCATTTGATTAGAGGCATAAAAACTACATCCCAATATGTTCCATCCACTGATGTTAGAATCCAAGAGCAACCATCTCATAACCCTCATCCACATGAAGACACAAATGTAAATTTTGAATGCATTTGATTCTTTTTCATTTTTTTTCATTTATAATTAGTTGGGAATTAAATATTAATGTCTTTTATGACAAAGAGACCTTTACATCGTCTTAGGTTTGTGAAATGCACACCATAAATTTGGAAAGACATTCTCATAGATCCATTCCACATGCTTCAAATTTGCGAAGGAAATCTCATGTTCTTGAAGATGAAGTACATGTTAGAAGAAATTTTACTCTTCCAAATGGTTTTCAACATGGTTTGGCCAGTAGAGATAATATTCATTTTTATGAAAACATGATTGCAGTGCATAAAATATTTTGAGCAAAGATAGATAAGTTGACAGTTATCTACATGTGCCACATTTTCCAAGAATCATATCTCGGAATCCATGTTGTGAGACATTCTGAAGGACCTATTTGCAGACGATGTAAGAGTGAAAGAGGAGCCCATTGTTTTTGTCGATATAATAACATGGATCCTGGTGAGCAACCTCATATTTTAAGAGTTCTTACTCAAGTTGAAGAAATGCTAATAACATGTGTGAATCCTATTTTGCAAGTGACACATGCTCGAGGTGGGCAATATAATTATAGTGGTCGTACAATTAGCTTTCCTCAAGATATTTCTACAATTATACAAAGCCTTCCCCGACATGTTGAAGATATTGAATTTCTAACTGTGAGGAGACATGTTGCTCAGTCTAAATATTATGAATGTTATGTCAAAATATCTCGAGTGATGGCTGCATTGATTTTCAAAATCCAACATGATCAATATTATCGAGATGTTGTAATTGATTATGATTCAGTGAATGCTCTGCCCGAAAGATCAACAAATGTCTCCTCCAGACTTAAATTTTTTGATTGTGATATTGAAGAATCTGAGATCAATGAAACTAATAATGAAGGGTTTCCTGTTGAGAATTTTCCCCCTCATCCTTCTTCTTATGTTGCTCATCTACCAAACGAATGAAGATAAGTGGAAGAAATTAGAGAATTCTTGATAATGTTGATTCTTCACGTGTTCAAAACATGAATTGACCCAGTATTGGAACCTCTCCAGTGAATGAATATAATACATAGGGGTTATTAGATATGGAATTCCCAACATTGTTCCCCACTGGTGATGTTGATTGGTTATAACCACGTATTTGTAGTGTTGAACTTCATGAGTATGAATTGTATCTTCTTGGGTACTATGATTAGAGATTTGGAAGCCATCCTCGCTTTTGATATTATCTACTAAACATGATAATGTGGCATTGGAGCCAAGCAACTGCTGTAGTTTTTGCAAAGAAACATTTACATGATAACTCACCTACAACAATTAAAGAGTTACGTCACCAACTATCTGATTTACCAGATGTTATAGACATTTTTGGGCACCACAACCCCAAGCATAAATGTCCATAAACCAAGTCCCTAAAGGTGTTGTTCCAACCCCTAAAAGAACAAGGTCAACTGATTACAGCTTCTCCCAGAAGTTCTCCATGAAAAACTACTCAGAACTGGTCAAAACTAGACCATTTCACTTGCTCCATAGGCAAAGTGTATTACATCCCACCTAAATACACACAGTAGGTGCGTTGCATTTCAAAAAGCCCTTCTATGGGGTGCGATGGGCGAGAAGGGAGAAATGGCAGTGTCAATCCGCGAGGTGGAGGAGCATGGAATCTTCCAGAAACTTCTCCTGTGACACTTGTCTCTCTGAATTAGACTAGGGATGAGTGAGAGATCATCAATCTCCAAGTGGAATCAAGAACTATCAGAGGGAAGACACTAATCAAATCACAAGCTGACTCATCTCCCTTGTAGACATCTATATATGGATCCCTCATCCCAGAGATCCAGAGGCTGGAATTTTGCATCTTGTAAGGAATTGTTGTTGGTTTCTTGAGGCAACATCATAGTGTTGGGTGATCTAAGCTTTTCATGAGGTGAAGAAGGGCTCACTTGCTGAGAGGATGATGCTGGGTCAGAACAATTGGTTGTAACTCTCTTGGCTCTTTCTTGATTATCAATAAAGCTATTCAAGTTTTCCTCCATACTCTTGTGTGATTTATGTTTTATGCATTTGTATGGTCAATTTACATCTGATCCTAGATTGTTTATGATAATAGATCCATGTTCTCGTATAGTGTTATGCTGCTTTGATTCTATAGGTACTCTATGAAGCTGGGTATACAAGAAAGCAAGTAGCAAAGGACTATCAGAAGAGAGAGGAATCGAGCAAGGAACCAAGCACAAGACAGAGGTTGGTCTCCTTTATTCTTCTCTCATCTATCTTTCATAAAGGAAAATGAAAGTAGTTTTACTTTGTTTGTTTCTAAGGTAGCTACCAGCCTTAGTGGGATTAGCAGTTCTGCATAGACACTATTCCCGGTAACAAAATGGTGACTCCGCTGGGGAGCGAGTAGATTGTTTGTTCATCTACATTTGTTTACTTTATAAACTTACAGACGGAGCCTGAAGTCAAGCCAGCTAGCCTTCGGACTGCATTTTCTATGCAAGTGCAAATTAGATCAACTCTGCTTCAGTCAATCTTCGGGTTTTGTTTATGATTTAAACAATTGATTTACAAGCTCTCTAATTGCCCTTGTGGTGGCTCTAGTAACCTCCTTAGATCTACCCCTGTGATTGATTTATTGATTACCACTTGCTCGGCCAAAATCCCTGAACTGAACTGCAAACTGTGACCCGGAACCCAATCAAAGTCTCGTCCCTGGTCCAACGCACTGTCTGTTCTGTGAATCTCAAATTCAACGCACTTCCCGAGTGTAGTAGGTGCGTTGCATTTCAAATTCATTGTGTTACAGGTGCGCTGATCAGACTAGGCATTGTTCCTAAATTTTGGTTTTTGTGTTCACTCTTTTCAGATCTATTCAAGAGTTTTGCTGCCTGTAGTCAATACACCTCTGTTTGAAACCCTTTTCCTTGCTGTTATTCTACCTCCATTGTGAAAAGAACTGTAAATGTTTTTATGTATTTTTTGAGTCATTTTCAATTCTCCTTTACAAAGAAGTAGCGTAATTGTACTGTCGTTTCTTGATTTGAAAGTGTCGCAAGTGTTGTTTTCAGTCATAGAAGAGAGTCTGATTGCTCTTGATAGTCGATTACCCTGTTACTATTGTATTTGATCTGAATTAGTAGTTTTTCTAGTGTCGAAAGCAAGTTTTCATTCCCAAATTGCAAAGTGTTGTCATTGTCTTCATTTTGATTTTGAAAAGAAACTTGTTAGTAATTGTCGCTTTGAAAAATAATTCAGATTTGCGCATTAGCTTTCTTTTTATCATTCACATATTAAGAAGGCTGAAAAAAATACATGCATGTGCATTTGCATTTAGACTGTTTGATTGGTTTGATTTAGGACAGTGCATATAGTGTGTGCTCTATGCTCTTTGCTGAAAGAACGCCATTTCTCTTTCCTTAGTAGCTAGGATTTTCATTGCACAAAGAAGATAAAATGACTGTTTATCATCTTAGATTGCACTTTAGGAATTGTACATATACATCACGCTATGAACCTGAAAGGCAAATTTCTTAAGCAAGATCAATTATAAAATAAATTTAATGAATCTAAAAACACTTTGGAACCTAACGCACAACATCTAGAAGTCTAGGCTAGAGACATATTCCGGCGTCGTAAAGCCTGGTAACTGTTGTTTTCACTGTTGGTTGGGTGATTCCTCCACTTTGAGATGATAAGTGCCAGTACGGACTTGTGCTCCCACGTACTGTCGAGTATATTTTGGGAGACCACAATAGGCTTAATCCTTTATCCATAGGAAGCCGTGTCTACCGCCCTATCGATCACAACGCACTGAACACAACATTCGGGAAGATTGACTGCCATACCGTAAAAAGTATTCTGCAGTTTTGTGATTGGTTTGGTAGTCCCTCTGTTTAGATTTCCAGAGCAGTCCCTTTCATTCCTTTTGAGACTCTTTAACGAAAAAGGTCCATCTGAGCACTTGTCACTTCACGCTCATTAAAAATCGAAGGCGACTAGAGTCATCTTTTGTTTTTTCTCGACTCTTTAAAATTGAAAAAACAAGTTGTGTCAAAGCGTCTAAAATTTATTTTAAACGGAATAATTGTCACCTTTCCTACGTTGTTCTTAGGTTGAGGAAAATGGAGTCCACCAACCAAGGAGTTCCCCTTGGAGGAAATCCTAGTCCCTTCTCCTCTTAGGGAGATGTTGGTGCACCCCATATGGCCACATTGTCACTTCTAGGATTGACAATAGGCTTGCCCATCTGGCTTTTCTCAACCTCTGTCGTTCAGAACATCGCGGTTCCTGAACAATCGAGTCAGCAACTAGACAATTCCAGGATTACCCCCCAACCCTCTACTTCGTCCAATTCTTCCTCTCCTCCTTCCTCTTCGCTTGATAAAGCTGGTAAAGCCAAAAATAAAGTACCCGAGAAGAAGAAGGAAAAGAAGAAGAGAGAGAAGAAGAAGAAGGAGCCAAAGGCGAAAAGGTGTAACCAAGCGTCGTCTAGCGAAAATCCACACACTGCACTGACCAGGCCTAAATCGCCATGTGTCATTTGCAAAGGAGACCACTATCATAGAGATTTTCCTTACATCCCTCAGATCTTAACAGACTGGTCTCCTCGTTTGCACAACCCGGTGTCGTCAACCTCTGATGATCATGTTGAAAATACACTGTCGACTAGTGAAAGTGAAGCCCTTGGACAAAAAGGAAAATGAAAATTTCCCTGTAAACTGTGTGAAGGAGATTACACCATCCACCGTTGTCCCTTCTTAGATGAGGCTAAAAGAGTTTTGGACGACCGTCCGGTTTCACCGTTACGGCTCCCTCCTAGATATAAGAAACTCTTACCAAGTTCGTCACTAGTTGAAAATCCTGCTGACCCGCCCAGGTGGTCGGCTGAGGTATCTATCACTAAATAAAAACCATTTGAATCCATACCAGACGAAAGTCAAAAGGTCGAGGCGGCAGTTGACCCGGTCTTGCCTTCAGAGGTTCCATCTTCAAATGATACAGTCACCGAAGAGGACAAGGATGACACCATCCAAATTCTTTTCGTAAGCACAGACTTCGATGAACATGGGGGCAATTTACCCATTCCTTTACCGCAGGAAGGAAGTTCGTCAGAGTCATACCCGACCGCCTATTCGGTCCCACCTTGCAAGCAACCTAGTTGTTTCCTTTGACTGGAATCTACTAGGCAGACCCCGTTTACCGGCGAGTATACTATTCCAAATCATTGCTCAAATATATAGAATGGTTATGGCCGGTACCATCATAGATGAAGGGGCTTCTGTGAGTATCATTTCCTCGACTGCTTGGAAAGCACTTGGTTCGCCATCGCTTTTGCCTGAGATGAGAAATCTAACAGGCTTTGACAAAGGAACCAGTCGACCATTAGGGATCCTTCCCAATGTGCCCATAACATTGAGAGGGAAAACCGTTCACATGAACGTATTGGTAGTCCAAGGACCTATGGATTATAATCTACTCCTCGGGCGAGACTATATTTATTGCATGGGAGCCATTGTCTCCTCACTCTTTAGAGTAATGTGTTTTCTGCACGAAGGAAGAGTTGTCAAGATCGTAGACCAGCTTTCATTCCCCGGTTCAACAATAGAAAATAGTCATATACCATCCCTGAATGGTCTTTCCACGCAAGGAATGTCTCGTCAATCCCTGGTCCGTCCACCTGATGAGCGGGAGTGATTCGGGGGACATGACTGAAACCCAGGGGGCATGCACCCTCGTCTGCTTCGGCAGGAAAACTTCAGGTATAGCATAGGTTTCCGTGAGAGATATATGACTAGTCTGACACTCCCGTCCGCAATTGGAAAAGGGGGTTAGACTGGAATAAGATTCCCTCATCAAAGTTATGTGGGTGGAGGCGTCTGCACCACTCGCCTTTGTCTATTTCGGTAGACATCGCCGAAGAAGTGTTTTGTTTGCGGTGCGAATAGAACAATCTTTGGTAACCTGAAAGAGGTAGGCCTTTTTTGGCAAAACAAATGTTTTGTCTGCGAAATTGCGGGGTAACCTTGAAACTCTATGTCTCTATACCTAGGGGCATGAAAACCTTTTGGCATGCAAGCAAAGAGCGACCATTTATTTTTTAAATTTGTAGGTCGTCTAACCCTTTAAACTCGTAGGATTGGTCGTTTCCTAACTTGCATAAAGAAAGGATGTGGGACAAAGCTTTGAAATAATGCCATTTTTATATATGAGACATTCTTATCATACGACTAGATTAATCGAGCAGTTTTAACGTGGACTTCATGCTCGTTAAAAAATAAACATAAGCAATGAGCAAATGTTTCCCCCAGCTTTTAAGCTCATTAAAAAATGAACCAATTTCCGGTAAATAACCATCGTGAATGTAGTACTTCAGCCTTTGAAGCCTTGGTCGTGTTCTCATCATCACCTCCACTTTGTATTGGCCGATCATTTACCTCCACTTGATTTTTTACCCTTTTTTAGGAACAACTGCGAAGAGTGATCCTGTTAGCCATCCTTGTGACACTGCTGTGATTGGAAAATTCCAAACCTTACCTGGAATCAGCTGCTACCCGAATTTATCACTCCTTCCTCAAAGACGAGTCTCCTTTAAGCTCTTTTCAACTGACTCGTAAAATATGAAAAGATTTCTAAGCCCTTGGCCTCTCCAGCTCGTTAAAATGACTGAAAGTGCTATCCCTCCTTTAGATTTTAATTTTTTTGGACCTGAGGGATTATTACACAAAAATATCAAGTGCTTGTTTTGTTCGGCTCATTAAAAGTACCGAAAATTCATCCCTTCTGTATTTTTTTGTACTTTCCGGACCTAAGGGATTAGATGACGAAAAAGGATTTTTTGGAGTTTCCTTTACGTCTCTTTTCAAACTCTCTAAAATTGAAAAGGACCGAGTTATCTTTGTCGTTAAACTCGTTAAAACCTAATAGCGACAAACTTGTCCATAACAGACAAGAACGAGTTTCACTATCGTTAGGCTCGTTAAAACATAGCGATGGGTTTGCCCAAAGGGAAAATTATAGAAAAAGCATATGTTATCCTCCTCAAGCTTGACAAAAATAAAGTGGTACTGGTCAGCAATGACTGGGGAAAAATTGGGAAGAAAACTTGAAGAAACTTTGTTGGTAGCAAGTCGCTCTTGAACGTGACACTTTCACTCTGCATCCAAGTCGGGTTTGGTTGTTCCATTCACTGGTCACATCACCATGGTTCCATCACACCATCCACATTTGGGGTTAATGTTACCAATCCATCATGTCAGTGTCGTCAATATGTTCAAGAGAAGTCACTTAGAGAATTCACCTGTGTCTCACCCGCTGCAATGCATTTACACTCCATTCTTTCATGACCGCCACCCTGAACCTTATATCACTAGATCGTTTTCACCTCCATTAAAATCATTTGCTCAGTTCTGTGTCATTGATGTGGGATTCATTAAGGCCTTCCTATGACGGATCATTTCTTGTCAACATCAGCTCATTATCCAAGAAGTCGATCTAGGAACACCCCTTTCAGTACTTTGAAGCTTGCATGCCTCAATGGCAAGTTTCTCACTTCCAGCGACAGGTTTACATCAATGACCTTCGACCGAAAGATTTTGCCTGGTGTTCGACACCAAGTCCTTTATTCACACCACATGAATTGTACCGCAGTACCTTGAGGGTCATCATCATTATCGGTGATTCCTCTTGTGCCTGTTAACAACTTACATTATTGGCTGGTAATCAGGCGATGTCTTTCCATGTTTGACTCCAAAACATCTCTCACATGGATCGACTTGTACTTTGAGTGAAGATCGAACGAGATTGAAGACCCCAGATCTAGTTTCATCCATTCGGGTTGCGATATATATTCAGGAAAATAAAGACATCAAATGTAGATCATTACTTCACAGATAATCATCCAATCTATGGGATGATGGCTCTACCAGAATCATCAGTCTACACTCAGACGATTTTCTGTCTCATGTACATGAAAATGAATTTATAAAGCTGAGCATGGGAATGCCCGCCTCAGCTAGATCATGAAAATATTATCAAGATAATGTATTGTATTGTATCTTATTACAGGTCTCCTTCTAGCTTGAAAGAACTTCGGATCCTCATGATAAAGCATTTCACCCGACATCAAAAACATTAACGACCTCATGCTTTAGGGGGTGACTGTTATAGACATTTTTGGGCACCAAAATCCCAAGCATAAATGTCCATAAACCAAGGGCTCCTAAGTCCCTAAAGGTGTTGTTCCAACCGCTAAAAGAACAAGGTCAATTGATTACAGCTTCTCCCAGAAGTTCTCCATGAAAAACTACTCAGAACTGGTCAAAACGGGACCATTTCACCTGCTCCATAGGCAAAGTGCGTTGCATCCCACCTAAATACACATAGTAGGTGTGTTGCATTTCAAAAATTCCTTCTATGGGGTGCGATGGGCGAGAAGGGACAAATGGCAGTGTCAATCCGTGAGGTGGAGGAGCATGGAATCTTCCAGAAACTTCTCCTATGACACTTGCCTCTCTGAATTCGACCAGGGATGAGTAAGAGATCATCAATCTCCAAGTGGAATTAAGAACTATCAGAGGGAAGACACTAATCAAATCACAAGCTGACTCATCTCCCTTGCAGACATCTCTATATGGATCCCTCATCCCAGAGATACAGAGGCTGGAATTTTGCATCTTGTAAGGAATCGCTGTTGGTTTCTTGAGGCAACATCATAGTGTTGGGTGGTCTAAGCTTTTCATGAGGTGAAGAAGGTCTCACTTGCTGAGAGGATGATGCTGGGTCAGAACGATTGGTTGTAACTCTCTTGGCTCTTTCTTGATTATCAATAAAGCTATTCAATTTTTCCTCCATACTCTTGTGTGATTTATGTTTTATGCATTTGTATGGTCAATTTACATCTGATCCTAGATTGTTTATGATAATAGATCCATGTTCTCATATAGTGTTATGCTGCTTTGATTCTACAGGTACTCTGTGAAGCTGGGTATACAAGAAAGCAAGTAGAAAAGGACTATCAGAAGAGAGAGGAATCGAGCAAGGATCCAAGCGCAAGACAGATATTGGTCTCCTTTATTCTTCTCTCATCTATCTTTCATAAAGGAAAACGAAAGTAGTTTTACTTTGTTTGTTTCTAAGGTAGCTACCAGCCTTAGTGGGATTAGCAGTTTTGCATAGACACTATTCCCGGTAACACCAGATAATAAGCTGGCTGAGCATATTATGCGGTTTAGTTCTTCTCTGAGAGGTATAAGGGCATACTGGACTAAGTGTCAATCTGAATTGATCGACATGATTACTTAGTTAGGATGTCCATCTTTATTTTTTACTTTGAGTGCAGCTGACACAAAGTGGCCAGAGTTGCATAACCTCATGCCCATACATTCACATTCTCATTCTTCAAATTAGCATCGTATGAAAAGTGAGAATGTTATCCAATACCCTCATATTGTTGCAACATTTATGCACCAAAGATTCAATATTTTTCGAGAGGAGGCTATCCAAAAATATCTTAAGGCTAAAGACTTCTGGTACATGTTTGTGTTAATTTTTTTCTATACTTTTTCAACTTTTGTTATGATTCTATTTATATTGTTTGTAGTAACTATATCTTCATTTTTTTAGATATGAGTGGCAACATAGAGGTTCAGCACATATCCATGGTTTCTTATGGTTAGAAGGTGCTCCTGACATGGAAATACTTGATTGGTCAAATAGTTCTGATGTACAACTTGCAAAGATATTCTTTGACAAATATGTAACTGCATGGAATCTGGGTGACACACATCGTCGCAACATAATGGTTCCATGAAGCATCAATGATGACCCTTGCCTATTGAATATTGTTCATATTTTCTCTTCTAATCCTCATAATGATTACAGAGAATTATTAAACCGTGTCCAAAGGCACATAAAGTGTGTCTAGTCAATTTAGTGTCCTAAATTGCTCTACATAAATTATCAATCCGGGTATCGTAAACTGATGAAGTGTGATGCACCATATGTGCTTAGTTAACCCTTTTTCTTACTTCGTTGTTTTATAGTTTATGTTGTTTTTTGGGGGGTTTTGTTTCATATGCTTAAGGAAATTAATCTAAGAAAGAAAAGCTATGCTTCTAGGTGAAACCTCTAAATGTTAATGGACAATTAAATCTAATGACTTCTAATGTTAGAATCTAATTTCTAAAGAAAGGAGAAAATGAAACAAATCAAAGCTTTGAACACTTAGATTAATCTAAGCCGAAAAATGTCTATGAAATGAAAGCAAAAATGATAACAGCTAAATGAAATCCAAGGAAGCAAAAATAAAACTACTGCAATTACACTAAAGGCAAAAGTAAAACTTGGAACTGCTGTTAAACTAATGAAAAGCAAGCCAATAATCGCATCCATAATCATAATATTTCTCCAATTAACTCTCTAGGTAAACCATGAGCTAAAGGCTCCAGAAATATCATCATATAGCATGAGAGAATGACATTAAACTATCTAACTTTACACTAATTAAAAGCAAGCCAATAATTCCATCCATAATCATAATATTTCGCCAATTAACTTTCCAGGTAAACCATGAGCTAAAGGCTTCGGAAATATCATCATATAGCATGAGAGAATGACATTAGACTATCTAACTTTACACTAATGAAAAGCAAGCCAATAATCCCATCCATAATCATAATATTTTGCCAATTAACTCTCCAGGTAAACCATGAGCTAAAGGCTCTGGAAATATCATCATATAGCATGAGAGAATGACATTAAACTATCTAACTTTACACTAATGAAAAGCAAGCCAATAATCCCATCCATAATCATAATATGTCGACAATTAACTCTCCAGGTAAACCATGAGCTAAAGGCTCTGGAAATATCATCATATAGCATGAGAGACTAATCTAATAAGCAAATACAAGAAACATGTAAAGAAAAACTAATATACAATCAACCGGTTGAACACACTTGCACGAATTAAAATTGCATGAATGGAAAATCTAAACTATCAAACTTGAAAGCAATAAAATGACATACTTGAATGAAATCAAAGCAAAACTACAAAACAAAATGTACTCTACCTTACATTCTAATATGATCCATGACATCTACTTCACATCTCGTTCCTTGTTGAGAACATCAAAGCTTTATTCAAATTATTCAAAATTACAAAGTACAACAAAGCTCTCCAAAGATTTCCAAAACTTCCAAGACTAAAAAGCTCCAAAGCTACCAACTACAAGCTAAAAAATGAAGGAGATAGATCTCCTATTTATACAAAAAGATGAGAAGTCATCTCATTAATGAGAGTCCATGAATCTCTCCCTCTACCTCTAGAGTCCTAATCAAAATAGGAACTGATAAGACACATGTGTTTTTAGAGTTTCAATACAAATAGGAGATGTGACACATATCCTCATGATCCCATTATTCTCTCCACTCAAATTCGAATTTGGCCTTAGGGTGCCACATAAAGGTCTTTTATAAGCCTCCTTTTGACGTACACATGTCAAAAATCTCAACCCACTTGTTAGGTATAAGCATATGCACATTATTTTCTAATTTTTAACCACAAATTAAATTAAAAAGTCTAAGAATTAATAAAGTTTGCAAAAAGATAAATGTGACCCAATGATAATGAAAGTGAGATGAATGTAGTGACATGGTAGTGAAATGGAGGTGATATAATGAACATAATAGTGAAAGTGTAATGGAAATGAATTATAATTTCAAGACCCAACAAAGTGTACTATAGATTCTTGTTTGCGTAACAAGGGCACTATTCTAACATGTTAGTACAATGCTCCATGGGATCTTTGTGATGAATCAAGAATGTTCATAGATGATCAAGGAAGAAAAAAATATGATCCAACAAGAAATGATGACAGGCTTAATGTACATAATATTGACCTTGTAACAATGTGGCGTGAAAATGTTGATTGCCAGCCAGTGCTTTCTTGCTATGCTATCTTGAAATATATTGCTAAGTATGCATCAAAGGCAGAAAAAAGCTCTAAAAGTTATCATCATATGTTAACTAGAATTTCAAATTCTATTGGCTTTGAGGATCATGCTTTATGTGCATATAGAAATTTTCTTGCAGAAATGATTGTTGACCGTGACATTGGAGTACAAGAAACATGCCATATGTTGCTTAAGCTACCTCTTGTTGTTTGTAGTCAAAAATTTGTTTCCTTAAATTTTGGAAGAAATGTTTTTAGGAAAATCTCAAGGGATTGCTTGCAATGTTCATCTGAGAATACTTTTGTTCAAAATTATCAGAAGAGACCTTTTTTCCTTGAACATCTATCTTTGATAGAAACAACAAGATCTTGGACATTTGATAGAAAGCGTAAAAAAGATCCATGGAAGCCTAGAGATGTTCATGCTATTGTTCGGGTTTGGCCACGATTTTATTCTATTCTTGGTGAGGCTTTAGAGGAATTTGAAACCTTTTGTTGGACATAATTTCTCTTGTACAAGCCATTTCATGACATTCCTGCAAAAATTGGCCTTTCAACTGAAATTATTATTAAAAATTGGAGGAATTTTCGATATCGAGCATGGCATGTTGATCGAAATCCATCAATTATAGACAATATTGAAGATGAAGAAGATGGTGATTTTTCTAACCAGGAAATGAATCTTGAAGATGATTTTCAAGAATGGCAGATTTTCTTTCACTTGGTTCCAGCAAACGATGTGAATATTTCTGATCTTCACACCCTTGGCCGAAGGGACTTTGATATATCCTTTGACTGGGAAAGTACAACTATTTCTGATGATGTTGCAGAAGAAGCTATTAATTTATAAGGAATGCAAAATAAAGGGGTGATATTGTTGACCTTTCAAACATAACACTTGCATCTGTAAATTCTTTATCAGAAAAACAATGACTTGCTTTTGAAATTGTCTTAAGGCACTTTGCTGAATATGAGATTTGTGAAGCTCTTCTTAGGATTATCCAGGGCACTGCAGGCGCTGGGAAGTCTTTCCTTATCCATTGTATTTTTGAAGATCTTTCTAATTCGTTAGGTAATGGAAGAATCCCTTTTCTTCTTCTTTCCCCAACAGGAATAATTGCTTTTAATATATATGCAAAAATAATACACTCAGCTCTAAAAATTCTAATTAAAGATATGCAGCCACTATAGGGGCTATCACTTGTAGTATTCCAAGAAGAAATGTGACATATTAGATATATATTGATTGATGAAATGAGATTTCTAGGATCAAGTTTGTTTATGCAAATAGATGCTCGATTACGAGAAGCATTTCCAGAGAAAATGAATTGTCATTTTGGTGGCAGATCCATCATCCTTGTGGGTGACCTTGGCCAACTGCCTCCTGTGAGGGATAAGCCTTTGTATCTAGGTAATACAACAGGAAAGTCTTGTGGAACAAATTCAACATTGTTGTCACTCTTGACACAATCTTTCGCCAACAAGGGAATAATGAGAAACAATCTTGTTTTCGTAGACTCCTCAATAACGTAAGAAATGTAGAACCTTTTCTTGAAGATTGGAAGTTTCTTATGTCACGGGCTGATATGAGGTTGCATCCTAGAGAAAGAAATTTATTTAATGTAGCAATTCACATGTTTCCAACAAATAATTTGGTCTCCTTCCATAATAGGCATATGTTAAAACATTAAATTCTCCAATTTCACGATGTGTTGCTGAGCATTCAAGGCGTTCAAAAATCAGTGGTGTTGATGATGATCAATTGGACCATGGAGTTTTGTTGTGTCATGGTTAGCATGTTATGTTGACATGTAATTTATGGGTTGAAGCTGGCTTGCGGAATAGTGCACTTGGTTATGTTAAGTATATATTTTATCTGCCTACCTCTAAGCCACCTCAACTTCCAATGTTCACAACTGTTGTTTTTGATAAGTATGTTGGTGTTCCATTTGATGCAAGCAATCCAAACATTGTCCCTACCACACCAGTGATAAGAGCAAATCAAGAACAAATTCCTCTGAAGATGGCATGGGCTCCTACAATCCATAAGTCATAGGGATTGACTTTAGAACGAGCGTCAGTTAATATCGAGAATAAAGGGCAGCATGGCCTTACCTTCACAACCATATCAAGAGTGAAATCAATAGATGGTTTACGCATTGAACCACATTTTTCTTTTCAACGTTATGCCAAGATGAAAGATAGTGCATATGTTACAATTAGCAAGAAGGAAGAGGAGCGATTGAAGTGTTACAATTAGCAAGAAGGAAGAGGAGCGATTGAAGTCCATATCACTATGACATACAACTAATAACATTGTGACCTTCTTTATAGTATGTTTTTTTAATTGCTTTTATTGTCCTCTTGATTTACTTTTAATATAATAATAATTTTCATATATTTATTAGATTAATAAATTCATCATATTCATAGTAATATTTGAGAAAGTTGTTTACATCATTTTTCATGTTGTTCAATTTACTTAATTTTTTTAAGTGCCTATTTCTCTTTTCTTTGCAACAGACCATTCAAACATAAACAACGAGTTATATGAACCAATCATTCAAAATCATTTTTATAACTGGTTCATATTGATATTAATATTGTGGATTCATATTACATCATGAAATGAAAAAAATGGAGGTTTTGAATATTGGCCATCACCATGGCCAATATTCATTTTTT
The DNA here is from genome assembly GCA_031772625.1 of Pinus tabuliformis. Lineage (NCBI taxonomy): Eukaryota > Viridiplantae > Streptophyta > Pinopsida > Pinales > Pinaceae > Pinus > Pinus tabuliformis. The sequence continues at coordinate 1,916,037,487 of CM062818.1, forward strand.
GAATATTGGCCATGGTTTTATTCTATTTCCACGGTTTTTCTATTGTATTTTGAAATGAGGCTTATATTTGTAGAAATTTTTATATCATTTGGTTCATGTAACACTAGATTGTTTTTTTTCATGTAACACTATAACATTAAGTTTTTTAACATAAATACAAATGGGGTGTTATGTTTTATGTATATATATATATCTATATATATATGTGTGTGTGTGTGTGTGTGTGTGTGTGTGTGTGTGATTATTTATTTGTGCATGTCTTTATTGATTTTTCTTTTGTTTTTGTGTCTTTCAAATGCAGATATGGACAATAATGATGTCATCTATTATTCCAGAATAATACGTGATATTGTTGGAGCTATAAGATTTCTTTCCTATCTTCAGAACAAGTTTGATAGAAAACATGGGTTCCATCCTGCATTTATTGATGATCATATTCATGAGCTAGATCAAATGAAAACACATGTAAAATACTTGAAACATGTGCACTAGAGGGAGTTTGGGAGGAGAACAAGAAGGAATTGGTTGGAAAGTGTTAAGTATCATGATCATTATCCTGTTGATTTGAATTGGTGTTACTTTTGTCATCGGTCTGGTTGTGTTTTGGAAGAGGCCACTCCATAGATGACTTTTGATGGAGTGTTTCAAGTTCAATTTTGTAGTGGAATTATTTGATGTAAAGAAAACAAAAAATATATGTTAAGACTCAATGTTCTTTCTGTGGTTGCAATGTTGGTTAAATTGATTTTATTTATTTATTTTTTTTAATTTTTATCTACAACATTGTATATCTCTGGTCTTAAAATGTCCTATTATGTTGTTCTTCTTTAAATCCAGTGTGTGCAATTTAGATGTGTTTTTTTCATTTATGTTGCTTTGCTCCAATGGCAGTGTTACTATTTTATATCTTTCTCTTGCATTTGTGATTGTTGTGGTATTTTGTGTGGATCCCTTCACCTTGTTCACATCTTTCATAAATGAAAATATTGTTTACATTTATAATATTATTGTTGGGATTTCATGTTCTAGGTGTTTATATCAATATTCTTGAGATTTATACTATTAGTACATTCATGTATTGATATCAATGTATTTATGGCTTAAAATTTATTTATTGTTTATAATGTAGTGATATAAATGTGTTATTATTAATGTAATGATGATTTATCATGTTTTAATGCTTTATGGTTTCCAATGTGGTTCTTATATTGGTTTTGGTTTATGTTTTTTATTAATGTTTTGTGTTATAACATTATTTCTGTTTATAATAATGATGCCATGGATTTAGGGCTAGGTTCGGTTTACCATTTCCTTGGGTTTATAATATTAAATGATTAGGTTTATTTGTTCTTTAAGTTTGTAATATTAATAGTTCATTCGGTTTATCGTTTATTCCCTTTGGTTTATTAATGCTCAATATTAAGGTTTAAATAATAGTCCTAAGGTTTAATATCTTACATTTACAATGTTTATCCCTTCAATTTATTAGCGTGTTGCTTTCATAATATTAACAATCCCTAGGGTTTATTGATCCCTTAGGTTTATAATATCCATAGTCACGTTGGTTGATCAATCCGTTGGGTTTAAAAAATTAATTCCTATTAATCCCTTCTATTTTTAATATTGATCCCTTGCCATTTTTGATCCCTTTGGTTTCTAATATTTTTCCCTTGGGTTTATTAATTTCTTAGGTTTATAATATAAAATTCTAGGGTTTCTTCGTTCTTCAAATTTTTAATATTAATAATTCCTTGGGTTCATAATCCCTTGAGGTTTTAGTGTTAATCCATTGGGTTTATTATATCAATCCCTTGGGTTTATATTATTAGTCCCTTTTGTTTAATAGTGTTCCCTTAGGTTCATAATCCCTTGGGGTTTTAGTATTAATCCCTTGGGTTTATAATATCAATCACCTGGGTTTATTATTCCCAAGTCAAACATGGTTTATTATGATGTCGACCATGATCCAACATGGAATTGTGATAATAATTGTCTCAATATGAAAATCAATGATGGCCAATCATGTTTATTTTAATGTTTGTAATATTTGTCTTAGGGTTTATATACGTTGGGTTTATAATACTAGTCCCTTGGATTTAATATTATTCCCTTTTCTTCATAATCCCTTGGGGTTTTAGTATTAATCTTTTCATTTTATTATTCCTTTAGGTTTCTCATATTAATCCCTTGGGTTTATTATTCCCTTATTCTTATAATATCGGTCATGGTAAACCATTGTCAATCATAGCCAACCATGGTTAACCATGCTTGAATGTAACATTGTGACAATGATTGTTTGACCATGAAAATAAATAATAATCCATTGGGCTTATTATTCCTTTGGGTTTATTATATCAATCCCTTGGCTTTATTATTCCCTTGGGTTTATATTATTAGTCCCTTTTGTTTAATAGTATTCCCTTTGGTTCATAATCCTTTGGGGTTTTAGTATTAAACCCTTGGGTTTATAATATCAATCGCTTGGGTTTATTATTCCCGACTCAAACATGGTTTATTATGATGTTAACCATGGTCCAACATGGAATTGTGATAAGGATTGTCTCAATATGAAAATCAATGATGGTCAATCATGCTTATTTTAATGTTTATAATATTTGTCTTAGGGTTTATATACGTTTGGTTTATAATATTAGTCCCTTGGGTTTAATATTATTCCATTGGGTTCATAATCCCTTGGGGTTTTAGTATTAATCCCTTCATTTTATTATTCCTTTGGGTTTCTCATATTAATCCCTTGGGCTTATTATTCGCTTAGGTTTATAATATTGACCATGGTAAACCATTGTCAATCATAGCAAACCAAGGTCAACCATGCTTGAATGTCACATTGTGATAAGGATTGTCTCACCATGAAAATAAATCATGTTTATTTTAGTCTTTATAATATTTATATTTGGGTTTACGCATGTTGGGTTTATAATATTAGTCCCTTGGGTTTAATATTATTCCCTTGGGTTTATTATCCCCTCAAGTTTATAATATCAATCATGGTCAACCATGGTTGAATGTCACATTGTCACAAGGATTGTCTCACCATGAATAAATTGTGTTATTTTAGTCTTTGTAATATTTATATATGGGTTTACAAATGTTGGGTTTATAATATTAGTCCCTTGGGCCTAATATTATTCCCTTGGGTTCATAATCCCTTAGGGATTTAGTATTAATCCCTTGGGTTTATTATTCATTTGGGTTTATAATGTAAATAACTTAGGTTTATTATTCCATTAGGTTTATAATATCAATGATGGTCAACCATTGTCAATCATAGACAACCGTGGTCAACCATATTTGAATGTTGCATTGTGACAAGGATTGTCTCACCATCAAAACAAACCATGTTTATTTTAGTGTTTGTAGTATTTATATATGCGTTTATCAATGTTGGGTTTATAATATTAGTCCCATGGGTTAAAAATTATTCCCTTTGGCTCATAATCCCTTGGGGTTTTAGTATTAATCCCTTAGTTTTATTATTCATTTGGGTTTATAATATCAATTCCTTGGGTTTATTATTCCCTTAGGTTTATAATATTAATCATGGTCAACCATTGTCAATCATAGCCAACTATTTTCAACCATGGCTGAATGTTATATTGTGACAAGGATTGTCTCACCATGAAAATAAATCATGTTTATTTTAGTCAATGTAATATTTATATTTGGGTTTACGAATGTTGGGTTTATAATATTAGTCCCTTGGGTTTAATATTATTCCCTTGGTTTCACAATCCCTTGGGGTTTTAGTACTAATCCCTTAGGTTTATTATTCATTTGGGTTTATAATATCAATCCGTTGGGTTTGTTATTCCCTTAGGTTTATAATACCAATCATGGCCAGCCATGGTTAAATGTCGGATCGTGACAAGGATTGTCTCACCATAAAAATAAATCATGTTTATTTTACTGTTTGTAGTATTTATACTTGGGTTTACCAATATCAGGTTTATAATATTAGTCCCATGGTTGAATGTCACATTTTGATAAAGAGTGTCTCACCATGAAAATAAACCATGTTTATTTTAGTATTTGTAATATTTATATTCCAGTGTACCATATTAGTCCCATGGTTGAATGTCCCATTTTGACAAATATTGTCTCACCATAAAAATAAATCATGTTTATTTTGGTCTTTGTAATATTTACATTTGGGATTATGAATGTTGGGCCTATAGTATTAGTCCCTTGGTTTTAATATTATTCCCATGGCGTTTTAGTATTAATCCCTTGGGTTTACTATTCATTCAGGTTTTAATATCAATCCCTTGGGTTTATTATTCCCTTAGGTTTATAATATCAATCATGGTCAACCATGGTTGAATGTCACATTGTGACAAGGCTTGTCTGACCATGAAAATAAATCATGTTTATTTTATACTTTGTAATATTTATATTTGGCTTTATGAATGTTGGATTTATAATGTTAGTCCCTTGGGTTTAATATTATTCCCTTCGGTTCATGATCCCTTGGGTTTTAGTATTAATCCATTGGTTTTAATATTCATTTTGGTTTATAATATCAATCCCTTGGGTTTATTATTCCCTTTGGTTTATAATATCAATCATGGTAAACCATTGTCAATCATAGCCAAACATGGTCAACCATGTTTGAATGTCGCATTGTGACAAGAATTGTCTCACCATCAAAATAAACCATGTTTATTTTAGTGTTTGTAGTATTTATATTCGGGTTTACCTATTTTGGGTTTATAATATTAGTCCCATGGTTGAATGTTGCATTTTGATAAAGAATGTCTCACCATGAAAATAAACCATGTGTATTTTACTGTTTTTAATATTTATATTTGGGTTTACAAATGTTGGGTTTAAAATATTACTCCCTTGGGCTTAATATTATTCCCTTGGGGTTTTAGTATTTATCCCTTGGGTTTATAATATCAAACCTTTGGGTTTTTTATTCCCTTAGGTTTATAATATAAATCATAGCCAAACATGGTCAACCATGTTTAAATGTTGCATTGTGGCAAGGACTGTCTCACCATCAAAATAAACTATGTTTATTTTAGTGTTTGTAGTATTTATATTTGGGTTTACCAATGCTGGGTCCATGGGTTGAATATTATTCCCTTCAGTTCATAACCCCTTGGGGTTTTAGTATTAATCCCTTCATTTTATTATTCCTTTGGGATTAGAATATCAATCATGGTCAACCATTGTCAATCATAGCAAACCATGGTCAACCATGTTTGAATGTCGCATTGTGACAACGATTGTCTCACCATCAAAATAAACCATGTTTATTTTAGTGTTTGTAGTGTTTATATTTGGGTTTAACAATGTTGGGTTTATAATATTAGTCCCATGGGTTTAATATTATTCCCTTGGGTTCATAATCCCTTGGGGTTTTAGTATTAATCCCTTAGTTTTATTATTCCTTTAGGTTTATAATATCAATCCCTTGGGTTTATTATTCCCTTAGGTTTATAATATCGATCATGGTCAACCATTGTCAATCATAGACAACCATGGTCAACCATGGTTGAATGTCACATTGTGACAAGGATTGTCTCACCATGAAAATAAACCATGTTTATTTTAGTCTTTCTAATATTTATATTAGGGTTTACCAATGTTGGGTTTATAATATTAGTCCCTTGGGTTTAATATTATTTCCTTGGGTTCATAATCCCTTGGGGTTTTAGTATTAATCCTTTGTGTTTATTATTAACTTAGGTTTATATTATCAATCATGATCATCTTTATTAATCCCTTCTGTTTGTAATATAAATTACTTGCGCTTCTTGATCCCTTAGGTTTTTAATATTTATCCGTTGGGTTCATTAATTCCTTGGGTTTATACTATTAAATGGCTAGGTTTATTAGTTCCTTGGGTTTTAATATTAGTCCCTTTTGTTTAATATTATTCTATTGGTTCTTAATCCCTTGGGATTTTAGTATTAATCCCTTGGGTAATAATAAACAAAAAGGACTAATATTATAAACTCAATGTATACAAACCCTAAGATAAATATTAAAATACTAAAATAAACATGGTTGAATTAATAAAGCCTAATAATAATAATAATAATAATTATTATTATTATTATTATTATTAATTAATATTACTAATATTATTATAATAATATAATAATAATAATAATAAATATATAAATATATAAGAATATCATTGTTATTATTTATATAGTTATTAATTATCATAAATAGTTCGTCTTTAAAAAATTACACATCATAATTCACTTATCACAATTCTAATTATTATTTGATCATGGTTCTTATTATGAGCTAATATTATTATTATAATAATAATTCAATATCATTGTGATTATTTTTTTTGTAAAGTTAGGCATTCTTCATTCTAGATGACAAAACAAAATTACAGCATACTAAAGTTCAGGTGGCGGGTCTGCCCACAGGAAACCAGACCGCCACCTTTCGGCCTTGAAACCTGACCAAAATTTGAAAATGTTTTGCTCCTTTTTTCTGTCATAACCATGTTTTTGTCTATTACTAACTAAGCTAACAACAGGAGCATGACTTAACAACCAGACACAGTTCTGTTTTATCAACATTTAAAACAAAAGAAAAGACTCAACTCAGCTAATCCTCGTCTGACGAGTTGACTGGGGTAGGCGTTGAGGCACTGGTACCAAGCTTCAGCTGCTTCTGCTCCATGGCCCATTTTAGGTCCAACAACATTTGTTCCATGTTTTTCAGCAACAGATGGTTTCATGCTGCCTGGACTTGGACGGTCGCGATCTCTTTCAGGATATTCTTGATATTATCTGCTTCTTTCGCCAGCTAGCTTTTGAGATGCTCATCAGCCTACTTGCGTTCCTCGTCCTCCTCTTCACCGATGGCCTGATTCACCTCCATAGCCTGGCCAACCACATGTTTCATAATCCAGTAATGCTAAATCGTTTTATTGAATAGGGAGTTTCTACCTCTTGTGGTTCCTGGGTCCAAGATCCGATCCTCCCAGTCTTCGCGGGGGACTTCTTTGTTATCACTGATATCCCGTAGCTCTCTCTCCCACCCATTGATTTGGGTGCGGATCTCCAGAGGAATCCCAGCCATGTACGCGTTTATCGTGTGGATGGTCTTTTTAGAGTCGGGCTTCCTGCCACTTTTGCTTAGATGGCTACTGGTGCCATATTCCTGCTTCTTTGCAGATTTAACCTTCCTCGGTGCCATCTTGCCATGGACTTGGGACTTGGAATTTTATGAGCTTTTCTACCTATCACAACAAAAAACCACAAGTCAATGCTATTGAGTTGGAATGCTGTCATAATCCACTCGCTGACCATCCCAGCTTCAGCATGGCTGGTAGTCTGCACCCTTAGAACAACTCTCCTAGCGAAGCGGCTTAAGACCCGCCTCCCTCTCTCATTAGCCCAAGAAAATCTGCGCCAGACAGCATGGCAAAGCATAGCAAACCAAGCCATCTGGTGAGGATAGCTTCCGTGTTGAGAGCCATGGAAGAAATCCAGGGAACAGATATGGCCAGGGCTGCGGTACCCAGCTTGGAGCACGACAAGACCCAACAAAGCCCCCCTCACCTCCCATCTCTCTGAATAGGAACCAGAACTATCGCCATGCAAGGCCTCCCCTGCTCTGGGGGGGAAGAGGAGATTTGACCGAGTGCCGAAAGGCCACTCTCAGTTCTACAACTGATATTCTGCTCACTAGGGCGGAACATTTTTGGTCGAACAAGGATAACGTAATTGCTAGATAACATAACGCCTAGAGGACAGGGATGATAGAAAACATACCACATTTTCTTGTCGGAGTTAGGGAAGGGGCCTAGTCGCAGGGTCACGTTGTCATCTTTTCGCTTTTTGTCATGGTTCTTACCAAACTATATGAGCATTCCCTCTGCCTCCTTAGGCATATGGTTGTTATCTACCCATTGTCCTACCAACCGGGCCTCCATTTGACCATTTAATTTTCTGACTAACAGCCCTGTATCCCTATCTCGGGATGGGGCGTGACTTGACTGACCCACTTTATGTGTCGTTACTCCAATATTCTCCCGGCTTCTCCTGCCGTAACCTTTCAGTACTCCTTGTGCCACCTGTCGTCCTTCCTCTATCAATTATCTCGACTTCCCAAGCTAACTCCAGATCCTTCCTTGATGATGTTTCGTGTCTCACTTCTTCTCCATCCCCTCGACCTGTCCTACCTTGCCCCATCATCTGCCCGATTCTATCATTCCTACAACTGCTATCCTTTCCCATGGATGTGCTGTCCGTTCCCATACACTGTGATCTTTCCCCACAGCTGCTGCGTGCCGCCTGATCCTGGCCGTTCACCTCGGGCCTACCTTTACCACCCTTATCGATGTCAAGCAATTGTTGGCGGCGGTCTCTCTCCTCCGGGAGAAGTTGAGACAGACCTTCACTGTCGATCTCTTTGCCTCGATTCCGACTGCCCCAGTTCGCGAGCCAGTCCACCAGTTTGTTTCCAAAACGTCTAATGTGGGACGGAATTAGGTAGTCTATTCTGGGCAGGAGCTTCCCGATTTCTCCTACAAGCCATGCCGTTCTCCAGCTCTTGCTAATTTTTTCCGCTGGTTGTTGCTGCTATAGTTTCCTGACCATGTCTACCACCAACTTCGAGTCTCCCTCAATTTGGAGTCTCTTGAAATTAGCCTATAGAGCAATTTCCAGGCCTCGTTTCAAGGCATGTAGTTCGGCTTTGTTATTTGAGGCTTCCCCGCAGTCCATCGTGAAGGTTCGCAGGGTTTTGCCCCCAGTGTCTCTGAAGACTCCCCCAATGCCAGCCTCTCCTGGGTTATGTTTTGCGGCGCCATCGAAGTTAAGCTTTATGAATCCCTGCGGGGGATGGAGATACTGGTTGCTTTCAGCCACTTCCCTGATCTAGTCTTTTCTTTTGACACCCCCATTTAACATACTCTGGTTTACCTCAAGTCTTTTCAGGATTGCCTCCTCCATTTGCGACGACTACCAATCTTTGTCCTTCCAGCTTTTCGTTAGGATTGTTTCACGTATGTTCCTGGTGGTTTATTCCCATATGGATGTTGGGGTTCTAGATTCCACTTTGAAGATTGCCCCATTTCGTGCTTTCCAGATGTTCCAGAGCAGGAACCCGGCAGAAAGGAGCCATGCACGATTGACCACCAGATTTTGGTAAGGTTTTCTCGGCTAGTTTGCTATGGTGTTTACAATGTTCCGATAATTTCTGTGGCGGCGCTCAAACAATCTGAAGTGACTGTCCCACAGGGAATTGCTGACTGTGCATCGGTTCATCAAATGTTCCATAGTCTCCTCTTGGGAATTGCAGAGTGCCCAGCGGGATGGACCTTGGCGCCCCTTCCTCTGCATCTGGTCCCAGGTAAGCGCTCTGCCGTGGAGTAAAGTCCAAACAAAGAATGAAACTTTCGGCCAGTGTTTGATTTTCCATAGATTTTTCCATTGTTTGGTTTCCGGCTATTGATTTTGATTGACTTTTTGGTAGTAGGCTTCTGCTATTGAGAAATTACCTTGAATTCGTTTACCCATCTGAGAATGTTGAACCCTGTTTTCCTTGCTACTTTACAAGATGCCATCTCTGTGTAGTACTCGTTCCATCTGTCAGTTTCTGGGGCCCCTTCCCAATCCTCTTTCTGTTTCCAATTGTGCCAATATCCTTCTTCGTCTGATTTCCAGAAATTTTCGACGGTTGTTGCCTCAGCCTGGGACGTGAAAGCATGGATGTTGTGAAGGTTGTCCTTATGGATGAGTCTTTTGCGTTGCTGCCATGATTCCTCCCAGAACCTGGCCTTGTCCCCTACTCGAATTTCCCAAAAACTGTGATTCCTTATCAGGTCTTTGTTGCCCCTCACCAGGTTCCAGATTGTTGAACCTCTAATCTCCGTCTCACTTCTCAGTCTTCCTTCGGGTTCCCCTGTCATATCATATTTTCTTTCCCATATCACCTTCCATAGGTCAAGGCCACCCTGAGTCCACCTCCACCAGAGCTTTGCACCCATGACTTGGTTGAGGATGAAGGGGTCTCGAAGCCCTAAACCGCCATCTTTGGGGAGCTGACTTAGCCACTCCCATGAAATTAAGGCCCACTTTATGGACTTGCTGGTGCCCTGCAAGAGGAATTTCTTGAACATAGCGACCAGCTTTTGCCTTGTTGTCTTTGGGATAGCTTGGCACGAGATCTGGTAGATTGGCATAGCCTGCAGAACAACTTTCAGAAGGATTAGCCGGCTTGGGGCATTCAACGAGCGAAAGGTCCAGTTTTCCATCTCATTTCTGATTTTTTTGATTAGAAGTTCCCAGTTGGCTATCCTGTATTGATGTTCATGAAACATAATGCCCAGGAATTTTGATAGGAAGGTTCTGATGTTGAAGCCCAGAGTGTGTGCTAAGAATATTTGGGTAGCCCGCAGGGTGTTGAAAAAGAACACTTCCGATTTGTCCTTATTAATCTTCGTCCCAGAAGCTTTGCTAAATTCAGATAAAGTTTTGATGACTCCTTGGGCCTCTTTCAGTGTGGCTTGACCATATAGCATCACATCGTCTACGAATTGCTGGTGCGAAATTGGTATATCATTCCCACAGATTCGAAGTCCCTTTAGCTGATCCCTGGAGACTTGAGCCTTAACCAACCGACCCAGGCCTTCCGCAGCTAGGATGAAGAGGAAAGGAGATAGGGGGTCTCCCTGCCTAAGCCCGCGGGAGGGAGTGAAGGCTTCGGTGGGGGTGCCATTTAACAGAATTGACATCACGGGGGTGCCAACCATGGATAAGATCCAGTTTATCCATCTTTGGTCAAATCCATAGGCTTTAAAAATGCCTTCTAGATATCCCCAGCTAAGGCGGTCAAACGCCTTAGCGAAATCAAGTTTGATAAGCATGCCTAGGGTGCAGGAGATTTTCAAGGAGTGAATCACTTCCTGGGCCACTATGATGCCATCTGTGATCTGCCGCCCTTTGACAAAGCCTGTTTGCTCCAGGGCAATGAGATCCGGCAGGATCGGCTTTAGCCTGTTTACCATGACTGTTGCTAAAATTTTGTAAACAACATTACATAGGGAAATGGGCCTGAAACCCTGCGGTTCCTCCGAGCAGCCATTCTTCGGGATTAGAGCCAGGAAAGTGGCATTCAGGCCCTGGTGCATGCAATTTGAACACCTGGATTCCTCCACTATGTCTAGTAGTTCATTCCCCATAAAACTCCAGGTCGCCTAGTAAAACTCAGTGGTGAAGCCATCAGGACCCGGGGCTTTATTTTTTGGAATTTCGTTAACTACCTCTTCAAGTTCTTCCTTGGTGATTACCCTGAGCAGAGCCAAATTTTGATCTCTAGAAACTTTCTTAGGGATATGTTGGCAAACCTTGTCTATGTCCTCAGATCTGTTCGCATTTGGTTCAGTGAGAATGCCTTTGAAGTGATCCACCAAGAGTTTTTCTATTTCTATCTGTTGCGTCACTCTATTTCCCTGACTGTCTTTCAAGGAGAAGATTTTGTTGTGCTGGCGATGACTCAGCATTGCTTTATGGAAGAATTTGGAGTTTTTCCCCCTCCTTTAGCCATTGGACCCGAGATTTCTGCTTCCATAGAATTTCGTCTTGCTTTCGCCTTTCTTCCATTTGAGTGATTACCCTACCTTCCTCCTCAGCCAGCTCTTCATTTCGACCTTCTGAGATGATTTGCTGTTGTATTCTTTCCAATATGGACTGGAGTTTGCCTTGCTCCTGCTGAATATTGCCGAATTCTTCCCTGTTCCACTTCTTGATTTTGCTCTTGATTTTTTGAGCCTGAGCTAAAAAGAGTGCATTTTGTTGCGGCCTTCCTTTCCACTCTTGCTATCCTGCCACCAGCTCCTTACTTTGTCTAGGAAATCAGGAGCTCTAAGCCAGAAGGACTCGAACCGGAAGGGCCTCTTTTTATTCGGATTGTTCAAGGCTATTTCGAGCTTTATTGGCCAGTGGTCGGACCCTATTGAGGGTAGGATAGAGGCTTCGTAGAAGATATCCAGCCCAATTATGTGCTCTGAGATTAAAAATCTGTCCAGTCTTGATGCAATTTGTTTGGTCCCACCTCTTTTGTTATTCCAGGTGAATTTCCTGTTTATAGTTGGGATATCAACCACCCTTAATTCTGTTTGAACGTCTTTGAATCTTTCCATCTCCGGGTCTTCTCTGCTTATTCCACCTTTTTTCTCTTCTCTAGAAGTGATTAAGTTAAAGTCGCCTGCCAGGATCCATCTCTGCTCCTGGTGCATATTTCTGAGCTTTGCCAACTGATTGAGAAACAGGCCTCTATCAGCACGAGTATGGGGCCCGTAGACAGCCGAGATCGCCACCCATTCACTTTTCCCTATGAGCCTGAATCTCCCTGTCAGGATTCTTGGCATTCCTATCCACCAGTCGGTTAGGACTTCTACTAGATTCCAAATAATTGCTATCCCTCCTGCACTCCCTTTGGCATCTATAGTTACATGTTCATATCTCGGTTTTATTTTATTGAGAATTTCCTCCATCTTCTGGCCTGAGATTTTAGTTTCTTGGATAAGCATAAATTGGGGTTTGTCCTTCTTCAGTCTTGCCGCCAGATGTCTCTATTTTCCTTTGCTGTTTAAGCCTCTAATATTCCAAGATGTCAAAATCATTGGTTAACTTGGGATAGGTTTTGGAATACCGTTGATAGCGGGACCACTCTCCCTGTATTGACTAACATTTTGCCCATGAGTTGGATAGAGTCCTTAAGGTTTTTTCTTCCTCTCTTTTTTTCCCTCCTTTACCTTGCCTTGCTAATTAGGTCTGCTTTCCTGTTGGGTCTCTTGGAATTCTTCTGGTGAGGCTTTGCCTTTTCCAAGTTTTGCTTTATATTGCTGGAAGGTTTCCACATACAGCCTCTTTTGTTCTTCCAGAATAAACCTCTCATCCAGGTTCTTCCATTCGTTCAGAAGTTTCCTTAAGACTTCTTCCTCTTGACTTAGATCTTCCTTGCTGTTCTCTTGGTCTGTCTCCATCTGTTCGGCTTGTTCGTCTTGTTCCTTACCTTTCTCTGTTGGCTCGCTCGGGGCTTTCCTTTTTGAGTGGTTTCTTTCACTGCTTTCACTACTGTCCGACCCCTTATCCTATTGATTTTCCATGGGTTGGTATTCCTCTTCATCCTCTACCTGCAGAATTGCAAAGTTGTTTGATTTCTCTCGGGCTGATTGTTTTTCCTTCCTTCCTTTCTGGGGGGTTTCCTTGTTTACTTTTCTTTTGTTTTTCACCTCTTGGTATTCCTCCTGATCTGTTGGCTCTCTCTTTTTTTGCAGGGGGCTTCTACTTTCTTCTTCCTCCCGTGTTATCGGGCATTCCTTTGCCAGATGTCCATGGACATGGCACCTATGGCACCTAAACGGGATGTGTTCGTAGTCTATGTTCTGCTGCCAAACATCTTCATGATATTCAAGTTCTATTGTGTCTGGGATGGGGTTTGCTAGGTTCATATAAACACAGATCCTAGCGTACGAGGTGTATCTTCCTTTCTTCGTGGTTTCTGCTATTTTCATGAAACTGCCTATTGAGTTTCCTATCCCCTCCAAGATTTCCGGGTCCCAGAAGTCTATGGGGAGCCCGAATAAGCGAACCCAGACAGGCGCAACTAGAAAGGTTTCTTTATCAGGGTTGTAGCATTCTTCCCAGAAACGCATGAACAAACTAGCATTGTAATAGAAATACAGGCCATTTTCAAATACCTTTTCCTTATCTTGCAAGTTAAAGAAGATTACTGTGAAGAAGCCTTTCGCTCCCAGCTTGAGCTCGATGTGGCCTTGGGGCTGCCATTTTTGCTGAATCCACTTGGTAAGATCTCTTTCCGACGGCCAGACTCCTACGAACTTGCAGATAAGGGCATGATCCCTCATATAGCTTCTGTACTTTTCCAGTTTATTCACTGGAATCACGAATCTGGGTCTCTCCACTGCACATGGCAGGCACTTTCCTCTACAGCCTGTTTGCGAGGAAGTTCCTAGCACTGGTCCTGCGTTCTTCCGTTCCTCTATCTCCTAGCTACTCTGTCCCTCTCCTGCCACCGTATCCCAATAGGATGGGATCTCTCGCCTCCTGACATCTTCTGTCATACCGTTGTTGGTTGGTTCTCTGCCAATTTCTACTGGTCCAGGTTGCTGACGGCCTTCTGGCCCTGCCTTCACACTGCCCCAAGGGTTTCATCACCTTGCCGCCATTAGGTTTTTTGTTACAGAGCGTTTTTTACCGATGTAGCTGAATCTTTGGGTAATATCATTGTGATTATTATTATTATTATTATTTTATATTATTGCTATAATAATATAATAATAATAAAATAATATAATAGCAATTATTATTATTATTATTATTATTACAATAGCTATGATATTATTATTATTATTATTATTATATTAATTATATTATTATTATTATAATAATATTCATTATATTATTGATGATGATGGTTAACGTCTGTTGAGACCAAACTTTGGTCTATCAGACCTAAAGAAACAAATTATTTAGTTTGATTTAAGATTTTATTCCTATGCTCAAAAAGCTTGGAAATAAGCCTCCCGAGCTCACTATAATTTTGGCATTGCAAAAGGCTAGGAAGGTCAGTATTGTGACAAAGATTATGAAACTGAGATCTAATGTGGTTGTACGCAGGGCACTTTAAGAGGAAGTGGTTTTTATCCTCAATGTTCCTATTCTCACATAGATGACAAATCCTTTCCATCCATGGTGTTTTAGGGATTTCCCAATGACCTGTTTCACTATGGAGCTCATGAGAATTCGTTCTAATCTTTGCTATATTAATTTTCTTCTTTGAGCTAGCTAAAATAGAGAGATACTTTCGATCTTCTAGGGTGGAGTTGATGGCCTTCTTATAATATCTTAATTAATCTTTTAGTTGCTAAATCTTTCTCACACCACATTTTTTCTTTGAACTTGGAAGTAACAATATCTTTAATGTTATTAATGTTTTGCAATGCATCATTCTCGTTGATCTCCCAATATTTTAACCAGGCCCTCGTGTCTTTAAACCACCCCCGTTTGAGCCTTAGGTGGTTTTGGCTGGAATTTAAAGCTAGCTTAGGAAGTCTATGATCTCCTATGTTATTGAGTTTGTGCTTGTACAACAGAAGCCTAATCATAGTAGGCTCTCGATAGGGGAAAGACCTACTTCTATAAGGAGAATAAGATAGGGTGTATTACTTTTAATTTTCAGGTTATACATTATAAAATGCTTCTGGATTTGCTCAATCTTTCTCTAGGATTCTCTAAAGATGCTGCAATCCCAAACCTCACATCTATATAAGATAAAAGGAGTGACTAAAGTTTCAAAGAGGAACTTCTTTTTATTCCACATTACGAGGTTTCCTGTTTTACAATTATTTTCAAGACCAAAATAAGCTTTCCACCCCCCATTAATCCTTTTCTCAATGCTATAGTTCCAGTTGAGTTTGTGATGAATATCAATTCCTAGGTACTCGTAAGAATACACTTCCTCCATGTTATTATTGTCATACATGAAATTAGTGTAAGTGTCCTTCTTGGATTTGATAATCATAACTTTTGTTTTTGTCAGTGTTAAGAGTCATACCCATTATTATTATTATTATTATAACTATATTTGTATATTATTATAATAATATAATGATAATATAATATTATTATAATATTATAATAAGATATTATTATTATTATTATTATTATTATATATTAATAATTATATTATTATATTTTTCTAATAATATAATGATAATATTATATTATTATAAGCTATTCTTATTATTAATTAATATTACTAATATTATTAGGAGTTTACATTATTATTATAATATTAATATAATAATATATATAAATAATGAGGTTATTAATATTTATATAGTTATTAATAATCCTAAATAGCTGGTGTTTAAAAAAAATGCATAATAATTATTAATATGGTTGATATAAGCCTATCGGCATATATCAACCAAATTGGAAAATGTGGTTTTATATATGTTTCATATATGCCTAATGGAGTTTATCAACTGCATTGATAAATGTGATTGTGCTAGTATATATAAAGTAATTATATTTTATAATAAAAATATTTAGAAATTTTAATTCTAATATTTAAAATAAATCATAAATTATATAGCCTATCAAATTGGTCTGTTATCAAATCTTTATGATCAAACAAGCAAAAAAATAATCATAAATATTTAATTTTTGTTTTATATATTCATTTAAAAAAACAAAAAAAACCACACTTAATTTTAATTATAAAATATTAAATTTAATTCATAATATTTTAATTATCTTTTAAATTAAATTATTAAATTTAATTCATAATATTTTAATTATATTTTAAATTAATTAATTTCAATTTCTAAATTTTTAATTATTTAAATTTCTTAATACTTCTTTACTCATTTCCCTTAATTTTAAATTCACTATTAATATCAAATTTTAGATCTTCCCTTCTTATTTCTTAATACTTAAATTGTGTTGTTAACTTAAAACTTTATATTAATATCGATTTTATTTTTTAAATATTTAATTAATTTATAAAATAAAAACAAATTATAAAATTTATTATTATTATTGAGAAATATAAAAAATATATTTTTATTTTTAATTTTTTTTTTTTTTTTAATAATGATGGTAATTAATGTCCAGTATAAAAACCAATGTAATCTATCATACCATACAATCATATGTTTTTAATAGTGTATAAATATTGTTCAACATTAAAACATATAATATGAAGATAAAGTAAATATATTAAACTGCTTTACAACTCAGATAAAGAAGATGATGTGAATAAATAACCCCAAAGAAATACATATTCTTGGTGAAAGGAAGGTTGAAATTAGTAGGGATGTAACATTTGATGAAGATGTTGCCATTGGGAAATCAAGGGGCCTTCCTCTGCCTCCTCCTCCTAGGAAGAAGAATGATGAGATGGATATTCTGGATGGTCTTTCTATGCCAAAATCTGAGAGAGATGTTGTTGATGATCCCATGGAGCCCATGGATCCCTTAGACCCTCCTCCATGTGATCGTCCCACTAGGAAGAGG
Organism: Pinus tabuliformis; assembly: GCA_031772625.1. Lineage (NCBI taxonomy): Eukaryota > Viridiplantae > Streptophyta > Pinopsida > Pinales > Pinaceae > Pinus > Pinus tabuliformis. The sequence continues at coordinate 1,916,054,538 of CM062818.1, forward strand.
CCACTTTGGCTTCATGATACATTACAGGATGATGAGAGATGCACTCTTGTTCAAAGATCATTTAGAGAAAGAAAGAAGTCATGCAGTTACGAGGGATATGCTGTAGCCATGAGCATTATGATTCAAGCTGAACCTCCCACCTTTGAAGACGACATGAAAGAACAAGTTTGGAAGGATGTTATAGCCGAGGAGTATGAATCAATAATTAAGAATGGAATATGGGATGTTGTCTCGAGAATGAAGAGAAAATTTGTGGTGACTTCGAAGTGGCTATTCAAGATCAAACAGGAGTCAATGGTAGAATTCAGAAATACAAGGCAAGGTTCATGGCTCGAGGATTCTCCTAAAAAGAGGGAGAATATTATGACAATATATTTGCACCTACGGCTCAAACAGGTTGAAAAATGCATTGTGTGGTTTGAAGAAAGCCCCAGCACATGGTACACCTTCATAGACAGTTATTCGATGAAGCTGGGATTCATAAAGAGCAATATTGATCCCAACGTCTACTTCAAGGTAGTCCGAGGTATGTCATTGATTTTGGTTTTATATGTTGATGATCTAATATTGATAGGTAGTAATCCTATGATGATCGAGTGTAAGAGGGAGCTAGCCTCTGAATTCGAGATGAAGGACCTTGGACTCATGAACTACTTTCTAGGCCTTGAGGTGTGGCAAAGGCTCGGTGAGATTTTTGATTCACAAGGAAAATATGGCATGAAGCTAATGGAGAGTTTCATAATAGAAGAATGAAAATCCTTTCCCACATTGATGGAAATGAATTTCACAAAGTTATGTGTAGAAGCTACAAGACCCGATTTTGCGAAATCATATGAGTATAGACAGTTGATTGGGGTTGTGATTTTCTTAGTGAACACCCATTGAGACATATGTTATGCAGTGAACATGTTGAGTCAATTCATGACTAGGCCTCTCCATACACATTGGATCACTGCTAAATAGATTTTGAGATATTTTCATGGGATGATCACCCTTGGTTTGAGATATTATGTCGGAGATGTTTGACTTCATCGATATACTAATGCTGGCTGGGAAGGAAACATTGTCGACAGGAAGAGTATGTCTATATGTTTCATTATTCTCAGATCTTCCATGAAGGAAAATATGTCATGAAGCTAATGGAGAGTTTCAAAATGGAAGAATGCAAATCCTTTCCCACATCGATGGAAATGAATTTCAAGAAGTTGTGGAGAGAAGCTACAGGACCCAATTTTACGAATCCATCCAAGTATAGCTAGTTGATTGGGGCTCTAATTTTCTTAGTGAACACCCATCGAGACATATGTTATGCAGTGAACATGTTGAGTCAATTCATGACTGGGCCTCTCCATGCACATTGGATCACTCCCCAAAAAAATTTGGATATTTGCATGGGACGATGACCCTTTGTTTGAGATATTATGTTAGAGATGTTTTACTTCATCGATATACTAATGCTGGCTCAGCAGGAAACATTGTTGATAGGAAGAGTATGTCTATATGTTTTATTAGTCTCAGACCTTCCATGAAGGAAAGTATGTCACGAAGCTAATGGCGGGTTTCAGAATGGAAGAATGCAAATTATTTCCCATGTCAATGGAAGTGAATTTCAAGAAGTTATGGGGAAGAGCTGCATGACCTGATTTTGCGAATCCATCCGAGTATAGACAGTTGATTGGGGCTTTGATGTTTAATGAACACCCATCGAGATATATGCTATGCAATGAACATGTTGAGTCAATTCATAATTAGGCTTCTCTGTGCACATTGGATCACTACCAAACAAATTTTGAGATATTTGCATGGGATGAGCACCCTTGGCTTGAGATATTCTGTCGGAGATGTTTGACTTCATGGATATAGTGATGCTAGATATGCAGGAAACATTGTCGACAGGAAGAGTATGTATATGTGTTTTTAGCCTTGGATCTACCATGATATCTTAGATTAGCAGGAAGAATAAGCTTGTAGCAGTAAGTACCATCGAGGTGGAATACATTGTCTCTAGCATGGTTATTTTCGAAGCAGTTTGGTTGAGGAATCTCTTTGTAGAGCTATTTGAGCAGTTCCTAAACACTACAATGATATATTGCAACAACAAGAGTGGGATATGTCTGGTAGAGAATCTTGTATTTCATGAAAATTCCAAGAAAATAAAGATGTGATATCATTACATTTGAGACATGGTGCAGAGAGGAGTCATTAGACTCCATCAAATATCGACAAATGAGAAAATTGCATATATACTCACCAAGGATTTACCAAAAGGGAAGTTCTTGGTCTTCAGAGAGAAACTTGGACTGATAGATGTGACTCCTCGTCATAATGGCCATCATTGATTGAGAACACTAAGCCAACTCTTCCCCCCATGTTTGAGCTCTCAGGGTGAGGAATTGAGATAGAGGGCTCTATGGGTTGATGGATCTATCGACAATAGGGTCATAGATGTTTCTCCCCTATCTGTTACCCATAGGGCTGGAGATGCTTCTCCCTTATCTTGGTCTTTTCATAGTATACCCCTGTTGGCATCATACCCACAAGATGGGCTTGTTGGGAATATCGCTTCCTGTCTGGTCAACGGGTTGAGAGTGTACTTGGGGATGTACAACCCAAGCTTACTATGATGCAGGTGTTTTACCACATGACTCTTGACGGTCATTTTTGATAATATCAGTGCGAAATAGGATGGGTTTAGATGTTCCCTTAAATCACCTATTACTCAATATGGAGTTGAAGATGTTTAACTCCTCCATGAGATTTTGACTTGGGATGTGCTCCCCGATGTAGTTTTAGGTTGAGATGTGCTCCCTGATATTATTTTAGATTGAGATGCACTCTCTGACATTATAGATGGTGTTAGTTAATGATCCCCAATGATTCTTCATCTTTATATTCAATAATGCTTCAGCAGATGAGCAATGATGGGAGTCCATGATATGATGGCATGATACACATGATTATAACATGATGTAGTTGGAATTTGTCCCTAGTTGAGAGGCAGTGTTAATTTGGAAACTCAATGACAACTTCCAACCATGGGACTAGATTCCTCTTTCTGAGAAGACCAATTTTGACTATTGAAGCCCTCAATTTGGACAAGGGAAAGCATACTTATGAAGAAAAGTCCACATATACACCTTTGGAGAGGTCAACCCTAACAATAATCAACCTTGGAAGTCTAGAAGTAAAAGTGACCTCAAGCTCATTTGGACATCACTAAGCATCATCTTATTCTATTCCTCATTTATTGGTTCACACAGATCTAAGGTTGGGTCGAGAAAAGTGGTTCGTATAGGTCCAAAAATACAGGGTTTGCAGCTCCGACGTCTTCTAGGATTTTTGCGTCTAAGCCACAAGCTCGTCAAAGGAAACTTTTGGTTATAGTGGTAGGCTTGCAGGCTCAAGGGTGCGAATGGAAGCTCTTAGCCACACACAGCCTTATTCCCCCATGCAGTTGAGCTCTAGGACAAAAAATTGATAGTTGGCCATAATTGACCAAAGTGAGAACAATTTGACTCTAACCTCAATTGATGCTAGGAACATATTTCTAAATATTGTTGGGTTATTTTTTCTCGATGATTTTGTATTTGCCTCATTGTACTCTCCGTTGAACATTTTATGACAATCTAATAAAGGAATAATTTTCGAATGGGTTTCCTCCTTGTGGGGTTTTTCCTTGGTCTTTGACCAACTATATCGTCTATTGTTGATGTGTTGATTGTCTCCTTTATCATTGCGTTTACTATTTTATCTTCAATTATTGTTGATGATTGAAAATATTGATTTTTATTAAAAATATTTCTAATTGAAGAATTGAATTAGGTTACAGTAATTGAAAAAACATAGAGCAGTGTGAAATTTAACACAACCTTCGAGCCCAAGAAGGAATGTCATATTCATTAAGTTTGAAGAAAATATGTAGGCATGGAATCTTATGCCCAGTTACAGATATGCAAGGTAAGGTTCATCTATCGACATTCCACATTCATGAAATAAAAAACAAAAAGTAGACATACAAGACAACAAGTGGCCAGCATGTCAACATCCAATGGTGTTTCGAGCACCAAACTGATATCATACACACCTAGAACAATGGTCTCTTCTCTTCTAGGTGCTTTACAGAATCATGAATTCTCCCCATCTTTGTTTCCCCAGCAATACAATTAACCCCCCTTTTTTTCCATAGAGTGATTCAAGATAAATGATAGTATGCATATGGAAACAAATTCATGTCCACCCATAAAATTATTGCACCCTTCCTCTTAATTCTATCTTAGTAAAAATTTCAAGGTAAATTCTAACATTAATGAATTTTGGCGTTAACTAATTTTGGTCACCCCACACACTTATGTGAAATCCCCTCTAATACTAGCCACCATCTTAGAGAATTGATAGGGGCAAGAAACTCATCAAGTTCGTTGTCAACTGCTTGCAACTATTCTTGACAGGAATGGTGAAAAAATTATTAAATTAAGAATATTTAACGTTGAATTGTAAATGTACATGTTAAATTGGGTAATATTTCCCAAATAAGGTTTTACGGGAGTTTTATTAGTGGGGATATTACAACCTCCCACCCTTAAAGAAAACATTGTCCTTGGTGTTTATCGTCAACTTTACTCATGATATAATAATCTAAACAAACAAAAGAGATTCCTTCTCCTTCAAAAGGAATGATTTTATTTCCAAGAAATACTCATAAGAAAAACAATAATGTTTTATCAATAGTCATCAACATTTATAGCTGCAAAAATATGCAAGTTCTACTTTCCATCACTAAGCCATTATTCAATTTTTTAGAGATAAAAATAAAATCTCTATACCAACTTACCATTACTCTTGAAATCATGGTTACATTATGCAATTATTTCAACTGCAGGTGGTTTAACAACCTCCATGTCAAGCACCCTATATTATATGATCAAAAAATTCAACATAATCACATTAGCCACAACATTTTCAATCAAATGAAACTATTTTAACTATCAATCATTCATGCAATGTCAAGTGATATTTTAACCATAATACTTCCACAAGTACTTAGAGAGCACCATCCATCTAATCATTAAAATGCTAAATCATTTCATTGCATGCAGATTGTCTTTGATCTCGCTAAAGACATCCACACAATACTTCTAAAATTATTTAGAGAGCACCTAGCTCTCTAATCATTCAAATGATCATTAATAGCATCATCTGCAAACTATCTTATCCCCTACTAAAGACATTCACAAGATTGGTAATTAAATAAAAGACGTTACACTTCTAGTAATTCCTTTCTGAGCACTAGGCTCCTTTCCTATCAAGATGTACATAAAATTCTTACACTTTTATAAAAGATCCTTTTTAAAACAACTCATAACTGATTAGTTATTTTGTCCTGTTATGAGAACCACAGTGGAAAAACAATGCTCCTCCCAACCAATGGGAACTTTCTCATTTACGGTTGCAACTCACATTGCAACGTTTTTCCCTCAAAGTTTCTCACATTTCCATTAAGATACCCCTACTTAATCCCATCAGCAACATTAGTCATAATTGTTTTTAATAAAACCATACCTTCTGCAAAATATTGTTATACATAAGACATTTTATCAATGTTCTCAATAATTCAATATGTAGAAATGTATTGATCTTGTTACTTTTCATAAACTACTTTCATGCATTATAGAAATCATAACATGTAAGGATACATCTTCCCGATGTTACATCCAAGAAACATTAAATCGAAGTTTTCCATAAAGTTGTTTTTTTTCAAAACAACAATTAAGGAGATAGTACTTTAATTATTAGTATTCCCATAGCTTCTAACTCATGCCACATGCCATTTCATTTATGCACTTGTGTCTAATCAATAACTATAATGTATATCAGCTAACATCACCCTTGAATCATCAATTCATAGAGTTGTGAGGCATAAACAACAAGGTAATCAACATCCGATCTAATTACTTCTATCATTAAGTTGATAGAACCATCTAGTTAATTAGTTTAATGACATTATTGTATCATGATCCAAGTTCTTGTCACCTTCAAGAACTTTTAGTCATAAATATGTATTGTTTAAACAAGTATTCACTTTCACAATCATTTTAGTGTCATGCATACAATATTGTCATCCGTAATAGTATATGCAAATATTCGTTAATGTGTATATGTCAATAATAGTTAGGGTATCAATCCAACATTTCCAATTTCCCACTGTGTATCGCTACCAATAGAGAAGCACATGAAGTAACTATGATAATCATTTGTTTATAACTTGCAATAAGCTTTAGTAAAAATCAATTCATGCATATAAGTGTTATTAGTTAGTCATGCAACACTAACTAATCAATGCTACCAACCATCTTAATGCAACCATGACAAGAATCAATCAAGAACTAACTATTATAGTCAAGTCTCACTACTTGACTCATTGTTTAACATCTGAAGGGGTTCTTTCAATGTCCTTTTAAAACATTCTATTGTCCTCTTCAAAGACATTCCCCATCTTTTACATTCATGCATTCATTCGTTATAAGAAGTGCATTGTAACTTTAGACATGTTCATTAAATGCATCATTAATATTTTCATATTTACAAAGGTTGGTAGTCAACTTTCACTTTCACTAATGAGTATTCAGGATTGTTCATATGTGAAACAAAGGTTTTATTGTCTTTTATCCTCATAGGGATTCAAATGTCATGAACACAGTTTTGTAGAAGATTTTATTACTTACTACTCTTCAATGCAGTCATAAACATGCATCATGCATCTCGTGTCAAAAGTAGTCTACTGCATATTTCATTATATAGTTTTTTAGAATCATATATGAGCTGATGCCCACTAGTTTCATACCTCTACTTATTTTTCACTTACCAATTCCTAAAGGCACTAGTACTGCAACCTTCATCTTCTATACCACTTGTAACATCACCCAGTTACCTCGCATGAAAACACACATTGTTAGAACTTTTAACACAATTTACCCATGGGTAACTATCTAAATTACTATTATAGATTCCTGATTAACCATTAGATAGAATCTTCATCATTACATAGAGTAACTTTAGTAAATAAATAGTAAGTTACATAACCATTAACAACCACTATTGTAGCATATTAATATAAAATTTATGATGTAACCTTGCATCATTTTCATGATTCTTTTAACCGGGTTAATTAACAACATACTTCATAATGTAATCGTCATGTCATGAAGGAACCACCATCATCACAATTGCACAATAAGAAATCACATCATTAAACATCGATATACACTGGAAACCCTGTAGGGTGAAAACCAACAAACATTTAATTTTATTATTAAATACTCATGAGGGTGTTCACCCCACTCAATGGATTTCAAGGGAGTCCATCCCTTAGCCATTTTCATACAACCTTACAAATAAATATTGTTTGAATACAACATATCTAGATAATAGCTATTACAATCGTCATGATATCATTTACCAAAAAATTCTCAATTTTTGTGTCTTTATGGCCTAGCTATATGCATCAATGTATTAGCCTGCAATTGGCATTCCTCAATATGCATGGGTCTTTTATGAGTCATAATGTTAAGCATAAAATATTCTTTTCATATGTTACCATCCATCCTTTCCATTTTTGTTGCCAACAAACTTTTATATCATGATTATTTAAGTATTAATTAACCAATAATTAATCTTTATCAGTGATGCCTCAACATCTATTCATGTGCATACATAAAACATAAAAAAAATATCATGACATGCCTTCTCTAGCAACATTGCACATGCATTAACATAATCTTAAACTATGAAGCATGTCACATTAACTATTATTCCCCTTGCATAATGTCCACATTATTTTACAAAGAAAACTCTTTCAAATTTCCTTATTCATTTAAAGGAAAACTAGCACCTAAGCTATGGTTTTTCATGCAATACATAAATGTTTCACGATAGTTGTTGATACTTCATGCACATACATAATCTTTTCTCACAAGGAAGCTAGCATAATCTTGCATGAAAATGCATAATCTTCTGAAAAGAAAGTTAACATAATCTTGTATGTAAATGCATAATATTTCCAAAGGAAAGATAACATAGAGATACTATCCTTATGCATGCAAATGCATAACAATATTTCAAGACAACTAGCCCCTCATCTATTTCTTTTATATGAAATTATATAATCCTTTCTAAAAGAAATAATACAAGAGGTGTTATTCTTATACATGCAAATTGCATAATTGTTTACCAAAAGAACTAACATAACTTAATCTTTTTCCAAAAGGAATTAACATGATAGCCATTCTTTTCATGCATGCAAACTACATTTCTTCCCAAGAAGTCTATCTCAATAGTTTTTCTTTCCGTGCATGTAAAATGCATTTCTTTCCAAGAGATCTATCTCAATCTACTAGCTTTTCATGCATACAACACACATTTATTTCTCTAACATTCTACCATGATTAACAATTTGTTTTTGTAACCAATTACATACTTCTTTTCCAAAACGAAATTAAAAAAAAACTAATGTTTCTATGCATAAATATTCTTATTATTTTCACAATAGATATAGTTTTCTTGCATGCAATACACGTCCCTATTCTCAAAAGGATAACTTAAGCGTAATAGCCATTTAAAGACACATATAAATTCCAATAATTTTAACATAAGGATTAATCTTTACCTTCATATATATATAATTTGTGCTTGTAAATAATCCTTTTTCAACGAAAACGGCTTAGATAATTTATTTTTCTTCCACACAAAAGCCATTGAAACTACACAACAAGTCTTTTCAAGAAAATAAATATGTTTAACCTATGTTCATGCACCCAAGAACCATGGATTTTTCCGAGAATTTTAACACAATTAGAATATGTGAACACATGTTTTATTTTCAAATGGTTTTAATGAAAATAATCCATCTTCCACACTCAAATCCCTGCACTCTCTTAACGAAATAACTTATTTTCTTTGTCTTTTCATAAACAAAGCTGACATGTATTTATTTTTCGTGGAGAATATCGTGATTCCTAAAATATTTTTGCGTGTAATGTTTGCAAGCATTTCTTTCAAGAAATAGTAAAGCTAGCTTATACACAAGATTTTATGCAGTATTCCCCCAAATAATAAACCTAACTATATTTTTTCTCACTAAAATAAATAATTCATTTTAGAAAACGTTAGCATGATTAGCCTTTCTGATGGAAATGAGAATTTGGGGTTGCCCAAAATCCCAATTCCTTTAAAAACTCAAACCCAGGCCTGTGGGTTAAGGCCCACAAGTCCCGTCGGAAGCGATTTAGACAACTTTAAACCTTTTCATCTGTTAAAGCATAGCTCTTCATTTAATATTCAACCGTGGATCTCTTTTAAAATTGAACATCCATACATTGGAGATAAGCAATATAAAAACAATATGTGTGTGGAGTTTTAATAAGCCATAGCCACAGCGACACATTCCCCATACACTTCTGCGTCTTCCAATCGGCTTTAGTTGCTCCAGAATTTAATCAATTCAATTGTTAAACACTTCCTTCCGTTGAATCGACTTTTCCTGCATGTTATGTTCTAATTCCTCGCATTCTGTGGCTGCGTTCAACCATGTCAGCACAATAATATATATTAACAAGCAAGTGAGTGTATGCAAATTGAGTTGAATCTTCAGTCAACAGTATCGACTTCAATTCACCCAGTGCTCAACAATTTACCCATAATTAACACAAATCGATAAAAATCAATTCTTCCCAATGCTGCGCCATCAAATCACGACTTTTCCAGGCTCAATTTTGCAAGTTTGCTTCAAACTCACATGACACCATTCACTGCGGCGCTTTAAGTCATTGCGTTGGGTTTAAAAATGCATTGGCCCAACGCTTATTCAACTACAAAACCATCATAGCAATCTACATTCGTTCAGACATTTAAATTAGATCGCCATCGACCCACGAAGCAATCTACAGTCAATCAACAAATTTACAACACAGGATTTTAATTGTTTATAAGACACACACACAGATGTATACCAATAACACTGAACACGATTCTATAAATTATATAAAATAGTTACAAAATTAAGGCATTCCAGCCTTAAAAACGAGCTCACGCTCGGCTATATCTTGTCCACTAATAAATGCCTCACTAATCAGATATATCTATTACATGCCTATCGCATTACATTTATATAAGAAGTCTTGAGAAGGATTGATCCTATCCTCTCCGGCTTTTCCTCCAAAAAAAGATGCGTGCATGCTTTAAATCTGCTTTAAGGCAGACTTTCCTTTGTTCTACTTCTGTGGCCCATGTTTGCTCTGTTTGTTGCTGGGTGCTCCTGCATCATACTCCCAAGGTAAAAAAAATTCATGATCTCCTGATCATGTGTTCAAATCTATGTTTCCCTGGATCCCATATCTTGTGCTGCCATTTTCCACTTGTCACTGCTTCTGTTTGTTGTTCTTCTCCAGGTCTCCACACTTTATGCTGCATCGCCGCACTGACTAAGCCTTCATAATCTTCTGCTATCTTTCTTTTGCTGCTTCTCCTTTGTTTTATTGCTGTTGACCTCTTCCGGGATACTGTCATCATTAGTTTTCTGATGCTTTCAATCTCTTGGTCCAATAAATCTCCCAGCTGTCAATTTCTTGATGTCTGCTGAGTTAAGACAGCTTGCTCAGTTTTTACTCTCTCTATCTGTACTGTCACTTGTTGATTTCTTGCCTCTATGCTGGCTTCTGTTCTGACTGCCACCCGATCATCCACACTCTCTTGTCTTCTGGAACAGAGAACTTCTTTTCCCTTCATTTGACTGCTCAACTCAGTCAAATGTTCCTCAGCACCGACGACAATACCTGCATTCATAAAACAATTTTTAGAATAAAAACCATAAGGCTTCAGTGCCTCTTCTGCTGCTATCAATGTTGTCTCAACTGGCACTATAAATGTCATCTCATATGCTGCTCTAGCTGTCACTATGGATGTTGCCGCCATTGATGTTGCTATCATTGCCACCATAGATGTTGCTGCCGCTGCTGCCATAGATGTTGCTACCATTGCCGCCATAGATGTTACTTCCTCCCAAACTTCCTGATCCTCTGCAACATTCTTTGGCTCACCACCTTTTTCTTCCTCTTCGAAAATCTTCAATAATTGTCCACCATCATCTTGATTGATTTTCTCAATCAACTGAAGTCCTTCTTCCCTCGAGACAATTCCAAGTGATGGATTGTCTTCTTCATCACCTGCACTCACAAAACACTTGTTAAAGTTAAAAACATAAGGCTGCTGTGCCTTATCTCCTTTTGGCAATAATTCAAATGGTTGCTCTGTTTTCTCCTTCTCCTCTGTCAGCATATCAGCATGCTGATTCGAATTTTTAGCAAAATTCATAAGACTATCCATTAGCCTTTCTTCCACACCATCTATTCTAATGATGCCTTCTTGATCTTGTCCACTGTACTGAACTCTTTCATTTGCAATCTCCTTTTCATACCTTGGATTCTCCAACAAGTATTCCAACAATGCAATTTCTCTATGGCATTGTTGCAGCATTTCATCATCACTTATAGTCCCTGCATTCACACACAAACTGTCAGTTTGAAAATCATAGAGTTCAACAGTTTCAACTGTTGCTTCACTCATCCGTGCTACAGACTGATCTACTTCTCCTGCATCCATAAGAACTTCCTCTTGTACTGTAGCAGCTTCACAAGATTGCACATCCTCCTCAGCCCCTGTAACCACATCAAAAGTATCAGCTACATTATCCAGCTGGTCTGGATTTATCCAATAACTCAAGAAATGATCAATGATCTCCTCTTCACGACTCAATGGTACACTTATCATCTGCTCCAGGTATTCCTTTTGTCCAAGTAACAGGGTTTTTGAATTAGTCTTCTATCCCGGCTCATCTTCTTCTTGCAGAGGCAACAATGTATGATTGACACCATCCTTTCCAAACCTGTAGGTGTTTCGTTTTCCATCATGTATGGCTCCTTTGTCATATTGCCAAGGTCTTCCAAGCAATATGTGACACACATCCATAGGCATCACATCACAAACAATTTCATCTTTGTACTTGCCCACTTGAAATTCCACTTTACACTATTCACTTATTAACAGTTGATGTCCCTTTTTCAACCATGACACCTTATAAGGTGTTGGATGCTTCATTGTCTTCAGCTTCAATTTTTCCACTACTTCTGTAGAGACCAAATTATCAATGCTGCCATTATCAATGATCATCTGGCAACATTTCCCTTGGACTTTGCACACTGTCCTGAATAAAGTTTTCGTTTGTGGTGGTTCAGCCACCTCTTTTACTGGTTTAAGTAAGACTTTATTAACCACCAGAGATTCTCCTCTTTCTGGTAAATTTTCTTCTTCTGCTATTGCTGCCACTGGCATCTCTCCCTCAGCTGGAGCAACAATTGCATTCCTTTGCTTTGTGTCTGCATTCTCTGGACACTCAAAAGCTCTATATCCCAGCTTGTTACATCTGTAACATCTTATTTCTCTGCCTCCTCTTCCTCTGGAAAAACTCCCTCTGCCTCCTGCATCACCTCCTGTGGGTGCATGCTTGGTTGAGCTACTGCTAGCTCCTTCTTTAGGTGCTGTAGTTCCTCCTCTACCACCTTGACTTCCTTTTCCTCTAAAAGTCTCTCTTCCTCTGGAAGACTGCTTCCTTATGAGTTTTTCCTCAGCTTTCAGCGCTATCTAATAAGCTTCCTCTACTGTTTTAGGAGACAACAGACTTATCTCATCCTGAATGTCCATCCTAAGGCCATTCAGATATCTAGCCACCTTCTCATCTGTGTCTTGGGATTTTCCAGCTCTTATGTCACTTTATAAAACTCTTCTGTATATTCTTTTACTGTTAAACCTCTATGTCTAAGATTTTCCATTTGTCTAAACAATGTTTGCTGATAATTACTTGGCAAGAACTTACCTCTTAACTTTGCTACCATTCGGCTCTAGTTCTTGATTGGCTGCTTACCAAGTCTCTTCCTTTCCGCCTGCACGCCATCCCACCAGAGTGTTGCATGGCCTTTTAACTTGGTGACAGCAAACTTTACTTTCTTCTTATCTTCTGTTTCTTCATAATCAAAGAATTTCTCCATGCTGTTAATCCAGTCAATCAATTCTTCTGGGTTCAATCCTCCTTGGTATATCGGTACTAATTGGTTCCATGGCCTGGCTGTGGACTTCAACACTGACTGAAAGAACCTCATCTCAGGAGTAACCTGTACAGCTTCCTCCTCTTCAGCAGCTTCAATTTCGGGCTCACTGAAATCTCCATCATCTATATTTCTATCCGAAGTTAATGCATCCACTCTAGCTCGCAGCTCTTCTATGGTTGCCATTAGTTCAGCATTTGCAGCAGGTCGTCCTCTTCCACCGCGTCCTCGTTCTCTTCCAACTCTGAAAGCCATCCTTCTCCCTCTCCTGACATTCAGTTCAATGTCAGTTGATGGCTCTGATACCAACTGATGGAAATGAGAATTTAGGGTTGCCCAAAATCCCAATTCCTTTAAAAACTCAAACCCGGGCCTGTGGGTTAAGGCCCACAAGTCCCGTCAGAAGTGATTTAAACAACTTTAAACCTTTTCATCTGTTAAAGCATAGCTCTTCATTTAATATTCAACCGTGGATCTCTTTTAAAATTGAACATCCATACATTGGAGATAAACAATATAAAAACAATATGTGTGTGGAGTTTTAATAAGCCATAGCCACAACGACACATTCCCCATACGCTTCTGCCTCTTCCAATCCGCTTTAGTTGCTCCAAAATTTAATCAATTCAATTGTTAAACACTTCCTTCCGTTGAATCGACTTTTCCTGCATGTTATGTTCTAATTCCTCGCATTCTGTGGCTACGTTCAACCATGTCAGCACAATAATATATATTAACAAGCAAGTGAGTGTATGCAAATTGAGTTGAATCTTCAGTCAACAGTATCGACTTCAATTCACCCAGTGCTCAACAATTTACCCATAATTAACACAAATCGATAAAAATCGATTCTTCCCAATGCTGCGCCATCAAATCACGACTTTTCCAGGCTCAATTCTGCAAGTTTGCTTCAAACTCACATGACACCATTCACTGCGGCGCTTTAAGTCATTGCGTTGGGTTTAAAAATGCATTGGCCCAACGCTTATTCAACTACAAAACCATCACATCAATCTACATTCGTTCAAACATTTAAATTAGATCGCCATCGACCCACGAAGCAATCTACAGTCAATCAACAAATTTACAACACAGGATTTTAATTGTTTATAAGACACACACACAGATGTATATCAATAACACTGAACACGATTCTATAAATTATATAAAATAGTTACAAAATTAAGGCATTCCAGCCTTAAAAACGAGCTCACGCTCAGCTATATCTTGTCCACTAATAAATGCCTCACTAATCAGATATATCTATTACATGCCTATCGCATTACATTTATATAAGAAGTCTTGAGAAGGATTGATCCTATCCTCTCCGGCTTTTCCTCCAAAAAAAGATGCGTGCATGCTTTAAATCTGCTTTAAGGCAGACTTTCCTTTGTTCTACTTCTGTGGCCCATGTTTGCTCTGTTTGTTGCTGGGTGCTCCCGCATCATACTCCCAAGGTAAAAAAATTTCATGATCTCCTGATCATGTGTTCAAATCTATGTTTCCCTGGATCCCATATCTTGTGCTGCCATTTTCCACTTGTCACTGCTTCTGTTTGTTGTTCTTCTCCAGGTCTCCACACTTTATGCTGCATCGCCGCACTGACTAAGCCTTCATAATCTTCTGCTATCTTTCTTTTGCTGCTTCTCCTTTGTTTTATTGCTGTTGACCTCTTCCGGGATACTGTCATCATTAGTTTTCTGATGCTTTCAATCTCTTGGTCCAATAAATCTCCCAGCTGTCAATTTCTTGATGTCTGCTGAGTTAAGACAGCTTGCTTAGTTTTTACTCTCTCTATCTGTACTGTCACTTGCTGATTTCTTGCCTCTATGCTGGCTTCTGTTCTGACTGCCACCCGATCATCCACACTCTCTTGTCTTCTGGAACAGAGAACTTCTTTTCCCTTCATTTGACTGCTCAACTCAGTCAAATGTTCCTCAACACCGACGACAATACCTGCATTCACAGAACAATTTTTAGAATAAAAACCATAAGGCTTCACTACCTCTTCTGCTGCTGTCAATGTTGTCTCAACTGGCACTATAAATGTCATCTCATATGTTGCTCTAGCTGTCACTATGGATGTTGCCGCCATTGATGTTGCTATCATTGCCACCATAGATGTTGTTGCCGCTGCTGCCATAGATGTTGCTACCATTGCCGCCATAGATGTTACTTCCTCCCAAACTTCCTGACCCTCTGCAACATTCTTTGGCTCACCACCTTTTTCTTCCTCTTCGAAAATCTTCAGTAATTGTCCACCATCATCTTGATTGATTTTCTCAATCAATTGAAGCCCTTTTTCCCTCGAGACAATTCGAAGTGATGGATTGTCTTCTTCATCACCTGCACTCACAAAACACTTGTTAAAGTTAAAAACATAAGGCTGTTGTGCCTTATCTCCTTTTGGCAATAATTCAAATGGTTGCTCTGTTTTCTCCTTCTCCTCTGTCAGCATATCAGCATGCTGATTCGAATTTTTAGCAAAATTCATAAGACAATCCATTAGCCTTTCTTCCACACCATCTGTTCTAATGATGCCTTCTTGATCTTGTCCACTGTACTGAACTCTTTCATTTGCAATCTCCTTTTCATACCTTGGATTCTCCAACAAGTATTCCAACAATGCAATTTCTCTATGGCATTGTTGCAGCATTTCATCATCACTTATAGTCCCTGCATTCACACACAAACTGTCAGTTTGAAAATCACAGAGTTCAACAGTTTCAACTGTTGCTTCACTCATCCGTGCTACAGACTGATCTACTTCTCCTACATCCATAAGAACTTCCTCTTGTGCTGTAGCAGCTTCACAAGATTGCACATCCTCCTCAGCCCCTGTAACCATATCAAAAGTATCAGCTACATTATCCAGCTGGTCTGGATTTATCCAATAACTCAAGAAATCATCAATGATCTCCTCTTCACGACTCAACGGTACACTTATCATCTGCTCCAGGTATTCCTTTTGTCCAAGTAACAGGGTTTTTGAATTAGTCTTCTGTCCCGGCTCATCTTCTTCTTGCAGAGGCAACAATGTATGATTGACACCATCCTTTCCAAACCTGTAGGTGTTTCTTTTTCCATCATGTATGGCTCCTTTGTCATATTGCCAAGGTCTTCCAAGCAATATGTGACACACATCCATAGGCATCACATCACAAACAATTTCATCTTTGTACTTGCCCACTTGAAATTCCACTTTACACTATTCACTTATTAACAGTTGATGTCCCTTTTTCAACCATGACACCTTATAAGGTGTTGGATGCTTCATTGTCTCCAGCTTCAATTTTTCCACTACTTCTGTAGAGACCAAATTATCAATGCTGCCATTATCAATGATCATCTGGCAACATTTCCCTTGGACTTTGCACACTGTCCTGAATAAAGTTTTCCTTTGTGGTGGTTCAGCCACCTCTTTTACTGGTTTAAGTAAGACTTTATTAACCACCAGAGATTCTCCTCTTTCTGGTAAATTTTCTTCTTCTGCTATTGCTGCCACTGGCATCTCTCCCTCAGCTGGAGCAACAATTGCATTCCTTTGCTTTGTGTCTGCATTCTCTGGACACTCAAAAGCTCTATGTCCCAGCTTGTTACATCTGTAACATCTTATTTCTCTGCCTCCTCTTTCTCTGGAAAAACTCCCTCTGCCTCCTGCATCACCTCCTGTGGGTGCATGCTTGGTTGAGCTACTGCTAGCTCCTTCTTTAGGTGTTGTAGTTCCTCCTCTACCACCTTGACTTCCTTTTCCTCTAAAAGTCTCTCTTCCTCTGGAAGACTGCTTCCTTATGAGTTTTTCCTCAGCTTTCAGCGCTATCTAATAAGCTTCCTCTACTGTTTTAGGAGACAACAAACTTATCTCATCCTGAATGTCCATCCTAAGGCCATTCAAATATCTAGCCACCTTCTCATCTGTGTCTTGGGCTTTTCCATCTCTTATGCTCACTTTATAAAACTCTTCTGTATATTCTTTTACTGTTAAACCTCTCTGTCTAAGATTTTCCATTTGTCTAAACAATGTTTGCTGATAATTACTTGGCAAGAACTTACCTCTTAACTTTGTTACCATTCGGCTCTAGTTCTTGATTGGCTGCTTACCAAGTCTCTTCCTTTCCGCCTGCACGCCATCCCACCAGAGTGCTGCATGGCCTTTTAACTTGGTGACAACAAACTTTACTTTCTTCTCATCTTCTGTTTCTTCGTAATCAAAGAATTTCTCCATGCTGTTAATCCAGTCGATCAATTCTTCTGGGTTCAATCCTCCTTGGTATATCGGTACTAATTGGTTCCATGGTCTGGCTGTGGACTTCAACACTGACTGAAAGAACCTCATCTCAGGAGTAACCTGTACAGCTTCCTCCTCTTCAGCAGCTTCAATTTCGGGCTCACTGAAATCTCCATCATCTATATTTCTATCTGAAGTTAATGCATCCACTCTAGCTCGCAGGTCTTCTATGGTTGCCATTAGTTCAGCATTTGCAGCAGGTCGTCCTCTTCCACCGCGTCCTCGTTCTCTTCCAACTCTGAAATCCATCCTTCTCCCTCTCCTGACATTTAGTTCAATGTCAGTTGATGGCTCTGATACCAACTGATGGAAATGAGAATTTAGGGTTGCCCAAAATCCCAATTCCTTTAAAAACTCAAACCCGGGCCTGTGGGTTAAGGCCCACAAGTCCCGTCAGAAGCGATTTAAACAACTTTAAACCTTTTCATCTGTTAAAGCATAGCTCTTCATTTAATATTCAACCGTGGATCTCTTTTAAAATTGAACATCCATACATTGGAGATAAACAATATAAAAACAATATGTGTGTGGAGTTTTAATAAGCCATAGCCACAACGACACATTCCCCATACGCTTCTGCGTCTTCCAATCCGCTTTAGTTGCTCCAAAATTTAATCAATTCAATTGTTAAACACTTCCTTCCGTTGAATCGACTTTTCCTGCATGTTATGTTCTAATTCCTCGCATTCTGTGGCTGCGTTCAACCATGTCAGCACAATAATATATATTAACAAGCAAGTGAGTGTATGCAAATTGAGTTGAATCTTCAGTCAACAGTATCGACTTCAATTCACCCAGCGCTCAACAATTTACCCATAATTAACACAAATCGATAAAAATTGATTCTTCCCAATGGTGCGCCATCAAATCATGACTTTTCCAGGCTCAATTCTGCAAGTTTGCTTCAAACTCACATGACACCATTCACTGCGGCGCTTTAAGTCATTGCGTTGGGTTTAAAAATGCATTGGCCCAACGCTTATTCAACTACAAAACCATCACAGCAATCTACATTCGTTCAAACAGTTAAATTAGATCGCCATCGACCCACGAAGCAATCCACAGTCAATCAACAAATTTACAACACAGGATTTGAATTGTTTATAAGACACACACACAGATGTATACTAATAACACTGAACACGATTCTATAAATTATATAGAATAGTTACAAAATTAAGGCATTCCAGCCTTAAAAACGAGCTCACGCTCGGCTACATCTTGCCCACTAATAAATGCCTCACTAATCAGATATATCTATTACATGCCTATCGCATTACATTTATATAAGAAGTCTTGAGAAGGATTGATCCTATCCTCTCCTGCTTTTCCTCCAACAAAAGATGCATGCATGCTTTAAATCTGCTTTAAGTCTACTTTATCCGCTTTAAATCTATCTTTTCTGCTTTAAGGCAGACTTTCCTTTGTTCTGCTTCTGTGGCCCATGTTTGCTCGCTTTGTTGCTGGGTGCTCCCGCATCACTTTCTACACATAGGAATAAATAAATTTTCCAAGAAGTTAACTTATCTATCTTCAAACTGCAACACTTAATTATTCATCTATGAAAATCTTGAAGGAGTGACCGTTAATGTTCAATTTGCCATTTCATTTTTGTAAAGCTTTGCTCATTTCGCTTCATGGTTCTTATCACACATTCCCTATGGCAATATTTCATCTGGAGTATTCAAGGCACTACATTGAAAATTTGATAAAAAATTGAGAGTGGCTATTTCTTGATATGTAATTTTTGTCTAGTTAGTTCTCTTTATGGACTTTCAAAATCGATCTATAAGTGAAAGGCCTGATTTTATCAATTGTTGCATATAACAACATCATATAACGAGGTTTTGTAGGTCTCTATCTGATCCGTTAGGTCTCCAAGCAGGAAAATATATTCATGATCCACATCATGTGTTCATTCACTTGGCTCTGCTTTGCTCACTCACCAACCCTTCATCCCAAGAAGGAATCTCGTTTTCATTAAGTTTCAAGAAAATATGCAGACATGAAATCCTATGCATGGTTGCAAATATGCAAGGTAAGGTTCATCATCGATGCCCACATTTCACATTCATGAAATAAATAAATAAAATGTACACACACAGGACAACAAATGGCCAACATGTCAACAGTTAGTGGTGTTTCGAGCACTAGACTAGCATTATACACACCTAAAAAAATGGTCTCTTCTCTTCTAGGTGCTTTATAGAATGAGGGCTTCTACCTATTGTTTCACGAAGAATATAATTAACCCCTTTTTTTTCATAAAGTGATTCAAGATAGATGATAGTATCCATATGGAAATAAATTCATGTCTACCGACAAAATGATTGCACCCTTCCTCTCAATTCTAACTTGTAACAAATCGTAAGGTAAATTCTAAAAGTAATGAATTTTAGTGTTAATTTATTTTGGTCACCCTAGGCACTTGTGGCAAATCCCCTCTAATACTAGGCACCATCATAGAGAACTGATAGGGGCAAGAAACACATCAAGTTTGTTTCCAACTACTCACAATTGTTCTGGATGGAAATGGTGAAAATTTTATTAAATTAAGAATATCTAATGTTGAATTGTAAATATACATGTTAAATTGGGTAATATTTCTTAAATAACTTTTTACGAGATTTTTATCGATGGGGATATTACAATTGACAATCTAATATATAATTTATAAGGAAAATTTGAATGGAGTAATTATCCTTTTCTCATTATATTATAAAATGAATAATATTATTAAATATAAAAATTGAAAAGTAAATAAAGAGAAAATTATATATATATAATTATATATATATACTTAGGACCAAATGCTCATTAGGACTTTAAAATTGTTACACTTACCTGCTTACTAAGAATAAAACTAAAGTGGAGGTGAAATTAAAGTCATTATCTATCACTCGACTTATTGTTTTTTTGACACCAAAACTGCTACAACATATTAATTCAATTTATATGTAAAGATGATATAATATGAATTCTAAATCCCTGGAAGAAAACCACATAAATTTGAACCAAATTTATATGCCTAGATCGATTATGTACCTCAAGACTCAAGTCATTGGAGGTGATATTAATTATATAACAACGTATACAAACTAAATGAATAAGGCAGAAAGAAACATAATACGTTGCCAACTATTTATGTGATACAACCACACAAATGGTAACTTTTATCTATTGTATTCTAAGAAATTAGTTACACAAAAGCCATTACATGCTAATATTAATGACTATGAAATGATGAAGACACTATAAGAAGTTAACTAAATAAAATAAAGCTTAGAACTCTCTGTGTAATTCAAAAATATTTCACAATCATATGTAGTTCAATAAGATTTTATTTTTTGCGAAAGAATCCTCTCTTTAATACTACAGCTACCCCATTTAAACAAAAAATAAGAGGCTTTATATCAGAGTATTTTTATTTACTATGTCTAAAAATAAGTTGAAAATCGAAACTATCTGTTTACAGAATAATAGACATTGTTTGTTTACCCTATGGTCGTATCCCAATGGATAAAAGAAAATAAACATGATACCTAATAAGAATCATTTTGTTAGTATTTATAGTAGTTGGAGGTTATCCACAGGTATCCATTCCATAAAAGGTGAGAAATTATTCAACTAACATGATACCTATGACAAATTAAGAAATCGAGATTACTATCTGACATAATTAAGAAAGTGGGTTGTTACAAAATATTTGATTTTGTAACACCCTTTTAATTTTAACAAATAAATTAAAAAATACAACATATCTTAACATATCCAAAGTTTGGGACATACACAACAATGAAATCCTTTATTTAGCATCATTCAGATGATCAAGATCTAGAGAAATTATGACTTTGACCTGTGATGACTTTACTACAATGTGCATGTCAGAAATCGGTGATTTATTTACTGAACTGGAAGAGTTTTGTTCTCGGTGTGTGTCCTTAGCTCGAAACTATGCCCTTAGTTTTTCATTTTCTTGCATAAGATGATTAATTTGACCTTTCAAGCGTGGTTCAATGAATAGGAATTGTCGTTGCCAGTATAGATCTAACAAAGCTTCAAAAGCATTTTTCTGAGAGTCACCATCAATTTTAGCTGTATCATTTTTATTATCAGAAAAACCCAAGCTTTCTCAATTCTTGGGCTTAGTCTTATTAGGCGCATGTTCTATACCAGCCTCGAGATCAACAAATATCTCTTTATCTGGAGGACTCATTCACCTATTTTTCCTTAGCCTGGATATTTTTATTTCTCTTTATTTAACCTTGGCATTAGACCTGAGATTATGTTTACACTGTCTATATGTTTCTTGATATGCATGTTCTATATCAGGGTCAGTATCTGTCTCCTTCAGTATGATTAAACAAAGTTTCCTTTACCATGCTCTTGGCGACATGAGCTGATGGAGGTTCAGGGCTTTCACACCTGCAATAGTTGAAGGAATCAAACTATTGTTAAAGGCCAAAATGTTTAGAAATATCCACCTCATCGATATAGGCATCAGGTAGAGATGAAACTAGAGAGGAAGGGTTAAGTAGAGTCTTTGTAGCTACCTCTAGTTGACTCAATTGTAGGGTTTCTTGAAAACTATTTCATAGGAGAGAACTTTCCCAATATTGTTTGATTTTAGGCAATTGAAACTTAACCAAAATACATATAATACCATGGTGGAAGAGTGAACTATCCAAGTTTTTACGATCTGAATCATACGTTTTAGCCATCATGAATAAACTCTTGTGTAAGAAATAGGGTAAATTAAGATCATGATTGAGAAAAATCATCAACAGACAGATGTGATACAAAAACACCAAGGTGTATTGACCCTCACAAGTTATATAACAATGTATGAAATACAATAAATCTCTCCATTTTGATTTTAGATAGTTCATATGCATACCCTTATCTTTATGCTCCATAAGCTTTTTCCATGGTATGTCTTAAATAGGATAGTTCTTAGACCATTGTTCTCCTTTGGTGGGGAGGGATGTAGCTTCGACTATAAAATTGACATCAACGGCCATTTCTAAGTCATAAATCTTAGCTCATTTTCCATTGAAAGTAGAAGGAAAGGCTTTTACAACACCATTTTTAAACCCTTAGAACTGTTGTATAAAATGCCACAAACCCACCATCTTGAAAAGGGATGGTGTTCACCATAAACTTCGAGAAGGTCAGACCCTACCAGTTTTTTCTTCATCATAGGCATGGGTGTTTACAAAGAGGAAATTAGAGCCAGATTTTAGGTCAACAGACTAATAACATATGTACAAAAGGGCAACTTCTTCAAAATTTCTAGAGATACTAGGAAAAACCCAAAGAGAAATGGAAATTGGAGAAAAATTGAGATGAAATCCCTACAAAGAAATTCAAGAGATCACAACGTGCTATGTACCATAAGTCAATCATGACTAAGCATTATTTTAATGTTTTATAGGTCGAGTTATCGCAGTGGGTTACAATGTATATAGGTGTTGAAAGATGAGAGTGCCTGTAGGTTTTAACTCTGTACAAAAATTACCTGCAAATGAATTCTTAAAATAGAAAAATATACAATAGCAAGAACATAAAACAAATATACACAGAGATGTCATTAGGGGAATTTTTAGGTCTAAAATGGGCCTCCAAAGGAAATAATAAAATAATAGGTAAACCTATAAAATAATATTTATGAATTTGCA
The DNA here is from genome assembly GCA_031772625.1 of Pinus tabuliformis. Classification (NCBI taxonomy): domain Eukaryota; kingdom Viridiplantae; phylum Streptophyta; class Pinopsida; order Pinales; family Pinaceae; genus Pinus; species Pinus tabuliformis. Next base: position 1,916,077,655 of record CM062818.1, read on the forward strand.
ATTTACTTTTTGCACCACAATCGATGTAACCATGGTTAAATTCAATTGAAAAGTTGTACCAAATAAAATTAATAAAAAAAATTATTAAAATAAATTAAAATAGCATTTTTCCTTTGTACTAAAATAAATTAAAATAAATTATAAAAATGAATTCATAAATTCTTAGTTGTATAATATACTATTTATTAAAATTCATATTATTTAAATTATACAATTGAATTATATAATAACAGGGCAATGTCTTCAAAATTTCTAGAGATACTAGGAAAAACCCAAAGAGAAATGGAAATTGGAGAAAAAATGAAATGAAATCCCTACAAAGAAATTCAAGAGATCACAGCATGCTGTGTACCATAAGTCAATCATGACTAAGCATTATTTTAATGTTTTATAGGTCTAGTTATCGCAATGGGTTACAATGTATATAGGTGTTGAAAGATGAGAGTGTATGTAGGTTTTAACTCTATACAAAAATTACTTGCAAATGAATTCTTAAAATAGAAAAATATACAATGGAAAGAACATAAAACAAATATACACATAGATGTCATTAGGGGAATTTTGAGGTCTAAAATAGGTCTCCAAAGGAAATAATAAAATAATAGGTAAACCTATAAAATAATATTTATGAATTTGCAATTTACTTTTTGCACCACAATCGATGTAACCATGGTTAAATTCAATTGAAAAGTTACACCAAAATAAAATTAACAAAAAAATTATTAAAATAAATTAAAATAGCATTTGTCCTTTGTACTCAAATAAATTAAAATAAATTATAAAAATGAATTCATAAATTCTTAGTTATATAATATACTATTAATTAAAATTCATATTATTTAAATTATACAATTAAATTATATAATAACATGTAGTAACTACTATATAAAAATCAAGAAATAAAATATAAAATATGTAATATATTATTTTATCTATTAATTTTATATTACATATTGTTTTGATTTGATTTATAACATAACATTAAATAATATATAATATAAAAAGGAATATAATACTATTACATTTAGATATTTTTTCATAATGTTATATATAATAATATATAATATTAATATAATTATATTAATTTTATATTACATATTGTTTTGATTTGATTTATAACATAACATTAAATAATATATAATATAAAAAGGAATATAATACTATTACATTTAGATATTTTTTCATAATGTTATATATAATAATATATAATATTAATATAATTATAATGAATTGAGTTGAGTTGTATTTAAAACTAAAGAAAAAATGTATTGAAATAGATTTACTTTATGTTTATGAGTAGGTATTTATTTATATATGTATAGATATTAACTTATAACTAATTTGAAATTGAAATCTTAAATAAAATGAAATGAATATATAATTTAGAAATTAATATATGAAAATATACAAATATAATATTTATTGAGAAGATTATAAAGACATGAAGATTTTATAGGGATATGCATTGTTTCTTTAAAAAAAATATGAAATGACAATAATAATATTTTACTCAAAAAGTGTGAAATGCCCTTTATTATGAGTACTTTATTTTATGACTTTAAGATTATTTAAAGCACTACTATGGTTAATCATGAGTTTTTATCCACCATTGAGAATGTGACAAGTAAATACCTATAACTCAAGCAATGCCATTTCAGCCATGGGGGATAATGTCATCCCCCAAAAAGTGATTGGTTCTCATAAAGTGAATTTTGATTGTACATTTTCTTTAGGAGGCCCATTTTTTACCTCAAAATTCCTCTAATGTCCCCTAGATCCCAAAACCGAGACTACCAGAATGATTTTTTATTATATTACTTTCAATGTTACAATACACACACACACACACACATATATACATGTTGAAGCATTCATAAACCCCAATCGATTAATTGTGCATTAGAATATAACCATAGTTCCATTGGCCAGATCTACAAATACCATGGGCAGAAAACCATCATGCCCAAAACCATGTGCAAAAAATCATACACGAAACCACGGGTAGGTCCATCCACCAACTTTGTGTCCACCCCCCATCCTTAGGTCCACCCATGCGTGGAAATAATATAACACACACCCAATAGTGCCAAATACGAAACACAACATCTAAAGTTAATCATACCCAATCCATCTCACATCACCATATATCACTCAGGATATGGAAATGATAAGCATTTTAATCGTGACCGAAACATTATATTATCACATAGATCTTACCATAGCCCAAAATGATATAAGCATAGCTTCACCAAAAACCCAAAGTCATATATTTGATGAACCATATAGACCATGACCAATGTAGCAATACAATAAAACATGCATCGAAAGATATACCTATCAAATAATTAGATAACAACACAAAGGTGAAACATAAGTGTCTTTAAAAATCATTCACCAAAAGTTATACTCCAATATAAATATATAATATGCACTCATAATAATATATAACCAATTTGTTAATCAAATAAAAACTATACCAACGATCTAGTCCAAGATGAATGAGAATGTTAGGAATAAAATGACATCAAAACAGAGTTTACATGGTCAATAGAGAATCAAAATGGGAGGACTAAGTGCTAGTAAGAGATATCAAATTTTGATTATGACCACATAACTAGATTCACCATGATCCACATGATAAGAAAAACTAAAAATTCCCCTCTTTATCAATCAAACAAAAATAGTAATTACAAACAAGAGGGAGGGGCCCACATCATTCCAAAAATTATCGACTAATTAGGCTAACCAATTTACTTTGTACTGAAATAAATTATATGAAGGATAACAGTTAGATGCTCTATGAAAATAAATGTCTTTCATAATATAAAAATTATTGTTGTAGCCCTACTTGAATACAATTAATTTGTTCATAGAAACATGTTATAGTAAAGGTAGCAAATAAAATCTCTACAAGTAAAACCCATATGAATTTTCAGAGAATCTTGTAATCAACTGAGTTAAGATATAGTGAAACCAAGATGGTCATATAGTTTTGGCTATTTTTAGGGAATGCGGTAACTTATCAAATTGAATTATGTCCTTGCATTAAGATTGATCATAGATATATACATGGAGGGAGAGAATCTTTGGTCTCACCTCCCAATGTCTATTCATATTATAATTCTCCTTATTTTCTATTTACAGTATTTACATGGATTTACATAATACCAAAGATTAGGTGTCAACATTTCCCCCCTTAATATGAAGGGATGTTGGTGAGTCCAAGCATTATTCTGAATCTTTCAAACTTTTATCTTTCAAGCGCTTTGGTGAAGATGTCTGCAATCTGCTCATTTGTGGAACAATGACATAGGTGAATCGTCTTGCCCTCAACATGATGTCAAATCAGATGGTGTTTTGTATTGATGTTCTTCGTTCAATTAGGGAAATTTGGGTTCTTGGCCAATTTTATTTCATAAGTGTTATCAATCATGAGAGGAGTCAAATGCACTTGTTTCTCCTACAAATCTTCCAAAATTTTCCCGAGCCACACAATTTCCTTGATTGCTTAAGTTGTTGCTACATATTCTACCTCAGTTGTGGAATCTGCTAGAATTGATTATTTGTGTGACCTCGAGGAGGCGACTCTTGATCCAAGACTCTTAATATAACCTAAGGTAGATACCCCAGTTTCTTTATCTCCATCAAAGTTTGAATTAGAGTATTTAATCAAGATGAAGTCGCCCACCTATGTATACCTAAGTCAAAAGTATTAAGTTCCTTTCAAGTACTTTAGAACTCTTTTTGCAGCAGAACAATGTTCTTGACAAGGCTTTTACATAAAACTAGAGAGGATTCCAAATGAAAATGAAATGTGTGGCCTAGCAGTGGTGCGGTAGTTGAGGCTTCATATGAGTTGTCTATATTTTGTTGCATCCTCAAATTCTTTTCCTTCAGTGGATGTGGGCTTTATTTTTTTTTACGGTGGAGTGGTTAAAGGATTTGCGCCTGGTCATACCAAAACTATTCAATAGATCTCTAATGTACCTCTTTTGGGAGAGGAATATGAACTTCACATGTTGAGTTACTTCTATACCAAGATAGTAGTGAATTACATAGACCAAGTCATTTATCTCAAAACCTTTCCTCAATTCCTTCTTTATGGATGCAATATGGCTCTCATTATTCCCTATCATCAAAATATCATCTATATACACCACAATATATACACCACTTTTTCCAACTTTCTCGACATACAAAGTTGCATCATCAAGATCATAATGTTTGAAGTTGAGTTTCATAAGATGCTTAGTTAACTTCCTGTACTAGGCTTGCGGAGCTTTCTTGAGGCCATACACGGATTTTACAAGCTTGCATACTTTATGTTCTTGACCCTTCCCAACAAATCCTTTTATTTAGGACATAAAAACATTCTCTTTTAGATCTCCATTCAAGAAATAAGTTTCATCCAATTGATGAACTTTCCAACCATTATGTGCTCCCAAGGAAAAGAATGTCCCGATGGTAGCCCATTTTTATGTGGGGGAAAAGTCTCCTTGTGATGCAGGAAAGTGTTCCCTCTATGGACAAAGGCAACCCCTCTAGCCCTAGAGTGGGTCTAGTCACAGCAAGGACAAAATAACAATTAATTCCCTTAAATAGTCATCATTGGAGGCCTACCTCAAACCGGTAGTTGATGAAGTTTTGTTGCGCTATTCTAGCTTCTGTTTCCTTCTCCTTAATGAGCGATCAACCTGAAACACCACAAAGAAACAATAGAGCACGTAACCGGGGAACAATAATGATCTATTTACTCACAAAGTCAAGAATTCATGAGCTATCAAGTAAATTGCATACAAGACATCGGAAATCATCATTGATTGTATTAATAATAAATCAAGAGCAAAGCTTACAACCAATTCTTGACATCGCAAGCCTTCTCAGAGGGTCCAACCAGTGTGCTTCTTCAAGCATTCACTCTCAAAGATGGGTCTCCCAAATAGCAATATCTCTCTCTCTATCTTATTCACAAGCTTTAACACAAGGTTAAGGGCACCCCACACCTTATTGCAAACTATAAAGCAATCCCACACTTTTCACACTCACACCAAAACTATCTACCAAACTCAAAAGCAACAGCAGTACTATACAACCAAAAGAACTAAAAACTAGCAACTAGCAGATGATAGAAATGGTGAGTGATTTTATAGGAGGAGGAGCCTCCATGAAATGAGGGAGAGGGAGCTTATCCTCAAGGAAGGTAGCACAAAAGATAGAACCACCATCCCAGAGGTGGAAAGGTGAGCCAAATTGACCCAACAACCAGCTCTAGAAGCATCCAAAAGGCCGATTGTTTGAACTAATTCACCAAATCTAGATTGCCGTGGGTCATGAACTGGGGACTAGTGACGACGTCGCAACGATACAGTGTATGATAGAGAACGATCGCAGATTTTAAGGGTTTACTAGTGACGATGCAGGAACTTAGTCAAAAAGGGTCAATCTTCAGCATTAGAGAGCATTTGCTTAATCTTATTTCGTAAGTAGAGAGATATGAACATGTTTATTTGACACATGACATAGCATAGGGACTGAGATGAGGACAGTGAGAAATTACTGTGTAACAGATGACCCCAAAGCATGAAGCCTGAGAGAGTGGGAGGGGTGAAATGCTTTACGAAACTGTCTAAACTGGAACACCACCTAGAGGAACCTGCAGGTGCAAGTACAACTGATATCTCTGATATTGAAATACATGAAGTCGAGGCATGGGCGTAGCCATCCAAAAGACATATGAACTTGGTCTATGGTATGGACGCGGCCACCCAGCTAGTAAGACCATGATAATGATAAAGGTATGGTCGTAGCCATCCATGAAGACTCAGGTATGGTCGCAGCCATCCATCAAAGAGTCATGTATGTAATCATGAACCAATCCACGAAGCCCGAGCATATGTAATCTTACTTTAGGGTCTTGAAACCCAACCAATCATAGTACAAATTCTAACATGCAAACAGATGTGCTGAGGTCAAGCATGATATAAAGTTGCTTGATTACTGGTCAATGATGGAAACTATTAACAAGCGTGAGAGAAACCACCAATAATGCCAATGGCCCTGAAGTCGAACACTCATGGAATCACCCAATCGACGACCAATGATGAAAGTCTATTGTCAGGTGCGAAGAACTTGCCATTGAGGCATGCAAGCTCCAAGGTACCAAAAGGGATCTCTAGATTAGTTTCCTGGATAATGTGCTGGCGTCGACAAGAGACGATCCATCGCAGGAGGGCCATAATGTTCCCCCATCAATGAAATGAGATAAGGAATAAGTGGTAGATGGTGAAGCAGAGTATCAGAGCAAGAGGTAAGGATGTGAACTGTAGAAGGATTATACTCTTGAACATGTCAGCGACACGACTCAAGAGGGTGGTAGCATTTAGGTACCAAGGGATCAGAGGCTTGATGGAGACAGCATGGATCGGATGGAATGAGGCTAAATTGCAACCCAAAACCCCGGAAGGCCAAATGACGATGTATGGATATCCCAACCCGACAAGAAGCAAAAGTGTCGATGTTCAAGAGTGACTAGCTACCGTAGTTAACCAATGACAACTTCCAACTTTTCCCCCACCATTGCTGGCGAGTACCCTAATTATTTTTTAAAATGAGCTCGAAGGGGATAGCATATGCTTGTAATATAATTTCGGCCTTCGATCGAATCCAACCTAGTAATAGTTTAACGAGCCCTAGGGAGGAGAAGCTCAAGTCTCGTCATGGTGATGAGTCCGATGTCGTCAGAGCTTAACGTGTCTGACATAGGTAAAATTCAGAGTCTTTTCATGTTTAGAGAGTTTGAAAAGGACATGGAAAAGAAAACTCCAGGGGGGTCCTTTTTCGTAGATTTGTGTCTGTCGAGCCTGAAAAAGTATAAAATAACACTCAAGAGAACCGCTTGACCATTACGATCAAGGAGTACTTTTCGTAATTGGTGGCCTCGACCCGAAAGAGTAGAAAAGCGATCGAAGACACGTCGTTTCGTAACCAATATTGAAACTGAAACAACAAAATTCCGGCAATATTTTCGTGTTTATATGGTTGGAAAATAGCTCGAAGCGTACTGCCTCTTATTTCGTTTAACGAGTCAAAAGTAATAACCCGGAGATATTTTCATATTTTGAGTCAGAAAAGAGCTTAAAGGTGACTCGTCCTAGAGGGACGAGTGGTATAAAGGATAGCAACTAGTTTCGACAAAGGTGGAACTGCTCAAAACATGTAATGGTCAAGAGACTGGCTAATAAAACCACTCATCGCTATGGTTCCTCAGGAAAAGAAATACAACCAAGTGAAAGCATATGATCAGCCAAAGAGATGGTGGTGATGAAATGAAACAACCAAGGCTCATCTAACAGAATTTAGTGGATAAACGACAATCACGAGATGTAAATTAGGTATGGGTTTATTTTTACACAAGCTTGAACCATGGAGAACTCTGCTTGGATTTGGTTTCATGTTTACACAAGCTTGAAATGAAAAACTATGCTTGTTATGAGTTCGCATGCCCCTAGGTATAATGACGCAAATCGAGGTACATGTCCCCCCCCCCCCAAGCTTCATTGCATTCAACAAGGTGGATGGAATGAAGGTTCACTTTCGAGATCTTGGAAATACTCGACTTGGATTTTACAAGATCTTAATCAAAGACCCGATTTGGAAAAGGGAGTTGTTTCATCCTTTTTTTTTTAAATGAGGTTGACACAATAAAAGAACTATCCTCATAACCCTTGTTTCATTTTTTAACGAGGTTGACATAAGATCAAGAACTTTCCTCAAGACTCCTTGTTTCATTTTTTAACGAACTTGATAGAAGGTGAGGAACTATGCTCATGACCTCTTGTTTCATTTTTTAACCAGCTTGACATAGGGACAAACTATCCTCGGGACTCCTTGTTCATGGGCCATACGAGAACATGGCTCCCGAGAGGTCTTCGCGGGATGGAAGAAATGCACTCTGGGAGGAATACATGTCATGATGCACCAATGACAGATCAGGTTCCAATGCCCCCTAGTACATGATGTACGAGACCATTTGCATGATCATCAGCAGAGGTGGAGATGGAATGGGTAGCCACATAATTGACCTGTGGCAAGGAAGGTATTGCTTGCGGATGAGAACCAAGAGGGGATGATGGTGGTACAGAAGGCACCGGGTGACTAAAGAATGAAAATTGATCAATAGCCACCATTCTTCCATCATGCAGAAAACAAACCACACGGAAAAGTGAAGAAACAAGAGCTCCCATGGCATAAATATAATCATGTCCAAGGAGAAGACTGAAATCTAAAGCACCTTGGACAACCATCACGTCTATATAAACAGTTTTGCCTACCAAAGTAACAAGGGAACTTCAGAAGGATCTCTAAGGGTTGACAAGTTCCTCCGTCAAATGCCAAAAGATTCTGTGTGACCGACATAAGCTATGGAGAGCCCAAAGCTTGCCAAGTAGTGAAAGGCATGAGGCTAACCGACGCACCTTCATCCAAGACAGTGCCAGGTACTGCCTTATTATAGGCATGTACTGTAATCTGGAAAGGCACATAGGATGGAAGGCAAAAAGCAATCAAGTGACTCCAGTTGAAAGAAATGACTGAACTACTTGCTAGGGGTATCATATGATTTCCCCCATGCTCTACAGGAACCGAAGAAGGACCCTCTGAATCAGCTGGGATAGGAGGGTCGTCCTCAGACTCAGGAGAACCTGACGAGATAAGAAGAACATCAGCAGTGTGATCATGACGCTCTTCTAGAACAGAGTGATCAATGGGTGGTGAACCCAAATCGACACTCTTTTCGACCAATGGATGGTCAGGAACAGGCAGAGCACAACCAGGCTTAGAAGGAGGAGGATAGACAAGAGAAGAATCTAGGTAAATCTCTTTGTCAATGGGGAGAGGGTTTGAAGAGAGCCTCTGATAACCAACGGGAAGTTGGGGTGAAGAAGCTGTAAGACTTTTCAAAATGGCAGAAGCTTTACCCATGAGTAGACAAAGGTGAAGGGGATGGTTTCCTTTGCATAGCCTACAGGGGAATCGAATCTTCCCTTTCTTCTTACCATTGTCATATGATAGGGTAGCATCGCCATGAGCTTCAGAGGATGACGAGGGATGAGCTAGATCATGTTTCAGAGACCATACTTCTAAGATCCTAGGAATACCAAAACAATCACGAAGAAGATGGTCACCCTTGCACAATTTACAAGGAAACTTAACCTTCGGCAGAGGAGTAGAAGGTGTTCTGACCTGAGATGTACTCGGAGCAATAGCTACACAGGTGGCCTCGCGTTTATCGGACTTCTTCTTCTTCTTCTTCATCTTCTTCTTCTTATTAGTCTCCTGGTTACTAGATGTGGATCTTTCACCAGGCGAAGGAGGAGAGGAGGAGGAAGAAACAGGGGAAGAAAGTGTAGGCTCAACCTTGGAATCATCGTGTTGTGGTTTGGACGAAGGAGACAATGGAACAGGAGGCATGACACTTGGGACCATCGATGTGGAAAACAACCACACGGGCAAACTGATGGTTAACCCAAGCAAAGACAATGTTTCCATATATGGAGCACCAGCATTTCCAAATGGAGGAAACGGACCAGGAGTTCCATCTGTAGGAAGACCTTGGCCAGTAGACTCGGGGAAGGTTTCCATCGGGAACAAGCCTGAAAAACAATCTTATCACAACCAAGAACTCAAACTGTTACCAGGAATATTTCGTGGGTAGTAAATTTTATGACGCAGGAACAAAACTTGACATTTTCATGTTTCAAGCGTCGAGAAAATGATGAAAAGGTGACTCTATCTCTTTCGAGGTTTAATGAGCCTGAAAGGACAAGTGCTCAGATGGACCTTCTCTTTTAAGGAGTCAAAAAGGAACGAAAGTGACTACTCTAGAGAAACTAGGCAAAAGGTTTACCAAACAACCCGTAAAACTGCATATACACCTTGGCGATCATATGAAAACCAAGGACTTCCCGTACGGTAGTCAATCTTCCTGAATGCTGTGTTTAGTGCATTACAGTGTGCAAGGCAGCAGACATAGCTTCCTAAGGATATAGGATGATAACCTAGTGGGGTCTCCCAATATATACTCGACGGTACTGGGAGCACAAGTCCGTACTAGGCAACTATTGAGTCACAAAAGGAGGAATCACCCAACCTTAAGTGAAAGAAATAGTGACTAGGTTTAATGACGTCGGAGCACATCTCTAACCTAGACCTCTAAATAATGTGCATTATGTTCCAATGCGTTGTTCAGTTCATTTTAGAGTTGATCTTGAATTATGTTTCAATTTCCAGACCCTACTGTATGTATATCAAAAACCCTAGGATGCAACTAGAATGAGTAAAGCATCTTTCATTTCGGTGAACACCTACTTATAGAAAGGTAGAGAGTTCATTCCCAAACCAAGACAAAACCAAGACAAGCAAATGCAAGCGCTAACACAATTCACTAATGCACTAATCTCACGATGCATTGATACTACTAATGAAAGATTTAGAGTTCTCTTTTCAATTTCTCAAACACAAAAATTTGGAATGCAATATACTTTCACTTTCGTATATCAAATGAATGTAATCCCTTAATTTTTTTTTGTTTTGACTTTAAAGAGACAAACAAGCAAGTGTGAGCTAATCGATCCAAACAATTGTGATCTATGCTTGGTAGTGAAGAAATCGAATCAACATAAAAATTGGTCCAATAATAGACACCAAAAATCAACCAGCAAGAAAACAAGCAGCGAAATAGCCTCAAGAAAATCAATAAGATGGTTGTGGATGAACCTTGAATAGACAAGTAACCCAAGCAAACGGTTTCTCGAAGAAACTTCTAAAGGGCTAGGTCACATGGTCTAAAAACACAAGACTCACTCAATGAAATCAAAGGGACAGTACCCCAACCAAAAGCAATTAAAACAAGCTAATGAGAGACAATAAACAACAGGGGATAAACAAGATTGATGGATCCATGAGGTAAAGTTGTAAAAAGAACTTTACAGGAATCGTCGCAGATGTTACACTGACAACTAGAGACTAGTCGCTAGTGTTACATTGACAACTAGAGACTAGTCACTGGTGTTACATTGACAACTAGAGACTAATCACTAGTGTTACATTGACAACTAAAGCCCAATCGCTAAAGTACATCTGTCTTCAGCGACGATCCGATTTCAAGAGTCATCACGGGAATTAAACAAGCAAACTGAGACGAAAGCCAAATAGTCAAGGCTACAAAGCTATAACATCAACGACGTCATCGCGACTGTTAAGCTATCTTCAGTGACGATCTAACTTAAGCAAAATACAAAGTAAAATCACCTAAATGACACTAGATTATTCTTCTAGACAGTAAGGGGACTTCCCAAATTGACCCAGGAAACCCAAAAAACTGATGGTTTAACCCCAAAATTCAAGAGACACCAAATCAAAACCAAACAAAAGCAAACAAGAGAAATAACATACAAAGGACTCCCTGGTAGAGTCGCCAACTTGTGATGCAAGAAAGTGTTCTCTCTGCAGACAGAGGCAACCGCTCTAGCCCTAGAGTGGGTCTAGTCATAGCAAGAACAAAACAACAATTAATTCCCTTAAATAGTCATCATTGGAGGCATACCTCAAACCGGTGGTTGATAAAGTTCCATTGTGTTGCTCCAGCTTGTGTTTCCTTCTCCTTAATGAGCGATCAACCTGAAACACCACAAAGAAACAATAGAGCATGTAACCGAGGAACAATAATGATCTATTTACTCACAAATTCAAGAATTCATGAGCTATCAAGTAAATTGCATACAAGACATAGGAAATCATCATTGATTGTATTAACAGTAAATCAAGAGCAAAGCTCACAACCAAGTCTTGATGTCACAAGCCTTCTCATAGGGTCCAACCAGTGTGTTTCTTCAAGCATTCACTCTCAAAGATGGGTCTCCCAAATAGCAATACATCTCTCTCTCTCTTATTCACAAGCTTTAACACAAGGTTAAGGGCACCCCACACCTTCTTGCAAACTATAATGTAATCCCACACTTGTCACACTCACACAAAAACCATCTACCAAACTCAAAAGCAGCAGTAGTACTGTACAACCAAAAGAACTAAAAACTAGCAACTATCAGATCATAGCAATGGTGAGTGATTTTATAGGAGGAGGAGCCTCCATGAAATGAGGGAGAGGGAGTTTATCCTCAAGGAATGTAACACAAAAGATTGAACCACCATCCCAGAGGTGGAAAGGTGACCCAAATTGACCCAACAAACAGCTCTAGAAACATCTAGAAGGCCGACTGTTTGAACTAATTCTCCAAATCTGGATTGTTGTGGGTCATGATCTACGGACTAGCGATGACGTCGCAACGATATAGTGTATGATAGAGAATTGTCGTGGATTTTAAGGGTTTACTAATGACAATACAAGAACTTAGTAAAAAAGGGTCAATCTTCAACATCAGAGAGCATTTGCTTAATCTTCTTTCATAAGTGGGAAGATATGAACACGTTTATTTGACACATGACACAACAGAGGGATTGAGATGAGGACAATGAAAAATTACTGTATAACACTCCTTATAACCAACCCCTTCCTTTTGTGCAAAACCTTTAGCCACAATCCTGGCTCTATGCTTGTCAAGTGAGCCATCAGCTTTATAATTTTTCTTGTAGACCCACTTGCAGCCTATTGGTTTGGTTCCCAATGGAGGATCAACCAGCTTCTATGTGCCATTATTTATTAAGGCATCATATTCTTTCTGCCTCACTTCTTTCCATTCATCATGAGAAGCTACTTCTTTAAAGGAAGTTGGTTCAAATTTTGTAGACAAACTTAGTTCACAATCATAAGAAACATCCATATCAACAAGTGAATCATAATCATTTACATCACCTCCATTTTGTCTAGTTGAGCTTCTTGTTCTTGTTTTCCAAAATCATAAGGACAAACACTTTCAAGTGTCCTTTTTAGCCATGTAGGAGGACCTTTCTGAGATGGCCCAGGTTGCTTAGTTTACTGAGATGGGGTTGAATCAAGATTTAGTCTCCCAATTATGTTAATCAATTCACTCAAATTGTCATCATTGGTTGGATGTTCATGCAGGGGAGAGAGTATTTCAGAAGAAGATTACATGGATTGATCCAATATAGGAAACCCCCCTTCAAGATGTGGAATCTCATTATCAAGCTCTTGAAAATATTTTACATGTTTGAATATATCCAAGTGATCAAGGTGTCTCTCAACAACATTTTCAGCCTTGGAAGATTCAAGAAAGATCACATGTCTAGTTATTATAAAATTCTTATTAACTTCATAGAGACGGTATGCTTTGGAGGTATTTGAAAACCCCAAGAAGATACACTTGAAACTCCTTGCATTGATTTTGTTTCTTTGTTCCTTAGGTATCAAGGCATAACAAGTGGAACCGAAAACCCTGAGATGCCTCACCAAAATAATGTGGTCATACGACATTTCATATGAAGTCTTGTTTTTGATAGCATAATATGGACACCTATTCTTTATATACAAAGAACATAGAACTTCATCAGCACAAAACATTAATTTAACATTCTTGAAAAACATCATGGAATGTACCATATTTAATATTGTCCTATTGATTCTTTTAGCTACTACATTCTTTAGGGGATTATAAGGCACAATTTTTTAATGTTTGATCCCATGTTGGTGAAGATAGTTTTCAAATTCATTTGAAGTGTATTCTTTTCCATTATTAGTGTGAATAGATACAATATGATATTGTGCATCATTTTCAATCCATATATTTATTACCATGTAGTCATCAATAAATGCCATCATATATTTATTATCATTTTCAAAAGCAATAAGCATTGGGCCACATAAATACGAATGAATGAGTTCAATTTTTCTATGTGATTTGGAATGAGAATCATGAAAATATTGTTTGATGTGCTTTCCTAGAATACAAGCATCACGTTGTTTAAGTTTCCTAGGAATTGTAAGAAAACCAGTAACACCATTTTTCTTCAACAAATGAAGGTTGTCATGGTTCAAGTGTCCAAATATAGAATTCCATAAAATACTTGATGGAAATGTACCTTCATCATAGTGAGAACTGTATAAAAAAATTTGTCCACGGGCAGAGGTACCTTGCAGCTTCAGAAGTCTTTCTTCTTCTATCCCTGTCATGACAAGTGAGTGATATGATGATTTTTTGACCTCAACTTTGCCATCAAACATATTAATGGAGTTTCCTTACTGTAAAATGTGGACCAAAGATAGTGAATTTCTCCTTAGCTCTAGGAGATATAGAACATCGTGTAGAAGAAAGTCTGGAAGACCAGGTAGTTTGAGCTTAATGGTGCCAAGACATGATGGCTTGAGTTTTGACTTCTATACAAAATGTACTTCTCTAGCAAAATTTTCAGTGAATTCTTCAAAAAAAAATCTCTTAAAAGTCATGTTTCGCTCTTGAATAAAGAAACCAATCATATTTCCATGAAGCAAGCGAAACATTAAACAGTTCTTCAATTACACGATTATTACAATGTGCCACGACATATTGAGTGGATTCAAGTGCTTTACCTTTCCCTTTGACATTGGTTTTAACATTCTCTTCATTTTCATCTTGCTCAATTCTGTCCCAAGGAAAATTACATGTGGATGCATCATGTCCATCTCTATTGCATCGTATGCAATGAAGATCAGACTTTTCTTCTTGGAATTGTTTGCCTCCCTTGTCTCTAAAATTACTCCTTTGTCTTCCTCTTCGTCTACCTCTTCCTTTAGAAGAATCTCATGCATGATTATTCTCCTTTTGTGCAAGGCATACAACTTCTTCAGTAGACTAAGGAGTTGTCTTCTTCCCAAAATCCTTCTCTCTCTCAGTAAACTTCTTTTCAAGAGATTCAAAGGTAATTTCCTTAATGTTTCCACTTGCTTGCAATGAATCAAGATAATGTGAACATGTGGGATATAGTCCCTTGACATAAGATATTAGGGGAATATCTATCTCAATAGAAATTTATTTTATATAATGCATAATGGATCTTACTTATGATGCTAAGGCAAGAGGGTCATCATTTTCAACTCAAGACTAAACAACTTAATCATCAATTGAACAACTTCAATTTCTGAGTGTGATTCATAAAATTCCTTCAACATCTTTAAGGCTTCAAAAGAATTTAAAAATGGATAGATATGGAAACTCACCTCTTCACTTACTAATGTTGCAATCAACGCATAGGCCTTGTTGTTCTTGTTTTCCCAAATGGCAAGCTCCTTATCTGAAGTGTGCTTTCTAGGTGCATTGTCACCTTCTGCTTAACAAACTCCTTTCCACAAATCATTAAAAATGAGGGTGTGTTTTAACTTCTAGAACCACTTAAGATTGTTATCCTTACTAGTGAGAGCCACTCCCATAATAGAGATGAGTTAACGCATCATAAAATTTAAAGTGGGCCCAAAAAATTATTGCAATAAAACTGATGTGTCTCTACAACTAATTTTTAAAAAGGGGCACAAGGCATATATAAATGTTCACTTAAGAACCATACGACCTTAAAAAAAAAAGCATTTTGTGAGGGAGTTGATATGGTATTTCCTTCGTTTCCTTTGGGAAGAAATAATCATTAGAATATCCACTCATACTTTAGACAGACTCCTTGCACAATCCACAGAAAACTAGAAATATCTCCAAGTACTTCATAACTATGGAAACATGGTTTCTTGATACTAGTCTCATCGGTTGTATCAACAAATCCAATTTATCATTCAAAAGGAATATCCATAGAGGCTCATGGAACATTATGTAGCCTTTGAAATGCATATGCACAGTACCTCACTTAGAATAAATGAAGCTTCCACCTCGCTCAACAGACTATCTGTATATTTCCAAGACTATCTAACACTTATGTGTGAACTCTTGAAATTGACCTTCAATAATCTCACGGGAAGGGGTTTACTGTGGGCCACTGGCTCAGGGCTAAAGGAAGGAGAGGTATGGTTGATTGGAAGGCAGAGGATGAGGCAGAGTCATGGGAGACTGTGGCTCCAATCGAAGATGAATAAGGTGAATCATCTGCGGAATAATAGTATTAGGAGATATGGTGATTCAGAAAACTGGAAGGATGCAGCAAGTTGTTGCAAGGCTCTTGTTATGGGGACTGAGGCACACTATAATATTCAAAAGGTGGTAAGCGAAGAGTAGGAGAGTGGAGGGACTTTTAACTATAGGCTAGAGATGTTAGTTCAGAGGTGTCAATTCTATAAAATATGCATAATAAAATTAGGAGGGAGTTACAAGGGAAGAAAGGAAACCAAAAAATGGGCCAGCTCTGATACCGTATCATGCCAAGAGGTAACTCCTCAAAGAGAATTATTTCCTTGAATTTAGATTGATAATAGATATATACATGGAAGGAGAGAATCTTGGGTTTCATTTCCCAATGTCTCTTCATCTTCTAATTCTCCTTATTTTCTATATACAATATTTACATGGATTTACCTAATCCCATAGATTAGGTGTCAACAAGTATAATACCATCAGCATTTCTTGTTCTGCTCATAGGCATACATAGCATTGGTAGGGATCCTCTTTAATCTAACTTAGATTTCAAGATCTTGTCAAGTTGCTATGAACTCATGGTTCAACTTTCTAATTTTTGAATTGTAGGGGAAGCATGCTCAAAATCCCCTTAAAGGCATGGATGACATGTAGATCTTAAATAATTTGATTTTAACTTGAGTAAAAATTTAAATTTTAAATATCAAATATCATAGATGGAGCCACTGTTTCCAACATGCGTCTATAGTCTCAGATGGGATGTATTTCTAACCAGTTGTACCTAAGTGATTTTATTTATTCCCTATTATGTATATGTAATTAAAATTGTGGTTCAATACCATTTATTTCCATATTGTTTATTTTGTACAAATAATGATCTAAATATTTTGAATTTGAATGTGTTATATTGCAGTACCAACTTATAGGCACTTACTTTGCGAGACAAAACTCACATAAGAGTTCTAGTGGTACTTAGAGTGTCTTAGTTTTTGTATTTGTAGGCTCATTTCATAGGGCATATTCACATGTGTGATACAGACTTTGCATATTTTCATATATGGACAGTTTATAGATGTACATCATGGACATTATTTTAGCTTATGGATGCTTATTATTTCAGTTTATGGATGTTCTTGTGATATTTGTAATTTGTATATATTTTCATATGGATAGTTTATTGATACATGTATTCACTATTTCAGTTTATGGATTTGTATTAATTTTGTTTATGGGTGCTCATTAATTTTTCAAGTTTATGGATCTGTTAAAATTATTTCACTAATTTAATAGTTTTTCTATATACTTTAACTTTTTTTTTTGTTAATCTTCGTAGGACCATTGCATTTTCTATTAAACAAAGAAAAATTTACACCACATAGATTGGCTAGGTGGCCTCAACTTTCCCCAGAGTGAAACCAAGTCTGTTGGCCACCTATCCACATTGTAAGCCATCCAAAAATATTAGTCTTAATCTCTCTAACCAAGCTATATATGTCTCTATTTCATGTCCATACACGAGATATTTATCTAAACTTATATTTCCATGACGAAAATTAAAATCTATCCACATAAAACAAAAGTAATCATGGGGAAGTGACTAGCCCTTCTGCTCCTCTAAGGTTGATTCCATCATAGGTGTCAGGTCATTAGTTGTTGATCCAAGCATCTCATTTAGTTCTAGGATGCATGGAATGTGACAATCAATATTTTCCAACCTGATGTCTTGCTTATGAAGCTGGAAGTGAATTTTCTGCAAGTCTTGCTTATAGTTCGACATACCTTGGAGTTTCACAACCATTTCTACCTGTATTTGTTCCATTTATTTTCCCAATAGACTCTTCATCAACTATTAGAGGTATAGGGTCTATTTAAACTGTGTAATTATTACTTTAATGTTGCCCAGTTCTGGGACTAAGGTCCTCTAGTTGTTCACATCCTCCTCTGTGTCACTGCCCTCTTTTATTTCCTCCTACCACTCTTCTAACAATTTCTGGATTCCTTCATCAGTACCTCATGGTAAGCCTCAGCAGCTTCGGTGATAAGGTGTCCTACCGACTTTCTTCCCCTGTGTGACTTTGACGTACTTGGCTCCTTATCCTTCCTAGGGGCATGTCCACTTCCTCTCGCAGGCCAAGCCATATCAAAAGTTCCTGAGACCTGTTGACATCAAAAATTTGTTAATCCAAAACATACCACTGTAATTTGGTTCCTTTCGTGTATTGTATTGTCAGCGAAGTGAGCCACACCATGCTTCTCCTCGAACCTTACACTATCGGACCCAGATATAGGATGGTTGGAAGACCGGTCCCCAAATTGGGTCTGACTCCAGCCTCCCACTATCACTCCCCTCCTCCATACCCAGCACCTTCGAGTCACAATCGAGTAAGTTGCCCCTTGCCTGAATCAAATGTGCAAGACCACCCTCATCCTAGCAAAATTCCAAGCAGAAATTGGGAATCCTTCCCCCTCTGCCCAGGAAGTTTTAGTGCTGCCACTCACTTTCTCATATTCAGCTTTCTATTCTAGGTCCCTGGCATTTCCAAATCACCAGTGTGAATTCCCGTTAGCCCAGAAATTTTTTTGGCTACGGCTATAAGGTATGCCTCCTATGCACTTTGTTGACTGTTCCCCCCTTCCCCCAACTTCCATATCATTTCCCTCACCCATTTTCCTTCTACATTTAGCCCCACACCAAACTCGGTTTACAGAACTCAGGTTCTCCAAACCATATAACATAAGGTCATCCCAACAGTAGACATAGGCAATACCCGGTTGGCACAGGATATAGACATAGAACCAGGAAATTGCCACCAATTGCCTACCCTATTGGCACCAGAAATTTTCAACCCCCCAGTTAATATTCCTACCTCCCCCCCTCTCCCACTAGAAAAATCCCAAACAGGACGTCATTGTAATGGAGAATCAAGGCCAGAAAGCATACCCAAATATAGTTGCAGGTCGTCTCCAAGCTTGGGGTCAAAAAATTCGTCGACTTCTTATTCCTCTACAGCACCTCCTTATTCGACAAGGAAAAACTCTAATGATGCTCTCTTTCCTGCCGTGCTTACATTTACACCTTCCCTCGCCTCCCGCCTTGCCACCTTTCCCACCACCCTTTCATGCACTCATGCCAAGGGTCACCGCACCCATCGCCTTGACCTTGTGGGGGCTGGAAGTACAAGTCTCAGAGGTATCATTACTATACACAGGTTGTCCCAACCATCGGCACACACCCCGATCGAGGTCTTGTGTTTCTGGAGGGTTGCTATACTGGCTTTGCCTGTGATCCTGCTCTAGTATTTCCACCAAGGTTCTAAAGTTTTCATCCCAAGGTTAAACTGGTCACAGTTTTTCTAGCGAATCATTTTGGTGATTTCATCCCTAATTGGCAAGAAAATATGCCCCTTTATTCCCCTCTCTTCTATCTATATACTTTAAATTTTATTAGTAAAATATATGTTCAAATTTGATTTCCACATTTATAGACTAAGAAAATAAGTACAATCTTAAGTTATGATGCAAGTCACTATTGGGCACCAAATCGGGCTATCTTTTTGTTGCATTTCCATCACCCTTTTTGACCTTTTTGTATTTATTCACCTATGTTTACTATGCTAAATCCATGAGGTGATCACCCCTTTGCTATCTATTGGAATGTTTTATTAATGAAATAGAAGTCAAAGGGTTTTTCCTATTCACAGCACTAAAAGATATGTTTGATCGCCGCTTTTGGAGAACATATACCAATCTCGTAGTGTCCCGCAGCAGATCCACAATTTGCAACAATGACCAGCCATAAGGGAGTCGTGTAGTTGGAGTTGCAGATCCCCGAACCATTCTAGGACCACTCGTTGATCTTCTCTATCTGGTGTTGGTGCCATTCCAAACTAATGTACATTTTGGGTATACGGTTACTAGGTTTTGGGGAAAGATGTTGTTCTCCCTCGCCATGTATAGAAGACAGGTTATCCTGTAAATGGGGGACACCCATTGATATTGTAATAGCCCTTTACAGATTAATAAAATATCAATTCTTTTGCTGTTCCATTCTTCGTTGTGATTAACGCAGTCCTGATCAGAGAGCTAGGCCTGCTCTTATGATCACGTGCTGAGTATTTATGTGTGTGTTGTTTATTATTTTATGATTACTGTTACAATTTGTTAATTCCTGTAATTTTCTTTCCTTGTGTTATGTATCTAGTTTAGTTTTACAGTAATTTTTTGAATCTTAATCACAAACCCTTGGTTGGAATAGATGGTACTCTTTCCCCTGCATATCCCTTGTCCGTTGCCTTAAAAGGATACGCACCCAAATTGATAAATTAATGTAAGAAGAGGGTGAATAGACTATTCATACATGGACCCCAACATTTTTGTGCCATTTTCAAGGAGGCTAACAAGGTGTGAGACACAATCCGGACCATCCAGAGGGTCAATCTCTTGTCCTAGGGAGAGAACGAGTTTTCTCACTCTGCTCCAGGTCTTGAGCATAGGTGTTCTTTCTGCTGGTTTTTTTTATTTTATTTCTTGTTTTAATCGGGCCACTCTCTTGTCTTGGGTAGGGAGGAGTCTTTTGACGCCCTACCTAGGCCCTGAGTTAGATTTATTTCTTTTAAACCCTGGTGTGTTTTAATTTCGGGAAACCCTAGCTTTTGCCCTGGGAGGGAGGAGTCTTTTGAAGCCTTGCTTCAGATCTGGAAGTATTAGGTCTTCTTGGAGGTGTGTGTTTGTTCCTGGTTCTTTTCCTCATAAGGGAGGAGTCCTCTGATGCCCTACTCTGAGCCCTGAACCCTAGATTCCTACTTTTTTTAGCTGTCTCTCTTATTGTAAGCTCTTTTGTCGTGGGGAAGGAATGGTCCTTTGACACCTTACTTCAAGACTGGAGCGTTGTAGGTTGATACCTAGACCTTCTGTCATATCAACATTTGTATGAACAAAGAACCGAATAAGAGGGGCAGGGGAAGAGCCGGGATGAACAGACTTGGAAAGAAATAACTATATCCAACAAATTATAGCGATTTCTGAATCAGATGCATCCTTTTGTGTAGCTGTGAGACTAGGTGCAAGGAGAGTAAAGTCTGAGGGACAATTAGTAGAGCAACTAGTGTTGTCTACAACATTCTATGGTGATTTGACATAGCAAGGCCTTCTAGTAGTTCAGGATACATCCAACAGTATACCTGACCAAGGGAACCTTACCATGGTAATAGAAGGGGAAGAGGTTGCAAGTAGAAGATCAACAGGGTCAGGTCACTCTAGCAAAGGAAAGGTGGTTGTAGCCGAGGGGTCAAGTCATCAAGATGAAGGAGAAAGAAATGAAAGGGCACTTTCATCACCAAGGGACCAAGGAAGTGTTGTCAAGGTAACCCAAACCCAAGTGGTAAGAAAACCTTGGCAATCTTTCACAGAGCCTGTTCAAATACCCAGCGGTTATTGGAGGATATTTATGGCTCCTACAACTTCCACCATCAAAGTTCTGATCAGGGATCTGGGAGCTGGTGCACCCACAAAACCTATTCCATTAGCAGGCCTACCAAGCTTTCATGGGCTTGTTTCAGAAGACCCCAACACGTTTTTATTCGAATTTGACATAGTTTGCAAGGGGTATGACTACATGACAGACGCCCAGAAGCTAAAAAATTTCCCTACTACATTAAAAGGGACAGCTCTGCGACGGTTCATGGGCCTTGGAGGAAACTCTATTTCCACATGGGATGATATGCACACAACTTTTCTAGAAAAATACCAAGATTATTGCAAATCCCGGAACATGAAGGAGGAACTTTTTAGGTTCACACAGAAAGAATATGAGAGCTTAGAAGACTGTGTGGAACAATTTAAGTACACATTACAGAGGTCAGGTCACTCTGACCTAGATAAAGAGATTCTAAAAATTATCCTCCTTCAGGCTTTTCGTGAGGACTCTTTAGAACTGTTGAACACTGTAGGAAATGGAGACATCTCCAAGGAAAGCTTCGAAGTTATCTACAAACTATGTATTCAGTGCTCTAGGGGGCTCGCAAGAAACAGACAAGGGATTTTCTCAATAAAGGTTTCTGGCGAGGGTGTTATGAAGTTAGAAATCGGGAACCTACTAGACAATTTGAGAATGGATATCCTCAGTACTCTGTCAGCATAGATGGATATGCTACAAGTAAAACAAAAGCAGCTGGAACTAGACAGGACCATGGCTATATTCTTCCCGGAGTGTAGAAAGAAGCATCCAAAGAGGGAATGTCCATTGCACTCCATCAAAGAATGTGCAATCTATGAATTAAATCATGCAACAAGCTCATGTCCCTCCTTGCTAGGCCTGAAAGTGATATTTCAAGGAACGGGGGAAGAAATGGAGCAACTGTACCTCATGGGGTTTAGAAAGCCATGGCAGTCTCGACCACCAATGGGAAATCAAGGTATGTACTCAGATCCATCTCAATATTTCAATAATTTCAATATGAATCTTCAGTCCATGCCTTACCCTCCGATGTGGCCACAATACTAGTTTCCACCTTGGTAGTATTGGAACCCTCAAGCCAGTTTGAGCTCCCCATGAGCTCCAACTTGGCGAGGATCCTCTCCTGGGAATATTCCTCAACCGATGCCACAATAGCCACTCCAACTGCCCTCTAATGTGCCTCCTAGTAATCAACCTGCCCATTCTTAGCTCCCAAAACAACCCAACCCGAATCCCAATAATAAGGGTGTCCATCAAGCTGACACTCTTAACCTACCTTCATATAGAATTTCTACTGTAGAGTTGTATGAAATGAATTTGCGATCAAGATAGACAGTCAATGTTCAACCTCCTCCAGTTATCATTGAACAACTTTATAGTGAAGGTAAGTAATCAGAATTAATTACTAAAGAGCCAAAACAAATTGATAGAAACCAGGTGCCTCCTACAAAACAACATCAATCTGAACCTCCTTATCCAGAGAGACTAACTTTGAATAATCAAGCCCTCAAGCTGAATTCGAGTTATTGGGTGAATTACATAACTTATTTGTTAAAATTCCCTTGTTACAAGCTATGAAGGATGTATCAATATATGCAAAGACCCTTAGGGAATACTGTTGAAAGAAACCTGTAAAGAAATCCAAAGACCCCCTTACTATTCATGTCATGGGAAAGTTATCAGATCTTATGATGGGAAAATCAATGCTTGAAAAGTATGGAGATCCAGGGAACCCAATTTTAACAGTACAAATTAATGGGATAGAGATTTTGAATGTGTGGGTAGACTTGGGTGCTGCCATTAACGTCGTCACCACTGAGAATATGCATACATTAGGTCTTCGTAGCTTGAAACATACACCTACAGTGTTAGAGTTGGTAGATAGATCTATAGTGAATCCAGTAGGGAAGTTAGAAGATGTAACAATTTCAGTGGATTCATGGCACTACCCCATATATTTCCTTGCTTTGCATACGCAATCTTCAGTGGGCGTCCATCCTCTAATTTTAGGTAGACCATGGCTGGCTACTGCAGATGCTTACATTGGGTGTCGTTTAGGGCACATGGTTATTTCAAATGGACACAACACTAAGAACTTAGTGTTATACCCACCTGTGGAACCAAAACCATCCTCAAAACCAACAGGTAGCAAGAAATGCTTATCCTAGAAAGAGCCTGAAATGGAAAATGAGGAATTAAGACTAGTCCTGACTATTGGACAGGCCCTTTAGTTAAAAATGGAATCAGAGGATGATGTAATCACCTCCTTTATGGATGATCCTTGCTCTATTTCACAGCCAAATCAACAAATCCTAGAATCTATCCTAAGCTGTGAGACACATGAAACTATTGAAACAACAGAAGGATCATAGGAGCTACCTGCTGATGCACCCCATGGAAGTGTTACGGTGGAGTTAGAACTAGGAAAAACCCTGAATATTAATCCAGACCTGTGAGAATCCCAGACGAAGCAACTTGTAGATGTCCTTTAGAAACATAAAGAAGCCTTCACCTAGGATTACTCAGACATGAAGGGGATTCCTACTAATCTATGTACCCATCATATATACATTAAGGAAGATTGTCGTCTTGTGAGACAACCTCAGAGAAGGATGAACCCTGTATTGAAAAATGTTGTGAAGGAAGAACTTCAGAAATTACTAGACGTAGGTTTTAGTTACCCCATTTCAGATAGCCAATGGGTTTCTCCATTAGTAATGGTCCCCAAGAAAAATGGTAAATGGCGGATATGCGTGGATTATCGAGAATTAAATAAGGCAATGCAGAAATATCATTTTACTTTACCATTTATTGACCAAGTTCTGGACACATTGGCTGGAAAAATGTTTTTCTCCATCCTAGATGGATTTAGTGGGTATAACCAGATCCAGATAGCTCATGAACATCAGAACAAAACCACTTTCACACACCTGTGGGGAACATTCACATACTGAGTCCTTCCTTTTGGCCTGTGTAATGCACCTGCAACGTTCCAGAGGGAAATTTTGGGGATCTTCTTTGCTTTGGTGGATGATAGTGTTCAAATTTACATGGATGACTTTACTCCATATGGGGATTCATTTGTAGAAGGGCTGAAAAATATAGAGAAAGTTCTCGAAAGGTGTATACAGGGACGTGTCTCTTTGAGTACAGTAAAATGCCATATGATGATGGAGGAGGGAATTGTTCTGGGACATTTTCTCTTGGCTGAAGGAATCTAGATGGACCTAGTGAAAATAAATGTAATTCTGCACTTCCCGATACCCAAAACGCCCACGCAGGTATGCAAATTTATTAGTTGTGCTGGTTATTACAGGATTTTTATAGAAAATTTTGCTAAAGTAGCACATCCACTTTTTCAATTGCTAACAAAAGATTCAGACTTGGTGTGGATAGGTGACTGTGATGTAGCTTTTACGAAAATTAAAGAACCAGTTTGTAGTGCTATGATCCTTAGAGGGCCAGACTGGGCATTACCTTTCCATATTTAGACGGATGCTTCTCAAATAGCCATTGGTACAGTATTAGGACAGCAAGAGGACAGGGTACCATATGCAGTTTACTATGTTAGTAAGAATTTGGCTCCTGCTGAATTAAATTACACAGTAACTGAAAAAGAGTTCCTTGCTGTCATTTATGTCATCAACAAATTCCGACACTACACTACTGGGTATCCTACCGTTGTACATAATGATAATGCAGCTATCAGGTATTTAATGAATAAACTTGTTACTCCTGGTCGCATTACAAGATAGCTTTTGCTACTACAGGAATTTGACATTACTATAGTAGATAAACTAGGGAAGGACAATGTGGTTGCAAATTTCTTGTCTAGGATAGAAAATCATGGTAAGAATACACCAATTGAAGATAATTTTCTAGATGAACATCTTTTTGCAATTTCTGCTAACACTCCGTTGTATGCAGATATTGCTAATTATCTTGCTACAGGGACAGTGCCTCGTCATCTGTCATATAAGGAGCAAAGGAAGATTATTCATTAGAGTACCTAATATTCATGGATGGCAGGATATCTCTTTCATATAGGGGTTGACCAATAGATTCGACATTGTGTGGCAAAAGATGATATCTATGAGATATTAAAAGCTGCACATGATGGACCCTATGATGGACATTTTCCAGATAAAAGAATAGGTCACAAAGTGCTTCAAATGGGATATTACTGGCCTTCCATATTTTGTGATGCTCGGGATTATGTTTGAAGGTGTGATAGTTTTCAACGGATGGGACAACCTGGGAGAGCAGATGAAATGGCTCTATAGCCCCAGATAATCCTTGATCCATTCGAAAAATGGGCCATCGATTTTGTTGGACCCTTCAACCCACCTTCTCATCAAAAATCTTACATCTTGGTCTGCATCGATTATGTGACTAAATGGGTGGAAGCTAGAGCAGTCACGAGGGCAACAGAGCAAGTAGTGAAAGACTTTCTTTTTGAAGAAATCTTTGCCTGATATGGTACTCTAAGGGAAATTGTGTTAGATGGAGGATCACAGTTCACATCTCACATGATAGGGAAGCTAAAGAAGAAATATGGGATCAGACATAAAGTGACAAACCCCTATCACCCCCAGGTGAACAGACAAGTAGAAAGTACAAACAAGATATTGGAAAATATATTGACAAAAACAGTAGCAAGTCATCACTAGGAATGGGAACAAAAGCTTCCAGAAGCCTTATAGGCATATAGAACAACATGGCGGAATACAACCAGGTTTTCTCCATTTGAATTAGTCTATGGTAAATCCCCCTTGTTTTCGGTAGAATTTGAGATCAGTACACTCAGAACAGCTTTAGAAGTAGGCCTAGACCTATCAGAAGCACAGAAACGCCGACTGGAATAGTTGAATGAGTTGGACGAGATTTGATTAGTAGCTGTCCAGAAGACTACTACTTTTCAACTGCAGAGAATGAAATGGCATGATACATTTATCAAAAGCAAGGTGTTTCATGTGGGGGATTGGGCATTACTTTATGACTCCCGATTTAAGGACTTCAAAGGCAAGTTTCACACTCACTGGATGGGACCATACCAAGTGGACGCAGTGTTCAACAATGGAACAATTAGACTAATTACAATAGATGCGAACCATACCTCGTTCCTAGTAAATGGACATCGTCTAAAACTATGCCACCGTCCAGCCTCTAGAGATGCCTTTGTCAAACACCTTTCTAATTCATTTGATTTAATGGTTGTTGGGATAAAAGGAAATCTCACTCTTCTGTAAAAATAATAATAATAATAATAATAATAATAATAAAATAAATAATATATATATATATATATATATATAGATATAGTGTTATTACTTACTTGTTTGTATTTTGCAGGAACAACAAAGGAATATTGCCAGGAGAAATGTAACACTCGGTGTTGTTACTCAACTGATGCTGCTACTAACCTGTTGTTGTTACTCCGTCGGTGCTGTTACTCCGCAACTGCTGTTACTCCGCCGGTGCTGTTACTCTGCAACTGCTGTTAGTCCACTTGTGTTGTTACTCTGCAACTACTGTTACTCCACTGGTGCTGTTACTCCGCAACTTCTGTTACTCCACTAGTGCTATTAGTCTGCAACTGCTGTTACTCCGCTGATGTTGTTACTCCGCAACTGTTGTTATTCCAGCAGTGCTGTTACTCCAGAACTACTGTTACTCCGTCAGTGTTGTTACTCCGCAACTGTTGTTACTCCACCGGTGCTGTTACTCTGCAACTATTGTTACTCTGTTGGTGCTGTTACTCCGCAACTATTGTTACACCACTGGTGTCGTTACTCCGCAGTTGTTGTTACTCCGTAACTGTCATTACTCTGCCGATGCTATTACTCACTATTGTCGTTACTCAAGAACCAATGTTGTTGTTACTCCCTGCTGTTGTTATTCTCGGTTGTTTTTACTCCCTACTGTTGGTACTCGGTGTTGTTGTTGCTCCATCAAACATCTTGCTGTTACTCCACTGACTTTTATGAATTTAATTAAAATATTCCAAAAATACATCAGTATTTGTTGTGGATAGCCATAATCAAGTTGGGGGGTAACCGTCATAAGAAACGACAGTGAACCACGAAAAAGAATTCATGAGACATGATTCATACCAAACTAAATTTAATGATTAAGATACTCCGTAGTCACTACCTCAATGCATTGGAATGTGCATTCATACAAGAAAGGTCATAACCAGTTAGCTCGCTAATGCGCTGCATTAAACCACTGAAAATATCCAACCGTACTACCAAAACTCACCATCATTCCCTGAGATTTCTCAAACATACCAGTACTGTCTTCATCCGTTTTCCCCAAAGAAACCATGACGTTATTACAGTTGCCAACGGTTTGGGTCCCTATCATTCTCCACTACTAGCTAACTATATTTTTTGTGTTGATCCCACCTCTACAGTGATGGTTGGATGGTCTGTGTAGCATGAGCCAGAAGATACAATGAGAGTTCGGCACAGTCAGGAGGTATGGCAGGTCTTTGAAAACGCATGATGGAATGTCTACTTTGATAGGCTGAGGGGGTCGAATGAGGAAATTGCAATAGAATTTGTACTTAGCCTCAGAGAAGAAAGCTCTTGGGTCTGAGGGATTGAAATCCCTGTGACGGAGGAAGCCATTGCAGAAGTTAGTGGGCTCCCTCAAAATGGACAATGATGTTTTTCAAGGACTTCCCTTCTAGAGTTTCCGAAAGACTTTTTGCAGGTAGGAGAAGGCATCATGCAGAAGGGTCAGGCATACGACCGAAACTCACTACCGCATCCATGGGGAGGAGTAGCAGAGTTTGTCATAAAATATATAACTTGTGAGGGGAGATACTCCACCATATTTAAATACCATCTCCGAATATTATCTCATCTGCGATTTCCCCAAGCAGAGGCTTTTCTCACTAAATCTGCCTTATTTTTTACTGAGAAGTCTTCATCTAATGGCACATTCAGTTGAATGGTCATGACAGGTTTTGGCGGTCACCCACCATGAGCTTGTCCAGCTGTTGGTGATGATTGCCATTAAATGAATCTCGATCCTGTGGGAACTGTTTCGAGATTCCACAGAGGAAGAAATAGTAGCCACTGTCACCGCCAGGGAAGATGAACCAAAAGCCATGGAGGATGAAATAGCAGCTATTGTGGCCACTAGGGAAGATGAACCAGAAGCCATGGAGGAAGAAAATGCAAGAGAAGATGATTATGTTGACCAGGAGAAGCCAAAAGAGATGGAGATGGAAGATGAAGAATTTGAAGAAAAGGTTGCTCCCCAAGAGCAAGCCGAAACCATGGAACTAATGGAAAATGCAGGAGTTGACACAGAAAGGCTGACTAGTACCATGGATGAGGCTGACCCACAAGAACCACCCTTGACTATGGAACTAGTCGAGAAAATAGATAGCATGACAACAACAGAAGAAGTACCACAACAAGAAAGGACAGGTGAATTGGTCGATATTGCGACTGAATATACCCTACAAAGACCTCCTGCCACTGTGGAGCTGATCGAGGAGGATAACCCAAATGAAGAAGAGGTCCTGACCATCCCAACCATTGAACCGATGGAAGAGGAGGAACTAGGGCATGAGGCTGGCGTTGTCCCACAAGAACCAGAATCAATCTCATGACCGAATGTTGAATATCCCTACCAGTTTTCCTTTTTCTCCTCTATTCCAAGGGGAGCAAGGGTAACTCGTTCCCCTCGGTGCATAGAAGAAGATCCCACCATTCCTATTGCTTTAAATTTGTCACAAAGACCACAATCGTGTGGGTTGGATGTTACTCAGGCGACAGGCACTTTCGGACCTGAAAGGAGAGAAGAGGCGGAGGTTCCAGAGACAAGGAAACCAGGAAAGGTTCCAAAAGACATATTAATAGGAGAGCATCTCGCAAGGGCACCACCAATCACAGTGAGCACACAACAAGGGGAAGTAGTTGTTGGTGAAGAGGAGGGACCAAGTGAAGTTGTCCCGATGAATGAGCCAATGGAAAAGCTAGGCGAAAAGGCTGTGAAGGAAGAAATAATCGAAGAGGAAAGGGCAGTGGAGGAAAACCCAACAGTGGGCATGGCAAAAGCTGTCATTAGGGATTTACCTCCAACGGCTGAAACTGAGGAAGTTTCAGTTAAGCAGGAATGGGTAGAGCTGTGTGAACAATGAAGACTCCTTGTCAAGTAAAAATACTAGCTGCAATTTAAAGAAACAATGCAGCTTAAGATGGAGGTCAGGAAACTAAGGAGAAAGGCACACAAATTGTAGAAGCGAATGAAGAAATACAAGCCGCAGGCCAAAACGTCCAAGGCCACAATAGTGGAAGTAGAGATCCAAGTGGACCAGATAGCCACGACTTCTACTGCCACTCAAACAGACCCGGTCAAGTGATTGTTTGAAGACCGTGAATATGCCTTAATGGCTGAAGTGTAGACTTGGAAATCTACTGCAGCTTGGTATCAAAATGAGGTCAAAAGAACTCAGGAATGAGCCTCAACAACCATTTTTGAATATGTGGAGCGTATATATGTCATGAGATTAAGGCATGTGAAGCAGCAGCTCAAGATGGAGCAAGTGGCAGAGCTGAAAACTAATAAGGAGTAGATGTTTAATTTGGCGCAAGAGGTGATGGCATGTTGCCCCATGCTTCTTGTTATTCTCTATTCTTGCATGAATGTTTTCTTTTATTTTGCATGGATAGCATTAAGAATGAGATTAGTTATGAAATAGAGGACGATGTACAATTCCTTTGTATAATGAGGAGCCATGAGGTGCCAACTCAGCATTTGATGTGTGAGTTTTACCTACATGGGTATATACTGCGCATGGACAGAGAATTTAACCTAGTCCCATATGTGGGGGACATTCACTTAAGGGCCCTCACCTATTACACTTTTGATCAGATCAACTGGCCGAAGGCGTTTAATACATTTGAGTCCAATCACGTTACAAAGCCATTTATAGTAAGAGGAGAACATGAAAGGTCAATCACAATGTTCACTAAACATAACACCTTTTTGGGAATTGAGGGGAACAAAGAAAGAATGCTGAGGACACAAAAATGGTGCCTTGATCTTTGTGTCAAGAAATTAGTCACATTTCAAGATGAGGCCCTTGATTGTTGTCAGAAAAGGTGGATGATTTCACCTATAGCTGTCCGAAACAGGGAACCTTTTGGGGCACCAAATTTTTCATGAGTGCTCCCGAGAGTGTCCAGGTAAGTGGCATGTGTTTGAACATCTGGGGTCTAATGGATGGGGATCTGGTTTCAGTTCCCCACTATCTGGTTGCCAGTAGAAATTTACACCCCGGCATATAATGTTCTGGGAGATTGGTGGAAGGAAGTCCTCCTCTCAGATGGTTTTAAAGTTCCAGGGATAGAGATGGCCAAAGAGTACGATCTTGCCCAGCTCCAAGAGGCCAACAGTCCGCAAAACCCAGACCTGTGGTGGCAGCGAACTGCATGAGGGCATGCAAAAGGCTATTTGGGGGGAGATGTTGGGCACGAAATTGGGCTATCTTTCTGTTGCATTTCCATAACCCTTTTTGACTTTTTGCATTTATTCACCTATGTTTACTATGCTAAATCCACGAGGTAATCACCCCTTTGTTGTCTATTGGAATGTTTTATTAATGAAGTAGAAGTCATGGGGTTTTTCCTATTCACAGCACTAAAACATATGTTTGACCACAGCTTCTAGAGAACAGATACCAATCTCGAAACGTCTTGCAGCAGATGCGCAATTCATAGCAATGACCAGCCATAAGGGAGCCATGTAGCTAGAGTCGCAGATCCCCAAACCATTCTTGGACCACTTGCTAATCTTGTTTATCTGGTGTTGGTGTCGTTCCAAACTAATGTACATTTTTGGGTATACGGTTACCAAGTTTTAGGGAAAGATTTTTTTCTCCCTCTCCGTGTATAAAAGATAGGTTATTCCTATAAATGGGGGACACCCCATCGATATTGTAATAGCCCTTTACAGATCAATAAAATATCAGTTCTTTCGCTATTCCATTCTGCGTTGTGATTAACAAAGCCCTGATTAGAGAGCTGGGGCCGCTCTTATGATCAAGTGTTGCGTATTTATGTGTGTGTTGTTTATTATTTTATGATTGTTGTTATAGTTTGTTAATTCCTGTAATTTTCTTTCCTTGAGTTTTGTATCTAGTTTATTTTTACAATAATGTTTTGAATCTTAATCATG
This sequence comes from Pinus tabuliformis, assembly GCA_031772625.1. Lineage (NCBI taxonomy): Eukaryota > Viridiplantae > Streptophyta > Pinopsida > Pinales > Pinaceae > Pinus > Pinus tabuliformis. The sequence goes on from CM062818.1 coordinate 1,916,109,326, forward strand.
AACCCTTGGTTGGAACAGATGGTACTCTTTCCCCTGCATATACCTTGCATGTTGCCTTGAAAGGATGCACACCCAGATTGATAAATTAATGTAGGAAGAGGGTGAATAGAGTGTTCATACCTGGACCCCAACAGTTACTTTGATACTTAAAATGAACTAAAATATATCATGTATCAATTTACTATTAAATATGGAAAGAATTCCAATCATGCTTCATATTGGCTTGTAGAAAGTGTCTTTTAGTGCAATCAACATGTATATTATTACAATTCAATTTTAAAAATAAATTATTTCAATCATAAATTCACACACACACACAAATATAGATGACTTTATGATTCAAATAATTTATTTTTAAAATTGAACTGTAATAATATATGAATTTTTTTGTGACCCACTAATATACCATTTAGTGGACAACTTTTATAAGTATTTCTATCAATTTCTTATCTCAAGGTTCAATTAAAAAACCCAAATAGGATTGAAATATGTTTTATTCAATTTTAATATTGAAATATCTTATGTAAACAACGAATATGTTTTATTCAGCTTTATTTATTCGAAGATTAGCTACAAGAGCTTAGTCATAACATGATATAAGTCAATCATATTAACATCTAATATATAGGTCAAACAACAATATATGACAACATTTCTATAATTTTATATAATGTTATCAACTTTCCTAAATTTACAAGTAATATTTTTTTTTGGTCAAATAAGAGTGGAACCTTCTATTAACCGCAAGTTAGATTACATAATATACAAGGCCTTACATGGTAAGGACCAGAACAATCTAACACAATTTTAAGGAGTTAACCAACTAAACCAAACACAGATGACTTGAAGCGCTCAACAAGAGGCTTACAGAAACCCATCAAAAATTCATGAAATCTGATAGTCATAAACTATCAGAGAGATTCCACTAAAGTTTCTAGAACTTTTACAAGAAACAACCCTTGAAGGACTGACGGACCACCAACAAATCAGGGTGGATAGATGCAAGTAATTTAGCTTTCTAAATGGATCCAAAGAAGAAAAAATACCATCAAACAAAAATTTTGGGTCTGAAAAGGCTGTTATCCTCCGCTTCTTTTTCCACGCGAAAACCAAACAAAAGAGCAAGCCATTGAGATCCATGGTTAGCACCCAGCTAAGGTGCCTATTGTTTAGCCAGCGCACCCGAAACCTGTTCGATCCGGCCCCTGAAGATTTGACGCATCTCCAACATTTCAGAGCAAAAAGCTCCACGTCCTTTAAAAATCCAATCTTACCCGAAAAAGAAAAAAGCCTAGTAGTCTATAAAGTTTCGGGTCAGGAAAGGTGGTTATCCTACACTTACATTTCCACCCAAAATCCATGCGATTGCGCAGGTAAAGGTGATCCACGGTCAACTCTTGGTGAAGGTGCTTGTTTTTATTCAGCGCACTCGAAACCTGCCCGATCCAGCGCCTTAAGATCTGACGCTTCTCCTTCATTTCGGAGAAAAAAGATGCATGTTCTTTAATTTCAAAACAGAGTCGAAAAGGAATAGGGCCCATCAGTCTATAAAGTTTTAGGTCTGAAAAGGTAGTCATTCTTTGTTTACTTTTCCACCTAAAATCCAAACAATTGGTCAGTGTGCGGTTAAGGTGTCTGCTGTTTAAGCAGATCTTTCCTCCTATAGTAAGCTTTTTCTCGTGCCAAATTCTTCTCTCTCCACCTACGAAAGGCTTATTCTTCTGCTTTATCTAGTTTCCTCTAGTCTTCCTTCGTGTTCAGACCTGGTGGTGTGGAGTTCTTCCATGTCTTTATCCGCCTGTCTTTGACAATATTCCCACAATTTTCCCAAGGGTATTGAATCCCACTTATATCTTTTGTAACTATCTTTGCATACCACTCCTTCATTCGTCAGGAGATCAATGAGCCTATTTGCTTTTCTATGCACATGAATGAGTTTGGCTGGTCTCATGGTTTATAGGTGGGCATGTATGCATTGAAAAACTTACGAAAGCTCCCACTATGTGGAAACTTTTTTGGGTGCTTTTCCATTGTAGAGCTGCTTGGCCGCTTTAATGACCAAATCTGAGTCAGCTCCAATATTGGCATTATGAGAATTTTCCTTTATCAGTATTTCCAGGCACTGTTCTAAGGTCATAAGCTTCGCCATGTTATTGTGGCTATTCCCAGATGACTATGAAAGATGTCCTTTATACACCCTTTCTCATCTCTGATAGCCCCACCAAAACTAGGCATACCTGGGTTACATTTAGGGGCTCCATCTATGTTTATTTTCAAGAAACCCTGAGGTGGAGGTTGCCAGCAAACCTCACTAACATTTATCTGTATATCATCCTTGTGTGTGCTCTGGGGAACAAGCGTCTGGACACCTAATCGCAGCATTATAATATGCTCATGGGCCCGAGTGGGCCCCTTAGTAGGGCCGCCTAACATGGCCCCAATAGTTTCTTTGATCTGTCTTAAAATTTGTGCAATAATGTTTTGGATTGATTAAGATTTGTTTTTGAAATTCCTACTATTTCATTCTTTCCATACATTTCAGATTAGGAAGCCTGGAGCTGGAGTCCAGGTGCTTTTTATGAGCTCATTTCTAGAGAAGTTTCTTCTTCACCCACTCAGAGTGTTTGCAATGCTGAGGCCATCTCTGTTAGTTTGTTTGAAAAATGAGGCCACCCAGTCCCACAATGTAGAGGTGAAAGGGCGAAGGTTGAGTAGGTGTTCCACTGTCTCCTCCTATGTACCACACAAATAGCATTTGGATGGAACAAAAAAACCTTTAGAATATGGTCCCATGTGAGAATTTTCTTTTGTTGAACCAGCCATATGAATATCTTAATTTTCATCCAATGCGGGTTCTGCCAAAGGTCTTCCAGGTCTCATTTCGGTGCTGATAAGCACACCCTGTGTTTATCTGCTTGGCTTCTTTGAGGTTATAGTGACCTTTTATGTTCCTTCCCCATCTAAGTTTATCAAGTGAATTGGACACCAGAATCCTCCTTTGTTCCAACTCCATAGCCAGAGCGTTTGCCTGAGCATTCAAAGGACTCTCTTCTTGATAGCCTAGATCCTTCCAGGTTCTCCATTTGTCATTGCTCCTCTCATGATCCCAGAAATCCTTAAGAGGATATAAACCTTTGTTGTTAGTGTCATTCTTGAGACCGGTTAGCTCTTCCCTAAATAGGTTTGGTTCTTGCTGCTAGTTATCCTCCCAGAATATTCCCAAGCTCTCATCCGAGATCTCCTAGAAACTATGCTTCTAAATAATGCTTCTATTTTCCCAAGCATGATTCTAGATACGGGAGCCCTTGATAACCCCAGACATTCGAATATGATCCTTCTCTAGCCAATTCTGTGCATATTTTTGTTTCCAAAACTTTCCGCAAGGGGATGCTGATTCCTTTAGCCATCTCCACTAGATTTTTGCACTTGAGACTCTGCTAAGGGTTTCGGGGTCATGAAGCCCCAAACCACCATCAATTTTGGTTTTGCAGAGATTATACCAAACTACCAATGCCCACTTCTTTTTCTCCCCCCCCTTTTCCCCAAAGAAAATCTCTTTATATGTTCCTGATCTTTTGCATAACTCCTTTTGGGGCAGGCAGTGCTGACATCATGAAGATAGGTATGGACTGTAGGACAACTTTTGTAAGTACAAGATGCCCTACTAAATTCAGAGATCTACATGTCCACTTCCTTATTTTGTCCTGAAGTTTGTTAACAACCAGCTCCCATACTTCCCTGCTTAGGGGTTTGTGAGTGAGGGAGATACCAAGATATTTAGAGGGTAACTGGTCCCTTCAAAACCCTAGAATTCTAGTGAGGTTTCTTTGAATATTAATGTCAGTGTTAAAAAGAAAACTTTAGATTTTTCCAGGCTTACCTCTGTACCAGCAACCATGGAAAATACATTCAGGATTTGTTTAAAAGCTTTGACTTCCTTGACCATGGGAATGCCTTGTGGCATAGTATCATCCACAAACTGTTGGTGAGTTGACACCTCACCATTAGTGGTGAATTTTAAGCCCTGGATTCCTCCCTCAGTATTTTCTATTTTTATCCCTCTTACTAGTCCTTCCATCATGAGCACAAAGGGGAAGGGGGAGAGTGGATCACCTTGTCTTAGTCCCCTGGAAGGTATGAAAGTACTTGAGGGTGAACCATTAAGTAAGATTGAGAAACTGGTTGATGATACTAGGGCCATGACACATCTGATCCAATTGTGGTCAAAGCCATAGGCTTTCAACATTTCATTGATATAAGACCAGCTTAGATTATCATAAGCTTTTTCTAGGTCAAGCTGTATGATCATTCTAGCTTGTTTGTTGCTTTTCAAGGAGTGGACCATCTCATGTGCTTGTATGATATTTTTGAGAATCTGTCTTTTTTCCACGTAACTAGTTTTCTCCTTAGAAATGAGAGCTGGGAGGAGTGGCTTGAGTCTATTAGCGATCACTTTGGAAATGATCTTGTACACCACATTACATAGAGCTATGGGTCTGAATTTGTCTAGTGTGGTGGCTTTTTCTTGCTTCAAAATTAAAGCAATGAAGGAGGCATTGATAGCCTTCAGGATTGATTTGGATCTTCTTGAGTCTTCCACTGCGTCCAGGATGTCTTGTTTGACTATTTCCCAGCAGGCTTTGAAAAAATCTACATTAAAGCCATCCGGGCCAGGGGCTTTCCCATTTTGCATCTCATTGATAACTTCCCTGACCTCATCTTCTGATATTGGTCGATTGAGATTGTGATTGTCTTCCCTTGTTACAAGCTTGGGGATGTACTTTGTGAATTTTTTAATAAACTATGACCTATCTAAGATCGGCTCCATTGTTATGCTAATGAAGTGTTGCACTAGTGTAGACTCCATTTCTTTATGAGTAACTAGCTCTTTTCCTTGTGAATCTTTGAGTTTCAAAATTCTGTTATGTGACCTGTGACTTAGATTTGATTTGTAAAATAATTTTGTGTTTCTTTCTCCTTCTTTGATCCATTGAACTCTTGATTTTTGTCTCCAGAAAATCTCCTCTTGCTTGCATCTATCATCCCATTCCTTCTAAAGAACAATAGATTGTGAATTCCTCTCCTCTGTGAAGCCATCTGTGATCATAATCTGATTGATCCCTTGGATTTGTCATTCAAGTTCTTTTTTGGCCTTGAAAATGTTACCAAACTGCTTTTTATTCCACTCTTTGAGTTTGAATTTGATGTATTTGATTCTTTGTTGTAGCATGTACATTTTAGTGCCTTGATAAGGCAACTTTTCCCTCCACCATTTCTCAATGTTGCTAGTGAATTCAGGGTGAGAGAGCCAGACATTTTCAAATCTGAAAGGTCTGTTCCTTGGCGAGCCAATAAACATGGCTTCAAGCTGGACCGGCCAGTGGTCTGATCCTCCATATGGAAGGATAACAACTGACATGTTAGGGCCTGTGAGAAAAAGGTCTTCTGAGATTAAGAATCTATCTAGTTTGGAGGCAACTTGAGAAGCTCCCCCTCTCTTGTTGTTCCAGGTGAAGATGCCATTTATTGTTTCAACATCCACTAATCTCATGTTATCTATGAAGTTCTGAAAGGCTGTAGAGTCTCTTCCTAGTGTTCTAGTTCCACCTTTCTTCTTTGTAAGAGATTTGATCATATTGAGATCACCTGCCAGAATCCAGGGTAGATCGGGATGTCTTCCTCTTAGCTCCTCTAGGGAGGTGAGAAACCTGAGTTTGTCTTCTGGTATTTGAGGTCTGTAGACATTTGTCATCATGTAATGTTCCTTATCACCCACTGGCTGTATAACCATCGAAAGATAGTTCTTGGATGCTTCTGCATCCATGATGCTAAGTTTTTGGGGGTTCCAAAGCGTTAGAATCCCACCCGCTGAGCTATCTACTTTAACTTCTAGATATTCAAACCTACTTAACCAATTACTGTGGACACCTTTGATTTTTTCCATCGAGCACTTGGTTTCCTGAATGAACACCATGTCCGGTTTTTCTTCTTTTATTCTACTGCTAAGATTTCTTTGCTTCCTTTTACTTCCTAGACCCCTTATATTCCATGTTGTAAACTTCATTAAGATAGGTTTGTAAAAGAGTAACTGGTGAGATCTTTCATCTTACCTGAGTTGATCATGAGTTTTCCACATTTTGTCAGCAGCTCCTTCTATTTTTTCCTTCCTCTTTTCCTACCTGGGTTCTTGGAGGACTGTCCCTGTGTTTCTTCCATAATCTTCATCCCTTTATTTTCCTGGCTATCATGGTTTCTTTTGATTCTATAATTCTTCAGTTTGTGAGCTCCATAGGAAGAGTTACTGAACCCTGTTAAACTCTTCCTTTGGCAGGGAGTCAACTCCTTTGGTAATACCCTGTTCCAGAAATTTTTCCAGATCCAAGTTTTCCTTCTCAAGAATCTCCTGTAGTTCATGGTCCTCCATTTCTACCTCACTTGGGGTCATTTCATGATTCCTGTTGAGCTCCATGACTCTTGATATGTCATTCTGTGGCTGGCTGTCCTCTGGTATGTCCTCCATACTAGTGTCCCTGTCCTTCTCATCCATTTTTGTTTCTGATTCCTAGTTTTCCTCTTTATTTCCTGTATCTTCTTCTAGGATTTTGAAACTATTGTGGCTCCGCTGTCCATCCTCATTGATTTTCTTTGGATTCTATTTTCCTCCTTTTCCTTTTCCCGCTACCTTGGTAAAACCCTCGGGATCTTTACTTGTAGTGGTTTTTTTGTTGTTTTCCACCTTGTTTGTTAGGCAGTCCCTATAAAGGTGTCTGTGTTCATGGAATTTGTGGCATCGAAATGGTACGTGCTCATAGGTGTATTGTATGTTCCCATTCTTCATCATAAAGTTCTAAAATGATCTTGTCTGGGAGTGCTCCAGATAGGTTCATTTCCACACAGATTCGGGCGAAAGAAGTGTATTTTCCTCTCAATGTCACATCTGATGTCTCAATAAAATGACATAGTTTATTGCCAATATCTTTAAAGGACTCTAGCATCTAATAATCGAAAGGAAGGGAGTATATTCTTATCCATACCAGTACTGAGGTGAACGTTTCTTACTCTGGGACAAAATTGATCACCCACAATCGCATGTAAAGGCTTGCAGCAGCATAGAAGTATGGTCCTCCCTCGAACACTTTGTCTTTATCTTCTGATCTTGTAAACACCACCATAAAAAATCCCTTGGATCCAAGGTGCAGGGTTATACCCCCTTTGGGTTTCCATTGGTTTCCTATCCATGCATGTAAATCTTTCTTTTTCAACCAGATCCCCATGAATTTGCATATGATCACATGTTCTGTCATGTGATCTCTGTTAACTTGAAGCACTGGGTCACTCAAAACAACCCTAGGAGTGATGGTCGTTTTGGGTTTGCAGATCCCCGTCACCCTTTGGTGTTCATCTTTTCGACTGCCCCCTTCTTTCCTCTTCTCCCTGTGATCTTCATCATGGTTACTTCTTTGTTCATGATCTTTGATAGTTCCTGTATTGGTATCCTCATTTATCGCCTCCACTGGTTTCTTAACATTGTATAGATCCTTTTCCTTACTTCTGTTCATAGTTATGTGACTGTAGGAGGGATCCAAAATCCCTCCTCCATGCTCCTCCATGGTTGGCAACACCAAACCCTAGCTCAAAACCTAGTTCTTCTACCGTCTTCCATTATCTTCCGAGGGTATCCCAATCCTAATGGGATTTTTTCTAATTACGTATATCTTACCACCATGTAACAAGATTTTTAGTCATGAAGATTCACCCCCTTTTTGTCATGGAGTTTCTGAATTTACAAATTGTTAAATCCAAGTATTTCGATCAATTCCTTAGGATTGAAATAAGTTATATATTCAATTTTAAAAGATTTGGAGATGTAAAAGTTACAAATACAAGTTATACTCAATTTTATTTTGTTTGAAGTTATTTACAAAATCTTAGTCATAATGCACGTCATCAATAATTTTGTTGTGCTTACACTGAAATCAATGCATAACGTTAAACTAATTACCTTGAAATTAATGTACACAATATATCTAGATACATTATTTATCAAAAATCAACATCTTCACTGAAATCAATGCATCTAATGCAAGCAATCAAATAGAATGAGAAATCAACATCTACACTAGAATCAATGCATCTAATGAAAATAATAAAATAGTATTAGAAATCAACATATGCACTGAAATCAATGCATCTAATGCTGCAAGGAATCAAATAAGATTAGGAATCAACATCTACATTGAAACCAATGCATATAATGCAATCTCAATCAAACAAGATTATAAATTAACATCTTGAATGAAATAAACAAATCTAATACAAGCAGTGAAATGGAAATAGAAATTAACATCCACATAGAAATCAATGCATATAATTTGCAAGAAATCAAATAGGATTATAAATCAACATCTGTACAATAAAATCAATGCATCTAGTGAAAGAAATTTTCTTCCCTTTCTCTCCCCCCTCCATCTATATCGATTTCTCCCTCTACCTTTCCCTCTTTGTCTCTCTATCTCACCACCAGAATCACACACTCTCTCTCTTTATATCTATTTATCTCTCCCTCCCTCCCTCTATCTCTCTTTCCTTCCCTCTCTCCCCCTTCCATCTATATCTCTATCTCCCCATGTCTCTCCTTCTTCATCTATCTATATCACCCCGCAAACATACACATTGTTTCTCCATATCTATCTATATCTCCCTCCCTCCCTCCCTCTCTCTCTCCACCTTTCTATCTCTATATGTCTTTCTTTTTACATCACTCTCTCTCCCCCTCCAACTTGATTTCTCTCTCTCCCTCCCTCTCAAGCCATCTCACTCTCTCAAGCTTTGTCTTGCAACTGTATTGAATATCTTCCTCCCTCTCTCATTCTCTCTCCCCCTTCTCTCCATATCTCCTTATTTGTATTTATATCTCACCCCCAAACATAAACAATCTCTCCCCATATCTCCCTTGTCACTCCCTCACTCTCTTACCCTTCTCTCCCTCTCTCTCTCACTCTATATTTCAAAAAATTTTAAATACTTTGACAATTAAAATTTTATGTTTAAATATATATATATATATATTTTAAATTTGATGTCGTACAATTATTATTATTATTATTATTATTATTTTATATAATACATATTTCAAATGCAAGGTTTCAAATGTGTGTTGTGCAATTTTCCAAAATATTAATGTTCCAACTACCTCCATCAAAGGTACATAGATCGCTTCATGTCATCCAATTGAAACTATTTAGGTTTTATTTCTTTAAAGGTAGCTTTAGCTTATGATTACTTTAGGATTTTAAAAATATTATATATTTTATTATGTTAAATTTATTGATAAAATTAGGTTAAATAAAATTAACATATTGAGTTGGCCCGTATAACGCTTTTTGTGTTAATGACTCTTTTGTTGACGCCTATGAAGTATATCAACCACATTTATTAATGTGGTTGTGCTAACCATATATATTATAATATAAGAAATTTTATATTGTATTAAAGTTAATAATATTATATTAATCCAAAATTAATAAATTTAATATTCACATGAAAATATATTAATATTAAAATTTTCATATTAATGTCGTTTCATCATTTAATTTAATAATAATAATAATATTCTTTTAATATTAATATTAAATTTAATAAAGATTTTTCATGACATGATAACAAAAATTCTAATAAGATTTGGAATTTTAAAATGAGGTAAAAGCTTAATTTTAGATCATCCAAAAAAATTGTATAGAGGCTCATTGAGCTACATAGCTTGATCGAGTCCCTCTTAACCACATATATGGCTCAATCGAGGGTTTACGAAACCCTTGATTGAGCTATTTGAATTTTAAATTTAGGTGCTCGATCAAGCCTCTTAAGTCCTAAAATCCACAATTTCAGCACCCCTTCTACAAAATTTCCTACAACTCCATTTTGTACCCTAGAGGACGTAGGGCTAAATTTTCCTTAGGTGGCAGAGTTGATCACATTAGATTCATGAAGGAATTATTTATGAAATGGCATATGAGTTTGACATTTTCGAATTCATATGATATTTTTCACCCAATTTCTTTTAAATATAATGCTTGAGATTTTTTTGAACGATTTTAAAGAGGTTGAATAAAAAATAAATATCATAAAATATACACAATGAATTTAAAAAAAAAAATACCACTATCTTCATTTATGAGTCCTATTCAAAATGGTAATTTTGTTTTTCAATTTATTTAAATAGTTGAAAAAAACCTTACGTGAACACGTGTCTACAAAATGTAATTGAAATATTACTTCGACAACTTCAGAAAATAATAAAAAATATATGTTTGCATAAAAAATAAATATTGAATATGAAGAAATAGCCCTATCCATGTAGGTCATGTCCATATATTTTTGTTTTTTAAATTACACATTTTAGACTAAGTTATGTTATGTGAACACATGTATACCTCTTAATATGTGTGAAAATTTGCAAGGAACAACATTTCATTTAATGGAAAATTGACATATTATATGACACTAAATATTTTTTCAAAAAAATATCATTAGGAAGACAACATAATTCTCCACAATTTGTCTTTTTAGTCTGAATCAAAATTCATAGTTCTTATATGAATTTTGAGGGCTTCAATTTGATAAAAGTGGAAAAACTTGAAATTTTATCACCACATTTGGCCCAAAAATGTAACACATTTTCATGATTTCACCCTTACAAATACCTTGAATCCCAAGAGGGACTCAAGAGAAATACTTGTTCAAAAGCTGACCATTAATCGAAAGAAGTCCTACTCGACCTTCCAAAGTTTGCAAGTGAAATGTACTAGGCCAATCATTTTTGTAACAATGAATGGTCCTAACCATAACTTCTGAAATTTGGAATGTTACCCTTTATCTTCGTGAGCCTTGTCTGATTTAAAACTAATTCTCCTACTTTAATATTTTTGTTAAAATAAGCCTTGTTGTCAAAACCACATTTAAAAATTTTCCGGTGTTGATGCATTTTATGTCTAGAATGTTATAACTTCAATAATACATCAATCCTTTTATACACGGGAGAAGACTTAACTTCTTGAACCTATTGGGATAATTGTAGAAAGAGAAGGAAAATATTCTGAGGTAAGATGGCCTCCCTACCATAAACTAGAAAGAAAGGGGAGTTACTAATGACAACTTTAGGGGTAACCCTATCAGCCCAAAGTGCATTGAAAATGGGAGTATGTCAGTTCTTATGGTACTCATAAATAGTTATTTTCAAGATTTTAATTAAATTATTATTTAATGACTCAATAATAAGACCATTCCCCTGAGTGTAATTGTTAGCTAAGTATTTAATTTTGATTCCTTTATCAACAACATAAGAGTCCAATTCTTGAGAAGAAAAGTAAGTGGCATTGTCAAACACTAAAGATTCTAGAACCCCAAAATGAGTAAAAATATGGGAATCCAAAAATGCAGTCACATGTTTGTATTCGTTACTTGTAAAGGTATTGCCTGTAACCACCTCTTAAAGTAATGGTTGTCAAAATGTATTTGTGTTGTTGAGAGGATAGAGGGTTCACAAGAAAAATAATGTCAAGGTCGCACTAATAAAAGAGATCTTCAACAGTGATGGAATGAAGGGGAAACATTTGTTTCTTGGTCCTATTTGTAGCTTTTTGGCAGGTTTCACATTGACATGCTAGGGCATGGGTGTCCTTATATAATGTGGGCCAATAATACCCAACCCTTAACACTTTATGAGAAATCGTATCCCTGCCAAAGTGACCACCAACAGGTCCTGAGTAGAATTCATGGAGTACTTGTTGGGCATCACCTTGTTCCAGACCACGAAGCAACACACCATCAAATTCTTTTGAAAAATAAAACATTATTAAACAATTAATAAGGAGTATATGTCAACCTTAATGCTTTATTTTTTTAAGGCTGAAGATGTGACGATGTTCTACCATTCTGCAAATGAAACTTAAAGTCAATATTATAAGAAGTAGGATCATCAGGAAGAAAAAGGTTTCAATTTGCATCATAATTATTTCATCATCAAAACAAGGATCTTGATTAGGCAGGTTGACATATTCAATAAAAGGCTTGCAGAGACCTTGGCCTTTCACGATTTGAAAGGGTTTAATGTCCAAGTCATCTTCTTGGAGAGTTGTAATCTAACGAGCCATTTTCTCTCCCAATTCTTTTTGTACAAAAAAATTCCTTACTATTACATAGGGAACTATTACAAGTAAATTATTCATTGCTTTAACTCATAATATAAGTGCATACATCTTGTCATTTTAGTCACAATTTAAAATGCATAATTCTTTCCTTGACAAGAAATATAAAGTCTGTATTACTATATATGAACTCAAAATCTAAAATTGACATTAGACAGTGTGGAAGTATCATCATATTGTCTTTCTTAGTATCCATATTCAAATTCCATTGTAGTAAGCCCCTACAGATTGAACTTTTTTATTACACATTGTATGTTAAGCTACCCATTAGTGTCAAAATCACTTCATTGTTTCTAAATCACCATTGTTCATGGAAAAATTTTAAAACTATTTCCATTTTGGCCTACCTATGCTGAGTAAAGATTTGGTTGCCTTTATCTTTTTTTGTTGAAGCAAGTGTCAATCCTTCTATTGCATTAATCAGAAAAATGTTTTACAATAAATACAAGTATCTCCCTGACACCCAGGAGACAGAAAAAAATAGTGAAAAAGCCCCTAGGGCAAAACATCTTTGCTTTACAAATAAAAACATTTAACCCAAGAAATATAAACGACAAATGCCTATTGTCCATCGGAAAATCCATGAAGGCTCCCGCCCAACCCTCGGAAGTGTCCCAATGATCTAGGCTATTCAATTCCGCAATCAAACCAATGGCCGATGTTGACATCGCACTGACAAGATGACCGAAGTTTGACGAGCTAAACCTCCAAGATGCATGATTAAACTTTCTCGTTGATCTATTTTACAAGATCCTATGATGAAGAATTATATCGCACCGAAGAAGTTGACCCCATGAAAGTGTGGGATGAAGGGTGGTTTCCCAAACTGTCTCCCTGGCATGTGTCCGATGCTGATTGTGATCGCTACAAAATCACAAAAAATGCTTCCCGACTTAGAGCTATGCGATCAAACAAAAACCACCTAGGAAGCGGTTTTACTCTCCGAATCCCAAAAATCAGATTAATCCGACAGTCAAAAGAACCAGGATTCCTCCTGCGCCTGCTTTTCCTCCTCGCCTGAACCTGGAACCAAGAGAGGAAGAGAGTCACTCCATTAATGAGGGAACTGTGATGATCGTGGATAGTGATATCCATCTCACTGACTCTGGGAATTTTAGCGGCCAGTCATATTCTGCCCCCCGCCGAAGACCAGTTTGTCCGATACTGATAATGCATACCAAGGATAAAACTTAAGAGCTTGCCTCATTAGCTTTGTGTCTGAACACTCTCCTATCCTCTTCCGCATGTTTAAAACAAAGAGTCGTCAGTTTGCTTTGACTCAACTCCTACCACTCCATCGAAACCTTATCCTCTGTACAGCTGACCCCCTGGTTTGCAAGAAGATCTGCTAGCTTATTGGCCTTTTTGCGAACATGATGGAAACTGACAGTATGGAGGTTTTGTAGATAACCCTGAATTCTTTGGAAAACCCAGATTAATTTCCAGTGATTGGAGACTTTTTCTGGCGTTGTTCCACTATTTATTCTTTTCACTGAGTTAATGATTAACTCAGAGTCTGCTTCTATTATCACATTGCAACAATTATTTTGACTCAGAAGATCCAGACATTGCTCCATGGCCATTAGTTCCGCCATGTTGTTGGTGGCTTTCCCTAGGTGACAATGGAAGATGAAGATAATATTTCCCTCAGCATCCCTAAGGACTCCTCCATACCCAGCAGTTCCCGGGTTTCCTTTTGAAGCCCCATCAATGTTATATTTCAAAAATCCTTCCGGGAGTGGATGCCAAAAATCCTTCTCCATGTCCATTGAAATGACCTTCCTATCTAGGCCTTGAGGAGTGAGCCCCTGCATCCCCAGCTGCTTGAGAATATTGGAATCCCTATCTGAGGGAGGGTTTTTAGGGTAGTAGCGAACAATGATTCTTATAGTCTCCTTAAGCTGTTTTAGGATTATCTCAAGTAGGCGGTGTGGGGGATTCTTTTCATCCTTAAATATTCTTTTATTCCTCTCCTTCCAAATGTTCCAGATAATGAAACTTGGAGCAAGGGCCCAAGCTAAGTTGAGTAATTCATAATCCGAAAAATTTCTTCTCCAATTATTGAGGGTATTAATGATGCTACCTCTGTCCCTGTCAGATTGTTGAAAGATGGTGGCAAAAGTGTCCCATAACTAGGAGGTGAAAATGCAGTTGTTGAGTAAATGCTCCATTGTTTCCTCTTGAGCCTCACAAAGCTAGCATCTTGAAGGCCCCAGAACACCCCTCTTCCTAATTTTGTCCCAAGTCAAGATTTTCTTGTGGTATACCAACCACATAAAGAGTTTGATTTTCATCCACCCTTGGTGCCTCCAAAGGTTCTGCCAGATTTTGTCAGGAACCTGGGAATCCAGCTCAAGGAGAATGCTTTTTGCCTCCTTAAGATTAAAGGTGCCCTCTTTGTTATTGCCCCATCTTAGTTGGTCTTTCCCCTCTGAAACTAAGATCTTCCTCTGTTCCACCATTTTCCTGAGCGTCTCTGCTTTTGTTTTCAAGGGATTGTTATTCCTACAATCAATATTTCTCCAGATTCTCCACTTATCCATGTGCTGAGTATGGTCCTAGAAGTCTTTTACCTTAATTAATCCTTGGGAATCTGTTTCCTGTTTAAGGTCGAAGAAGTCAGCTTTTAATAGAATTGGCTCTTGTTGCCACCTATCTTCCCAAAAAAGAGCTAGATCTCCTTCTCTGATTTCCCAAAAACTATTCTCTTGCACTAGGCTTCTATTCTCCCAGGCTTTGTTCCAGATGTGTGAGCCCTTTATATTTCTTGACATTCTTATGAGATCCCTGGTTTGCCAGGAGCTTGCATATTTTTCTTTCCAGATATTTTCCCATTGGGTCTTAGGATTCTGAACCCAATGCCACCATAGTTTGGCTCCTAAAACTTTGCTGAGTATTTCCTGATCATCCAAGCCTAGCCCTCCATGGTTTTTGGGTTTACAAATTTTTTCCCAAGACACTAAGGCCCATTTTCTCCTTATTTCCTCCTTACCCCAAAGGAAGTTTCTTTGGATATTTCTGAATTGCTGTAGGATTCCTTTTGGAGCTGGGAGGGCTGATAACATGAAAATAGGGATAGCTTGAAGAACAACTTTTGTAAGAACCAAACTGGCAGCAAGATTTAAAGATCTGATGGTCCATTTATTGTCTTTATCCTACAACTTATTGATGAAGGGTTCCCAAATACTTTTGAGCAACGGTTTATTAGTTAGAGGAACTCCCAAATATTTGGAAGGAAGGGAATCCCTTTGAAAGTCAAGACTTCTCGAGATATTTTTCTGAATAGCAATATTGGTATTGAAGAAGAATATTTTTGATTTGGAGAGATTAACTTCCATACCTGAAGCTAAGGTAAAGAGATTCAGAATTCTTTTGTAGGCTGAAGCTTCTTTGACTGTGGGGACTCCCTGAAGCATGGTGTCATCTACAAATTATTGGTGAGTCAAGGCCCAACCATTCTTAGTTAGTAGGATACCCTTAATCTATCCTGTTACTTTAGAATGCTTTATTGACCGACCCAGTCCTTCCATCATGAGGATGAAAAGAAAGGGGGAGAGTAGATCTCCTTGTCTGAGGCCTCTTGAAGGACTGAAAATCTGTGAGGGAGAGCCATTGAACAAAATAGAAGAACTGGAGGAAGTCACCAGTGCCATGACCCATCCGACCCAGTTGTGATCAAATCCAAAAGCAATAAGAACTTTCTTGATATAGGACCAGTTCACCTTGTCATAAGCTTTGGCAATATCCAATTGCATGATCATACATGCCTGCCTCTTGCTAGTTAATGAGTGAACCACCTCTTGATCTTGAATGATGTTGTCCAGAATTTGTCTGCCTTCCACATATCTTGATTTTTCCCTTGAAACTAGAATAGGAAGTAAAGGTTTAAGTCTGTTATCCACTACCTTGGATATTATCTTGTAGACCACATTGCATAGGCCTATGGGTCTGTATTTATCCGGTGTTTGTGCAATATCCTATTTGGGGATTAATGAAATGAAGGAGGTATTAAGTTCTTTCAGAATAGTTCTGTTCAACCTGGAGTCCTCCACTATCTTCAAAATGTCTTGTTTAACAATACTCAAGCAAGCTTTGAAAAAATCCACATTGAAACCATCCAGACCTAGTGCTTTTCCATTCTGCATATCTTTGAGGACTTTGCTAACCTCCTCTTTCGTTACTGCCCTGTTAAGGTTGAAATTATCCTCTCTGGATACCAGTTTCGGTATGTTACTAGTTACTTCCCTATTGAAGTGTTCTCTATCTGAATTGTTCTCCCAAGTTATACCCTAGAAGTGCTGGACTAGTACAGCTTCTATCGCTTCATGGGAAATATGAAGCTCCCTCTCCTCATTCTTGATCGAAGATATTCTGTTGTGAGCTCTATTGTCAATGGTGGATCCATGAAAAAAATTGGTATTACGCTCTCCCTCTTTGAGCCATTGAACTCTGGACTTTTGTCTCCAAAATATTTCCTCTTGTTTACATAGATTTTTCCACTCTTGTTGATGTCTATCCACTTGATCATTTATGGATTTATCAAAGCCTTTCATGATTAGAGCTTGGTTGAGAACCTGCATTTTGTTTTCTACAGATTTTTTCTCCACAAAAATATTACCAAAATCCTTCTTGTTCCAATCTTTAAGTAGAAGTTTGATGTGCTTCAGTATTTTTTGAAGTACGAACATTCTTGTCCCTTGTATCTACAAATATTCTAACCACTATTTCTCAATGTTGCTAAAGAAGTCTGGGTGAGACAACCATATATTCTCAAATCTGGAAGGTTTGTTCGTGGGAGTTTAAATGCCCTTAATTTCCAATTGAACCGGCTAGCGATCTGAACCTCCAACGGGGAGAACTCTCATTGTTACTTCCTTATCTGCTATCATAAGATCTTGTGAGATTAGAAATCTATCTAACTTTGAGGCCACATGGGACTCTCCACCTCTTTTATTATTCCAAGTGTAGAGGCCAGTGTTCCTGTTTGTGTCAACCAGATTCATATTGTCTGAAAAGGTTTGAAATGCTAAAGAGTCTTTACTTAGGGCTTTGGTTCCCCCTTTTTTCTCTGAAAGAGATTTGATCATGTTGAAATCACCTCCCATGATCCAGGGTATCTCTGAATGTCTGTCCCTGAGATCCACAAGAGAGTCTAGAAACCTAAGTTTGTCATCTATTCTCTGAGGTCCATAAACATTTGTGACCAGAAAGGTATCCCTGTCTCCTACTGGTTGAATCACTACTGATAAATAATTCCTAGAGGCCTCAGCATCTAAAATGTCAATTTTTTGGGGATTCCAAAGAGTGAGTATGCCCCCCGCTGTGTTCTCTGCTTTGACCTCTAGAAACTCAAATCTACTGAGCCACTTGCTATGAATTTGTCTTACTTTTTGAATGGAACATTTGGTTTCTTGGATGAAGATAATATCCGGCATATCTTGTTTCATTCTATTACTGAGCATTCTCTGCTTTCTCTTACTCCCCATACCTCTAATATTCCATTAAGTAAACTTCATAGTTAGAGGTCTGTGAAGGAGTAGCTGGCTAGGCCTTTCATCTTACCTGAATCTATCATTAGCATTCCACACTCCATCAAGATTTCATTCTGCTTTTACTAGCCTCTTTTCTTGCTTGGGTTTCTAGTAGCTAATCCCGGAGTTGTTTTTATTGTTTTCATGCCTTTGTTATCCTGCCTGTCTATGAATTTTCCTTTTTCCAACGCATTAGCCAGTGTTTTCCATAAAAACAATTGTTCTATTCTATTGAGCTCTTCTTGAGGTAATGAATCTACTCCTCTCGTGGTTCCCTAAATTAATAACCCTTCCAGATCTAGGTTTTCTTTCTCAAGAATTTCCTGTAGTTCATGCTCCTCCAAGTCCATCTCACTCTGGGTCATTTCTTGATCCAACTCCAGTTCAGCATCGATCATTATAGCTTCTTTCTGGTAATCAATATCTTGTGTTTGTTCCCAGTGTTCCTCTTTCTCATTATTCACTAGACTTCCTTCCCTTGCTTGATCTTCTTTTGAGATCTCTTCATCCTCCTCAAGTACTTGGAATTTGTTTTGACTGATCTTTTGTCCTTCATCTTGATGTTGTTTTTGTCCTTTTTTGCCACCTTTTCCTCGATTCACCACTTTCTGAAAGCTGTCTGATTCCTTCATTGTGTTAGTTTTTCTCTTGTTTACTACTTTACTTAGCGGACAATCTCTGAAAAGGTGTCCATGTTCATGACATCTGCGACATCTGAACAGAATGTGCTCATAGTCTACTGTTTGCACCCATTCTTCATCAAATACTTCCAAGATCACCTCATCCAGTAGAGCTCCTGATAGATCCATTTCCACACATATTCTGGAAAAGGAAGTATACTTTCCCCTTCTTGTGGCTTCATAAGCTTTAACAAAACAACCTAATTTGTTGCCTATGGTAGCCAGCGATTCATTTTGCCAATAATTAAGAGGTAGCGAATAGAGCCTTACCTAGACCGGTACTGAAGTAAACATTTTGTGTTCTGGAACAAAATTCATCATCCATGGCCGCATGTAAAGTCCAGCTGCTGTGTAGAAGTAAGGCCCTCCTTTAAATTCTCTGTCCCTGTCTTCAATATTAGTGAGCACCACAGTAAAGAAACCCTTTGACCCAAGATGTAGGTCAATGATACCTTTAGGTTTCTAGTGGTATGTGATCTACGACTGTAAAGCTTTTTCAGTGGGCCATAATCCCATGAATTTACATATGATAGTATGCATCCGCATGTGATCCTTGTGCGCCTGCAGAGCCAGATCATTTAAAATAACTCCAGGTGTGATTTTTGATTTGGGTTTGCAGGGTCCCTTTTGTTTTTTGTCTTTAGTTCCCAGATTTTTGTCTTCTACCTCCTTGTCTTTTGTGCCATTATTTTCCTTGTTTATGGCCTCTCCTATCTCCTCTTCCATGTTTCTTCTCCCTTCCTCCACAGTACCTCTAGCCTTTTCTAGAGGTTTCTTGCCTCTACTGGCTATGGCCTCCTTGTAGGAGGGAGTGGAGCTCCCTCCTCTGCAGCCCTCCATAAGTATCACCGACTACAACTAGCTACAACCCTCGCTGTTCACTCCCGCTGTTCGCTCCCACTCAAAGAGTGGGTCTTGATTTGATAACCTTTATCATTAAAAAGAAATATTTGTAATCAAGTGAGCAAATGGATTTTGAACTCAACAATATGTAACAAAAGACTAAATATGTTTTTTCTATTGGATATAGTTTACCATGGATTATTTGTCATATTATTTCTATACGCAGAATGATGGTCACTTTTGTAATCAACTTTTGTATTTGTACATCTTTGTCCACATTCTTCCTAGCCATCTGTATCAAATAATTAAAAGAACCACTGATGGCAGCAATCAACCTTGAATTCATACTTAAAAATTCAAATAAAAAACATTAATATGAATCATGAAAACGTTCAGGAAATAAAAAAATTGAATTCATACTCAAAAATTCAAATAAAAAATAATAATATGAACCATGAAAAAGTTCATGCAATAACAAAATGTCCCTAATAACACCCTCCAATTGGAAAGAAAAAGATAACAAAGATAACAACAACATGACAAATGATGCCATCAAGGAAAAAAATGTATCACCTATAATAATAATGATGCACCACGATGGCCTGGCCTAATTAGTTTGATTATTTTACACTTGGTAGTAATGACAATGAAACTAGTAATTTTGATGATCAAACTCTACCCCACATTGGCCCAACAACATGATTAGTTGCCACTTGGATGCAATGACAATGAAAATAGTAAATTTGATTATCATAATTTGGCTTGTATTATGTGACAACTCAACCCCTATATACAAGGGAAGTGATTAGAGCTACGTGTAGAGAATTGAAAAGGCATTTAATTTGTTTCATTTTTTGTATGGATAAAGTTTAAATATGTGTAGATTTATTTTTGAAACATGTGAGGGAGTGCAGAGCTTTGTTATGGTGAGTGTGGGGAAGTTTATTTTGAAGGAGTGTAGAAAAATATATTTCCTCTGCACTCTCATATAATCAACTTCTCTGCACTCAAATGAAGCTCTGAACATCGACAATACTTCCTTGCGCTTAACTAAAATATTTTTAGGAATAGTGATAAGTAAACTTTGATACATGATATTATGGTGAATGTTTTTGTAAAAACACATAGTTATGGCAACACTTTTATGGTTACATGGTTACAGTAGAATTGCTAACAACAATGGTTACTTTTCCATTTCTTTTATCAATGACCCCAAAACATCTAGCAAAATTATTATTGGAGTAGCTATGCTTTTCTTTGTCTAGGACTCATCATACGGTTGGGTTAAAGACAATATGGACCCCTATTCCACCACTAATATCAAATCTATTGTAGTGGGCAACAAGGTTTTGACAAGCACAACAAACAACTTGTATCTTGTTCCTTCCGTGAAGAACATTCAAATAATGCTTCAGAACACCAATTTGTAGAACAACATCAAGATCTCTACCGCCTTTTCCTCGAGTGTTATTGCTGGCAACAATAATGCAATAGTAATGAATCCCCCTACCTACATAAAGGACCTACAACTATATCACTTATGATATCATTAGATAGAACAATAGTATAACAGTGCGAGTGTCAAAGCACTCACTGAGAGAATGGCCACTCATGAAATTAGTTTTTTTTTAATCAATTGTAAGGCGCTAACAAATACCAAAACCCACTAGGGGAAATATGTCCCATCAGATCTTGCTCAACCAATTGAAAATAAAAAAATATATATATATATTGAATTGATGGGAAAATAAAAATATTAAACATTTTCTTCAAACATTGGTTAAAATTGCAAAAACCTAACAAAATAATGCAAAATATTGCACTTTAACTACAAACACAATAATCCTTGGCTACACAAAAAATTACTCACCAGATATTAATAAGATTAAAAGAAATGTTTTAATTCTACAAAATATAAGTTAATTTCTATGATAATGGATCTATTGACATATGCATACTATTATTTAACTTACATATAGTAAGCTAGTTTTATGTTTAAATTATCATTTTAAATAATTCACAGAACTTTATTTTTTATTTTAACCGACCAAGTTTTTTTTTTCAATATGAAAAGAGCAAGATTATATATTGATAGCTCAGAAATAAGAATTTACAATGACATTCAAAAAGTCCCACATCATAAAAGTTCCATCAGTGTAGATGCCTTATCGGCAATCCATCCAAATACTACCAAATACAAACATAAAAGGAGAAATAAATAGTCCATAGTCCTCATACAGATCCAAAGTAATAAACTAGCATGTTAAGGTTGTATGAAGTTCAATATCAAAAAGAAAATAGAAAGCATTCAGCATGTCAACTGCTTCTTCTAGCCGGCTGTATAGTGTGAAATAACAGCATGTCCATCCTTCCGGATGAATTGAAAGAAAAACAGTTATAAGACAAGTAGAGTTACAAAAAATTATATAAAAAATAAGAGGGGATGAAGAAACTAGCTAGGTAATGGGAAGTCTCCCATGTCTATGACTTTTTGATCCAGGATAATTTCTAAGTGCATTTTTCCAGTGTTACCATTTAAGCCCCTCTTCAATAGTTCATCTGCATCCATATTCTGTTCCCTGCCAATATGCCTGATAGTGGAGTTTCTATGTTGATTCCATAGTAGTTCAATTATCCTTATCCAACCATGTAATAATGGGTTGGTGATGTTTGGATTTCCCATTAATTGATGAATTATAATGTTTGAATCCCCATGGATATGAATAAGAGGGATATCAAGGAAATTAGTAAACCATAAGAGGCCCCATAAGGCCATTGCTTCAACCTTTGTATTAGCGCCCCTACCTCCATGCCAGAATGTTCTATATGTCAGTGCCTCGGAGATGGAAAGCCAAAACCCACAATCACATGTGTGATGTTGAGAAAAACCATCAAAAAACCCACAGGGTATTCCAGCTAAAGTTCAGTCCTCTTTTGACGAGGTGTTTTGGAGAAAATTTCATTGGATGTATGCAGTGTTTGACTGATTAAAACATTTTTGATGATCTTATAGAAATTTCTAGTGCAATTTGAAAGACGCATATGTTTCTCCACTTCTAAATTTCCCAAAAGCGAATAGGCAGAATAATTCCCAAGACAATATTTTGAGAGCTCCAGCACGGTAAACAATCTACAATGCCTGCATGTTGAATGTATGGAAAACCAATATATGAAGAAAGTGTTTTCCATATCTGAATTATATGTTGACATGTAAGGAAGATATGACTATTATTTTCCAATTCCTCTTTGCAGAGAGGATAGATGTGACGTCCTTTCCATTGTCGCTTTTGCAAGCTTTCCCAAGTAATACTTTTATTTTGGAAAACCAACCAGGTAAATAGAATGATTTTGTTTGGGATATTAGTTTTCCGCAAAGCAAGTAATACATGTTTCTAGGTCATTTGTGTATCCTTGGAATAGAGAGAGAGGTATATATCTACAACTTTGACATTATCATTCTTAATCTTCCTTGACTAGATTAATTTATCATGATTACCAGCCCGACAAATCCTGAGTTGTTTCATCCCAACAACAATGCGGTCTGTTAGGAAATTATATATTACGAAGCAATGGAACACATAAAATATTGCAGAAATATAAACACAGAAAACGCATAAAACAAAAGAGACACAGATATACGTGGTTCACCCATTTTGGGCCATGTCCACCCTGAAGAGACACAACCTATAGCAAATCCGCTGTAATATCCTTTGTTTTCTCTCACAGTCTCACCTCTCTGTTTCTCGCTCACATAATACACATCTATTACATAGCCTCAAATACAATACCCTCATACAAAGAGAGGGGTTGCCTTCTAGGGCAAAAGACCCTAAACTAAACATAAGTTCTACCGTCAGATCATTCGCCTAATGAAAGACCCAGATTGACTAGAAATTACTATACTTTTACAAGGAAATTTACATCTGTTTTTAGCTTCAGGGCCGCTGGCCCTGAGCCCCCACCGGGGATCTGCTGGCCCCTGGACCCCCCAGCCGGGGGGGATCAGCCCCCCCAGACCCCCGTGGGGGGGACAAGTCCCCCCCCCGACCCCCCTGCATGTAGGGGTGTACAAACTTCCTGGGGTATACATCCGGCTGAAACAAAGACCTCTGAACAATCATGCTCCATACACAACAATCTCCAGCTTGGAGAATGATTGTAGCAACTCCACCACTACTTCATTTGCTGGACAATGACTCCTCTTTGGACCTGGCTGTTTCTCATCTTCATCTTCATCCTTGAAGACCAATTGAAACTAAGCATGTTCTCAGTTTCTCACTGGTTACAACTTTTGTTAGCATATCTGTAGGATTCTGGCTAGTGTGTATCTTTTCCAGCTTCAACTCTCCATCTTCCAACACTGATCATATGAAATGGTACTTGAGCTATATGTGTTTAGTCCTGGAATGAAATGCTAAGTTCTTTGCAAGATGAAAGGAACTTTGGCTATCATTGTATAACGTGCCCATATCATGCTCCTTACCGGATTCACCCATAACATTTTGTAACCAAATCATTTCTTGACTAGCCTCTATAGCAGAAACATACTTTGCTTCTGTTGTTGAAAGTGCAACAACACTTTGGATTTTTGAAACCCAACTGACAGCTATTCCACCAATAGTAAATACATATCCTATAGTGCTCCTCATGTTATCTCTATCCCCTGCAATATCTGCATCAACATATCCCTGTAGGGAAATGTTTGAACCACCAAAGCATAATGCTTGATTTGTGGTACCTTTCAGATATCTGAGAATCCATTTCACTACCATCCAATGTTCCTTTCTTGGATTGTTCATGTACCTGCTTACAACTCCCACTACATGTGCAATATCAGGCCTTGTGCAGACCATTGCATACATTAAGCTTCCAACTGCTGATGCATATGGAACTTTAGACATATAATCCATGTCTTCTTCAGTCTTTGGGCACATTTCCTTACTAAGTTTGAAATGGCTAGCAAAAGGTGTACTAACTGGTTTTGCATTGTGCATGTTAAATATTTTCAACACCTTTTGTATGTACTCATTCTGAGACAATGTTAATTTGCAATTTTTCCTGTCTCTAGTTATTCTCATACCAAGGATTTGTTTTGCAGCTCCCAAATCCTTCATTGCAAATGAATTTGCCAATTTTCTTTTGAGCACATTTATTTCTTGCATGTTAGATCCTGCAACAAGCATGTCATCTACATACAATAACAATATAATATAGCTTCCATCATTTTGATTTTTCAAATAAACACAATGATCAGAGTGACATCTAGTATAACCTTGGTCAGACATAAACTTGTCAAATTTTAGATACCACTGCCTTGGAGCCTGTTTTAAGCCATACAAGCTCTTCTTCAACCTGCACACTAGTTTCTCCTTCCCTTCCACTTCATATCCTTGTGGCTGCTGCATATATATCTCTTACTCTAAATCCCCATGGAGAAAGGTTGTCTTTACATCTAACTTCTCAATATGCAAATCTTCAACTGCCACTAGACTTAAAATAGTTTTGATTGAAGTCATTTTAACAACAGGAGAAAATATTTCATCAAAATCAATACCTTTCTTCTGTGCAAACCCCTTCACCACAAGTCTAGCTTTGTACCTCTGTTTTCCTCCATCTTCTTCCTTCAGCTTGTAAACCCATTTATTTTGCAATGCAGTTTTACCTGTAGGCAACCTAACTAAGTCCCAAGTCTGGTTATGCATTAAGGAGTCCATCTCT
Organism: Pinus tabuliformis; assembly: GCA_031772625.1. Classification (NCBI taxonomy): domain Eukaryota; kingdom Viridiplantae; phylum Streptophyta; class Pinopsida; order Pinales; family Pinaceae; genus Pinus; species Pinus tabuliformis. The sequence continues at coordinate 1,916,134,304 of CM062818.1, forward strand.
TCTTCCATGGCTACCTCCCACTTCTTCCTGCTTTCAACCTGCATTGCTTCTTCATAACATTCGGGTTCACCGGAATCAGTCAACAATAAATAATATAATGAAGGAGAGTATCGTTCAAGGGGTCTACTTATCCTAGTAGATCTTCTAACCAGTCTTTCAGGTGCTTGGGGTGCCTGTTTCTGTTGTGGTGGTTGCTGCTGTTGTGGTTGTTGATTATTATTATTTTCAGGCACCTTTATTTTTTCAGTGATTTCATCAAGAACTATGTATTCCTTGTTTTCTTTTTCCTGTTTCTTTTCTTGCAACTGATTCTTATACAATACCTTTTCATTGAATATTACATCTCTACTCCTAATGATTTTGTGATTTTCATAATCATATAAGCGATAATCAAAATCATTAACACCATATCCAATAAAGGTACATTTCTTTGACTTTGCCTCAAGCTTTGTTTTATTTTATTTATCAATATGGACAAAGGCCTCACAACCAAAAGGCTTTAAAAAGGAGCAGTTTACCTTTTTACCTATCCATTCTTCCTCCGGAACACCACCATCCAAGGAACTTGAAGGCCCTCTGTTTATTAGATAAACAACAGTATCTACAGCATCTGCCCAAAACTGTAAAGGCAATCCTGCATGCAATCTCATGCACCTTGCACGCTCCATGATTGTTCTGTTCATCCTCTCTGACACACCATTTTCTTGTGGTGTTCTTGGAACTATCTTCTCTCTACGAATTCCATGCTCTGAACAGTACCTATCAAACTCTTTGCTGTAATATTCACCTCCATTGTCTGATCTAAGACACTTCAATTTCTTTCCTATCTCAATCTCAACCAAAGCTTTCCATTTCTTGAAAGTATCAAATACATCAGATTTATTCTTAATACAATAAATCCATGTTTTTCTAGTTGCATCATCAATAAAAGTAACATAATAACGAGAGCCACCGAGAGATGATACCTGAGCAGGTCCCCATACATCTGTATGCACAAGCTCTAATTTTTCATTCTTTTTTTCTTTCCCAACTCTGAGAAATCTGACTCTCTTCTGTTTTCCATAAATGCAATTCTCACAGAAGTCCAAATCAACATTCTTCAAACCCGACAACAAATTCCTTGAGTGAAGAATCTTCATCCCTTTTTCACTCATGTGTTCGAGCCTATGATGCCATAATGCTGCATTTGCTCCTTCGGAAGTTAAAGCATTAATAGAGTTAGAAATACCATTGCATAAATACAATGTACCAATCTTTTCGCCTTTTGCTATTACCAGGGCTCCTTTGGCGACCTTCCAAGGTTTATCTCTGAAAGTTGTCACATAACCTTCACCGCCTAATTGCCCTGTTGAAATCAGATTTTTCTTTAGATCTGGAACATGCCTTACCTCCTTTAGTAGCCATTGGTTTCTATTCTGTTGTTTTACAAGAACCTTACCCATTCCAACAATTTTATAGGGTTTATCATCACCCAAACAAACTTTTCCAAAATCTCCTTGAACATAGTCATGAAAGTATTTCTTATCAGGTGTGGCATGGAATGAGGCCCCTGAATCTACCACCCACGAATCAGTAATATTTTCGAAAGAAAGAATCAAAGCATCTTGTAACACCTCACTTGTCACATTTGCTTCATGATTGTTTTGTTGCTATGAATCTCCTTCTTTTCCCTTCCGAGATCTACAGTCTTTCTTTAGGTGTCCTTTCTTTCCGCATTTCCAGCACACTATCCCCAATCTAGACTTGGAGATGCCTTTCCTTGATTTACTGCGATATCCTGAGCTCTTTCCTCTTTCCATTTTTCTTCCCCTAGACTCTGCACTCAAAGCATTTCCCGATGTCTCACCAGAGCTTTTCCGTCGCATTTCCTCGCTAAGGATAGCACCAACAACATCATCAAACTTTAAAGTACTAGATCCAGACACAGAGTTACTAATGGCCATTACTAAACCATTCCAACTTTCTGGCAATGAGCACAAGAATAACAGAGCTCTAACTTCATCATCAAAGTTTACCCCTATAGAACATAACTGACTTGTAATAGTATTAAAATCATTTAAATGATCTGCAACAGATACACCTTCCGACATCTTCATATTAAATAACCGTTTCATAAGAAATACCTTGTTTGAGGCCGAGGGTTTTTCATATAGTCTCTCCAACGTCTTAATCAAACCCTCTGTCGTTGTTTCCTTCAAAATGTTTAAGGCGACTGACGCTGCAAGGCACAATCGTATTGTTCCGAGTGCCTTTCTATCGAGAAGGCTCCATTCTTCATCTTTCATACCCGTCGGCATCTTTGCTTTTCTGCCCAATGGTAGGTATAGATCTTTCTGATATAGATAATCTTCCATCTGCATCTTCCACAGTGAGAAGTTTTGGCTATTAAATTTCTCAACCCTAAACTTACCATCTTCCGCCATTGCTCCCACTCGAACGAGGAACCCTTCTTTCGTGTGAGTTTATCAACCAAACAGACCTTCGGCTTTGATACCAGTTGTTAGGAAATTATATGTTACGGAGCAATGAAACACATAAAATATTGCAGAAATATAAACACAGAAAATGCATAAAACAAGAGAGACATAGATATACGTGGTTCACCCAGTTTGGGCTACGTCCACCTCAAACGGCCAGTCCTTCCTTTATATTATCCAGCAAAATGAAGAGACACAACCTACAGCAAATCCGCTGTAATATCCTCTGTTTTCTCTCAAAGCGTCACCTCTTTGTTTCTCGCTCACAGAATACACATCTATTACACAGCCTCAAATACAATACCCTCATACAAAGAGAGGGGTTGCCTTCTAGGGAAAAAAACCCTAAACTAAACATAAGTTCTACCATCAGATCATCCACCTAATGAACAACCCAGATTGACTAGAAATTACTATACTTTTACAAGGCAATTTTACATCTATTTTTAGCTTCCGGGGCACCGGCCTCGAGCCCCCGCCGGGGGACCTCTGGCCCCTGGACCCCTGCGGGGGGGACACGTCCCCCCTGCACCCTCCCGCGTGTAGGGGTGTACAAACTTCCTGGGGTATACATCCGGCTGGAACAAAGACCTCTGAACAATCATGCTCCACACAAAACATGGTCCCATTCCAAGACATAGTGCCGAGATAGACCCAATTCCATGCATTCTTCCAGACTAGGTATGGACCCCTCCACAGTGAAATGGCTTGACACTAGAAGTATATTCCTCTTCTATTAAGAAAATTTAAGAGCTTCTCTAGGATCATATCCATATTGCTAGCACCCAGAATGTGGTCGATGCCAATGAGAATGTTGTGGCTAGAGCCAATGTTCCAAGCTAGGTGTTGTAGGAATATCTTTGTGACTTTTTTGAAGCTAAGCCAGATAGCCGATCCATTTGAGACCCCAATGGAACCTCTTTGGAACGAGTATATAAAATCAATATTCTTTAAGTATTTTTGTCTGATGACCAGACTCCATGTTCCCATCCCAAAAATACCTCTCCATAGTGACTTGATTAATAATGCCCATCCAAAACGACGGAGGTCAAGAACTCCCCATCCCCCCATGACCTTTGGTAGAGTGATCTTAGATAATTTAGACAAGTGAAATTTCTTATGTTCATGACTACCCCCCCAAATAAAATTAGCCATAACACGGTTGAGTGAGTGAATGATGGTAGTAGGAATATGATAAAGATGGGCCCAGTATACCCCTAGTTGATTAAGGACAGCTTGTGTAAGGATGACACGGCCCCCCAGGGATAGATTCCTATATTCCCACCCAGAGATCTTCTTGAAAAATCTATCTATAAGCCATAGCCAATTGACATTCCTATATTTGTAGGGTTTGATATGGTATCCCAAGTACTTCATGCCATGACCCATCAACTCAGCTTCAATTCCAAATAGATTTTTTATATATGCAATAATGTCCAATTCACAATTCCCATGATAAATAATAGATTTGTGAGCATTCATATACAAACCAGTAGCATTTGCAAATTTCCTAAAAATATGGAAAAGGCATAACCATGAAAAACGATTCAACATACCCATAATGAGCACATCATCGACAAAGAAACCATGTGATATGTTGATGTTTTAGCCCATCTTCAATGTCTGGAAATGATCTTGTTCCACCACTTTTGAAATATGTAGGCTCAAACCGTCCATAGCTAGGATAAATAATAGCGGTGACAAAGAACAGCCCTGTCTCAGACCACGCCCTGCCCGGAAGAAATTTGTGGGCTATCCATTAATGATCATAGAATAATCAACATTTATCACACACACCATAATCCATTCCACACATTTGAGATGTAGGCCTATTTTGAATAGGACTAGCATGAGGTAACCCTAATCCAGGCAGTCGAAAGCCTTCTTCAGATCAACTTGCAGGATGGTTGCATTTAGATTTTTTGTATGTATCGAATGCAAGCATTCTTGTGCATTTGCAATGGTGTCATGTATTTGTCTGCCTTGTAGAAACCCATGTTGTTCAGGAGATATATGGCGTGAAAGAGTACTTCGCAGATGCCTGACAATGGTTTTTGAGATAACTTTGTAGATAAGGTTGCACAATGAAATTGGTCTGTAGTCCTCAAAACAGGTAGGAGGATATCGCTTCGGGATAAGGGAAATATAAGTAGATTTTATGCGATGGTGTACATACCCAGAAAGTCTAGACTCCTCCACCATTTGCAGAAGTTCTTTTTTGAAAAGATCAAAGAAATGTATGAACAACTCCACGGTCCATCCATTTGGTCCCAGACTTTTATCTCCCTTGAATGATTTAAGGACACCGAGTAATTCCTCTTTAGTGATGCTTCTGTATAGTTCATCATTTGATTCTTGGTCAAACATAGTCGAGTAGTGCTTACTCCCACCTATGAGATCTTCAATATCAATGTTTCAATGTGATCATATGTCGCTTTGAAATGTGTGGTCATAACTTTAGAGATTTCCTCCTGTGACTGGATATGATTTCCCTCAGCATCTTGAATCCCCCATATAGAATTTGTATTACGTCTATGGTTTGCATAATGATGGAAATTTTTTGTATTTTTGTCTCCCTCTTTAATCCAGATAGCCTAGCTCTTAAGGCACCAAGTGGCTTCTTCAAAGTCTAAGAGTCGTTTCCTTTTTAATTCCAACTCCAGAATGTGTGAGTGGGTAACATCTGGAAGAAGGTTTCCTTTTTAATCTCTTTTTTTATGGATTGATTTTTCCTCTTCTAACATTTTTTCACTTCCCTGCAAAGAGTCTCCAGTTTGTCTAGTATATGATCCATAGGGGAGGATTCAATATCCCCCTCATGGCGCCATGTATCCCTCACCAAAGTGTTAAATTCCAGATCATCCAGCCATGTTCTGTTGAATTTAAATGGCATACCTAGGCGCACCATCGACTTCTTCCAAACAAGTGTAATAGGTCTGTGATCTAATAAGAAATTGTTGATGATTTTCGTCTACACATCTCCAAAGAGAGAAATCAATTGTTCATGCATTAAAAAATGATCTAGTCTCTTGGCGACATATGCCTCGCCAGTGCATCCATTGTCCCAAGTGGGAGCCATTGTTGGGTGTAGAGCCTGATTATTTTTTGTATTCAAAGGTTTCAGCCAGATGTATACCCCAAGAGGACTGTACACCCTTCCACGCGGGGGGGGGGGGTAAATTGCCCCCGGCTGGGGGGCCCGGGGGCTAGCAGTCCCCCGGTGGGGGTTCAGGGGCAGCGCCCCCGAAGCGAAGATTAGATGTAAAATTGCCTTATAAAAGTCTAGTAATTTCTAGTCAATCTGGGGCATTCATTAGGCAGATGATCTGACGATAGAAGTTATGTTTACTTTAGGGCTTTTTTCCCTAGAAGGAAACCCCTCACTATATATGAGGGAATTGTATTATGTCTATGGATATTTGGATTCTAGGTGAGAAAGAGAGAGGAGATTGAGAGCGAAGAGGGTGTTACAACGGATCTGTTGTAGGCTGTATCTCTTCATTTTGCTCGATAATATAATAAAAGAAGGACTAGATGTTTCTCTATGGATGTAGCCCAAACTGGGTGAAACACGTATATCTGTGTCTCTCTTGTTTTATGCATTTTCTGTGTTTATATTTCTGCAATATTTTATGTGTTCCATTGCTCTGTAATATATAATTTTCTAACAACTGGTATCAGAGCCGCTGATAAACTCGCAGGAGAGAAGGGTTCCTGGTTCGAGTGGGAGCAATGGTAGAAGATGGTAGGTTTAGGGTCGAAAAATTCAATGGCCAAAACTTCTCGCTGTGGAAGATGCAAATGGAAGATTATTTGTATCAGAAAGATCTGTACCTACCATTGGGCGGAAAAACAAAGATGCCGACGGGTATGACAGATGAAGAATGGAATCTTCTCGATAGAAAGGCACTCGGAACAATACGGCTGTGCCTGGTGGCGTCGGTAGCATTTAATATTTCAAAGGAAACGACAACATAGGGTTTAATGTCGACATTGGCCAAACTATATGAAAAACCCTCGGCCTCAAATAAGGTATTTCTTATGAAGTGTTTATTTAATATGAAGATGTTAGAAGGTGGATCTGTTGCAGACCATTTAAATGATTTTAATACAGTTACAAGTCAGTTAAGTTCTGTAGGGGTAAATTTTGATGATGAAGTTAGGGCTCTGTTATTTCTGTGCTCATTGCTAGAAAGTTGGAATGGCTTAGTTATGGCCATTAGTAACTCTGTCTCTGGATCTAGTACTTTAAAGTTTGATGATGTTGTCGGTGCAATCCTTAGCGAGGAAATGTGACAAAAAATCTCCAGTGATACATCAGGTAATGCTTTGACTGCAGAGACTAGGGGAAGAAAAATGGAAAGAGGAAAGATCCCAGGATATCACAATAAGTCAAGAAAAGGCAGATCCAAGTCCAAATCGGGGATAGTGTGCTGGAAATGAGGGAAGAAAGGACACCTGAAGAAAGACTGCAAGTCTCGGAAGGGAAAAGAAGGAGACGCGCAGCAAGAAAACAATCATGAAGCGAATGTAACAGGTGATGTGTTGCAATATGCTTTGATTATTTCATTAGAAGATATTATTGATGCCTGGGTGGTAGATTCAGGGGCCTCATTCCATGCCACACTTGATAAGAAACATTTTCATGATTATGTTCAAGGAGATTTTGGATACGTTCAATTGGGTGATGATAAACCATGTAAAACTATTGGAATGGGTACAGTTTTCATAAAACAATAAAATGGAAATCAGTGGCTATTGAAGGAGGTAAGGCATGTTCCAGATCTGAAGAAAAATTTGATTTCAATAGGGTAGTTGGGAGGTGAAGGTTGTGTAACTACTTTCACAGATAAAACCTCGAAGGTCACCAAAGGAGCCCTGGTAATAGCGAAAGGAGAAAAGGTTGGTACATTGTATTTATGCAATGGTATTTCAAATTTTGTTAATGCTTTAACCTCTATAGGAGAAGATACGACATTTTGGCATCATAGGCTCAGGAACATGAGTAAGAAGGGGAAATTTGTTACTAGGTTTGAAGCATGTTGATTTAAAATTTTGTGAAAATTGTGTTTATGGAAAACGGAAGAGAGTCAGATTCCTTAGAATTGGGAAATAAAAGAAGAGTGAAAAATTAGAGCTTGTGCATATAGATGTATGGGGACCTGCTCAGGTATCATATCTTGGTGGCTCTCGTTATTATGTTACTTTTATTGATGATGCAACCAGAAAAACCTGGATCTATTGTATTCGAAATAAATCTGATGTATTTGATACTTTCAAGAAATGGAAAGCTTTGGTTGAAAATGAGACAGGGAAGAGGTTGAAGTGTCTCAGATCAGATAATGGAGGCAAATATTGTAGCAAAGAGTTTAATAGGTACTATTCAGAGAATGGAATTCACAGAGAGAAGACAGTTCCAGGAGCACCACAAGAAAATGGTGTGTCAGAAAGGATGAACAGCACAATCATGGAGCATGCAAGGTGCATGAGATTGCATGCAGGATTTCCTTTACAATTTTGGGCAGATGCTATAGATACTGTTGCTTGTCTAATAAACAGAGGGCCTTCAAGTTCCTTGGATGGTGATATTCCAGAGGAGGCATGGACAGGTAAAAAGGCAAACTACTCATTTTTAAAGACTTTTGGTTGTGAAGCCTTTGTCCACATTAATAAAGAAAATAGAACAAAGCTTGAGGCAAAATCAAAGACATATACCTTTATTGGATATGGTGTTAATGATTTTGGTTATCGCTTATATGATTATGAAAATCACAAAATCATTAGGTGCAGAGATGTAATATTCAATGAAAAGGTTTTGTATAAGGATCAGTTGCAGGAAAAGAAGCAAGAAAAAGAAAATAGAGAATACATAGTGCTTGATGATATCACATGAAAAGTGATGGTGCCTGAAAATCATAATGATCAACAGCTAGAACAACAACCACAACAGCAACAAGCACTTCAAACACTTGAAAGTTGTGTTAGAAGATCTACCAAGATAAGTAGACCCCCTAAACAATACTCTCCTTCATTATATTATGTATTGTTGACTGATTCTGGTGAACCATAATGTTATGAAGAAGCAGTGCAGGTAGAAATCAGGAAGAAGTGGGAGCAAGCCATGAAAGAAGAGATGGACTCTTTAGCACATAACCAGACTTGGGACTTAGCCACGTTGCCTTCAGGTAAAACAACATTGTAGAATAAATGGGTTTACAGGCTGAAGGAAGAAGATGGAGGAAAACAGAGGTACAAAGCTAGACTTGTGGTGAAGGGGTTTGCACAGAAGAAAGGTATTGATTTTGATGAAATATTTTCTCCTATTGTTAAAATGACTTCAATCAGAACTATTTTAATTCTAGTAGCAGCTAAAGATTTGCATCTTGAGCAGTTAGATGTAAATATAGCCTTTCTTCATGGGGATTTGGAGGAAGAGATATATATGAAGTAGCCACAAGGATATGAGGTAAAAGGGAAGGAGAAACTAGTGTGCAGGTTGAAGAAGAGCTTGTATGGCTTAAAACAGGCTCCAAGGCAGTGGTATCTAAAATTTGACAGGTTTATGTCTAAAAAAGGTTATACTAGATGTCACTCTGATCATTATGTTTATCTCAAAAGGCAAAATGATGGCAGCTATCTTATATTGTTATTGTATGTAGATGACATGCTTGTTGCAGGTTCTAACATGCAGGAAATAAATGTGCTCAAAATAAAATTGGAAAACTCATTTGCAATGAAAGATTTGGGTGCTACAAAACAAATCCTTGGTATGAGAATAACTAGAGACAGGAAGAATCACAAATTAACATTGTCTCAAAGTGAGTACATAGAAAAGGTGTTGAAAAGGTTTAATATGTAAAATGCAAAACCAGTTGGTATACCTTTGGCTAGCCATTTCAAATTAAGTAAGGAGGCGTGTCCCAAGACTCAGGAATAAATGGCTCATATGTCTAAAGTTCCATATGCATCAGCATTTGGAGGCTTGATGTATGCAATGGTTTGCACAAGGCCTGATATTGCACATGCAGTGGGAGTTGTAAGCAGGTACATGAACAATCCAGGAAAAGAACATTGGATGGTAGTGAAGTGGATTCTCAGGTATTTGAGAGGTACCACAAATCAAGCATTATGCTTTGGTGGTTCAAACATTGCTCTACAGGGATATGTTGATGCAGATATGGCAGGTCATAGAGATAACAGGAGGAGCACTACAGGATATGTATTTACTGTAAGTGGAACAACTGTCAGTTGGGTTTCAAAAATCCAAAGTGTTGTTGCACTTTCGACAACAGAAGTAGAGTATGTTGCTGTTACAGAGGCTAGTAAAGAAATGATTTGGTTACAAAGATTTCTGGATGAATTGGGTAAGAAGTAGGAGTTGAGTAGGTTATACAGTGACAGCCAGAGTGCCATAAATCTTGCAAAGAACTCTGTATTTCATTCCAAGACTAAACATATACAGCTCCAGTACCATTTCATACGGTCAGCATTGGAAGATGGACAGTTGGAGCTGGAAAAGATACACACTAGCGAGAATCCTGCAGGTATGTTAACAAAAGTTGTAACCAGGGAGAAACTGAGAACCTGCTTAGTTTCTATTGGTATTCAAGTATGATGAAGAAGATGAGAAACATCTAGGTCCAAAGTGGAGTCATTTTCTAGCAAATGAAGCAGCGGTGGAGTTGCTATAATCAGTGTCCAAGTGGGAGATTGTTGGGTGTGGAGCCTGATTATCTTCTATATTCAAAGGTTTCAGCCGAATGTATACCCCAGGAAGGCTGTACACCCCTCCATGCAGGGGGTTGTGGGGGGGACTTGTCCCCTCCACGAGGGTAAATCCCCCCCAGTTGGGGGGTCCAGGGGCCAGCGGTTTAGGGGCAGCACCCCTGAAGCTAAAAATAGATGTAAAATTGCCTTGTAAAAGTCTAGTAATTTCTAGTCAATCTGGGTCGTTCATTAGGCAGATGATCTAACAGTAGAAGTTATGTTTAATTTAGGGTTTTTTTCCCTAGAAGGCAACCCCTCACTATATATGAGGGAATTGTATTGTGTCTATGGATATTTGGATTCTGGGTGAGAAAGAGAGAAGAGATTGAGAGCGAAGAGGGTGTTACAACGGATTTGCTGTAGGCTGTTTCTCTTCATTTTGCTGGATAATATAATAAAACAAGGACTGGCTGTTTCTCCGTGGATGTAGCCCAAATTGGGTGAACCACATATATCTGTGTCTCTCTTGTTTTATGCATTTTCTGTGTTTATATTTCTGCAATATTTTATGTGCTCCATTGCTCCGTAATATATAATTTTCTAATAGCCATTTCCTCTTGGAAAATGTCCACAAATTTGTGTGCTAGAAGAGCATCACGAAACATCCCCACCAAGGGGTCAATCCTTCTGGACCGTCCCCAAACTTCTTCCAAAGAAATGGTATAGTTTAGATCACCAACAATGATGAGGGAGGCCAGCTCCATTATACCAGAAGAAAACAAACGGTTCCAGAAAATAGTCCTATCTCTGTAAGGAGCATAGGTGTTTAAAATATGAATGTGACCACCCATTCCTCGGACATGTCCTTCAAGGAGAATGCCTACGAAACATCTGTATGCTTTAAAAATGACCCATCTAGGGTCCCAAATTGCCACTAAACCACCAGAGAGACCCACAGCCGTAGTAGCAGATATATGCCATTCCAGGAGAATTTTCCTGAAATACTGTACAACCTATGGAACAGAGTGCATGGATTCTTGCAGAAGAATGATATAAGGGTGAAGAGAGGAGAAGAGACTCTTGAGGGCCTGATATTTCGGGGTAGCCCCCAAACCCCGTATGTTTAATGACAGAATGAAAGTCATGGAGACACCTGCTCGGGCAACCGTGCTCTAAGGGCCCGTGAGGGGGGAATGTCAACAATAGGCACATCAACCAAAAAACGGTCCATTGGGGAGGTAAGAGGATTAGGCCTAGGACGTCCTCTGAAATGCCGACTTCCACGGTTTTGTTTCCGCCGGACAGTGATGTTACCAGCAGAAGTAGGGCTGATGTGGGGGGTAGGAGAGCCAGATGGCTTGTGGATGGTAAGGGTCTGTAAGTCCAATGATTTTCTATCTAGGTCACTGCCCACTGAGTTGGTAGGTGAGTCCAGTGGCGAGTTGGTCGGAGTGACACTTGTCCTAGGTCCCTTGTTCCAGTTAGCGAAAATGGAAGGTGACGAAGATGGAACATATGTGATTTGGGTGGTGGAGGGTAAGTCGTGGGATGGGTATGGAGCCGAGAAAGGTGGCAGGGCTTCTGGGCCAGGGTGGATTGTTCCCAGAGAGGGTTTATGGGAGTGTATTATTGGACTAGAAGGAGCCAGAAAATCAGACTTCAGTGAAGATAAAGGAGAGGAAGGAACCAGAATGGGCGATGAACCATTTAGAGAAGAGTCTAATGTATGAGAGTGGGGAGGATAGGAGCCAAGGGGAATACCTAAATGTTGTCAAGTAGAAATTCCATGTCGAAAAATTTGAGGTTGACCTCCCTCATGATGAGACTTCGAAAATGTGCCAGAGAAAGGCCTACCATGTAATCGTCCTCTCGACCGATGTGGGAATTATGCTAATAGATGTTTGGTGTGGTGGCAGAGTGAACACCGGAAAGGAACTCCCCAGAAGTCCAGTCTCTGAGATAGTTGAGTCTCGCCCCAGAACAAATCTATATGGTCTAGAAAGCCACCACAGTATTCCTTTTCAATCAGGATCCATGCCACCCGCTTGTTTGGAGCCCCCAAGCATCGAGGGTCTACATAAAAAAATTTTCCAATTGTGTTACCAATATCCATAAGGACTTGTTTCATCCAAAGCTCAATTGGAAAACCCGGTAATTTCACCTAGATGAGCTTGTTTTGTGGAGTGTTATGGAGAGAATTGTATCCAATGTACCAGCGGTGTAGCGCTAGGAAGCTCTTCCCATTAATCCATGGCACAAATTTTATTTTTTCCAAGTCCTCCTGACTTAGAAAATGGAAACTATACCAGCCTTTCAAGAGCCACACGACAGTCAGCATGTAACCAAGCATTGATTTCCACTTCTTCTCTACCCAGTCCCTCATGTCTGGGTTAGAAATTTCTGAGAAGTACCACCTTCCTACTAGAGCATGCTTCTGTAGACTGGTAATCCTGTCAGATAGAACAACATTGTCCAAAGATAATGCAGGTGGTAGGGAGATGGTTTTAATTGAACACTGCTTGTGTTTGGTACATTGTCCCCATGCAGCATGTTTGCCACCCTGCGAAAAGAGGGATGCATGGTTGCCATCTAGAAGATGGGCATCACCCAATATGTTGTGCCAAGTTTCCAATGAACGTGGGCCACCCCAGCGGTCAGCATCAACAGATTGCATAAGGAGTGACTCAACATCCATCGTGGCCCGAATAAGGGCCTCGTTGGCAAATGAGTGAGTAGTGACCTGCCATAATACCCAGAGCATGAAAAAACTTCATCCGGATCCCAAAGCGTCGTCTGACAACAATAAATGAGGATGTACAGGCGAGTAGCTGAGAAAATAAATAAACTAGGTCCTGAAATAACTGTGATCCCCTCGGGGACCAGGAGGAATGTTCACGAGGGAGAGGACACGAGTAGAGAATAAACCCACATACCACCAAGAATGAAGTATGTCATTAGGAGATCATCCAAATCGGGCAAAAATGTCGATGCTGACATAGGGAATAATACCGGATTTAAAGGGGCGATGTACGAGGATCCCAGAGCACATGGGAAAGTGTCTAGTAGACAGGTGTTGGCAGTGGGATGTGATCTCAGAAGTAAATGCCACCTACACTTGTCAGAAAAATACCACCTGTCGGAGAGAGGGACAATTCTGGTACCAGAGAAAATTAACCGGCAAGAGACCAGAGTCGAATGACAAATTCCTATAGGAGCAGACCAGAGGATGGTGAAGAATAATAGATTCCTTGCTGCAATAACAACAATAAAATTCAAAGCAAGACATCCAATAATTATATACCTTGAAGCCAAAATTTTTGCAAGGTCGTGTGATATAGCAGATGCAGGGCCAACGATCCTAGATGGTAGAAAAAACGTTAAGGAGTAGACAAGGTTCTTCCTTAGTGAAGAAGGCCAACCAAGAGTCTCTAAAAGAATCAGACCCAAATGGCATATGGACAATGTCGTAGAGGGTGGAAATGGGTAATATATATACAGATGAGAATATAGAGAGAAATAGCAAAGATAAGTAAAATATGACAGAGAACAGAGTGCATGAGGCGATATATAAACATGCTATCAAACCCAAACCTATCATTCAAAGACAGAGACAAAACAGGGTGGAGCAAAGCTAATACTGGACACCCACAGTGATCTTAAACCTCCACAGGATATTTGAAAACATACCTTGAAGGCTAAAGGGTGGAGTAGTTGTTGTTTAGAAGAAACCCAAAAACTTCTCACCTTTGATTGAGCGGTTTAGTATATTCCTCCAAACCATACTCTGTCCAGCCTCCTTTCTTTCTGGCATTTCGTAAGAGCACAGTTGGAGGTAAGGAAAATTTCATTTTTTTCCTTGCGGTAAGGAAACAACATGCTTGGTAAAAGGAATACGAGCGACCGAAAAGGGTGGAAATAGTTACAGGAATGTGCAGTAATGCAACTGTAGTGCTATATAGTTTACATACGCAACCAATAAAAGTTAAGGTGAACCGCGAAACATCCTAATCAGTCAGCAAAATCAAACATAGTTACTATGTTGTGGAGTTGGGCATAAATAACAACTATTCCTTTTAACATTTCACTAAAAATAATCCATGATTAGTAATCTTCATTGTTTATTTTCAAATTTCCATTAAATAATATATGATCTTCTTGGTGTTATGTGTAAGAGGTCATATACCTAATTATTTGGATTTTTTTTTAACTGAACGCCAAACCTTCTAAATAAGTTGACTAAAAATATGTATTAATAGCCCCAAACATCAATTCATCATAAACTCAACAGATTTATTTAATAATATATTTTACTTTGTTAAAATAAAAAAATCATAAAAATTAGTTAAAATATTATTATTATTATTATTATTAAAATTATATATATATATTTAAGAAAACATGTAGAAAGATTCTTAATTATGAAAATTCATCTCCACTTTATCAGATATTTAAATAGTCCATGTTACAATATCATGAACAGATTATATTAATATCACATGCCAAACAAAATAACCTATAATTTATCAATATCACATACCAAAAAGAACATAACTAATTTCTAATTTCGTAAAACACATGATATTTTCTTTAATTAATTAATTTTAATTAAAATAACATAAATAAATTTCAACATTTAATTTTTACATATCATTAAAAATATTCTAAACTACATATATGCCATCCAGCCAAAAATTAATAATAATTAAATATATTTACATAAAATCAGCCTCATCTTTCTATCCATATTCCAAAATCCTGCCAAAACCTAGATTTTATTCGACATCCCTTCGCATGTCCATAAAATATTAGTTGTACTTAACATTATAAAAACAGAGAGGTACCTTTCCAGCATTAGACAATGATGACAAAGACAGATCACGGAGGATCACAAAATACAAGGAAAAGTTAACATACATATCCCTTATAATTATTCTGTTATTTATCCCTATTTTTATGGTTTTATAATGTATTTGAGTATGTTGATTATTTTAATATTTATATAAAACAAGGTCTCATAGCTAGTTTTTTTGGGCTTAATTTGATAAAATATTTTAATGTCATAATGTGGTGTAAGTACTCCAAATAATAATAAACTTGTAAAATGAATTATATGAATATTTGTTTAAATTTGTTTATTAATTTTTTAAATATAATTAAACAATTTTGTTTTGGTAAATAAAGGTTGTATATATTTGACATTGAATAAAATGATAAAAAGTTAATAATTATTTATTTAATATTGAATGATGAAATTTTTTTTATATAATGCTCATATTATAGTACACATGTCATGTCAGTAGAGAGTTGTACAAATTTTGCACATGTTATTTTTACATATTTTTTTCAAATTTATATTTGTTAAATTAGCTTTTTGTAAATTAAAAAATAAAACCCATAACAACTGTCTATTCAATACTTTACACTAATGAGAAAATAACCGGCCTGGAGTATGCCGTAAAACTGCTTCTGCTTGGCTAAGAGCTCGTCTTCCTCGGACGTAAGGAAACAGGTTAACGGCCCAAGACCCAGAGGCATCTGGCAGGAGTGAGAGCATGCTCCCGATTACGGACCACCAGCAGGGTTATGCCAGGTGGCGTGGTTTTCCTATTTAACAGTGATGAGTCAAACCCAGCATTCGCGGATAGCAGCCAGAGATGGCTATCCTCACTGTTGGTTTGACACCTGAGTTGATAGGTTTTACCACCTTCGGAAAAAAAAAATGAGAAAATAAAAGTTTTGAATTTAATTACAAACCATTTGTGTTTATGATACATAGTAATCAATATATAATGTTATTTTTCAAATTATTCATATTTATTGTATATAGTAATTAGCAATATAGTACATAGTAACTAATAATAGAGTACACAAAAGTCAATTCTTGCCATCATTAGACAATAAGAGGGGAGACATTTCAACCAATCATATTTGAGATAAATAGAAATAAATTTTATTTAAAAATAATAAATTTAATTTCATGATATTAAACTTTCGATAGATTTTAAATTTTTTTAGTGAAAAAAAAACTAAATAGCAAATCAATGATAGATTTTAAATTTTTTTAGTCAAAGAAAAACTAATAGCAAATCAATAAAAAACTAAATACGTTATATACTATGTCAGCGGGTATAATAACAATATCAATAATCTTTCTATATTTTAGCATCCTTTTCTTTTGTGAGCGAAAAACATTTTTGGAAAAACCAAAAAATCCAAAGAAAAAAAGTTCTGGAAAAACCAAAATATCACGAGAGAGAAAGATTCAAAGAATCACTTCAATATTTTTAATTTTTTTTATAACAATGATATGAACATGAACTTCATACTATAAAAAGTTAAAAAATCAATAAAATTTGATATCCATCACATAATTGTGATACATTTTATTATTAATATTTTAAAAATCCATACGAATAGATAATTGATTAATCAATTTAATATTTTTTAATTTTACTTTTTAGTGTATTTTTTTTTCTTTTGAAGTGATTATGAAATTTATAGCTAGCTAAATTAAATATTTGATAAAACTTAATAGGCATCAAAATAATTGTGATATTTTGTATTATTAAAATAGAAAAAAACTAATTAAATTATAATTATAATTATAATTATTATTATTATTAATTAATAAAATAAAATTGGTTAATTACCAAAATTAATATTAAAGTTTATAACAAAGTTGCTATAATGAAAGTGACTCCAATATATTATGATAAATATATTATCAATCTAATATAGTATTTATAAGAAGAATTTAAATGAAATAATTATATTTTTCTTGTTATATTATATGAGTAATATTATTTAAAAAAAATTGAACAGGTAAATAAACCAAAAAAATATATCAAAAATAAAATTGTTATATGACTATATATACACACAAATGGATAAAGATTATTTTAAATAAATAAAAAACAATCTTTCTAAAATAAATAAAACTCAATAATTATATGTCATAAATTCTTAATTGTTATGTTAATATATAGAGACCCATATGGATAAATATTTTTTAAATAAATAAAAAGCAATATTTCTAAAATAAATAATACTCAATAATTATATGTCATAAATTCTTATGATATTTTTAAAATTTTATATTTTGTTTGTTTTTGGCAAGACTTAGGATTGATCACCATTTTCAACTTGTTAGGCCAATATGTCTCTCAAGAATAAAACTAAAGTGGAGCGAAAATGAAAATCCCTAGCTACCACTCCAGATATTGTGTTTTACAACTCCTTTTTCTTTAGTTAGTCAACCATCTTTTATTAATTCATTAAAACATTATAGTTGAGAGACACGAATATTCTTGCTCTCTCGGTGTCACTCCTTCTGGATTTATCAGTCAAGCAAGAAATAGAAAAATTGAGAGAATACTTCCAAAATTTACATAATAACCATAAGAAAAATGACCACAAAACCCAAAACATAGAGAGAATGAAAATACAACCCACCACCAAACATGAGTGTTAGTGTGTGACTAGCATCAAGTGCATATGGAGGTCTAAGATCCCTATGTACATGAAACTCCAAATGAGAAAGGCTACCCTAAACTTGATCAAGATGATCATTTATGCACCGTTGAATCCTTCTAAGCAAAACCAAGTGGTCGAGAATGTCCCACTTACTTGGTTGTAGGTCATCATAAATGTTATCATTCTGTTATGGTCTTCATGACGTTGTTGCCTGCATTCTTCCAAAAGTGTAGTGATGTGACACATTTTTAGGTCTAAAGAATCCATGGAGGGTGGCAGGTCTACTCAACCAGGAGAAACAACCTAGTCTTGAGCTAACTCACCATCAAATGCTGCCTCTATGCCCCCATAACCATCCACATCCCCCGCCTAACCACCACAGTTTTCCCACTAGCCACAATGTCCTAGCACCCATCGAGCCTGCCCTCATTGCCCAAGCATTGTAACATGTTGACACCTAATCTTCATGATTGGGAATTTTATGTAAATAAATAAATTGGGAAGGCGAACAGTCATTGGGAGATGAACTGAACAATCACTCCCTATTGTATATAACAATGGGTTACCTATGGAATAGAAAAACGAATCAGTTGTTTGTTTTGTGGAGTTACTGATGAGCCCCAATTTTGGTACAATTTGGGCTCATTTTGGCCTATTCTACTTGCTCAAACCATTCATCTTTTATTGCTTATGCATGCATTTCTTAGTTTATTCATGTTGTTTGTAGGAAGAAGGGTAGGCACTCTATCCACGTGACTAATGCATTATGATTTCAGGTTTTTGCATTAAAAGGGAGAAAAGACCACGTGAAAAGGAGACAAGGAGACAATGAGGTGGCACTGCTGGTTTTTAGGAGAGGATGTCCACAGTCTTGGGACCCTCCTCGTGATTCCCACCATAGCTCCGAGCTCCAATCCATCTCCCCAACGAGCTTAGAAGCAGCCAGCTGTTCTACAGGAACAGCAGTTATAACTGTTCTACAGGAACAGCAATTATGACTGTCCTACAGGATCAGCAGTTTAAACTTCAGTTGGACAGCCGAGCTCCTAAAATCAAGGACACCTGTTGGATGATCGTTTTTGCATAAGTATAGAGGCCTTAGCCTTTGATAGGTTGTTGAAACTTTCGCATTACTATTGTAATTCTTGAGCACAACTCTGTGTTTTTGTTCCTTTTGTAAGCCAGTTTGGCATGACATCAGATTATGAATAAAGAAGGCAGATTTTGATCTAGTTCTGAGTTTTCTCAAGGAGCTATAGCTCTCAGGTTAGGGCCCAACCTGAGAGCAATAGATCTCCTCGGTGTTGTAATGTGTTTGCATTTAGTTCCAGCACTTTGAGTTTGTTTACTTTCACATGCAATTCGAATTTACAGTTTGTTAACTTAGTCTTTTTCATGAGCTTAGATAGGATTAGTTTATGGTGCATTTGTTTCAGTTGCTTAAGTTCAATAGGAGGATAGTTATACATCATTGGAGCTCCAGCAAAAAGGTTGTAAAGGCCCACTGCCATCTCTGTTAGGGATTGGGGTGCAGTCCATAACCAACCACCAAAAATACGCATTTCTTTACTTCATGATTGCTGCAACACAGTCACGGTTATGTTAGATGCTTCCACGTAATTCACACCTGCACCACACACCTTCATCACAGCTTCATGCACATTCCTCTTCGCGTTTTGGATTGCTGTTCATTGAATTCATAGCACAGGTAGTCTAGGTGAATGCATTTTCGTCTTGGTGACAGTCATAAGCATTTGTTTCATTTACACTGCTCTCCCTCGTTCCATTACCTCCTCCTTCGTCTTGATAACGCATGCAACCACATCCTTGACCACTGCTCCGCTCTGTTATCTTCCAAATTCCTCCACTCCTCACGTAACTTCATTCTTTAGCCCTTTCATTGACATAGCCCTCTATCTTCCAACCTACTCCCTACACTCATTCCCCATCCTATCCCTCCACTTCTGAGCCATCACCAGCCTTATTCCTACCTTACATATCTCCCCCTACCATTCCATCACTCCTCCATCACTTCAAACACCCACGGTAGGTCATCCTGTAGCAATTTGTAGACTTCCTATAGAAACCTCTGAGTTTCCTATAGGATCCCCTGCAGACATCCTGTAGGAGGCCACTCACTCGGTTGCTGAGCTTCTGAACGTGAGGAACCTCTGTGGACGGATGCTAAGGATCCCTGGGGACCTCTCCTAGCCTCCCCAACCTTTCCCACGCTTTCCTTCCTTCTCCATCCCATCTGCACAACCAAACCCTAATAAGCACAAAATCACAATCATTCCATCCACTTAAAGAAAAAATACAAAAACATGTCTTTTCAGATGCAAGCAGCTTAGATTCATGCATTTTCACTTATTAGAGGTAATGACAGCATTGGTAGAAGTTTCATTCACATTCTTTGCATTATAGAGGTTAGACTAGTCAAATTAGGGTTTCCTAGGTTTACATGCTTTGATTTGCTTTCAGTCCATTTTTGTCAAGTAAAGTAGCTTTCCTTTGAGAATAGATTTCGTCCATCAATTAGCAAGCTTCTTCTGAGAGCCTATAGAAGTTGGCTTGAGCCCTAGCGGACTTGTGCCAGCTGACCAAGTGACAGCTGCGACAAGAGCTAGTACTTGTGCATATAGCACCGTCGCTTCCAAGTTTGTACGAACTACCGGGTTGATAAAATTAAGAGACAGGAAGCCCCAGGAGTTGTAGCATTATTGCTACAATACTAGAGCTCACCATCTTTTTGGCGCCGTTGCCGGGGAAGCGTCAGAGTATTAGTAATTGTTGCTTTTCTTCTACTTTCGTACTCTTACTTCTGCTCAGTAGTTTATTTCATTTCCATTCTGCAAAAGTAGCTTAGCATTTCCTGCTTTCATAGACTAGCATTTCCTGCTTTCATAGATTAGCATTTCCTGCTTTCATAGATTAGCATTTCCTGCTTTCATAGATTAGTATTTCTTGCTTTCATAGATTAGCATTTCCTGCTTTCATAGATTAGCATTTCCTGCTTTCCTAGATTAGCTTTCCAATTCCGCAATTTCATTTGAGAAAGATAGTTAGTTGTAGATCACTCTGTTTCAGTTTTGTAGGTACCAAAGAAAAAAAGCAAAAGCAATCAAAAAAAAGAAAAGTCCTTTCCATTTCATGCCTCGTAGGAACCGAGATAAATCAGGCAAATTCCTACCCAACACCCCCACCACATCACTAAGTCACCCTTCTCTCTTCTTTGGTGACAGTGACCCAGAGGAACCTATAGGTGAACAACCTGAGATATACCAAGACCCTATAGAAGAAGAAGAGTTAGAGACCACTCCATCTGAAGCCATGGCTGATTATAGAAGAGAAGATGAGAGAATAGAAGGTGCCTTCCCCATCCGAGAGACCAATGGAGAGATGAAAATGAAGAACATTAGCCCCTCCGCCTTGCCTCACTTCCATGGACTAACCACTGAGGATCCTGATACCTTCCTGTTTGAGTTTGCTGTCCTTTGTAGAACCTATGACTATACTGAAGATGAGCAAAAGCTGAAGCTTTTCCCTTCAACTCTCAAGGATGCAGCACTACGCTGGTTCATGGGATTACCTGGGAATAGTATCACTACTTGGGCTCAGATGCAGCAAGCCTTCAATACCAAGTATAGGGATTACTGTAGGTCCAAGGAAACCAAGGGAGAAATCTTTCGGATGACCATGGGAAATGATGAGTCCTTAGAGGATTATGAGGAGAGGTTCCAACTTAGCTATAATCGGGCCAGGTGCACACTTGACCCTGAATCCCTCAAGTTGGTTCTACTCCGAGGAGTCCCTGAAGATCTCTTAGACACCCTTCACATGTTAGCTGGGGGGGACATTTACCAACTGCCTTATGAGGACATCAAGACTGTGTTTAGAAATCATTCCAGGGCAGCTAGGAAACGAGGTAGAGGAAATCTCCTCTCCACTGGTGTCCCTTTCTCCAAACATGAGTTTACAAACCAACTAGAAGATCTTAAGAGTGAGGTGAGACAGACCATTGCCATGCAGCTGGACACATTCAGGATCCAGCAGAAGAAGGAAGAAGCTGAGAGAGCCTTGGCTGTCTTCTGCCCTAGGTGCACCAAAAGACACCCTAAGAACGAATGCCCATTGCACTCGGTTGAAGTGTGTTTTGTTTGTGAGGAGGACCATCCAACAAATCAGTGTCCAACCTTACCTGGGTTTAAAGCCATGTACCAAGGGACCGAAGCCCCCACTGAACCTCTCTACTTCATCAACCAAAGGAGGCCACAAGGATCTAGACCTTATCAGCAGGGAATGCAAGGGGCACCACAAGCTTATTATAACCCCAACCAATCGACTCCCATGCCTTCTTGGGGTCCCCCTGCTCATCCTTCTTGGTCCATGCCTCCTCCATGGTCTTATCCACCTCAGTACCCTACTCAACCTACTTCTCATTCATATCATTCACACGCCCAGTCACAGCCTCAGTGGAGTGCACCTCAGTCGGGGTGGAGGCCCCAATACAACACTCCTCCTGCCATTTTGCCTCCACCACCAGTTCAACCTCAGCCTTTACCTCCTGCTCCTCCAAGGCAACCTCAAATGCCTGCTCAACCGAACCCGAACCCCAACAATAGACAGGCTCAGCAGGTATACACTGGGGAGACCTCATGCCCTACCTATGCTGTGGAGATCCAGGAGATCAATCTTAGATCTGGAAAGACTCTTCCAGATCGCCAACCTCCTCCCCCAGAGGATGAGGAAGACCATCAGGAGAGTGAACCAAAGCCTATTCCACCCTTTCCTGAGAGACTAACAGCCACCACACAACCCAACCGAGAGGAGGATGAGCTTCTGGGAGAGCTCAAGCAGTTGTGTGTGAAGATACCCCTTCTCCAAGCCATCAAGGATGTGCCCATATACAACAAACTGGTTAAGGAAAAGTGCTTTAAACACCCAGGCAGGAGAAAGAAAGATGCCTCAACTATCAATGTCATAGGACAACTGTCCGACCTTATGCTAGGACAAGTCATCTGCCCAAAGTACCTAGATCCTGGAAGTCCTGTAGTAGATGTCCACATCAATGGCACCATTATACCTCACACCTTGATTGATCTGGGAGCTGCCATCAATGTGATGACCAGAGATACTATGCTTAAACTCAATCTTCAGGGTTCCTTAAGGAAGACCTCGACAGTACTGCAATTAGCAGATCGCTCCACCGTGACTCCCGAAGGGATTGTGGAGGATATCTTGGTCTCTATTGATTCTTGGGAATACCCTGCAGACTTCCTGGTTCTGCAACCAAAGGCCAAGCTTACTGGATATCCTCTCATTTTGGGAAGGCCTTGGTTAGCTACTGCAGTTGCTTACATAAGTTGTCGTGCAGGAAATATGACCATAAAAAATGGTCCCATGTCCAAGCAGCTAGTCCTATACCCTCCTGCCCAGCCCTCCTTAGAGCATGATTTACCACTCTGGTTAGAAGAAGGAGAGGAAGACGAGGTGTACTCAGCACCTCTATGCACCCTAGATACCACTAGAAGAGACCCTCCAACCGAGGATGACTTGATTGAGACTCTGATCCAGAATCCACCTTCCAGTGCATTATCCTTAGAGAAGTTGGTGGAGGATGCCCAAGCTAGCATCTTAGTGGACCTTTGTACAACCAACCCTGTCACTCCCAGAGTCAAAAACATGGAGTTCGGCCCTGAGAGAGCATTAAAGATCAGCTCCTCCCTATCTCCTTCCCAGGAAAAGGAGCTGTGTAGTCTGTTGGCCAACCACCTAGATGCTTTTGCTTGGAGCTATAAGGAGATGAAAGGAGTCCATCCCTCGGTCTGTACCCATCATATATACATCAAAGAGGATTGTAAACCGGTTAGGCAACCCCAGAGGAGAATGAATCCAGCCCTTAAGGACATTGTCAAGGAAGAATTGCAGAAACTGTTGGATGCCGGATTCATCTACCCCATCTCAGATAGTGAATGGGTGTCCCCTCTGGTCTTGGTTCCCAAGAAAAATGGGAAATGGAGAATCTGTGTGGACTACCGAGAACTAAACAAAGCTACCAAGAAAGACCATTTCCCTCTACCTTTCATAGATCAAGTGTTGGATGGACTGGCAGGAAAGAAGTTCTTCTCTTTCCTAGATGGGTTCAGCGGGTACAACCAGATTCAAATCAGCCCGGAAGACCAAGATAAGACCACCTTCACCTGTCCTTGGGGTACCTTTGCCTACCGTGTCCTTCCCTTTGGGCTATGCAATGCTCCTGCTACCTTCCAGAGAGCTGTCTTGAGCATCTTCTCGGAGCTGGTCCATGATGCAGTAGAAATCTATATGGACGACTTTACTCCTTATGGGGCCAACTTCCAGGAAGCATTGTCCAATTTGGGAAAAGTCCTAACCAAGTGCATCGAGATGAACTTGTCCCTTAGCCCTGAAAAATGTGAATTCCTAATGACTGAAGGGACCGTGCTAGGCCATACCATCTCTCGCCAAGGGTTACAGGTGGATCCTAACAAAATTGCTCTAATCAAGAGGGTTCCACCTCCACAGAAGGTAAGGGATGTTAGGAGTTTCTTGGGATTAGCAGGATATTACCGAAGATTCACTAAAGACTTCAGCAAGCTAGCCTCACCATTGTTTGGCCTTTTGGCAAAAGATGTGGAGTTTAATTGGACTGATGATTGTCAGAAGAGTTTGAATGAATTAAAAGACAAGTTAGTGTCAGCACCAATCCTGAGAGGTCCAAACTGGGCCCTACCTTTCCACATCCACACTGATGCCTCGAACAAAGCCATAGGTGCAGCCTTAGGACAAGTTGAGCAAAAACTTCCATATGCCATTTACTTCGTTAGCAAAAACTTGTCCAAAGCTGAGCTGAATTACATTGTAACCGAGAAAGAATTCTTAGCTGTGGTCCATGCACTGAACAAGTTCCGACATTACATCACTGGCTATCAAACATTTTTACATACTGACCATGCTGCAATCTGACATTTAATGAATAAACCAGATGTGAATGCTCGTATTATTAGATGGTTACTTTTATTGCAGCAGTTTTACTTAACCATTAATGATAAACCAGGTAGAGAAAATGTTGTTGCTGATTTTTTATCTAGATTGGATTTGTCTACAGATGAAGATGGGACGGTGGATGACCAGATGCCTGATGAGCATCTGTTTGCTATCTCAGTACTCTCTCCATGGTTTTCTGATATAGCAAACTACCTTGTTTCAGCTCAGTTCCCTCCGCACCTCTCTTCAAAAGAGAAGAGCAGAATCATCAGAAAGAGTGCCTCATTTACTTGGATCGGGGGCAATCTGTTCAAGCTTGGCCCCGATCAGATCTTAAGGCGTTGTGTAAGGGAGGAGGAAGTCTTTGACCTCCTCCTCACCTGTCATGATGGGCCTTGTGGAGGACATTTTGCAGCAAAGAGAACTGCCTTCAAGATCCTGCAGGCAGGCTACTATTGGCCCACACTTCATCAAGATGTCAGAAGATATGTTAGTCAGTGTGACCAATGCCAAAGAATGGGGAAACCGACCCAAAGGGATGAGATGCCTCTCCAACCTCAAGTGACTCTTGAGCCATTTGAGAAGTGGGGTATGGACTTTGTGGGCCCAATCAACCCTCCTTCAAGGCAAAGGTCTTACATCATTGTGTGCACTGACTATTTGACAAAGTGGGCAGAGACCAAAGCAATCAAAGCAGCAATAGAAGAAAGGGTGGTCGAGTTCTTAAGAGAGAACATCTTCTACAAGTTTGGCTACCCAAGAGAGCTGGTGACCGATCAAGGGAGCCAGTTCAGATCCAACTTGGTTGAAGATCTACTAGCTCATCACAAGATCAAGCATAGGACTTCCACCCCCTATCATCCTCAAGCAAATGGGCAGGTGGAAGTCACCAATAGAGCATTAGAAGGGATCTTGACCAAGGTGGTGAGCAGCAGTAGAAAGGACTGGGCAGATTGCCTGGTTGAAGCCACATGGGCTTACAACACCACTTGGAAGACCACCACCGGCTTCACACCTTATGAGCTGGTCTATGGGAAGAAGACTTTGCTGTCCATTGAGTTCGAATACAACACTTTGAGGATGGCCGCTCAGCTGGATCTAGATCTCAGCCATGCACAACAAGAAAGGCTATTGCAGCTGAATGGACTGGATGAGCACCGCATGCAGGCCCTCCTTCACTCAGAAGTGGTCCAACTTCAGAGAAAGGTGTGGCATGACCAACATCTCCATGACAAGCAATTTCAGCCGGGAGATTGGGCTTTGTTGTATGATTCCAGATATAAAGACTTCAAGGGGAAGCTGAGAACCAGATGGGTCGGGCCATATTCAGTGGAAAAATGTCATGACAATGGATCTGTTCTTATTCGGACCATTGATGAGGAAGCCATCCCCATGCTTGTCAACGGGCATCGATTGAATATCTACAGGAAACCTCCCTCCAGACAAGAGTTCATCAAAACTATGGAGAAGGCAGTATTGGTCATAGAGAAGGGTTCTGCCCCTGCTTTGGGCACACCCTGAAGAATCTAAAAAAAAAAAAAATAATAATAATAATAAATAAATAATAAAGATCCTTGGGTGAAAACCTTTCTGAGGCGCCCAAGGTAGGTGGTAGGGGTGAAAACCTCATTGAGGCGCCCCTGCTATCTTTCAAAAAAGAAAAAAAGAAAAAAGAGATAAAGATCCTTGAGTGAAAACCTCTCTGAGGCGCTTAAGGCAGGTGGTAAGGGTGAAAACCTCATTGAGGCGCCCCTGCTATCTTTCAAAAAAAAAAAAGAAAAAAAAACAAAAAGAAAAAATACAAGATCAACAAGTTTCTTATGTGAAAGTTGCATGCAGATTGCAGGTGTTCTATGGAGGAGAGGAAGCCTCTCAACTCAAGGCCAAAAGTCCTTATCATGCAGCCAGGACACCTCACCAGCACCTCCTCCAAGAATGCTTATGTTCTTCAAGGTATGTGCACTTTCATTATAGATTGAGTCTCCTACAGGAAGACGCAGATTTTCTACAGGAAGGTGCGATTTTCTACAGGAAGGTGCAAATTTCTACAGGAAGGTGAAAATTTCTACAGGAAGAGCTGTCTGTCTACAAGAAGCTCTGTATTTCTACAGGAAACTTCCTGTAGAAGCTCAGAACAGCCCAGAATGCATTTCATGAACAGATCTAATGACTACGGGTTGGTTTGGACGCATGCAAGCCTCTTTTGGGCCCATGCACGACGCTGTTACCTTGCTCCACCATCCTCGTCGACATGCACCCAAGATCCCTGCACCAGCAAACCAGATCAATGAGCTCTCGTGGTAAAGCCATTTGTCAAAGAAAAACAAGCACCGAGAGCTCATACCACATCCATGTCGAGCATCAGAAGCTCCGGGAGCGTGATCAGAAGATTCTATCCATCGTCGTGCAACATGCACCCCGCGGGAATCCTGTAACAGTCAAACCTGCATGAGTGGATACCATTCACAGCACCGCCATCTGCAAACAACACACGGGCACAGGCAACCAGAGCATCCACTCCATCGCCAGCATCCTGTAACCATGAGCCTCCGGGACTGTGTAGGCCACATGCAGCAGGTAGATCCGCTCCCCGTCGTCCAAAAACTGAAAAATCGTGTGCAGCCGCGCGCAGTTAAGTGTCTCAACCCTTCCTTCCACCAAATCGCATGAGTATTACTTTGATTTGTTTGCATGGCGTAGAAATGAATGGTTGAGCGGCCGTATGGCCAGTTGACTGGCCACGTCGGCTAGTTATGGTATAGTCAGATGATTGGGTGGCAGCCACGACAAAGAAAATACGCAGCACGCACGTGAGGATAGTCCCGTTAACCGAGAAACGAGTTTAACCGAAAAGGGCGGCGGCAGATCTGTGGGAATGAATGTGGCAGCGAGTGAATATGCAGGTGAATGATGGGTGACGTCGCCCAACGGTCCGGCGGAGACAGCTCACCCCCCGCGCCACGAGCTGCGCCGATTCAAAATCTAACTGGCTAGATTATGCGCATGTATTCATCAACCTCCACTTCAAAACTCGAGTGGCTCTTCTGATTTCCTCTGCACGTTGATACGCCGAGCTTTCGGCTACCAAAACGCCGGTGAAGCACATCTCGACCGCTGGCCAACTACAGTCCTCCCCGAAGTTTGCACACTGCTCCTACAGGAATAGCTCCTACAGGAACACAGTTCTACAGGAACGCAATTCTACAGGAACGCAATTCTACAGGAACGCAGTCTTCTACAGGAACACGGGTGCTCACGTAAAAAAGGTGGCCGAGTAACGAGGTAACCCTGGACTTCTCATGCAAATGGTCATTAAAGGTGGTAGGATTGTCAGTCACTGTCTGGGTATAGAGAAAGTGGTGAAATTGCTGTCTGTGTGCCTATACTGTCATTCTACAGGATTGTTGAGTAATTAGACTGTGTTGAAAATTTTGTGGGTTATGCGCATTGTTCTACACTCTGTCCCCAAAACTAAACTCTCTGCCACCATCACCACCTCCGGTTAAGAAAATTGTGCCATCATGCCGGGTGGATTTATCAGGCGAGAACCCACGGATTCAGATAAATTGAGGAGAAACCCGGCAGTGGTAGAGCTCTTCACCAGAGCACAATGGATGACTTTTTGTGATAAGCTGCAGGGCTACGATGATGAAGTAGCCGAATAATTCTTGCAGGCCCTGAGGCCAAAATCCAAGGTGCTGGCCATAGTCAATTTCAGAGGCCTAAGCCTCAAGCTCACCCCAGAACATATCAGTCGGATCACAGAACTCCCTATGGGTCTGCCATGGGACAAGGACGAAAGAAAGCTAAGCCAGCAAGCCAAGAAAGAGTTCTTCCCACCTGAAGAAGCATTCACGGAGGACAAAAATGGGGTGAGAAGGACAAGCCTGTTGCCACCATGGAACGAAGTCAGCTTGCAAATCATGAAATATATCACCTGTGAGGGTCGTTACAGCATCGTGTATGCATATCACTTCAGGCTGCTCACCGAATTAAGACACCGGATCAATCTTCCTGTAGAGCAGAAATTAAGCATTCCTTATTTCCTGTTGCAATCCTTGATTGAGTGCGCTACAAAGCTCAAAGATGGCATACCGGATCAAGTCGCACACCATGGGCTGATCAAGCTTCTTGTGGAAGACGCGCTCCACTCACAAAAGGTTCCCCTCTCATGGGAATCCTTCCGGAATTTAACACGAGAGGGAGACATAAAAATGTTGATGGAAGAAACAGGGTCGTCTAGCAGTGAAGAACAAGAAGCAGTGGCCGAAGAAAAGAAGGAAACTAGCCCAAGTACCCCGACTACCATGCAGGAGAAGCAGCACGAAGAAAAAGATGCTGAAGAAAAAGCTGACTCCCCCATCCTGTCAGCGAGGGAAATAAGGTCAAAGAGCAGAAGGGACAAAGTTAGGGCGGGCCATGTTAGCCCAATTACCTCTCCAGCACTCACAAGCAAACAAAAAGATAAAACCCCTGCAGCAAAGCGAGCGAAAGAAGTTCCACCCTCGTCACCACCAGGGGCAGAGAAGGCAGGGCCATCAAAAGCGGGAAAGAAAGAGCCTGTTCCAGTCCTGAGTCCTCGGCCAAGGACAAGGAGCAGGAGCAAGGTTGCTCAAGGATGAGCAAATGGTTCAGCTGGGGGGTGATGATGAGCCCCAATTTTGGTACAATTTCGGCTCATTTTGGCCTATTCTACTTGCTCAAACCATTCATCTTTTATTGCTTATGCATGCATTTCTTAGTTTATTCATGTTGTTTGTAGGAAGAAGGGTAGGCACTCTATCCACGTGACTAATGCATTATGATTTCAGGTTTTTGCATTAAAAGGGAGAAAAGACCACGTGAAAAGGAGACAAGGAGACAATGAGGTGGCACTGCTAGTTTTTAGGAGAGGATGTCCACAGTCTTGGGACCCTCCTCGTGATTCCCACCATAGCTCCGAGCTCCAATCCATCTCCCCACCGAGCTTAGAAGCAGCCAGCTGTTCTACAGGAACAACAGTTATAACTGTTCTACAGGAACATCAATTATGATTGTCCTACAGGATCAGCAGTTTAAACTTCAGTTGGACAGCTGAGCTCCTAAAATCAAGGACACCTGTTGGATGATCGTTTTTGCATAAGTATAGAGGCCGTAGCCTTTGATAGGTTGTTGAAACTTTCGCATTACTATTGTAATTCTTGAGCACAGCTCTGTGTTTTTGTTCCTTTTGTAAGCCAGTTTGGCATGACATCAGATTATGAATAAAGAAGGCAGATTTTGATCTAGTTCTGAGTTTTCTCAAGGAGCTATAGCTCTCAGGTTAGGGCCCAACCTGAGAGCAATAGATCTCCTCGGTGTTGTAATGTGTTTGCATTTAGTTCCAGCACTTTGAGTTTGTTTACTTTCACATGCAATTCGAATTTACAGTTTGTTAACTTAGTCATTTTCATGAGCTTAGATAGGATTAGTTTATGGTGCATTTGTTTCAGTTGCTTAAGTTCAATAGGAGGATAGTTATACATCATTGGAGCTCCAGCAAAAAGGTTGTAAAGGCCCACTGCCATCTCTGTTAGGGATTGGGGTGCAGTCCATAACCAACCACCAAAAATACGCATTTCTTTACTTCATGATTGCTGCAACACAGTCACAGTTATGTTAGATGCTTCCACGTAATTCACACCTGCACCACACACCTTCATCACAGCTTCATGCACATTCCTCTTCGCGTTTTGGATTGCTGTTCATTGAATTCATAGCATAGGTAGTCTAGGTGAATGCATTTTCGTCTTGGTGACAGTCATAAGCATTTGTTTCATTTACACTGCTCTCCCTCGTTCCATTACCTCCTCCTTCGTCTTGATCACGCATGCAACCACATCCTTGACCACTGCTCTGCTCTGTTATCTTCCAAATTCCTCCACTCCTCACGTAACTTCATTCTTTAGCCCTTTCATTGACATAGCCCTCTATCTTCCAACCTACTCCCTACACTCATTCCCCATCCTATCCCTCCACTTCTGAGCCATCACCAGCCTTATTCCTACCTTACATATCTCCCCCTACCATTCCATCACTCCTCCATCACTTCAAACACCCACGGTAGGTCATCCTGTAGCAATTTGTAGACTTCCTGTAGAAACCTCTGAGTTTCCTGTAGGATCCCCTGCAGACATCCTGTAGGAGGCCACTCACTCGGTTGCTGAGCTTCTGAACGTGAGGAACCTCTGTGGACGGATGCTATGGATCCCTGGGGACCTCTCCTAGCCTCCCCAACCTTTCCCACGCTTTCCTTCCTTCTCCATCCCATCTGCACAACCAAACCCTAATAAGCACAAAATCACAATCATTCCATCCACTTAAAGAAAAAATACAAAAACATGTCTTTTCAGATGCAAGCAGCTTAGATTCATGCATTTTCACTTATTAGAGGTAATGACAGCATTGGTAGAAGTTTCATTCACATTCTTTGCATTATAGAGGTTAGACTAGTCAAATTAGGGTTTCCTAGGTTTACATGCTTTGATTTGCTTTCAGTCCATTTTTGTCAAGTAAAGTAGCTTTCCTTTGAGAATAGCTTTCGTCCATCAATTAGCAAGCTTCTTCTGAGAGCCTATAGAAGTTGGCTTGAGCCCTAGCGGACTTGTGCCAGCTGACCAAGTGACAGCTGCGACAAGAGCTAGTACTTGTGCATATAGCACCGTCGCTTCCAAGTTTGTACGAACTACCGGGTTGATAAAATTAAGAGACAGGAAGCCCCAGGAGTTGTAGCATTATTGCTACAATACTAGAGCTCACCAGTTACTACCTGGTTTGACATGGTATCAGAGATAGCTCCCCGTTTACCCTTTATGTCTTTGTAACTCCTGATCTGCTCCATTGCTCTCTATAGTTCTGTTTGCCACACCTGCGCTGCCCTGACATATTCTATTTATGATTTTTTTTGCATATGCTCAGACTCCAAAACTGTTTCATATTCTCTAACCCCTAACACCTCTGTCCATAATGCGCTGCCTTTCCAGCGCTGCCTCAGCTGCAAACTCACCTCTGTCCATAACGCGTTGCCTTTCCAGCGCTGCCTCTGCTGCAAACTCACTATTGTAACGTTGAATGATGGTATCGTTGAGTGATGGTATCATTGAAACGTTGAATGATGGTATCGATGGTATCGACCGCTCAACGGTGGCTCAGCGAAATGGTGGCGCTGCCCAGACCTGAACCGGCGACCTTCAGCTCTTTTGCCTCTGCTGCAAACTCACTATTGAAACGTTGAATGTTTGGTAACGCTTTCCCTTTGAATCCTATTGAACTACGCTGCGGTTTAACCCTATTGAACTGCGCTGTGGTTTAACTGCGTTGAATGATTTAATGATTTAACTGCTTGAAATGTTGAATGGTGGTGCTGCCCCTGTCACAGCGGGATAAGCTTTGAAGCTGCTATTCATTACAAACTACTAAAACGTCGATTGCAACATAAAGACTTGACAGCCGGTGGATGTTCTATTAACGGTGCCCAATGTATTTTGATGCTGTTCAATGAAATGTTTGTCTCTATTAGTATTTTCGGTGCGCAGCAGAAATTGGTATTTTTGGTGCAAGTTGCGATACTCATCGAAATATTCTCTTTGGATTGAATAATATATTTGTCATACATCTTTCTTTTAAAATCTGGTCAATATATATATTGAATGACAGAGCGTTTTGAGTTTTGAACTGTGGTATTAACGCTATGTGAATAGTCCAGCGTATTGCACTGTGCGGTTAAAATAGTATTTGAACTGCGGCTTTATTAAGTGATATACACAGCCTATGAACTGCTTTTGAATCGGTCCAGCGAATGGTCTATGGTATATATATTGAATGATTTTCATTTGTGCGTGGAGCTCTTGTTTAAAAGAAAATAAAAGGGGAGGTGATATGGAAATATTATATGAGGATATTTTATAAATTTTGGAGATATTTGAAGAAAACATAGTGCATAAAGACTTTGAAATCTTTTTGCCCTTTTGAGTACAATTTCACTGTATATCAGCAGAAGTATTTTTCCCATCAGCTGAAGTTTTTTTTTACAGAATGTATTCAATCATCTCTATGGTAGGAATAGTTCTCACTAGCAAGGAGAACTATCCTGATTGGTCCCGGATGATACAACACACCCTCATCTTCAATGAGTTGTGGAAAGGAGTGTGTGTCGGAGAAGGAGACAGTGACCCAGAAAAGCCTACCTCAAACAAAGAGCTTGCCATTTGGGAAACAAGAACAACAAAACTTATGCATTAATCACAGCATCTGTAAATAAAGAGGTGATTCGCCATATTTCATCATATTCAACTGCCTTTGAAGCTTTACAAAATCTGAAAGAACTCTATGACTCACACTCTGCACTTGAAGTCGTCCAACTCATGATTAAACTCTTCACTCTTGAACTGCAAAATAATGATCCTCTTGCTCTTGCATCTGAAATAAAGTCTATAATGCATGATATCAAATCCACTAAGGTTGAGCTAGATATCCCTCGTATTGCTTTTCTCAAGGCACTTTATCCTACTTACTCCAATTATCTTGAGTCTTTGCAAGCAAATGAAAATCTTAAAGATGTAACCTTTGACTCTCTTGTGAAAAAGTTTGCTGAAAGAGAAAAAGCTTTTGGAAAGAAGACAACCCCTGAGTCTTCTGAAGAGACTGTGTGCCTTGCTCATAAAGAAAAACATCCTGCTCAAGATTCTACAAGAGGAAGAGGTGGACGAAGAGGAAGAGGAATATATTTCAGAGGCAGGGGGGCAGACATTCTCAAGGAGAAAAGGCAGATTTACATTGTATTCACTGCAAAAGAAATGGATCACATGATGCATCCACATGCAAGCTACCATGGGACAAAATTGAGCAGAGAAGAAACCAACAAAAAGGTAAAACTGATGATACAAACAAAGGTAAAGCACCTGAATCTTCTCACTATGTTGAGGCACAATGTAACATTAGAGTAAATGAAGATTTGTTTAATGCTTCACTTGCTTCTTCGAAAAATGATTGGTTGCTTGATTCAGGAGCAACCTGTCACATGACTCATAGAAAAGATTTTTTTGAAGATTTCACTGACAATGTTGATGGAGCAGTATACTTTGCAGATCAATCAAAAATCAAGCCATCAGGGCTTGGCACAATCAGGCTTAAGCTGCCTGGTCTTCCAGACTTTCTTCTGGATCATGTTCTATATCTCCCACAGCTCAAGAGAAACTTGTTGTCCTTGGTTCACATCCGCCAGCAAGGTCACTCCATTCATATGTTTGATGGCAAGCTTGAGGTAATAAAAGCATCTGACCACTCACTTGTCATGAGGGGAATAGAAGAAGAAAGGCTTCTCAAACTGCAAGGAACCTCTGCTCATGCACAACATTTCTCATATATTTCTCATCATGAAGAAGGTACACTTCCATAAAGTTTATTATGGCATGCTAGATTTGGACATTTAAACTATGACAGTCTCCACTTATTGAAGAAAAATGGTGTTGCTGGTTTGCCTACAATTCCTAGGAAACATAAGCAATGTGATGCTTACATTCTAGGAAAGCATAACAAATAGTCTTTTCATGATTCACATTCAAGAGCACATAGGAAGCTTGAACTCATTCATTCAGATTTATGTGGTCCAATTCCTGTTCCTTCTGCAAATGGAAATAAATATATCATGACATTTATTGATGATTACACCATAATGTGTTGGGTTTATTTATTGAAGAACAAATCTGATGCCTTTCAAACATTCAAGAATTTTCATAAATGGATTAAAAATGATGCACAATCTCATATTGGGTCTATTCGCACTGATAATGGAAAAGAATATACATCAAATGAATTTGAAAACTATCTTCGCCAACATGGGATCAAACATCAAACAACTGTGCCTTATAATCCCCAACAGAATGGTGTAGCTGAAAGAATGAATAGAACAATCTTGAATATGGT
This sequence comes from Pinus tabuliformis, assembly GCA_031772625.1. Taxonomy (NCBI): domain Eukaryota; kingdom Viridiplantae; phylum Streptophyta; class Pinopsida; order Pinales; family Pinaceae; genus Pinus; species Pinus tabuliformis. The sequence goes on from CM062818.1 coordinate 1,916,168,908, forward strand.
ACGATCCATGCTTTTCTTCAAAAATGTAAAGATAATGTTTTGGGTTGATGTTGTTCTATGTGCTGCATATATAAAGAATAGATGTCCATCTAATGCTATAAGAAACAAGACTCCTTATGAATTGTGGTATGGACATGTTCCTTCGATAAAACATCTCAGGGTCTTTGGTTCCACCTGTTATGCTTTGATACCAAAGGTACATAGAAACAATCTTGGTGCTAGAAGTCATAAGTGTATCTTCCTGGGGTACTCAAACACCTCCAAAGCATACCGCCTCTATGATGAAGTAAATAAAAAGTTTGTTGTATCTAGAGATGTAATGTTTCTTGAATCATCCAAATCTGACAATGTTGTTGAGCGGCAACTTGATCGCTTGGATAGATTCGCAAAAACAAAATCATTTCAAGAGTTTGATAATCAGATTCCACATCTTGAAGGGGGGATTCCTCTACTAGATCAACATGTGGAATCTTCTTCTGAAGAACAATCTCCCCTGCATGAAACTCCAACAACGGATGATGCTTTAAGTGATGTAATTGATAGAATTGGGAGACTCAATCTTGATTCTGTCCCAACTCAATCAACAGATCAGCCTGGACCATCTTAGAAAGGTCCCCCGAAGTGGTTGAAAAAGACACTTGAAAGTGTTCATCCTGATGAAATTGGAAAAACAGGAACCAGAAACTCAAACCAACAAAATGGAGGTGATGTAGATGACTCTAATTCACCTGTTGATATGGATGTTACTTATGATTGTGAATTGAACTTGTCTACAGATTTTGAACCAAGTTCCTTCAAAGAAGCTGCTTCTCATGATGAATGGAAAGAAGCGATGCAAAAGGAGTATGATGCCCTCATAAAGAATGGCACTTGGAAGCTGGTTGATCCTCCATTTGGAACCAAACCAATTGGTTGCAAGTGGGTCTACAAGAACAAGTACAAAGCTGATGGCTCACTTGACAAGCACAAAGCTAGGCTTGTGGCAAAAGGTTTTGCACAGAAGGAAGGGGTCGATTATGAGGAAACTTTTGCCCCCACAGCAAAATGGGCCACCATCCGGACACTCTTTGCACTAGCAGCTCAGAACGGTTGGAAAGTCCATCAAATGGATGTAAAAACTGCATTCTTGAATGGAGATCTAAAAGAGAATGTTTTTATGTCCCAGCATGAAGGATTTGCTGTGAAAGGACATGAACATAAAGTATGCAAACTTGTGAAGTCCTTGTATGGCCTCAAACAAGCATCGCGAGCCTGGTATGAAAAACTAACTGAGCATCTTCTGAAACTCAACTTCAATCATTTTGATCTTGATGATGCATCTTTATTTGTCAAGAAAGTTGGAAAAATAGTTGTGTATCTTGTGGTATATGTAGATGATCTTTTAATGACAGGGAACAATGAAAGCTACATTGCATCCATAAAGAAGGAATTGGGGAAAAGTTTTGAAATGACTGATTTGGGCTATGTTCATTACTATCTTGGCATTGAAGTAACCCAACATCCAAAAGCCATATTTCTTTCTCAAAAGAAATACATTGGAGATTTGTTAAATAGATTTGGCATGACAGAGTGCAATCCTCTTTCTACTCCAATGGAACAAAACTTAAAGCTCACATCTATTGAAGGAAAGGAATTTGAGGATGCAACAAAGTATAGACAACTTGTTGGAAGTCTCATCTACCTCACTACTACCAGACCAGACATTTCATTTGCTGTTGGAATCCTCTCCAGGTTTATGCAAAAGCCTTGTGAGGGACATTGGTCTGCTGCAAAAAGAGTTTTAAAGTACTTGAAGGGAACTCAAGACTATGGAATCAAGTACACATAGGTGGATGACTTCAGTTTGATCGGATACTCTGATTCAGACTTCGATGGAGACAAAGAAACTGGAGTATCTACTTTAGGATATGCTATGAGTCTTGGATCAGGAGCTGTCTCCTGGAGATCACGCAAACAATCAGTTCCAGCAGATTCCACAACAGAAGCAGAATACGTGGCAGCAGCTGAAGCAACAAAAGAAATTGTGTGGCTCAGGAAAATTCTTGAAGATTTGCAGGTAAAACAAGTACAATCAACTCCACTCATGATTGACAACACCTCTGCAATAAAGTTGGCCAAGAACCCAAAGTTCCATGATCGAACGAAGCATATCAATACTAAATATCATCTGATTCGACATCATGTTGAGGCCAAAACAATCCATCTCTATCATTGTTCCACAAATGAGCAAATTGCAGACATCTTCACCAAAGCACTTGGAAGGGAAAAGCTTGAACGATTCAGAATGATGCTTGGACTCACCAACATCCCTTCAGATTAAGGGGGGGAATGTTGACACCTAATCTTCATGATTGGGAATTTTATGTAAATAAATAAATTGGGAAGGTGAACAGTCATCGGGAGATGAACTGAACAATCACTCCCTATTGTATATAAAAATGGGTTACCTATGGAATAAAAAAACGAATCAGTTGTTTGTTTTGTGGAGTTACTGCCTATCCTGACATAACATATGCCAAAAGCCACCAAGACTTAGGACTAGGAACTTCCCAAGTGTGAGGGACTATCAAAATTTCCCTATTTCCAAGTGGAGCAATGGGAATGCCTTCGAGAATTACCTAGCCAGCCCCCATGGTGACAATCACCTCTCATCTATAAAACTTGAAACAATGTTTGACTACACTTCCTGAAGTGGCAAAGGGAGAGAGACTACAGAAAAGGAAACAGTTGCCCCAGTAATCCAAACTCCATGCATGTACCTATAGGGACCAAGGTTAAAAAAAACATGCTAATTACCACTATCAACTTGACAATTCCAGAATAAATTCATTGTTTCCAGGGTAGAGGGGACTGAATTAAAACAAAATCAACCCACTCAAGCTTCTTATGGGAGAAAAACTCTGAAATCTAGCGAGCCAAGAAAGAGGACTTACTAGGAAGGCATTAACAGTACCCAAGTCACCTTGTCATGGAAAGCAGTGAGCCGAACCAGTGAAGAAACCTCCCACACTAGCACTAACCAGCAATAGGAAAAATTCTAGTGGAACCTTTCTCTAGGATCCTAAACCCTGTGAATTGGTGTCTCAATGGAGCTACACTGCAAATCCCGAGAGCCAACTAAAGATGTAATTGTAGAGCTCACAAGACTTAAGAGCATGCACAAGTTGGTAGCCTTTACTTACTCAATGTTTTTCTCACCACCCTTGCAATTTCACATATCCTAAAACCATAATTGATGGAGCTAAATCGTCATCCAATTTATGTATAAAACAATGAGCATATCGAAGCTTTAGAGCGTCCACTGACAACTATCCTTGGTGTCACCCTTGTATCTGTCACTTTTAATATAGGAGGGTGAAACCCACACCTTTCACACAAAAAATACATGCTCCTACACCTCCATAATGGTCTCCTTATGTTATCTACAATGCTCCTTAATTAATCCATCCAGCTGGAGGATAACAAGGTGTTGTGGCCATAACCACAACCATATTAAAATTTGCTTTGGGGCAAAATTGAATGGTTCCCCTAAGAAGTTTGATCTTTTGTTCCTTGAATGATAAGTGGAGTTATCGGACAGACTTATGTTTTTGAAGATGTATGGTTTACTGGTTTAATGGTTATGGTTGCAATGTGTTTTGAGATTAAATGGAAACTTTGACTTTGCATGCCTGAAGAATATCATGAACTGTTTGATGCTATAATCTGTGGGATTAACCTAAAGGTTCCTAAAGGTTGAAACTTGTCTGGCATTAAAGCTTCACCTAAGATAGTAGGAGTCTGAGAGAAAATCTTCCGCATGGTGCATTTCATAGTTTTCCAGAGATCTTTAATTCTGAGGTTCTGGGCTCTGAAGTTGTGAGCAGAAATGTTGCTAATCCGCCCAGTTCCGAGCTCCGCCTTTTTGTCGTCATGTGATCGCTTCCACTGATGCCTAAATTCCAGATTTTGGGTACATTTCTTAGGGGTTCTTAATTTATAGTGCCGAATGCGAATAAATGAAAACTAACTTTGAAAGAGACATGTTCCCATCGCACAGAAACACTTGAATCATTTCACCGCATGGCTACCTATTTCGCATTTAATCATCAGTTCCCCCTAAACATCGCCTAGAAATTTTGGAGACATCATCGTGCCATGTTTGAATAAGGATTATTGTGCCCACTTGAGATTTAGAGCCTGAAGGATTCATAGAGTTCCCCAGTTACAAAGTTGGTATTCTTATGAAAGTTTTGATTAATGTAAGGTTCGTTTTGGGCGTTGTTTTCATATCTTTCATGATTATATCTAATGTTAATCATTTCTGCAGGCGAGGACCAGGAGAAGAAAAGCGAGTTTGAAAAGTTAATTCAGGGGCCTTAGGAATGGTTGCAAGGAAAAGATGCAAGCGACACATGGCCGAAACAGAGGAATTTATGACAAGCAACAGAGAAGGTTTTTCGATGGATTCTTTAACCATTTCAACAACTTATCTCAAAATGAAGGCACTTTGCCTGAACATTGGCAATAAAGTGCATACTGATATTAAAATCCACAATCAACACACTCTTCCAAGCTGCATAGATCTCCCAGATATAACTGCAAGTGTATACAATGTGGAGTTGCGTGATAGACTACGACAATTTCTTGTGGTTTGTCTTCCCTCTAGCCCTTCCACTCCTACAATAGAGCTTTTAATTGCAACTGCTGACTTTCAAAGGGATCTTACATCCTAGAATACCTGTCTAATAAAAGGAGGTGTGGACTCAAATGATTTGTTTCATATGTACATTGTCCTTTGGATCCTAGAAAAACACCTTCGTTTGCTTGATTTGTGCAAGTTTGATGAGGTTCGATGGGTAGAAACAACCACACAACACTCTACCTCACAATCTGATGAGGAAATGTGTGAACACAACAAAGAAACTTTGAATGAGTACGAAGTCATTATTAATCGCTGGCCTGAATGCTCGGTTGATTTGGAAAATGCAATCATAATAATAGAGAGGGCAGTGGTGAGAGCATTGGAGAAATGGTATTCTGAGGTCTTGATTCCTTTGAGAGATGGTATGATACCAAAGAAATTTGGCCTTTAGTACATGCAAAAGTTAACTAGAGGCAATGTTGTATGCCTTTACAGTGTTCCCAGTTAGTTTGGATTGTTTTTTTTAACATTATCAAGAGGATCCTTGATGTGTTTCATCCTAAAGTTGAGACACAACACAAGCCCTGGACATCTTGCCTGCTTACACCTGCAACTGGAGATAGGAAGATGGTATTTTGAGAGCAAATGAATGGGATAACTACCATGTTGAGAACCAAATATAAGTCTTTCTTGCTAGCTATTGTAGAGAAACTCTTAGACAATACACATGGACAATGTATAACTAAAATCAAAAGAATTCTTCAAGACACAAAGGGAGCGGGAGGTGATAATGAAATTCAAGGAAGAATGCAGCCCTTAAATGATCAGTGCATGGACACTATTTCTTGTCTACATGATATCTTTACCAACTGGATTTTGTTGCTATTTGTCGTTGCTTTTGGGATAGAATGGGGCACGAGGTCCTAAAATTCTTAGAAAACGGGAAATAGAATAGATCTTGGTACAAGGGTTCTTGTTTTGCCTTGGGGATTTTGGATGATACCTTTGCATCTCAGATGCAAGCGTTGCACGGACATACTCCGCAAGAAAAGGATCTAGAACCACCACTTTGGATAATGGAGGCACGCTTTATGCTAAGTAGAGGTACTCCAAATAATGCAGATCCATCAAGTTATTATTACCTCCAGACACATCTTAAATCAAGCGAGATGTTGGATAGTGAATGAATTGTCTTCATTTTCCTTAAGGAAATAAAAAGGAAGAGCATTCAGTTAGTATGTGTGCAAAGAGATAGCATGCAATCATTTGTCTTTCTATCTACATCCATTAATTTTTCTTCAGGAAATAAAATGCTCTAGCAGCAATGCCTTCAATGTGTCAACAGTTCCATTAACAGTTTTATTTTGTATATTTTAATTTTAATTTTGATAGGAACAAGGAAGGCCAAAGGTCATGGGAGACCTGTGGTCAGTTCTCTTTCTATATAAGTATTGCCTCTGGATATGAAAAGGGGATCTTTTTTGGTAGGAGAGTGTTCAATTTTATTGTGCTAATAAGGAGGATTGTTTCAGTTAAGAAGAGGCCTCTCGCAATTTCAATTTACATTTTTGGAATAAGAGCATTGTTATTGGCATGAGGAGATATGGGTTTTTATTTTTATGGAAAGTAATGACATACAGTTTATGATTAGTCTTTGTTATTTGAATGTAATTCTTTATCATGGTTAATTCATGAGTTGTCTCTTATTCGAAAGAATATTAGACATCAGTTGCAAGTTTGATTTATATAGAATGGAATGTGTATTACTTTTATGAGTAATTAGATTGCAATTAAGATTAAACACAACCTTGTTAGTCGGTGAGCCCAATAATTGATTCATTTGGACTTGGAATTCACATATGATGTTTAATCTCTTTTAATTACATTCCTGCAGGATAGGTTAGAATAGTTGGATTAACATAAGCTGGTAGAATTAGTAAAGATAGTGCATGTTGCATATAGGTTAATTGTTTCTTTTGTTGATCTAATTGAAGTCTTCCTCCAGGAAGCAATCTTTCAACACCTATAACAGTTTACGAGATCCTTTAAAACCCATCAAAATTAGCCACCCCAAACAAAAGCAGATCTAATTGGGGTCTAGGATTGGGTTAGTTCCCCATTGTTGGCACAGCGAAAATCAGCAGTGAAAACAAATTGATGCTACAAGGAGGGCTGCCCCTTTCACACGTTTTCAAGATTTCATCTATAAATGTTGCGCATGGATTTGAAAAGGTTAGTGTATGGATCATAAAGGTCAAAAAGATCATTGCACTCATTTGGAATAACATCATTTCGAAGAAACATATGTCCCTCTGAGTCTCGTGTTTGGGTTACTTAAGGAAGAGAGACTGTGGGAGTATATTGTCACTCAGGAACAACCAGTCAGAGCACTCACTCATGCTTACACGCGTTCCCTCTCTCAGCTCCCCATCTTTCATTCTTTACCTCTGACAGCTAAAAGAAATCCAAGAATCTTTCCCATAAATGAAGAGACATCTGCCACCCTTTCTCTTGAAGATATCATGCTAGAGTCCCTACAAAGCATCAACACTCCTTGGGAGGAAATTCCTGAGGATCCACTCTCTAGAGGTAATCTGTGCTCGGAAAATCAAGGAACCAGGCATCCCTATCTTGATTTGGAAGATCCTAATGAAGAACACCCAGAGGAGACCTTCAACCAGAACTTCCCAAATCATAATATGGCTAACGTTCCTCCTCCAGGTGGGAATCAACCCCCACCCCCTCTGGGAGGACTCCCTCCCTGGCTTGCACAGGATGTTGTGGTAGTACCTGGGTAGCAACATGCCTTACCAAAGAACGTAGAAAGAGTATTACCCAAGTTCGACCCTGAGCGGGGAGACACAGCCGATAACCATATTCACTCTTTCTTCCTAGTCGTGCGCATGTTAGGGGTAGCAGATGAGGAAGAGGTATGTCATCTATTCCCTTTCACTCTGATTGGTGCAACAACCACATGGTACTTTTGCTTGAGAATTGGATCGATCACTTCGTGGGATGCTTTTTAGTGGGCCTTCATAGATAAGTTTGGTGATGATAATACACCTGCAGCCTTGGTTTTACAATTATCACGTTTAAAAATGGAAACCAAAGAAAAGGTTAAGGATTTCAACATCCGTTTCAACACTTTGTTCAACAGAATCGCAACTAATGCTAGACCTACTGATGTTGTACTCATGGAATTTTACATCACTTCTCTTCCTGTCCCTATTATCCGGACCTAAACAAGAACGCAACAAATTACAGAGATAACCATAAACACAGATATGCAGTGGAAATAATACTTCATTTCATTAATGTAAAATACTGAAACATGCTTACAAATAGTAATGGAAATAAACTAGCTAGGGTGATGGTAGCTTATCTCTGAGAAGAGATGTGGTGGCTACATGCCTTTGAACTGTGTTACAATGAGGCTCGAAGGCCTATTTATTATTGAGAAACAATGGAAAACCCTTAACATTCCAAAACCTAACCCTAGAAGATGAAATGCCAAACTGTGGGCCCCGTTTGGGTAAATTGGTACACCAACTTCCCGGGGTCGTAACTTTGGCATACGATCTCCGTTTGACGCGTACAATAGCTCGTTAGAAATATCTATCCGAGCACTACCACTTTGGGAGGCAACATCGATCCATGGACCCATGTTGCCCTAGATTTCCCAAAAAATGTCATTTAGGGCCTCAAAACGGCTTCAGAAGTTCAGGACCAGAAAAACTGCTAAAAATAGTAAGTTGTGCTACAATTAAGGAAACTGAAAATGATGAGAGAAACAATGGTGGGGGTCTAGGTGGACTTGGCAGGTGGCCACCAATATCCACCTGGATCATTCCTCCCCCCTTAGGAAGCAATGATCCCCATTGCGTTGAGTTCCTCCATGAGATGAGGAAACTTTTGCTGAACTTGTTCCCTGGTGAGCCACTTGCCCTAGTGAAGCAGTTGGCCTGCTTTGACAACTCGATGCAGTTGGATATTCTGTTGGCGAGTGTTCTTGATCTATGTGTCCATGATCCAATCAGTTGCAGCTTGTTCCATGCAATTTGGATTTAATTCTGTGGGTGTGAGCTGTTCTGAAATGTCGGATGTGTCTAGAAATGGTGGAAAGTATGGCCGAAGGCGGTCCACATTGAACACTGGGTGCAGGCCAAGGAATGGGGGAATGCTGAGCTCAAATGCATTGTCTCCCACAGCCTTAGTAATGGTGTAAGGACCATATCGGAGTGGTCTCAGTTTCCGATAGGCTCCAGTAAGGCGTTCCTTTTGCAAATGCAACCAGACTTTGTCGCCCACCTAAAACTTGTGTGGCACCCGATGTTGATCATGTCGCTGCTTGTACTTGGCATTTGATCTCTCCAGAATGTCATGGACCTGCTGGCAAATATTCTGGATGCGCTCAATGAAGCCGGTGGCCTTATCTGTTTCGGACTGGACATGAGCTGAATTTATGTGAGTAGCTGCAAGTGGCATGGCCACATCAATGGGGCATAGTGGCTGGAATCCCAAACCCACCTGAAAAGGGCTATGGCCAGTGGAGCTGTGAAGAGCGCGGTTGTAGCTGTGCTGAACATAGGGGAGGCTCTCATCCCATGTGCGTGGATGCTTTGAGTTATAGATGCGCAGAATGTGTACAATCATCCTATTGACAACCTCTGCCTGGCCATCAGTTTGAGGATGGAAGGTTGTGGACTTCGTGAGTTTGGTGTCCAGCATTGACCAGAGACTTGACCAAAATGTGCTGAGGAACCGACTGTCCTGATCTGAGATGATAGACTATGGGATCCAAAAATGCACCCACACTCGTTCAAAGAAGAGTTTAGCAGTGGCTTCTGCTGTGATATTCTTCTTACAGGCCGCCATAATGGCCATCTTCGAGAACTTGTCGACGACCACAAAAACACAGTCATTTCCATGCTTAGTGGAAGGAAGGCCTGACATGTAATCCATGGAGATGGATTCCCAAGGTCGACTAGGGGTAGGCAACGGGGTATAGAGGTTGTGCTTCTTGATGGTCGGTTTGGCAATGGCACAGGCAGTACATGATTTGATGTAGTTCCCAACATCCTGTCGAAGATTCGGCCAATAGAAATAATTTTGCAGTACTGCCATTGTTTTCTCGACCCCGAAATGCCCAGCAGCCCGACTATAGTGTGCTTCCCAAATCATATTGGCATGCTCGCTTGAAGGAACACAAAGGTGACCCAGGTGACATAACAGGGCATCCTGGAGGTGAAAATCTGGAACATTCCGACCCTCCAAGAGTGTCTGGTATTTGTGGCCGAATTCTGGGTCACTTTTGTAGAGAAGTGGCCAATCAGAAGTCTCGTGCCCACAAGAGTTAAGCACGGTGGTTAACGCCATGATCGGTGATTGACTGAGGCAATCTGCAACATTATTGGTGCTGCCCTTCTTATACTTGATATTCAAATGGAACTGTTGCAGGTATGTAGACCACTTCTGATGGCGATCATTCTGCAATTTCCCTTGGGTCTGTATGAACTGCAGGGGTCGGTGGTCTATGTGGATGACCGTTTCCTTCCCCAAAATGTAATGCTTCCATTGTCGACAGGCTTGTACAATGGAATACATCTCTTTATCATAAGTGGGGTACTTCCGGACCGTGTCTGAAAGTGTTTCACTGTGATATGCCACTGGATGTCCATGTTGAGTAAGGACTGCCCCCAATAGCATAGTCAAAGGCATCTATCTCAACCTCAAATGGTTGTTGTAAATCTGGTAACACGAGCACTGGTGCTGTGCAGAGGCGATCCTTCAACTCTATGAATGCCTTCTGTTGAGATTCAGACGAAAATAATTTTGCTTTCGCTCCTCCCTTGGTGACTTGACTCAAGGGCCAAGTAATATGAGAAAACCCCAACACGAACCTGCGGTAGAAGTTGGCAAGACCTAGAAAGCTGCGGAGCTCTGTTAGAGTGGTTGGAGATGGCTAATCCCGAATGACTTAGATCTTGGCCAGATCAACATGCACCCCCTGTTCATCAATGATCTATTCCAGGTACTGAACTTGGGTCATGCCAAAAGTGCATTTCTCCAAATTGGCACATAGCTTGTGTTGCCGCAGTGTTTGGAGAACCTGTCGGATGTGGTGGAGGTGCTCTTCCCAACTCTGGTTGAAGATCAGAATGTCATCCAAGTATACTACTACAAATGAGTTGGTGAATGGCCGTAAGATGTCATCCATTAGCCTCATGAAGGTTGCAGGAGAATTCGTCAATCTGAAAGGCATAACCAACCATTCGAAAAGGCCCTCCTTGGATTTGAAGGCAATCTTCCACACATCAGAGGGTTTGATTGGTACCTGGTGATATCCTGACTTCAGATCGATCTTGCTGAAATATTTCGCCCCCTTTAGTTGGTCCAAGAGGTCATCAATCCGCAGGATCGGGTACCTATTACGAACAGTGATCTTGTTCAGCGCCCGATAGTCAATACAGAGTCTCCACGTCCCATCCTTCTTCTATACCAACACGATCGGGCTCCCACAAGGCGATGAACTTGGACGGATGTGACCTTTCTGCAGGAGCTCCTGAATCTGCCTCTTGATTTCATCGTTCTCCAGAATGGAGCGCCGATAAATTGGTCCATTGGGTAGCGGCGCACCTGGGGTTAGATCGATGGAGTGCTTGACCTAACAGTGCAGAGGAACCCCTACAGGGGAGGTGAAGATGTCCTCATACTCCTCCACGACCTTGTCCATCTGTAGTTGTCGTGTGGAGGGGCCTTGTCTAGAGGCCGTGGCCACCGTCTTCTTCTTTCCTTGAGGGTGTATCATCAGGAAAACAAATTTCCCAGTTTTGGAAATGAGCTTACTGCATTGTTTTGTAGTAATCAAAGAGATGGCGGTAGGTGGTGCTACCTCTGGTATCCTGTACAACTTATTTCCCAATGTAATAATAACAGCACAGGGCATTGATTCATACACAGCATGTCGCTTCCACAAGTATGGTTGTCCTAATAATACATCACAAATTTCAAGGGGAGAAATGTCACACAATACCTCATCCGTGAAGGGCTTGATGTTGTATGGAAGGCGACAATGCTGGCTCATGCGAAGATCTCGTCCTTGGTGAAGCCACTCGATGGTGTATGGTTGTGGATGTGCTGTGGTCGGTAAGCCCAACCGCTTCACGACCTCTGCCGAAATGAGGTTCTTTTGGCTCCCGCTATCAACAATGAACTGTAGCGGGGAGCCCTTTACCCACATCTGGGAGTGGAAGAGACGCTCCTCCTCCTCTGGATCTTCGGGTTCATTTTTCTGGATCTTGGCGGTAGCAACAGTGGCGTTGGGATCCGCATCAATGATCTGCTTCCCTTTGTCATTCCCCTTGTCAGGTTCTGACTCAGAGTCGGAACATGCATCTGATTCTAAAACTTTTAGCTCAGCCACCAATGATTGCTTGGCCCGACACTCACTTGTGTTGTGAGTGGAGCTCTTATGGAACTCACACCATTTTCCCTGTCCTTTTTCGGCTTCGCGGCGCTGTCCTTTGCTTGTAGCTTCGGCGGGTTGTCTTGGGCAGCCCTGCCTTGGCTTTGTCCTTTGTTCTGTGGTTTAGGGGCACCTTTCCCCTGCTTTGGATTCGCAGATCCAAAGTCTCGCTTCTTTTGTTTAAACTTCTGCTCAACCTTCACGGCATATCGGTATGTTGTGCTGAGCGAGGAGATGTTCAGGAATTGTATTTATTCCTGGATGTACTTGTGCAGGCAGCAGCGGTATTTGAGTATCAAATGCTACTCTGAATCCTTGATACCCAAGTTTGTGCAAAGGGTATGGAAAAGAATGGTGAACTCCGGCACGTCTTGGTCCCTTCCCTGTCGTAGTGTGGTCCACTTTATGTATTCATCCTCATAGCTTCCGACAGGGTAGTACTGCTCCTTGGTGGCATCCCGGAATGAATTCCAGGTGGGTGCGGCTTAAAATAGTGAGCCAGTACTTTCATCCTTCTACTTGCAGTAGGTTTCCCACCAGTCCTTGACGTGGGGGGCTGCTTTGAGAAGAGTGAAAACAATCTTTTCCCGACTCGAAAATTCATGAACAGAAAAATAACCCTCTAGCAGATTTAACCATTTATCTACAGCATCTACATCTATCTAACCCTCGAATATGGGGATTTCAAAATTAACTTGTACCTTAAAGGGCGTGGCGTTTCTAGAGTAGCTACTGGAAGCCGATGTGTCGCTTCTGGGTAGCCGCTGAAGGATCTGGGCAAAGCTGTCCATCATCGCGTTCTGTTGTCACTCGAGGGCTTCTTCGAGCAAGATTTTGATAGGATCTCCTGCCCCCTCATCTTTCTTCTCATCCGCCATGGGAGGCCGTCGGGATTTGCGAGGCTGGTCTTGTAAAGGTTCGACCAGTTCAAGCCCTAACTCCTTATATCCTGACCTTGTCGGGGACATGCAAAGAAAAACATAGAAAAAGCAGACCGCTCTGATACCACTTATTCGGACTTAAACAGGAACGCAACAAATTACAGAGATAACTATAAACACAGATATGCAGTGGAAATAATACATCATTTCATCAATGTAAAATACTGAAATATGCTTACAAACAGTAATGGAAATAAACTAGCTAGGGCGATGGTAGCTTATCTCTGAGAAGAGATGTGGTGGCTACATGCCTTTGAACTGTGTTACAATGAGGCTCGAAGGCCTATTTATTGTTGAGAAACAATGGAAAACCCTTAACATTCCAAAACCTAACCCTAGAAGATGAAACGCCAAACTGTGGGCCCCGTTTGGGTAAATTGGTACACCAACTTCCCGAGGTCGTAACTTTGGTGTACGATCTCTGTTTGACACGTACAATAGCTCATTAGAAAGATCTATTCGAGCACTACCACTTTGGGAGGAAACATTCTTCTATGGACCAATGTTGCCCTAGATTTCCCAAAAAACGTCATTTAGGGCCTCAAAACAGCTCCGGAAGTTCAGGACCCAAAAAGCTGCTAAAAATAGTAAGTTGTACTACAATTAAGGAAACTGAAAATGCTAAGAGAAACAATGGTGGGGGTCCAAGTGGACTTGGTAGGTGGCCACCAATATCCACCTGGATCACCCTACTACAATGTGGGTCAAAAGGAGTAATGCACAAACCTTATACGGTGCCATTGATGAAGCAGTAAAGGTTGAGAATGAAATGATCAGTCTCACAGCGTGTCATCATGCAGCTGAAGAAAATAAAGCCTCTCAACCATCAAAGAAGAATAATGGGAGTGATAATAAAGTAGCTAAGAACAAAGAAAAGGGTCATTAAGAAATTGACGAACATAGACATCGATATGAAGAGGAATTCTGGAAAAAGTTCCAATGGAAATGGAGGAAATAATAACAAAAAAAAGTCCTTCAAACCTTTCTATCGTAAGAAAATAGAAGGTGGTCATGATCAACCTGCATTTCTTGCTCTACCTAATGAAGGGATTTTAAATATGGAAGCCCTGGCTCTTCTTGGATCACTTCTCACCAAAGAGGAACCTATAGTAGATCTGAAGCAGGAGCAGGGAGATGATGGAGATTATGAAGTAGAGGAGCCCAGGGATGAAGTATCTCAAATCAATGTACTGTGGGATTTCTACAAAAATGGGAACGATGACGATGAAGAAGACAATATAGAAGAAATTCACACCAATGAAATCCACACATGAAGTAAAGGACCAATTGCGGATGTGATGAAGCCTATAGACTAGACAAAGAGAGACCTTCACCCTTCAAGGGCATCCACTCCCAAGGTTCCTGTTGAGAAGAATAAACCAAGTGGTAATTCCAAGAGTACTCCATTTGTTAGCTCTCCAAAGAAGGATAATGCATCACCAAGTGCAACGAAAACGACTCAAAATGGTAAGTTCGCACCTAAGAATGGAAAAAACGGTATGTTTACTCTACTCTACCCTATTTATAACATTGATTACAACATTGTGGAGGATCTTAAGAAATCTTGAGCCAATATCACATACTTCGATTTGTTAAAATTAACGTAGCAAAGAGATTTTCTTTTGAAATCTATGAATGAACGGAATTGCAAACCACCCACCAATTCAAATAACCAAACCAAAACTTCAGTGTCCAGTCCTATTAGTGCCCCCAGTACATCTCGAATGCCACCAGCTATTGAAGCCACTATGTCAAAAATGAATAGAACACCCCAAGACGTTAGTGCAGATATGATAGGAAAGAAATCAAAGTCCCTGACTCCACCTTTCCTTATCACATTTGAAATCTTCAATATGAACGTAGACAATTTCCTAGTAGATTCCAGTGCCTCGTCCACTGTTATGCCTTACGTTGTTGCTAAAAGACTCCATGTAGTGCCCGAGAAAAACGGAACTTGTATTATGCAACTGGACAGAACGAATGTAAAATTGATTGGGGAATTGAAAGATGTACTGATTCGGATGACTACTAAACCTGAGTAGACACAAGTCATTGACATAGTTGTAGTCGACATACCCGAGGCATATGTGATGCTTCATAGTAGGGATTGGTCAGAAAATCTGAATGGATATTTTCTCAACTGATTGGTCCCATCTCTTGTTGCCTCAGAAAGGAAAAAGTGATATGATGAGTGTTGATCAAGAACGATACATGAAGTATGTAGTCAGAGAGCTAAATGACCCCAATGAACCTGTAATGTTTACAAACACTATCCTTGGGAATTATAGTTTTGACATTTGTGCCATGGAAACCTATTTTGGAGAATTCCATGCAAAGACAGTTGAAGAAACTGCAATGAACACACAGTTGGAATCTCTCCCTTGTAGTCCAATTGATGAGCTACCCTATAATATAGTAGATGATAGGATTAATTTTGTAGAAAGTAGTTCAATTAATGTAGCATTAGATTTTATCTTTTGGACTCTCTAATTTGATGGCTCTAACTTCCTGGAGGGTGCAGGTGCTTGGAGCATCCTCATAGACCCACAAGGGAACCAACATTTGATGGCCAGCCGGTTGGAATTCGCATGCACCAACAACACGACATAGTACAAAGGCTTACTGCAGGGCCCGAAGAAAGCCATTGATATGAAGGTGAAAAATCTTAAAGTTTTTTGGTGACTCATAGATAATTGTCGACGAGGTAAGGAAAATGATACATTGTAATTCTCCACACCTAGTAAGATAATAGCACGAGGTAAGGAGCTTAATAGCTATTTTTGATTATTCTAATATCACATACCTACCTCGAGGGAAAAACCAAGACGCCGATCTGATTGCTTATATGGCTTCAAAATTTTTTCCTGATCTTAAATTAAACAGGAATAAATATTATGTTGAATTGATTTTCAGACCATCCATACCTGATAACATCTCAAATTGGCAGGTATTTGAAGGTCATGAACAAATCCTTGAGTTCTTGCATTGCGAAAAGACATTCAAAAATTCATTCATTGATGAAAAAGAGCATGACAAGCTTATGAATGAGAGTAAGGATGAGGAAAAAGATAAATCCAATATAATTCCCAAATCGGTTGTCAAGATGGAGCACTTTTATGACCTGCATGATAAATTTAAGAAGCCAACTAACTTCAAAATGCATAGCTCATCCATGAAGTATGAGTTGGTCAATCTTGGAACCAAAAAAGACCTAAAAAATGTTATTTTGGGCTTAGGAAGCTCCCCACAAGAAAAGGCTGCATTTGTCAAGTTGTTTAAAGAGTACAAGGATGTCTTTTCATGGACATATGGTGACTTAAAAGCCTTTGAAATAGGCATCATGTAGCGTGTGATTCCTTTGGAGTAGGATGTTAAGCCTTACCAACAAAAGCTTCATAAGATGCATCCAAGTCTGGAACCGTTGATAAAGAAAGAGCTGAACAAAATGCTAGATGCTAAAATCATTTTTCAGGTCAGGCACACCCAATGGGTAGCCAATCTTGTCCCATTAAGAAAAAAAAATGGAGACATCAGATTATGTATTGACTTCAGGAACTTGAACAGAGCATCACAGAAGGATAACTATCCTATCCCTTCCATGGATCACATTCTTCAATGTGTTTCTGGCTTTGAAATGTTGTCCTTATGGATGGTTTTTCGGGATATAATCAAGTGTTGGTGTCGAATGGAGATCAGCTTAAGACAACTTTCAACACTAAATGGGGCACCTATGTGTATCGTAAGATGTCGTTTGGTCTTATTAATGCAAGCGCCACATTTTAGAGAGCTATGGACATAGCTTTCCGAGGATTGATAAACAGATCAATAGTGTTTTACATGGACGACATTACTGTGTATTCGTATCGCAAAAGGGATCATATTTATCACTTGAAACATATTTTCAAAAGCTGTCGAAGGTATGGAATATCGTTAAATCCCAAGAAGAGCATTTTTGCAATTATAAAAGGTAAGCTACTGGGTCATATCCTTTCTAAGGGAGGGATTATTATCAATCCTGAAAGAATAGAGACCATCATGAGAAAACAACCTCCTGCAAATAAAAAGGCGATGCAATCTTTCTTCAGGAAGATTAATTTCATAAGGAAATTTGTTTCAGGCTTCACAGAAATAGTAAGTCCCATTCAACTAATGATGAAGAAAGATGCCACGTATAGATGGAGCGATGAAGCTAAGATATCATTTCAGCGAATTAAGGAGGCCATCGCAGAGGCTCCTGTGTTGGTCAGCCCCAATTTTGAAAAAGAATTCTTCTTGTATACTTTCGCTTCTGACACCTCATATGCTGCAATCCTCACCCAAAATAATGATGGCGATGATGAAGTCCCCATTTCTTATATGAGCTCCAATCTGCAGGGAGTAGAACTAAATTACATGGACGTGGAGAAACGAGGTTTTGCGATTTTTAAGGCCATGAAACATTTCCGTCCCTATTTACTAAAGGCCAGGACTAAGGTAATCATTCCCAACCCAACTGTAAGAACCCTCTTCATACAGAGGGAAATGGGAAAATGAAGAGGGAATTGGATAACCACTCTTCAAGAATACGACCTGGAGATTACGTTGGCAAAGATAGCCAGGGGACAAGGATTGTGTAAGCTTGCAATGGAAGCTTTAGCAGATAAAGAAGGGACTTCGGAGGAACCAGAAGTGAAGTGCATGCGGGATGCACAAGGAGAATTCTGGAAGGAGCCCACATGGGACAACAAGATGTTGGTGTATGAGCATGAAATATTGGAAGTCCCATTAAACTCTCATTCATGGTATTACAACATACGTTTGTATCTAACCCGAGATCATGTCCTCAGCATATGGATGGATCACGAAGAAGAGCTCTTAGATTAAAATCTAATCAGTATCACTTGGCCAATGAAATATTATAGAGGACAAATTATGATGGAGTTTGGCTAAGGTGTTTGGAAAAGGGTGATGCAAATCATGTCTTGAAAGAAATGCATGATGGCCCAGCAGGTGGTCATTACAGTGGAGAGACCACTGCTCATAAAATATTAAGAGCTGGATATTATTGGTCCACAGTGCTCAGAGACTCGCATGCCTACGCTCGGAAGTGTAGGGTATGTTAAACTGTCGTAGGGCAAGAAAGAATGCCAGCTGTTCCCCTCAGGCCCATTATGATTTATTGCTCGTTCCAGCAATGGGGTCTAGATTTCATAGGTGAGATCACTCTGAAATCTTCACAACAACATAAGCATGTACTCATCGCAACCAACTACTTCACCAGATGGACTGAAGCCATCCTTCCTCGGAAGGTTAATGAATACGATTAATATCTTTTATTAAGAAATTCATTATCAACAAGTTTGGTATTCCTAACACTCTCATATTTGATAATGCTTCTTACTTTTCATCACTAAAATTGACTGAATTTGCTATTGATAAATCAATTCGCATAAGGTATGTTGTGAACTATTACCCCTAAGGAAATGGAGTTGTAGAGTCATCAAACAAAAACCTCATTCGCATAATCTGTAAATCTGTCACAGACAACCAGAGAAATTGGCACAACACTCTAACAAACGCCCTCTAGGCTGATAGATTCACCCCAAAAGAAGCATTACGAAACTCCACATACTTCCTCATTTATGGATAGGAAGCGATCTTACCTCCCAGTATTGCCCTTCCCTCTTTACAGCTCTCCCAAGCCTCGAGAGGGACCCCTTTAGCCTTACTTCAAGAAAGGATTAACCAACTAGTGAGGTTGGAGGAATTAAGAGATAATGCCAGAAATAAGTTCAGGAATCACCAAATGATTGTGAAGAGATGGTTTGATTGCCATCAGGCGGGAAATAAATATTACCAAGTCGGAGAGCTAGTCTTGAAATGGGACAAGTTGAGTGAGCCGAAAGGTAAGCACACGAAATTCCAACACTTATGGCTGGGCCCATTCCAAGTTGAGGAAAAAATTGGTCAGGGAACCTACAGATTGAAAACTTTACAGAGAGACCGAAAAGCTCCCTGTTAATGGCCAACATCTTAAGAGGTATTTCCAGTAGCCACTACATGGTGGTTACCTCCTGAGTAGGTTAGGATTTATTTTACTTGCTGTTAACCTAGTTATATATATATATATATCTATATATATATATATATATATCTATATATATATATATATATATATATATATATATATATGTATATGCAAAGTTTTATCTTCTTTTGTTTTTTGAACTTCAGTTTCTTTCAGCCATTTGATTTCGGCCTTTCAGTTTCATTTTAGCCTTTTGTAGTGTTCTTTCGATTTCCCTCACTCATCATATTCATCATTTTTCTTCCCTCACTAGCCTGTTGATGAGTCTGCAAATCCTAAATTCATTATTACTTTGAAAGTCAAATGAACCTTTGATGAGCCTCTAAAAACTGGAAAAATCAGGGGTAAAATTCGATTGAAACCACTCATTGGCAACTATTGGGAACTAGGTAGGCTCTGTTGATAACCTCAATACCCTGAGCATCTAGGTACATCCTTATAAAATCAAAAATGTATAACCACAGCTGGAATGGCATGGCAGAATGCTGCATTTTGAAAGGTCATACCCAGACCTAGCCTATACTTGATTATAAGGTTTTCAATTATTCTCCATTGGTTCCACCCACTAGACTAAAATTACCAATATCCATCATCTACAAGTAAACCTCCTTTCATGGGCTAAGCTCACTGTCATATATCCTATGGCAAATTTAATTATGATCTAGTCCTTGTGCCAGTATGGAAGGATAGGTTGTTTAGGAAGCTAGTTGGAGTAGGGATTGTTGCTGGACTCAGAGTACCGGTTGAGATATCAAGCCCCAACCTTCCTTAAGAGGTTTAAAAATATGTTGTAACCCATGACTGTGCCCCATTCGATCATATGCAAGTATAGCACTCAAAAAATTCTTACATGAAGTGCGGATGACCATATATATATATATATCAAGCTTGATGCATTGATAAAGAGCTGAGGTACACACCTAAGCAGGTGTTGACAAACAGGTGATGGCCCTGAAAGGATTTTGAAAGTGGAAAAATGGGTAAAGGATGGTTAATAAACTCCATAATATGACCATTGGAGAATGCCTATCAAAACACTGATAGTAAGTAGAGCTATTTGTCTTTCTCCTACCAAAAGAGAATAATGTTAAGTGGAACCCATGCCTACCCGTTTACACAGTTTTCATTTCAAGTTTATCTTTAACTCCCTAATGTTCTACTGATCCAAGGTTTATTTGGTAACAGAGGTAACTGATTTGCCCAGTGGTTCGCCATTTGTTGTGGCCGCAACCACCACCCTATTAAAATTTTCTTTGGGGCAAAATTGAATGGGTCCCCTAAGAAGTTTGATCTTTTGTTTATTTGAATGATAACTGGATTTGTGAGATGGAATTATGTTTTCAAGGCTATATGTTTTAATGGTTTAATGATCATGGTTGCAATGTGTTTTGAGATTAAATGGAAACTTTGACTTCACATTCCTGAAGAATATCATGAAGTGTTTGATGCTATAATCTGTGGGATTAACCTAAAGGTTCCTGAAGGTTGAATCTTGTTCGGTGTTAAAGCTTTGCCTAAGATAATAGGATTCCGAGAGAAAATCCAGCACATGGCACATTTCATAGTTTTCCAGAGATCTTTAAGTCTGAGGTTTCGGGCTCTGAAGTTGTGAGCATAAATGTTGCAAATCCCGTCTACTTCTAAGCTCCACCTTTTTGTCGTTGTGTGATAGCTTCCCCTGATGCGTGAATTCTAGATTTCGGGGACATTTCTTGGGCTCTCTCAGTTTATAGTGTCGAATGTGAATAAATGAAAACTAAATTCGAAAGAGACGCGCTCCCATCGTGTAGAAACACTTGAATCATTTCACCGCGTCGCTGTCCATTTTGCATTTAATCGTCAGTTCCCCCTAAACATTGCCTAGAAAATTTGGAGCCATCATCGTTGCGTGTCTGAATAAGGATTATCACGCCCACTTGAGATTTAGAGCCTCAAGGATTCACAGAGTTCCCCAGTTATAGAGTTTTTCTTCTTATGAAAGTTTTGATTAAGGTAAGGTTCATTTTTGGTGTTGTTTTCATATCTTTCATGATTATAGCTAATGTTAATCATTTCTGTAGCTGAGGACTAGGAGAAGAAAAGTGAGTTCGACAAGCTGATGCAAGGGTCTCAGGAATGGTTGCGAGGAAAATATGCAAGCGACACATGGCCGAAACGGAGGAATTTATGACAAGCAAGAGAGAAGGTTTTTCAGTGGATTCTTTAACCATTTCAATAGCTTATCTCAAAATGAAGGCACTTGGCCAGAAAATTGGCAATAGATTTCATACTGATATTAAAATCCACAAACAACACACTCTTCCAAGTTGTATAGATCTCCCAGATATAACTGCAGGCGTATACAGTGTGGAGTTGCGCAACAGACTATGACAATTTCTTGTGGCTTGTCTTCCCTCTAGCCCTTCCACTTCTGTAACAGAGCTTTTAATTGCAACTGCTAACTTTCAAAGGGATCTTACATCCTAGAATACCTATCCAATAAAAGAAGGTGTGGACTCAAAGGATTTGTTTCATATGTACATTGTCCTTTGGATCCTAGAAAAACGCCTTCGTCTGCTTGATTTGTGTGAGTTTGATGAGGTTCTATGGGAGGAAACAACCACACAACACTTTACCGCACAATCTAATGAGGAAATGTGTGAACACAACAAAGAAACTCTGAATGAGTACGAAGTCATTATTAAGTTGTTGGCTTGAATGCTTGGTTGATTTGGAAAATGCAATCAAAATAATAGAGAGGGCAGTGGTGAGAGCATTGGAGAAATGGTATTCTGACGTATTGATTCCTTTGATAGCTGGTATGATACCAAAGAAATTTGGCCTTCAATACATGCAAAAGTTAACTAGAGGTAATGTTGTATGCCTTTACAGTTTTCCCAGTCGGTTGGGATTCTGTTTTTTGGAACACTATCAAGAGGATCCTTCATGTGTTGCATCCTAAAGTTGAGACACAACTGAGGCCCTGGAAATCTTGCCTACTTACACCTACAATTGGAGATAGGAAGATGATATTCGGAGAGCAAACGAATGTGATAACTGTCATGCTGAGAACCAAATATAAGTCTTTCTTGCAAGCTATTGTAGAGAAACTCTTAGACAGTACACATGGAGAACGTATAATTAAAGTCAAAAGAATTCTTCAAGACATAAAGGGAGTGGGAGGTGATAATGAAATTCGAGGAAGAATGCAGCCCTTAAATGATCAGCGCATGGACACTATTTCTTGTCTACACGATATCTTTACCAACTGGATTTTGTTGCCATTTGTCATGGCTTTTGGGATAGAATGGGGCAGGAGGTCCTAAAATTCTTAGAAAACAGGAAATAGAATAGACCTTGGTACAAGGGTTCTTGTTTTGTCTTTCTATCTACATCCATTCATTTTTCTTCAGGAAATGAAACGCTCCAATAACAATGGCTTCAATGTGTGAGCAATTCCATTAACAGTTTTATTTTGTATATTTTAATTTTAATTTTAATAGGAACATGGAAGGCCGAAGGTCGTGGAAGACCTACGATCAGTTCTCTTTCTGTATAAGTATTGCCTCTGGATATGAAAAGGGGACTTCTTTGGTAGGAGAGAGTTTGATTTAATTGTGCTAATAAAGAGGACTGTTTCAGTCAAGAAGAGGCCTTTCGTAGTTTCAATTTACATGTTTTGAATGAGAGCAATGTTACTAGCATGAGGAGATATGGGTTTTTGTTTTTATGCACAGTAATGACATACAGTTTATGATTAGTGTTTGTTATTTGAATGTAGTTCGTTAGCATGGTTAATTATTTGAAAGAATATTAAACATCAATTGCAAATTTGATTTATATGAAATGGAATGTGTATTCCTTTTATGAGTAATTAGATTGCAATTAAGATTAAACACAACCATGTTCATCGGTGAACCCAGTAATTGATTAATTTGGACTTGGAATTCACATATGATCTTTAATATCTTTTAATTACGCTTTTGCAGGATAGGTTAGAATAGTTAGGATTAGCATAAGCTGGTAGAATTAGTATAGATAGTGCATGCTGCATATAGGTGATTTGTTTCTTTTGTTGATCTAATTGAATTCTTCCTCCAGGCAACAATCTTTCAACACCTACAACAGTTTATGGGATCCTTTAAAACTCATCGGAATTAGCCACCCCAAACAAAAGTGGATCTAGTTGGGTCGGTGATCGAGTTAGTTCCCCCTTGTTGGCACAACGAAAATCAGTAGTGACAACATAAGGGTTGCCAACCCTGTGGGAGTGAGAGACCTATGTCCTGACTCCCCTAGTTCGCGATCAGATCCATTGCCTTATTCCGTGATCTCATTAAGTGAGTTTTGATAATGTGAGGGAAGGAAAGCACTAGGGAATGAATTTTATGGACCAAAACACCTAGGCACTAGCTCTTTATGACTTTCTACACTACCAAGATCAATATTAAGCTTAAAATAACACTCCTCACACGCCAAGATCAGAACTCACTTGAGAGTTGTAAAATCTACCACATTATTTATTATATTGCTATAATACCCAACATAGAAATGAAGGGATCTGCCTTTGTCATCCTTAAGTAGTCCACCATACCTTACTAGCGCTAGATTTCGTTTAGAGGCTCCATCAAATTTAAATTTTACAAAACCTTCGGGGGGGGATGGGAAAAAATCAAAGATTCTCTAAGCCACATAGTTTTTGTACTAGATTAGGAGCTAACAAATTTTCTAAGATTTCCAGGTCATTCAAGATTTGAGCCTACACCCCTTCTGCCTTCTAGTCCTCGTTTGCCACGTTTTTGAGAGAATTGTTTCCCTAATATTTATCTTCATTGTCTTCCACACTTCATCCTTGGTGCTCCTACAATTCTTAAAGATAATCGTGTCACACTCCTTCCAAACATTCCATAGTATAAATCCTAGGGCTAACAGCCACACCATATTAACAATTGGGTTTTTTAAGAGAGTGTTTTACCACAATTCAAAGGTTTCCCAAAGATTATTGTAGGACCTATCAAGGTGACCCAATAGGGATTTGATCTGGGTCCACATAATTTCCATTCAGAGGCAAGTGTTGAGTAAATTTTCCATGCTTTCCTCTCTCTCTTAATAGATTAGGCACCATGCTAGCCCTTCAATTCCTTTACATGGAAAGAGGTCCCAAGTTAGCATTCTTAGATATCTAATCAACTAGAGAAAACTTGCAACCTTCAACCACAATTTCCCCCTCCCCAAACATTTCACCAGTGCACTTCCTTTTGGATATTTTTGTGATTTTCCATAAGGTTTTAGGAATCCTTTATAGTGAACATACCTTGAGTTTGGTATCCCCATCTCAGCATATCCCCATCCCACAACACCTAGATTTTCCTTTCCTTAAGGATTGTTTCCATGGTTTGCCATTCCGATTGGGTGTTTTCATGGTTTTTGATGACGGAGAAAATTGCCTAAAGGTAATTTAGCTCCATCTTTATAGAATGATACGTGGACCTATGGGTTATGGCCCACCTATACAAATTGGAAGTGTTTACATTGGTGGATTTAAAAAAAAAAACCGACCAATCACCAAACAGAGATTTAACACATAATCTTCCAACAAACGTCGGTCCCACTCTGAATGCATAGGACCAGACCCCAAATAAAATAAACCCATGTCCATAAACTTCTCGATTCCACTCAGGACCAAGCTTTATCGGCTTCAATCTCCATCGTTAAATCTTACCCTTCAATCCAATGGTTGATGGTACACCTAATCAATGAAACTAATCGCCAATCCTCCACTGTTTGATTAAGGCATACTTGATCCAACAGTCAACAGCAACATCAGACAGGGATCATGCGTGACGTTCAACCACCCTTACAGAGTTGATAAGGAATATAAATCCTTGATCTATAAATGTTTGGGTCCAATTTCAAAATTAGAGTTCGATCACTTTATGACCCGATATCTATTGGATATAAGAGGCCATGAAATCTACAGTTTGCAGGACTTCAATTAGCACACTTATTAAAAAAAGTTTAACCCTCGCAGCTGATTGTGATCTAAGAAGTTGAATATGAGATCGACGACTATGAGCCAATGCGCGACTTCAGCCACGATCAAGAAAATCCATACTCTCCTACCCCCGCAGTTGTTGATCACCATCGATCTAACAGATCTATCGATCTGATGATCCGAATCTATTCCTTCACCATTCTTCTTCTGCCATTAATATATGTCGATCTAAATGATCTGACAGCTCCCTCTGCGCTTGTTCAGTTACAATGGGATTTACCTTAAAACACAAATTAACTCTACCATACTCTATTCTTACCCATGACACTCCTACAATAGTTAACTCGTTTTATCGTTGGATCGCCATCAATACTTATAGTGATCAATGGTCGATCAATAACCTGTCACACAAAATTTAACTCTTCCAACACATACATTTGAACTATAGGTCAAACATACACATATACACGAAAATCCACATAACATGTATATTTCTATTATATACATAATTCAATTACAGACTAAGGCATTTCAGCCTTAGGCACAAACTCTCCTTTGACTACATTGTATTCTCACTCTCTATCTATTCTCTTGTATGTCACAATACAAAACATGCAATTTCATAATATATAGAAATAACTATAGAATCATGGATCATTCTAGATCCATGATCTTCTCCTAAAATTGTCCAAACAAACACCTAAATCTTTCGTTATGCATACATGGCAGATTAATCACAATTACTTAAGTCTTCTAGAGACTTATCAATTCCATCAAATTAGCTTTGTTTTAATATAATTTTGCTCCTGGTTTACATGATTGTCCATGTCTCCTTCTCCATAGCTCTGACTTTGACTTTTGATTAAGGGTGGTCAGATGCTCCTGCATCGGACTCCCGAGGCACAAAAATTTATGACCTCCTGGTCATATGCTTCTCCTTCATCCCATAGAAATTTTACCCACTTCCTCAGTGGAACTACCTTCAAGATATTTCTATGAGCTGCAACTTACCTCTGCAATAAAAGTCATCTCTGCTACACGATACCTCATGAAGCTTCTCTCCTCGAGCTTAGTCTTTTCCTATCTCTTTGGTTCTCCCTTCTGTGGAACCATATGAGCATTTCATGCTCTAGGCTGTTGCATTCTTTTCACCTTCTATGGCCATTATCTATATGACAGTGTAAAGACCACGACTCACCAGTCTTCAACATAACTGTACCTGCTCCTTTTGCATGCAAAATCTTCTTTCTCGCATGAAACCTTTCCCTACTTTGATACCACTTGATGATGGAGAAAACTACCTAAAGGTAGTTTAGCTCCATCTTTATAAAATAATACGTGGACTTGTGGGTTATGGCCCACCTATACAAATTGGAAGCATTTACATTGGTGGATTTTAACAAAAATCTGACCAATCACCAAACAACACTTTAACACATAATCCACCAATGAACGTCAGTCCCACTCCAAATGCACAAGACCGGACCCCAAATGAAATAAACCCATGTCCATAAACTTCTCGGGTCCGCTCAGGCCCAAGCTTTATCAGCTTCAATCTCCACCATTGATCTTACCCTTCAATCCGATGGTTGATGGTACACCCGATCAACGAAACTAATTGCTGATCCTCCACCATTTGATCAAGGCATACTTGATCCAAGGTCAACAGCGATATCAGACAGGGATCATGCACGACGTTTAACCACCCTTATGGAGCTGATAAGGAATATAAATCCTTGATCTATAAATGTTCGGGTCCAATTTCAAAATTAGAGTTTGATCACTTTATGACCCGATATCTGTTGGATATAAGAGGCCATCAAATCTATGGTTTGTGGGACTTCAATTAGCACACTGATTAAAATAGGCTTAATCCCTGTTGTTGACTATGATCTGAGAAGTTGAATATGAGATCGATGGCTATGAGCAAGGGCAGGACTTCAGTAACGATCAAGAAAATTCATACTCTCCTACCCCCGCAGTTGTTGATCACCGTCGATCTAATAGATCTATCGATATGAAAATCCAGATCTATTCCTCTGCCATTCTTCTTCTGCCATTAATATCTGTCGATCTAAACGATCCAACAACTCCCTCTGCGCTTGTTCGCTTATGATGGGATTTACCTTACAACACAAATTAACTCTGCCATACTCTGTCTACACACCCACGACACTCATACAATAGTTAACTCGTTTTATCGTTGGATTGCCATCGATCCTTATAATGATCGATGGTCGATCAATAGCTTGTCACACGAAATTTAACTCTTCCAACACATACTTCTGAACTATATGTCAAACATACACATATACACAGAAATCCACATAACACGCATATTTTTGTTATATACATAATTCGACTACAGACTAAGGCATTTCAGCCTTATGCACAAATTATCCTTCGACTACATTATATTCTCACTCTCTGTCTATGCTCTCTCTATCTCACAATACAGAACACGCAGGTTCATAATATATAGAAATAACTATAGAATCATGGATCATTCTAGATCCATGATCTTCTCCTAAAATCGTTCAAACAAACTCCTAAATCTTTCGTTATGCATACATGGTAGATTAATCACAATTACTTAAGTCTTCTAGAGACTTATCAATTCCATCAAATTAGCTCTATTTTAACAGAATTTTTCTCCCAGTTTACATGATTGTCCACGTCTCCTTCTCCATAGCTCTAACTTTGACTTTTGATTAAGGGTGGTCGGATGCTCCTACATCAGTTTCAATCATGCTAATTCTTCCATGATATCCACTTATCCTAAGTAGCAATGACCTTCCAAAAATCTGCTACGACTATCACCCATATCATTGTAGTGTTCTCTTTAATACTTCATAGATCCTCATGACTCTCCATCCATGGAAATTGTTTCCAAGATTCTTCCCAAAATATGTTCGTACTCCCATTTATGATCTCCTAAAACATGTGATCTTGGATGAGTGTTCTTTGTGCCATTACCAAATTCAAAATCAAATACCCCACCAAGAAGTCTTGATGCCTCGCTATCTCTTCTTGCTCAGTCACCGGAAAATATTTCCTTTGCCATATTTTTCTCCAGAATTCTGGACCTCCCTGAAGCCAATGCCACTGTAATTTAGCACCATAAATTTGATAAGCATTTCAGGATCTCTCAACCTTAGGCCTCTGCCTTTTTTTGGCATGCAGGCCTTCTCCCATGCGACTAAAGTCCACTTTCTGGTCTGTTGACCCCCTTGCCACAAAAAAAATAAAAATGAAAGTGTGAGACAATGTCTTTATAAACAACTTTTGGATTACGGAGTACTGAAAATTTATAAACTCGAAGAGTTTGTAGCACCACTCTTAGGAAAAATAGGTGCCTCAAGAGATTTAATGTTATGAATGTCTAGTTAGACAACCTGTGTGATATCTTTTCTTTAATCTTAGACCATAGGGAGACCTTTAAATAGTTGGTTGTTAGGGGGATGCCATGGTACTTGGCTGGTAAAGTTCCAATTTGAAACCCCATAATTCTTGTTAGGTTCCTTTGAACTATCCTATTTGTGTTGAAGAAGTACATACATAATTTATCTCCATTAATCAGGGTACCAAAGGCTTCCTGAAATTTTATAAGGATATGGTTCAGTGTCCTTATCTCTTGGATCAATGGTTCCCCAAATAACATAATGTCGTCCACATATTGTTGATGTGATATTGGCAGGTCCTGCCCCCATAATCGCAAGCCCTTAACAATGCCTTGTTTCACTGTCACTTCGATGACCAAAATGAAGAGAAATGGGTGCAACGGATCACCTTGATGAAGGCCTCACGAGACCCTGAAGGTTTGTGATGGCGAGCCATTTATCAAGATCGAGAAGGAGAGGATATGAGGGATTGGATCCAATGAATCCACTCAAGAGAAAACCCATAGGTGGCCATAATACTGAGCAGATACTCCCAATTAAGTCTACCATAATCTTTGGAGAGATCCAACTTGATCACAATCCCTAACTTTCCATTCCTCTTGAGCGAGTGAACAACTTCATGGGAAGTGATAAGTCCATCCTAGATTTGGCACTCTTTAGTGAAACCATATTGCTCTGGATCAATGAGGTGTTTTAGTAGTGGTTTAAGCCTCTTAACTATGACAAAAGAAATGATATTATATATCACGTTGCACATAATGATGGGCCTAAAGCCAATAGGTTCCCTATATTGACTAATTTTGGGAATCAAAGTGAGGAAGGTAGTGTTCAAACCATACCACACCTGTTGGGAGCTTCATGATTCCTCTACTAAAACATGCAGCTCTTTACTAATAAATGACCAACATACCTTGAAGAAGTTGGTGGTGAACCCATCTAGACTTGGGGCTTTGTTGTTGGGCATCTCTTTGATTGCTTCCTCCACCTCAGAGAACGAAATTTCCCTCATGAGTGTCACATTCTACTCTTGGTTCACCAGTTCGAGGATGTGTTCAATAATTCTAGATATGGCTTCACATCTATCCCCATGATTCTTAGAGAGGAGATATTTATAGAATGATACTAGCTCCTCCTTTATGTCCCCGTGCTCAACAAGTTATGTGCCATCACTAGAATTCAGAGAGTAAATATAATTGTGGTGTCTATGCTTATGAGGGATTTATGTAAGAAGCAAGCATTTTTTTCACCTTCATGGAGTCATTTCACTATTGATTTCTCTAGCAAAAAGATCATTATTAATAAATTTATGGTCAATTAGTATATCATTATTAACTATTATATACATTTCTAATTGTTAGTTGTTCTAGATTTTAGGTTTTAGCCTTTTTGTTCTTATGGTTAGTTTTCTCATCCATCAAAGTTTTTCATCCTCTTCTTTCTTTATATTTATACATCTCCCCCTCCTTCTCTCATCCATTATGTCCTCATCATGGGTACGTTTGGGACTCCCAATGTCAACTAAAAATGATTATTGTGGATCAACTTCTAGACTTTATTTCTTCAGATTTTAACCACCACATAAACTTACAAACAATAAAACTTTTTTCTCTAATAAATAAAATTTAATGAAAATATATTAAAAATTTCACAATACTACTTAAAATAATCCATATTAAATACTTTTAATTTTATTTTCTAAATATCTAAAAAGAAATTAAATATTAAAAAAATAGTGATATATTAAAAATAGAATAATAAAATTTAATACTCTATATTTAATTCTAAAAAAATATCTATTTAATAAAATATTCTTTTTAATATTTTATAATTTTATAATTTTTATTTTTTATTTTTTTTATAAATGAGTAATAACATTTTGTTATATTTAATTTTGTTATTTTTTGTGTTGTTGTATGTTTGGGATGACTACATCCTCATCATCATGTCCAATCTTCATCCTATCAAGACAGAAAATTGAACTCCCGTAAACTTGTTATTTAAATCCCAAAAATATAATGTAGAATTTCTATATATTTTTAAAAATAATATACAAAATAAATTTATTAATTATAGTTTTGACTAAAAACTTATACAACAAAATTTATGGAAATAATAAACTCAAAAACACATTCAAAATATTCCACAACCCAAATTAATGTATAAAATCATCGTCATTTAAATTAATAAATATAATATCAAAGATATTTAGAACAGTCGGTGAAGGAGCGTGCTGTTAAGGCGCTCTGTAAGCAAAGGTCACTGGTTCTAGTCTCGCCGATACCAACAAATCCAGCATGGTTTCCACTGGTGTGGCTCGGGCCGAGTGCGATCCCCGGGCGACTTTGACGGCTTAGATGCCCGTGAGTCGTGGCTTCTCAGCCATAAGGTAAGAGTGATTTTAAGGATTCACCCACTTATCAACCAAAAAAAATAATTTAATAAATATAATAAAATTATATTTTTTTTATTTATATTAATAAATAATTTAAATTATCAATACAAATTTATATCCATATAGAAATAATCTACATTTTATATATCAAAATATGTAAACTTAAGGAAAATAAATTCCACAAATTTAATTTAGATTTAAAAAAGCTAAAATGATTTGCAACCCATTTATTTGAAATATTACATTATAGTAATGCCAAATTGAAAATTATTATATTAATTTAAAATTATAAGTTCTAATTATGAATTTAATATAAAATAATAAATTTAAAAAATACAAATGATTCTAGAAATGTTAGGTAGATTCATGTATTTCTAGATTTTAGCGTGTGATTTTGTTAAAAACTTATTTCCATAACTATAAAAAAAAATTAAAATTAAAATGCCCCAACCAAAACTCAAAAGATAAAAAAAATAATAAATAATATGAACATGATTTTCTTAAAAAGAATATTATGAACCAATGTATCTATCTCCATAATAATTTCACAATTTAACTATAATAATATGTTTTTCCATAAAGATTTTACTTTTCTAAAGGGAAAAATGCTATTACAATCACTGTAAAATGCAATCATTCATCTACCAAACTTTGCTTTTTTTCTTCTTTCTATTTTATGTTTTGAAAACAAAATAAAAATATTATAGGGAATTGCTTAAGGAGGACGAGGAATTATTTGGAACGTTAAAAGTAGTTGGAATCTAGGGAAATTTTTTTCAAAAGATGTTATAGAGGTAGTGTTTGAATCATGTTTTTGATAGTAAAAATAGATTTAACACCATCAAAAATTTTTGAGATATTTAAAATTATGAAATTTAACAATTTTTACTTAGATTTACAAAAAAATCCCTACCATTTTTTTTCAAAATATGACTAGAATTTCCATAACTTTCCAAACATATTATAGCGCTTTCAACTTAGATGCAGAATTCCAAAAAAGTGGGTAAAACTACGGCATATTATAGTGCTTTCAACTTGGACGCAGAATTCCAAAAAAGCTAATTGGACGTGGAATTCCAAAAAAGTAAAATGGCTTTCTTCGTCGCTTAGCAATGATTCACCTAGTGTACAAATATTATATTTTTTTCAAAGAAAATCTTTGACCGTTAGAGGGGAAAGATATTGTATTCCTTCCAACTTAGTTCTGAATCGTGATGATGGATCTGGATACCCGTAGAAGGGAGTAAACATGCACCTAGTGTACAAATAGTATATATTTTTCAAAACATGCGATTGGTATAAATAAAGATTATGTTAAAAATAATAATTTATCATAGGGTAATGATAATTTAGTTTTTTATTTATTAATTTTTATTGTTTCATATTATTAAAATAAATTATATAAATTAGTAATCGCCTTATATTATCAAATTTAATAGAGTTATTTAATTTTGAAAGCTAATTCATAAAATAGATTACTAAATTGTCACCATCATCCCATTTGATAGAGTTATTTAATTAATAGAGATATTTAATTGTGAAATTCTAACATTTTTATATTGATGTTTAATGTTTAGGTTATCTTTTCCTTTTATAAGAACAAAAAGTGATATTTAATGGTGAGGATGAAAGACAATAGTTAATGTGGGGTTTATTACTCACCATTTAGATAATAAATGGCATATTATAAGATTAAACCATTATCCTTAAAATAAAAAGATACGACTCTTCCTTGTGATGTTTTCCATTTACGGTTAAGCATTGATTTGAATTTTTGAATCTACACAACATTTTACAATGTTCTTTCCAAGAAATGTCTTCATAAACGAGTAGCTAATTGGCAATTATAAACAAGGGCAAGTGCGTAGCGGTAGTCCCTGCAGAATTTCAGTAAATGTTGTTTAATTGAATAAGGCTATTTTTTTGAAGTTACACTAGCTGTCACCAACTTGCTAATTGATTGTTAATATTTTACAAATATACTGTAAATCACTACTTGAACAAGGAAAGAACATTTCGAGGGAAATAGATAGATAAATGAAAATTGTTTTTAGAAAGACATGTATTTATATGAGAGAGAGCAGTTATTGCTCTTACAATTAGGAAGACATGTATGTATAAGAGAGAGAGTGCTCATGTGTTCTTACAATCTATTTTTGCAAGCTTGAGTAAACATAACGAAATT
Organism: Pinus tabuliformis; assembly: GCA_031772625.1. Classification (NCBI taxonomy): domain Eukaryota; kingdom Viridiplantae; phylum Streptophyta; class Pinopsida; order Pinales; family Pinaceae; genus Pinus; species Pinus tabuliformis. Next base: position 1,916,201,957 of record CM062818.1, read on the forward strand.
GGTCCAGCTACAGTTCAATAGGTTTAATTTATGCTTCTTCATCTGATGTTTAGTTATTTGAGATAAAGTTACCTCAATATCTAGTCGAAGAATTGTGCCTGTAGAGACTAGCTCCAAGCATTGTGCCTGCAGAGATCATATTTAATTGTGATATACCATTGCACATAGTAAAGAAGAGTAAACATACCACATATACAGTAACATTAACTTTATTCCAATGGAAACTTAAACACATGGTAAATATAAATATAATCCAACCTTCTATATATATGAGTTAACTACCATCAGAAGAGGCATGAAAAATATATGTATATATAAGTTAACTAGCATTGGAAAATGCATGAAAAACATATGTATATCTGAGTTAACTAGCATCGGAAGAGGCATGAAAAACACAAATACCTTGTCATTGATAAGGACATTAAGATTCTTGGATTTTAGGATATTATTCTGTCTCATTTATAATATGAGAAAAAAAGAAAGTAAATATATATTAAAAAGAAATGAGAAAAAAAGAAAGTAAATATATATTAAAAAATAAAATAAAAATTAAATTAGGAGGAGATGGTATACTCAGAAAAAGCTAAATAACTGTGAATTTGAAATTTGAGTTAAAATACATTAAGTCATCCAAAATGGTAAACAAACAACCAAAAAATTGTAACATAGTAAAAAGCTAAAGGATATTATTCTGTTAGAAAAAAATTAAATATATTATATTAAAAATAATAAATTAAAAATTAGGTTAAGAGGAGATATCAGGGAAATTTGAGTTAAAATATGTTCAGTCATCCAAAATGGTAAACAAACACCCAAAAAGATAATACCTTTGGAAATTTGAGTTAAAATATGTTAAGTCATCCAGAATGGTAAACAAAAAATTGTAACATAGTGTCTTCTTCCATAGAAGACTAGAGTAAACAACCATAATTGAAGTAGAGTAAATGTTCTATAGATGAGTAGAGTAAATAACCATAACTGAAGTAGAGTAAATGTAACATGGTGTATTCTTCCATAGCTGAATAAGGTAAATAACCATAAATGAGGTAGAGTAAATAACCATAAGTGAGAACTTAACTGAAAACAAAAACAAAAATCCTAAGGAAAACCCAGTTAAGTTAGCCAATGAATATTATGGTAAACAAGGGGAGTGCCTATCAATATTAAGCCATCCAATGATTAAATAACCATAACTGAAGTAGAGTAAATGTAACATAGTGTATTCTTCCATAGTTGAGTAGAGTAAATAATCATAACTGAAGTAGAGTAAATAACCATAACTAAGAACTTAGCCGAAATCAAAAATACTGAGGAAAACCCATCTAAGTTAGCCAATGAATATTATGGTAAAACAGGGGAGTACCTATCAATATTAAGGCAACCAATGAATGTTATGGTAAAACAGGGGAGTGCCTATCAATATTAAGCCCAACCTAGATTCTAGTCGTTGGGTCAACCTAAACCAAACCCAATATAGATTCCAGTAGTCAACTGACTCCATAGCCAGATCCTATAGCTTACCTTTGTGTTGTTCCAGGTCCATATCAACTCACAATAGATAAATCAATGAAACCAAAAAAATAAGAAACTTAGAGCAATGATTGGAATACTGATAGATTCTCACCCATTAAATGACTCAAACTCCAATATTGACAATACCAGAAATGCTCTTTCTACATTGTTGAATTGTTTTGATGTCATGTCACTGCTTTTCTTCTTTTGGTAGGCCTTTAGGGTACAATCCATTTATATGTGCTTGTCAATATTGGAGATGCTCAAACTTAACGTTGTCAAAATAATACAGAATAAGAAAAATTAACCTACATTTAATTTATTTGGTCCTTACAAAAACTGTGTATTGATATCTTACATTGTATTATTAATATCACTGCAGAAAATATCATGCACAGGAAGAAAAATAATCATATATTGTGTAATAGGAGGAAATAGTTGATATCTCTACATAAAATATGCAATGAGTGAGCAAAGTTCATTGTCTTCTGCAATTGGCTATAACCTAAAACAATACACCCACTGCCCTTAGTAAACATGTTGACATTAACTCTAGTTTTTATTTTTGTAAACATGTTGTTATTTAATATTATAAACATCACCACAATGGTTGCACAAGCTATGAAGCAGTAGCAAGTAAAATGAATAATTATGTGATTCACTACCCAAAAAGGAAGCAATATTATTGATAGGAAGTCAGACGTATATAATAAATGATGGATATTGAAAGCCAGATCCACCACTGGCAGTAACTTATTCGAAGAGGCAAGACAGGGGGCATAGAAGGAAGTTACTAAAACAATCTTCTCATTGACCCATGGGTATTCCTATCTGAGTCCCTCTCAGATTTCATATAAATTAAAAAACAATCTTAGTTGCTGACAGGAGAAACTATGGAAGAAATAAATACAAAAAGAAAATAACAACACATTATGACGTGTTCTAGTTTTTAGATGCAGCTATCAACGATGCTCGAATACTAGAAAACACAAAAGTCTAAAAGAAGCTAAAAACCTCGCATGGTTTCCATTCTCTAGTTTAAAACCAATAAAGACTATGAATGCATTAGAAAGCAGGAAGAGATCTCCACATAGTCCATTGTTATTAAGGTATGAAGACATGGACAAGTTTCAAAGCGATATCCCATATGGAATCCATCCTTACAGATAATTATATGACACGTTTAGTTGCACGAGGGATGTGAGAAAAAACCCTTTGGATATTAATCCACTCAATCGATTTTTGTTGAGATCCATAATCTTCAGTCGTGTCAAGTTCCCCAGAATGTTGGGAATGGCCCTAGACAGTGTATTGCAGCTTGAGATCGAGCATCTTCAATTTCTATTCGACTAAGCTCCAGTAGAAATTGACATTCCTAGGATTAAGGCTCGTTGGCCTCATTTGGTTATACTCATTTCTGTTTGTGCCTCTAAAAGCTTTGCCATTATTGCAGAAAAACCATGGGTGTACCCAACTACTGAAAACGTGGAGAAAAACGTAGGCAAATATGAAAATGAGATGTCAAGCTCTCCATTGGTGCCCAGGTCTAGTATTACATCTGAAAAATACGGGGTATATCCTCCTTCCTACGAGCAGATGAGAGTTCAGTTTCCAAAAGACCAAGTTATACCAACACGACAGGTTCCCAGATATTACTCATGCCCACCCAAATGTCGGAACTGTTGTTGCCACTGCTTGTGCTGCATGTTTTTCTTCCTATTAGAGCTTCTACAATAACTATGGTATTTCTTGAAACACCTGAAACTTAGCTCCCTGAAACACTTGAAAATTTTGCTAACATGCATGAGTGGATGAACAATGTGTATGTACGAATGGATGAACAATGTGTTTGCTAACCTGAATCTACAATGTGTTTGCTAACTTGAATATTTTGCGAACATGCACTAGTACATGAACAATGTGTTTGCTGAAATGAAGAGAGAGTGGATGAACAATGGTTTTTCTTTTGCTTTCAATAGAATGAAGATAAATGGTGGTGGAATGAATGTTTTTTCTTTCGCTTTCAATAGAATAAAGATAGAGGGTGGTGGAATGAAGAGATGGCAACAGCTGTAAACAATCATGTCAGTGAATGGTGACAACTGTAAGGGCGATAGGTTTATGCAATGTCCACATGGCAATTTTGAAACTTGCTCTGAACATTGTTTTGAAAAACTTAATAAATTACTGCCCACACTAGAATAACTTTGTTTTGAGAAAACTTAGGATAAATTAAGTTGCCCACATTATAATAACTTTGTTTTGAGAAAACTCAGGATAAATTAAGTTGCCCACACTAAAATAACATCGGGGCAAGTGATGCGGGCAATAAGAGGGTAAATTGAAAACTTTTGTTTAAAATTTTCTTGCAGAGAAAGTGCCAAGCATAAACTTTCGTTAAAGAGTAATTAACAAGTACAAGAATAAGCTTTGGTTAAAGAGTAATTAACAAGTACAAATTTATAGTCAACACGTCAATTAATAGCGAGTCAACTATCGATTGAACGCTATAGTCCCTGCACTGCCGTAGGCAGCGACTAATAAGAGCTTTCTACACAATTGTCGTCCAAGGTCGCATCATCCATATCCATATGGCATTTCTTGGGTTATTTTTTTGGTTGAATAAGAATGAAGTGCGATGAAAGAAAATAGTCAACCTAAATATGGCATATCAAATTTAAGCATAATCCTTAGAATAAAAAGATATGTCTCCTGTTTTTGTTATCTTTCCACTTAGGATTTATCAGATTTAACCATAATCTTTATGATAAAAGAATGTGGCTCCTGTTGTGATCTTTCCACTTAGGGTTTATCAGATTTAACCATAATCCTTATAATAAAAATATGTGACTCTGGTTAGATTTAACCATAATCCTTTTAATAATATGATGACTCTCGTTGTTGTGATCTTCTCCACTTAGGGTTAAGCATGGATTTGAACCCTTAAATTTACACAACATTTTATAATATAACATAACGTTAATGTTGCTCGGCACTTCGACATATATATTTTTTTCCTTTAATAATTATTATGAGTTTTATAACTATATAAATTAAAAATTAAAAAACTAAATATATATCAAAATAATGGTAACATATATTTTAAGTTATTAAAATTTAAAATAGTTATAAAAATAAAATAAATTATTATTTTATTTTGGATTATTATTAATTAATATAACTTTATTATTATAATAATATCACTTCATTATTATTATAAATTTATTATTATTATGTGGCTTCAAGCATGAGTGCATTAGGATGTTTAGTTTTGGCTCAAATTTTGGGAGATTAAGGGGGAGATCATCATGGGAAGCAACGAGAGTATCAAAGATACTATTACTTCTAGTTTTGAGGACAAGATGTGGGATGCTAAGGAGATGGAGGGTAAAAGGAAGGTAAGGTACTATAAGGAGGTGATCAACCCCAACCTCGATAACGAGAATTATATCTCTACTTTGACTAACAGTAAGAAGAAAATCAATATCTCTAGGATTAAAACTAACTCTCATGAGTTTTGGAGTGAGCTGCGGTCTACACCCAAGACTCCCTCGAACCACATAATTTGTGATACTAAGAAGCTGGAAGCTGAAAAGCACTTCCTTTTAGATTGCCCAACACTTTCCCACATCCGCTCTCAATTCCCTATCATCAGTCACACCTCCAATCTTTTTGAATTACTAAGCCAACCCAATTTATTTCCCTACTCATTGATTAGAGAAACAATATTTTGAAGAATGAAAATTGGATTTTTTTCTCGAGGTTTGATACACCACATTTTTCTTAATGTACGTTGTTCACCACCACCACCACCACCACTTTTTTTATATTTTTATATTTTTTTTATATCTAGTGGAATTGGCAATTGCAATGGTATCGTACTCACGTTACACGGGGTCAAATCCCATTGGCTGCCACTATAACCGCTAGGAGGAACCGCCCAGCCCGCAAGAATGATCCTCAGGTTAAGACGAGACTTGAACCCATGCCCTGCATAGCGGCACAAATGACTTAGTAGACCATCCACTGGCCACGAGACTAAACCCCTGCGAGCTGCACCACCACCACTTATTATTATAACTTAATATTTTTAATTTTTTATAATAATAAATATTAGTTATAAAATTCTTAATTATATAAATTAAAAAGTGAAAAAATTTGATATGCATAAAAATAATTGTAATGCATTGTATTATTAGAATTAAAAAAAAAAAAACTAAAACATGAATTAAATTATAAGTTTATTTTAAATTATTATTATTATTTATTAAAAAAATTGATTAATCAATATATATTTTTCAATTTTACTTTTTTTTTTTATAATAATTATTGTGATATTCATAAAAATATAAATTAAAAAGTTAATAAAAATTGATATGAATCAAAATATTTATCATATATTTTTTTGCATTATCAATTAATTGATGAAGCAATTTAATATTTTCTTATTTTACTTTTAATTTTTTTTTTATAACCATGATTATAAAGTTTATAGTAATATAAATTAAAATAATTGATAAAGATTGATATGTACCTATGTAATACATTTTATATTATTAAAAATTTAAAAATTCATAAAACTAACTTAAATAATAATTTTATTTTGAATTATTATTATTATTATTATTTCTCAGTAAGGACTAAATCTATTAAAAGGAAGAATGGTACAATAAGAAGTTACAGCCAAGAGAGGCAAGAACACAGGCTGCCAAAAAAGATAGGCTATCCACCTCGGCCCCTAGAAGAAAAGAGAGCTGCGCTGAGCAAGAAGAGACAAGAAGAACAGAGGAGCAAGAGCGGAACAGAGGATTCTACCCAACATGTGTAGAATCACTGATTCGGCACTTTTTTCCTTTCTTTTTACCAACTTTGACCCAGTCAAGAGGACTTTGTTGTACGACATGATTTGCAGATTGGGTTGTGCTGACGGGGAGGACTCCTTGTCTGAATCCGAGGGGGAGGATTCATGATTCCTTTTCTGTGAGATTGGTGGGACAGACGAATCCTCAGGATCGGTCAAGGGAGTGTCCTGTGCCAGCTTTGCTTCCATTCCTTCCTCAACCTGTTCCTCTTCATCCGAGCTGAAATCAAAGTCGTCCATGGGGGGAGGATCATGAGGCTTCCAGCTCTTGGATTTCTGCTTAGGACTGACTTTCTTTTTTCGGGCAGGTATCATGGGACAAGAGCCCTTAAGGTTCCCTGTGTGATCGCAGTTACGGCATCGAAAGGCTGTCTTCTCATAGTCCAGGGTCTGAGTCCAATGGAATTCTCCAATTTTAAGATTGATCTGGTCAGGGAGACCTTTGCTCATGTCTATTTCTGCACAGATTCTGGCAAAGGTGTAAATTCCCTTTTCCCCTCTAGAGACGTCTGTGTCTAGAAAGTGGCCTAGAGAATTTCTGATCCCTTGGAAAACTGCAAAATGCCATAGGTGTGCTGGGAGATTTGGAAGCCTGACCCAGATGGGGAGCTTGGTGATGACTGCTGTAGTGGGATCGAAATCTGGGAACCAAGGGGTGAGGAATAAACCTGCTGATCCCCAGAACCATGGGCCTGCAGTGAAAGCTTTCTGGTAGTCCTCATCTAGAACGAAGACTACTATGAAGAAGCCCTTTGAGCATAACAACACCTTGCAATTGTTGGTCCAGTTGGAGTGAATCCATTGGTAGAGGTCGACAGTGCTCGGCCATAGCCCATTGAACCTGCAAATAATGGCTTGTTCTGCAAACGTTTGGGTTTTCTCATCCAACGATGGATGCATGATTTCAATAGAGGGGGTTTCCTCAAGTTTGTCCACCAGAAAAGGCTTGGGTGCCTGAACCGGTGGAGCTGTCTTCTTAGGCAACTGAGCATGGACAACGTCTTTATATGAAAACGTCTTAGCAGAGGAGGACTGTCCAACAGCTCCCCCTCTCAAGCGAAGAGTAAGAGTAATGGATGCATTTCTCTTAATGCTATAAAAAGACAGGGGGAGAGAATCCTCAAGTTGTTTACCTTCATGGAGAAGTCGTTGAGCTGCAGAGGGTATCCCCAACTTGAGATCCAGAGCATTCTTGAGGTTCTGCACTAGATCCGACGAGTTCACCCAATGTAGCTGAGTTTTGCCGGAGATAAGCCTGATCTGGATCTGAAACGTGGCAGAAGGATCAGGGTTCTGCTTTCCTTTGCAGATCCAAGTCGAGAGGCGGCTGGAGCATTGAAGGGCCTTCTTCCCCTGAACTTGTCGTAGGGGTTTGTGAGGAGAAGAGGAGAGGGTCCAAAGACCATTGAATCTGTCAATGCAATCCACCCAGAAGAGCTTCCAGACAATTCGTCCAGGTAGATCCAGGACACGTAAAAAAAACTGAAGATCTAGAGCAGAGAAATGGCTGTTTTGGGGGGACAGAGAGGGCAATGGAAGGAATGAGCAGCCTTCCAGAGTAGAGACTTTCTTCCCAAGAGCCTCCGCCTGAGGAGAGACGATAGAATATTCGGCGCGCTCATCCTTGGCCTCTGCGTTTGCATTCTGATGGAGGCGGCTGGTAAGAGATGCGGCAGCCGAGGTCCAAGATCTCGCAGATGCAATGCCGGGAGCAGAGCAAAAGAGGGATAGGGTAGCTTTCAGAAAGTGATTGAAAACCTGCGTATCAGAAAAAAAAAGAGAAAGGAAATGATAATCCCGTAATCCTGGACTGAAACGCGCGTCTCCTGCTTCGATATGGCAAACCAGAGGCCAGACGGCGGCCGAGGGCGAGGCAGCGACGACTGTAAAGTTAGGGTTCATCTTCGGCATGACATCTTGTATTCTTCCCTTCAGAAATTCTTCCTTTATTAGTATTATTATTTTTATTAATTAACTAATTATTTAAATATTAATTAATTATTTAAATATTTTTATTTTTTCTTATAACCATTATTATGAATTTCATGGTATAAAAATTAAGAAATCAATAAAATTTGATATGCATCACATAATAATATTAATATTTCAAAAAATTATGCAAATAGAGAAAATTAAAATTTTTATTATTATTAATTAATTAATAAATAAAAATTGATTAATCATTTTAATTGTCACACCTCCATAAACAAACATATAAAAAAAAACAGGTCACCATAGTAATTTACTGACATGGCATGATTATAATTCTATTTACATTTCTGATTAGCATATAATGACTCTTACTAAGGTTAAGGGCTTTTTCTACATCCATGTACATTAGTCCATATCCTAATGGAGCTCTGACAGGGTTTTAAATTCATATGAAATTTTCTTTAAGATTACATAGCAATCACTACTTGGTTTTATTTCCAATTGATTTGAATTTAATGTTATGCTCTGCCATGGAGACGTGGCGAGAGCAGGCTCTGTCCTCTCACACAGCTTCCCACTAGTTTTACTGGCTACCTCATTTCCCTCGCTTCATCAACGGCGGAGTGGCTTGGTCTTTGATCTGAGGATTGAGCTTTGTCCTGGAAATATTTATTGCCTCGTTTGTTGGTGATGAGTTTCATTGCACCCCTTCATTCTTCAATGCTTGTCTCTGCTACCCGGGTTTCACTTTTGGTAGTTTCAGCTCTGAGTTTAGGGCTTCCTTACATAAGGGTTTGATGAGGGCTGAGGTTACCATGACTAGTGCAGATGGCTTTGCTTTTGTTGTGCAACAAGAACTCGGTGAGTATAAGGTTTACTACTCAGCTAATTTGCAGACAGTTTCATTGTCCTTTGGCCCTTTTCTAATATGTTTCCACTCTCTGGTTGCAGGTGTTGCAGAAGAAGGCAAGAGAAGCTCAAAATACTCCATGAAGGGTTTCACAGATTTTTCCTTTGTCCCTTACTTTAGTTGCTCAATGGCTTATGAGTATGTCTTGTCGAGCTCCTCTTATAATATGTTAACCAAGTAGGAAAATCGCTGGTTGATTTGCTGCTTGATGCTCTCGGACATGGAGGGTTTCTCTATTCATAGGCCTAACAAATTTCCAGTCAGGAATGATTACCCTTTGTTGAATAGTTTATAAATAATTCCTATACTTTTGCAGTCTGTTGATGGAAGCCTTGTATATTTTGGGGTTCATGCGTTCAGTTTCCATTTGCAATCTTACCAGGGTTTAATCATTCATTTTCTCGAAATTTTGGTCGAGGACCAGAGACTCTCCTCTGTGGCTCTTTCAAGTGTACCACCATTTGGCATACGAGGCTTGTAGCTATGACTACCCCAACAATGTTGTTTTTTATTGTTTAAAGGAATGTATGTAATTTGGCATACTTAATGTCTTCTCCCCAGGTTATAGGTAGTGGACCTCTCAAGGTGTTGTGTAATTTCTAGGTTTGGAATTGTCAATGTGTATTAAATGAGACTCGGGTCTAAGTGTTATTCTGTTCCTTTTTAAATTCCCAAATACGAAGTGTTTGAAGTGTTGGGTCCTTATTTGAGTTTAGAAATTGCTCCATATATTTTATAACGAAGGTGCATCTTTGTTTGATATGCAATCTTTTCGTTTTTCCATGAAAATTTATCGAACTTGTAAGGTAATGTTTTGTGTGTTGTCTTTATGTTGCAAGCCTGTATTATGTTCTTTGGTTTTTATTTAAATACCAAACTCAATAAAGGTTAAAGAAAGAAGTTACAGTGCCCCATGGTGTAGAATTAAACAATATTTTACTAAGGTTTCTCATTTATGCTAGTTTAGGTTTACACCATTTCCTTTGAAGTTCGCAAACATTATTTTCTAAATCGTTCTTTGCTACTTGCAACTAATATACTAAGTTGTGCATTTTTACCTCTATTATGTTATTCTATACATCTTTAGTTCTGTTATTCATGATGTTGTGCATGTTTTAGTTTCATTCTCCTTCTTAGCAGAAGAACATAAACATGTTTATTTTCCTAAGTCTATTTTATAAGTGCAGATTCTCTTTTCTGTGGGTATTTTCTGCCTAAGCTTCGGATAATTCCTGAACAGTTCTAATTCCAAGTATAACTAAACATGTATAGTATTAACTAAATTATTAACTATATTTGCATTGTACCAATTCAAATAATAACTATTCTTGTTCAGTACTATTTCCAAAATATAACTGCTATCATTCATTACACAGCTTAAAACAACATATCAATTCCACAATTATTACCTACCCGAACTGCTATAAAAGAAGAAAATCTCAACTGTTGAAGTCACCTTTGTTACTTGCATTTTTCATTCCTCCCCACCATGAGACTTGCTGTCAGGTCCAAGTCTCTCCCTGAGCTTGCTCATAAGACCAATGTCTATTTGTAAAGTTTCTGGACATAGTGCTTTAGCTATCTGGTCACCACCAGACTTATCTACTCTTGTATATGACCTCTCAGCATGGTTTCCCCCCTCTTTGCTCTACCCTCTAGGGCTTTCTTTGGATAATTCATAGTCAGGGAGATAGTTAGGTTTTCTTTAGCAACTACTTACCCTAACTTCCTTGTTATGAGAAGTTACAAGATCTGTTAATACTCAAACAATTTTCTCTTTTTCATAATAAGCAAACATTAATACTTAATTCAAATAATAATCATAATATCCAATTTTTGTTTTTACTGTGGCAAAATAAAATATTTACAATCTTCTCGAGACATTACATCTCCTCCCCTTGAAATCAAACATCGTCCCAATGTTTTCTGGCTAGAAAAAGTCTTGGAAAGGATTCTTTCATGAGCTGTTCATCTTCCCAGGTGGCCTCATCTAGCCCAAAGTGCTGCCATTGCACTTTAACCTATGTGATAGTTCATTTCTGCATCATTACTGCTCTCCGATCGAGTATAACTAGAGGCTCGACCAAGAATTCTCCTTCTGGTTCAACCAGAAACAAAACAATAATTTGAATCAGTTTTCCATTATCATTAAAGTTTATTTGGATTACCTAAGAAACTTTATTACCTGTATATCTTTCCAACTAATTATATGTTTAGGATGATAAACATATCTTTTCAACACGAACACATGGAAAACACTATGGACTTGAATATGGTTGGGTAAGACGAGTTGGTATGCTACTAGCTCGACCACAGGGGATTCACTGGAGGAGAAATATCATACCAGGTGGGTTCATATTGGGGGATATATATTGAGGAAAAAATGACATAATATATTGGGGGATTTATAGGGGGTAAAGGGTTTTTATATTGGAAAATATAAAAAATGGAGCTCAATGTTAATGAAAAAATATAAAAGGGTGTAAAAAATGTCAATGAAAAAATGGATACCTACAATATACAGTGAAAGTAGAGGTTTTTTAGATTGGGAAGATATATTGGGTTTATATTGGTAGGGGGTTAAATAATGTGATTTTTAGAGGTATTTTCCAATATGTAGTCAAATTAAGGGTATTGTTTAATATGCCATGAATGCACATGATATATCAAAGATTCACTAAGTGAATCCCCTGTGAGCCCGACCCTTTCCAGAATTTGGAATGGACCACAAAATTGGGGTGCTAACTTAGCACACCCGCTCCATTGTAACGTACTCTTCTTAGCACGTACTCTCACATATACATGATCTCCTACTTGGAATTCTCTGAAATTCCTTCTTTGATCAGTGAAGTTATTTTTCCTATCTTGGGAAACCTTTAATTTAGAACATTCCTTCTTAACCATCTCTTCCATTTCCTTTAACATCCCAGGTCCCAACATCAGCTTGTCCGATGGTCTCCCCCAATTGAATTGTGTGCGGCACTTCCATCCGTATAAAACTTCAAATGGGCTCATTTGTAAGGAGGTATGGTAGCCGTTATTATAAGAAAATTAGACCAGATGTAAGTATTCTTCCCATTTTGATGGTTTTTGCATTACATATGTTCTTAGCATGTCTTCCACTACCTGATTCACCCCTTTTGTCTACTCTTCTGTTTGAGGATGATAGGCGATACTGAAGTTCAATTGAGTACCTAACCCTTCAAATAGGGTCATCTAGAAAGCGTATGTAAACTTTATATCATGGTCAGAAATTATAGTTTTTGGTAGCCCATGTAGCCTAAAAATATTTTGCATGAAAATATTGGCAATCTATACTGCCCTGAAGGTGGAATATAGTGGTATAAAATGAGCTGATTTTCTTAATTTGTCTATTACCATAATTATTGAGTCGTTTTGATTTTTGGATTTGGGTAGTCCTGTGATAAAATCAAGAGAGATGGTCTCCCATTTCCATTTGGGAATTGGTAATGGATGCAGTAATCCAGCGGGATGCTGATGTTCTGTTTTAACTTGTTGACATTCTAGGCAGCATGTCAAATATTCTGCTACATCTTTTTTCATTCTTGGCCAATAGTACTCCTTTCAGAGTGTTGTAATTAGTGTTTGGTATCTTGGGTGTCCCGCAAAGGGACTCTTGTGATATTCATCCAAAACCAGATTTTTAATGTTATTCTGATTGGCCACATATAATCTTTTCTTATAATTCAGCATACTGGCGGAATCCATCTCATATCCTAGCTGATATGCATGGTTGTTTGTGTTTTGAGCTTGTTGTCCTAACTACTAATATTCCAAGTCCTAATTTGCTGCTTCTTTAACTATTTCATCAAAGGTAGTTTGCACTTCGCTGTAAGAAACCTCATAGAGACAATGTATCTTTCGACTTAAAGCGTTAGCTACCTGGTTCTCCTTTCCCTTTAGATGTTTGATCTCAAAATCAAATCCACTTAGAAAATCTACCCACCTGGCTTGTCTAGCATTTAAAGTGGGTTTCTTAAAATAACTAGTTAAGATGTGATGAACAATCATTAACATAAACTTCCTACCCATCAAATAGTGACGCCACATTTTTAAACCGTGAATGATGACTGTCAATTCTAAGTTGTGGGTGGAATATTTCTACTCATGCTCCTTCAATTTCCTAGACTCATAGGCGAATAACATCCCATCTTGCATTAATACTCCACCTAACCCTTCCTTACTGGCATCTATACACACCACATAGTCCTTTCTTGGATCTGTTATGTTTAAAATTGGTGCAGTGGTGAGCAGATGCTTAAGCTGCTCAAAAATCTTTTCATATTCTGTTGTACATTTAAAAAAATTTCCCTTTTTCTGTAGGGAGGTAATAGGATAGGTTCCTTTGGAAAATCCTTCCACAAACCGTCTATAATATCCTTCCCAACCCATGAAAGATCTTATATCGGCTACATCCTTTAGTACTGACCATTCCATTATGATCCTTATCTTTTTAGGGTCCACGATGATTCCATCCTTGGTAATGATGTGACCTAAGTACTAAATCTGTACCTTAAAAAAATCATACTTGTTGAATTTAGCATACAGTTGATGTTCCCAGAGAGTCTACAACACTATCCTGAGGTGCTCCTTATGTTCTTAAATATTCTGGAAGTAAATCAGTATGTCATCAATGGAGATTAATACAAATTTATCTAAATACTGATGAAATAAACTATTCATTAGGCACATAAAGGTTGTGGGGGCATTGGTTAGCCCAAAGGGTAACACTACAAACTCATAGTTCCCATAGCGCGTCCTAAAGGTAGTTTTAGCTATGTATTCCTCCTTAATTTTGATCTGGTGGTATCCCGATCGTAAATCAATTTTTGAAAACACTGTCGTCCCTTTCACATCAAAAGGTTCATCTATGTAGGTAAAGGATACTTGTTCTTAATAGTCAACTTATTCAACTGACAATAGTCCATACACATATGTAGGGTCTCGTCCTTCTTTTTGACGAATAGTATGGGAGCTCCCCAAGGTGACACACTGGGGCGGATGTAATTTTTATCCAGAAGCTCATGTAATTGCATTTTTAATTCCGTTAGTTCTGGTGTGCTCATCCGATAAGGAGCTCGGGATACCGAGGCTAATCCTGGCACCAGTTCAATGATGAAATCCATGTCTCTCTTTAGTGGCAACCCTAGTATTTCTTCATGAAATACATCTGGCAAATTCCGAATTAAAGGGATACTTTCGAGGGTTACAGGCTTTTCCTTTGAATTGGCAATAACCAACCTGAATAGCATAAGTCTGGCATCCTTTTCTGATGCCCTTTTCTAGTTGAGAGGTAATTATTGGCCATAATTTTAATGGTCTCAAAATGCCTTGTATTTCTTGTTTGTCTCCTTGCTCGTTCATGTAACAAATAGTTTTTGTTTTGTAGTTTATAATGGACCAATGCTTTTCCAGCCAGTCCATGCCTGTCAAGACATCATACGATCCTAGGGGAAGTATGTTTAGATATGCCACCAAGGGATGACCTACTATTTCCAAAGGATAGTCATTGACCTTGGCCAACACACGTCTCTTTGCCCCTATTGCTAGCTATACTAACTACGGTTTTTTTTAACTTGATAGCCTGTAATTTACATTGTTCGATTATCTTGGGACTAACATAAGTTAACGTAGCTCGAGGATCAACCAAAACAGATACATTATGATCAAAGATTTTACCTTCAAATTCCACCATAGCTAGTTGGTATTCTGCCTGATGATCTTCAAGAGCATCATCAATGTTTGGAATACTCCGGGCTACGTCTCCTACCATAAAGGCTTCGTGAATCTGTGAAATCTGTTAACTGCCCTTACAGTTAGGGAAGTTTCTAATATAATGTGGCCATCCACATCCCATCATTGTACTAGAGGTCTGATTGTTGCTTCGGTTTCAGTTCTGCCTAATTGCTTGGTGGGTTTGGGTTCATGGGGAGGTCTAAATCCAGTCTGCTTTCTATGCAGATTTAAGGTTAATCTAACCCTTGGGAGGTCCTTTGTTGATATTGCCTCGATTTTCCTTATTGCCAGCAACAAACTTATTTCCGTTCTTGTCAGTCCATTTCTTCGACATAACTTCTCCTTTTTTTTACTTTGTTGATATCATATCCTGGCCTTTCATATGACTTTATCCATCATTTTTGGGTTATTGAACTCAATTCGCTCTTTCATAAACAATTGTAAACTATTGAAAAATCGATGTACTTTTTCCTTCTCTTCTCGCATGTAAGGTACATATCGAAGTAAGGTGGTAAATCTGGTAATAAACTCATCCATTGTTTGTTGTCCAAGCCACAGGTCATGGAACTATTTTACTTTCTCATTGTAGAATCATTCAGTTAAATATCTTTCTTTAAAGTATCTTTGAAACTTTTCCCAGGTTATATTTTGTTCATTTACCCCTCGTAGAGTTTTTACCTCCTGCCACCATAAGGTGGCCTTCCCTTGTAGGTGGAAAATGGCCAAATGAGCCTTTAAGTTGTGGTCATATTCATATAGCTGAAAATATTTATTCATGTTAATAAGCTAGGCTTCAGCTACCTCCTCCAGCTCCTCGTCAAAGAATGGTGGCTTTGTCTTCCGAAATTCTCCCTATAATACTATCCTTTGCCTCTTTTGTGTTTTATGTTAAAAATAGCAATATGAAATGCTAAAAGTAGAAGTGATAAAAATAGCACTGCTATAAATAGAATTTCGATATAAATAGCATTTCGGGATACATTCCAATTTTAGTTAGTCCCTAAACTAAAATTGAGAATTAAAATTCGAATTTGATCTCAGCAGTTGTTTGTAAAATAATTAATTAATTCATGTTTAGTTAATTAGTTGTAGAAAATCAAACATGAAGCCTATGTGAAGACATGCAATAGTTTCTCCATTGATTGAGGAAGTTGTCACTTGATTAAGGAGATCAGGGTGAGTTGTACTTTGAGATGTAATTAGTTAGCTCAGTTAACTGAGTTAAGTCCTATTAGATTGGTTCCAACAGTTTTTGGAATTGATGGTGAGTTTAGTTAGTTAATGCATGCATGCATGTAACTACTGCACTTCAGATAACTGAATACTCTCTCATAAATAACTCATGCATGTTAGTTCAGTCAGAGACCCAGTTGAGATCAGATGATGGGACAATGTACTGTCAGTTGCAGGAATAATCCATTAAGGATATCTCTTCCATGAGGAAGGAATTCATTCCTTAGAGATTTCAAAGTTACTTTTGAGTTTGATGAGTTGTGTGAGAGGCCAGTGGCAGCATTGGATCCTAGGAGAAGTTATGCAAGGAAATAGGAGCCTTGGAGGACTGAGGGAGGGCATATGTTGTGTCTATTTAGTCTATGAGTAGCATTGAACGATTTTATTGAGAGATGGATAGCTTGTGAGCTAAAGCTTTGTGTAATCCAGACATATTTCCATTTGTATGATATTACAGAGATTGGGGTTTTTTAGCTGAGGCTTTCCCCAGAGTATTCTTCAATTTTTTATGTGTATGATTTCTTCTTCTCTATTATATGTGTTCTATTTGATCTTTCTCAAAATCGATTAAGCTTCTGCAAGTTTTTTTGTAGAAGTAGATCAATTATATTTCTTTAGTATATTGCATATCAGGTGATCTATGGTGAAGTTTCTACATGGTATCAAAGCAAAGATGACCAAAGCGAAGAAAAATATACAAACAAGGGAGAAGTTTGAAGTTTGAAGTTACTGATTATAGAATTTGAATTCTTATCACATCTCAAATTTCACCAATGGCGTTCAACGGTTTAAGACTCAAGTATGCCCTTAATGGTAGCTCGAATTATATAGCCTGGAAGGATCGCATGGAAGTAGTATTAGAGGACAACGGTTTGAAGGACTTCATTTATCAGGAATTCCTCAAGCCAGCAGTAGCTAATGCTATAGAATTGGTGGAATGGAAGAAATGTGTGGCTAGAGCGAGGAGAATCCTTCTAGAGGGAGTTCAAGACCACATAGTCTCGAGTCTCCATGGGATGGAGACACCATTTCCAATGTTGAAAACATTGAAAGATCTATATCAGAACAACAACGATCAGAGGAAGTTGGAACTAAAAGACAAGCTTCGGAAAATCAAGTGTGAAAAGGACGACACGATCTCTACATATCTAAAAAAGCTCACCTCCTACAGGGATGAGCTTGGAAGTGTAGGGATCATGACAGCCAATGATGACATAGTGAGTCTTGCTCTCCTCGGTCTTCCTAATAGCTGGCATAGCTACCATGACTCAGTAAATGGAAGAGAGAAATTGCCAAATTGGGAAAGACTTTGGTCGGATATAATGTAGGAAGAGATAAGAAGAAGCACCAGAGATGGATCTTCATCAAAGCAAGATGATGAAAAAAATTTAGCCTTAGCGAGTAAGGCACGGAAAGGGAAAGGGAAGGCATCCCATTCGAAATCTAGTTCCTCCCATGGTGGGAAGAAGATTGAAAAATCGAAAGTGAGATGCTTTCATTGTCATGAGGTGGGCCATTATGCTACGAATTGTCCACAAAATAAATCCAAGAAGGGACCTCGAAGGCATCAAATGGTGAGGCATTGGCCTCACAGTTCGAATTGGATTTCTCCCTCATCACATGCATGGTTTCATCCATGGTAGGATGTGTTTGGTACCTGGAGAGTGGAGCTTCATTCCACATGATCGGCGACAAGAATCTTTTCAGTACCTTGGAGGAGAAGGATCTCTAGATGCGAATCGAGATAGGCGATGATGGAAAGTACCATGTTTCAAGTGAAGGTACGACCATGTTTCAAAGGGAGCATGGAGCTCCTCTCAACCTAACTGATGTAAAGTATGTACCAAGTCTGAAGAAGAATCTTCTGTCCATCACTATGCTAAAAGACAAAGGCTATGATGTATTATTTAGTAAAGGAAAGGTATTCCTGAGGCATATTGGCATTGGATAGACCAAGAGGATTTAGATTCGAGTAAAGAATCTCTACAAGCTAGAGGTAGATGACTGTGCTGGATTGAGTTCCAAAGCAGAGTTGGTGCAGAGCTAAGATGTTAGCAAGCTATGGCATATAAGATTGGGCCACTTGCACCATGGGGCCTTGAAGATCATGCAACAGATTTCTACCGGACTTCCCAAGGGAAAATTGGAGCAGATGGATACATGCAAAGGTTGTACCTTGGGTAAGAATGCGAAATCTTCCTTTCAGGATCGAGACAGCAGAGCTAGAGCAATCCTGGAGTGAGTTCACACAGATGTGTGTGGACCATTCTCTACAGCCTCCACCGCTAAACAAAGGTACTATGTTATTTTTATTGATGATTTTTCTCGTAGATGTTGGATATACTTTATGTAGAATAAGGATCAGACCTTCTCAAGGTTTTGTGAGTTTAAAGCCTTGGCAGAGAAAGAATATAAAAAGAAAATAAGGGCCTTACATAGCAACAATGGTGGAGAGTATGTCTCCCAATAGTTTAAGGACTTCTGTAGAGCAGGAGGAATTAAATGGGAGTTGCCAACACCCCATAACCCACTCTAGAATGGGGTGACCGAAAGGAAGAACAAATTGATTATGGGAGTATCTCGAGTGATGTTGCATGACCAAAGCCTATAATTCATTTGTGGGCTAAGGAATGGAATACAACAATATACTTGCAGAACAGAAGCCCACACCATATACTGGGAATGAAGACACCAGTGGAAGCCTTTTCCAGGAAGAGACCAGATGTGATTCACTTCAGGATCTTTGGATCATTGGTTTATCACCATGTGACCAAAGATGCTCGAAAGAAGCTAGATCCAACAACTGAGTTGGGGATACCTGTGGGGTACACTAATACAGTCCACAACTATCGGGTGTTCTTTCCTACCAGTTAGAGGACAGTGGTACACAGAGATCTGAAGTTTGACGAGCAGAAAGCCATGCAAGTATCACTTGAGAGGGAGCTCAAGTTGCATGCAGAGGAGGAAATTTGAGTTCCTAAGGAGTAGAAGCCTCAGACTAATGCAAAATAGCCGCATGTAGAGGATCTGGGAGTGGAGACATCCACTCATGTAGAGTCTTCCAGAGATTGGCATAAATGCTCAAGGGAAGCTGACAGATTGATTCTGGATGTGAGAGATAATGTGGGATAGCCATCTTCGCAACGTAGACATAAGAGGTCACCCGAGTAGTACACTGCTTACATGGCCCTAGTTGGGGAGTGTGTGGAGTCTAAACCTTCTTCAATCGAGGAAGCAGTGCAGCAACCAGTATGGGTTGATGCCATGGTGGAGGAGTACGACTCCATCGTTCAGAACCGTGTTTGGGATGTTGTCTGAAGGCATCAGGACAAGTCAGTGGTGAGTTCCTGATGGCTTTGCAAGGTAAAGCAGGCAGCTAATCCCAGTGTTGAGAAGCATAACACAAGTTTTGCTGCCTGTGGTTTCTCACAGGTCAAGGGGATCGATTACGATGAGAATTTTTCTCCTGTAGTAAGGTACTCATCTATCAGATAGATTTTGGCACTATTAGCTTAGATGGGTTGGAAGATCCATCAGACCGATGTGAAAAATGCGTTCCTCAATGGGAAGATTGAGGAAGAGGTGTACATTGAGTAGCTGAAAGGTTTTGAGACCTTCGATCACAAGTAACGTGTGTGCCGACTCAAGAGGGATTTATACGGGTTGAATTAAGCACCTCGTGATTGGTGCACCAGGATCGACAACTATTTCACCGGGTTGAGCTTCACCAAGAGTGAAGTAGATGCAAACCTTTACCACATCATGGTAGAGGGTAGGCCATTGATCATTGTTATTTATGTTGATGATCTGATTTTGATAGGTCATGATCAATTGATCAAGTCTTGCAAGGAGTACCTTGCAAGAGAATTCGAGATGAAAGATATGGGTCTTATGCACTACCTTCTAGGCATGGAATTGTGGAAGAAGGATCGAGAAGTGTTTGTGTCTCAAGGCAAGTTTGGCAATGAGATACTCAGGTGGTTCCACATGGAGAAGTGCAAGCCCATGCAAAATCCTCTATCTGGTAACTAGAGGAAGGAGGATGATACTTCAGGTGAGGTAGTAGCTACTACTGATTATCGACATCTTGTGGTTTCACTGATGTATCTAGTGAACACACGACCAAACTTATGCTTTGCAGTGAACCCGCTAAGTCAAGCTATGGTTTAGCCTACCAAGTTTTTTTGGAAGCCATTGAAGCATGTGCTTAGATACCTCAGAGGCACATCTCAGTATGGATTGTGGTATAGACGGATAGAGGGAGTGAAGCTTCAGGGCTTCATAGATTCAGATTGGGCAAGGAGTCCATCAGACCGGAAGAGCACTTTAGGAGGAATCTTTAACCTTGGTTTAGTTGCAATTACTTGGCACAATAGGAAATAGAGATTAGTTGCACTTAGCTCAGCAGAGGCTGAATACATGGCTACCAGTCAGGTAGCATGTGAGGCCATTTGGATGTAGAAGATTCTAGTTGGATTGTTTGGTTAGAGGATGGATCCAATTGTGATCTACTGCGATAATTAGAGTTGTATCAAACTCTCTGAGAATCCAATATTTCACGACAGGTCCAAGCACATTGATAACTGGTATCATCATCTTCGAGACTGTGTGGTGAAGAGGATCATGTTGTTGCTATATGTTTCGACCGAGGAAAAGGATGCAAATATTTTGACTAAGGCATTGTCAAAATTCAAGTTCGAGTTCCACAAAGACAAGATTAGGGTGACTGATAATACCTTTCTTGTTGAGAGGAAGTGTTGAAAATAGGAACAAGAAATGCTAAAAATAGCATTGCTATAAATAGAATTTCGGGATACATTCCAATCTTAGTTAGTCCCTGAACTAAAATTGAGAATTAAAATTCGAATTTGATCTTAGCAGTTGTTTGTAAAATAATTAATTAATTCATCTTGAGTTAATTAGTTATAGAAAATCAAACATGAAGTCTAGGTGAAGACATGCAATAGTTTCTCCATTGATTGAGGAAGTTGTCCCTTGATTAAGGAGATCAGGATGAGTTGTAGATTAGTTCCAATAGTTTGTGGAACTAATTGTGAGTTTAGTTAGTTAATGTATTCATGCATGTAACTGTTGCACTTTAGATAACTGAATATTCTCTCATAAATAAATTATGCATGTCATTTCAGTCAGAGACCCAGTTGAGATCAGATGATGGGACAATGTACTATCAATTGTAGGAATATTCCATTGAGGATATCTCTTGCATGCAGAAGGAATTCATTCCTTGGAGATTGCGCAGTTACTTTTGAGTTTGATGAATTGTGTGAGAGGCCAGTGGCAGCATTCGAACCTAGGAGAAACTACGCAAGAAAATATGAGGCTTGGAGGAGTGAGGGAAGGCATATGTTGTGTCTATTCAGCCTATGAGCAACATTGAAGGATTGTACTGAGAGCTGGATAGCTTGTGAGCTAAAGATTTGTGTAATCTAGACATATTTCCACTTGTATGATGTTACAGAGATCGAGGTTTTTTAGCTGAGGTTTTCCCCAGAGTATTCTTCTATGTTTCATGTGTATTTTTAGCTACGTGGGGCCTGACCCAGATTGAAAAGTGATTTAGCCAAGAAAATTCCGATACTACTGGCCCTTTTGACAATATTCCGCGGAGCGCGGACTGAGGTCTCACACGAAGTAGTATGGGAGGGTGCTGGAACAAGGTTTCTACACCCTAGGGATGTCTTGATGAAGGTTCTGGAGGTTCGTGGTCTGACCCTATGCACTTGCGCTACTCTGTGCACTAGCTTGTGCATACCTCTGTAAGGGGCATGAATACAGTACTATTCTGATCTTTATCCTTACTGCGTTATTATATTAGTGCTTTGACTTAGTTTGTGCAGGCCCAATATTCTTATTACTTATTGTTATAGACATTTTTGGGCACTACAACCCCAATCATAGATATCCATAAACCAAGGGCTCTTAAGTCCCTAAAAGTGCTGTTCCAACCCCTAAAAGAACAAGGTTAGCTGATTACATCATCTCCAAAAGTTCTCCATGAAAAACTACTAAGAACTGGTCAAAACTGGACCATCTCACCTGCTCCATGGTCAAAGTGCGTTGCATCCCACCTAAATGCACACGGGAGGTGTGATGCATATTGAAAATCCCTTCTATGGGGTGTGATGGGCGAGAGCGGACAAATGGCAGGGTCAATCTGTGAGGTGGAGGATCATGGAATCTTCTAGAAACTTCTCCTGTGACACTTGCCTCTCTGCATTCGCCCAAGGATGAGTAAGAGATCATCAATCTCTAAGTGGAATCAAGAACTATCAAAGAGAGGACACTAATCAAATCTCAAAAGCTGACTCACCCCCCTTGCAAACATCTATATATGGATCCCTCATCCCAGAAATCCATAGGCTGGAATTTTGTATCTTGTAAGGAAGTGCTGCTGGTTTCTTGCTGTAACATCATAGTGTTGGGTGATCTAAGCTTTTCATGAGGTGAAGAAGGGCTTTCTTGCTGAGAGGATGAAGCTGGGTCAGAAAAATTGGTTGTAATCCTCTTTGCTATTCTTGATTATTAATAAAGCTATTCAAGTTTTCCTCCACATTCTTGTATGATTGATGATATATGCATTTGTGTGGTCAATATATAACTGGTCCTATATTGTTTATGATAGTAGATCTATGTTCTTGGATAGTGTTATGCTGCTTTGATTCTATAGGTGCTCCTTGAAGCTGGGTAGAGGAGGAAGGGAGTGGAAAAGATCTATCAGAAGGGAGAGGAATCAAGAAAGGAACCAAGCGCAAGACAAAGGTTGGTCTCCTTTGATCCCCTCTTATCTACTTCTCATAAAGGAAAACGAAAGTGGCTTTAGTTTGTTTGCTTCTAAGGTAGCTACCAACCTTAGTGGGACTAGCAGCTCTGCATCGACACTAGATTTCCCGATAACAAAAGGGTGACTCCACTGGGGAGCGAATAGATTGTTTGTTTGTCTATATTTGTTTGTTTTATAAACTTATAGACAGAGCCTAAAGTCAAGCCAGCTAGCCTTCAAACTGCATTTGTTATGCAATTGCAAAGTAGATCAATGCTGCTTCAGTCTATCTCTGGGTTTTGTTTATGAACTGAACAATTGATTTACAAACTCTCTAAGTGCCCTTGTGGTGGCTCTAGTAACCTCTTTAGATCTACCCCTTGTGATTTATTTACTGATTACCACTTTCTCGGCCTAAATCCCTGAACTTTGCTACAAACTGTGATCAAGAACTGGATCAAAAGTCTTGCACTATACCATCGCACCCTCTCTTCAAGGATCTCAGTATGCATCACACTTCCCGTGTGCTGTAGGTGGGATGCATACTAGAATCCCTGTGTAACAGGTGCGCTGATCAGAAAGGTCTAATTTTGCTTTCGGACTTCGGTTTTTTCACTCTTTTCAGCTCTATTTAGGAGTTTTGTTGTCTGTAATTAGTATACCTCTGTTGGAAACCCCTTCCTTGCCATTATTCCGCCTCCATTGTGCAAAGAACTGTAAATGTTTTAATCTATTGTGAGCCATTTTCAGTTCTCTTTTACAAACAAGTAGTGTAATTGAACTGTCGTTTCTTGATTCGAAAGTGTCGCAAGTGTCGTTTTCAGTCATAGAAGAGAATCTGATTGTTCTTGATAGTCGATTACACTGTTACTCTTGTATTTGATTTGAATTAGTGGTTTTTTCAAGTGTCGAAAGCAAGTTTTCAATTCGAAAGAACAAAGTGTCGTCATTGTCTTCATTTTGTCTTGAAAATAAACTTGTTAGTAATGTGGCTTTGAAAAATAATTCAGATTTGTGCTTAGCTTTCTTTTTATCATTCACACGTTAAGAAGGATGAAAACAAATACATGCATGTGCATTTCCATTTAGACTATTTGTTGTTTTGATTTAGGATAGTGCATATAGTGTGTTCTCTCTGCTCTATGTTGAAAGAATATCATCTCTCTTTCCTTAGTAGCTAGGATTTTCATTGCAAAAAAGAAGATTAAACGATTGTTTATCATCTTAGATTGCATTTTAGGAATTGTATATCTACATCACGCGGTGAACCTGAAAGGAAAATTTCTTAAGCAAGATCAACTATAAAATAAATTTAATGAATCTAAAAATGCTTTGGAACCTAATGCACAACATTTAGAAGTCTAGGCTAGAGATGTATTCCAGCGTCGTAAAGCATGGTAACTGTTGTTTTCATTGCTGGTTGGATGATTCCTCCACTTTGAGATGATAAGTGCTAGTACGGACTTGTGCTCCCATGTACCTTCGAGTATATATTGGGAGACCACAATAGGCTTTATCCTTTATCCATAGGAAGCCGTGTCTGCCGCCCTATCGATCGCAATGCATTGAACACAGCATTTGGGAAGATTGACTGCCGTACCATAAAAAGTATTCTGCAGTTTTGCGATTGGTTTGGTAATCCCTCTGTCTAGATTTCGAGAGTAGTCTCTTTCATTCCTTTTCAGACTTCTTAAAGGAAAAGGTCCATCTGAGCACTTGTCAGTTTAGGCTCATTAAAAATCGAAGGCGACTAGAGTCATCTT
Source organism: Pinus tabuliformis (assembly GCA_031772625.1). Classification (NCBI taxonomy): domain Eukaryota; kingdom Viridiplantae; phylum Streptophyta; class Pinopsida; order Pinales; family Pinaceae; genus Pinus; species Pinus tabuliformis. The sequence goes on from CM062818.1 coordinate 1,916,226,706, forward strand.
TTGTTTTTTCTCGACTCTTAAAAATTGAAAAAACAAGTTGTGTCAAAGCATATAAAATTTATTTTAATCGGAATAAACATCACCTTTCCTACGTTTGTCTTAGGTTGAGAAAAATGGAGTCCACCAACCAAGGATTTCTCCTTGGAGGAAATCCTAGTCCTTTCTCCTCTTGGAGAGATGTTGGTGCACCCCATATGGCCACATTGTCACTTCCAGGATTGACAATCGGCTTGCCCGTATGGCTCTTCTTGACCTCTGTCATTCAGAACACCATGATTCCTGAACAATCAAGTCAGCAATTAAACGATACCAAAGTTACCCCCCAACCTTCTACTTCGTCCAATTCTCCCTCTCCTCCTTCCTCTTCGCTTGATAAAGCTGGTAAAGCCAAAAATCAAGTATCTAAGAGGAAGAAGGAGAAGAAGAAGAAGAAGGAGCCAAAGGCGAAAAGGGGAAACCAAGCATCTTCTAGCGAAAATCCACACACAGCACCGTTCAGGCCTAAATCATGATGTGTCATTTGCAAAGGAGACCACTATCATCGAGATTGTCCTTGCATCCCTCGGATCTTATGGGACTAGTCTCCTCGTTTGCATAATCCGGTGTCATCAACCTCTGATGATAATGTTGAAAATACACCGTCAACTAGTGAAAGTGAAGCCCCTGGACAAAAAGGAAAATGTAAATTTCCTTGTAAACTGTGTGAAGGCGATCACGCCATCCACTGTTGTCCCTTCTTAGACAAGGCTAAAAGTGTTTTGGACGACTGTCCAGTTTCACTGTTACGGCTTCCTCCTGGATATAATAAGCTCTTGCCGAGTTCGTCAGTAGTTGAAAATCTGGCTGACACGCCATTGTGGTCGGCCGAAGCGTCTATCATTGAAGATAAACCATATGAATCCACACCAGACGAAATTCAAAAGGTCGAGGCGGCAGTTGACCCGGTCTTGCCTTCAGAGGATCCATCTTCAGATGATGCAGTCACCGGAGAGAATAAGAACGACACCATCCAAATTCTTTTCGTAAGCACAGACTCTGATGAACATGGGGGCAGTCTACCCATTCCTTTACCACAGGAAGGAAGTTTGCCAGAGTCGTATCCGTCCGTCTATTCAGTCCCACCTCCAAGCAACCTAGTTGTTTCCTTCGATTGGAATCTACTAGGTAGACCCTGCTTACCAGCTAGTGTACCATTTCGAATCATTGCTCAAATATATAGAATGGTCATGGCCGATACCATCATAGATGAAGGGGCTTCTGTGAGTATCCTTTCCTCAACTGCTTGGAAAGCGCCTGGTTCACCATTTCTTTTGCCTGAAATAAGAAATCTAACAGGCTTTGACAAAGGAACCAGTCGACCATTAGGGATGCTTCCCAATGTGCCGATAACATTGACAAGGAAAACTGTTCACATGAATGTAATGGTAGTCCAAGGACCCCTGGATTATAATCTACTCCTTGGACGCAACTATATTTATTTCATGGGAGCCATTGTCTCCTCACTCTTTAGAGTAATGTGTTTTCCGCATGAAGGAAGAGTGGTCAAGCTCGTAGACCAGCTTTCATTCCCTGGTTCACACATAGCAAATAGTCAAATACCATCCCTGAATGGTCTTTTCATGCAAGGAATGTCTCATCAATCCCCAGTCCATCCACTTGATGAGCGCGAGTGATTCGGAGGACATGACTGAAACCCAGGGGGCATGCACCCTAGTCTGTTTCGATAGGAAAACCTTGGGTATAGGGTAGGTTTCCGCGAAGGATATATGACTAGTTTATGAGATTAAACTGGAATAAGATTCCTTCATCAAAGTTATGTGAGTGGAGCCAGTTGCACCACTCACCTTTGTTTATTTTGGTAGACATCGCCGAGGAAGTGTTTTGTCCACGGTGCGGATAGAACAATATTTGGTAACTTGGAAATTTTTCGCTATATCCAGGGGCATGCAAACCTTTTGGCGTGCAAGCGAAGAGTGACCATTTATTTTTTAAATTTGTAGGTCCTCTAACCCTTTAAACTCGTAGGATTGGTCGTTTCCTAACTTACATAAAGAAAGGATGTGGGGCAAAGCTTTGAAAAATTCCATTTTAAATGAGACATCCTTATTATATGACTGGATCGAGCAGTTTTAACATGGAATTCAAGCTCGTTAAAAAATAAACATAAGCAATGAGAAAATGTTCCCCCAGAGTTTAAGCTCATTAAAAACATGAACCAATTTCCGGTAAAAAACCATCGTGAATGTATTATCATCAGCCTTTGAAGCCTTGGTCGTGTTCTCATCATCACCTCCACTCTGTATTGGCCAATCATTCACCTCCATTTGATTGTTTACCCTTTTCGAGGATCAGCTACGAAGAGTGATCCTGTTAGCCATCCTTGTGACACTGTCGTGATTGGAAAATTCCAAACCTTACCTGCAATTAGCTGCTACCCGAATTTATCACTCGTTCCTCGAAAAATGAGTCTCCTTTAAGCTCTTTTCATCTGACTCGTAAAATATGAAAATATTGTCGAGCAATTGGCCTCTCCAGCTCGCTAAAGTGACCGGAAGTGCTATCCCTCCTTTATATTTTAATCTTTTTGGACTTGAGGGATTATTACACAAAAAGATCGAGCGCTTGTTTTGTTCGGCGCATTAAAAGTACCGAAAATTCAACCCTTTTGTATTTTTTTATACTTTTTCGGACTCAAGGGATTATATGACAAAAAAGGATTATTGGAGTTTTCTCTACGTCCCTTTTTAGACTCTCTAAAACTGAAAAGGACCGAGTTATCTTTGTCGTTAAACTTGTTAAAACCGAAGAGCGACAAACTTGTCCATACAGACAAGAACGAGTTTCACTATTGCTAGGCTCGTTAAAGCATAGCGATGGGTTTGCCGGAAGGTTAAATTATAGAACAAGCATATGTTATCCTCCTCAAGCTTGACAAAAATAAAGAGGTACTGGTCAGCGATGACTGGGGAAAAATTGGGAAGAAAACTTGAAAAAACTTTATTGGTAGCAAGTCGCACTTGAACATGACACTTCCACTCCGCATCCGAATCAGGTTGGGTTGTTCCGTTCAATGGTCATATCACCATGGGTCCATCACACCATCCACATTTGGGGTTAACGCTACCAATCCATTATGTCAGTGTCACTGATATGATCAAGAGAAGTCACTCAGAGAATTCACCTGTGTCTCATCCACTACAATACATTTATGCTCCGTTCTTTCATGACTGCCACCCTGAACCTTATATCATCAGATCATTTTCACCTCCATTAAAATCATTTGCTCCATTCCGTATCATTGATGTGGGATTCACTAAGGCCCTCCTATGACAGATCGCTTCTTGTCGACATCGGCTCATTATCTAGGAAGTCGATCTAAGAACAACCCTTTCAGTACTTTGAAGCTTGCATGCCTCAATGGAAAGTTTCTCACTTCTGGTGACAAGTTTACATCAATGGCCTTCGACCGAAAGATTTTGCGTGGTGTTTGACGCCAAGTCCCTTATTCACACCACGTGAATTGTACTGTAGTACCTTGAGGGTCATCATCATTATCGGTGATTCCTCTCGCGCCTGTTAACAGCTTACATCATTGGCTGGTAATCAGGCGATGTCTTTCCATGTTCGACTCCAGAACATCTCTCACATGGATCGACTTGTACTTTGAGTGAAGATCAAATGAGATTGAGGACCCCGGATCTAGTTTCATCCATTCGGGCTGTGATATATATTCAGGAAAATAAAGACATCAAATGTACATATTGTTGCACAGATAATCATCCAATCCAAGGGATGATGGCTCTACCAAAATCATCAGTCTGCACTCAGACGATTGTCTGTCTTATGTACATGAAAATGAATTTATAAAGCTGAGCATGGGAATGCCCACCTCAGCTAGATCATGAAAATATAACGAAGATAATGTGTTGTATTGTATCTTATTACAGGTCGCCTTCCAGCTCGAAAAAACTTCGGATCCTGATGATAAAGCATTTCACCCGACATCAAAAGATTAAAGACCTCATGCTTTAGGGGGCAACTGCTATAGACAGTTTTGGGCACTGCAACCCCAATCATAAATATCCATAAACCAAGGGCTCTTAATTCCCTAAAAGTGTTGTTCCAAACCCTAAAAGAACAAGGTCAGCTGATTACATCATCTCCCAGAAGTTCTCCATGAAAAACTACTCAGAACTAGTCAAAACTGGACCATCTCACCTGCTCCATGGTCAAAGTGCACTGCATCCCACCTAAATGCACACAAGAGGTGCGATGCATACTAAAAATCCCTTCTATGGGGTGCGATGGGCGAGAGTGGAAAAATGTCAGGGTCAATCTGTGAGGTGGAGGATCATGGAATCTTCTAGAAACTTCTCCTGTGACACTTGCCTCTCTGCATTCACCCAGGGATGAGTAAGAGATCATCAATCTCCAAGTGGAATCAAGAACTATCAGAGAGAGGACACTAATCAAATCTCAAAAGCTGACTCACCCCCCTTGCAAACATCTATATATGGATCCCTCATCCCAAAGATCCAGAGGCTGGAATTTTGTATCTTGTAAGGAAGTGCTGCTGGTTTCTTGGTGTAACATCATAGTGTTGGGTGATCTAAGCTTTTCATGAGGTGAAGAAGGGCTTTCTTGCTGAGAGGATGACGCTGGGTCAGAACAATTGGTTGTAATCCTCTTTGCTATTCTTGATTATTAATAAAGCTATTCAAGTTTTCCTCCACATTCTTGTATGATTGATGATATATGCATTTGTGTGGTCAATATATATCTGGTCATATATTGTTTATGATAGTAGATCTATGTTCTTGGATAGTGTTATGCTGCTTTGATTCTATAGGTGCTCTTTGAAGCTGGGTAGACGAGGAAGCGAGTGGCAAAGATCTATCAGAAGGGAGAGGAATCAAGAAAGGAACCAAGCGCAAGACAGAGGTTGGTCTCCTTTGTTCCCCTCTTATCTACTTCTCATAAAGGAAAACGAAAGTGGTTTTAGTTTGTTTGTTTCTAAGGTAGCTACCAACCTTAGTGGGACTAGCAGCTCTGCATAGACACTAGATTTCCCGATAACACTTATTCAACTTTCAAGTAAGTCTGTGTAATCAAAACCAATATAAATGCATAAAGATAAATAGAACCATAGATGCACAATATTCCGAATCAAACTTATCTTTTTTCAGTAATCCTTTTTCAAGTTTAGTTCAATTACACACCCAACTTCACCCTGTGCACTCAGCTACAAGGGTCCACACACTCAGCTGCGGACTCTACTAGGCCTCTGTGCACTCAGCTGTAGAGCCTCTTTCTACTACTATGACCCAATACACTTTAGATCCACTTCTATCCTCTAACCATGCCTTCACATCTGTCTATTACTGCCTCCTCAAAGAACTATCTTTACACTTAGAGCGTCACTCTATGTATACAATCCCATGGTCCAGGGACCATGGGTAGGCCGACATAACTTTACATTATTTTACAATTCTTAGGGTGGACAACCCTATGACTCATTCTAGACTTCCGCGCTCTATGCCCGCATTTCGTGGAGTCTTTACATTACATTGACCAAAACTCGAGCTTTAAACCCCAAAAACATGTTGTGGGGGGGATCTGCTACCCAACAGGCCCCCAACATAATCATCATGACTCGTCTCGAGTCATTGTGTGAAAATCCTAGCACGGATCCCTTCCAACTGTGTCTGGGTTGTGCGAAGGTCCTCAGCACCCTGCTCTGCTATCTGCAAGATCTGCTCTACTCACTCAGCTGAATGCTCACTGTCAAGGGGAAAATCCCTATCTTAAAGCATGCATCGCTTTCATCTGTGTGAGTTTTCCTTCGATGTCGGCAGTGATGAGGAAGGCCTCAGTAATCCAAGGTTGGACACATGCTTTAAGTACTGCCTCTTTTTGGCGTGCGACATCCACTTGTTCCTTCAATGCCTTCACCTGCTGTAGCTTCGCGAGCCACCGGGTCAGGACCACTGTCTATGCCTTCCCATGCACACTATCGTATTGCATTTCCAAGCGCTATATGGTGGGGTACTCCTTTAAGGAAGTGAGGATCGTGAAGGATTCTTCCAACATAGTTGTACAGGTCTTCACTGCTTGTCCTATTTCCTCCAGCCCCTTTTGGATAGCACCAGCATGATGTTCCCAAACTTCTAGGTGTTGGCATTATGATTCAAGTGTTGTCCTTGATGGCAACTCACTCAGAGGATGGTACAGGTGCTCAGAGGTTGGTACAGGTGATGGCAACTTAATCAGAAGACAGATCTTAGTACAGCATGCCAAGGAAGTTCATATACGCATGTTCGTTAAGCCCAAGTCACGTGTACACGCAAGTTGGTTTCAGAAAAAGCGCGTGTATGTGGAAAAGTATCTTTGGTCCATGGTGGTTAGTCCTTGGAAGTTGTGCCTATGATTTCGGACCATTGTGTCTCGACGGGCGTGTCGATCCCTAGTTTTGAAGTTGATGGTATTGTGTTACTATGGTTTTGGCTCTTGGTATTGAACTAGGCCTAAGACTATATAAGGAGAAGAAGATCATTAGGCAAGATCATCTTTCGACAAGGCTTGAATATCTAAGAGAGAAAGAGATCTGATATGCAGGCTCTGGGTTGCTTGATCTAAGCCAAGGAGAGATCACATCGGTTGATGGAAGACTAGATCTAAGGATAGATCGGGATCTAATGGTTTGAAATGCACTATCATGATATGGTTGATTCTGCGTATTTCTAGATCTGCATATTGTCGCAATGTTACGTTTTGGATCTAACTAATGTCTGGTACAGCTGCAAATTGAGAAAGTTTATTTTTAGATCTGTACGCAGGTTGGCTTCGGTAAAAGAGCGTGTATACGCGGGTTTTGCTCATTGAAGTAGCGTATATCTTTTGAAGCTTGATTTTGGGTTTACAGTGGGGTCTGACTGTTATTGCAGAGTTCTGTAGTCTGCTCTGTGTTCTGGTAACTGGTGATTGACAGGGTTCAGTGATTCAGTGATTCAAAGTTTGGTTGTTTTATGCTTCAATGATCTGTTGTGGAAATTGAATGATTTGTGGTCTTCAGATTGTAATGTTGTGCTTCAGGAATATCCAAGTCTGAAAATGTATGAAAAGTGATATCTGAAAGAAGGAAGATTGTAGGTCAGCACCTACGTACTAGTATCTTGGCTAGTACAAGAGCAAAGGGGGTTGGAGCTCCCTTCCAAGGAAGTTTGGAGAACGAGAGAAGGTTGTAGCCTTCTGCAGGTTGTAGCCTGCATACTGGTATAAGGCTGCACCAGTACAAAAGATTGTAAACTGAAGTTTCATATTAAAGAAAGATAGAGACAACTTGCAGCAGGTGGTTTTCACCCACATTGGGTTTCCACCTTATATCTTGGTGTTCATGTGTGTGGCTTTTTATCTGTTCTGTTATACTGCACATGTTTACTGTTAATGTGGTGAATAATGTCCTGATGCACTTAATTGAAGAATAAGCTAACTAAATTGTGAGTTTTCTTCTTATACGCTGTTTTACTTCGTCACAGTAGCGTGTACACGCTGGTTCACTTAACTGAAGTAGCGTATATGTTTCTGAGCATTTGAAAAGTTTGATTAATCTGATAATACTGATTCACCCCCCCTCTCAGTATTATTTCCAACAATTGGTATCAGAGCAGGTCCTTCAGAGAAGCTTGATCGCTTGAAGGAAGATCATTCATCATGAGCAATTACGAGAAAGAAGCATCAATCAGGCCACCGGTTTTTGATGGAACAAATTTCAATTATTGGAAGGTAAGAGTTACTGCATATCTTCAATCTCTTGGTACAGAAGTTTGGGACATTGTAGAAACAGGCTATGCTTTTCCTTCAGCTACTCCTACAGATCCAGCTGAGAAAAAGGCATATGAAACAAATGCAAAAGCAGTTAGTACTCTATTAGGAAGTATATCTCAAACAGAATTCATGAAGGTCATGCACTTCAAATCAGCAAAAGAGATATGGGACAAAATGATCACTAGCTATGAAGGAGATGAACAGGTAAAGCAAGCTAAACTTCAAACTCTCAGGATTCAATATGAGACCCTCAAGATGTATAATGATGAAAGTGTGGCTAATTATTTTCTTCGGGTAGATGAGATTGTTAATTGTATGAAAAATTTGGGTGAAGAAATAAAAGAGACTATAGTAGTTCAAAAGATTCTAAGATCATTATCCCCCAAATTTGAATCCAAAGTATCTGCAATAGAAGAAAAGGAAAATCTCAAAGTTCTCACTATGTCTCAGCTACATGGAATTCTAACTGCTTATGAAATGAGAAAGGGAGGTCCATCAGACAGAAGGGAAGCTGCTTTTAAGGCATCAAGAAAAGAAGATTACTATGAAGCAAGCCATGTTCCAGAAGAAGAGGAAGAAGAATCAAATTTTGTCAGAAATCTTCAAAGGGGTGCTGGAAGGTTCAGAGGTAAGCTACCTTTCAAATGCTTTGCTTGTGGAAGAGTAGGTCATTATGCTGCAAAATGTCCTAATAAGGATAAAGGAAAAGAACCTGCTAGATGGAATAAGAAACAAAGTGCAAATAAGAAAAGCTACTACACCCATGAAGATAGTGATGGCTTATCAAACAGTGATGAAGATGAACAAGGTAATAAATATAAGCTATTAATGGCATTTGAAGATGATGATTATGAGGATGCTGTAGATGTGGATAATCTCTATAATGAAATCACTAGACTCAAGAGATGCATAGAAGAAAAAAGTGTGATCATTGATACTTTGCAATTCCAAATTGATGAAAAGGAAAAACACCTTGAAAAACTAGAAGGTGAAATTGTTGGTCTCAGAAAAGAAATTGAGAAAACAAAAGCTATTAATCTTAAGTTTGTCAAAGGATCTGAAACTTTGGATGAGATTATCAATGTGCAGCGGTCTCCTCTAAACAAGACAGGTTTGGGCTATAATGGAGAAACCTCTCAAGCATCCACCTCAAAGAGTTATCTTGATGCAGCAAGAAGAAATGAGCAGAAGAACAATGAAGATAATCAGGTAAAGCAGGGACGAATTACAAACAGAAACTATCAGGGACAATCCTTCTTAAGGGTGAACAAAAGCTACAACCAACCACAGGTAAAATCTTCTCAGTTTGGCACAAGAATAGATGAAAATAGAAATTACAATCAGTTGGCTGGTAGATTCAATAACCGCAGAAGCTTCTTCAATGGACAATGCTTTTCTTGCCATAACTTTGGTCACAAAGCAGCTCAATGTGTTGCATATAAAACAATCATGACTAGGGAAGCTCAAAAACAAAGAAGTATGACAGGGATTACAAAGAGGACTTATAACAACTTTTCGGTTCTTGAAAATGAAGTTGAATGTTCTATTTGCAATAATTTTGGTCATAAAGAATCTGAATGCAGGAGCAGGTTTCAGGAGAAAAAGGAACAAGCCACGAGCACCAAAAAATGGAGAATAAAAGAACCTCAGACAGAAAGATGTGGGATAGCGTTTTATGCAGAAGGACAGGAAAATCTATGGTACATTGACAGTGGATGTTCGAAACATATGACAGGTGATAAAGAAAAACTTGAATCTTATTCTACTTTAGAAAAGGGAAAGAAAGTTTCTTTTGGAAATGATACTCCTGCAACTATAAAAGGAAAAGGTATTGCTCCTTTGAAAGAAAAGGTCAAGGCTGGAAATGTTTTGTATGTTGATGGATTGAAGCATAATCTTCTAAGTGTCAGTCAGATGTGTGATCAAAAAACCGAGGTTATTTTCAGATCGAATGGATGTCTTGTTCGTGATCTTGATACAGGTAAAACAGTTCTCAAAGGCAAAAGAACTCCAAATAATCTGTACATATTTGAAGAAGGACAACAACAATGCTATCTTAGCAAGGATGAAGAGCACTGGCTATGGCATCGAAGGTTGGGACATCTAAGCTTCTCACAAATAAGAAAAGCATGCAAATATCAGGCAGTTCGCGATCTTCCAGATATCAAAATTCCAGACAACACTATATGCAAATCTTGTCAGTTTGGAAAGCAAACCAGAACTAACTTTCCAGAAAAGGAAGGATCAGCTAGCTTGCCTCTTGAGCTAGTCCATACAGATGTATGTGGTCCATTTAGGAAAAGGACACCTCGAGGAGAAGAATATCTGATATTATTCATTGATGATTTCTCAAGGTTTGTTTGGTTAGGGCTTATGAAGCACAAAGATGAAGCATTCGAAAAATTCAAATCCTTCAAAGCATTGGCTGAAAATGAATCAGGACACAAAATTAAGTGCCTCAGATCTGACAGAGGTGGGGAGTTCACATCAAATGAATTTTTCGATTTCTGCGATGAACATGGGATAAGAAGAGAATTCTCTACAGCTAGAACTCCTCAGCAAAATGGGGTTGTGGAAAGAATGAACAGAACTATCCAACAAATGGCTCGTGCTATGCTCGATGAATCAGGTACTCCTGCAACCTTCTGGGGTGAAGCTGCACATGCTGCTGTTATCATTCTTAACAAAACAAATGTCCGAGTAAACAGCACTCAAACACCTCATGAGCTTTGGAGTGGTAAAACTCCTTCCGTGAAGCATTTCAAAATCTTTGGGAGCAAATGTTATATTAAGAATACTGATGAGCAACTTGGCAAACTTGAACCTAGAGCAGATGAGGGCATTCTTCTTGGTTATTCTCCACATAGCAAAGCATACAAGTGCTACAATAAAAGACTTGGCAGAATTGTTGACAGTATTGATATAGTGGTTGATGAGAAGGGATATATTCCTAGGCAAGTTCATCATGAAGACATTGAAGAAGATGAAGGTTACTCTCAAAGGCGAAATGATGAAGAAGAAGAACCTCAAGAAGAAGAAGAATCTCAAGAAGAACCAGAGGAGCAGACAAGAATAGAAGAGAAGACTCCATCCAGATATGTCCAAAAGAATCATCCAGAAACTCAGATTGTGGGGCAGAAAGAAGCAGGAGTACAAACAAGAAGGACACTTGCAGAAGCTTCAAGCTACTTGGCTCTACTCTCCTCCATTGAACCACAAAATGTGAAAGAAGCATGCAAAGATGAATGTTGGGTCAAAGCAATGGATGAAGAACTTGAGCAAATCGAAAGGAACAACACTTGGGAATTAGTTCCTAGACCAAAAGATAAGAATGTAATAGGAACAAAATGGGTCTTCAAGAATAAGTTAAATGAAAATGGAGAAGTAATTAGAAACAAGGCCAGACTTGTTTGTAAAGGGTATGCACAGCAAGAAGGAATAGATTTTGAAGAGACCTTTGCTCCTGTGGCAAGACTAGAGGCCATCCGAATGTTCCTTGCTCTCTCAAGCTTTCAAAACTTCAAGGTATTTCAAATGGACGTGAAATCAGCCTTCCTGAATGGAGACTTAGAAGAAGAAGTATATATTGAGCAGCCAGATGGGTTCATTCTTGGAAATGATCCAAACCTTGTATGCAGATTGAAAAAGGCACTCTATGGGCTCAAACAAGCTCCAAGGGCTTGGTACTATCGGTTGGACAAATATCTTCACCAACAAGGCTTTTCAAAAGGATCAGCAGATAGCAATCTCTATATAAAAGTTGAAAATAACAAATTGCTAATTCTTGTTGTTTATGTAGATGATATTATTTTTGGCAGCAATGAAGAGATCATGAGTCAAAACTTTGCCTCGGTTATGCAGAAAGAATTCGAAATGTCACTTCTTGGAGAATTGACATATTTTCTTGGATTGCAAATCCAACAAAATGAAGGAGGTATCTTCTTGTCTCAAACCAAATACCTCAAGCAGATCTTGAAGAAGTATGGCATGGAAGAGTCAAAGCCAGTATGTACACCCATGGTTACAGGATGCAGCCTCAGTGCAAATGATGAATCAGCAGCAGTTCACCAACCCACTTATAGATCCATGATTGGGAGTTTGCTTTATTTGACAGGTACTCGACCAGATATTACACATGCAGTAGGAATGGTTGGAAGATTTCAAGCCAACCCAAAGGAAACTCATCTTCAGGCAGTCAAAAGAATCTTCAAATATCTTCAAGGGACCCAAAACTATGGCTTATGGTATCCTAGAAATACTAATCTCACTCTTCATGCTTACACAGATGCAGATTGGGCTGGAAGTGTGGATGATAGGAAAAGCACAAGTGGAGGTGCTTTCTTCATGGGTTCCAGATTAGTATCTTGGTTCAGCAAGAAACAAAGTTCGATTGCCTTATCTACAGCTGAAGCAGAATATGTGGCTGCAGCATCTTGTTGCACACAACTTCTTTGGATGATGCAGACCTTACAGGACTTTCAAATCACTTGCACTCCACCTGTCTCTATCTTATGTGATAATACAAGTGCAATCAGCATTTCAAAGAATCCAGTCATGCACTCAAAGACCAAGCACATACCAATCAAGTACCATTTTCTTCGGGAACAAGTACTTGAGCAGAAGGTCAAGATGGAGTATGTTCCTTCTAAGGAGCAAGTTGCCGATATTCTCACAAAGCCACTGCCCAGGGAAACTTTTGAATATCTCAGACAAAAGCTGGGAGTAGTTGATGCTTCATCCTGTTGTTGAAGTTTGTTTGTTCTACAAAAAGTTGGTATACGCAGGTTACGGAAGGGATATACGCGTATATACGCGGCTTCATGCTGGGAAAGTCGCGTGTATGCTGGACGCTTGTTGCAGAAAGAATATCCGCGTACATACGCTGTTTTATACAGGATAAACCGCGTATATGAAGTTCTGAACAGCAAGGGAAAACTCTGAAGTTCTGAACAGCAATGGGAATGTCAGAATTCTTCAGGCACAGTTTCAGGGAGTGCAACAGGCACAGGTTCAGGGGGAGCAGCTTAAAAGTCTCATAAAGCATTGTTGGCATTCAGATGTTTTGGTTGTTGGTTTCAGGAGAAGGAGCTCAGAAAGAAATTCTGGTTGCTGATCTAACAAGATGTTTATCAGATGCTGTTGGTGCCTTTCCTAAGTCTTGGTCTAGATCTGGTGTCTCTATGTCATGTATCTCTCTTGTCATATCTCTTTTATGGTATCAAGGTCATGTAACGGCCTTTGTTGGTTTCCCCACTATGCCTGGGATGAATGCTGTAATATAATTGGTTGTTTCTGTTATGTCCCCTCTTGGTAGGGAGTATGGATGTATGTATTGAGTCTTTTGGTGATAGGAAGGTCCCTTATGGTGTATAAGTCTTGGTTCTTGTTGAAGAACATCTTTTGCAGATCTGGCCTTCGGTCAGGGGGAGCACAAGTCAGCACAGCCAAACAGAGATATTAGCATGTCCTCAGGGGGAGCACAGCCCTTTGCCCTTGATGTCAAAGGGGGAGAGTGACTTGGTGTGATGGTTGCCATCAAGTCCAAAGGGGGAGATTGTTGGCATTATGATTCAAGTGTTGTCCTTGATGGCAACTCACTCAGAGGATGGTACAGGTGCTCAGAGGTTGGTACAGGTGATGGCAACTTAATCAGAAGACAGATCTTAGTACAGCATGCCAAGGAAGTTCATATACGCATGTTCGTTAAGCCCAAGTCGCGTGTACACGCAAGTTGGTTTCAGAAAAAGTGCGTGTATGTGGAAAAGTATCTTTGGTCCATGGTGGTTAGTCCTTGGAAGTTGTGCCTATGATTTCGGACCATTGTGTCTTGACGGGCGTGTCGATCCCTAGTTTTGAAGTTGATGGTATTGTGTTACTATGGTTTTGGCTCTTGGTATTGAACTAGGCCTAAGACTATATAAGGAGAAGAAGATCATTAGGCAAGATCATCTTTCGACAAGGCTTGAATATCTAAGAGAGAAAGAGATCTGATATGCAGGCTCTGGGTTGCTTGATCTAAGCCAAGGAGAGATCACATCGGTTGATGGAAGACTAGATCTAAGGATAGATCGGGATCTAATGGTTTCAAATGCACTATCATGATATGGTTGATTCTGCGTATTTCTAGATCTGCATATTGTCGCAATGTTACGTTTTGGATCTAACTAATGTCTGGTACAGCTGCAAATTGAGAAAGTTTATTTTTAGATCTGTACGCAGGTTGGCTTCGGTAAAAGAGCGTGTATACGCGGGTTTTGCTCATTGAAGTAGCGTATATCTTTTGAAGCTTGATTTTGGGTTTACAGTGGGGTCTGACTGTTATTGCAGAGTTCTGTAGTCTGCTCTGTGGTTCAGTGATTCAAAGTTTGGTTGTTTTATGCTTCAATGATCTGTTGTGGAAATTGAATGATTTGTGGTCTTCAGATTGTAATGTTGTGCTTCAGGAATATCCAAGTCTGAAAATGTATGAAAAGTGATATCTGAAAGAAGGAAGATTGTAGGTCAGCACCTACGTACTAGTATCTTGGCTAGTACAAGAGCAAAGGGGGTTGGAGCTCCCTTCCAAGGAAGTTTGGAGAACGAGAGAAGGTTGTAGCCTTCTGCAGGTTGTAGCCTGCGTACTGGTATAAGGCTGCACCAGTACAAAAGATTGTAAACTGAAGTTTCATATTAAAGAAAGATAGAGACAACTTGCAGCAGGTGGTTTTCACCCACATTGGGTTTCCACCTTATATCTTGGTGTTCATGTGTGTGGCTTTTTATCTGTTCTGTTATACTGCACATGTTTACTGTTAATGTGGTGAATAATGTCCTGATGCACTTAATTGAAGAATAAGCTAACTAAATTGTGAGTTTTCTTCTTATACGCTGTTTTACTTCGTCACAGTAGCGTGTACACGCTGGTTCACTTAACTGAAGTAGCGTATATGTTTCTGAGCATTTGAAAAGTTTGATTAATCTGATAATACTGATTCACCCCCCCTCTCAGTATTATTTCCAACACTAGGGGCGTGGATGACTGTGCCTTTAATTGTAGTTCAACTATCTAAAGGTTGAGGTCCAGCTGGATCTTGGTTGCTTCCTCCTTTGCCTTGCGGAATCCACTGGTGAATTTGTGAATTCGCACTCCGATTGGTAGGTCTGTCGCAATTTATAGCTCTGGGGCATGGAGACATGCTTCCTGTACTGTCTGCTCTAGTTGCTGATTCTATGCCAGTGCTTCACCATGTTGTAGGCCAAGATGCTTGATGTTGATTCGCTGTTCACTAAGAATTTTCATTGTGCATCCTTCCCTAGCATGGAGTTCTTCTATCGCTCTGTCCTGCGGCTGGTATAATATATCCCGCAGAAGGGTAGCCAAGTTTAGGCCAAGTCCCTTGCTCCAGCCCACTGCGACTTTGTCCTTTGTGTTGTTTGTTGTTAGTTCTCCTTCCGACAGCACGACAGCATTAGCGATTTTGGCTTGCAACAACTGCTCTATTACCGATGTACCACGGTACCGTAGGCAGCAACCATTTCCTCTTGTGGGGCCTGCACCTAAAGTTCCTGCAGTTGTGCCCTGAGGACCCCCAACAGGGAAAATTTTAAGAACCACCCTAAATTTATATGTACAATAAATGGGCTAATCCCCATGATACATAGGAAAAATGGGAGGTGATTTTATCAATAATATAATATGTATGTATAATTTTTTTTGCGAATCTCTCACCAGATTATATTATCTTGTACAGTGATGGAGAATCTTTCGCTGAATTATAAAATCTTGTAAGATCTTAGCAAATCTTTTACTGAATAATAAAACATTGTGAAGTCTTGGTGAATTTTTTGTTAAAGTATGAAACCATATATGATAATAAGAAAACATATTCATTAAACTGTAATATACTAACATACATGTTTGGAAAAAGAAACATAATTTTCTCTTCCTACAAACAATGTTCCAAGTTTCAGTGACTGTGTTTGTCAAGGTTCTTACAATACACTCTTTCATATGCTTATATTAGTTTTGATAATATTCCACAACAAAGTTCTTGTAGGTGTTGATATTGACAACGAGTTCTGTCAAGATAGGAGAGATTAATATTGTCTCTAAAACTTTTGTCAAGCTACCACTTTTTTCAAGTTATCAAATTTCTTTCTTATTCCATAGACTCCAACTGCGAGATAAAAAAAAGCACATCAAGTTTGTTTACCCCAACATGCCAACAAGTAGCAAGCCCCAACTATGTTATATAAGAAAGTATTAGGTATCCCAAAGGCTTGAAAGGGATCTAATTGAAAGAAGTGACCATTGTGAGAATCCTCCCAATCAATATATGAATATATAAATGTAGATTTATTATTATTTTAATTGTAAATCTTCAATTAAATAATAAAATTTAATTACATCTCTCCCAATCTAAATTTCTTATTAGCATAATTCACTACCCTCATAGGTCTCGCATTTTATAACAATGTTGTAACATGTAGATTAATTTTCTTTTTGGTGAACAATCTCCACCTTTTAGGAAAATATGGTGTAGTGGCTCCAACCCCTACAGATCATTAGGACAAACTAAGAATAGCACATAAGATGAAAGGTTGTACAAACCAACTTATTTTTCAAACAACTAATCCAACATTAGTACCTAAACTTTTTCATGAAGATATCATAGTGAGAATGTTTGAAAAATGGTGAGAAATCTTTTGTGATGGTGATGGGGAAAGAGTGATAAGGTTTCATTGTTTTTAATTTTTTTTATTAAAATAGAAAAAGTTAAAAACCAATATTAATGGAGATATTGGTGGTTTTTTACTAAATTTTGTGAAGTGACTAAATGTAGCTTTAACCATTCACCTTAAGATGTTTTCAAAATATAATTTCCTAAGTCTATTTAATATCTTCATTATCATAAAAACCAACCTATATCCATCTTAACTCCACATCTACCACTCTTAGGGGGATGAAATCTATTTATCCCTCTGAGCACTTGGTAGACCCAGAATTAAGATGGATCTAAGATGACAGAATTTCCCCTTTAAATAGTCTATGCTCACATGAATAACATGGTATTACCATGGCTTATCATAGACCTAGAGCTTAAAAATTACTATTAGTAATCTATAAAAATTAATAAAATTAAGAATTGATTTTTATTTTATTTTTTATTTTAACCAAGTTAAAATGTTTAACATACATTAAATTACAACATCCATTTTTACTCTTGATCCCCCGAGTGGGATCAAATATTTTTTCACTCTATGCTAGTTTGCATATCACCATATTTGATCCCCTCTCGGGGCTTAGTAGATCCAGAGTAAAGATGGATCTATGTTGGTTTAATTCCCCCATTTAAATAGGCTACATTCCACGTTAATACAATGGGTCAATACCATGTGCCACTTTTATTTTTATTAATACTAATATTAGGGTTAATAATGTTTTTTTGCATGGTATTAATAATAATCTAACCCATGGTATTTGACCCATAGTATTTTTCCCATAGGTTTCACCTAAATATAACGCATCTTTTGAGCGTTTGTAAATATAAGGTGACTTATGGAGTAAATATAAAAATGTTTTATTTGTTTACCATACCTCTCGTTTATTTATATTTTTATTAATTTACCATGCCTCTTTTACAAATATGGTATTTGGCCATAGGATTCACTTAAATAAAACCTCTTTTTTGAGCCTTCATAAATAGAAAGAGTGTTATGGACTAAATATAAAAAGAGGTTTTATTTATTTACCACACCTCCACTTTATTTATATTTCTATTTGTTTACACCCTTGCATATATATAAGGTGACTTATGGACTAAATATAATTATTTATTTATTTATTTACCATACCTCTCATTTATTTATATTTTTATTAATTTACCATACCTATTTTATAAATATGGTATTTGGCCCATAGGATTCACTTAAATAAAACCTATTCTTGAAAATGAGGGTGAATGGAAGGTTGTAACTCCTAATTTCAAGGGCTAAATTTACCTTTTTTACCCTCTCCCTTAAAATAAGGTGGGCTATTTGAGGCGATTTGTAAAAATGTACTATGATACAAAATATTCGCCCACTAAAAATTTAAAACCCCTTAATTTCGCTTGAGGGCGAACATTCGCCCCTAAAATTTTCCATGACCCCCAACACATTTTGTTGCTTCGTCATTGCTTCCTGGAGCACTTTGCTGGTGACCTCACGAACTGTGTCACCGATGTCATATAGGTCACCCTCTGTTAGTTTGATGGGTTCACCATCCAGTTTGGAAGCTTTGGTCTTCTTCCATGGCCCTGTTCGTTCTACACTATGCGGCAATTTCATTTGTGTAGGTGTCATGGTTGGTTCCATGCCTTCTGCCATGTCATTTGTCCCTTATCATGTGGTCAGGTCTAGGCCTCTTTCCTCCTGTGTCATGGTGGCCCCAGTGGATGGTGCTGCTACTGCTTTTTCGGTGGCCTTAGTCTACTCTGCAGCGGCCTTCGCTGTCTTGCGGCAATCCATTACCTCCTTGGCGAACTGCTCATTGCGCTTCTCTAGTGCCAACAGCTTGGTGGCATCCTTCTATTTTTGTATCATTGTCTCATCATGCGTGTTATCACTCAGGTTGTCCTTAAGCTCCAGAAAGGATACGGCCGAGGTAACCATAGACCAAATTTGGACTGCAGGTTCTAGCCAACCTGCAATCAGAGAGGGCTCTCTCTTTTAGATTTAGCTTTGTTTGAAAAGGATTTTAGGCTAGGTCTCGAGTTCAGAGGGTTTTTGTTTTGTTTTTGGTGGGAAAATTGATGTTTTCAGACAGAGAGGCAAGGCATAGTCTGGAAGTTTCAAACCATTGGGCATGGAGTCAAGGAGGAGAACTGCTGGTGCATTTCTTCGGTCACAAGAGAGGGATAATGGAGCAAGATAGCTGAGCATGAAACAATGTTTCAGGTCTGAGTGATGGAAAGAATGCTAAGTGATGAGAGGCAATTAAGAATCTCTCAGTCAGCTTAATAGAGGAGGTAACAGAGCGCTACCTAGGGGCAGTAAAGAATCCCTAGATAATTGGCAGACACAGGTGAATTGGGGTAAACATGAGCCAGGAGGAATTCATATTCATAACCAATTCAAACAGAGGAAAACATAAAGGAATAGCAGAAATTGAGCATAGAGAGTATTTAAACTAATTCTAGGCTATTCTTTCTTTCTACTATCTAGATAGTGGTAAACAATAAACAGAGGTAAGATGCACTTATTGCTTCAGGCTGCAGCACAAGAATTCCATCTTCATATCTCCAAAACATTCATTTACAGCAGAAAGTCTGCTCTCCAAGCTTTCTGCAATCTTTGATTATAGAAATAGTCAGGTATACAGTGCGAGTCTCTAGTGAAAATTCTCAATCGACCAACCCTTAAAACTATACAGAGGGTGGTATATATAGGGCAAAAATTTCTACCGACAGAGTTCTTTATTACATCTTGACCTAATCAGGTCATAAAGAATAATTAATTTACCTACTCCTATTTGAAATAAATGCATGAAAATATCTCAGGCTGCGCTGGGGCGGCCGTATCAAAACTGAATAACTTATGTAGTCCTTGGTGGCTTGGTGCAGGTGCTTCTGAAATAAATGTGCATGGGTTTCTGCTTCTTTGCTGTCCTGTGGATTTGAATGCCTTAATTGTGATTTGAAGGTAAGGATGGGCTTTCACCGCCTGATTTGACTTAATTGGCGGCCATTCAACGTTAACCTGCTTTGGGAACTGAAGGTTTCCATTAAACAATTTAAATGGTACACTTTGCTGCTTCTCTTTCCTCTGATACTCTCTCACAGATGAACTGGGTCACTTTTCTTCTTTGCTACGGGTCTAATCACAAGTTAATGGCCGCTTTTCGGCCTCTGTATCCTCTGGACTATCTTCTGCTACTTTCGGTATGCTCTACAAAGAAAACGGGTCATTTTTGCGCCTTTTGGGCTTCCTGGGGCCGTATGATGAAAAGATTCCTTGAAGATTCCCTTAAGATTCTCCATTTCGGCCTAAAAAATTTGCTCATCAAAAACTGCCTCATAATCGGATCCTGGGGCTCCGAAGTGCGCCTTTTGCTCCTTTGCGCCAAAAAAAGTGCTAATGACATCAGCATGATGTCAGCATGATGTGACGTTGTACGGCGGGTGACGTTAGCGATGACGTCAGCATGATGACGTGGTTGGATGACGTCAGCGTGATGTCATCATGTACGGACGGTGACGTGGCATGACACGTGGCAAGGGGCCACGTAGGCAGATGACTCGGCGACACGGTGGCAGGAGGCCACGCAGGCGGTTGACGTGTCACGGTGATTGGGCAGGGGGTGACATAAGCGGCGATGTCACAGGGCAGGAGGTGGTAAGCGGTATTGTGGCGCAACGCTTTTTGGAGATGGTGGTTTCGTAAGGGGGGCCTCCGCCACAGCCCAGAAGGTGACGCGTGGCGAGAGGTACGGCGGTAATACCGCCCATCTCCCGGACGCTAACCTTCGGGCAGGTCGGGGATGGGGCGGCCCGCCCACCGTTGATCTGCGGGGCGGGCAATCCAACGGTTGGCGGCAGACGCAAGGTGGCGGGTAGTTAGGGCGGGGAATATTCACAGGAATATTCTATTTTTAATGTATGCGCGGGTGGGTTTAAACTATGGGAATGGTGGAGTTTGAGAGTTAAACAGGTTTAATGAGCGCGGGTTAGTGTTTTAGACTTAGGAAATGGGGCTTTATTGGTTTTTAAATGAGCGGGATTAATATTTTATGCACAAAACTTTGGTTTGGGGGTGAATTAGGGGGTTTTTGAGGGTTTTATGGCTAGGGGAGAGGTTATTAGTCTGACCAGGTGTCAGATTAATCCCTGTTATGACTCAGATGGGCTAAAAACAACCCCAGATGGACCATTTTTTCCCCGGACTTATAAAAATATGGCTATATTGCAAGGGTGGGGATATTTACATAGGGGAGTTTTATGTACATAGTTTTAATAGGGGAAGGGGAAGACTGCTAGGGAGTTATATAATACTGTTAATAGTTAATATGAAGGTGATAAGCAGGCGCTAAGGTCAGGGACCTTAAGCTAAATTTTTGGGAAAAGAATTTGCAAAGAGATGAAGTCCTTGAGTGAAGCAGATCTTCACCAAGGCAACTGATATGGATGATGATGAAACTAAGAAGCCCAAGCAGATCTTGTCCTCTTTGGGGAGTTAGTAAGTGACTTGGGGAATTAGAAGAAGGGGAAGTTAGTGATTTCCAGCTTTGATCTCTTTCTGAATGAAAACTGCCTGCAATGTGATCTGTAAAGATAAAACACAATTTGAAACACAAAATTGATCATGAATCACCCTTCTGCAACCACAGCTACCTACCCATCCTACTTTCCTAACATTTTTTCTTCTTTTCTGATTAGGGTGCACTTAGACTTGCAGACCCATAATTACAATTTTTCTTTTGAATGTTTCCTATCTAAATCTGCACTTATTTCTGCCAGGGCCCAAATTAAACAGTTGGGTCCCTTTGATTCTCTACCTATCTAAAAAATCTGCCAAGGTTAAACTGTTTGGACAGATGCATTCTCTATATTCTACAACAGGAAATTAAAACCTAGGGAGACCAAGATTAGACTGTTTGGACCTCCCTTAAATAAAAACTCTTCAAAACTTGGACAACTCCTCAAAAATGGAATCAGGAGTGGCATTTGGACCAGCACACTTCATGGCTTTCTTCTTTGGTCTCATATGGAAATATAGAACACTGCAGCTTGCAAAGTATGACATATTTGGCATGTAAAAATGTCAATCATGAAAGATGATACCTTGTTGTAACAGGAGGCTAACAGTGGCTCCACTTGGGGATGGCTTTTCCTTGTGAAAAGCCAAGAACAGCAGGTCAGACTGCCTTGATCTTCTGTTGTGTTGTAGACTGGAAACATTTGTTTTGGCTGCTAAAAATATAAACTTGGAATTGTGAACAACCTCCTCCTCAACTGAGCTTTCTGTGAACGGTACAGCATCGTCTGCTTTCTTCTGCGTGCTTGATAATTATGCACAGTGCTGCTAGAACATGCCTTTTAAAACAGTTTAGGAACAAGGATCAAACTGCTGTGCTTGCCTTGCTTTTGCTTAGAGCAAGGTGCTGATATGAACTAAAAATTTTTGCTCTGTTTTGATACTCTTGAGACTGGAAAATTTGCATCGGCTGAGTCCTCACCGAATTTACTGCCATTCTTTAGACAATCGACCTATTTATACGAACATAAAAACTGAGTGCTGATATTTACAAGTAATGTTGTACAAAGGTATTTACAGAATTTGCATTGTTTCAACAACAAGGATCATGATAATGTTTCAACATCCTTCCATTCACACGGCCTTCTTCAACAGTGCTGTCCTCCATAGATCTGAGAAAATAAGTGTTGTTTCCCTGAACAACAGAAATTACAAATGGACCTTTCCATAGAAAATCAAACTTGGCATGTTTACCCTTGTCTTCTCTTCTTGAATCCCACTTTAGAACTTTGTCACCAACATTGAAATCTTCAGCTTTAGCTCTCTTATCAAACATCCTTTTGAGCTTTTCTTGCACAATCTGAGCTCTATCATAAACTTGTTCTCTGGTTTGCTGCAGATGGATGGTCTGATTGATTCTTCTTTGAATGTCATTCGGTTCAGCCTGAATCTCTTGTAACAGCTTGATAGTAGGAATGCCCAGAGATGAAGGAAATCTAGCCTCCATGCCATATACTAGCTCATAAGGGCTCATCCCAATTGATCTTTTGCTTGAAAGTCTGTCTGCCCATAGGGCATTTACCAGTTTTTTGTGCCAGTTCTTCTTGTTTTCTTCCAGCACTTTCTTTATGATGTTGATGAGGCTTTTGTTAGATGATTCGTCCAAGCCATTGCCTTGAGGGTAATAGGCTGTGGAGTGGCCCAAGGTAATATGAAATCTGTGGAAAAAATTGATCATCTTTTTGGACTTAAAGGCAGCGTCATTGTCAGTGATGATTTTCTCAGGGCAGCCAAATCTGGAAAGGATATTGCACTCAAGGAATTGGATAATGATGGTATCATTGGCTTGTCTACATGGAATGGCTTCAACCCACTTAGTGAAATAGTCGGTGGCTGTTAGAATCCATTTGTGCTGGCCTGAGGAAGAGGGATGGATTTCTCCAATGAAGTCAAGACCCCATTGTTGAAAAGGTTTTTCGATGGAGATTGGTTTAAGGGGCAGGGGCAACAATTTTCTCTTGCCCTCAAAAATTTGGCATTTGTGACATGATATGGAAAACTTTTTTACATATGCAAAAAGAATGGGCCAGTAGAAGCCAACCCTTATAATTTTATCAGCAGTGGACTTCCAATATAGATGTCCTCCGCAATCACCTGCATGGAATTCTTTCATGACGTTGTTAGTTTCATTCATGGTTAGGCAATTAAGCAATATGCCTTCATGATTTCTCCAAAATAATGCACCATCTATAACACAAAACTTTAAAGCCTTCATTTTCAAAAATCTTTTCTTTATTCTGGACAATCCTCGGGGAGCACACAGGTTTAACAATACAAAGCATATATCAGCGTACCATGGGGATTGTAAAAAGATCTCATTGATCTGTGGAGTCACTAGCTCCGGTTCATTGTCCAGCTGGTTAATCTCTAAGGCTTGAAAATTCATCTCGGACATCAGTTTAGCTAAACCTTGTCCCTTTATCAGCTTGGTTGGTTTCATTTCTATGTCATATTCAAGGATGTTTGCAATCCATTTACCTCTTTTGCCTTCTAATCCCTCTTGGGTCAATATGTCTTTTACAGCAGCGTGTGGGACATAGGCAATTACGTGTGAATACAGTATGTACACTCTAAAATCCTTGATGGCCTTAACAAGTGCATAGGCTTGTTTTTCCATGATTGAGTACTTGAATGGGGCATCTCTTAAGGCTCGGCTGAAAAAAGCAATTGGTTTTTCAGCTCCCTGCTCATCCTTTTGCAACAGGAAAATAGCTATAGTGTGACCTGATGCAAACGAAAATATGATAAAATCTTTATCAAACTGTGGGCTAGTTAGGACAGGGGTTTCTGTTAAGGCTAATTTGATACTCTCAAATGCTTGCTTGGTTTCAAGAGACCATTTTACCTTGGCATCCTTCTTTAACATGTTGCTTAACAATCTTATCAGCTCAGCTAGATTTGGAATAAATCTTCTCAAGAAGTTGATTTTCCCAAGGAATGCTTGTAGCTCTTTAATGTTTCTTGGAAATGAGATTTGGAGGATGGCTTGTATTCTTTCAGGATCAATTCTGATCCCATCCTTTGATATGATGTGGCCAAGTAATTTGCCTTCTTCAAGGCCAAATAGAGACTTCTTGGGGTTCAAGGAAATGCCATATTTCCTACATGTCATGAAAATTTGCCTAAGATGCTTGAGGTGTTCTTCATCAGATTTGGAGAATGGGGTTAAGTCATCAAGGTAGACAACTAGGAAGTCATGTATTTCTTTTGCAAATGCAATATCCATTGCTCGTTGAAAGGTAGCACCAGCGTTTTTAAGACCAAATGGCATCTTTACATACTTGAATGTTCCCCAGGGTGTAGTAAAAGCAGTTTTGTCTTGATCGTCTGGGTGAACAAGTATTTGGTTAAAACCTGAAAAACCATCTAGCAAAGAGATTCTAGATGATCCCACTACTCTCTGCAATATGTGGTCCATTTTAGGCAAAGGGTAATGGTCTTTTAGGGAGACTTGGTTTAAATTTCTGAGATCTACACAAAGTCTGATTTCACCTGTCTTTTTTCTTGTAGGAACAAGATTGGACACCCATTCAGAAAATCTGATGGGTGCTATTATGCCTGCTTCAAACATCCTCTTTACTTCCTTCTCAATCGGGGGAAGAAGCATGGGGTTAATTCTTCTAAGTTTCTGCTTGAAGGGTTTCTGGTTTGGTTTTAAAGGAATGGTGTGTTGAATTACCGAGGTGTCATAGGATTTCAAATCCTCATAGCTCCAAGCAAATACATCTTGGAACTCTTTGAATAAGTCAATGTACTTAGGCTTTTGATCGGGTGGTAGACTTTTGGACAGTTTGATCATTTTCGGATTTTCTGGTGTCCCGATGTTGTGTTCTTCTATTTCAATGTTTATGGGCTGCAATTTTGGTTTTCTGGGCACGTCATTAGCATCAAACATATCTTCTAATGGGGTTAGGCCAGCAGGAAAAAAATTATCTTTCAAGTTAATGACCTCTGCCTCTGTTTTGTCTATCTCTTCTATCTGTGTTTGTTTCAGCTGTTCTATGTTTTCTTTGTCAAAAACAGTCGGTCTCATGATTTGCTTGACTGTTGCAGCTGTTATATCTTGCTGATTTTCAGTTGTTTGGTGTTCTGTATCTGTCATAGCATCCATGTCAATGTTAATATTTGAAAATTCATGCTCGAGGGTAAGGAAACTGTTAATTTGGGCATCATTTTCGAATACTTGCCAATCTCTAACGTTGTTTGGGACAGTAGGCCTATGTTTTATTTCAGCCGTGAAATGATGGTTTGGGTCAAAAGGAAGCTTACATGTACTAGCAAAGGTGGCTAGGCTGTGTGCATGAATGTTGTGATTTCTGGAAATCTTGTCAAGCTTGAATTCAGTGAATGCCTGGAGTATGTCTGTAGCAGCGGTCCTATAGGCTCTCATTCTGTTGTCGTTGGTGACAAAATTACCTTTCATCTGTTGTATAACTAGGTCAGAGTCACCCAAGATAGACACTTTTACAGCTCCTAGAGTTTTAAGCAGTTTAAGGCCTAAAAGCAGAGCCTCATACTCTGCCATGTTATTTGTGCATTTAAAATTCAGTCTGTAGGCATGACCTTCTGCATGGTTATTGTATGTGTTGTGAATCCAGACACCTGCACCTGCTCCTAACTTGTTGACAGAGCCATCAAACTCTAAATACCATGTGATTTCTTGCTTATGGTCAGTATCGAGAGATTGAGCTGTTTTAGGATTGGGCAGATTTAAAATTTCTGTCTGGGGAACTTCTTTTGGTAGGCTGGTTGCATCAGCTGCTGTGACAGTTTCATGGGTGTGTGCAACCGATTCTTCGTTGATGTGTGCTTGTTGCTCTAAAGCGAAGGGCTCATTATCAATTGAAACATTTGTATCATGATTAAATAAAATAAATGAATCCATATCAGAGTGGATTGAGTAAATAGGAAAAAATTTAGGCCTGCTCTCACTACTCACCACATATTTCATCAACGTTTCTCTGTAAAGTCTCTTTGGTTGCCCAAAGACTGAAATGGTGGTGTAGGAAAGGTCTAATTGAAGGGATCCTTGTAACTTTGCTCCCCATGATCTTGACAGGAGCATACTGTACTTTGGTGGGATGTCAGCCACCACTACATCCATGAGGATGGTCTTGTTGGGATATTGGACTAAGGAGACACACAAGTCTTTGATGAGGCCTAAACATTTCACTTGACTTGAGTCAAATGAGTACAGATCTTTGTAAGGTCTTGTAACATCAAGATTTAGTTTTTCCATAACTGCTTTGGGCATAAGATTGTGCGATGCCCCTGAGTCAAACATAGCATTGTGCAAAACCTTATCATGTATATGCAAACTGACATAAAAGGGTGGGATAGGTCCATGTGTTGATTTTCCGTTAACTTCTGGGCCAAATAGCAGCTCTGGGGTGTCATCCAAAATATTTACATCATCCTTGTTTTCTGGAATTTGAAGTGACTTTTGAATTTGCTGCCTATATACATCGTGTTTAGCCAGTTCTGAAAGAGGAATGGCTATCTTGAGTTTTCCTATCTCTGCCTCTAAGTTAAATGGCTTTTCCAGTGGAGTCTTGGTGTTGATAATGGCAGTTTTTTCTGTTTCATTTGAATTCTCAGCGATCTGCTCTTGTTTATCAGCGTTATGGGAAGTTTTTGCTTGCGGTTTTTCAGTTTCAGGAGTGCTTTTTGGGATACTGTTTGAATTTTCTTTTGAGGAAGAAGGTGGCAAAGGCTGCTCAACCGAAGGCTGCGAGTCTGTTATGTCTTCTACAGTCACTTGATGCGGGTTTGGAATAGGTATATCAGCTGGTTCTGTTATGACAACCTTGTTTTTAATCTTGTTGGGCTGTTTGCCATCCTTTGTTTTACTAGGTTCGGAAATGTCAATGGTCCTAGTTCTCAGCTTATATTGTTTGTGTACCTCATACACGGCGGTATCATAGCCTTGTTTAAAATCAAAAGACTTGCCAGACTTAGTCTGAAACTGATTGTAATCGGGTTCATTTTGGTCTTCTTGGGACAGGACAGTTTGATGCTCACCCTTTAGATCCATTAAGTTCATGTGAGTGTCCTCTATGGGTTCACTAGAAGTGGATCCTTCAACATAATTATCTTGGAAAGGGGGTCTTATATCATGGTCTTGGTTAGGCCTACCAGCATTTGTGTTCTGTGTTTTTCTAAAATTTGGGTTCCTTATGGTATTAGACTGTTGTCCTTCCCATGATGCTTTTCTCTTAACATTTTCGACTCTTTCTCCTAGCCTTTGTAGGCCATTGATAATAGCATCAAGCTTCTGGTCAAAGGCTGAGGGTTCTTCTTTAAAGGTGGTTCTTCTTTCCATTCTAGCTCAGTTTCTTTTGGCAATTAAATTGGCTTCTACACTGACAACAACATTTTGCATGTCCGCAAGGGTTTGAGGAGCTCTTTCTTTTAACTAGTATGCCATATCCGGGTCGAATCCATCAGGAAATTTGTACAAGGCCAGATCGGGTGGAGGCCTTAAGTTCTGTGGTATTGCGTTATATACATTATTGAATCTTGCACAGTACTCCAGAACAGTCTCTTGAGGACCTCGTTTGATCGTATCATATTCAGCTAGTATGTGCAAGGGGTCTTTCTTTTTCTCCCATCTGTTGGTAAAGGATTGGTAAAGCTCATCTGGGGTGGTTATGGAATTTGCAGCAAGTGATCTGAACCAAGTTCTTACATCACCTGTCAAACTCTGAACAAAAATTCTCATCCTTACACTATCATCGTCTATCTCATAGTTTTCAAAATAGTCTTGCATTTTTTTGGTATGCTAAATGGCTGTGAAAGGACCAGTGCTGTCAAAATATGTGATTTTAGATTGGTACTCTTGAGGTAAAGCCCCAGTATTAGCAGGTAATTGCAGGGGTGCATATCTATTGGCCATATTGGCAGGTATAAGTGGAACAATGGGGATAAGTGGAACAACTGGAGTGACGGGGATCAAAGGAGTAACTGGAATGCTGGAAACAACAGTGGTGTCAGTATGTGCAGTGAATGAAGGTGTGGAAGGAGTACTACGGGATGTAGATGATGAACTGATGGAAATAGGGGTTGAACGGAACAAAACCTTGACAGGAGTCGGAAAACAGCTAGGGTAAGTTGTTTCAGGGCTCAAATCATCAAAATTTTCCTGTCCTTCTTGCTTCCTAAGGATTTTCGGGATTATATTAGGGTTTTCAAAAACAGCTGGAGGGTTGGGGTCTGGATTTGACATTGTATATCATGGATTTTTCTTGGGAGCCAACTTCCGAATTGTTTTTTGGGTATTTTTCCTGGGAATGTTTTTGTAATCGACAAGGGACTAATTAAAATATGGGACAACTTGTTTGTAACTTAAAGCTAGCATGAAGATTGATTGAAGCAGCATTTATTTACTCCTATTAATGCAAAGCAAAAAACAGTCTCAAAGGCTTCCTGGCTGACATTCAGGCTTCATCTATAGTTTTAAGAGATAAACAGCAATTGGAAAGTTTGATTTATGGTCTCAGCAGAGCTTTCTTACCTTCTTCGTGAAACTGAGGAAGTCCCCAGTGGATATTTCCAACTTAATCAATAAAACTTTTTGAGGATTAGATTCCCCAGTGGAGTCGCCATTATGTTATCACTCAGGTTGTCCTTAAGCTCCAGAAAGGATACGGCTGAGGTAACCACAGACCAACTTTGGACTGCAGGTTCTAGCCAACCTGCAATCAGAGAGGGCTCTCTCTTTTAGATTTAGCTTTGTTTGAAAAGGATTTTAGGCTAGGTCTCGAGTTCAGAGGGTTTTTGTTTTGTTTTTGGTGGGAAAATTGATGTTTTCAGACAGAGAGGCAAGGCATAGTCTGTAAGTTTCAAACCATTGGGCATGGAGTCAAGGAGGAGAACTGTTGGTGCATTTCTTCGGTCACAAGAGAGGGATAATGGAGCAAGATAGCTGAGCATGAAACAATGTTTCAGGTCTGAGTGATGGAAAGAATGCTAAGTGATGAGAGGCAAGTAAGAATCTCTCAATCAGCTTAACAGAGGAGGTAACAGAGCGCTACCTAGGGGCAGTAAAGAATCCCTAGATAATTGGCAGACACAGGTGAATTGGGGTAAACATGAGCCAGGAGGAATTCATATTCAGAACCAATTCAAACAGAGGAAAACATAAAGGAATAGCAGAAATTGAGCATAGAGAGTATTTAAACTAATTCTAGGCTATTCTTTCTTTCTGCTATTTAGATAGTGGTAAACAATAAACAGAGGTAAGATGCACTTATTGCTTCAGGCTGCGGCATAAGAATTCCATCTTCATATCTCCAAAACATTCATTTACAGCAGACAGTTTGCTCTCCAAGCTTTCTGCAATCTTTGATTATAGAAACAGTCAGGTATACAGTGTGAGTCTCTAGTGAAAATTCTCAATCGACCAACCCTTAAAACTATACAGAGGGTGGTATATATAGGGCAAAACGTTCTATCGACAGAGTTCTTTATTACATCTTGACCTAATCAGGTCATAAAGAATAATTAATTTACCTACTCCTATCTGAAATAAATGCATGAAAATATCTCAGGCTGCGCTGGGGCGGCCGTATCAAAACTGAATAACTCATGTAGTCCTTGGTGGCTTGGTGCAGGTGCTTCTGAAATAAATGTGCATGTGTTATAGACAAATTTGTGCCTTACAGCAACAAGCATGAATTGTCAATAATCCAAGGGATCCAAAGTTCCCTAAACATGATGTTCCTACCCCTAGAGGAACAAGGTCAGCGAACCAACAGCTCTCAGATCAATTCTCCACCTGAAAACACTAAAAAACAAGCAATCCTGAAATCAAAGCAGGTGCTCCACTAGGTTTCTACGCTGAAACTCAATTGCTCCATGGTGTACCTGCGTTGCAAAGCAAGTGGAACAAAGGCCACCTGCGCTGAGCGAGATGGGACAAGTGGCACACTTAGTCATTGCTCTGGAATCTTCCAAAAATGACACTTGGATCAGGTATTTCGCCTTGTGATGAGTCAGAGGCTCTGTTTCTCCAAGTGGAAGCAAGGTTCTCCAAGTGGACTCAAGAACTGAAGATCAACTAAAGATTAACTGAAGAGAGAGAGGACACAAGGCAGCTACACATCAGTTGCAAGCTAACTCATCCTTTCTCAATTCATCTATATATTGAGCTCTCTCCTATGAGCTCAGGAGGCTGGAATTTTGTGCAAAGTAATGATATGCTGTTGGTTTCACTATAGAACTATTGGGTGATTGTTTGAGAGAGGTGAAGAGGAGAAATTCTTTCTGCTGGGAGGTGTTGCTGGGTTGGAGCCTTCAATGGTTGTAATACTCTCAGAACCTTTACTTCTTCATTAATAAAAGCTATTGAGGTTCTTCTATGTGCTCGTGTTTCAATAATATATTGTGATGATTGCATGTTTGGTTTACACTAATCCATGAACCAGTTATGATTGCATGCCTCTTGTAGTTTCCTTCTTTGTTATTTTGCAGGATCTCATTGTAGCTGGGCAAGCGAAAGAACAAGGAGCTAGGAGCAAGTGGCCAAAGAGAAGAGTTTGGATTCGACATTAAGCGCAAGGCAACGGTTAGTGCTTTTCTCCATTCTCTTTTGCTTTCATAAAGAAGTAAACCTTAAGTAGTTTGTTTTACAGTTGTTGCTAAGGAACTATCACCCTTAGAG
Organism: Pinus tabuliformis; assembly: GCA_031772625.1. NCBI lineage: Eukaryota > Viridiplantae > Streptophyta > Pinopsida > Pinales > Pinaceae > Pinus > Pinus tabuliformis. The sequence goes on from CM062818.1 coordinate 1,916,257,463, forward strand.
TGGGATAGGGTCATCCGAGTCGGATACTTTTCCCTACAACAAACTGGCGACTCCACTGGGGATCGTATCTGTTTGATTGTTTGTAGTATTTTGCTATTCATTTCCTGAACAAAAGAGTACCAAATCAAAAAGCTTTTGACTATATCAAAAGCGAAGTAGAGGGCAGCTACTCTGGCTCATTTCTGAGCCTGTTCATGATTTGAAGAGCTGATCTACAAGGATCCTTGTAAGCTCTTAGTGATAGCTTTTCATCCTCCTAATCATCCCTTTGTGTGTGCTTGACTGATTGCTTCTGATTTGAGCAAAAACCATGAATTTTTGAGAAAACTGTGACCCGGAGACTGAGAAAACGCAACTTTCGTTTTCCAAAGCAGGCAGTACACAGGCTACCTGCTTTGCAACGCAGGTAGCCCCTTCGGGACCTGCGCTGAATGTCAAACAGGCAGTGTACTACCTGCTTTGATCCAGTTTTGCCTAGTGCTACTGGGGTTTCCTCCTGTTTCTTGCCCTGTTTTCACCATTGTTTTGCAGCCAGTTACCAGTCCATGTACCTATCTGAAACCAACTTTACTTGCCATTATTTCGCCTCAGTTATATAAAGAAACTGTACTTGTTCTTTTGTATTTCTTACATCATTTACAGTTTCCCATAACGAAAAGTGAACTAGTCTTGCTTTGGCCTCTTAGATCCGAACCTGTGTTAGGCATTTTGCTGGTCTAAAGAGTTAGCGTGTTTGCTGTCCATAGCTGATTAGTCTTTTTACTTTCGTCATTATGGTTTGATTTCATGTATTTCAGTGATTAAACAAGTAAATCTTAAGATGTCTTTTGATTTTGGACAAGCTTGTTTGTTTTCGCTTTAAATCGAAATCAAAGTTATATAACAACTTTCTTTTTGTAATACATCAACATTAAGAAAGGGAAAAGAAAATACATGCATTGTGCATTTTGCATTTGAAAAAGTTTGCATGATGATTTAGGAGAAAGTGCATTAGTTTGTGCTGTATGAACTGTGTGAAAAGATATGCTTTTCTTCTCCCTCAGTAGTTAAGATTTTCATCAGTCAAAAAGATTTGAAAAACCTTGCTTCTCATCTTAGGCTGCATTTAGGAATTTGTCATATACATCTCGTGGTGATCCTTAAAGGCAAACTGCTAAACAAGATCAACATTAAAATAAATTCAATTTACATAACAACGCTTTGTAACATAACGCAAACACATAGAGGTCTAGGTAGAGACGTGTTCCGGCGTCGTTAAACATAGTGACTGTCGATCTCTACGAAGGTGGGTGATTCTCCTGAGAGTCGGTGGCACTAATACGGACTTGTGCTCCCACGTACCGTCGCGTATATATTGGGAGACCCCTATAGGAACAAAGCCTTTATCCATAGGAAGCCGTGTCGGCCGCCCTACTGATCGCGATGCAGTGAACACAGCATTCACGAAGATCGACCACCCGTACCGTAAAACGTATTCTGTGGTTTCGCGAAAAGTTTGGCACACCCTCTGCCTAGAACTCCAGAGTAGTTTCTTTTGGCCTTTTTCAAACTCTATAACTGAAAAAGTCCATTCGAGCATTTGTCACTTCGGGCTCGTTAAAACATCGAAGGAGACTAGAGTCATCTTTAGCTTTTTCTCGACTCTTTAAAACTGAAAAAGCAAGTTGTATCTAAAGCGTCGTTATAAAATTTATTTTAAGCGGAATAATCATCACCCTTCCCTCGTTGATCTTCGAAGTTAGTCCACCACAAGTGGAAGTTCCTGTAGAATCGCTAAGAAATCTTTTGGATAGACTAGATATGTCTGAACAACCGTCGACATCTAGGACTGTATCGTCCGACACAGCAGCAGCAGAGCCTCCTACTGCTACTCCAACGATGTTCGCTGGTATACCATCTGTCCCGGCAAATTGTCAACAACAAGCTGGAATCCCATCAGGGACGACGACATGGTTAGTTCCTATTTCTTCATCCGGATTATCATCTGGTATTTCTTATGTTGAAACTCAACAAATTGATCCAATGTGTCTTCAAAGGCCAATTTACCCTTTAAGTACTGGATTTTCACCATATGGAGGGCAGTATGCTCTTTCATTGTTCCCTCCTAGAGAACAACCATATGGGAGTTTACAACAAAGTTCAGGTCAAACTGGAATTACATCCAGCGGTTGGGTACCAATACTGCCTCAGCAACCAGGGGTTGTATATTCAATGCAACCAGTACACCCTGTGTCGAATATTCCCACCATACCTGCTATAATGAATGTGTCGCAAGTCTCAACGACTCAATCACAATCTCAGGGTAGTACCTCCTTATCCGGAGCGACTCAGGCTCAAACAAGTATTGTGACTCCTCATCCTGGTCAATCATCTAGTATTGGTCAACAACAAATGGTCCAACAACCAGAGCTGGTTCAATCTCAACAACCGCCATTCCAGCAATCATATCAAGGACCTGAGCAACAAGTCTTTGTAAGTAATGGGCAACCATGCTATAATGGTCATGCCCATCAATCTTGTCAAAGTTGTCAGCATTATGCTGGTCTGCAAAGACCCATTGCTCAGGCGATACCATCTTATCCTGGATATGCTTCGCCTAACCTGAACCAACAGTTGCCCTTTGTAGCAACTCTAGAACTACCAGATCTAAACCGGCTGACGAATGATCCAATTGCTTATGCCCCTTGGTGGCCAGCGATTCTACATAAACTTCCATCGGACATCCCTAAATTCAATGGAAATCCAGGTGAAGATCCGTCGAATCATGTGATGACATTCCACCTATGGTGTTCATCAAACACCCTGAATGATGATTCGATAAGACTTCGCCTCTTCCAGAGGACATTGACAGGTCCAGCGGCTAAATGGTACATTGAATTGCCAAGAGCCTCTTTCGACAATTTCAGCTCCTTAGCCACGACTTTCTTAACCCATTTTCAATTACCGATAAGGTATGAAACAGGAACAGAACTCCTTACCAACTTCAAACAGACAACGGCCACTCACATATCTGATCATATACATGAGTGGCGACGTCGTCGTAGGCTGGTGAAAACTTACGTTCCCGATCAGCTGTTAGCTGAATGGTTTATAAAGTCGTTACTTCCGGCTATAACGGAAGATGTGGCCAAGGGAGGAGTCGTAACAGAGGAGCAAGTCATTGCTCGTGCTCAATACTTAGACTTAGTATATACTCAGTCGGGCACGCTCTACGACAAAATACCTGACGCCCCTAGACCTGAATTTTCAATTCCTCCCCCTCCTGAATCGAATACTAACTCTCATGCCAATAATGGCATGACTGGCAAACGCAAAATTTCTAGTCAAAATGCAAATGAGGAACTTCTTGCCTCAGAAGTAAATGCCATGTCGACCGACAAGGGCAAACAACTGAAGCAACCAAGGGGCAAGAAGGTAAAGAAAAGGAAAGGGAGACCCCCGACAGGGTGTCATATATGCGATGAGGATCATTGGACGAAAGATTGTCCACATATACCTGAAGTTAAGAAACTCTTCAAGAGTTCAAAAACCCCAGCAGTATTGACTGATCCGTTCCCTAATCCAAGCCAAAATCGGGTTGCCAATCAAAATGCTTCCCGATCCCAAGTGCTTATGTTGTCTACCTCAAAGCAGCAGAATAATGCTTTGACAAGGAATAAAGATTACGGGAATCCACGGCTGTCGAATAACAAGGCTAATGAACAACCTAATAGTTCGACGACAACTTTGACCAAAGTTGTGCGACCCATCATTCCTGAACCAATGATAAAGTTGCCAAAAGGAGTAGTACACAAATCGACATTTAATCCTCGTGCCAAAATAGCACAGAATTATAATATAATAGAGGATCTGGCCCAATCGCCGTCCGCTATGTCGACATTTGAGGTACCGCAAAATTGCCCCTCCCAAGAGCAAACTTTATTATCAGCAATAAGTGGGATTGGCCCAATGGATTCCAATCTTGTGGCCTTTGATCATAAAGGATATGACCCTAAGTTACCAGCTCAACAAGCTTTCCTTATTAAAGTGAAAGCCCTCAACAAAATTGTTCATCGAACAATTATTGATGAGGGGGAATCTACATGTCTTATGTCGATGAGTTGCTGGGAAAATTTAGGCTCACCACCCTTGTCGAAATCGTCAACGACGTTAAAAGAATTTGATGGATGATCATACACTCCATACGGGATTTTAAGTAACTTGCAAGTTGAACTCGGGGGCAAAACAGTAGAAGTAGATGTGGAAGTAATCGACGGAAACCTCGATTACAACATCCTACTGGGAAGGCCTTGGATATATGCCATGGCTGCAGTTGTGTCGACCTACTTCAGGAGGATTGTATTTCCTTTTCAAGGAAAAATTACAATCGTCGACCAACAAACATTTCTCCCCAACAGTTCTCAAGTTACGGGAAGCAGCACAATGATCCATGAAAGTAATCAATCACTCCAAAATATTGGAGTAGGTCTCCTAAAAGACCCTGCCTTAATGGGTACTTTTGCCCTACCGCCGGCGAGTAATCTGGCGGAAGTAGCCACAGTGGAAACCTACAATGTGAAATCTTCTATATCCAACGGATTCGGAAGATTCCTAAGTATTTTGTCAGCATGGATCATCGCCCTAATGGAAATACTGTAAACACAGTGGGCCCCGAGGACGGTTCTTATCTCGTGTCAACCTCGTTAAAAAATGAAACAAGGAGTAATGAGGATAGTTCTTTAAAAAATGAAACAAATTCCCTTTTCAAAATTCAAAGGTAAACCTTCATTCCAACCACCGAGTTGGATGCAATGAAGCTTGGGGGGCATGCACCTTGATTTGCATTATTATGCTGGGGGCATGCAAACTTATCTTCGAGCAGTTTTAGCACACAGTTCATGCTCGTTAAAAAATAAACGCAAGATCCGAGCAGTTTTAGCACATAGTTCATGCTCGTTAAAAAATAAACATAAGTTGTGAGCAATCTTCCCCTAGAGTTCAAGCTCACCCAGAAAAAATGAACCGGTAAATAACCTTGGTAAATGTAACCTTTGACAGCCATATTAAAACCCTTGGTCGTGTTCTTGCAGTCTCACCTCCATCTGTTCATTTGGCCAATCGTTCATCTCCATATGTTTGTTTACCCGTTTTGAGGAACAGCTGCGAAGAGTGATTTCACTAAGCCATCCTTGTGACACTGCTGTGATTGGAATATTCCAACATGTACCTGGAATCTCCTGCTGCCCTGTTAATCACTCGTTCCTTGAAAGACGAGTCGTCTTTAAGATCTTTTCACTGACTCGTAAAAAATGAAAAGATTGCCGAGTTTTGGCCTTCCAGCTCGTTAAAGCGACCGGAAAGCTATCCCTCCTCTAGATTTTAATCTTTTTGGACCTGAGGGATTATTGCACAAAAAGATCGAGCGCTTGTTTTGTTCGGCTCATTAAAACAATTGAAAATTCATCCCTTCTGTATTGTTTTATACTTTTTCAGACTTAAGGGATTAGAAGACGAAAAAGGAATTTTGGAGTTAACTTTCCGTACCTTTTCAGACTCTCTAAAAATGAAAAGGACCGAGTTTTCCTTGTCGTTAGACTCGTTAAAATGATTAAATAGCGACAAACTTGTCTTTAGACGAGAACGAGTTTCCCTATCGCTAGGCTCGTTAAAACATAGCGATGGGCTTGCCCGAAGGGCAGGTTATAGAACAAGCATATGTTATCCTCCTCAAGCTTGACAAAAATAAAGAGGTACTGGTCAGCAATGACTAGGGAAAAATTGGGAGAACCTCACAGCATTAATGGTAGCAAGTCGCTCTTGAACATGACACTTTGTCCTCCGTATCACATCGGGTTGGGTTGTTTCATTCACCGGTCTCATAACCATGGTCCTCGCCACACCATCCACAATTGGGGTAATGCTACCGATCCATCACATCAGTGTCGTTATATGTTCAAGAGATGTGGTTCTGCAAAGAGTCAACCGTGTCCCATCCACTGCCATACATTATCCTTCATCCACTTCATGACCGCCACCCTGAATCATACATCACAGTTTGTTTTCACCTCATCACAATCACTAGCTCCGTTCCGTGTCACTGATGTGGGATTCATTAAGGCCCTCCTTTGACGGATCGCTCTTTGTCGACATCAGCTCATTATCCAAGGAGTTGATCTAGGAACAACCCCTTCAGTACTTTGAAGCTTGCATTCCTCAATGGCAAGTTTCTCACTTCCGGCGACAGGTATACATCAATGACCTTCGACCAGAGGATTTTGCATGGTGGTCGACGCCAAGTCCTTTATTTCCACCATGTGAATTGTACTGCTGTACCTTGAGGGTCATCATCCTTATCGGTGATTCCTCTCACGCTTGTTAACGGTTTACATCATTGGCCGGTAATCAAGCGATGTCCTTCCATGTTCGACTTCAAGAAATTCTCACATGGATCGACTTGTACATCGAGTGAAGATCGGAAGAGATTGAAGACCCCGGATTTAGTTTCATCCATCCGGGCTGCGATATATATTCAGGATATAAAGACATTTGATATGTACATCAATGCAGCAGATGATCATCCTTCTCAAAGGATGATAATTTCAGCAGAGAATTATCAGTCTACAATCAGACGATCGTCTGTTCTATGTACCAAAATGTATTTATAAAGCTGAGCATGGGAATGCCCGCCTCAGCTAGATCATGAAAATGTATGAAAAATAATGTATCGTATTGTATCTTATTACAGGACACTTCTCAGTAGATTGAATGAACTTCGGATCCTCTCAATAAAGCATTTCACCCGATAAACGACCTCATACTTTAGGGGGCATCTGTTATAGACAAATTTGTGCCTTACAGCAACAAGCATGAATTGTCAATAATCCAAGGGATCCAAAGTTCCCTAAACATGATGTTCCTACCCCTAGAGGAACAAGGTCAGCAAACCAACAGCTCTCAGATCAGTTCTCCACCTGAAAACACTCAAAAACAAGCAATCCTGAAATCAAAGCAGGTGCTCCACTAGGTTTCTGCGCTGAAACTCAGTTGCTCCATGGTGTACCTGCGTTGCAAAGCAAGTGGAACAAAGGCCACCTGCGCTGAGCGAGATGGGACAAGTGGCACACTTAGTCATTGCTCTGGAATCTTCCAAAAATGACACTTGGATCAGGTATTTCGCCTTGTGATGAGTCAGAGGCTCTGTTTCTCCAAGTGGAAGCAAGGTTCTCCAAGTGGACTCAAGAACTGAAGATCAACTAAAGATTAACTGAAGAGAGAGAGGACACAAGGCAGCTACACATCAGTTGCAAGCTGACTCATCCTTTCTCAATTCATCTATATATTGAGCTCTCTCCTATGAGCTCAGGAGGCTGGAATTTTGTGCAAAGTAATGATATGCTGTTGGTTTCACTATAGAACTATTGGGTGATTGTTTGAGAGAGGTGAAGAGGAGAAATTCTTTCTGCTGGGAGGTGTTGCTGGGTTGGAGCCTTCAATGGTTGTAATACTCTCAGAACCTTTACTTCTTCATTAATAAAAGCTATTGAGGTTCTTCTATGTGCTCTTGTTTCAATAATATATTGTGATGATTGCATGTTTGGTTTACACTAATCCATGAACCAGTTATGATTGCATGCCTCTTGTAGTTTCCTTCTTTGTTATTTTGCAGGATCTCATTGTAGCTGGGCAAGCGAAAGAACAAGGAGCTAGGAGCAAGTGGCCAAAGAGAAGAGTTTGGATTCGACATTAAGCGCAAGGCAACGGTTAGTGCTTTTCTCCATTCTCTTTTGCTTTCATAAAGAAGTAAACCTTAAGTAGTTTGTTTTACAGTTGTTGCTAAGGAACTATCACCCTTAGAGTGGGATAGGGTCATCCGAGTCGGATACTTTTCCCTACAACAGCATGGGTTTCTGCTTCTTTGTTGTCTTGTGGCTTTGAATGCCTTAATTGTGATTTGAAGGTAAGGATGGGCTTTCACTGCTTGATTTGACTTAATTGGTGGCCATTCAATGTTAACCTGCTTTGGGAACTAAAGGTTTCCATTAAACAATTTAAATGGTACACTTTGTTGCTTCTCTTTCCTCTGATACTTTCTGACAGATGAACTAGGTCACTTTTCTTCTTTGCTACGGGTCTAATCACAAGTTAATGGCCACTTTTCGGCCTCTGTATCCTCTGGACTGTCTTCTGCTCCTTTCGGTATGCTCTGCGAAGAAAACAGGTCATTTTTGCGCCTTTTGGGCTTCCTGGGGCCGTATGATGAACAGATTCCTTGAAGATTCCCTGAAGATTCTCCATTTCGGCCTAAAAAATCCTGTGATGAGCAAATCGCTCATCAAAAACTACCTCAGAATCGGATTTCGGGGCTCTGAAGTGCGACTTTTTCTCCTTCGCGCCAAAAAAAGTGCTGATGACATCAGCATGACGTCAGCATGATGTGACGTTGTATGGTGGGTGACATCAGCAATGACGTCAGCATGATGATGTGGCGAGATGACGTCAGCATGACGTCATCATGTATGGACAGTGACGTGGCATGACACGTGGCAAGGGGCCACGTAGGTAGATGACTCGGCGACACGGTGGCAGGAGGCCACGCAGGCGGTTGACGTGTCGTGGTGACTGGGCAGGGAGTGACATAAGCGGCGACGTCATAGGGCAGGAGGTGGTAAGCGGTATTGTGGCGCACCGCTTTTTGGAGATGGTGGTTTCGTGAGGGGGACCTCCGCCACAGCCCAGAAGGTGACGCGTGGTGGGAGGTACGGCGGTAATACCGCCCATCTCCCGAACGCTAACCTTTGGGCAGGTCGGGGATGGGGCGGCCCACCCACCGTTGATCTGCGGGGCAGGCAATCCAACGGTTGGCGGCAGACACGAGGTGGCGGGTAGTTAGGGCAGGGAATATTCACAGGAATATTCTGTTTTTAATGTATGCGCGGGTGGGTTTAAACTATGGGAATGGCGGAGTTTGAGAGTTAAACGGGTTTAATGAGCGCGGGTTAGTGTTTTAAACTTAGGAAATGGGGCTTTATGGGTTTTTAAATGAGTGGGATTAATATTTTATGCACAAAACTTTGGTTTGGGGGTGAATTAGGGGTTTTTGAGGGTTTTAGCGCTAGGGGAGAGGTTATTAGTCTGACCAGGTGTTAGATTAATCCCTGTTATGACTCGGATGGGCTAAAAACAGCCCCAGATGGACCATTTTTTCCCCGGACTTATAAAAATATGGCTATATTGCCAGGGTGGGGATATTTACATAGGGGAGTTTTATGTACATAGTTTTAATAGGGGAAGGGGAAGACTGCTAGGGAGTTATATAATACTGTTAATAGTTAATATGAAGGTGATAAGCAGGTGCTAAGGTCAGGGACCTTAGGCTAAATTTTGGGGAAAAGAATTTGCAAAGAGATGAAGTCCTTGAGTGAAGCAGATCTTCACCAAGGCAACTGATATGGATGATGATGAAACTAAGAGGCCCAAGCAGATCTTGTCCTCTTTGGGGAGTTAGTAAGTGACTTGGGGAATTAGAAGAAGGGGAAGTTAGTGATGTCCAGCTTTGATCTCTTTCTGAATGAAAACTGCCTGCAATGTGATCTGTAAAGATAAAACACAGTTTGAAACACAAAATTGATCATGAATCACCCTTCTGCGACCACAGCTACCTACCCATCCTACTTTCCTAACATTATTTCTTCTTTTCTGATTAGGGTGCACTTAGACTTGCAGACCCAGAATTACAATTTTTATTTTGAATGTTTCCTATCTAAATCTGAACTTATTTCTTCCAGGGCCCAGATTAAACAGTTGGGTCCCTTTGATTCTCTACCTATCTACAAAATCTGCCAAGGTTAAACTGTTTGGACAGATGCATTCTCTATATTCTACAACAGGAAATTGAAACCTAGGGAGACCAAGATTAGACTGTTTGGACCTCCCTTAAATGAAAAATCTTCAAAACGGGGACAACTCCTCAAAAATGGAATCAGCAGTGGCATTTGGACCAGCACACTTCATGGCGTTCTTCTTTGGTCTCATTTGGAAATATGGAACACTGCAGCTTGCAAAGTATGACCTATTTGGCATGTAAAAATGTCAATCATGAAAGATGATACCCTATTGCAACAGGAGGCTAACAGTGCGCTGCCAGATCCGAGGTGCACCACTCGGGTGGCCATGAGTCGAGCACAGTGAAAACAATGTCATCAATCGTGATGAAAGGGAGTTTGGTCTAGCTCTTTTTAATATACACATTGTGCATATCTGCCTTGAAGTTTTCCAAGCCCGTAGATTGTCGTAGACTGTGGGGGATAGTCACAGTATTTTGTTGATCCACATCTAGATGCTTCCCTCCATGAGCACCCAAAAAATCCTGATCTCGCGGATCCTTGTGGCGTCCTTCGTCACCTAGAGTGACGCATATTTTTCTGCCTCTGGAAAGTCTTGTTCGAGGGGAGAGAACTAACTATCCTCAGGAAGTTACCTTGTCACTAATAAGATAGACAAGAGCAATCGCGCATAGTGGAAGGTCTTGCCTTGCTCCTGAGCTTCTTTGCAATTGCTTAGGAATTCCTCATAGAGGAATTCAGCCTAGTTGAATTGGACCCCCTCCGTGCATTGTTCAGCCAGTGCAATGACCCTCACTGGTACCTCGTTGCCGCAACATTTTCTCATCACCTTCTTGGCCAGCGACTGGGTGGCTATGCACACCAGTTTGTCTTGAATGCTACTAATTACATAGCCTCTCTACTTATTTTCCAACTTATATTTATTCTTCATGGCCTTTGTGAGTGCCAAATCTTCGCTTTTGCTAGCTATTTTTGCAGGATCCCTTCCCATACAGGGAAGCTGAGAAATCCTGTGAATAAGCTCCGGTGTGATAGGAATAGGCTCCTCTAGCCACAAGTACCCATCGTGCACTAGGAAAAGTAGTTGCCTGATGACAAAGATCGTGATTGGTGCCCGGTGAAAGTGTGGAATCCATAGTAGGTGGGGTAGCCCGACCTCCACCACACTGCACAGCCATTTTCATGGCTCTAGCACTGTAACTGACCCCTCTTTGCTCTGTTTCATGAGTTGGCTAGTCTCCAAATGTGGGAACTTTTCACTATCCGTGAGGTCCCAATGTTCGAATTTCATCATGGGAACGCGGCCCAGAACTGATCCTTCAAACAGAATTCCATCTGGGAGGAGCGGGGTTTGGAGTGTGTTCTTAACAACATCCAAATCTTTGGGTACTTTTACTCTCCCTTTCGACAGAGGGACATACTTGGGGAGTTTTGCTGTAGTGTGCAACAGTTGAATGTCTTCCTCCATTTCTTCATCCGCCTCGATCTCTTCTACAAATGCCTGGAGGTTCTCCTCCTCATCATCTGTCTCAAGATTAACAGTCTTTCCCTTGTCTTCCATAGACAATTTACCAAACTGCGGATTTTGCGGAGAAATACGGATCGGTCCTGCTGCCTGTGGATCCTTTTTGGGCCTCGGCGTCCGAGGTGATTTTGGAATTTCTTATGCATCCCCCACCGACAGTGTAGGGCTCTACATGGCTCCCTCGGTTGTCAACATCATTCTATTCAGGAATTCCTCTGTCTCCTCCGACAATGTCTCAAACACTAAACTTGCTCTCAAAGCCTCTAAATTCGTAAGGTCCATACCCAACTGATAGCACAACAACTAAATTTTCAAAATGCCAAGGGTTGTTCGATAGATAACCACCTATGATTTATATGCCTTTTTTAATTAAAATTCGACCATTCCCCCCTCATTCAGCTCATTAATGCGAGATCACCGACAGATTGTCCCAAATCTAGTTCTGACTTCGTGTCTTAATTGCCTGCTGTCTGCTCCTCATTACCTTAAATTGGACATCTTGTCATGAATAGTGACACCAATGATCACTTCCCAGCCTACCTGCATGGCAGCATAGCCCCCTATGCATGGGCACAACCCCTGTGGCATACTAATCCTGTGCATAGCCTCCTTGTCGCGCAGTTCACCTACAGACTCTTTTATAGTCCCGTGCTCTCTTTCAACTTCTTGGAGCACTGAGACACTTCTCCATACGGATAGTTAGGTGGTTGCACCACTTGTTTGAGGCTTCAATTCACCTTCGAGCCTGGTTCGTAGGCACTCCTCAATTACCCTCACGACAGTCAACACCTCGCGTTATTCCTTATGCAGTGCACTCCCCTGGTTACTTTATGTAGTAAGGCACAGGCGTAGCCATGGTAGCAGAGCCACAAATTCTCGGCAGCCATATTCTAATGTAGTAGTATGGCTACCCATATCTTGTCTTTTCATTCTTAGTTCCTTGGTGCAACATGCTTGCATGATTTCGGTTTCCAATTTATTGATTTCTACATCTAGTAGCCTACTTTTCTCCCTCAATCGTACCTGATCTTCTTTGTGTTTGTGAAGCTTACGATTCCCTCACCGAATGGCTTCCTGAAGTTGCATATGTTCCCCTTCGCATAGCTGGATAATTTCTTCGTTCGGTTCCTCGTGTATTGTTCCAATTGTGGGAGTTGTTGCATAGGGATTCCTTTCCTCCAACATTATGGTCTTGACTCTGCTTGTCAGCTTCAGAGTCATTTTCGTGCTTAGGTTTTTGTACATGGCCCTACAGGCCCATCAGACCACTGGTACACGCACGTCCCAATCAGTTATTCTCACCTGGTGAACCCTGTTCAGGATTCTGCATACCTTTTTGAATGATTCTATGTGGAATGTTTGTGGTGCGCATTGCTTTTCCTACTGTTGCATCCTGTTGCGATTTTTGATCCTTAGTTTGGGGTGTGTTTGTGTGGACTACACAGCACACATCTGTACCCATCAACATAGGTGGGTGTGCAAGCTACTTCGTCTTGGTTGCCCGACTCTAATTTGAAGCTAAGGGCTTCCAAACCGTAGGCACACCATCCTTCTATATCTGCGTTAGTCCTCAAAATTGCCTTGATGTGTACCCCACCATCGTGCGGGTGTTGCACGCAGTGCCCATTTCAACACATTGAGCTGCTGCTCTTTTGGTACTGCGCTTTCAAATTTTCTCAAGAATTCATGCACCACTGTCAATCCATCATATGTCGGAAATTCCCTTTCCATTGTTGTCACGCAACACAGTGATATAACCATCATGTTGCAGTTCAATGTTGTTACTTCGTGCAACCAATTCTACCATCATTCTACATCTTCGTCTGAATTTGAAGTGCGGGAGCTTTCACTATCCTACAAGATTCTCTCATCTGTAGTTGGATTCACCTGATCCTGGTCTTGTGTAGTTATCCTGTAAATACAATCCAGCTCATCTTTGTTTTCATCGTCGCGAAGTGGTTCAATGTAGCGCACTCCTTCAGCTAGGTCTAGCGGGACTACTACGTGTAGTGACTTTTTCTTGAATATCATCTTCCACTTCTTCAGGTTGATGATCCATTCATATCAGTGGCCCAGTCTATTCCTAACAAAGCAGGATAGGGATTGTTGTCATTGACAATCTCTATCACTTCAAAATCTGTCTGTGTGCTCGTGCCTTCAATATCAGCTATTACTCCTTGCAAACCTCCCCATGGAAAAATATTTTATTGGTTCGCCATTCATAGTTGAATAGGGGACCATTGTAACGTGGGCCTGCCCATGTGTTCCCTTGTTTACTTTGGTAACACATTTGCGTCCAAACCCAAATCTACGATTACCTGGTCCATTTCATACTCACCAATCTGTGCAGTCAATCTCATTTCTCATACGGCGCGTAAGGCATGCTTCCATAACTTCCAGACTATGCCCAGTTCTCCTTACCTCACGCAACTGTTGATCAGCTCCTATAGTCCCTTAACTGCCTTGTTGTCGAGTAGCAGTTTCATGCATGTCTCCATAAAGGTAGTAAGAATTGAAGGATCCATTCCTGGCTCTGGTTGATCCTTACTACTTGAAGTGCCTCTGTGAAGCTCTTCTGAGCTTCCATGAATGTGTGTTCTAAGTCAAAATTAGGTTACTTTGCAAGAGCCTTGTGAACCCATGTATCTTCCTTGGGTTGCTTCCCCTTATCCTCCCCTATGGTCGCACCGCTTCTGAGTATCATGTTCCTATTCAGGTCTTCTTTGCGCAGTTCAGACCTCATCATTTGTATATTCTGAGTCAGAGGAGGCTAGAATACCCCTTTTTCATGCATCTATGTGATCAACGTAGGGCAATCTATTGTTTCATGATTAAAATGAGCACAATACGAACAAGATATCATCATTGGATTGGTACAATCACGGGCATAATGCCCTGGCCCTCCACAATTGTAACAAATTAACTATCCGTAGCCCCTTCCTAGTCCCATTCCTCCTCATCCTTGACCTTTCCCCTAAAATCCAATGCATGCCATCCCCACAGCTGGGTTGAGGACTCACAATTCTGTTTGCATCCTATAGGCTAGGCTTTGATCCATCATTAACTCATAGCTACAACAAGCGTGCTCGTCGTGGCCTACCAACTTGGAGAAATTACAAAACAACTGCTGGGGAGTCGGTGTATACTTCTGTAACAAATGACAATTATCCATCATGTGTTTCCTCCTATCTGACAGATCGTGCACCATAATGTGGGTGCCGCACTCGACCCTGTCTGTGCCTCTAGCCTCAACAAAATTGGCCCCTGTCCTACCAAGTAGTTCATGAACACTCGACAGTGATCCTTGTCATGGCCCTAGCCTTTGCATTTTATGCACCACACTTCCTCGCGTGCCTCTAGCCATAATGCTCTATCCTAATTATTCCATTTCCAGTCATAGGCTCTGTGGTTGTGCATGGATTTGTTGAACTCCCAACCCAGGGTCTTTTATTAGGGTCTCATGCAAACTCATCGCCATTTCCAATGCTTCTGCTTGGGTGGAAAGTTTCTGTTGTGACAGCACCATCCTTAAGTGCGGTGTCAGAGATGAAACAAATCATGAGTGATGTTGTGCACTTTTTAGCATCATATTGGCCTCACGAATCATACTCTTTAGCCTTTGGTCCAGATCCTGGGGGGTCACGCCTAGAAGCATTGCAATCCCTTTAAACCTAATGATTGACTATGTCTCTGATTTTGGCTTGCTAAATTCTCTATTCAACGCATTCTGGATATTTCCTATCCTTGAGTTTGGGTGGTCATTAGAGTGCTTGATATAACATGTTAATGCATGATCCTACAGCACGCTCACCAATATAGCCTTCTTAATATTTTCATCTGTGACACCTTGCACTTCCCATACTGCTCTTACCAACAACTAGAATTGGTCTGGATCTTCATTCCCTACTCCTATGAATACGGGTAGTTTGATCATGCTCGCCATGCTGAACTATGGGGGTGGTGGATGTGGAGTGGGTGGAGATGGAGGTGAGGGAGGTGAAGTGGGAGGTGGCGTGGGTGGAGGTGGTAATCGCGGAATGTGTTGCCTTATCAAATTGAACATGCTTCTTGGAGAGAGCTTAGCGAGCTCTTCCTCACTCTCTCGCAAAGGTGAAATTAAGGGACTATTTTCTAACTCTTCTCTGCTTTTGTAGATCTTTTCGCTCCACATTGTCCCAAACATTAATGTATTCACATGACCCTCTTTTCACATAAAAACACCTTAATCTAGGTATTCAAAGATTTAATATACTTACCTCGTGGTCTCTTGAGAAAAAATTGTTTTGCTTTGTTGTAGCTCATGGTTGTGTCTACCACAAACTCAGTGATAAATCCCCCTCTTATCCGGTCAAGCGAATGGTCCATAGCTCGCACAATCTTATCTTCTGATGGTTCTAGTCTGTGCACTAATTCCTGAGTCCACACTATTGGTTTGTCAAGCCTACACCTTCCCTGGCTATCGACTAATCTTGTGATCCACTCATACAGTTCAGAAGGAAAGGATGCAAAGAAAATCTCATGGATTTCTGTATACATGTAGCGATCTAGCCACTTTTTCTCAGATACTTGTGAAGTTCTGTTTCCTGTGTCACAAATCCATGAATCTTCTTTTCCAACCACTCTTCAATTTCTTTCTTTCTTCAGTTCTAGTGGAATGACACCACACCCCTTAGGTAGATCCCGATCTTGGCAACTGAACCATTTGTTGGCTACGTGGGGCATGACCCAGGTTCAGAAGTGATTTAGCCAAGCAGATCCCGATACTACTGGCACTTTTGGCAATAGTTCGCAGAGCGCAGACTAAGGTCTCACCCGAAGTAGTATGGGAGGTCATTGGAAGTAGGTTTCCACACCCTAGGGATGTCTTGACGAAGGTTCTGGATGTTCGTGGTCCGAACTTGCGTGCTTGCGCTGCTCCACACAGTAGCTTGTGCACACCTCTGTAACGGGCGCAAATATAGTACTATCCTAATCTTGATCCTCGCTGCGCTATTATATTAGTGCTCTGACTTAGTTTTTGCGGGCCCAATATTCTTATTACTTATTCAACCTTCATGTAAGTGTGCGTAATCAAAACCAATATAAATGCATAAAGATTGAAAAAACCATAGATGCACAATATTCCGAATCAAACTTATCTTTTTTTAATAATCCTTTTCAAGTTCAGTTCAATTACAGACCTAACTCCGCCCTATGCGCTCAGCTGCAGGGGTCCGCGCACTCAGTTGCAGACTCTACTAGGCCTCTGTGCACTCAACTGCAGAGTCTCTTCCTAGTACTATGACCAAATACACTTCAGATTCACTTCTATCCTCTAGCCATGCCTTTGCATCTATCTATTGCTGCCTGCTCAAATTACTATCTTTAAACTTAGACCCTACTCTATTTATACAATCCCAAGGTCTACAGACCATGTGTAGGCCGACACAACTTTACATTATTTAACAATTTTTAGGGCGGACAACCCTATGACTCATCCTAGACTTCCGCGCCTGCATTTCGCAGTGTCTTTACATTACATTGACCAAAACTCTGGCTTTAAGCCCCAAAAACATGTTGTGGGGGGGGATTTGCTACCCAACATGTATGATTTCTTCTTCTCTTTTATATGTGTTCTATTTGATCTTTCTTAAAATTGATTAAGCTTCGGCAAGTTTGTTTGTAGAAGTAGATCAAGTATTTTGCTTTAGTATACTGCATTATCTGGTGATCTACGGTGAAATTTCTATATTTTATGCTCGGAAGAATTATCTGACTTTTCTTCTTGATTTTCTTCCCCCACATATGTTTCCACATACTCAGTTTGATACTCTTGCTCTACTGACATATTTCCATGTTCGGGGCTAGGAATTGGCTGACACTGATTTTGCTTATCTGTCAAGATTTTCATATTGTTTTCCTTTTCCAGCATTAGTCTTTCATTGTCTGCTTATAGTTGGGTCATCTCGTTCTTCAATTCGTGTACAATCTCCAATATAGTAGGATTGGTGTTGCGAGATTCTTCTCCTAGTTGTACCCATACTTCAGGGTTGGCTTTAAGGAAAGTTGCAGGTCCTAGGCTTGTCAAGTTTCTGTGAGGAACGCTCTCTCTCCTTCTCATGTTCTTCCTTTGCTCTTTCTCTGTAAACATACAAAA
This sequence comes from Pinus tabuliformis, assembly GCA_031772625.1. NCBI lineage: Eukaryota > Viridiplantae > Streptophyta > Pinopsida > Pinales > Pinaceae > Pinus > Pinus tabuliformis. Next base: position 1,916,274,945 of record CM062818.1, read on the forward strand.
AATTATCATTTTTGGGATTCAACTGCGTTAAGTAAGTCATTCAAACGTATGACCATTTCCATGAGAGGTAGTCGTAACTGACTAATTTCTCATGATTTTTTGAATAGTTCACTTAGCACTCATTGCATCGGGTGATGCTCACAGGGGTGAAGAAGTGGGATTGAAACTAATGAAATGTGGAGAACGAATCACATAGCATCAATCATCACTTCCGGGGCTTGCACTCGGTAACTAGGACTTCCCAGGAGGTCACCCATCCCAGAACTCCTCTGGCTCAAGCGCGCTTAACTGTGGAGTTTTTCCCCACAATCAAGCCCACTTAGCTTGCTACCCCATTTGCAAAACCTTAGCAAGTATTGTGCCTCATGAACCATTCAAGTAGAGATCCCTTGACTCTTTTTGAATTTAAGTATGGGGGATTTACGCAGTGCATTATATTATCATTTTTGGGATTCAACTGCGTTAAGTAAGTCATTCAAACGTATGACCATTTCCATGAGAGGTAGTCGTAACTGACTAATTTCTCATGATTTTTTTAATAGTTCACTTAGCACTCATTGCATTGGGTGATGCTCACAGGGGTGAAGAAGTGGGATTAAAACTAATGAAATGTGGAGAACGAATCACATAGCATCAATCATCACTTCCGGGGCTTGCACCTGGTAACTAGGACTTCCGAGGAGGTCACCCATCCCAGAACTCCTCTGGCTCAAGCGCGCTTAACTGTGGAGTTTTTCCCCACAATCAAGCCCACTTAGCTTGCTACCCCATTTGCAAAACCTTAGCAAGTATTGTGCCTCATGAACCATTCAAGTAGAGATCCCTTGACTCTTTTTGAATTTAAGTATGGGGGATTTACGCAGTGCATTATATTATCATTTTTGGGATTCAACTGCGTTAAGTAAGTCATTCAAACGTATGACCATTTCCATGAGAGGTAGTCGTAACTGACTAATTTCTCATGATTTTTTGAATAGTTCACTTAGCACTCATTGCATCGGGTGATGCTCACAGGGGTGAAGAAGTGGGATTGAGACTAATGAAATGTGGAGAACGAATCACATAGCATCAATCATCACTTCCGGGGCTTGCACCCGGTAACCAGGACTTCCCAGGAGGTCACCCATCCCAGAACTCCTCTGGCTCAAGCGCGCTTAACTGTGGAGTTTTTCCCCACAATCAAGCCCACTTAGCTTGCTACCCCATTTGCAAAACCTTAGCAAGTATTGTGCCTCATGAACCATTCAAGTAGAGATCCCTTGACTCTTTTTGAATTTAAGTATGGGGGATTTACGCAGTGCATTATATTATCATTTTTGGGATTCAACTGCGTTAAGTAAGTCATTCAAACGTATGACCATTTCCATGAGAGGTAGTCGTAACTGACTAATTTCTCATGATTTTTTGAATAGTTCACTTAGCACTCATTACATCGGGTGATGCTCACAGGGGTGAAGAAGTGGGATTGAGACTAATGAAATGTGGAGAACGAATCACATAGCATCAATCATCACTTCCGGGGCTTGCACCCGGTAACCAGGACTTCCCAGGAGGTCACCCATCCCAGAACTCCTCTGGCTCAAGCGCGCTTAACTGTGGAGTTTTTCCCCACAATCAAGCCCACTTAGCTTGCTACCCCATTTGCAAAACCTTAGCAAGTATTGTGCCTCATGAACCATTCAAGTAGAGATCCCTTGACTCTTTTTGAATTTAAGTATGGGGGATTTACGCAGTGCATTATATTATCATTTTTGGGATTCAACTGCGTTAAGTAAGTCATTCAAACGTATGACCATTTCCATGAGAGGTAGTCGTAACTGACTAATTTCTCATGATTTTTTGAATAGTTCACTTAGCACTCATTGCATCGGGTGATGCTCACAGGGGTGAAGAAGTGGGATTGAAACTAATGAAATGTGGAGAACGAATCACATAGCATCAATCATCACTTCCGGGGCTTGCACCCGGTAACCAGGACTTCCCAGGAGGTCACCCATCCCAGAACTCCTCTGGCTCAAGCGCGCTTAACTGTGGAGTTTTTCCCCACAATCAAGCCCACTTAGCTTGCTACCCCATTTGCGAAACCTTCGCAAATGGGGTAGCAAGCTAAGTGGGCTTGATTGTGGGGAAAAACTCCACAGTTAAGCGCGCTTGAGCCAGAGGAGTTCTGGGATGGGTGACCTCCTGGGAAGTCCTGGTTACCGGGTGCAAGCCCCGGAAGTGATGATTGATGCTATGTGATTCGTTCTCCACATTTCATTAGTTTCAATCCCACTTCTTCACCCCTGTGAGCATCACCCGATGCAATGAGTGCTAAGTGAACTATTAAAAAAATCATGAGAAATTAGTCAGTTACGACTACCTCTCATGGAAATGGTCATACGTTTGAATGACTTACTTAACGCAGTTGAATCCCAAAAATGATAATATAATGCACTGCGTAAATCCCCCATACTTAAATTCAAAAAGAGTCAAGGGATCTCTACTTGAATGGTTCATGAGGCACAATACTTGCTAAGGTTTTGCAAATGGGGTAGCAAGCTAAGTGGGCTTGATTGTGGGGAAAAACTCCACAGTTAAGCGTGCTTGAGCCAGAGGAGTTCTAGGATGGGTGACCTCCTGGGAAGTCCTGGTTACCGGGTGCAAGCCCCGGAAGTGATGATTGATGCTATGTGATTCGTTCTCCACATTTCATTAGTTTCAATCCCACTTCTTCACCCCTGTGAGCATCACCCGATGCAATGAGTGCTAAGTGAACTATTAAAAAAATCATGAGAAATTAGTCAGTTACGACTACCTCTCATGGAAATGGTCATACGTTTGAATGACTTACTTAACGCAGTTGAATCCCAAAAATGATAATATAATGCACTGCGTAAATCCCCCATACTTAAAATACAAAAAATTATCAGTTAACAATAATTATATTTACTTACTGGTGTAGCTCGAGAGGCCTCAGTTTAGTGACCTTGGCTCTAATACCACTTGTCACACCTCCGTAAACAAACATATAAAAAATAAAATAAAAAATTCACCATAGTAATTTACTAACATGGCATGATTATAATTCTATTTACATTTGTGATTATCATATAATGACTCATACTAAGGTTAAGGGATTTTTCTACATTCGTGTACATTAGTCCATATTCTAATGGAGCTCTGACAGGGTTTTAACTTGACATGCGATTTTCTTTAAATTTATATAACAATCACTACTTGGTTTGATTTTCAATCGATTTGAATTTAATGTTATGCTCTGCCACGAAGATGTGGCGAGAGTTGGATCCATCCTCTCGCACAACTTCCCACCACCTGTACTAGCTACCTCATTTCCCTCACTTCATCAACAGTGGAATGGCTTGGTCTTTGATCCGAGGGTTGAGCTTTCTCCTAGAAATATTTACTACCTCATTTGCTCGTGATGAGTTTCATTGCACCCCTTCATTCTTCGGCACTCGTCTCTACCTAGGTTTCACTTCTGGTAGGTTCGGCTCTGAGTTCAGGGCTTCCTTACATGAGGGTTTAATGAGGGCCGAGGTTACCATGACTGGTGCAGATGGCTTTTCTTTCCTTGTGCAGCAAGAACCCAGTGAGTATAAGGTTTACGACTATGAAAATTTGCATACAATTTCATTTTCCTTTGGCCCTTTTCTAATCTATTGCCACTCTCTGGTTGCAGGTGTTGTAGAAGTAGGAAAGAGAAGCTTAGAATAGTCCATGGAGGGTTTCATGGATTTTTCCTCTGTTCACCTACTTTAGTTGATCAAAGGCTTACGAGTTAGTCTTGTCGAGCTGCTCTTGTAATATGTTAACTAAGTAGGAAGATCGTTGGTTGATTTGCTACTTGATGCTCTTAGACATGGGGGATTTCTCTATTCTTAGGCCTGACAAAATTTGGGTCAGGTGAGATTACCCTTTGTTGAATAGTTTATAAATAATTCCTTTACTTCTGTAGTTCGTTAAAGGAAGCCTTGTATTTTGGTGTCCATGCATTCAGTTTCCTTTTGCAATCTTACCAAGGTTTAATCATTCATTTTCTGGAAATTTTGGTCGAGGACCAGAGACTCTCGTTTGTGGCTCTTTCAGGTGTACCACCATTTGGCATGCGAGGCCTGTAGCTACGGCTACCCGAACATGGTTGTTTTCTATTATTTAAAGGACTATATGTAATTTTGCATACTTAATTTTGCCTGCCCGAGTTCTGGGTAGTGGATCCCTCGAGGTGTTTTGTAATTTCTAGGATCGGAATTGTGAATGTGTATTAAATGAGACCCGGGTCTAAGTGTTATTCTATTCCTTTTTAAATTCCCAGGTACAAAGCATTTGAACTTTTGGGTCCTTGTTTGATTTTATACATTGCTCCATATATTTCATAATGAAGGTGCATCTTTCTTTGATATGAAATCCTTTCTTTTTTACATGAAATTTTATCGAACTATACATAAGTCTCTGTCTTTTCCATGGTTTTTCCTATTATAAGATATTAACATACTTTTACCTGTAAGGTAATGTTTTGTGTGTCGTCTTTGTGTTTCAAGCCTGTATTCTGTTCTTTAGTTTTTATTTAAATGCCAAACTCAGTAAAGGTTAAAGAAAGAAGTTACAATGCTCCATGGTCTAGAATTAAACAATATTTTACTAAGGTTTCTCATTTACCCTAGTTTAGTTTTACACCATTTCCTTTGAAGTTCGCAAAGATTATTTGCTCAACTGTTCTTTGCTACTTCCATCTGATATACTAAGTTGTGCAGTTTTAACTCTAATTATGCTATGTTATACACGTTTAGTTTTGTTATTCATGATGTTGCGCATGTTTTAGTTTCATTCTCCTTTTTAGAATAAGAACATAAACATGTTTATTTTCTTGAGTTTGTTTTCTAAGTGCCAATTCTCTTTTGTGTGGGTATTTTTTGTCTAAGCTTCCGATAATTCCTGAAAAGTTCTAATTCCAAATATAACTAAACCTATACAATATTAACTAAATTATTAACTATATCTGCACCATACCAATTCAAATACTAACTATTCCTGTTCAGTACTATTTCCAAAATATAACTGTTGTCATTCATTACATAGCTTAAAACAACAGATCAATTTCAGGATTATTACCTACTTGAATTGCTATAAAAGAAGAAAATCTCAACTATTGAAGTCACCTTTGTTACTTGTAGTTTTCATTTCTGCCAACCATGAGACTTGCCTTCAGGTCCAAGTCTCCCCCCCGAGGTTGCTCATAAGACCTGTTGTACCTTAAGAAACCAATTTCCTGGATGTGGAGAAATTGTGCTTATGACATTAATGATTACTGTTTGTTGTTAGTTATTTGTCACTTTATTGTTTGTTGTATTCTTAAATGAAGGACCTGGAAAACTTGGTCTTTAACCCTTAATACATATGTGACCAAAAAATCTCATAATTCCATTTGTTGCTAGATATAAATGATGGAAGAAGAAAGAATGAAGGAGAAGTTTAAGATAATATGCTACTTAACACAGAACCTACTATCCGTCACTTAGAAGAATTATGAAAATGAGAACTGAATCATAGACAATATGCTGCTTGACACAGAAACTATTATCTGGGACCCTTGGAGAAGTTAAAGATAATATACTACCTTACACAGAAACTATTTTCTATAACTTATAAAGGAAGATGAAAAATTCAATTATAGGAGCACTCTTTTAAGGTATTTTAACTTTATCTACATAAGAAAATAAATACCTGCAGCTTCATTACTATACTTGAAAGAAGAAAACATAAGATTACACATGACAGAGAACTTACAAAATTATACCCCACAATTCATAGAAACTTTTGATCCTTTCATTGATCAACAACTATATTAGGAATATAATGGCTTAGTCTCCAGGTTCTCCAAAATTCAAACAACCCCTTTACAATTCCCTTTTTGGGCTTTTATCTCTTCCCTCTCTGATTAACTGTCAAATCAGTTTTGGAAACTGATTTCTCGAAACAGCTAATAAACAGCTTTATAACAATTATAAAACTATTTCCTATTTGAAATTATTCAAATTTATTACATATAAAATATTGAAATTTAGAACATATGTAAAATTGCGCCAAAAGCTTTGGAAGGGGTCCACATATATTTCGAGAGTGTTTTGATTGGTAGAAACACAATGAAACCCAACCAATCACCTTTTCTTTGGACTCAGATTTAACACTGATTTATCCCCTTTACATAGCGAAATCAATGCAACCTTTTATTATTATGGAACTCAAAATAATTAACTCTGATTTATTAACTCATCGTATCTACCTATTCAATGTTTCATTGACTTCCCATCGTAAATCGCAATCGGTGTTTTAAATCGTTGTATTGACCCAATATTTAACAAACCACTATATAACGGACGAGCCGGAGTTATAAAACATGGCATAAATAATATCAGGTCTGGCCCATCGTACATCGCAATCGGTGGAACCATATACATATATATAACTGCGGACCCACTAAGAATTATAAAACGCCACATATAGTTTTTCGGGTTCGTCATTGCAAATCCTAATCGGCGCTTTCAATTGTTATATCAATATAAACCTTAAAAAACAACGATAAGATGGAGATGCCAGAAGGATTAAACATAATACACATGTAACATTGGGTCCGGCCTATCGCATATCGCAATTGACAGAACCCATATGCATGTATGTGAGGCGCTATGTTGCAGACCCGCCAAGAGTTTAAAACATAATGCATATATTTTCAAGTCCACCATCGCACATCGCAATCGGCAGAACCAACATCCATTGCTCTATGGACTTGCGGAAGTAATAAACGCAATATATAATCTTTCTGGTCGAGCCGGGGGTGATATCATATAACTGCTCATCACAATCAGGAATCAGTGATTCCTGTGGTAATAATATAACTGCCCATTGCATCTTTGAAATTGCGATTAACCGCATCGCTTAACTCACACACACACACATATTTTGGTTATGGCTCCATATAACCATTTATAATATGATTTAACTTGGTTTCATGGGTATACCGAGGCCAATTCTTTTATTCTTGTTCATTTAGCGATTCCGCTATGCCATTATCACTTCTTCATCTTTCTTTTATCTTTTTTTGAAATATTTTCCAGTGATTCTTGAATGAAAAATGAATACTACAGGCAACAAAAATGCATGTTACAACAAGACTAATGTCTATCTGCAAGTTTTTGCACATAGTGCTTTAGCTATCTAGTCACCACCAGACTTAGCTACTCTTCCCCCTGACCTCTCAGCATGGTTTCCCCCCTCTCTCCCCTACCCTAACTTCCTTGTTATGAGAAGTTACAAGATCTATTAATACTCAAAAAAATTTCTCTTTTTCGTAATAAACAAACATTAATACTTAATTCAAATAATAATCATAATATCTAGTTTTTGTTTTTATTGCAGAAAAATAAAATATTTACAATCTTCTTAGGACATTACATTAATATTTTCTAATTTTACTTCTCCATATTTCTTTCATTTTCTTTTAAAGTGATTATGAAGTTCATCGCCACGTCAATTAAAAATTTGATAAATATTGATATGCATCAAAGAAATTGTGATATTTTATATTATTAAAATAAAATAAAAAAAATCAATTGAATTATAATTTTAGTACAACTTTTTATTATTAATAATTAATAAAACAAAAATTGGTTAATTATCAAAATTAATATTACAGTTTATAATTGTTCCCGAAGATTGATGACCACTACATTCATAGAATAATTGAACGCCTCACCTACCAATAACAAAAGTGTTAAATAGAAAGTGACTCCAATATATTAACAATCTAATATAATATTATAAAAAAAATTGAAATGAAATAATTATCCTTTTCTTATTATATTATATAATGCTTAATATTATTAAATATTAAAATTGCATAAATATATCTATATATATATCTATATATATATATATATATATATATATATATATATAAAAAAAAAATAAGAAAAATTGTTATATTAATATATATACACACAGATGTATAACGATTTTTTTCAATTAAAAAAATGATTTTTCTAAGATAAATAAAACTCACTAATTATATGTCATCAAATTCCTATCATATTTTAAATATTTTATATTTTTTTTTCTTCTTGGCAAGAATTAGGATTGAATATTGTTAGCCCAACATGTTTATGAATAATAAATCTAAAGTGGAGGGGAAATTAAACTCACTAGCTACCACTCAAGCTATTTTTTTCAACAACTTCTTTTTCTTTAGTCTGTCAACCATCCTCTATTAATTCATTAAAACATTATAGTTGATAGGCACAAATATCCTTGCTCTCCCATCCTCACTCCTAGATTTATTAGTCAAGAGAGAAATAGAAAAATTGAGAGTATACATCCAAAATTTACATATTAACCAAAAGAAAAATGACCACAAAATCAAAAACACATAGAGAATGAAAATACAACCCAACACCATTAGAGAACATTAGTGTTAGTGAGTAACTGGCACCAGGTGTATATGGAGGTCTAAGATCCCCATGTACATGAAAATCCAAATGAGCAAGACTACCCTCAACATGATCAAGACAATGATTTATACACCTTTGACTTCTTCTAAGAAAATCCAAGTGGTCTAGGATGTCCCACTTACTCAGTTGTAGGTAATTCATAAATGTTCTCATTTTATGATGGTCATCATGACATCACTGCCCCAATTCTTCCAAAAGTGTAGTGATGTGACACTTTTGTATGTCCAAAGAATCCGAGGGTGGTAGGTCTACTCAACTAGGATAAGGAACCTATTCTTGAGCTAATTCACCATCGAATGCTACCTCTATGCCCCCAAGATCATCCACATCCCCCACCTAACCACCATAATTCACGCACTAGCCACAAGGTCCTAGACCCCATCAAGACTGCCCTCATTGGTCAAGCATTGTAACATATACCAAAAACCACCATGACCTAGGACTAGTAACTTCCCAAGAATGAGGGACTATAATAATTTACCGATTCCAAGTGGTGCAATTGGAATGCCTATATGCACTACCCCATCAACCCCCATGGTGAAAATTACCTCTCTTCTAACAAACTTGAAACACCCTTTGACTACACTACCTAAAGCAACCAAGGGAGAGAGAGTCAAGAAACAAAAAGAGCCACCCCAAGCTCTGAATTCCATGCCCCTACCCACATCAGCGAAGATTAAAAAAAACATGATAATTACCATTATCAACTTGACCATTCCTAAAAAATTTCACAATTTCCAAGGTAGAAGGGACTAAATTGAAACAAAATCAACCCACAACCAAGCTTCTTGCAGGAGAAAAACTATGAAATCCAGTGGCCCAAGAAATAGAACTTACTAGGAAGGAATCAACAATACCCAAGTCACCCAGTCATTAACAACCAATGAGCCAAACTAGTGAAGCACCCTCCCACACTAGCACTAACCAGTGGTACGAAAAATTCTAGCAGAACATTTCTTTAGGATCCTAAACCCTGTGAATTGGTGTCTCAATGGAGATACACTACAAATCATGCTAGCCAACTAAATATATAAATGCAGAGCTCACCAGACTAAAGATCATGCACAATTTTGTAGCGTTTGCATACTCAACATTATTCTCACCACCCTTGTAATTCCCCATAACCTGAAAGCACAATTGATGGAGCTATATAGTCATCTAATTTATGTATCAAAAAATAAGCATATCAAAGCGTTAGATCATACACTAATAATCATACTTGGTGTCACACTTGTATCTACCAATTTTCATACAGAAGGGTGAAACCCACTCCTTTCCATACAAAAAAACCATGCTCCTACACCCCCATCAAGGTCTCCTTAATTGATCCATCTAGTTGGAGGGTAACATGGGTGGAAAATTCTGGGGGATTGATAGGCTTATGTCTTAACTCCCCTAGTTTGTGATTAGATCCACTACCACATTCCCTAATATCATCAATTGAGTTGTGATAATGTAAGGGAAGGAAATGATCTAGGGGATCAAATTAGTGCTGAAAATTCAAAGTGTGCAATAGAGCTAGAAACCTAAATGACTGGATAGATCTCAGCGATATGAATCCAACGCAACCTATTTCACTCGAAACCAATATCATATGCTCTCGATATCACATTCTAATTGAATTGAAAAACAACTATTTTTTTTGGAATTTGGGTTGCAGGTACACACAGTCAACAGTTTGTACGCTGACTGGGCATGACAGTGGTTTTGTGGGCCTATGGATGATTTCCACTTGTATCATTCTAATTTTCTATGAATGGTGTGCTCTTATTAGCTCATGGGTTCGTTTATATGGACCAATTAGAGAGAGCCATGCAGGGGAATCAGTGGTTGCCATGTGGCCTCCTGATGGCCTTGTAAAATTTTGGTATTTGGCCAAATCGACCTCCACTGGATTTGACCACATGACCTCCCATCCAAAAGAAAGGATCTCCACAACCCCACCTACCGTGTTACTTGATCAACAATGGAGTTGGGTTCTATTTAAGGTTTAGTGGGTTTGTATTTAAGGGTTGGGACCAGGGTTAAACCCTAGCCCTGAGTGCACCGAACCACGCAATGTGGAATGCAGAAAGGGCCCAGGGTTAACCTTGGCGCTAACACCATATGACACCATATATTAACGCAAACCATATGAAATGAGCAAACGATATGTTATATTGCAACACCACATATTTTGTAACTGAACCATATAATATTTCCATAACCAACATTCGAAGTAGTTTCCAAATTGACGGTCTATGCGTATGAGTAAAGACATGTGAATGTGCTAAAGGTTTAAGGTTATGGAGGGTATCAAGCATTGTTGGGATGGGGTCCCTTGGGTTAGTTTTGGGGTAAAAGCCCAAATTTTGATGTAAAGTTGATAAAAATATGTAACGTCTCCGCGAATTGTGGATGTGGAGCACATAGTTAGTTAGAAGTCAAAAAGGGTTTTTACCCTTGTTTATGTAAACTTGAGTCAATTTGATGAGATCTACCCATGGTGCGTGAACCATGGGATTGTATAAATATGTGTGTCTTAGAGAGTCTAATGCAGATCTACCTTTGTCTATGGGTATGATAGAACGAGTCTAGAGAGTTAGGGTAGAGAAGTAAGTCTTAGAGGGGAAAAAGGCTCTGCAGCTAAGTGCATAGAGGCCTAGAGTAGTGTCTACAACTAAATGCGCGGACCCCTGCAACTGAGTGTGCAGGGAAGTTTTGAGTCTCTAACCTTATATTGAATTAAATAAAGAAAATTGTTTGGAAAATTCACATCTTTTATCTATTTCTTTCCACTGTCTATGATTGCGATATATGTTGTAATGAATAATGTATTTATGAAATAATGATGTATCTATGCACGAATTTATTGGATCTATCTTATTAACTGAATGACATTAATATTAAGTGATTACATGAAGATCAAAACACTTTCTATTAGGTTTATTGAACAACAAGGTAGATCTGAGCACATACTGATCTAAGAGTAATCTAATGTGCATGTAAGTATCTAATTCATCTGTTGAGGGTCTACAAAAGCCAGTTGTATACCTTCACGAAGGTTTAAAGGATTTTCGAAGGGAATTGATGTGCCAAGCTCCAAGGGCTTATTGATCTCTATAAAGGCAGATCTAGGGCATAAAAATACATCACACTGATCTCTGTATGTGGAAACTTGGTTCTAGCATCTCCCCATACTGCTTCAGGTGAGACTTTAGTGCGCTCTATGCAGATTCACGCCGAAAGGGCCAGTAGTGTGGGGATTTGTTTGGCTCAACTAACTTTGAACCTAGGCTAGGACCCCTTAAGCCAACAAATGGTTCCATTGTCAGCACTAGGATCTGCATAAAAATATGTGTGATGTTGGTTCACTAGAATCTGACCAAAAAGGAAATTGAGAAGTGGCTGGATAAGAAGATCCACGAATTCACGGTACAAGAGAACAGAAATCTGTGCCTGACAAAAGAGCATTGGCTAGACAAATATTTTTACACATAAATACACGAAATTTTCTTTTGTGCCTTCCCGATTGAACTATATGAGTGGATAGCTAAGTTGGTAGATGACCAAGGAAGGCGGAGGCTTGACGGTCCAATGGTGCAAACTCCGGAGCTAGTGTAGAGGCTGGAAACATTTGAAGAAAAGATCACGTGTGTTGTGGACCATTGGCTTGATCAGGTTATAGGAGGATTTTTTGCAGAGTTCGCGGTTGACACCTTAGTCAGTTACAACGGCGTAGAGCGATGCTTCTTCAAGGGAGCATAAGTGGACGGAGCTTTAGAAACCAAGAAAAAGGAGGTCCTAAATATATCCCATTGATCGGACCTCCTTCAAGTAACGATGAGGGAGTAGTATAGGCCTCACCATGGAGTGTTTTCTAGTTGATAAGGCACGGTTTTCTTTGGATACATCATCCATCCGCGCCACCTACGCCTTCACCTCCACAACATACACCTTCGCCCACACCGCCACCACCACCATCTTTCAACATATCGAATACCATGATGTTGCTAGTTTTCAAGGTCTTGGGGGGTGAGGATCTAGATTAGTTCTGGTTTATTGTGAAGGCTAGGTGGACAACACAACAAATTACGAATGATAATATAAATAAGGCACAGTTGGTTACCGCTCTACGGGATCGCGCGCTAACATGGTACATTAAGTAGTGCATCGATAATCCGTTGGCATCATTAGTAGACACTCAGGCCACTTTGAACAAATAATTTGGTAAGCCTAAGTCTGACTCACAGTCTGTTAGCCCCCTAATTTTCTCTCTTTTGACCATTTTTCCCTTCTTAAATTACAAGCATTTACCGTTGTTTTACCTCTCTTATACACCCTCATCTTGCACTAGTCCCTGAGAACGATGACATATTTCCCATGAGCTTTATATTTCATATTTTTAACTTAAATTAGCATTAATTAATTATTTATTACATGGTTTCTTGCTTATAATCACTTTTGTAACTTATCGATGTCTCCAATGTTTCTTTGGTAGTTAAGTTCTTATCATGACCACTGATCCTAGTGCAGGATCAGATATTTGCAAAATATCTGGACCTCCTTGATCACCGCCTCATTTTGTGAAGCTTTGGCCATGACAATGAGTTAGATCTGAAGGTAGGTGTGCTTCAGCCATGACAGTAAGGTCGATCAATGCTAGCTGAGATTGGATTTATGAAGAACAAACTGCTAGAGATTGGTTACAACTAGTTTGTTGAACTTCCTAATTTTGCAGGCCAAGAAGCTAATTTTGCATATCGGTTATGTAATTGGTTAAATGATATATTTGGCCGAAGATCTATATAACGCAAAATGTAAATAAGAAGAGATAGTTTTTTTACAAGAATTTGATAGAACAGAGATATAACCAGGGAGGCGGTAACAGGCTTGTATTTTTGTTATTGCCCAAATCTAGGCTGGACTATGTATTCACTCATGTATTTGCCTCTATGAGTTAATAAGAAGGGAGTTGTGCCTCATGTTTCATAAATCATATTTCTATGTTTGAAAGCTAATGAATTGTTAAAATACTAAGCAGTGTTCCTATTTGAAAGGGAAACGCGCTGGTTGGCTAGGGCTTAGCCAACCCAACACATTTACCCTACTTTACATTTCTTGTAATTTATGTTTATACTGTTAAGTGTGATTTGATTTACAACACATGTATTCCTATTGAGTGAAAGTAAATCTGCAGCATGAAGTTGTTAAAATTCATTTTTCTGTATCTGATTCTGGATTGGCTTTCTCCGCATGGTCCAAGCAGGAGAAATAAACCTGCACCAGTGCACGTTGGTGTGTTATTCATTTTTTGCAGTTTTGTTTGATTTGGCTTTCCCTACCTAGTCCAAGTAGTAGAAATAAACCTGCACCAGTGCATGTTGGTGTGCTATTTGTTTTCTGCAGTTTTGTTTGATTTGCTTTTCCCCGCCTGGTCAAAGCAGGAGAAATAAACCTGCACCAGTGCACGTTGGTGTGCTATTCATTTTCTGCAGTTTGTTTGCTTGGTTTTCCCCACCTGGTCCAAGTAGGAGAAATGAACCTACACCAGTGCACATTGGTTTGATGCAGCAAGCCTTTTTAGTTTACTTCCAGTAGCTTTCTTGCTTTCATTAATATTTCATGACAGGATAAATTATATGAATTGTTTCTTTATTTTGCACTTTGTTAAAATTAGAAACATTCACTTTTATGTGTGCAATTGGATTTCACAATATAATAACACTTGCAGTAACTAAGCACTTATTTCAAGAATTAAATGCCAAGTGCAAGAAGCTCTGATCTCGTGCAAGAACTAGTTTCTTGTCACGGGATCTGAGTGCTCTAAACCTAAAAATGTTCTAGCCATTGCAGGAAGCAAAATGCTTTTAGTATAGACACCATTCACACCCTCTACATAAAATCTCTATTCTTGCACTAGTGCAAGCAGACTGTGATAATGTAGGACAGATTAGTGCAAGAGGGAAATCTTTACATAAGTAGGTTTGAAGGGCCCATTTGATGAGACTACTAAAGTGTCTCTGCTAAAGAAAACACACACTCAGTAGTTAACCAATAGCTAGCTAGAGTGATTTCCCTTTTATTTCTAAATCTCTTTTGAAAATGCATTCATCCTCGTTCCAGTCTTAGATTATTTTGATGGTTCAAGTTGCCTTTTTCTTTCTTTAGTTTGACTCTGCAATCTTTCCTTTAAAGAAAGTAGGGATTGACATTAGAAATATTCATACCATCTCTGGGATTGCCTGTGCTTCTTCTCTAAGTTTACGAATCCCCCAGGTTGGCAACTTAAGTGTTGAGGAGTTTTCTTAAGTGTAATTCCTGCACACAACATTTTGGCACCGTTTCCAGGGAGGTGATTTGATTTGGTAAGAATTTTCTGATTATACAATAGAGGAAATTTTTTCTTTATTTTTTTTGCATGAAAAACTTCTTTCAAGGAATTTTACCAGTGTTTATTGATTTCTGACAACATTCTTTATTAGAAGTTGTTTGTTATTTTTCTTTCTTTCTTGAAATGAATGCCTAGAAAAGGTATGGGTTCAAAGCCCACTAAGGGCTGAAAGAATTCTGAAAATAATTCTCATATTGGGTCTCCTTTTGTGATCAGGAAGCCCAATCCAATTCAAACCCATCACGCAGGAATAGTCCACCTGGATTCTGGTGACAACAACTTAGGTGTGGTTTAGTCTACTGAGAGCAAAAGGGAAACAATGGCAGACCATGCAGATCATGTGGAAGGGACTGGTGAAAAATAGGTAGGTGGGGAACAATTCACTTTTGTGTTTCCAATTGTGGACCGCGATACTGTGGCACAAATGAAGAATATTCCACCATCAACTCCCCCTCATTTCCATGGTAAAGTTCATGAAGATCCTGACTCTTTTTTATTCAAGTTTGATATTTTTTGTAGAAGTTATGATTATTCAACTGATGCCCAAAAGCTAAGATTATTTCCTTTTACTCTCAAGGACTCAGCTTTACGCTGGTTTATGGGGTTAGGAGGGAACACTATAGCCTCTTGGAATCAGATGAAGAGAGTGTTTTTATCTAAATATCAATAATATTGCAAAACTCGGGACATGCAGGATGAGATTTTTACAATCATACAGGATGATGATGAAACTCTTGAAGATTACCTAGAAATATTTCTGTATATTTTGCAAAGGTCGAAACTTAAGCTTGATTCCAGTACTATTAGAACCTTGTTCTTAAGAGAACTTACTGATAATGCTAGAAATAATTTAGATCTGTTAGGAGAAGGTGATATTTCTTAGAAAACTTTCAAAAAAATTTGTGAATTATGCAGGAAATTTTCAAGAATTCAATATAGATCTGGTAGAGGAACTCGAAATAGAAATAGAAAATCTGAATCTACTGATGCTATGATTATTGGACTAGAAAATAAAATGGAAGACATGAAAATTGATATAATGAATATTGTTACCAAACAGTTGGACTCTTTAAAGTTTCAACAAAAACTCATGAAGGAAGAAGAGTCGTTAAGTATTTTTTGTCCTAAATGTAGATACAAGCATCCTCCTAAAGAATGTCATCTTAATCTGAAAGAAACTAATAAGTGTGCACATAAGACCATATCACAGAAAAATGTTCCTCTCTACTAGGACTTAAAGATATATTTACAGGGGGACAACCTGAAGTTGAATGCTTGTATGCTATGGGAGAAAAAAGAAACTGGCCTCAGGTAGGTGTTGGTATGGCTCCTAAATTTTCTCCACACTATTTTGGTTACAATTCACATGCATATTCTTATCCTAACACTAATTAGTAGTGGCAATATGGAAACCAATATCAACAGGGGAAACCTTCTCAACCATGGCAACAAGGTTGGAGAGGGCCAACTCATTCTCCATATTCCTACCAGCCACCCATGCAGTCATATCCATCTACACATACGCCTTATCTAATGCATCAACCTCTGAGTCAGTCTACTCCACCGTTACCTTTACCTCCACCTTTTCAACATCCTCAGTTACCTGCTCAACCTATGCCCAATCCTAACAATGATAAAGCAGTGCAAATGATCACTGTAACAAACCCACCTTTATTTGAGTATTAGTCTATTCCAGTTTGGGTTCATGATATTCAATTAAGATTGGGAAGGACTGTAACATCAGAAAATCAGAAGCAACCTACAGTAATTGTTGAAGAGAAAGAAGAAGAGGAAACCCTTATTAATTCTCTGAAAATTGTCACCAAATGGCCCTTACCCTCTGAATCCTTGTCATCTTCTTCCAACTAGCCTACCTTCCTAGAGAGGCTCGTAATGGAAAGTAGTGAGCCTATTTCTGAGACTATCTTGGCATTGGAGCTTCAAAATATTTTCATTAAGATACTTCTTCTTCAAGTCATCGAAGAGATCCCTATTTGTACCAATATCATCAAGGAACTTTGTTTCAAGAAACTCGAGGAGAAGAGATTGGAACCCCAAACCATTCAATTTGTTGGTAGGGCAGCAGAGTTGATGACGTGATGTGTGTCTATGGAAAAATATACTAATCCCAGAAACCCTATTGTCTCAATTCAGATTGGTAATGTCCTTGTCTCTAATGTTCTTATAGACCTAGGAGCAGTGATTAATGTCATGACTAAAACCATGGATCAACTTCTGTTATCTCATCTTCACCCTACTCCCACTGTGCTTGAATTAGCATATAGATCTAAAATTAAGCCAGAAGGAGTATTGGACGATGTGATCATATCAATAGATTCTTGGGAATATCCTGCTGATTTCATTGTGCTTCAACCAAAGAACCCAGTAGGAGGACGTCCCTTGATCTTGGGTCAACCATGGCTTGCTATAGCCGATGCATATGTTGGATGTTGCTCTGGTGATATGTATATTTCGCATGGAGATTCTAGGAGGAAAGTTACCTTATACCCCCCTGCCAGATCCATTCAGGACCTTAGAGATACTTTATGGTTGGATCAAAGTAGTTATGAGGAGACTTAACCCTTTTCCTTTATCCATCAACATACTAGGTCTTCACAAGAAGATGAGATTCAAGATTTCCTGAATAATCTAGGCACTATGCCTAATTTTGAGGTATTGAGCTAGATTTTCAGCCTATATTTTCAAGATAACCATGATTCTCATTCTTCTGTACCACTACATTTGACCACCCCCTTAGGTACTCCTAAGCCTGATAATACTCTTATTGAGATTAGCCCTGGTAAATCCTTGTATATTAGTTTAGATTTGGACTCATCTCAACAAGATCATCTTGTGAATTTGTTGCAAAACCATCTTAGTTCCTTTGCATGGGCTTATGAAGATATGAAGGGCATTCCCCCTGAAACTTGTACACATCATATCTATCTTCAGGAAGGAGCCCGACCTGTCTGACAACCCCAAAGGCGAATGAATCCAACTCTAAGAGATATTGTGAAGGAAGAATTACATAAACTCTTGGATGCTGGTTTTATCTATCCTATTTCTGACAGTCAGTGGATCTCTCCATTAGTGCTAGTACCTAAGAAAGATGGAAGATGGTGTATTTATATTGATTATTGATAATTAAGCAAAGCCACTCTCAAATATTACTTCCCTCTCCCTCTCATTGACCATGTGATTGATACCCTTGCAGGAAAGAAATATTTTTCCTTTTTGGATGGCTTCAGTGGTTATAACCAAATATAGATTGCACCTGAAGATCAATATAAAACTACTTTTACATGTCCATGGGGTACATTTGCTTGTAGAGTGATTCCCTTTGGTTTATGTAATGCCCCAGTGTTATCGGGAAATCTAGTGTCTATGCATAGCTGCTAGTCCCACTAAGACTGGTAGCTATCTTAAAACAAACAAACTAAAACTACTTTTGTTTTCCTTTATAAGAAGTAGATAAGAGGGGAAAAAAGGAGACCAACCTCTGTCTTGCGCTTGGTTCCTTGCTTGATTCCTCTCCCTTCTGATAGATCTTTGCCACTCGCTTCCTCTTCTACCCAGCTTCAAAGAGCACCTGTGGAATCAAAGCAGGCATAACACTATCCAAGAAAAGAGATCTACTATCACAAACAATATAGGACCAGATATATATTGACCACACAAATGCATATATCATCACTCATACAAGAATGTGGAGGAAAACTTGAATAGCTTTATTAATGTCAAGAATAGCAAAGAGGATTACAACCAATTGTTCTGACCCAGCGTCATCCTCTCAGCAAGAAAGCCCTTCTTCACCTCATGAAAAGCTTAGATCAGCCAGTGCTATGATGTTACACCAAGAAACCAACAACACTTCCTTACAAGATACAAAATTCCAGCCTCTAGATCTTTGGGATGAGGGATCTATATATAGATGATTGCAGGGAGGTGAGTCAGCTTCTGAGATTTGATTAGTGTCCTCTCTCTGATAGTTCTTGATTCCACTTGGAGATTGATGATCTCTTACTCATCCCTGGGCGAATTCAGAGAGGAAAGTGTCACAGGAGAAGTTTCTAGAAGATTCCATGATCATCCACCTCGCAAATTGACTCTGCCATTTGTCCACTCTTGCCCATCTCACCCCATAGAAGGGATTTTCAGTATACATCGCACCTCCCGTGTGCATTAGGTGGGATGCATCGCACTTTGACCATGGAGCAGGTGAGATGGTCTACTCTTGACTAGTTCTGAGTAGTTTTTCATGGAGAACTTTTGGGAGATGATGTAATCAGCTGACCTTGTTCTTTTAGCGGTTGGAACAACACTTTTAGGGACTTAGGAGCCCTTGGTTTATGGAAATATATGATTGGGGTTGCAGTTCCCAAAAATGTCTATAACAGTTGCCCCCTAAAGCATGAGGTCGTTAATCTTTTGATGTCAGGTGAAATGCCTTATCATGAGGATCCGAAGTTTTTTCGAGTTGGAAAGCGACCTGTAATAAGATACAATACAATACATTATCTTCATAATATTTTCATGATCTAGCTGAGGTAGGCACTCCCATGCTCAGCTTTATAAATTCATTTTCATGTACATAAGACAGACAATCGTCTGTGTGCAGACTAATGATTCTCGTAGAGCCATCATCCCTTAGATTGGATGATTATCTGTGCAGCAATGATGCACATTTGATGTCTTTATTTTCCTGAATATATATCGCAGCCTGGATGGATGAAACTAGATCCGGGGTCTTCAATCTTGTTTGATATTCACTCAAAGTACAAGTCGATCCATGTGAGAGATGTTCTGGAGTCGAAAATGGAAAGACATCACCTAATTACCAGCCAATGATGTAGCTGTTACCAGGCATGAGAGGAATCATCGATAATGATGATGACCCTCAAGGTATTACCGTACAATTCACGTGGTGTGAATAAGGGACTTGACATCGAAAACCACGCAAAATCTTTCAGTCGAAGGCCATTGATGTAAACCTGTCGCCAGAAGTGAGAAACTTGACATTGAGGCATGCAAGCTTCAAAGTACTAAAAGGGTTGTCCCTAAGTCGACTTCTTGGATAATGAGTTGATGTCGACAAGAAGCAACCTGCTGTAGGAGGGCCTTAATGAATCCCACATCTATGGCACAGAACAATGTAAATGATTTTGGAGGTGAAAACAATATGATGATATAAGGTTCAGGGTGGCAGTCATGAAAGAATGGACCGTAAATGTATTGCAGTGGATGAGACACAGGTGAATTCTCTGAGCGACTTCTCTTGAACATATCGGTGACACTGACATGATGGATTGGTAGCATTAACCCAAAATGTGGATGGTGTGATGGACCAATGGTGATATGACCAATGAGCAGAACAACCCAACCCGACTCGGATGCGGAGTGAAAGTGTCATGTTCAAGAGCGACTTGCTACTAATAAAGTTTCTTCAAGTTTTCTTCCCAATTTTCCCTAGTCATTGCTGACCAGTACCTCTTTATTTTTGTCAAGATTGAGGAGGATAACATATGCTTGTTCTATAATTTTCCCTTCGGGCAAACCCATCGCTATGTTTTAACGAGCCTAGCGATAGTGAAACTCGTTCTTGTCTATATCGACAAGTTTGTCGCTATTTGGTTTTAATGAGTTTAACGACAAAGATAACTCGATCCTTTTCAATTTTAGAGAGTCTGAAAGGGACGTAAAGAAAACTCCAACAATCCTTTTTCGTCATATAATCCCTTAAATCCGAAAAAGTATAAAATAATACAAAAGGGATGAATTTTCGGTAATTTTAATGAGCTGAACAAAGCAAGTGCTTGATCTTTTTGTGTAATAATCCCTCAGGTCCAAAAAGATTAAAATCTAAAGGAGGGATAGCACTTCCGGTCACTTTAAAGAGCTGGAAAGGCCAATTTCTTGGAAATCTTTTCATATTTTACGAGTTAGATGAAAAGAGGTTAAAGGAGACTCGTTTTTCAAGGAACGAGTGATAAATTCGGGTAGCAGCTAATTCCAGGTAAGGTTTGGAATTTTCCAATCACGGCAGTATCACAAGGATGGCTAACAGGATCACTCTTCGCAGTTGTTCCTCAAAAAGGGTAAACAATCGAATGGAGGTGAATGATCGGCCAATACAGAGTGGAGGTGAGGATGAGAACACGACCAAGGATTCAAAGTCTGATGATAATGCATTCACGATGGTTATTTACCAGAAATTGGTTCATTTTTTAATGAATGAGCTTAAACTCTAGGGGAAACATTTGTTCATTGCTTATGTTTAATTTTTAACGATCTTGAACTTCACATAAAAACTGCTCGATCCATTCATATAATAAGGATGTCTCATCTAAGATGCCATTTTTTATGGAGTGTGCACCTTACAAAGCTTTGCCCCGCATCCTTTCTTTATGCAAGTTAGGAAACGACCAATCCTACAAGTTTAAAGGGTTAGAGGACCTACAAATTTAAAAAATAAATGGTCGCTCTTCGCTTGCATTCCAAAAGGTTTGCATGCCCCCAGGTATAGTGAAGTAGAGTTTCCAGGTTACCCCTCAATTTGCAGACAAAACATTTGTTTTATCGGGAAAGGCCTACCTTTTCCAAGTTACCCCTCAATTTGCAGACAAAACATTTGTTTTATCGGGAAAGGCCTACCTTCTAACATAGGTATCTTATTCTGGTCTAACCCCATTTTCCTAAATGGACGGGTGTGTCAACCAGTCATATATCCTTCGCGGAAACTTACTCTATGCCCAAGGTTTTCCTACCATAACAGGCCAGGGCGCATGCCCCCTGGGTTTTAGTCATGTCTTCCTGAATCACTCATGCTCATCAGGTGGACAGACTGGGGATTGATGAGACATTCCTTGCATGAAAAGACTATTCAGGAATGGTATCCGACTATTTGCTATATGTGAGCATGGGAACGAAAACTGGTCTACGATCTTGACCACTCTTCCTTCATGCGGAAAACACATTACTCTAAAGAGCGAGGAGACAATGGCTCACATGCAATAAATATAGTCACGTCCAAGGAGTAGATTATAATCTAGGGGTCCTTGGACTACCATTACATTCATGTGAACGATTTTCCTTCTCAATGTTATCGGCACATTGGGAAGGATCCCTAACGGTCGACTGGTTCCTTTGTCAAAGCCTGTTAGATTTCTCATATCAGGCAAAAGCGATGGCGAACCAAGCGCTTTCCAAGCAGTTGAGGAAGGATACTCACAAAAGCCCCTTCATCTATGATGGTACCGACCATGACCATTTTATATATTTGTGCAATGATTTGAAATGGTACACTAGCCGGTAAACGGGGTCTGCCTAGTAGATTCCAATCGAAGGAAACAACTAGGTTGCTTGGAGGTGGGACTGAATAGACAGTCGGATATGACTCTGACGAACTTTCTTCATGTGGTAAAGGAATGGGTAGACTGCCCCCATGTTCATCGGAGTCTGTGTTTACGAAGAGAATTTGAACAGTGTCACTCTTGTTCTCTCCGGTGATTGTATCATCTGAAGATGGACCCTTTGAAGGAAAGACCGGGTCAACTGCTGCCTCAACCTTTTGACTTTCGTCTGGTGTGGATTTAGATGGTTTATCTTTAATGATAGATGCTTCGACCGACCACAATGTCATGTTAGTCTGATTTTCAACTAGTGATCGACTTGGCAAGAGTTTCTTATATCTAGGAGGAAGCCGTAACGGTGAAACCGGACGGTCCTCCAAAACTCTTTTAGCCTTGTTTAGGAAGGGACAACGGTGGACGACGTGATCTCCATCACACAGTTTACAAGGGAATTTACTTTTCCTTTTCTATCTTGACGTTTCACTTTCACTAGTTGACGGTGTACTTTCAACATGATCATCAGATCAGAGGTTGTTGACATCGGATTGTGCAAACGAGGAGACCAGTCCCTTAAGATCCGAGGGATGCAAGGAAAATCGCGATGATAGTGATCTCCTTTGCAAATGACACATGGAGATTTAGGCTTTGACAGTGCAGTGTATGGATTTTCACTAGATGATGCCTGGTTGCCCCTTTTCGCCTTTGGCTCCTTCTTCTTCTTCTCCTTCTTAGTTACTTGATTTTTGGCTTTACCAGCTTCATCAAGCGAAGAGGAAGGAGGAGAGGGAGAATTGGACGAAGTAGAAGGTTGGCGGGTAGCTTTGGTATCGTCTAGTTGCTTACTTGATTGCTAAGGAATCACAGTGTTCTGAACGACAGAGGTCAAGAAGAGCCATACGGGCAGGCCGATTGTCAATCCTGGAAGCGACAATGTGGCCATATGGGGTGTACCAACATCTCCCCAAGAGGAGAAAGGACTAGGAATTCCTCCAAAGGGAAATCCTTGGTTGGTGGACTCCATTTTTCTCAACCTAAGACCAATGTAGGAAAGGTGATGTTTATTCCGATTAAAATAAATTTTAGATGCTTTGACACAACTTGTTTTTTCAATTTTTAAGAGTCGAGAAAAAATAAAAGATGACTCTAGTTGCCTTTGATTTTTAATGAGCTTGAAGTGACAAGTGCTCAGATGGACCTTTTCCTTTAAGGAGTTTGAAAAGTAACGAAAGAGAATACTCTAGAAATCTAGACAAAGGGATTACCAAACCAATCGTAAAACTGCAGAATACTTTTTACGGTACAACAGTCAATCTTCCTGAATGCTGTGTTCAGTGCATTGCGCTCGATAGGGCGGTAGACACGGCTTCCTATGGATAAAGGATATAGCCTATTGTGGTCTTCCAATATATACTCGACGGTACGTGGGAGCACAAGTCCGTACTGGCACTTGTCGTCTCAAAGTGGAGGAATCACCCAACCAGCAATGAAAACAACAATTACCAGGCTTTACGATGTCGGAATACGTCTCTAGCCTAGACTTCTAAATGTTGTGCATTAGGTTCCAAAGTGTTTTTAGATTCATTAAATTTATTTTACAGTTGATCTTGTTTAAGAAATTTTCCTTTCAGGTTCACCGTGCGATGTAGATATATAGTTCCTAAAATGTAATCTAAGATGATAAACAATCGTTTAATCTTCTTTATGCAATGAAAATCCTAGCTACTAAAGAAAGAGAGATGATATTCTTTCAACATAAAGCAGAGAGCACACACTATAAGCACTGTCCTAAAGCAAACCAACAAACAGTCTAAATGCAAATGCACATGCATGTATTTGTTTTCAGCCTTCTTAATGTGTGAATGATAAAAAGAAAGCTAAGCGAAAATCTGAATTATTTTTCAAAGCGACATTACTAACAAGCTTCTTTTCAAGACAAAATGAAGACAATAAAGACACTTTGCGATTTGCAATTGAAAACTTGCTTTAGACACTTGAAAAACTACTAATTCAAATCAAATACAAGAGTAACAGTGTAATCTACTATCAAGAACAATCAGATTCTCTTCTATGACTGAAAACAACACTTGCGACACTTCCAAATCAAGAAACGATAGTTCAATTACGCTATTTTTTTGTAAAATAGAACTGAAAATGGCTCACAACACATACAAACATTTATAGTTCTTTGCACAATGGAGGCAGAATAATGGTAAGGAAGGGGGTTTCCACAGAGGTATACTGACTACAGACAACAAAACTCCTGAATAGAGCTGAAAAGAGTGAAGAAAAACCAAAGTCTGGAGGCAAAATTAGCCTTCTCTGACCATCGTACCTGTTACACAGGGATTCCAGTATGCATCCCACCTACAACACATGGGAAGTGCGATGCATACTGATATCCTTGAAGAGAGGGTGCAATGGTACAGTGTGAGACATTTAATCCAGTTCTTGATCACAGTTTGCAGCATAGTTCAGGGATTTAGGCTGAGCAAGTGATAATCAGTAAATATATCACAGGGGTAGATCTAAGGAGGTTACTAGAGCCACCATAAGGGAAATTAGGATGTTTACAAATCGATTGTTCAATTTATAAACAAAACCCGAAGATAGACTGAAGCATCGTTGATCTACTTTGCACTTGCATAGCAAATGCAGTTCGAAGGCTAGCTGGCTTGACTTTAGGCTTTGTCTGTAGGTTTATAAAACAAACAAGTATAGAAAAGAAAACAAGCTATTCGCTCCCCAGTGGAGTCGGAATTTTTTTATTGGGAAATCTAGTTTCTATGCAGAGCTGCTAGTCCAACTAAGACTGGTAGCTATCTTAGAAACAAACAAACTAAAACTACTTTCGTTTTCCTTTATGAGAAGTAGATAAGAGGGGAACAAAGGAGACCAACCTCTGTCTTGCGCTTGGTTCCTTACTTGATTCCTCTCCCTTCTGATAGATCTTTACCAATCGCTTCCTCGTTTACCCAGCTTCAAAGAGCACCTGTCAAATCAAAGCAGCATAACACTATCAAAGAACAGAGATCTACTGTCACAAACAATATAGGACCAAATATATATTGACCACACAAATGCATATATCATCAATCATACAAGAATGTGGAGGAAAACTTGAATAGCTTTATTAATATCAGGAATAGAAAATAGGATTACAACCAATTGTTCTGACCCAGCGTGATCCTCTCAGCAAGAAAGCCCTTCTTCACCTCATGAAAAGCTTATATCACCCAGCACTATGATGTTACACCAAGAAACCAGCAAAACTTCCTTGCAAGATACAAAATTCCAGCCTCTAGATCTCTGGGATGAGGGATCCATATATAGATGATTGTAAGGGGGTGAGTCAGCTTCTGAGATTTGATTAGTGTCCTCTCTCTGTGTTATGCTCTTAACCTGCAAAAGATACCCAAATACAGAATATGCGAAGAAAGATACCCAGAACATAGAACAGTGAGAGACAACATCAAATATTTTATTATTCAGAAAGCAATGTTCACTGGCCTCTTCGAGGGGGCAACCTCCAATAGAGCAGAGCTCGTTACAAAAATAAGACACGATGCTCCTCGCAGGGAGTCTCTATCCTTTATATATGACTCATACATGCAATACCAAGGATCAATACCATGGGTTTTATTAATACCATCTATCTAATACTACGGCCCATTTGCAACTAACTATGGTCCCGACATTAATTGTGGGTTAACCACTTACAATTATTAATATGGGCTTTATTGACTCTTGACTATGACTTGATCCCATTACATAAATAAGGGGGTTAGGGTGGGACCCTAACACTCTGATAGTTCTTGATTCCACTTGGAGATTGATGATCTCTTACTCATCCCTGGGCAAATTCAGAGAGGCAAGTGTCACAGGAGAAGTTTCTGGAAGATTCCATGATCATCCACCTCGCAAATTGACTTTGCCATTTCTCCACTCTCGCCCATCGCACCACATAGAAGGGATTTTTAGTATGCATCGCACCTCCTATGTGCATTAGGTGGGATGCATCGCACTTTGACAATGGAGCAGGTGAGATGGTCCCATTTTGACCAGTTTTGAGTAGTTTTTCATGGAGAAATTATGGGAGATGATGTAATCAGCTGACCTTGTTCTTTTGGGGGTTGGAACAACACTTTTAGAGACTTAGGAGCCCTTGGTTTATGGACATATATGATTGGGGTTGCAGTGCCCAAAAATGTCTATAACACCCGGCTACCTTTCAAAGGGCAATCCTAGCCATTTTCACTAATCTAGAATTTGTAGAAATTTATATCGATGACTTTTCTATGTTGGGTGATTATTTTCAGGAAGCCCTCATAAATCTAGAAAAAGTACTTCTTCATTGTCAGGAATCCCATCTCGCCCTGAGTGATAAAAAACTGTAGATTAATGTGAAAAGCGGGAGTGGTACTTGGCCATTTGATTTTTGGTAGAGGTATAGAGGTTGATCTAGCAAAGATCGAAATTATTCTGCATCTTCCTGCACCCAAAACTCAAAGGGAAGTAAGAGGTTTCTTAGGACATGTTGGCTACTATAGGAGATTCATTGAAATTTTTTCTAAGATAGCTGCTCCTCTTTTCCGACTTCTAGCTAAGGATAGTGAATTTTCTTGGACCAGAGCTTGCCAACAGTCTTTTGAAACATTGAAGTAAAAGTTAGTGCATGCACCAGTTTTAAGAGGTCCTAGCTGGTCTCTGCCTTTTCATATTTCCTCTAATGCTTCAGATTTGGCTATTGGTGCAGCTTTAGGACAAGAGGGAAATAAACAATCCTATTCTATTTATTATATTAGTAAGAATTTGTCTTCCACTGAATTAAATTATATAGTTACAGAGAAAGAGTTTTTAGTTGTAATTTTTGCAATTAATAAGTTCAGGCACTATATTACAGGATATGAAGTATTTGTACATATTGATCATTCCGCAATTAAATATTTGATGAATATTCCATTAACTAGTGGTAGAGTGACTAGGTGGTTACTATTGTTGTAGGAATTTAATATTACTATTGTTGATCAACCAGGAAAATCTAATGTTGTAGCAGATTTTATTTCTAGATTAGATAATCCTGGTGAAATAACTCCTGTTAATGATGATTTTTCGGATGAACATCCTTTTTCTATGTCAACAGATTCCCCGTGGTTTGCTAACATTGCTAATTACTTGGTTACTGCGAAAACACCACCCCACTTGTCTGCTCATTAAAAGCAGAGTATTGTTTAGAAAAGTGTTGCATATTCCTAGATTCAAGGAGATCTCTTTTACAGTGGTCCAGATCTAATTATCCGTAGGTGTGTAAGAGAGGAGGAAGTGTTTGATATATTGAAATCTGTTCATGATGAACCTTGTGGAGGCCACTTCGCTGATAAGTAGACTACATATAAAGTATTGCGTGATGCTTACTTTTGGCCTTCCTTGTTTAAGGATGCCAAAGAGTATGTCAAGCATTGTGATAGTTGTCAGTGAATGGGCCAACCTAATCAAATCAATGAAATTCCTTTATGCCATCAGGTTATTATTGAGCCATTTGAAAAATGGGTTATTGATTTTATAGGGCCAATAAATCCAACATCATTAAGTAAAAAGCATATCTTGGTTTGTACAGATTTTGTTACGAAATGGGTAGAAGCTAAAGCTGTTTCTTTTTCTATAGAAAAAGTTGTTGTTGATTTTCTTTTTACTGAAATCTTTACTAGATTTAGTGTGCCTAGAGAAATTGTTTCTAACAATTGTCCAAAGTTTATTTCTAATCTGGTATAAGGTATGATGGAGTAATATAAGATCCACCACAGGAAATCCACGCTGTATCACCTGCAAGCAAATGGCCAGGTGGAATCCACGAACAAAGTGATCGAGTCCGTTCTTACAAAGACAGTCAATATGCATTGGAAGGACTGGGTTGAACGATTACCAAAGGCTTTGTGGGCATACATAACCACTTGGAGAAATAGCACGGGACATACACCATATGAGTTGGTATATGGAAAACAAGTTCTGTTACCAATTGAATTCCAGATCAAAACTTTTAGAACTACAGTTCAATTAGGACTAGATCTATCTGAGGCACAAAAACAACGTCTTCTCCAATTAAATGAGTTAGATGAATTTCATAGGGATGTCATTCAAAAGAACATACTAATTCAACAACAACGTAAAAGGTGGCATGACAAGTCTATTCAGAAAAAGCAATTCCAATTAGGTGATTGGGTTCTCCTTTATGATTCTAGATTCAAAATCTTTAAAGGGAAATTCCAAACACGTTGGATGGGACCTTATGCAGTGATCTAAGTATTTGAGAATGGAGTAGTAGAAGTTAAAACTATTGATGGACAAAATTTAGTATTCTTGGTAAATGGACACAGGTTAAAGAAGTATTTTTCGCCACCTACTAGGAAAGATTTTACACAACAAGTCCAACAACAATTTGGGATGGTAGTGGTGAATGGTAATACCAACCTTTTCAAAACATGAGTTGTCTTTCTTCTTAAATATATATATATATATATATATATATATATATATATATATATATATCTAATAAAAATAAGAAAAGTAAAGAAATTTTTTTTTCCTTTAATTATGAAAATTAGTTCATTGACATGATTGTAGAAGGATCAACCTGAAAACTAGATTGCTGGCAGGGAGATAAAAAATTTCTAATAAAAATAGAATGTTGCTTGATCTTTAGATATGCTAGTGACCACCAAGGAAAATAAGGTTCAACAGAACCAACCTTTATACAGTTGGGGTAATTAGCATGGATATTTTTACTCACGTAATGCTTAATTTTCGCTGTAGTTATTTTTTTCTTGCACCAGTGTAAGAAGAATTTCTAGAATATTATCTGCCTTTCTTCATATTCCACTTTCATAATATTCCCTCATTTTTCTTCTTCGATCCCAGAATGATTAACCTTCCCACGTTCTTCTAAAATTTACCCTGTCTGCTTCGAAGAAATCCCACTTTACCTTTGAAATTGTTTCCCTATCCCACTTTTGTTTATTCCCTCTTTTGGTACTATTCCTGGAGTCCCTGTAATAGAATTCCTTCCCATTCTGAAAATTCCCTTCTTCCCACTTCTTTATTCCCTCATGAATTTATTGCAGGATCTCACACACAAGAGCAAAATGATATGCTCTCGAGCATCAAGAAAGGGCGAAGCAAATTTTCAGTATAAGTTGAGGGAGTCTTAGATTATTCTGATGGTTCAAGTTGGATTTTTCTTTCTTTAGTTTGATTCTGCAATCTTTCCTTTAAAGAAAGTAGGGATTGACATTAGAAATATTCATACCATCTCTCACATTGCCTGTGCTTCATCTCTAAGTTTACGAATCCCCTGGGCTGACAATTTAAGTGTTGAGGAGTTTGCTTAAGTTTAATTCCTGCACCCAACATAGACAGTAATTGGATTTATGGAAATCATGATCAAGGTCCGTGAAATGCCCTGGTAGTTAGATCAAAGATTGAAGTGTGTGATCCACGAGGCTAATATGCATCTCACAAATAGTTAGCACCGTGAGTGGTTTATAGCCTTACTCCTGTCCCACCTAAGGATTGATTTATTGCATGAAAATATAGGGACTTAGGTGAAAGATCGGCAAATTGGTGGCCTGGGTATAGGCGATATGGACAACCTCTCAAATCTTACTACAATTTCTTCAATATCTGGTTGAATTTCTCCTTCTGCATCTATTGGTGTATTAGTCATCTACATCCACATGGGTTTTTCCCTTTGATCACCCCAATCCTTGTTATCAACGGGTAGTTGCTACCCAAAGACTTATACTCTATTGGGACTGTAATTCCAAAAGAATTACGCAAAAACACTCTCAGTACTTTAAAAATGAGGAGCTTGCATTTTCAACACAAAATACACTATCGGCACTTTTAACCACAGTCGCAGCATTCAAACAGGCCTTCATGTTAATTCCAAAGGAATTACACCGTCGGCGTGGTAATATTCGAAGTATTGTATTATATGAAATATACACTATTAGCCCCTTCCAACGCTCCTTCTCTCATGTGATAACACGTGGCTATCGGTAATCGCTATTGGCAATTCCGAAAGACCACACCATAGACTCCTCCCACTTCAACTGTGCAATGCGACAGTCCTTGTGGACTTGAAAATTTATCCAACCCGCTATATAATATTTCGGGTGCAAGATTATCGGGGTTTTAGACCTCAGCAGTTCCACGACCCTTTCTACTCCACTTGCGATTCGACGATGCAATAAAGGATCGGATCCAATACGTTATGAACCAGAATTGAAAAAATGTCAAGTCCAGAGCTACGTCCAGACTAAGGTTTTTCTGCGAATTCTCTGTGTAAAATAGACTTTGTTGCGTAACTCTATGCAACGATTTAAGAGCCTACGCTCGCCGATATAAAAAAAAGTAATATTAAAGGCTCCAGCCTAAACGTTCATGGGAAAATAAGGCCAATTCATCCATATTCAAACTCAGAAGAAGCACTTGAACTGATACACACATATAATTATCAATTAAAAGAGAATTACCAATGTAAATACACAGAGAGAGGTTTCTTCAAAGGATAATACTTCCGAGCAGCCCCCCCACTATGAGCCTCTCATCATTTTATTTGTAATCAATAGATAAAGCCTTTCTCGGCCACTATCCTTTATAAAAGCATGCTTTTTCATAGAATGATTTAAAGCATTCTATGCTTGTATATTTATTTGGATTTTTGGAATATGTTTGAAGACTTTTTTTGGATTTTTGGAATATGTTTGAATACTTTATCCCTCTAAGTCACATGCTCCTGCATCAGACCCCTGAGGAAAAAATTCTTCAAGGGCTCCTGTCCAAGAGTTCATCTACAGAACTGCCCAGTTTCTATAGCATATCTTTTGTAACCAATGTAGCTTCAACGGTTATCTGATCCTTCCATTTTACCAAATACTGGAAGTACTCTTGTCCCCTTGTTTTGTTAAACACCTTCTTGTCCAGAATTCTTTCTGGTTGTAAATTCTTTGTTGTGCGTAACTATTTTACCTAGTCAATCTCTTGGGTATCTTGATCTTGTGTTGTATCATCTGCATTTTCACCTTCATACTTATACAGGTCTGCAACATTAAAAATTGGTGATATTCCAACATCGGGGGGTAACTCAATCTCGTAGGAATTTGTAGAAAATTTCCTCTTGCATGGTCCAATTTTTTTATACTTCAGTTTGTTATACTCCCTCTTTGGAAACCTCTCCTTTCTGAGATGTGCTAAAACCAGATCTCCAACTTCAAATTTCACCTCTCTTCTTCTCATGTCTGCTCTGGTTTTGTACTTGATGTTGTTATGCTGCAACTGCTGCTTCACTTGTTCATGTATTGCCTACATTTCTAATCTCGAATTTATCTAGGACAAAGAATTAAAGGTATTACAGACTCATGTGCATGGATGTGCCTATGTTACTTTATGCAATGGATCTATAAGATTGCGAAATACAAAAACACTGAGGCAGTTAGGGAAAACATAACAAGAAAAACATATAAACAGAACAAGTTTAATAAGGAGTTCACCCAATGCTCCTGGGCTACGTCTCCTGGTCCAGCCTTCAGTGGTGGCCTCTCTATTATGTTTTCGAAGTAGAGTTTTTACAACAGTGAGCTCAATTTGAGTCTCACTCAACAGATATGAATCCGCACGATCAGAGTACACAGACTCTCCTTACTGAAACATGACCTCTACTAGTCAGAGTAGTATGATCCCAATCCGAGACTCATACATGACAGGCCTATGCCAAGGAGCTCGCTTGAACGTCTCAAGCTTTCTCTGGAGTACACAGGCTCTTTGACTCTCTCTCGCTCTGTCTGGCTCGATGCTACCTTCAGGTCAAGTTGATTTCTTCTCTCTGTTCTCTTCTCTTAGCTTTTGTGTTTAACTAAATCTCCTTTGTGTGTTCTCTGCTTCTGTCAGTTCATGGCTTTAAAGCTAGTCTGCTTTCTATCAGTTCGTTTCCGCTTCCCGGTGTTCTAGTTCTTCTGCCACTGTCCATTTGAATTCCCCTATTCTGCATCATCATCACTATTTAACGCTTCACAGGGAGGTGGCCACCTGTTTCATATGAACTGAGTTTTAGTTCTCTTGGTAACATTTGAATAGCCATTATTTCTGTTTGCTCCAAGATTTCTCGCGAAACACGAATCTTTTGCCAACTCAGCATCCACGTTGGACTTCAAATCCCATGTAATCTTGCTTTATAACCTTGTCAAATCTGGTCATTTATCGAGATGCGCCTCCGCCGTTGATCTGGGCCCCCCAAATCGTACAGTCGTCGTTCATATCGGGTGGGTAAGTAGCATGAAGTTTACCCGTCTGATGTGAGAAGTTTTCTCTCTCTTCCACCAGACAGGTGTCACTCAATGTGTGGCATCGGGCGGGACTCTGTTGAAACTGCTTACCACCTCGAGGCCTTCCAATATCCTGCTATTTTTTTGGAATCCCGCTCTATAGAACCAAATTAATTACTTTTTTGCATTTCATAGTCATTTCGGGTCCGTGCACTCGAGGCTTTCCTTCACCGAGGGGGATGCCCTGCGATACGTGATTAGCGATAATCGCGTATTAGAAACTACCCCCGTTTCTTGAATTAGCCTCTACTTTTGCCAATTTGCACCAGCGTGCATTACCATGGGCCAATGGTCTGCGCAGTCGACCGAGGGTCGTCGCTGCTCCACGCTGATCACAAATTGCAACTGTCACGAGGATTCCTTCTGATAGCTTGATCTTTCTAAGACTTGAATTTTTTGGCATAACTTGAAAGAGTTTATGGAAACTTAGATAGTGTTTAGGATCCAATTCAGATCATGGCCTTCCCGCTGAAAAATCTTTTGGACCACCAAAAGTTGGTTTTTAAGCATCCATCAAGTGAGGGTACTGAGTCCTCACTTGCCCAATTTCTATCCATTTCACACTTCTTGGTTTTGAACCTTTGAGTTCAATCCTGAGGTACTCAACATCCCCTATGCGCGTAGTTCTCACCTTCTGGTCTAGAAATATATCTTCCTACAATTCATTAAGATATTCAGGCAACAGATCATCAATAGAAGCCAATTGACTCTACTCTTCGGGATCTTCAATCAATGAAGGTTCATATAGTCTCAAGCTGTCTGCATTAAGAACTGAGTAGATGTGCATGTAAGCTGGTAAATCAAGGTGAAAAGCATTCTCACCAATTTTCTCAAGTATCTTGAAAGGTCCATACCTTATTGGCTTTAGCTTCTTACCTTCACCTTGCATTTTGTCTTTGCTGATATACAGCTAGACTTGATCCCCAACTTCGAAACTATGCTCCATCCGATTCTTATCATGCCTTGCCTTGTACTTGGCTTGGCTCTCTTCCATCTATTCCTGCGCTACCTGTTGAATCTCTTGGATTTGTTCGATGAACTTGGTTGCCTTGTTCACATCACTGTTTCCATCAACCACTATGTCTTTACCAAAGAAAAAATCCAAGGGAGACCTTGGTGTGAAACCAACACAGGTCTCAAAAGGAGATCTCTGTGTAGAAGAATGTCTAGCTCAGTTGTAAGCATGATGCACATAACATAAATGTTCATCCCAAAGCTTAGGATGCTTGCTACAATAGCCTCTTAGCAACTGGATCACTGTCCTCCTGACCACTTCTGTTTGGCCATCTATTTGTGGATGAAAGGTTGTGCTCCTTTTCAGTCTGGTGTCGATCAATTCCCACAAACTTGACCAAAATTTCCCAACAAATCAGGTATCTCAATCAGATATAATGGAAGTGGGTAATACAAAATGAAGCCGTACATGCTAAAAGAATAACTTTGCAGTTTGTTCAGCTGTAGTATGTTTGTTACAGGGTATTAAGATACACATTTTGCTGAACCTATCCACAACAACATATAAATAGTCATGACCTTTCCTAGATTTAGGCTGTCCCCCAACGAAGTCCATGGAAACACTTTCCCAAGGATGAGAAGGAACTAGTAGTGGAGAGTACAAGCCTAGTTTTCTATTGTTGGGCTTGCTTTTAGCACACATGGTACACCCTCTTACATATCTAGAAACTGTCTCGTTCATTTTTGTCCAATAACAATATCTTTGTAGTTGTGCAACTGTTTTACTTACACCAAAGTGACCTGATATTAGAGAAGTGTGTGCTTCTCGAACTATCTTTACTCTTTCAGTTTGTGGAATGTATAACTTTCCAAAATGATACAAGAGTTGATCCTTAACATGATAATCCAATTTTTCTACTTGTTTTCCATGACTTAAAGTTGCATATACATCTTTAAAATCTATATCTTGAGCATATTGTTTACTGTAGCTTTCATGCAATACTGAATTATGCTTAAGTATAGTGGATGCATTTATGATAGGTATGGACAACATATCTGTAGCTTTATTCTGTATGCCCTTTTTATATCTGTTGACAAGATGAAATTGTTGTAGAAAACCCATCCACCTATAGTGTCTTGATTGCTTCAGCTTAGTTTGGGAGTGTAAATATTGAAGTGGTTGATGATCAATATGTATAAATATCCCTTTGCCTATTAAATAATGTTTCCACTTTTTCACACTCTATTCTAATGCATACAATTCTTTATCATATGTGGGATAGTTAACTACTACAAAATTAAATGTCTTAGAATGATAACATATGGGTTTACCGTGTTGCATCAACACTTCTCCCATGGCATAATCACTAGCATATGTTTCAATCTCAAAGGGTCTTTGAAGATTGGGTAGTGCTAGTCCTAGTGTTGTACTAATATTTTCTTTTAAGGTGTCAAAGGATTTTTGCCGTTTGCCTCCCCACTGAAACACTTTGTTCAATCATATTAAAGCATGCAAGGGAGCTACAATTAAGGAAAAGTTACAAATAAACTTTCTCCAATACTGTGCTGCTCCTAAGAAGCTTCTAACTTCTGTAGCAGATTTGGGTTTAGGCGAGTTTACAATGACTGCAACCTTAGAGGGAGCTATCTTCAATTCACCACCCCCTACAATATGACCGAAATAATTCGAAGATGTTTTTCCAAATTCACATTTTGAGAGCTTAACGTAAAGATTTTCTCTTTTCAAAACATCTAGAGTCTGCTTAACATTCTTTAAATGTTCTTCCCATGTTTTACTGAATATAAGAATGTCATCCAAATATACAATGACAAAATCATCAAGAAAAGGTCTGAGTAGATCATTCATTACTCTCATGAAAGTGGCAGGAGCATTAGTTAAGCCAAAAGGCATAACCAACCACTCATAAAATCCCTACTTTGTTTTGAACGCAGTCTTCCAAGCATCTTGCTCTACAAATCTGACTTGATGATAGCCACTATGCAAGTCCAACTTGGAAAAATAAACAACTTCTTTTAACTGATCTAATAGATCATCTATGCGAGGAAGGGGATAATGATTTTTTATCATTAACTTATTCAGTGCTCAGTAATCAAATGCACATTCTCCATGAGCCATCTTTGTTTCTCACCAAGATAATTGGAGACCCACAAGGCGATGTGCTAGGTCCTATGAAGCCTTTCTCGAGCAGCTACTGTACCTGCTTCTTGATTTCTGCATTCTCTAAAGCGGACAACCTGTACATTCCAATGTTAGGCAATGGAGAATCTTGCTGCAAATTAATATCATGTACTATTTCCTCTTTGGGTGGCAGACCTTTAGGTTCTTGAAATAGTATATCATACTCTGAAACAACTTTTTCTAAATCAGCTTGTTGTTTAGCATCACAATGCTCAGATACATTGGGCTTATCAGGTTCTTTTTCCTTTACGACCATCAATAAAAATTGTTTGCATAAATTTACAATTCTTTTCATTTTCCCTGATTTTATGAGAGTATAATTATTCTTGAGTTTATGAGCTCTTACAATACATTCGATTCCATCTTTAACGAATTGATACTTGTTCTCAACTCTATAGAAAATAGCTTTCCTATCATACAAGTAAGGACTTCCTAAAACATTTCCACATATATCCAAAGGAACTATATCTAACTCAACCTCATCTACAAATGCTGACCCAATAGAGAACCTAAGTTTACATTGTCTAGTCACTTGTCGCTATGCTTTATCACATAACCAACCTAATGGATATGGCCTTTTGTGATGTGTGGTTAGTAATCCCAAATTCTTTACAATTGCTTCATAAATCAAATTTACTTGTGAGCCATTATAAAACAAAGTATCAATTTTTTATGCTAGGAAATAACTCAAATATGAAAAAGCTCATGTCTTTTCCTCTCATTTTCTTCATTATCAGTAGATTGTGCAGAATTACTAGTAGATGCTTCAAAAATTTTACCTTTTATACCTGTGGCTGCAATTGTTGTTTCATCTCCTGAGTCTGACCCCAAATCCTTTTGAATAGCTACAACAATCTTCTTCTTCTTGCCATCATACTTCTTGGGTTTCATCTCCAGATGCAGGATCTAGTAGTGTTCATCATCGTGCCCATCCTTCTTATAGTGAGTGCATGAATACTTGGTATTTTGTATAGTATTTGTCTTCCTCTCTTTCCATTTCTGTTTTCTTTTCTCCTTATTCTTGCTTGTAGTGGGTTTTCATGATCCCCGAACTTCTGGGTTCACATTCTTGCCTCTAGCCTATAGATGTGTGACCAGAACAGATACCTCATCTATGCTAGTGGGATTAAACATGAGAATATTGTGCCTTAAGTAGCTGTGTAGACCACCTATATACTTCAACAGAGTTTCAGGTGAGTCTAAAAAAATTCCTAGAATCAAAGCTCTTTTCCTAAATTCTTGAGTGTAGCCTTATACACTTTGCCTTTTCAATTGGTGAAGAGTTTACCAACACATCATGGCTTGCTGCATATAGGCTAGTGGGTAGAATTTCTTTTTAATTGCAGAAACAAATTCACTCCAGACATAAAGAATTTTACCATGCTTCTTCATGTCAGCTTGTGTCATGCCTTCCCACCATACCAAGGCAGTGCCCCCAAGGCATAGGCTAGCCAACTGAATCTTACTTTTGTCTAAGTCGATGCTCTGCACTCTGCAATAAACATCAATCTGTCTAATCCAATTAACCAGATTTTCTACATTCAACTCTCCATCATATATTGGTAAATCAAATTTAACATTTAATTTAATCAAAGATGTTTTCTTTTTGTTTTCAAGGCTACTATGTGGTGTAGGAAGTTTTTCTTCTTTCCCTTTGCCTTTAGAGTGGTCGTGGACGAGAGATTCTTCTGCTCCTTTATCTTGTTTGGAGTTTGATGGATCTCCTTCTCTACCTTTCTTAAATTCTATATACATTTCCTCTACCATGGCTTTCATGGTCATGAAACTATCCATGAACTGAGGGTCTGATTCCAAGGGACTTTCTTCTGACATTTTCCTCTTAGGATAGACTCTTCCAATTTAAAGGTTAGTTTCAACCAACTCTGCTTCTCCTAGTTTAAGCTTTGATCTAGTTAGCATTCAACAACAAAATCTAGCACAAGCTTGTCTAACCTTAGATACCCAGAGCTTTGATACCACTTAATCTGGTATTTATCCAGGAAAAAGAATTAAAGGTATTACAGACTCATGTGCATGGATGTGCCTATGTTACTTTATGCAATGGATCGATAAGATTGTGAAATACATAGACACCGAGGTAGTTAGAGAAAACATAACGGGCAAAACATATAAACACAATAAGTTTAATGAGGAGTTCACCCAATGCTCCTGGGCTACGTCTCCTGCTCTAGCCTTCAGTGGTATACCCTTCTCTTATCCTTATTTGATGATACCCACTTTTAAGAAGTTTTAAAAAATACTTCTCTCCACTCAAGAAATCCATTAAATCTTCAATTCTAGGTAATGGAAATATGTACCTGATTGTGATTTTATTGATGGCTCTTGAATTTATACACATTCTCCAGCCTCCACCTTTCTTTGGACTCAACACTGTTGGTACTATGCAAGGACTCAAGCTTTCTCTGATCAGCCCTTTGTCAAGCAATTCTTGCACCTGGTTTCTAACTTCTTCATTTCCTGTAGGAGTCATTCTATAAACTACTTTATTAGGTAGACTTGCTCCAGGAATCAAATCTATATGATGGCTAATTCTTCTAATGGGTGGAAACTCATTTGGCAAATCATCAACAATAATATCACAATATTTCTCCAACATTTCTTGAATTTCAATGGGTAAATTGGAAATTTTAGTAGAAGTCATTATTACCTTGGGCTTGCAAATTACAACAAAATTAACGTCATTTTCTTCAATCTGCTTCAAGTATTCCTTTCCTCCCAATAATAGAGCTTTTGGGTCGGTCTTCTTTCCTGGTACATCTTCTTCTTGCAGAGGTAACAACATATGATTGACACCATCCTTCCCAAAATTGTAAGTGCTTCTTTTCCCATCATGGATGGCTCCTGAGTCATATTGCCAAGGTCTTACAAGTAATATGTGACACACATCCATTGGCATCACATCACATATAATTTTATCTTTATACTTGCCCACCTGAAATTCCACTTCACACTATCCATTTACTAATATTTGATGTCCCTTTTGCAACCATGACATCTTGTAAGGTGTTGGATGTTTCATTGTCTTCAGCTTCAATTTCTCCACGACTTCTATAGAGACCAAATTATCAGTGCTGCCACTATCAATGATCATTTGGCAACATTTCCCTTGGACTTTACACACCCTAAATAGAGTCTTTCTTTGTGATGGTTCAACCACCTCCTTTGCTGGCTTGAGCAAAACTTTATTAATTACCAAAGATTCTCCTCTCTCTGGTATATTTTCTTCTTCTATCACTACTGCTGCTGGTGCCTCTCCCTTACCTTGAGTAACAATTTCATTCCTTTGATTTGTTTCTGCATTCTCTGGGCACTCAAAAGCTCTGTGTCCCAGTTTGTTACATCTGTAGTATCTTATTTATCCGCCTCTTCCTTTGCCTCCTTTTCCTCTAGAAAAACTCCCTCTACCTCTTGCATCACCACCTGTGGGTGCATGCTGGGTTGAGCTACTGCAAGCTCCAACTTTAGGTTCTGTAGATCTCCCTCTACCACCTTGACCTCCCCTTCCTTGGAAAGTACCTCTCCCTCTAGCACACTTCTTCCTCATCAGTTTTTCTTCAACTTTCAGTACTATCTCATAAGCTTCCTCTATTGTTTTAGGAGAGAGTAGACTTATTTCATCCTGAATGTCCATCCTAAGGCCATTCACATATCTAGCCACCTTTTCATCTATATCCTAGGCTTCTCCAGTTCTTATTCTTTCCTTGTAGAATTCCTCTATGTATTCTTTTACTGTCAAAGACCTCTGTCTAAGATTTTTCATTTGTCTAAACAAGGTTTATTAATAATTACTTGGTAGAAACTTACCTCTTAGCTTTGCTACCATCCTGCTCCAATTCTTGATTAGTTGCTTGCCAAGTCTCTTCCTTTTTGCTTGCACACCATCCCACCAAAGTGTTGCATGGCCTTTTAACTTGGTGACAACAAACTTCACTTTCTTCTCATCTTCTGTTTCTTCATAGTCGAAGAATTTCTCCGTGCCATTAATCCAATCTATCAATTCTTCTAGATTCGGTCCTCCTTCATATATTGATACCTCGGTCTTTGGCCTGGCTGTGGATCTCAATACTGACTGAAAAAATCTCATCTCAGGAGTAGCTACTACATCTTCCTCCTCTGCAACTTCAATCTCAAGTTCACTAACATCTCCATCATCTATGTTCCTGCCTGTTGTTAAGGCATGCAATCTAGCTTGCATATGTTGCACAACTCCCATCACTTCAGCATTTGCAACAGGCCGTCCTCTTCCACCACATCCTCATCCTCTTCCAAATCTAAAAGCCATAGTAACTTTCCTTCTTCTGCTTCTGAGATTCAATCCAATGTCAGCTAGCTACTCTGACACCACTAATGGTGGCCTGGGTGCAGGTGATATGGACAACCTCTCAAATCTGGCTACAATTTCTTTAATATTTGGTTTAATTTATCCTTTTGCATCTATTAGCATATCAGTCATCTACATCGACATGGGTTTTTCCCTCTGATCACCCCAATCCTTTTTATCAGAGGGAAGTTGCTACACAAAGCCTTAAACTCTATCGGGACTATAATTCCAAAAGAATTATGCAAAAATACTCTCGGTACTTTAAAAATGAGGAACCTGCATTTTAATGCAAAATACACTATTGGCAAGAATTTTGTTCCAAAGTAAAAAAATACACTATCGGTGCTTTTAACCATAGTCACGGCATTCAAACAGTCTTTGTGTTAATTCCAAATGAATTACATTATCGACGCGATAATATTCAAAGTATTGTTTTATACTCAATATACACTATTGGCCCCTTCCAACGCTCCTTCTCCGATGCGATAAAATGTGGCTTTCGACAATCACTATCGGTGATTCGAAAGACCACATCATACACTCCTCCCACTTCAACTGTGCGATGCAATAGTCCTTGCGGACCCAAAAATTTATCCAACCTGCTATATAATATTCCGGGTTCAAGCTTATCGGGGTTTCGGACCTCGGCAATTCCACAACCCTTTCCACTCCACTTGCGATTAAATGATGCGATAAAGGTTCGGACTCGATATGGTATGAACCAGAATCGATAAAATTTCAAGTCCAAAGCTACGCCCAGACTAAGGTTTTTCTGTGAATTCTCTATGTAAAAAACAGATTTTGCTGCGTAACTCTATGCAACGATTTAAGATTCTGTGCTCACGGATATGAAGGAAAAGTAATCTTAAAGGCTCCAGCCTAAACATTCATGGGAAAATAAGGCCAATTCATCCATATTCAAACTCTTAAGAAGCACTTGAACTAATACATGCATATAATTATCAATTAACATAGAACTAACAATGTAAATACACAGAGAGAGGTTTCTTCAAAGGATAATACTTCCGAGCACCCCCCCCCCCCCCCCACTATGGGCCTCCCATCATTTTATTTATAATCAATAGATAAAGCATTTCTCGGCCATTATCCTTTATAGAAGCATGATTTTTCATAGAGTTATTTAAAGCGTAAAGCTTTGTTACAACTATCCATAAGCGATGATTTTGCATGATTTATTCTTAATTCACTTTTTATCCTAAACTAGGAAAGCATGGAAATTGCTGGCTAAAGGACCCCACTCCCTTGCCTGTAGATTTTTTGTATTTTTGGAATATGTTTGAAGAGTTTTTCCCTCTAAGTCGCATGCTCCTGCATCAGAATTCATGAAGAGATTGCATGAAACACCTATTCAGGATGCGTCTTTGGGAGTCCAACAAATTCATTTGAAATTGCAGAACCTCTGTTTCAAATTGTAGAGCTTGAAAAAAGAGAAGGAGGCCAGGACAGAGGTGTGCGAAAAAGTCTGGTGCTTCAAGTGTAAGAGCCATGGACATGATAAGGATCATTGCCCTCTCTTTGTGAATTATATCACAGGGGAGACAGATGCCCCTAAGGCAAGAAGCACTAGTAGGACCAATTACGGAACACACGCTATGGTGCCCTATTTGTTAGGTGGTCGGAAAACATATAATAGATACTTGTCATTTGCTAAAAACATTTGTGCAAACACCACAACAATTGTGCTATTATTTCTGCAAATCGGTGGACCACAATGAATGCCATTTCTATAGCTACAAATTGATGATGGAAAGGATGCGTACGTATTGAATGCAACCAAAAACTCGGCCTCTGAGTGAGGGTGCTGAAGGAGTGCACGGAGGATATTAGGGGTGTAGATGAGGCCCAGGAGGAGGAGGACCTGGTAGAGGTCATGGACAGGTAATTTATTATAATTGTGGAAGACCAGGGCACTACGCATGGGAGAGTACAAGTAAGACACACTTTTCATTTCAAAACTGCACTCAGTTTGACCACACAATTGAAGAATTCCCTCTGTTGATAGCTAAGATGAAGGAGAAGAAGGCGCAACCTCAAAAACCTACCCAAAACTTGCATATGATGAGGGATGAACCCCATGAGGAAGATCCAAAAGTGAATATCTTGCTGTGAAGTAGAATAATGACTAGTGATAATAAAGGAAAACAACCTGATGAAAGTGGGTGGGTACGTAAGGCCCAAAAAAGGAGATTAGGTTTGATCTGGAGCATGGAGCCTTTAGCGTGCCTACAAAGGCTGGCCCCTCTATGCTTACCACCTTCTTGGAGACTTGTATGAAACTACTACACGATAGCAAGGCTATGAAAGGGCTACAAGAATTGATAAATAAGTGTGATGGTAAGGAGAATGCTCTTGAGGGACACCGTGTAGTCTAAAAAATTGGTAGACATAAGGTAAGAACAGGGCACCAGATGAAGCTCACCACGCAAATAGGAGACTGTGAGATGGACCGAGTTATTTTGGATCTACGATCTAATGCAAATGTTTTGCATAAATAGACATGGGAGATAATAGGGAGGCTTGCGCTATAGTGGTCTCCGATTCATTTGAGGATGGAGAACCAACAGAAGATTATCCATATGGGACGATTACATGGAGTCACTGTAGATATAGAAGGTGCGAGCGCGCTCACTGATTTTGAAGCGACAAATTTTTTTGATGAAAATAATAAATATGCGGCGCTCCTTAGAATTGATTGGGATATTGATATGAATGGGGTAATCGATTTGAAGAAGAAAACCATGTTGTTTGAAAGGAAATTGCTCTGCGTTTTAGTAACATTGGACCCTACAGAAGGACTATG
This sequence comes from Pinus tabuliformis, assembly GCA_031772625.1. Classification (NCBI taxonomy): domain Eukaryota; kingdom Viridiplantae; phylum Streptophyta; class Pinopsida; order Pinales; family Pinaceae; genus Pinus; species Pinus tabuliformis. The sequence goes on from CM062818.1 coordinate 1,916,317,864, forward strand.
CTATACTAAATCGGTTCGTGACTATGAAGAAAGTGATGATGCTTTGGATCAAATCTATAAACATACAGCGCGCGACTAAGATTGGGTTAATCCGACGGTTGATGGATGGATTGCATGGGACCGCAAAAGCTCCTGTACATCAGATTTGGATGTAGAATTGGAGCACTTGTAGATCATGATGCATGAAGTATCTACACTACCCAACAAAATGATGACTAAATTGTTGTGCTGTGTGTTATCAGAGGTGAGAAATTTTCCTTATTATGATGGTTTAACTGATTTAGATAAGTTTCTAGATACCTTTAAAAGAGAAGTACCTAAGTACCATCACTTCCAAGCACTTGATTTGACGATACGCCTACACAATGGTGGGTTACGCACAAAGACAAATTTGAGAGATGGTGCGATTATAGGAGAATGATTAGGTTGTTATTTGCTCGCCCAAAAGTTCGATTGACTGAGAAATATGATGGGATAAATGATTCGTGCGGTCATTTGGCAGAGGATTAAATTCTATGAAACAGAGCTATAGCCAGAATGGGTACATTTATTCTGTCACACTTTGTATATAATCCCTATGAATTGGTACCTAGAATGATCTCTGCCACAACACCGCGGAGTGGGATATGTTAATTGAGGGCTTATTAATGACCTTAAGTTTTGAAGATGGGTTCGAAAGCATTGATGAATTCGTGCAGAAGGTTAAGTTAGTGATCTTAGGAATTCCACACGATCCTTTGGAATCGGTTCAACCAGATTAGAGCACCCAACTGTGCCATGCACTAGAATGCTATATAATATGACTGTTGAAGGGGAGGATGAGGATCCAAGAAATATCAATATCATAGAAGAAGAAGGCCACCGTGAGGTTGAAGGTTCATAGATAGAGAACCCAGATATCACTGTGTCGTTGAAGACTAAGAAAGTAAACATTGGTACTGAGGTAGAGCCTAAATTTTCAAAGATCATGGATTACTGGGATGATGCCATGGTAGATAAAGTTGTTGAGTTTCTCTGTGAATATCAAGATTTGTTTCCTACAAAATTTTCAGGCCTAAAAGGCATCATAGGTGACTTGGGCATAATGAATATTACCTTGCAGCTAGACGTGAAGCCTATTAAGCAGAGCCCATATTGCCTTAACCCCAAATACAAGGAAAAGGTATGCTTGGAATTAGACAAGATGCTTGAGGCGGGCATTATTGAACCAATGGAGGAATTAGTTTGGGTGAGCCCAATGGTAGTCCAAGAAAAGAAATAGAAGGGAGAAATAAAGATTTGTGTAGATCTTAGGAAGCTTAGTGATTCCTGTGTTTGTGATCCTTTTCTGACGTCATTTACTGATGAGGTACTAGATAATGTGGGAGGACAGGAGGCCTACTCATTCACTGATGGGTTCTCTCGATACCATCATATTAAGATCGTGCTAGCAGATAGGAGAAAAACAACCTTTGTCATGGAATGGGGTTGTTTCCAGTATACTGTGATGCCATTTGGACTCAAGAATCTGCCGACAATATTCTCTTGTGTAGTCATTGCGAGTTAGAGTTTATTCACAAATTCTTGGAGGCACATTTTTCTGACTAGATAGTGTTTGGGTTAGTAAAGCAGAATGTAGCCAAGCTATGCCTAATGTTGGATACGTGCCAAAGATATCAGATCACGTTGAACTTGAAGATGTTCTTGTTATGTGTCCCCTTTGGGATTTTGCTAGGTAATTTGGTATGAAAGCAAGGACTAATGGTGGACCCTGTCAAGATCGCGGTGATAGTCAATTTGGAGGCCTCATGGAGTGTCAAACAACTGTGTACAATGCTGGCTCATACTGGGTATTATCAAAAGTTCATCAAAGCTTTTGCTCATATTACTACGCCAATGGAGAAGCTTTTGAAGAAGGATGCTACATTCTATTGGGATGAAGAATGTCAACGCAACCTGGATGTATTGAGAGAAAAAATGGTCACTGCACCGATCTTGGTCTTCCCAGATTGGAAGAAGGAATTTCATGTGCACATTGATGCGTCATGTATTGCGTTGGGAGCAGTACTATCCTATAGCATTCGGAAGAAGGAAATTATCAAAGGCTGGAAAGAACTACTCAACGACAGAGCTTGAGGGATTGGCTATGGTGTGCGTGCTTCAAAATTTTCGGCACTATCTACTTGGTGGACACTTTAAGATGTAAACAGATGATTTTGCCATGAAGTATTTGGTCAATAAGCTTGTATTGGGGGGGGATATATGTACATGGTTGCTGCTATTCGAAGAATATGACTTTGAGGTAATTGTGAACCTAGGAAGGTTGAATGAAGGACCGAACCATTTGTCATGGATTGAAATAGGGGAGGAGCCTACTAATTTGGAGGAAGGACTGCTCGACGCATAGCTCTTCGTGATGCAGATAACAAACAATTATATTTTGGATATTATCTACCTTTTGACTATAGGGATGACCCTGGAAGGATACACCAGCTATCAGAAGGAGTTAGTAGTGCGTGCAATAGACTTTTCAGTAATTGTAGGACATTTATATAAGATGGGTTTGGACGAGATACTCTGATGGTATGTGCCCAATTTCGAATGAAATAGCATCCTTGCTGAAGCTCATGGAGGAGATGTGGGTGGAAATTATGCAGGAAAAGCGATAATGCAGAAGAATTTGCACGTAGGGTTGTGGTGGCCTACATTACATAAGGATACCGAAGTGTATTGTAAGGCATGCGATGCATGTCAGAGAATGGGCAAACCATCATGAAGGGACGAGCTACCATTAAATCCTCACGTGTCATTGTAGCCATTCAAGAAATGGGAAATTGAATTTGTAGGACCGATTAAGCCTCCAGGCCGAAAGACAATTGTGTGCTATATCATCATCGCGACATAATACCTAACCAGAAGAAGGGCCAGAGGAGGAAGAACCGGAAGAAGATGAACTAGAGGAGGAAGAACCAGAAGAAGAGGGAGCAGAGGGAGAAGAGTTCCTTATGTAACCATGGCAGATATGGAGGTCCCCAAGGAAGACACAGCTCCTACCGAAACATAAAAGGAAATATATTTGGTAACTCCTGTTGCTCGGGTAGTTGAGTTAGAGCTTCAAGTGTAGAATTTAGAGTAGCTTGTAGCCAAAGCACAGGAGGATAAAGAACAGAGCAGAGGAGAATTGATGGAGGAGATCTAGAAAAGGAAAAGAGAAGTTAAAGTCTAGAAGTACTGAGCTGCGCAATGTTTCAGGCGACTTAAAAAGGTGACAAAGAAATTAAAAACCATCAAAAAGAAGAAGTCTAAAACATTGCAGGCTGATGACAGTATGCCAGTGTAGGATTGGGTTGGAACTCTCAAAGTTTTGAATTTTTTTGCAGAGGTAAAGAGTTGTGTGATGTCACACAATAGTTTAGGGATGGGAGGATGTTAGCCCCCTAATTTTCTCTCTTTTGACCATTTTTCCCTTCCTAAATCACAACCATTTACCGCTATTTTACTCTCTTATACACCCTCATCTTGCACTATATTTTCCATGAACTTTATGTTTCATATTTTTAACTTAACTTATCATTAATTAGTTATTTTTACATTATTTCTTGCTTATAATCACTTTTGTAACTTATCAATATCTCCAATGTTTGTTTGGTAGTTAAGTGCTTATCATGACCGTTGATCCTAGTGCGGGATTGGATCTTGCACCAGTGCCAGCACAATGAATATTTGTAGAAGACTCGAACCTCCTTGATCACCACCTCATTTTGCGCAACTTTGGCCATGAAAACAAGTTAGATCGGAAGGCAGCCGATCTTCAACCACAATAGCAAGGTCGATCAAAGGTAGCTGAGATCAGATTTATGAAGAATGAACAATTGGAAATTGATTACAGCGAGTTTGTTGAACTGCTTAATTTTGAAGGTCGAGAAGCTAAATTCTGCATATTGGTTATGTAATAGGTTAAACGATCTTTTTGTCCTTCGACCAAAGATCTATATAATGCAGAACGTAAATAGGACGAGATAGTTTTTTTTATAAGAATTTGTATAGAATAGAGATATAACCAGGGAGGTAGTAACAAGCCTGTATTTTTGTTATTGCCCAAATTTGGGCTGGCTTATGTATTCACGCATGTACTTGCCTCTATGATTTAATAAGAAGGGAGCTCCGCCTCATGTTTCATAAATCATATTTCTGTGTTTGAAAGCTGAAGAATTGGTAAAATACTGAGCAACATTCCTATTTAAAAGGGAAATGCGTTGGTTGGCTAGGGCCTAGCCAACCCAGCATGTTTACTCTACTTTTCATTTATTGTAATTTATGTTTATACTGTTAAGTGTGATTTTATTTAAAACACATGTATTCCTATTGAGTGAAAGTAGATCCATAGCATGAAGTAGTTAAAATTCATTTTTCTGCATCTGATTCTGGATTAACTTTCCCCGCCTAGTCCAAGCAGGAGAAATAAACCTGCACCAGTGCACATTGGTGTGCTATTCATTTTCTGTAGTTCTATTTGATTTGGCTTTACCCACCTGGTCCATGAAGGAGAAATAAACCTGCACCAGTGCACATTGGTGTGCTATTCATTTTCTGCAGTTTTATGTCATTTGGTTTTCCCCGCCTAGTCAAAGCAGGAGGAATAAACCTGCACCAGTGCACGTTGGCGTGATATTCATTTTTTGCAGTTTTGTTTCATTGGTTTTCCCTACCTGGTCCAAGAAGGAGAAATGAACCTACAGCAGTGCATGTTGGTGAGATGCAGCAGTCCTTTTTAGTTTAATTCCAACAGTTTTCTTGCTTTCATTAATATTTCATGATAGGATAAATTATATGGATTTTTTCTTTATTTTTGCACTTTGTTAAAATCAGAAACATTCATTTTTATGTGTGCAATTGGATTTCATAGTATAATAACACTTTCATTAAATAAGCAGTTATTTCAAGGATTAAATGCCAAGTGCAAGAATCTCTGATCTAATGCAAGAACTAGTTTCTTGTCACGGGATCTGAGTGCTCTGAATCTAAAAAAGTTCAAGCCCTTGCTAGAAGCAAAACACTTTTGGTACAAACACCATTTATACCCTCTGTATAAAATCTTTGTTCCTGCACTAGTGCAAACAGACTGCGATAGTGTAGGAGATATTAGTGCAAGAGGGAAATCTTTACATAGGTAGGTTTGAAGGGTTCATCTAATGAGACTGCTAAAGTGTCTCTGCTAAAGAAAACACACACTCATTAGTTAATCAATAGTTAGCTAGAGTGATTGCCCCTTTATTTCTAAATCTCTTTTGCAAATGCATTCTTCCTTGTTCTAGTCTTAGATTATTTTGATGGTTCAAGTTAGCTTTTTCTTTCTTTAGTTTGATTCCACAATCTTTCCTTTAAAGAAAGTAGGGATTGACATTATAAATATTCATACCATCTTTGGCATTGCCCATGCTTCGTCTCTAAGTTTACGAATCCCCCGGGTTGACAATTTAAGTGTTGAGGAGTTTGCTTAAGTTTAATTCCTGCACCCAACATAGATAGTAATTTGATTTAAGGAAATCATGATCAGGGTCAGTGAAACGCCCTGGGAGTTAAATTAAAGATTGAAGTGTGTGATTTGCGAGGCTAATATGCATCTCACAAATATTTAGCACCATGAGCGATTTATAGCCTTACTCTTGCCCCACCTAAGGATTGATTTATCGCATGAAAAGATAGGGACTTAGGCAGAAGCTCTGGAAATTGGGGGCTTGGGTGCAAGTGATATGGACAACCTCTCAAATCTTGCTACAATTTCTTCAATATATGGTTGAATTTCTCCTTCTACATCTATTGTTGTATCAGTCATCTACATCCACATGGGTTTTTCCCTCTGATCACCCCAATCCTTTTTATCAGCGGGAAGTTGCTACACAAAGACTTATACTCTATCAGGACTATAATTCCAAAAGATTTACGCAAAAACACTCTCAGTACTTTAAAAATGAGGAACCTCCCTTTTCAACGCAAAATACACTATCGGTGCTTTTAACCACAGTCGCGGCATTCAAACAGTCTTCGTGTTAATTCCAAAGGAATTACACTATCAGCGCGGTAATATTCAAAGTATTGCATTATATGAAATATACACTATCGGCCCCTTCCAATGCTCCTTCTCCGATGCGATAACACGTGGCTATTGGCAATCGCTATCGGAAATTCTGAAAGACCACACCATAGACTCCTCCCACTTCAACTGTGCGGTGCGACAGTCCTTGCGGACCTAAAAATTTATCCAACCCGCTATATAATCTTTCGGGCACAAGCTTATCGGGGTTTCAGACCTTGGCAATTCCACGACCCTTTCTACTCCACTTGCGACAAAATTTCAAGTCCAGAGCTACGTCCAGACTAAGGTTTTTCTACGAATTCTCTGTGTAAAACAAAGTTTGTTGCGTAACTCTATGCAACGTCCAGAATCGACAAAATTTCAAGTCCAGAGCTACGTCTAGACTAAGGTTTTTCTACGAATTCTCTGTGTAAAACAAAGTTTGTTGTGTAACTCTATGCAACGATTTAAGAGCCTGCACTCGCCGATATAAAGGAAAAGTAATCTTAAAGGCTCCAGCCTAAACGTTCATGGGAAAATAAGGCCAATTCATCCATATTCAAACTCAGAAGAAGCACTTGAACTGATACACACATATAGTTATCAATTAAAAGAGAACTACCAATGTAAATACACAACGAGAGGTTTCTTCAAAGGATAATACTTCCGAGCATCCCCCCCACTATGAGCCTCTCATCATTTTATTTATAATCAATAGATAAAGCTTTTCTCGGCCACTATCCTTTATAAAAGCATGCTCTTACATAGAGTGATTTAAAGTGCAAAGCTTTGTTATAGCTATCCATAAGTGATGATTTTCCATGATTTATTCTTAATTGTATATTTATCCTAAACCAGGAAAGCATGGAAATTGTTGGCTAAAGGTACCCACTCCCTTGCCTGTAGATTTTTTTGGATTTTTGGAATATGTTTGAAGACATTTTCCCTCTGAGTCACATGCTCCTACATGAGACTCCTGAGGACAAAATTCTTCAGGGGCTCTTATCCATGAGTTCATCTACAGAACTGCCCAGTTTCTGTAGCATATCTTCTATAACCAATGTAGCTTCAGCGGTTAGCTGATCCTTCCACTTTACGAAATACTAGAAGTACTCTTGTCCATTTATTTTCTTAAACACCTTCTTGTCTAGAATTCTTTCTGGCTGTAAATTCTTTGTTGTGGGTAACTATTTTACCTAGTCAATCTCTTAGGTCTCTTGATCTTGTGTTGTATCATCTGCATTTTCACCTTCATACTTATACAGGTATGCAACATTAAAAATTGGTGATATTCCAACATCGGGGGGTAACTCAATATTGTAGGAATTTGTAGAAAATCTCCTCAAAACTTTGCATGGTCCAATTTTTTGGAAGTTCAGTTTGTTATACTCCCTCTTTGGAAACCTCTCCTTTCTAAGATCTGCTAAAACCAGATCTCCAACTTCAAATTTCACCTCTCTTCTTCTCATGTCTACTCTAGTTTTGTATTTGATGTTGTTATCCTACAACTGCTGCTTCACTTGTTCATGTATTTCCTGCATTTCTGATCTCGACTTTATCCAAGAAAAAGAATTAAAGGTATTACAGACTCATGTGCATGGATGTGCCTATGTTACTTTATGCAATGGATTGATAAGATTGCGAAATACATAAACACTGAGGCAATTAGGGAAAACATAACAGGAAAAACATATAAATAGAACAAGTTTAATAAGGAGTTCACCCAATTCTCCTGGGCTACGTCTCCTGGTCCAGCCTTCAGTGGTGGCCTCTCTATTATGTTTTCGAAGCAGAGTTTTTACAACAGTGAGCTCAATTTGAATCTCACTCAACAGATATGAATCAGCATGACTAAAGTACACAGACTCTCCTTACTGAAACATGACCTCTACTGGTTAGAGTAGTATGAGCCCAATCCGAGACTCATACATGACAGGCCTATGCCAAGGATATCGCTTGAAACTCTCAAGCTTTCTCTAGAGTACACAGACTCTCTGACTCTCTCTCGCTCTGTCTAGCTCGATGCTACATTCAGGTCAACTCAGCTTCTTCTCTCTATTCTCTTCTCTTAGCTTTTGCATTTAACTAAATCTCTTTTGTGTGTTTTATTCTTCTGTCAGTTCATGGCTTTAAAGCTAGTCTACTTTCTGTCGGTTCTTTTTGCTTCCCGGTGTTCTAGTTCTTCTGCCGCTATCCATTTGAATTCCCCTGTTCTGCATCATCATCACTATGTAACACTTCACAGGGAGGTGGCCACCTGTTTCGTACGAACTGAGTGTCATTTCTCTTGGTAACATTTGAACGGTCGTTATTTCTGTTTGCTCCAAGGTTTCCCGCAAAACACGAATCTTTTACCGACTCATCATCCACGTCAAACTTCAAATCCCATGTAATCTTGCTTTATAACCTTGTCAAATCTGGTCATTTATCGATACACGCCTCCGCCATTGATTTCGCCCCCCCAAATCCTATAGTCGTCGTTCATATTGGGTGGGTAAGTAGCATGATGTTTACCCGTCCGATGTGAGCGGTTTTCTCTCTCTTCCACCAGATGTGTGTCACTCAATGTGTGGCATCAGGTGGGACTCGGTTGAAACTACTTACCACCTCGAGGCCTTCCGATGTCCTGCTTGTTTTTTGGAATCCCGCTCTACGGAACAAAATTAATTACTTTTCTACATTTCACAGTCATTTCGGGTCTATGCGCTTGGGGCTTTCCTTCACCGAGGGGGATGCCTTGTGACACGCAATTAGCACTAATTGCGTATTAGAAACTACCCCCATTTCTTGAATTAGCCTCTGCTTTTGCCAATTTGTGCCAGCGCGTGTTACCATGGGCCAATGGTTTGCACAATTGACTGAGGGTCCTCATTGCTCCACACTAATCACAAATTGTAACTGTCATGAGGATTCCTTCTGATAACTTGATCTTTCTAAGACTTGAATCTTTTCACATAACTTGAAAGAGTTTATGGAAACTTAGAGAGTGTTTACGATCCAATTCAGATCATGGCCTTCCCGCTGAAAAATCTTTTAGACCACCAAAAGTTGGTTTTTAAGCATCCATCAATTGAGGGTACCGATTCCTTGCTTGCCCATTTTCTATCCATTTCACACTTCTTGGTTTTGAACCTTTGAGTCCAATCCTGAGGTACTCAACATCCCCTCTGCGTGTAGTTCTCACCTTCTGGTATAGAACTATATCTTCCCACAATTCATTAAGATATTCAGGCAACAAACTATCAATAGAAGGAAATTGACTCTACTCTTTGGGATCTTCAATCAATGAAGGTTCATCTAGTCTCAAACTTTCTACATTAACAACTAAGTAGATGTGCATGTAAGTTGGTAAATCAAGGCGAAAATCATTCTCACCAATTTTCTCAACTATCCTGAAAGGTCCATACCTTATTGGCTTCAACTTCTTACCTTCACCTTGCATTCTGTCTTTGCTGATATACAGCTAGACTTGATCCCCAAGTTTGAAATTGTTATCCCAAAATCAATCCCCGAATAGGCTACTGATCAGGAAGACTTTGAGTAACTATTTCAAACCAAACTTTTGGCTGAGGCTTAGCCTCCTCAACCTGAGAGGGCTCTCTCACTAGATTAAAGATTTTACTTTGAAGATTAGATGGCTAACTCTATGGAAAATTCGAACAACAATGTATAAATGGTTGAAATACCAATTAACAAACTTCCATTGGGCTATGGAGTCAAAGAGTGTTTCATTACAACAAAAAGATCAATTTCACATGGAAGTCAGGGCATAGAGGGTTTTAACATAAAAGCAAAATAGAGATATAATATAGAGAACACAACCTACAAACACATGAAGGAAGTTAGGGCATCATCAAATGAATTCTAAGTAACATGTGTCTATACCACTGCAAGTAAGTATATGAAGGAAGCCATGAGGAAAACCAAACATTGAAACCCTTTCTGAATCCTGAGTAGTGAAAGCAGCTCTTTGTATTAACCTGAAAACATACAGTCATATACAATAGCACAATGTGCTTATTTCTTTGAAAATTGCCAACCTCAAGTGCATTACAACTCTTGTCATATATAGAGTTCATTACAGGCTTGGATTCCTTCCTCCATCATGAGGGGAATTCGAATTTTCCATCAATGACACCTATTCTAACCATGAAACAAACCTTTAAATGCATTTGATAGCTAACTAGCAGTCCTAGAGACCTAATACAACTAGGAGTGTAACTCCTTATTATGACTAAATCACCTCAGCTAAACACTAAATTCATTCTTTGACAACTGCAACCTCATGAAGTCGAATTTGATGAGGCCTCCCACTATGTCACCTGACTGCTGATGACAAACCCTAGAAATTAGGGAACATGTTTCCCTGTTTTTAGGTTTAGGATCCTTGAAAGTTGGCACGTGGGATAGAGCCCTTATCTCCTCATTAATGACACATTTTTCGAAACTGAAGGAGAATTTTGTATTAGATGATGTCTAGAACAAAAAATTCTCTTGGTTTTTTTAAAAACTTCTCTAGTTGTCCAGAATTTGTCCTTGAAAAACACGTGTAAAACAGGAAAAATCCGTTTTCTGAAATTAGGGTCTCAATGAAAGCTTAGTATCTCCCAACTGAAAACACTTATGAAGAAAGTGAGATAGGTTATTGTAGCTAGAGACTCGATGAAGAGAAAATTTCCTCATAATTCCAAAATAACTTTTCCTGTAACCAGAAGCTGATCTTGAAAAAACCTGTTAAAACTAGAAGACAAAACTACACCTATAGCAGTTTCATAGCGCAAGTTTAACCATAAACTTCTCCCACCTCAGAAAGAATTTGAAGAAATTGAAAGAGGTTTTTGTATTTCAGTATGTTAGGAAAAAAATCCTCTTTCTGTTTTCAAAATTGAGTTTTCAGCTACTCAGGAAACCTTCTGGAATTTGACTAGTAAAAACAGTTTTTCTGCTGAAACAGGTTGCTTCAGGGGTTTCGTAGTGCACTACAAAAACTCCTAGTTCAGTGATTTCATAGCACAAAACTAGTTTTTTACACTGTCTGCACTACGAAAACGTGGATTCACAGCAAGTTTCAAAATTTTTTCAAAATGGCTAAACACATGACTTTCAAAACATGATATGAGATCCATAAAGTGTAAAACAAGGTTTTTGAGATTTATTTGATGATGGAAATGAGACTCTAACCCTATGACTTAGACTCTAGAAACCATAAAAGCGAATTAACCACCATCTAACATTATGACCTAGGAACAAATGTAAAATGTAGACCTTGACACAAGCTTGACACATGGAAATAATGTGTGATGTGGGACTAGTGATGGGCAAGAACGGAGCATTGACCCTATTTGACCATACCAACAAGACTCTTTTCTAGATCTTAGACACTAAAGCAACCATGGAAAGACTAGACTAGGGCTAACACCAATCTTTTGGAATAGAACTAATGCTCCGAATTTAGAAATCATTTCTTAAGTGATAACAGTGGCTCCACTTGGGATAGTGTGCCCCTGTGGTACACTAAGAACTTCTAGCTCCATTGCCGCTATCCATTTTCTAGAATAAAACTCTGAAATTATGCCCAATCTGCTCCTCAAGCCTTTAATTTTTTTTGCAAGAAGAATTCAAACTGCACCTACTAAATTAGATGCTCAGTCAACCTACCCTGAGCTTATTTGCATCTCCCTACCTATCAACTGCAATCTCCACTTGTAGCTCAAGGAACATGAAACTTCCAATGAAGCCAGTCATCGATCTGATCTGACACTTGAATCTCTTGACTATGCTTGAAGCAAAAATAAACTAGATACTGAAATAACCAAGGAAGCATGAGGTGTAACTGTTCTTCGAAAATATAACTAGAAGCTTGAACAATAAATTTTTTCCATGTAGTTAGCTATAGGGTCAAAAAACACATGATTAGTTTGATGATTCTCATAGCATCCTGTTACTTCTAACAACTAATATTTAGTCACACAACCTTTATTTGATATGTTATCCAACTGCTTTTCTAAATGATTCCCACAAACAATGTAATTTTCTTCATTATTATGATCACTCTTTGATGTAAGCTGCTGCAAGGAATTACAAAAAAGAACAACCTTTTCCTCTTCCTGAGGGTTATAAAAAATTTCTTCCAGTATTTCTTCTTGGTTTTTGTAATCATTTTCATACTCTTCATGATCAAAAGACTGGCAAGTTTGTTGCATCTCTACATCAATCTCTGAGGATGTAATATGATTTTCATAAGTAAGCCCCTCTTGATTTTCATGTTGCATTTCATGGGATGTTATCCTTTTTTCTTGGTATTGAAATCTATTGTTATGAAGAGACTCTAAAATTTCTTCATCCGTGAATTCATCATCATCATAACAATCCTCCAAATATTGAATAAGACTCAAAGAATGTTTACAACAATTTTTTACCAGCAATAAGGAAGGATGACATTCTTTATACATCTCATAGAATTCATCATGAAAAATAGCAAGTGAATATATTGAACCATTTTCCAACCTTTTATACCAAGACCATGCTTTTCCTTCTAAAGTGGTCATAAACATCCTCATGAAACAATCTTCAGGGAAGTGAACCTTAAGACTATGTACATGCATATGCAACCTAACCAAATGGAGAGTAGCATTGTCTTTCTTTTCATCTTTGAATATTGGAATATCATCTAACCAATCAACCTTTGGCATAGGATTTGGAAAACCAGGGATATGAGACCGATTCATAGGGGCATACCTGGCATTCATTGTTGCAATGGAACTCATTTTGAAACTTCATCAAGCTACTGATCTTTTAGCAGTGGAGTCACCTTTCAATTTGTTATTTGATGTGTGGAGTCGCCAAGGTAGTTTGCAGCCTCAAAAAAGTTTCTGAGCTCCTGCTACCTTCAGAAGTTCAACTTCTTAGTTTCGGGAATGAATAATCTTCAAACTCCTGACAGACGCACCAAAATGTTATCCCAAAATGAATCCCTGAATAGGTTGCTAATCAGGAAGACTTTGAGTAACCATTTCAAACCAAAATTTTGGCTGAGGCTTAGCCTCCTCAACCTGAGAGGGCTCTCTCACTGGATTAAAGATTTTTCTTTGAAGATTAGATGGCTAACTCTATGGAAAATTCGAAAAACAATGTATAAATGGTTGAAATACCAATTAACAAACTTCCATTGGGCTATGGAATCAAAGTGTGTTTTAGTACAACAGCAAGATCAATTTCACATGGAAGTCAGGGCATAGAGTGTTTTAACATAAAAGCAAACAGAGATATAATATAGAGAACATAGCCTACAAACACATGAAGGAAGTTAGAGCATCATCAAATGAATTCTAAGTAACATGTGTCTATACCACTGCAAGTAAGTATATGAAGGAATCCATGAGGAAAATCAAACATTGAAACCCTTTCTGAATCCTGAGTAGTGAAAGAAGCTCTTTGTATTAACCTGAAAATATACAGTCATATACAATAGCACAATGTGCTTATTTCTTTGAAAATTGCCAACCTCAAGTGCATTACATCTCTTGTCATATATAGAGTTCATTACAAGCTTGGATTCCTTCCTCCATCATGAGGGGAATTCGAATTTTCCATCAGTGACACCTATTCTAACCATCAAACAAACCTTTAAATGCATTTGAGAGCTAACTAGCAGTCCTAGAGACCTGATACAACTAGGAGTGTAACTCCTTGTTATGACTAAACCTCCTCAACTAAACATTAAATGCATTCTTTGACAACTACAACCTCATGAAGTCGAATTTGATGAAGCCTCCCATGTTGTCACCTGATTGCTGATGACAAACCCTAGAAATTAGGGAACATGTTTCCCTGCTTTTAGGTTTAGGATCCTTGAAAGTTGCCACGTGGGACAGAGCCTTTATCTCCTCATCCATGACACATTTTTCAAAACTGAAGGATTTTTTTGTATTCCATGATGTCTATAACAAAAATGTCTCTTGTTTTTTTAAAAAACTTCATCAGCTGTCCAGAATCTGTCCTTGAAAAACAAGTGTAAAACAGGAAAAATCTGTTTTCTGAAATTAGCGTCTCAATGAAAGCTTAGTATCTCCCAACTGAAAACACTTATGAAGAAAGTGATATAGGTTACTGTAGTTGGAGAGTTGATGAAGAGAAAATTTCCTCATACTTCCAAAATAACTTTTCCTGTAACCAGAAACTAATCTTGAAAAAGACTGGTAAAACTAGAAGACAAAACGGCACCTACAGTAGTTTCATAGTGCACGTTTAACCATAACTTTCTCCCACCGCAGAAAGGATTTGAAGAAACGGAAAGAGGTTTTTGTATTTTAGTATGTTAGGAAGAAAAGCCTCTTTCAGTTTTCAAAATTGAGTTTTCAACTGCTCAGGAAACCTTATGGAAGTTGACTAGTAAAAACAGTTTTTCTGCTGAAACAGGTTGCTTCAGGGGTTTCATAGCGCACTATGAAAACTCCTAGTTCAGTGATTTCATAGCACAAAACTATTTTTTTACACTATCTACACTACGAAAATGTGGATTCGTAGCAAGTTTCAAAAAATTTTCAAAATGGCTAAACACATGACTTTCAAAACATGATATGAGATCCATAAAGTGTAAAACAAGGTTGTTGAGCTTTATTCGATGATGGAAATGAGACTCTAACCCCATGACTTAGAATCTAAAAACCATAAAAGTGACTTAACCACCATCTAACATTATGACTTAGGAACAAATGTAAAATGTAGACCTTGACACAAGCTTGACACATGGAAATAATGTGTGATGTGGGACCAGTGATGGGCAAGAACGGAGTGTTGACCCTATTTGACCATACCAACAAGACTCTTTTCTAGATATTAGACACTAAATCAACCATGGAAAGACTAGACCAGGGCTAACACCAATATTTTGGAATATAAATGATGCTCTGAATTTAGAAATCATTTCTTAAGTGATAACATAAACTATGCTCCATCTGATTCCTAGCATACCTTGCCTTGTACTTGGCTTGGCTCCTTTCGAGCTGTTCCTGCACTACCTGGTGAATCTCTTGGATTTGTTTGATGAAATTTTTTGCCTTGTACACATCACTATTTCCATCAACCGCTATGTCTTTACCAAAGAAAAAATCCAAGGGAGACCTTGGTGTGAAACCAAAACAGGTCTCAAAAGGAGATCTCTATGTAGAAGAATGTCTAGCATGGTTGTAAGCATGCTGCACATAACATAAATGTTCATCCCAAAGCTTAGGATGCTTGCTACAATAGCCTCTGAGCAACTGGATCACTATCCTATTGACCACTTCTGTTTGGCCATCTATTTGCATATGAAAGGCTGTGCTCTTTTTCAGTCTGGTGTCCATCAATTCCCACAAACTTGACCAAAATTTCCCAACAAATCAGGTATCTCGATCAGATATAATGGAAGTGGGTAATCCAAAATGAACCCATACATGTAAGGAATAGCTTTGCAATTTGTTCAGTTGTAATATGTTTGTTACAAGGTATTAAGATACACATTTGCTGAATCTATCCACAACAACATATAAATAGTCATGACCTTTCCTAGATTTAGGCTTTCCCCCAACGAAGTCCATGGAAACACTTTCCCAAGGATGAGAAGGAACTAGTAGTGGAGTGTACAAGCCTAGTTTTCTATTGTTGGGCTTGCTTTTAGCACACATGGTACACCCTCTTACATATCTAGAAACTGTCTCATTCATTTTTGGCCAATAACAATATGTTTGTAGATGTGCAACTGTTTTACTTACACCAAAGTGACCTGATATTAGAGAAGTGTGTGCTTCTCAAATTATCTTTACTCTTTCAATTTGTGGGATGCATAACTTTCCAAAATGATACAAGAGTTGGTCCTTAACATGATAATCCAATTCTTCTACTTGTTTGCCATGACTTAAAGTTGCATATACATCTTTAAAATCTATATCTTGAGCATACTGTTTAATGTAGCTTTCATGCAATACTGAATTATGCTTAAGTATAGTGAATGAATTTATGATAGGTTTGGACAACATATCTGCAACTTTATTGTGTATGCCCTTTTTATATCTGTTGACAAGATGAAACTGTTGTAGAAAACCCATCCACCTATAGTGTCTTGATTGCTTCAACTTAATTTGGGAGTGTAAATATTGAAGTGGTTGATGATCAATATGTATAACTATCTCTTTTCCTATTAAATAATGTTTCCACTTTTTCACACTCTATTCTAATGCATACAATTCTTTATCATATGTGGGATAGTTAACTACTACATAATTAAATGTCTCAGAATGATAACATATGGGTTTACCATGCTCCATCAACACTGTTCCCATGGCATAGTCACTGGCATTTGTTTCAATCTCAAAGGGTCTTTGAAGATCGGGTAGTGCTAGTACTAGTGTTGTACTAGTATTTTCTTTTAAGGTGTCGAAGGCTTTTTGTTGTTTGCCTCCCCACTGAAACACTTTGTTCAATCCTGTTAAAACATGCAAGGGAGCTACAATTAAGGAAAAGTTAGAAATAAACTTTCTCCAATACTGTGTTGCTCCTAAGAAGCTTCTAACTTTTGTAGAGATTTT
This sequence comes from Pinus tabuliformis, assembly GCA_031772625.1. Classification (NCBI taxonomy): domain Eukaryota; kingdom Viridiplantae; phylum Streptophyta; class Pinopsida; order Pinales; family Pinaceae; genus Pinus; species Pinus tabuliformis. The sequence continues at coordinate 1,916,334,484 of CM062818.1, forward strand.
GGTTTAGGCCAATTTACAATGACTGCAACCTTAGAGGGAGCTATATTCAATTCACCACCCCCTACAATATGACCAAAATAATTCAAATATGTTTTTCCAGATTCACATTTTGAGAGCTTAACATAAAGATTTTCTCTTTTGAAAACATCTAGAGTCTGCTTAACATGCTTTCAATTTTCTTCCCATGTTTTACTGAATATAAGAATGTCATCCAAATATACAATGACAAAATCATCCAGAAAAGGTATAAGTACATCATTCATTACTCTCATGAAAGTGGCAGGAGCATTAGTTAAGCCAAAAGGCATAACCAACCACTCATACATTCCTTGCTTTGTTTTGAAAGCAGTCTTCCATGCATCTTGCTCTACAAATCTAACCTGATGATAGCCACTATGAAAGTCCAACTTGGAAAAATAAACAGCTTCTTTTAACTGATCTAATAGATCATCTATGCGAGGAAGGGGATAACGATTTTTTATCGTTATCTTATTTAGTGCTAAGTAATAAAATGAACATTCTCCATGAGCCATCTTTCTTTCTCACCAAGATAATTGGAGACCCACAAGGCGATGTAATAGGTCCTATGAACCCTTTCTCGAGCAGCTCATGTGCTTGCTTCTTGATTTCTGCATTCTCTAAAGCGGAAAACCTATACATTCCAATGTTAGGCAATGGAGCATCTTGCTGCAAATTAATATCATGTACTAATTCCTTTTTGGGTGGCAGACCTTTAGGTTCTTGAAATAGTATATCATATTCTAAAAAAACTTTTTCTAAATAAACTTGTTTTTTAGCATCACAACCCTCAAATACATTGGTTTTATCAGGTTTCTTTTCCTTTACGACCATCAGTAAAAATTGTTTGCATGAATTTACAATTCTTTTCATTTTCCTTGAGTTTATGAGAGTATAATTATTCCTGAGTTTATGAGCTCTTACAATATATTCGATTCCATCTTTAACGAGTTGATACTTGTTCTCAACTCTATATAAAATAGCTTTCCTATCATACAAGTAAGGACTTCCTAAAACATTTCCACATATATCCAAAGGAACTATATCTAACTCAACCTCATCTAGAAATGCTGACCCAAAAGAAAACATATGTTTACATTGTCTAGTCACTTGTAGCTATGCTTTATCACATAACCAACCTAATGGATATGGCTTTTTGTGATGTGTGGTTAGTAATCCCAACTTCTTTACAATTGCTTCATAAATCAAATTTACTTGTGAGCCACTATCAAACAAAATATCAATTTTTTATGCTTTGAAATAACTCGAATATGAAAAAGCTCATGTCTTTTCCTCTTATTTTCTTCATTATCAATAGATTGTGCAGAATTACTACTTAGATGCTTCAGAATTTTTACCTTTTATACCTATGGCTACAATTGTTGTTTCATCTCTTGAGTCTGACCCCAAATCCTTTTGAATAGTTGTAGCAGTCTTCTTCTTCTTGCCATCATACTTCTTGGGTTTCATCTCCGGATGTAGGATCCAGTAGTGTTCATCATCATGCCCATCCTTCTTACATTGAGTGCATGAAGACTTGGTATTTTGTATAGTATTTGTCTTCCTCTCTTTCCATTTTTGTTTTCTTTTCTCCTTATTCTTGCTTGTAGTGGGTTTTGATGATCCCCCAACTTATAGGTTTACATTCTTTCCTCTAGCCTGTAGATGTGTAGCCTGAACAGATACCTCATCTATGCTAGTGGGATTAAACATGAGAATAGTGCGCCTTAAGTAGCTGTGTAGACCACCTATATACTTCAGTAGAGTTTCAGGTGAGTCTAGAGAAATTCCTAGAATCAAAGCTCTTTTCCTAAATTCTTGAGTGTAGCCTTGTACACTTTGCCCTTTTAATTGGTGAAACGTTTTCCAGCTCATCATGGCTTACTGCATATAGGCTAGTGGGTAGAATTTCTTTTTAATTGCAGAAACCAATTCACTCCAGATAGAAAGAATTTTACCATGCTTCTTCATGTCAGCTTGTGTCCTACCTTCCCACCATACCAAGGTAGTGCCCCCAAGGCATAGGTTAGCCAACTGAATCTTACTCTTGTCTAAATTGATGCTCTGCACTCTGCAATAAACCTCAATATGTCTAATCCAATTAACCATCTTTTCTGCATCCAACTCTCAATCATATATCGGTAAATCAAATTTAACATTTAATTTAATCAAAGATGTTTTCTTTTTGTTTTCAAGGCTACTAGGAGGTGTGGGAAGTTTTTCTTCTTTCCCTTTGCCTTTAGAGTGGTCGTGGAGGAGAGATTCTTCTGCTCCTTTATCTTGTTTGGAGTTTGGTGGATCTCTTTCTATACCTTTCTTAAATTCTCTATACATTTCCTCTACCATGGCTTTCATGGTCATGAAACTATCCATGAACTGAGGGTCTGATTCCAAGGGACTTTCTTCTGACATTTTCTAGGGTTAGACTCTTCCAATTTCAGGATTAGTTTCAACCACTCTCCTTCTCCTAGTTTAAGCTTTGATTTAGTTAGCATTCAACAACAAAATATAGCACAAGCTTGTCTAACCTTAGTAACCTAGAGCTCTGATACCACTTGATCTGGAATTTATCCAGGAAAAAGAATTAAAGGTATTACAGACTCATGTGCATGGATGTGCCTATGTTATTTTATGCAATGGATCAATAAGATTGCGAAATACATAGACACCGAGGCAGTTAGAGAAAACATAACAGGAAAAACATATAAACACAACAAGTTTAATGATAAGTTCACCCAATGCTCCTGGGCTACATCTCCTGGTCCAGCCTTTAGTGGTGGCCTCTCTATTATGTTTTCTAAGAAGATTTTTTACAACAGTGAGCTCAATTTGAGTCTCACTCAATAGATATGAAGTAGTACGAGTTGAGTACACAGACTCTCCTTACTGAAACATGACCTCTACTGGTCACAGTAGTATGAGCCCAATCCGAGACTCATACATGATATGCCTATGCCGAGGAGCTCACTTGAACATCTCAAGCTTTCTCTGGAGTACACAGACTATTTGACTCTCTCTGGCTCTGTCTAGCTCAATGTTGCCTTCAGGTCGGCTCTGCTTCTTCTCTCTATTCTATGCTCTTAGCTTCCACATTTAACTAAGTCTCCTCTGTGTGTTCTCTGCTTCTGTTAGTTCATGGCTTTAAAGCCAGTCTACTTTCTGTTGGTTTGTTTCTATTTCTAGGCGTTCTGGTTCTTCTACTGCTGTCCATTTGAATTACCCTATTCTGCGTCATCATCACTATGTAACGCTTCATAGGGAGGTGGCTGCCTGTTTCATACGAACTGAGTGTCAGTTCTCTTAGAAGCATTTGAATGGTCGTTATTTCCATTTGCTCCAAGATTGGCCGCGAAACACGAATCTTTTGCCAACTCATCGTCCATGTCAGACTTCAAATCCCATGTAATCTTGCTTTATAACCTTGTCAAATCCAGTCATTTATCAGGACGCGCCTCCGTCGTTGACTTGGGCCCCCCAAATCCTATGGTCGTTATTCATATCAGGTGGATAAGTAGCATGATGTTTACCCATCCGATGTGAGTGGTTTTATCTCTCTTCCACCAAACGCGTGTCACTCAATGTATCGCATCGGGTGGGACTCAGGTTAAACTGCTTACCACCTCGAGTCCTTCCAATATCCTACTAGTTTTGTGGAATCCCACTCTACGAAACTGAATTAATTACTTTTCCACATTTCATAGTCATTTCGGGTCTGGGTGCTCGAGGCTTTCCTTCACTGAGGGGGATGCCTTGCAATACGTGATTAGTGCTTCAGTGCTAAAGCACTAATCGTGTATTAGAAACTACCCCCGTTTCTTGAATTAGCCTCTGGTTTTGCCAATTTGCGCAAATGAGCATTACCATGGGCCAACGGTCTGCGCGCTCAATCGAGGGTCCTTGTTGCTCCACACTAATCAAAAATTGAAATTGTCACGAGGATTCCTTCTGATAGCTTAATCTTTCTAAGACTTGAATCTTGTGGCATAACTTGAAAGAGCTTATGAAAACTTAGAGAGTGTTTAGGATCCAATTCGGATCAATTTCTGAAGCAAAATATTCACCCTCTGCATTTCCCATCTCTTCTTTTCCAAAGTTTCTTAACTCAGCTACTCCTCTTGGATGCATTCCATAAACAATATGGAATGGACTTTGTCCTATAATCATGCTAGGTGAGTCATTATATGCATATTCAGCTTGTGCCAGTACCATTGCTTTGGATGTTCTGCAATAAGGCTCCTTAAAAGATTGCCTAAACTCATGTTCACCACTTCAGTCTGTCCATCAGTTTGTGGATGATAGGTAGAACTACAACTTAATTTAGTTCCCAGCTTCTTCCATAGTGTCCTCTAGAAATGTCCAACAAATTTGGAATCCCTATCTAAGACAATACTTTGGGCAACCGATGCAATCTTACAATCTCCTTAAAAAACAAATTAGCAATGTGAGAAGCATCACTAGTTTTATAACAGGGAATAAAGTGTGCCATTTTTGAAAATATGTCCACTACAACAAAAATTGAATCATTACCTCTTTGAGTCTTTGGTAAGCCCAAAACAAAATCCATACTTACCATATCCCAAGGTCTATTTGGAATTGGTAATGGGATATACAAACTTGTGTTTTGGCTTCTTCGCTTTGCATGTTGACAGACATTGCAAGTTCTCACATACTTCTCCACTTCAGATTTCATTTTTGGCTAGAAATAAAATCTATTTAGTTGCTCATAAGTCTTCTTTATGCCAAAATGTCCTGCAAGTCCTCCACTATGTTTTTCTTTGATTAAATTCTCCCTCATTGAATAGTTTGGTATGCACAACTGATTTTTCTTAAATAACAGTCCATCTTGTAAGAAGTAATCCAACCATCTACTCCTATCCACCAAAACAGGATTTTTACAAGCCTCAAATGCCTCTTTAAAATCTGAATCAGTCTCATACAATTCTTTAAGAAAATAAAAACCCAACACTTGGATTTGACTCTCTTGAAATAATACATTCCTCCTACTTAAGGCATCTACAACTTTGTTTGACTGCCCATTTATATGCATTAAAACAAAATGGAAACCTTGAAGATAGTCTACCCATTTAGCATGTTTCTGGCTGAGCTTTGGCTGCTGCATTATAAACTGTAGTGCATGGTTATCTGAATAAAGGATAAATTATTTTGACATTAAATAATGCCTCCATTTTTTAATGACTGCACAACTACATAGAACTCCTTGTCATAAGAAGAATACTTCCTTTTTGAATCATTCAACTTTTCACTAAAATATGCTATTGGTCTATCTTCCTAGCTTAAAACACCTCCAATTGCTTCTCCACTGGCATCACACTTCACTTGAAAAGGTTTGTTAAAATCAAGCAGAACCAAAATAGGCTTTTCAGTGATTTTCTTCTTTAACAGCTGAAAATTCTTCTCTGCTTCAGCAGTCCATCTAAATGGTTGTTTATCCTTCTTTATGGTCTCAATAATAGGTGCATTAATATTACTAAAATTATTGATGAATTTTCTATAAAAGCTAGTAAGACCATGAAAACTCCTTACCTCAAAAACACCTTTGGGTGAAGGCCACTCCATAATTTCCTTGATCTTCTCTGGATCCATATTCATCCCTTCAGCAGAAATAACAAAACCCAAGTACACTAGCTCTTCTTTCATGAATGAACACTTCTTCAAATTCGACAATAATTTCTCCTATTGCAGCCTTTGTAAGACATAATTTAGATGTCTCACATGCTCCTCCTTAGACCTACTGTAAGCTAATATATCCTCCAGATATACTATTACAAACTTACCAATGAACTCTTTAAGAACTTCATTCATGAGTCTCATTATCCACTCATCCCCTTCTCTTATCCTTATTTGATGATACCCACTTTTAAGAAGTTTTGAAAAATACTTTTCTCCACTCAAGAAATCCATTAAATCTTCAATTATAGGTAATGGAAATATGTACCTGATTGTGATTTTATTGATGGCTCTTGAATCTGTACACATTCTCCATCCTCCACCTTTCTTTGGACTCAACATTGTTGGTACTGTGCAAGGACTCAAGCTTTCTCTAATCAACCCTTTTTCAAGCAATTCTTGCACCTGCTTTCTAACTTCTTGATTTTCTGTAGGAGTCATTCTATCAACTACTTTATTAGGTAGATGTGCTCCAGGAATCAAATCTATATGATGGATAATTCTTCTAATGGGTGGAGACTCATTTGGAAAATCATCAACAATAATATCACAATATTTCTCCAACATTTCTTGAATTTCAATTGGTAAATCAGAAATTTTAATAGAAGTCATTATTACCTTGGGCTTGCAAATTACAACAAAATTTACCTCATTTTCTTCAATCTACTTCAAGCATTCCTTTCCTCCCAATAACAGAGTTTTTGGATCGGTCTTCTTTCCTGGTACATCTTCTTCTTGCAGAGGTAACAACGTATGATTGACACCATCCTTCCCAAACTTGTAAGTGTTTCTTTTCCCACCATGCATGGCTCCTCAGTCATATTGCCAAGGTCTTCCAAGCAATATGTGACACACATCCATTGGCATCACATCACATATAATTTTATCTTTATACTTGCCCACATGAAATTCCACTTCACACTGTTCATTTACTAACAGTTGATGTCCCTTTTGCAACCATGACATCTTGTAAGGTGTTGGATGTCTCATTGTCTTCAGCTTCAATTTCTCCACCACTTCTGTAGAGACCAAATTATCAGTGCTGTCACTATCGATGATCATTTGGCAACATTTCCCTTGGACTTTACACACTATCCTGAATAGAGTCTTTCTTTGTGATGGTTCAACCACCTCCTTTGCTGGCTTGAGAAAAACTTTATTAATTACCAAAGATTCTCCTCTCTCTAGTATATTTTCTTCTTCTGTCACTGCTACTGCTGGTGCCTCTCCCTCAGCTTGAGCAACAATTTCATTCCTCTGATTTGTTTCTGCATTCTCTGGGCACTCAAAAGCTCTGTGTCCCATTTTGTTACATCTATAACATCTTATTTATCTACCTCTTCCTTTGTCTCCTCTTCCTCTAGAAAAACTCCCTCTACCTCTTGTGTCACCACCTCTGGGTGCATGCTGGGTTTCTCTACTGCTAGCTCCATCTTTAGGTTCTGTAGATCTCCCTCTACCACCTTGACTTCCTCTTCCTCGGAAAGTACCTCTCCCTCTAGCACACTGCTTCCTCATCAGTTTTTCTTCAACTTTCAGTGCTATCTCATAAGATTCCTCTACTGTTTTAGGAGACAGTAGACTTATTTCATCCTGAATGTCCATCCTAAGGCCATTCACATATCTATCCACCTTTTCATTTGTATCTTAGGCTTCTCCAGTTCTTATTCTTACCTTGTAGAATTCCTCTTTGTATTCTTTTACTGTCAAAGACCTCTGTCTAAGATTTTGCATTTGTCTAAACAAGGTTTGCTAATAATTACTTGGTATAAACTTACCTCTTAGCTTTGCTACCATACTGCTCCAATTCTTGATTAGTTGCTTTCCAAGTCTCTTCCTTTTTGCCTGCACACCATCCCACCAAAGTGCTGCATGGCCTTTTAACTTGGTGACAACAAACTTCACTTTCCTCTCATCTTCTGTTTTTTTATAGTCGAAGAATTTCTCCATGCCATTAATCCAATCTATCAATTCTTCTGGATTCGGTCCTCCTTCATATATTGATACCTCGGTCTTTGGCCTGGCTGTGGATCTCAATAATGACAGAAAAAAACTCATCTCAGGAGTAACTGCTACAGCTTCCTCCTCTGCAACTTCAATCTCAAGTTCACTAACATCTCCATCATCTAAGTTCCTGCCTGTTTTTAAGGCATCCAATCTAGCTTGCATCTGTTACACAACTCCCATCACTTCAGCATTTGCAATAGGCCATCCTCTTCCACCACATCCTCATCTTCTTCCAAATCTAAAAGCCATAGTAAATTTCCTTCTCCTGCTTCTGAGATTCAATCCAATGTCAGCTGGCTACTCTGACACCACTAATGGTGGCCTGGGTGCAGATGATATGGACAACCTCTCAAATCTGGCTACAATTTCTTCAATATCTAGTTGAATTTCTCCTTCTGCATCTATTGGCATATCAATCACCTACATCCACACGGGTTTTCCCTCTGATCACCCCAATCTTTTTTATCGGCAGGAAGTTGCTACACAAAGCCTTACACTCTATCGGGACTATAATTCCAAAATAATTATGCAAAAACACTCTCGGTACTTTAAAAATGTGGAACCTTCATTTTCAATGCAAAATACACTATCGGCGGGAATTTTTTTCCAAAGGAACAAAATACACTATCGGTGCTTTTAACCATAGTCACAGCATTCAAACAGTCTTTGTGTTAATTCCAAAGGAATTACACTATTGGCGCGATAATATTCAAAGTATTGTTTTATACACAATATACACTATTAGCCCCTTCCAATGCTCCTTCTCCGATGCGATAACATGTGGCTATCGGCAATCACTATCGGTGATTCAAAAGACCATATTGTCACACAGAATAAGTCGATCTTGCGGACAAGATAGACCTTCCTAGAATCTAAAGAAGACCTAATGACAAGCAAACCAACCAAACACTATCTTTCTCTAAATATGCTTTGATAGACAATAGCAAACAAGTGTTTTTAGGGCCTACCTTAGGTCCAACGCTAGCTTGTGGATGCCCTCGCTCCTTCGATCCAAATGAGCTCCTTTTCGCGAATCTGCAAACACAAACAAGGCAAACAAATTAAATAGCACCTGAAAAGCCAATTGCATAAAACATATTTAACATGAAAGTCAAGGAGTCCATGGAACAAATAACATAAGATACTTGTTGAGAAAAATGAGTTTGATTGTATTAATTCAAAATAAGAAGAACCTTACAACCTTTTCCTTGACGGTGTACAAGCCCCTCCCACGGTCCAGCAAGAAGTCTCCTCTACTTTGACAAGTTTCACTCACTCCCCAATGAAACCAAAAAAGGTATGTGATCTCTCCTCTTTAGGCTTAACTAGGAAGTCTTGATTTCACCAGCATTTACCCTAAAAAATGTTCAGCTTCTAACCTCCCTAGCAACCAGCCCAATGCCTATATTTATAGTGCAATGGAGGGAGGTTACTAGGTCCTCCTTCAGAGGGATAAAGCCCTCCATCAAAGGGATAGCTCCTCTCATCAAGGGATTAGCTCCTTCTCTTTTGGGATGCATGAACCACCTCAGAGCGAACAATCCACGTCAAAATTCCTTCTAGAAACCTCTAGAATTAACCCCAAGTGAGTTTTTTAAGATAAAACTTGCGCCTTTTGACTTTCACAGGGGTCCGCACCAACACTGTTAGGGACAGAGTGGGCAGGTCCGCAGTTTTTGTACACAGAAGGTGCGGGACCGTAGGTGACCATGAGAGAAAGTGCGGAACCAGAGTTACATTGATTTTTAATGTCTTTCTCTCATTTATAAAGCTTGATTTGGAGAGCTAAGGTCTGAGACTTGCTCAGGAGGACAATACAAGTGATGATAGACCCATACTGACTGCAAATAATCATGATGACGATATTTTTGTGTAACAGATTGCCCCCTAAAGTGCGAAGTCTGTAGTAGATGAGGATTTCTTCTCATTTAGGAAGAGTGAAGTACTTTATCATTTCGAGGATCATCTTGTGGAGAACCTAGTTGGAACCTGTAAAAACATTCAATGCAAGATATATATATGAGATCATATCATTGCTGAGGTAGGCATTCCCATACTCAGATAAAAACTAACTACTGCTCTGATACAGGAATGATCTTGTAAAACATCACAAGTATAGACTCATGTGGACACAGTATGGATGCAACCGTCTGTTTATGAATAGTCCATTATATAATGAATACAAAATTCCTCGCAGCCTGGATTGTGGAAACTAGATCCAAGGTCTTCATTTCTACTTCCCGAAACAGTACGATTCTATGCATGCGAATGAATGTGTTGATGTCGAACATGGTAGAAACTACTTGATTACCAGTCAATGATGTAAACTGTTAACAAGTGTGAGAGAAACCACCAGTAATGTCAATGGCTCTCAAAGTACCCAGTACAGTCCATGAGATGCGAATAGATGTGTTGATGTCGAGCATGTCACGGAATCCTTTGATCGAAAGTCAATGATGTAAACTGTTGTCAAAGGCGAGAAATCTGCCATTGATGCATGCAGATCTCAAGGTACTGACGATTCCTAGATCATCTTTCTAGATAATGAGCTGATGTCGATAGAAAGCGATCCGTCGTAGGCAAGCCCACAATATGAAATCATAGATCAAGTTGAAGAAATTTAGTTGCAAAGACTGACTCAGGGATGGTCAAGACGGATGACAGATATTTTGCAGATGAATGGCTTATTGGCAGTGACCTCTTGAACACATAACGACATGACAGATGGTTTGGTGACAATTGACCCAAAGTTAATACCCAGAAACTGGTTGAAGATTTTCAATGTGGTTTGATCAACTATTAGGCAAAGGATTTCCCAACCCAGGTGAATAAAAGTGTCGTGTTCAAGAGTGGTTATAAAGTATGACAAACAGGCTCATTTTTCTCTCTTTTCCCCCACCATTTCGGGCAAGTACCTCTTTATTTTTGACAAGCTTGAGAAGGATAACATTTGCTTGATTATAAGCTCATCCTTCGGATGAGTCCAACTTAGTTTAAATTCGAACCCTAAGAAGGAGTGGTTCGTTCCTGTTTGTAATTGAACAAGTCCTTTACTGTGAAATTTTAACGAGTCCAGTATAGGAGAAACTTAGCGTTTTTCAATTTTAAAGAGTCTGAAAAAACGTAAGAAGACTCCAGGGTTGACCTTTTTCGTACATTTGTGTCTCCCAAGCCCGAAAAAAGTATAAAATAATACTTGAGAGAACTGCTTGATCTTTTACGACCAAGGAGTACTTTTCGTCATTAGTGCCTTTGACCTGAAAAAAGTAAAAAAGCGATCAATGACACGTTGTTTTATAACCAATATCGAATTTGAAACGACAAAAACCCGACGATCTTTTCATGTTTTTACGGTCGGAAAAGAGCTGTAAGTAGACCATATTTTAATTCCATTTTAACGAGTTTAAAAGAAACACTCGGCAATCTTTTCATGTTTTAGGAGTCAGAAAAGAGCTTAAAGATGACTCTACATGTTTTTCTGTTGAAAATGCTAGATTTTCCCTGAATAATCCTTGATTCTGCACAAAAACGCAAACATTACTCATACCTATTTGAAATGGATAAAAACGTCGCAAAATACCTTTTAAAAGTGAAACATAAACAAATTTGCGATTTATTTACTCAAAAAACTTATAAAAAGGGCCTTTGCCAATTCATTTTTACCGTTTGAATTTGGGTGAGAAAAATAGTGCTTTTGGCTAGAAAACTTCCCGTGAAGATTTCGGAAAATCCAACCGTCGGAATCGAGCGCCGTCTTCTCCAGGTAATCCACATCATCCTACTCTTCATTTTCAACCGTTTATTTTTTTGTTTTAGTCCTTCATTTCATTTTTTGGGAGGGTTTTTAGGCGCAAAACCTGCGCGCGGGGGCCCGCAGGTTTACCATTGCGGGCCTGCGGACACCGACTTTTTCTCCATTGGGAAAAATCTCGGGGTCCGCACCTTCCGTGCAGACAAAGTGCGGACCCCCGCACTGTGTCTAACCTGGAGGGTGTGTACCCCATCGCAAGGGTTTTGAACCCAAAAATTCTCAAAAATGGACCAACCAAAATATTTCCTAGCATTTTAATTAATCTTTATGCTTGATGCAGAGAGTACATCATGCTAGATTGGCGTGAACGAGAGCACGAGGACATGGATGTTTCCGCATGGAATCATCATCCTTCTCTTGATGCTTTGAGGGCGTGCAGACTATATAAATTCTGGGCCATTCCTGGCATGAGGGCTCAGGTGGATTTCTTACAGTGGCTGGTTGACAGATGGAGCATACAGGACCAGTGTTTCTTCACTGGTGGCCACTAGCTCGAAATCGAGCCGGCGGACATATATTTCTTGACTGGTTTGTCCAAAAGAGGCGAAGACTTGACTCTGCACGGGACTAGGCCAGGTGGCCAGTTTGTCGATAGCCTCCGGATAGAGTAATGCAACAGCCAGGCTAGAGACAAAGGATAGACATAAAGACGATATCCTGTCCTAAACTTATGGTGATTGCGTTTACTGTCACCAGACTTTGCGGAGCTGCCGCATTACGTATTGCCACTGGATCCCAGATGCGTATGGCAGTTGATTGCTCCCGAGGAACCATCTTCAACTGGTGCAATGTCATGTTGGTCAATGTGAAAGGCCAACTGACCAGGGCCAAGAACGGACGACTAAAGACCTTTGATTATGGGGCTTTGGTCATGAGTTTTGGCCTGGAGAGGGTTCCTATGCTGATCCCACAACACCTTACTGTTGGAGCTGGGCTTCCTCGAGAGCCCAAACTAATGCGATGGGTCGCAGTCATGGCCCGTCACCCAGACGAGAGGACAAAGGTTGCTCGTTTCAAAGTTGAGTATTTCCAATGGCTGGAAAACCAAGTCTTTTTCACTCAGGACTTTCCTTATGCTGGGATAGATTTTCGTGGTGACCCAGACATGGTTCTTCCACCAGGAGAGCAGTGGGATGAGTAAAGTAAAATCCTTTTCAACATTTTCCTATTTTTATTTTTTATTTATTTTTCCATCGTCTCAAAACTGATAGTAAAAATTTTAAAATGCAGATGTGGGTCCACAACAACCAGCCGCTCTCCGGCCTTTTGAGAGAAAACAACCAGTTGCACCCACACCAGCCCCACAGGACGAGTCAGCAGAGGTTTTGGTTGAGTTGGAGGGTCATCTCGAGCGCTTGACAGGAGATATTCCTGAGACCACTATAGATGACATTCCTCGTCGACTTCAGCGCTATGTGATTGGAGTCCCGGGACCTTTTAGGAGGTTCCTTTGCAAGGTGGCCCGTGCAGTGGTTTCTTATAGAGATCATCACCAGTGATAGGATGATCGCCTATAGTGGGCACATGTGACATTTTTGTTTTTTGTACTTATCATTTTTGCCGATCATAAGGTGTTTTTCAACCTATGATCGAAGACGATGTATTTTTTGACACACTCCTATATATATATATATCTATATATATATATATATATATATATATATATATATCACTATTACCGGCTTTATCTTGTTAATCATGTTATGGAATGATTTTAAATTTACATGTATGATTATTGCAAATGTCTATATAACATTCAAGAAGCAATTGCATCTGCTAATGTATTTAAAGACCTTGGAATATGCTGATATTCAATGTAATCAAACTCACGTTCCAAGAGACGCACTCTCAAAAATAATCTTAATAACACTGGATTTCTAATGGCATACACACTATTAAGCCGTAATACAACGAGTTCAGAATCTAACCTCACTATCAAACTCCGAATCCCAAATGAAATAGATTCAGATAATAACTCAATCACTGCACTGTACTCAGCAATGTTGTTCGTTGTTTGACCGAGGCTTACCCCATGCATAGATACTAACTCGTCAGAGGGTGAATAGATAACCCAAGTTGCGGAAGAGATGTTCCATGTGTTACGACAAGCACCATCACCGAAACCAATGTATGTTTGGAGAGGCATCAACATCTGCAATATCAAGAGTAAAACCAAGATAAGCAGGAAAAATGACAAAAAACACTCTCTAAGCTAAGCACACTGTTTAAACTAAAACACACCAGCTAGAAAGAAAAACTATCATAACTAAAACTCTTCGTACCCATTCTTTTAAGCATAATACCTCTTTAAGTAAAGGCTATTTCTGGGTTTACCCAAAGAGTCCCCATCAGAGTCTACCAATTCATAAGCCCCTTTGGCTAATTTTTGCTTGACAACATAGGGACCATGCCACATAGGAACGAATTTTCGAGCGCCTAATTTATCATTAGCTTGATCATACACTAAGACTAGATCTCCTTCCAAAAAATTTCGAGGGGTCACAATTCGATCATACTGAGCTTTCATTCGTTTTGCATGAGTCTCGATTGCCAATGCAGAATCACGTCGATTCTCATCTAATTGAGCTAAGTATAACAAAATCTTTTCCTCTTTGGAAGTGGCTGGAAGTAACTCGATGGCCATTTGCAGTGACGGGATTTTGCATTCAATGGGTAACACGGCTTCCAAACCATAGACTAGTTGGAAAGCAGTGAACCCTGTTGATGTTTTTACTGAAGTTCAGTATGCCCAAAGCGCTGAAAATAGCATGTTGTGCCAATTCGATCGATGAATCCAAATGATTCGTTGGATCATGATAACTAAAACTTTGTTGATGGATTCAACCAGAGCATTCACTTGTGGATAATAAGGGGTTGAACTATTGTGACGTAAACTAAGCTGGCCTGTAAGTTTGGTCATCATAACGTTTCGAAAATGACGCCCATGATCAGTGATTATTGCTTGCGGGACACCAAACCTAGCAATTATATGATTGAACACAAAAATTACAGCTATCTTTCCATCTGCCTAGAATGTAGGCATCGCCTCGACCCACTTAGTAAAATAATCTACCGCAAGAATGATATATGCATGCCCCCCGGTTGAGTGAGGGTTACATGTAATAACATCGATACCCCATTTGGCAAAAGGACCAACGACAATTATAGGATGGAGAGGAGCAGGTGGAGCGCGCATCTTATGATCAAAAATCTGGCAGTTGTGGCATTTTCGGACCGCCATAATACAATCTTTAAATATAGACGGCCAGAAGTAGCCAGCGCGCAATATCTTTTGGGCTGTGGCAAACCCAGACATATGACCGCCACACGCTCCAGAGTGACAGTCATTTAGAACCCTTTTAGCTTCCTCGTGAGTTAAGCAACGTCGAAAAATAGAGTCTACCCCACGTTGATAAAGAGTATCTCCGATAATCCTGAATTGTTGGGACTGGAATTGAATTTTCCGACGTTCTAACCTTGAAATTTCTGGCCGAAAGGATTGGGTCTGGAGATAAACAATGATATCCCCATACCATGGATCTAAAGTGCTGATTAGAAACAAGGATTCATCCGCAATGGGTTCCTCCGCCACAGTTTCTGTGTCAGCACGCGGGAAGTCACACATTAATTCCGCAAAAACTAAAGATTTCTTAGACTTAGATTTCTCAAACTCCAAGTCGAACTCTTGCAGGATAACGATCCATTTAGAGTACTTGCCCCCTAGTAATTGCTTGGTCAAAATGTAGAGCATAGGGTTGCAATCCGAAATTACCGTAGTTTTACGTAGTAGAATGTAGTGACGGAAACGTTGGACAGCTTGCACAGCTGCCAATGCCAATTTCTCCACATGCGAGTATTTTAGCTCAGTTGGGTTTAGCGTGCGACTGAGGTAATATATCACATGTTCCATTCCTGATTCATCTTCCTGAACTAAGACCATCCCAATGGTGGAATGAGAGGTGGCGAGATACAAGAAGTAATCCTGGTTGTAGTTGGGAGGATGCAACAACGGTGCATGGGTCAACGCATGTTTGAGTGCATCAAAATATTTCTGAGTTATCTCATCCCAATATAATTGAGTGTTTTGCTTCAACAACCGGGTAAAACCCTTTGTAACCTTGGTGTAGTTAGGAATGAATCGTCGTAAAAAGTTTGCTTTCCCCTGCAAACTTTGGAGTTGGCGAAGACTCGAAGGAGGAGGCAATTTGATGATAGCTTTGACCTTCGAGGGATCAACGGGAATGCGGCTTTCGAAACTACAAACCCCAGCAATCGACCCGTTTCTATACAGAAGACACATTTGTGTGGGTTCAACCGAATCCGATAATGCCTACACCTCATAAAGATTGCTCGTAAATGGACGAGGTGATCAGCTCGATGTAATGAATGAGCAGGTAAGTCATTGAGATAGGGTTGCACAATGTGTTTGATGTCATGAAACGCATAAGACATCGCCCTTTGAAAAGTTGCTCCGGCATTCTTAAGCCCAAAAGGTAATTTGCAATAAGCAAATGTCCCCCATGGACAAATGAAAGCTGTTTTTGGTTGATCGGCAGGTAGAATATTGATTTGATTGTATCTGGAAAAACCGTCCATGAAGGAAAATAATTCGCTGCCGACACAATCATCAATGATTTGATCGATATAGGGAGTTGGGTAATTGTCCTTTGGACAGGCTCGATTAATGTCCCTATAGTCGATGCATATTCTTATTGTTCCCTGTTTTTTGTTAACCGAAACAATATTCGATACCCAATCCGTTAAAGGGATCGGATAAATGAAACCTGCTTTCAATAGTTTTTCAACTTCTGCTTTAATTGCAGCAGCTTTTCGTGGGTGAATCTGACGCAAATGTTGCCGGACGGGTTTAGCGTCCGGGTAAGTTTTGATCTCATGAACAACAATCGTGGGATCAATTCCTGGCATTTCCTCATAGGACCAGGCAAACACATCGTGGAATTCTTGAAATAGGGCCTTATATAATTGAATTTCGTCATCTGTACACGAGGCACCTATATGAATGTTTTCAACAATTCCGGGCTTAACCGAAATGTCAATAGGAATAGTTCGAGAGATGTTCCCCAAATTTAACTCTGAATTTGGATGTTTCATTGGATTCTGAGGTTCCTTGACATATTCAGTTGTAAAGATTGATGAGAAATCATTTTCAAAACGATCATCCTCAGGTAAAAACGAAGATCGGTGATGGAGATCTTCCCATGGTAAATCATCTACACATAGGATTTCACGAATTTGCTCATCAGAGTGAACAAGTTTAGAAAACGTAGTTAAATCCGAGGTTGATGTGAAAAGTGATTCCTCACATACCACATTCATTAAGTCATTTCTGGTTGAAAACGAGTCAGCAAACGACTGCATAGCTTCATAGGCAATCTCATATGGACTCAAAGGCATGGAATCACCAAATGAGTCTATCTCAGATTCAAAAGGAATGATCCAAGGATCATCATAAACAATGGTGTCTGATGTAATCATATGAATGGTTGCAAATGAAGATGATGCGTTGATTGGAGGAAAAGGAAAAGTTCCCAGTAAACCGGCATCTTTAACTAATCCTACTTCAACATCCTTATATGGGATAGTCGTTTTACCAACATGCTGAATACTCTCCGAAGAGGCTGGGTCGGATGAAATGTAAGCCAGCTGGTCTATTGTCACGATCTTTCCATTGTGTGGAAATTTTATTACTCGAAAGACCGATGAAACAACCGCTGTCATAGCGTAAGACCAACTTCGACCCAAGAGAAGGTTGTAATCTAAAGGGGCATCAACCACCTCCACATCTAGACTAACAGTTTTTCCTTCAACCCTTATAGGCAAATCCTGTAGAATTCTAAAATGATGAAACCCACGGACATCAAAGGCTTTTAGAATCATCGGGGATTGATTTAGTGAAGGAGAACCAAGCAATCTCCAACACTGTATCGACATAATACACGTTGAAGTTCCCTCATCAATTACAGTCCGATGAATAGGCCTGTTTTTTACTATCACTGGTATCTGGAAAGCCATTTGATGAGGTAAACGTGGTGTACTATTTTCTAGATCGAAAATTATTAGGTTCGGGTCCTGAATATCAACAGCTCCTATAGCCGACAAAAGTAATTTACGTTGTGCTGGGCATGATTGCAGCACTTCCAAAGCCGACATTGCTGAGGGTTAAACAGCTAAATCCTCAACAATGTTATAATTCTGAGCCACTCTCGCATGTGGATTGAAAGCGGACTTTCGAAGTATACCCTTGGCGGGCAGTTTGATTACTAAGTCTGGATTAGGTTTCTCGATCTGTAGTGGATCAGAATCAGGAGCTGAGGTTGATGTATTAGAATGAGAAGATTCTGCTTCTTTACCATCAACAGGACTCTTACTACCATAATCTTGCGATTGAGTCACAATCCTAACATGGGACATCATCAGTATGGGTTCTTCATTGGCACTCAAGGATGAACCTATCATCTTGCTGTCTTGAGCCGGAAAAGGATCCTTCAAAACAGCAGGAGTTTGGGAACCCTTGACAGTCTTCACAACCTCTGCATGATGAGGGCAGTCTCTTGTAAAATGTTCATCGTCACAAATGAGACAAGGATAACGAGGTTTGTGCTTTTCGTCATTGGATTCTGCCTTTTCAGGTTTCTCCTTTGAACTTTTGTTCATTTTATTCTTCTTCTTTCCTTTCTTCTTCCCATCGGATTTTGATTTGGCTGTAGATGACTCTACAATGTGAATATCGGCGGAAATCTCTGGAGAAGAATCTACTGTTGGGGAATCAGGCAAGGTTATGATAGGAGAAGAATTCTTGGAAGACTTCTTCTTACTTTTAGTGTTAACCGTGCCGATCATACCATCGGCAGCATGAGATCCCGAAGGAGCTACAGTGATTTGATTTGACTTGGGAAGATCGGGGATTTTTTCATGTAACGTACATGACTGAGTATAGACCAAGTCAAGGTACTATGCTTGAGCAATGACTTGCTCCTCAGTAACAACTCCGGCTTTAGCAACTTCTTCAGTGATCTTTGGCAACAAAGATTTTACAAACCACTCAGCCAAGATTTGATCCGGAATAAATACCTTCACTAAACGGCGTCGATGTCTCCACTCGTGAATATGATCTGAAATGTACGTGGATGTCGATTGTTTTAGCGAAGTTAACAATTTCGTGCCATTGTCATATCGGACTGGCAACTGAAAATGAGTTAGAAATGAGGTAGCTAACTGACTAAAATTATAAAAAGTGCCTCACGGTAACTCAATGTACCACTTGGCCGCGAGACCAATTAGAGTGCGCTGGAAAAATCTAAGACGGATCGAATCATCTATGATGGAATTAGATGCACACCAGAGGTGGTAAGTCATCACATGGTTCGACGGATCCTCTCCTGATTTACCTTCGAACTTGGGAATGTCACTGGGCAACTTATTCGGCATTGGCGGCCAAAACGGAAGATAATTAATGGGATCATTCATTAGGCGTGACAAGTCAGGCAAGTCCAAAGTTGCGATAAATGGTAACTGCCGATTAGGATCCCTAAAACTCTGGGTCATGAGACCAGCCCCAGGAGGAGGATATCCAGGATAACTAGGAATAGGAATCGCGTTCGGGATATTGTATCCTCCTGGAAAACCAGGATTAACCGGACCGTACTGGGGTTGTTGAGGTTGTTGATAAGTGTACCCAGGATACGGTTGATACTAATAAAATGGCTGCTGGACAGCAGGACCGAATTGGTACTGTCCCTGGTACGGTTGATAGGTGAATTATGGTTGACTTGTGACGGCCGTACTTAAACCAGGTTGTCCTACAGGCATCTGAACCGAAGTTTGAATCGTAGATCCAGACAGTGGTAAAGATGTCTGAGGAGTAGATACAGGAACAGTAGAAACCGGAGCTGTCGATACTCCAGGATTAGGTGGGGTAGATTGAACAGATGTAGCGGCAGTTGTAGCAGTCGTTTGAGGCGGAGTACGAGGTGTACTAGGCCCAGGCTGAGAAAATACCGAAGGTACAGAAGTTTGAATGTTAGACTGGACTGGTTGCTGGGATGTACCAGAAACTAAGGGTTGTCCAGTTTGAGATGACAACTGTACACTTGGCTGCAACACCTGTTGGGTTTGCGATGAATCCCACACTATATTCATTCCGGGGTACTGACCCATAACTGGTTGAGAATACTGAAGACCATAACCGAGTTGAGGGTAGGATTGATAATTGAAAGGTACATTTCCCGTTCCTTGAATAAACGTTTGACCTTGGGGTGGTTGGAAACCTTGGTTCGAGTATTGACCTTGGGGTTGATACCCTTGAGGCACATACTGATACTGGGGTTGACCTTGAGGTATAAATTGATACTGGGGTTGACTTGGGGTACATATTGAGTCTGGGGTTGACCTTGAGGAACGTACTGTCCCGTAGGTATGTACTGTCCTTGAGGTTTCCCCCCAGATGCAAATTGTGTACCTTAAGGTTGCTCCCCAGGCGTTAATTGAGGCTGCCCCCCAGGCGGTAACTGGCCACCTTGAGGTTGAGGATTGGGAATGGAACCTGACATCATAAGAATGTCTTCTACACTCAACGGCTTTGTACCATTGCTTCCAGTTAATAACCCTTGCTCAATGGGTTGAGGAGATGCTCCCAAAAAAGTACCAGAAAGAGACTGATACCCAGAGGGAACAGATGGACCGCCGTACAAAAAGGATTCAGGCGATTGAGTAAAAATGGATGACAGTCTTGCCATATTGACAGGACTGTAAAAACCTCTAGGTGTTGAGTGATAAGGAGCACGAGGTGGTGAAAAACTTAACCCTGAGTTTTCTAAATAATTAGTCAAAGAAAGATACCAAGAACTACTCCTAGACTGACTGTAAAAAATTGATTCACGCTCCCTTAATTCAATAGTAGGTTGATTTTCAGGGATAGGGATGCCTACTTCTTCTTCTTTCGGAGCAAGTTCTTCAATAGAAATCAATCCAGAAGGAAGATCTTGAGTGATTACTCTTTCTACCCTAGGTAAACCAGGACCACTAAAAGATGGAGAAACAAACCCCGATGTCGGAGTAGCAGCAAATTCACTTTCAGGCTCAAATATTTCGGGTTCTTCACCTATATCACTAGTAGATGAAAAGCTACCAGCGATTTCGGAGACAGACACTGACTACGGATTATATTCTGCTACTGGCGTTTGAAAATCAGGATGTACTATCAAAGAAGATTCTCCTTCTTCCAGTGACCCAACTCTACTGTCTCTAGGAGTTACGAGGACCTTTAAGCCTTCAAGTTGGCTTGGTACTTCCTCAGGAGGTTGGCCCCGAAGTCTACGGGACTTTCTCAGTAACTCAGCCACGTTTATAATCTCAGGAGACTGGCCCCGAAGTCTACAGGACTGTCTTGGTAATTCAGCCACAGTTAAAGACTTTTAACTACTTCACATGCAAACAAAGTAAAATCTCAATGAAAAGCACCTAAAGTCTCTAAAGAACCAAACAAATTTGAATCATATGCCTAAAGAATCTAGGAGATCAAACACACACAAACAGTAACTTTCCGGACCGAAAACACTAGTTGGTGATGAAATCCAACGTCGTAGAGTTCAGTACAGAAATGGCGGTTGGAACAGTTACCCCGGCAACCTACTTAATGAATAGACTGGCACAAGTTCCTCCACTTAACCGTCTCGAGTGAAGTGAACCCCCCAGAAAATCCAAGTGAGTCTAGCCGACGTCTGCTCCAGGTACAGTGGGATCTTCCCACCACTGTCAGCTTAGGAAGAGTCCTAAAGAATATGGCCACTAAGGTTACCAACTGAGACAAATACACCTGGGGGAACAGTCTACGATCCGATACGCATGCAAGGGTAGAGTAGCAAGCTCAATCCCCTTGAAGGCTCCTTGACATAATCCAAGGTTTACCAACAAGTGACCCCAGGCTCCTCGACAATGGTTAATCCGAGGTTTACCGTTTGTAATACGTGAATACCTGGCGTCGTTCCCAATGAGGAAGGATTGATTCCCACACTGGTTCATACACGATCTCGTGCTTCTCCTTTAAGAGGAGCTTTCCCAGAGCATAAATGCAACAATTGGATTTCTTCCCTACCACAAGATACAACTACTTGTTTGTTTTTACTGTCTTGGAGAGTTAATTACTCTCCTACTCCAAGACACTAGCCTAAGCTAAGTTGGTGTATCAGAGCCCTAGAAATAAAAATGTTACTAGGTGAATTTTACTTTAAGCGTTAATTTTAGTGGTTTTTGTTTAAGTCCAAAGGTGCGGAGATGAAACTCATGGTATGAAGACTCGACTCAAAATCACTAAAAATGCACCTAAGATGATCCAAACAATCTTTTTTCTTTGATGAACTTCTAAACTAAGAAAGAGTTTGAGAATGCAAATACTGTGTAAACACAAATCTTTCTCAATTAAACAAATTAAAAGAAGAGCCTTTCCTTTCCAAAGCACTCAAAACGAGACAACTAATTATTTCACAAAAATTTCCCTTTTCGTTTCAAAGCACTCAATCACTACAAAAAACAAACTTTTTCAAAAGATATTATTTTTTTTATATTTTGTAAATAAAACACTCAAAACTAATAAAAATAACTAACTTTGAGAGCTACAAACTATTAAAACCTATTTGAAGTCAAAGCCTACTAAAAGTATTTTTAGAGGATCTTTTACTCAACTAGATGTAAGCTAAGGAATAATTCATGCAGAATCACAAATCAGTCAAGAACAACCAATTTCGTTTTCTTTTAAAAAAAAAATGAAAATCCAAACTCTCAAACACAAGCTTTTTGAAGTTTTGAAATGAGAAAATACAAAGCGGATTCCTCAGCAAGGGGAGATTTCATACATGGTTAGACTCATAAGAAGGCTGGTAGACACTAAGGTAATCTAAAGTCCCTACAGCTTCTAAGCTCAGAGCCACTACACAACCAAAATGAAAAACAAACCCAACAAGCAAAACTCCTAGGAATTTCACCTAAAACCCTAACACTGACGAAATCAATCCAAGGAAAGCTTCTGACAAGTTATATGCAGGTCTGGGCAGTGGATAACAATTTCTAAAGACAAACTAAGCTGACTGACAGGAAATTTTAGGGTTTTCAAAATTTTGACAGGGTCCGCAGGTCCACAGTTGGCACAGGTGCGGTCCCGCTCTGTGCTAAAAGCCAAGCTGTGGGTAAGTACGCACTGTGTCAAACGGCTAGGGTGCGGTCCTCTCCCAAAGCTATGAAAAACAAAAAATAACCCTGGATCTACAAACTCTACCCAATTTTACACACAACAAGCCAAAAACAGAAACAAAAATAGAGTTTCTCAGGTCAAAGTAAAAACAAGGAAAACAATCAAGTCCCCAGTATGGTCGCCATTCTGTCACACAGAATAAGTCGATCTTGCGGACAAGATAGACCTTCCTAGAATCTAAAGAAGACCTAATGACAAGCAAACCAACCAGACACTATCTTTCTCTAAATATGCTTTGATAGACAATAGCAAACAAGTGTTTTTAGGGCCTACCTTAGGTCCAACGCTAGCTTGTGGATGCCCTCGCTCCTTCGATCCAAATGAGCTCCTTTTCGCGAATCTGCAAACACAAACAAGGCAAACAAATTAAATAGCACCTAAAAAGCCAATTGCATAAAACATATTTAACATGAAAGTCAAGGAGTCCATGAAACAAATAACATAAGATACTTGTTGAGAAAAATGGGTTTGATTGTATTAATTCAAAATAAGAAGAACCTTACAACCTTTGCCTTGACGCTGTACAAGCTCCTCCCAGGCTCCAGCAAGAAGTCTCCTCTACTTTGACAAGTTTCACTCACTCCCCAATGAAATCAAAAAAGGTATGTGATCTCTCCTCTTTAGGCTTAACTAGGAAGTCTTGATTTCACTAGCATTTACCCTCAAAAATGTTCAGCTTCTAACCTCCCTAGCAACCAACCCAATGCCTGTATTTATAGTGCAATGGAGGGAGGTTACTAGGTCCTCCTTCAAAGGGATAAAGCCCTCCTTCAAAGGGATAGCTCCTCTCATCAAGGGATTAGCTCCTTCTCTTTTGGGATGCATGAACCACCTCAGAGCGAACAATCCATGTCAAAATTCCTTCTAGAAACCTCTAGAATTAACCCAAAGTGAGTTTTTTAAGATAAAACTTGCGCCTTTTGACTTTCACAGGGGTCCGCACCTACACCGTTAGGGACAGAGTGGGCAGGTTCGCAGTTTTTGTACACAGAAGGTGCGGGACCGCCGGTGACCATGAGAGAAAGTGCGGAACCAGAGTTACATTGATTTTTAATGTCTTTCTCTCATTTCTAAAGCTTGATTTGGAGAGCTGAGGTCTGAGACTTGCTTAGGAGGACAGTACAAGTGATGATAGACCCATACTGACTGCAAATAATCAGGATGACGATATTTCTGTGTAACACACATCATACACTCCTCCCACTTCAACTGTGCGATGCGGCAGTCCTTGTGGACCTGAAAATTTATCCAATGCGCTATATAATATTTCAGGTCCAAGCTTATCGAGGTTTCGGACCTCGGCAGTTCCACAGCCCTTTCCATTCGACTTTCGATTAGGTGATGCAATAAAGGTTTGGACCCGATACGGTATGAACAAGAATCGATAAAATTTCAAGTCCAGAGCTACGTCCAGACTAAGGTTTTTCTGTGAATTCTCTGTGTAAAACAGATTTTGCTGCATAACTCTATGCAACGATTTAAGATCCTGCACTCGCCAATATGAAGGAAAAGTAATCTTAAAGGCTTTAGCCTAAACATTCATGGGAAAATAAGGCCAATTCATCCATATTCAAACTCTTAAGAAGCACTTGAACTAATACATGCATATAATTATCAATTAACAGAGAACTACCAATGTAAATACATAGAGAGAGGTTTCTTCAAAGGATAATACTTCCGAGCACCCCCCGCACTATGAGCCTCCCGTCATTTTATTTATAATAAATAGATAAAGCATTTCTCGGCCATTATCCTTTATAAAAGCATGATTTTTTATAGAGTTATTTAAAACATAAAGCTTTGTTATAGCTATCCATAAGCGATGATTTTGCATGATTTATTCTTAATTCTATTTTTATACTAAACTAGGAAAGCATGGAAATTGCTGGCTAAAGGACCCCACTCCCTTGCCTGTAGATTTTTTGGATTTTTGGAATATGTTTGAAGACTTTTTCCCTCTAAGTCGCATGCTGCTACATCATAAATCACGATGAGATTGCATGAAACACCTATTCAGGATGCGTCTTTGGGAGTCCAACAAATTCATTCGCAGTTGCAAAACCTCTGTTTCAAATTGTAGAGCTTGAAAAAAGAAAAGGAGGCTAGGACAGAGGTGTGTGAAAAGGTCTGGTACCTCAAGTGTAAGAGCCATGGGCATGATAAGGATCATTGACCTCTCTTTGTGAATTATATCACATGGGGGACAGATGCCCCTAAGGCAAGAAGCACCAGTGGAGCAATTACGGAAAACACATTATGGTGCCCTATTTGTTAGGTGGTCGAAAATCATGTAATAGATAATTTTCATTTGCTACAAACATTTGTGCAAACACCACAACAATTGTGCTATGATTTCTGCAAATCGGTGGGCCACAATGAATGCCATTTCCATTGCTATGAATTGATGATGGAAAGGATGCGTACGTATTGAATGCAACCAAAAACTCAGCCTCTGAATTAGGGTACTGAAGGAGTGCGCGGAGGATATTAGGGACATAGACAAGGCCCAGGAGGAGGGGGAGTTGCTAAAGGTCATGGACAGGTCATTTGTTATAATTGCGGAAGACCAGGGCACTACGCATGGGAGTGTACAAGTCAGACACACTTGTCATTTCAAAATTGCACTCAGTTTGACCACACAATTGAAGAATTTCTTGTGTTGATGTCTAAGATGAATGAGAAGAAGGCACACCCTCAAAAACCTACCCAAAACTTGCATATTATGAGGGATGAACCCCGTGAGGAAGATCCAAATGTGAATATCATGCCATGAAGTAGAATAATGACTAGTGATGATAAAGGAAAACAACTTGACGAAAGTGGGTGGGTCCGTAAGCCCTAGAAAAGGAGATTAGGTTTGATCTAGAGCATGTAAAGTAAATGTTTATGGAGGAAAATAAAAGCTTCACGGAGGCCTCTACCTCAGGAAGTCAGGACAAACTGCCAAAAATCGACATGCCTACAAAGGCTGGCCCCTCTATGCTTACCACCTTCTTGGAGACTTGTATGAAACTACTGCGCGATAGTAAGGCTATGAAAGGGCTGCAAGAATTGATAAACAAGTGTGACGATAAGGAGAATGCTTTTGAGGGACACCGTGTAGTCCGAGAAATCGGTAGACATAAGCTAAGAACAGGGCACCAGATGAAGCTCATCGTGCAAATAGGAGACTATGAGATGAACCAGGTTATTTTGGATCTACGATCTAATGCAAATGTTTTGCCTAAATAGACATGGGAGATAATGGGGAGGCCTACGCTGTAGTGGTATCCAATTCATTTGAGGATGGAGCACCAATAGAAGATTATCCCTATGGGACGATTACATGGAGTCACTGTAGATATAGAATGTGCGAGCGCGCTGCCTGATTTTGAAGCAACATAAATTTTTGATGAAAATAATAAATACCTAGCACTCCTTAGAATTGATTGGGCTATTGATATTAATGGGGTAATCAATTTGAAGAAGCAAACCATGTTGTTTGAAAGGAAATTGCTCCGCATTGTAATAACATTGGACCCTGCAGAAGGACCGCGCTATACTGAATCGGTTCGTGACTATGAAGAAAGTGATGATGATTTGGATCAAATCTATAAACTTACAACACACAACCAAGACTTGGTTAATCTGATAGCTGATGGATGGATTGCATCGGACCACAAAAGCTCCTGTACATTAGATTTGGATGTAGAATTCGAGCACTTGTAGATCATGATGCATGAAGTATCTACACTGCGCAGCAAAATGATGACTAAATCGTTGTGTTGTGTGTTATCAGAGGTAAGAAATCTTCCTTATTATGATGGTTTAATTGATGTAGATAAGTTTCTGGATACCTTTAAAAGAGAAGTACCTAAGTATCATCACTTTCAAGCACTTGATTTAACGCTATGCCCGCACAATGGTGGGTTACACACAAAGACAACTTTGAGAGATGGTGCAATTATAGGGGAATGATGACGTTGTGATTTGCTTGCCCAAAAGTTTGACTGACTGAGAAATATGATGGGAGAAATGATTCGTGCGATCATTTGGCAAAGTGGATTAAATTCTACGAAACAGAGCTGCAGCCAGAATGGGTACACTTATTCTGTCACACTTTGTATATAATCCCTATGAATTGGTACTTGGAAATGGAGCTCTACCACAACATCGCGGAGTGGGATATCTTATGTGAGGGCTTATTAATGACCTTAAGTTTTGAAGATGGGTTTGAAAGCATTGATGGAGCCTTGCAAGAGGTTAAGGTAGTGATCTTCAGAATTCCGCACGATCCTTTGGAATCGGTTCAACCAGATTGGAGCACCCAACTGTGCCATGCACTAGAATGCTATATAATATGATTGCTGAATGGGAGGATGAGGATCCAAGAAATATCAATATCATAGAAGAAGAAGGCCACCGCGAGGTTGAAGGTTCGTAGATAGAGAACCCAGATATCACCGTGTCATTGATGACTAAGCAAGTAAACATTGGTACTGAAGTAGAGCCTAAATTTGCAAAGATCAGGGATTACTGGGATGAAGCCATGGTAGATAAAGTTGCTGAGTTTCTCTGCGAATATCAGGATTTGTTTCCTACAAAACTTTCAGACCTCAAAAGGCATCATAGGTGACTTGGGCGTAATGAAGATTACCTTGAAGCCAGGCATGAAGCCTATTAAGCGGAGCCCATATTGCCTTAACCCCAAATACAAGGAAAAGGTATGCTTGGAATTAGACAAGATGCTTGAGGTGGGCATTATTGAACCAATGGAGGAATTAGTTTGGGTGAGCCCAATGGTAGTCCAAGAAAAGAAACAGAAGGGAGAAATAAAGATTTGTGTAGATCTTATGAAGCTTGATGATTCTTTTGTTTGTGATCCTTTTCTGATGTCATTTACTGATGAGGTACTAGATAATGTGGGAGGGCAGGAGGCCTACTCATTCACTGATGGGTTCTCTAGATACCATCATATTAAGATCGTGCTAGCAGATATGATAAAATCAACCTTTGTCATGGAATGGGGTTGTTTCCAGTATACTGTGATGCCATTTGGACTCAACAATGTGCCGACGATATTCTCTCGCGTAGTCATTGCGAGTTCAAGTTTATTCACAAATTCTTGGAGGCATATTTTGCTGACTAGATAGTGTTTGGGTTAGTAAAGTAGAATGTAGCCAATCTATGCCTAATGTTGGATACGTGCCAAAGATATTAGATCACGTTGAACTTGAAGATGTTCTTGTTATGTGTCCCCTTTGGGATTTTTCTAGGTCATGTGGTATGAAAGCAAGGACTAATGGTGGACCCTGTCAAGATCATGGTGATAGTCAATTTGGAGGCCTTGTGGAGTGTCAAACAACTGCACACAATGTTGGGTCATACGGGGTATTATCAAAAGTTCATCAAAGATTTTTCTCAGATTACTGCACCCATGGAGAAGCTATTGAAGAAGGATGCTACATTCTATTGGGATGAAGAATGTCAATGCAACCTAGATGTATTGAGAGAAAAAATGGTCACTGCACCGATCTTGGTCTTCCCAGATTGGAAGAAGGAATTTCATTTGCACGTTGATGCATCGCGTATTGCATTGGGAGTAGTACTATCCTATAGCATTCACAAGAAGGAAATTATCAAAGGCTGGAAAGAACTACTCAACGACAGAGTGTGAGGGATTGGCTATGGTGTGCGTGCTTCAAAATTTTCGGCACTATCTGCTTGGTGGACACTTTAAGATGTAAACAGATCATTCTGCCATGAAGTACTTAGTCAATAAGCTTGAATTGGGGGGGGGAATATATGTACATGGTTGTTGCTATTCCAAGAATATGACTTTGAGGTAATTTTGAACCTAGGAAGGTTAAGTGGAGGACCTGACCATTTGTCATGGATTGAAATAAGGGAGGAGCCTACTAATTTGGAGGAAGGACTGCTCAACACATAGCTCTTCGTAATGCAGATAACGAACAATTATATTTTGGATATTATCTACCTTTTGACTATAGGGATGACCCTAGAAGGATACACCAGCTAGCAGAAGAAGGAGTTAGTAGTGCGTGCAACAGACTTTTCAGTCATTGTAGGACATTTATACAATATGGGTTTAGACAAGATACTCTAATGGTATGTGCTTGATTTCGAATGAAATAGCATCCTCGCTGAGGCTCATGGAGGAGATGTGGGAGGAAATTATGCAAGAAAAGAAACAACGCAAAAGATTTTGCGCGCAGGGTTGTGGTGGAAAAAATTACATAAGGATACCAAAGTGTATTGTAAGGCATGCGATGAATGTCGGAGAATGGGAAGACCAAAATGAAGGGACTAGCTACCATTAAATCCTCACATATCATTGCAACCATTCGAGAAATGGGCAAATGACTTTGTAGGACTGATTAAGTCTCTAGGCCGAAAGACAATTGTGTGCTATATCATCACCGCGACATAATACCTAACCATATGGGCAAAGGCACAGCCTCTAAAGGATTTTATAGGGGCCACATGTTATAGACATATTTGGGCACTTCAACCCCAATCTTATATGTCAATAAACTAGGGCTCTTTAACCACTAAAAGTGTTGTTTCATACCCTAAAAGATCATGGTCAACTGATTACATCATTCCCCAAAAGGTCCACCTACAAAACCATCCAGAATTAGCCTAAACTTGACCACACTGACTACTCCACTGTCAGGGTGCAATGCATAGTGATGAGGCCTTCTATAAGGTGCGATGAGTGAGGATTGACATATTTCTGGGACAGTTTGCTAAGTGGATGCTCATAGAATCTGATAGAAACTTCCCTTCTGACACTTGCCTCTCTGAATTCGCCCAAGGATGAGTAAGAGATATAAACTTCAGTTATTTCCCCTCTTGTGGATCCAAATGTAACAAGCAGAATGACAGTAATCAAACCCCAGAGATGACTCACACCCTTGCACACATCTATAAATGGATCCCTCATCTGAGAGATCTAGAGGCTAGAATTTTGTGAATTGCGAGGAAGTATTGATAGTTTGTATTTGAGAAAGAGAATTGTATTATTGGTGTGATCTTACTATTTCATGAGGTGAAGAGGGCTTCATGCTGGGAGGATGATGTTGGATCAGACAACTGGGTTGTAATTCTCCCTTCTATATAATAAAGTTCTTCGAGTTTTATTCCATATAACTGTGCAATTGTGACTGTTATTATTCGTGAATGCCATTGTATGTTCATTATATTTATGATTCCGTAATGATTATGATATAATAGATCAAGATGCTTTGACGGTTCTTTGTTACTGTGTTCCTACAGGTACTCTCTAAGCAGGATAAGTATGGAGAGGAGTTGCAATCTTTGTCAAGGGGGGGGGAGAGATCAAGCAAGGGGTTAAGTGGAAGATCTAGGTTGGGTCCTTTGTCTTTCTCTTATCTATTATACATACAAGAAATCACGAATTGCTTTAAACTGTTGTTTCTAGGGTAGCTGCCAAACCTAGAGGGCTAGTCGAGAAAAGACACTAGTTTTCCCAGAAACAAATTGGTTACTCCACTGGGGATTGAATAGATGTTTGTTTGTTGTTATTGTTTGTTTTATAAACTATATATGGAGCTTGAAGTTAGCCAGGTAGCCTTCGAACTGCTCTTGCTTTGCAATTGCATAGTAGATGAATGTTGCTTTAGTCAATCTCCAATTTAGTTTATGAATTAAACATTTGACTTACAAGCATTCTAGATGCCCTTTTGGTAGCTCAGTAACGTCTCAAGATCATTCCTTTATACTTTTCTCTTTACTGTCTATCATAGCTCAGCTTAACTCACTGAAATCAGCTGCAAATTTGAGCCAAAACCCACTTTAGTTGCGCTCCCTGGCCCATCACACTGTCTGTCACTATGAACCAGTATGAATCACACCTCTCAAGTCTGTAAAGTGATATGCATCCCTGTTTCTATCAAGTCGAGGTGTGATGACTGACTGAACCTATTTCCATTCTTGAATTTTGGGGATTTTGTCCTTGTTTTTAGTTCTGTTTAGTTGATTTGCTACTTATGAATAGTTCCTCCTTACTGAAGCCTCCTTGCATCACAGAGATAAGCCTCCATTGATTAGGATTCGTAAATGTTTTTATGTATTTTTCCATCATTTACAATTCTTTGTCGAAAAGTTGCTTAAATCGATCTGTCGTTTTGGTACAAAAAGTGTCGTAACTGTCATTTTGTGTCAAAAAGAGAAGTGTCGTTGAGTCTTCCTTCCCTGGATAATCGTTTGAAATTTTTGTCATGTACTTGATTTGATTTGCTGATATTTGAAGTGTTGAAAACATTTTCTATTCGAAATTGAAAAGTGTCGTTTAGTCTTCCTTTCTCTTCTGAAGAAGAAATTGTCGAAAATGTCGCTTTGAAAGAAATATTTTAGATCTTTGTTGCATTTAGTTTTCTTTTTTTTTGGAATTTTTTCACATTAAGGGGAACGAAAAACAAATACACGCATTTTCATTTGCATTTAGTTTGTGTGCGAAATATGATTTAGGAAAATGTACTAGTATGTGCTCTTTGCTCTTTGTTTGAAATAAATTGTAATCTTCTTTCCCTAGTAGCTAGGATTTTCATTGCTCAAAATAAACAACGATTGTTTATCGTTGTAGATTGCATTTTTAGGAATTTCAAATCAACATCACGCAGTGAACCGTTGAAAGGAAAATTTTACACAATATCAACTCTAAAATAAATTTCAATGAACTTAACAATGCTTTGGAACTTAACGCAACACATCTAGAGGTCTAGGCTAGAGACGTGTTCTGACGTTGTAAAATCTAGTAACTATCATTTTCATTGAAGGTTGGGTGATGCCTCCTCCTTGATACAACAAGTGCTAGCGCAAACTTGTGCTCCTTGTACCGTCAAGTATATATTGAGAGACCACAATAGGCTTATATCCTTTATCCATAGTAGGCCGAGTCTGCCACCCTGTCAATTTCAATGCACTGAACACAACATTCGAGAAGATTGATTGTCGTACATAAGTCCTTGGTAATTTCTCTTTAATTTATCACCAAGGTGTATTTTGTAGTTTTGCGATTGGTTTGGTAATCCCTCTGTCTAGATTTCCAGAGTAGTCACTTTCGTTCCTTTTCGACTCTTTAAAAGAAAAGGTCCATCTGAGAACTTGTCACTTCAGGCTCATTAAAAATTGAAGGGGAATAGAGTCATCTTGAGCTTTTTCTAGAATCTCAAAAATTTAAAAAGCAAAGTTGTGTCAAAGCTTCATTAAAATTTATTTAATTTGGAATAACATCCCTGTTCCTTCATTGATCTTAGGTTGAGATAACGGAGTCCACCAATCAAGGAATCCCTTTTGAGGGGAATCCTAGTCCTTTTAATTCTTGGGGAAATATTGGTGCTCCTCATATGGCCACATTGTGCCTTCCGGGACTTACCATTGGCCCACTAGTATGGTTGTTCTCAACCTATATGGTTCAAAATACTGTGATTCCTCCGCAATTGAATCAGCATCCAGTTGATACTGAAGTTGACCCTTAACCTTCTTCTCCATTTGTTTCTCCCTCCCCTTCTTCCTCTTCGCTTGGTGAAAATAGTGATGCTAGTAACCAGGTGTCTGAGAAGAAGAAGAAAGGGAAGGAGAAGAAGAAGGAGAAGCCAATTTAGCAAGGGGGCAACCATGAATCTTCTAGTGAAAATCTGCACATTAAATCTCTTAAACCGAGATTCCCTTGCATAATTTGCAAAGGAGACCATTTTCATCGAGACTATCCTTTCCTTCCTCAGATCTTGAGAGAATGCTCTCCTAGTTCGCACCATCAGGTGTCATCAACCTCTGGTGATCATGTTGACAGTACACCATTAACTACCAATAATGAAATTCATGGATAGAAAGGAAAGGTCAAAGTTCCATGTAGGTTATGTGAAGGAGACCATACCCTTCACCGTTGTCCTTTTTTGGATGAAGCGAAAAGAGTCTTGGATAACTGTCCCGATTCACCACAGTGACTCCCATCTGGATGCAAGAAACTCTCCCCAAGTCCTTTACTAGTTGAAAAACCGACTGACTTAACTCAACCGTTGGTTGAAACACCTATCCTTTGATTGGAAGTGACTAGCAAGATCTCGTCTTCCATCTTACGTGCCTTTCCAGATCATAGTACAAGTTTACAAAATGATCGTATATGGCACTATCATAGATGAAGGGGCATCAGTAAGTATTCTTTCCTTAACTTCTTGGAAAGCGCTTGGTTTACCATTGCTTATGCCTGTTACACAGAATTTTTCAGGCTTTAACAAAGGAACTAGCCAACCATTAGGGATCCTTCCTAAGATATTGATAACTTTGGGAAGGAACACTGTTCACCTGAACGTGATGGTAGTCTCAGGACCGTTAGATTACAATCTACTCCTTGGACGAGACTATGTTTATAACATGGAGGCTATGGTTTCAACACTCTTCTGAGTAATGTGTTTCCCACATGAAGGCAAAATTGTCACTGTTGACCAGCTTTCATTTCCCGGTTCAAGCATAGCTCCAAGTTGATCATCATCCCTAAATGGTCCTTGTACATCAACAATGTCTCTCGAACCTTCATACCATCCACCTAATTACCACAAGTAGTCTGGTGAATGTAACAAAGCTTAGGGGGCATGCCCCCTTGTCTATCCTGCAGATGAGCCTAGCTGAAAAGATAAGTTTCGCTGTAGAGATAAGTTTCCCTGTAGGTTATGTGATTGGTCTAACACACCATTCACCTTTGTATATCTTGTGAACGAAGTCAAGGAAGTGTTTTGTATACTCTGTGGACGAAACCATCCTGCATAACCACAGTAAGTTTTCATATAGCTACTGGAGATTCTCCTTTTCACCATGCTGGGGGGCATGCAAACTTTTAATTTCTTCTTTCCATTTTCTAGCTTTTTAGCTTTGTCATTTTATAGCTTTTTTTAGCTTTGTTGTTTCTAGCTTTTTAGTTTTGAGCTTGTGTAGAAATAGAAACTAGACAAAGAATATATTTTCATTTCAAGCTTGTAAAAACAATGAAACCCAAACCGAGCATAGTTCCCCCATGGTTCAAGCTCATTAAAAAATGAACCCACCTTGTGTAAATACCCTTTGTGATTGCCATGCTATTAACCTTTTGAGCCTTGGTTGTGTACCTCTCGTCACCTCCATTCTTTTGGCTGATCATACGCTTCCACTTGGTTGTTTACCATTTTGAGGAGCAGCTACAACGAGTGGTCTTGTTAGCCAACCTCTTCCCAGAAATCACCATTTTTGAGAAGTTCCAAGCCTACCCGAAACCAATTGCTACCTTAAATGCCACTCGTTCCTAAAAAATGAGCCTTCTTTAAACCCTTTTCGAACTCATTAAATATGAAAAGATTATTGAGAAATTGGCTTCACCAGCTTGCAAAAGTGATTGGAAGTGCCATCCCTCCTGTATATTTTAATATTTTTCGGACCTGAGGGATTATCTCACGAAAAAGTTCAAGCACTTATCTTTTTTGGCTCGTTAAAGTGATCGGAAAGTCATCCCTTTTGTATTATTTTAATCTTTTTCGGACCTAAGCGATTATTCTACGAAAAAGAACCTCTAGAGTTTCCTTTTCATCCCTTTTCAAACTCTCTAAACATGAAAAGGACCGAGTTATCCTTATCAATAAACTTGTTAAAACAATAGTGACAAACTTGTCCACCTAGACAAGAATGAGTTTCACTGTTGCTAGACTCGTTAAAACATAGCGGCAGGTTTTCCTGAAGGGAAAATTATAGAACAAGCATATGTTATCCTCTTCAAGCTTGACAAAAATAAAGAGGTACTGGTCAGCAATGACTGGGGAAAAATGGAAGAAAACTTGAAAACTTTATGGTAGGAGGTCACTCTTGAACATGACAATTTCACTTCATCTCCGTGATTGAGTTGGGTTGGGTTATTTCGTTCACCGGTTGTCTCACCATTGGTCTTTCACACCATCCATATCTTGGGGTTAACGCTACCAATTCATATCAGTGTTATTGATATGTTCAAGAGAATTCATTCAGTTGAGAATTCACCATCCAGTTAATGCCTCATCCACTGCAATACCTTCAACCTTCATTTTTCATGCCGCCATTCCTGAACCTTGTGTCATCAGATCATTTTCACCTCCAGAAAATCATTTGCCTCGTTTCGTGTTGTAGATGTGGGATACATTAAGGCCCTCCTATGATGAGTCACTTCTTGTCTACATCAGTTCATTATCCAGGAAGTTGACTTAGAAAAAACCCTTTCAGTACTTTGAAGCTTGCATGCCTCAATGGAAAGATTCTCACGTCCGGCGACAGGTTGACATCAATGGCCTTCGACCGAAAGATTTTGTGTGGTGTTCGACATTGGATCATATATTCACACCACGTGAATTGTACTATAGTACCTTGAGGGTCATTATCATTATCGGTGATTCTTATCGCGTCTATTAACAGCTTACATTATTGGCTGGTAATCAGGCATTGCCTTTCCATGTTTGACTCTAGAACATCTCTTCACATGGATTGACTTGTACATCGAGCAAAGATTGAATGAGATTGAAGACCCCGGATCTAGTTTCATCCATCCGAGCTGCGATATATTCAGGGATATAAAAGCATCAAATGTACACAGAAGCTACATAGATGGTCATCCAAGCCAGGGATGATGACTCTACATTTGAAGAATCACAAGTTTGCAACTGCAAACGATTATCTGTTCTATGTACATGAAATGAATTTATAAAGCTGAGCATGGGAATGCCCACCTCAGCTAGATCATGAAAAATTATATTTTGATGATGTATTGCATTGTATCTTATACAGGTCACCTTCTAGTTCGAAACCCTAGATCCTCATGTTAAAGCATTTCACCCGACATAAAAGATTTACAACTTCATGCTTTAGGGGGAAACTGTTATAGACATATTTAGGCACCTCAACCCCAATCTTATATGTCAATAAACTAGGGCTCTTTAACCCCTAAAAGTGTTCTTTCATACCCTAAAAGATCATGGTCAACTGATTACATCATTCACCAAAAGTTCCACCTGAAAAACCATCCAGAATTAGCCCAAACTAGACCATACTAACTGCTCCACTGTCAGTGTGTCATGCATACTGACTTCTACACTAGCCAGGTGTGATGCATACTGATGAGGCCTTCTATAGGGTGTGATGACTGAGGATGGACAAATGTCCGGGACAGTTTGTTAGGTGGATGCTCATAGAATCTTCTAGAAACTTCCCTTCTGACACTTGCCTCTCTGAATTCGCCCAAGGATGAGTAAGAGATCTAAACTTTAGTTATCTCCCCTCTTGTGGAACCAAATGTAACAAGTGGAATGACACTAATCAAACCCCAGAGATGACTCACACCCTTGCACACATCTATAAATGGATCCCTCATCTGAGAGATCTAGAGGCTGGAATTTTGTGAATTGCAAGGAAGTGCTGATAGTTTGTATTTGAGAAAGAGAATTGTATTGTTGGTGTGATCTTGCTATTTCATGAGGTGAAGAGGGCTTCATTCTGGGAGGATGATGCTGGATCAGACAACTGGGTTGTAATTATCCCTTCTATATAATAAATTTCTTCAAGTTTTCTTCCATATAACTGTGCAATTGTGACTGTTATTATTCGTGAATGCCATTGTATGTTCATTATATTTCTGATTTTGTAATGATTATGATATAATAGATCAAGATGTTTTGATGGTTCTTTGTTACTGTGTTCCTACAGGTACTCTCAAAGTGGGATAAGTATGGAGAGGAGGTTCAAGCTCTGTCAAGGGGGAGAGAGATCAAGAAAGGAGTTAAGCGGAAGATCTAGGTTGGTTCCTTTCTCTTTCTCTTATCTATTATACATAGAAGAAATCATGAATTGGTTTAAAAAGTTGTTTCTATTATAGCTACCAAACCTAGAGGGCTAGTCAATCGAAAAGACACTAGTTTTCCCAAAAACACCACAACAACCAAATTCTTGTTTGAGTATGTGTTAACTAGGCTTGGCTGCCCAAAAGGGTAGATGAGTGATCACATACGTACTTCCTCAATGAAACGATCAACAAGTCCACAGAAGAGTTCCAAGTGTATCATCTTTAGAGTACACCATATCTTCCTCAAGCTAATGGAAAATTTGAGGCCTTCAATAAGATCTTGGAGAATGCATAGACAAATATTTTCAACGTGCAACAAAATGATCGAGACATACGCGTACTAATAGTACTGTGGGTTTACAAGACCACTTGCAAAAACCTAAGAGGCCAGACACCTTTCTGGTTGGTCTATGGTGCAGAAGTTGTGATGACTATGGAATATATTATGCCTTGTCTCCACATAGCAGCTTTCACGAGAATGGAAGACCGCAGAGCCTTGGAAGAGAGGCTCGCATAGCTAATAGAGCTCGAAGAAGATATGTTTTTGACCAGATTCCATCAGCAAGTTTAGAAGGAATGTGAAAAGGCTTGGCACAATCGAAACATCAAGTTTTGCACATTCAAGGTAAATGATTCGGTGTTATTATATGATAGTAACTTAGCTAAATTTCCAGGAAAGTTTCTGATGCCTTGGTTGGGGCCATATGTCATCAAAGAAATCACAGATGGGGGAGTGATTCAGCTCGCCAAGCTGAAAAAAGAACCTTTCCTAGGAAAAGTAAATGGAATTCGATTGAAGCCATATACAGGAGATACGACTCAATGAATATATGATGACTAGACAATATTAGTGCTCTAGGAAGCTGCAATGGAGTGCAAGACTATAAACTACATTGCCTATGGGGACTACGCGAGAGAGGGGTTGCATGAAAAAGGGTAATGTCACAGTGCTACAAACCGCATGAAGGGAGTTGCGCTATGGAGGGAGATACCGCGTAGTATTGCTAGAAGGTGACCATTAAAGTCACTATTCATGATTTGGCAGCCATGAGATGGGTAAGAGGAGTGGGTGGGTAGCATATAAGGCTGAAATATTTGGAGATATATTTCCAAATCTACATTAATGAACAAACATTGGGGGGAATGGTAAGATTTGAATTCAAATTCTCCTATAAATTACTTGTGCCAGTCTAGTAGAGAACACTTTGCATCCTTAGAGTTTTTGAGTTGTGATGTCCATCGCTTATGAATTGTGGGTTCTTTGAATATTTTCTCATAAGCCCCGCATTCAATAATCTACAAGAGTCATCTAGGAAACTCATTAACGACATCATGTTAGGAGTAGGCCCTACTGAGACTGCAAGCACTGGAGCAACTATTGCCTCTGAAGGAGCTTCTCCAAATTTTATGAGAATGGAGGCTTTAGCTCCTATGCATACAACACCGAAACACCTATGTGAGAGACCCAAAATGTGAAGGAAGACAAGAAGAAAAGGTCGGTGCTAGTGCACGAGTTTCCTAGGCAGCTTTCTGCTACCCAAGGATAGAAGAAGGATAAGATGTCTAAGAGGGTTGTACATTTGGAGACCGAAGAGGGAGTTAAAGATATAGATTCTGAGGGCGTGAAGCCCATCAAGAAGTTGTCGAAATATATCCCTCCGCGTAAAGGGAAGACGAAGGTCACCAAGGACCTAGACTCAGAGTAGTTCCTCATTCACACGCCCCTCTTGCTAGAAAAGATCACCTTCGTAGGTCTTTGCTTGGTGCAGGTTCCCCTTTTAAAGATGGAATATTGGGACCTAGATGACCATGAGAGGTCCCCCCCCCTTGTGATGGATAACTATATGAGACGAAATTTGTATTGCAAAGACTTAGGTGTCACTGAGTTGGAGTCATTTGAATGGATCGATGGAGTAGAGCAATCTGAGTTGTTGAACATGTTGTGGGTGCCTCACTACCACTGCTCTAACATTAATACCACTTGTATATGACATTTGTTTACTCTGGTGCACGATGGGTGCTTGTGGCTTGGTGCACCTATCCCCATCATGGATATTCTCATCCATAGGATCATGCACTTACTGCAAGAGGGCTTGAATTTGGCCAAGGAGTTTGGCGGAAAGACAAGCGATCGAGACTTAGTGAAAAGAATGGAGAAGAAATTTGAGTTTATCAAGAAACCACGTGGCTATTCCATCACATCCATCAACGATCCCGTGGTAATGATTGCTGCCCAAATACTAGCTGGAAAAGTTATGAGGAAGTGCCATGTGGATGAGGTTCTGATGCTTATGATCTTGTTAGCTGCACAATGTGCGGAGGGTGTGCAATTTAAATGGTCACGCTATTTATGTAGTGAGTTCCTTGTGAATTGTCATGAGTCCAAAGATGAGAGAATGACCTTCCACTACGTGTTGTTTCTACTCTCGATTGTACTTGTTTCTTCGGATCTCCCAGAGGACAACCAATTTCCTCCTTTGCAAGTAGGATTGCTAGAGGTTTCACAGTTTTCCTCCCTCTAGGCCACAAAGGACCCCGTACGGGTCACAGAAATGAAACATTTCTGGGTATTGATGGAGTTTCACTTTTGTATGGCCATCAACCAATGCCCAAGGTTGTCCCCGACTATGTATGAAAAATTGTCTGAATATGCTAAGTTCAAGGCAGACTTCCATCGCATTTATATCAGGGCACAGAAGGACCCACAACAAAAGTGGTTAGATCTACTATACCTAGTTACTGAGGATTCCATATAGGAGGTAATAAAGCACTAGCCAATAGATTGGCATACTCCATCTGACTTGGGCACATGTACCAACAAAGGAATGGGGAGATCAATAGAGAAAACGTGGAAGGATGCAGCAAAGAAGGCGACAAAAAAATTGGCCACACTACAAAACAAGGAGGTCTAAGAGAAGGCCTGAATGGAAAAGGAGTGCGCTGCAAAGGAGTAGGCTAAATAGGAATAGTGTGACTCTGAACAAAGCCATAAATCCCCTTTGCCCAAAATCGAGGAGGAAGAGAAGTCAGTGCAAGGAGGTGGAGGTGATGAGGGGTAGAGCACCCCATTTTGGGTAAGGAAGAGTAGAAAACAATAATATGAAGGGTCTCGGAAGAAGACAAAGGTGACTAAACCACCACTGGATCCCATCACATTGACTGAGGTTGATTTCAATGAGATCGTGGACAAAGTGCGTGACACTACCTCCAAACAATTGCAACAATATATGCAGTCATTGGGTAATGTTCAAAAGGACCTGTGCGAGCTACAGATCCAGACTAGCAGGATACAGGTCGGCACAAGTCCTGTGAGCACTGCACATACGAGCCTAGCACTGGGGACAAGTCAGGCTGCAGAGCTGGTCAGGCTAGTTGCATTGCTAGAAGGGTCCCTCAATGCAGAATCAACCGATGAAAAGATCATCATCAACACCCTGAAGAACATTGGACTCAATGTTGCAACGTTCCGTAACAAATTTCTTCACGTGCTGCAGGCCTGAGTAACAATAGAGCTGAGAGATCAGGAGGAGCATGCTCTGATCTTAATAAGTGGGTATTGGGTGAACAATGATAAAATTTTCCCTGAGAAGATGTAGGTCCTAAAAGAAAGGGATACGATCTAGGTGCATAGCACCCAGCTCATGGTCGCGGTTGAAGAGGCATGCAGGATAGTGTCTTAGTTTCACATACCTGAGGACGCACAACTCGTTAAGATATGGAAGCTAGCTGTGGGAATCTGCGATGCAAAGGAAGAGGTGAAAAGAGTTCAATTTTAACTCAATATGAAAATCACAGAGATGGAATTCAAATCACAGACTTCGACTCTACCCAATGTCAGGGAACAATGCAGAGCTACCATTAAGGAAGGAATAACTACTATGGATGTCGTGGTTGTTGACTGCACAACTTTGTTTGAGTAGGCCATGGAAGTGGTGATGACCCTACAGGAAGATCCCAACCTGCATATACTGAGTACAGAGGTCCGCAAGCTACAAAAGCAGTACAATGAGGTTAGGGTGATGGCGCACACCATTGCTGTAGTGCAACGCCTCACCAAATTGCAGGAAGGGAAACAACTCCTCGCTCAAGTGGAAGCAGCGTAGAAAAAAGAGGCAGTGTTTAAGGCTAGGTTGGATCCTTGGTTGGAAGAAGCCTACCAAGTCTCCACCACCATTCAGGAAAAGATGATGAACTTGTAACCCACATAGCAGAAGATCAAGCGAGCTGGCAAAGGACCAGCTACAGAGCAGCTCGTTGAAAAAGTGAAACAGGGAGCCACTCAGAGCATGGATGAAGTACCAGTTATATAAGTGGAGTTGGGGGACGTTCACAACAATATGACATCACCAGCCGCGTGACTCGATAGCGAGTCACAACCTTTGTGTTGAGGCTTGTTGGGATGGGGTCCCCTAGGTCAATTTTTGGGTAAAAGCCCAAATTTTGATGTAAAGTTGATAAAAAGATGTAAAGCCTCCATGAATTCTGGATGTGGAGTGCCTAGTTAGTTAGAAGTCAAAAATGGATTTTAACTCATTTATGTAAACTTGAGTCGGTTTTGGGAGATCTACCCATGTTCTGTAGACCATTAGATTGTATAAATAGTTGTGTCTTAGAGAGTCTAAGGGAGATCTATGTCTTTGTCTATGGGTACGACAGAAGGAGTATAGAGAGTTAGCACAGAGAATTAAGTCTTAAAGGGGAAAAAAGGCTTTGTAGCTAAGTTCACAGAGGCCTAGAGTAGTGTCCACAGCTGAGTGCACAAACCCCTGCAGCTAAGTGCCTAGGGAAGTTTTGAGTCCGTAACCTTATATTGAATATCAATAAAGAAGACCGTTGGGAACACACATATGTTTTATGTGTTTCTTCCTGATGTTTATCATTGTGATATATGTTTTTGAATAATGTATTTATGAAATAATGTTGTATTGATGCGTGAATTTACTGGATCTATCTTATTAACTGAACATAATTAATATTAAGTGATTACGTGAAGATCATAACACTTTCTGTTAGGTGTATTGAACACTTGGGTAGATTTGAGCACATACCGATCTAAGAATAATCTAAGGTGCATGTAAGTATATAATTCATGTGTTCAAGGTCCGCAAAAGCTAGTCATAGACCTTTGCAAAGGTTGAAAGGCTATTCGAAAGGAATTGTCGCGTGAAGCCCCAAGGGATTATGGATCTGCATGGAGGAAGATCTAGGGCATAACAAGACATCACACTAATCTTTGGATGCAGAAACTTGGTTCGATCATCCCTTTATACTGCTTTGGGTGACACATCAGTCCATGCTATGTGGGTTGATGTTGAAAGGGCCAGTAGTGTAGGGATTTGTTTGCCGCAACTAACTTTAAACCTGGTTCAGGAGCCCTTAGACCAACAAACACCAATCTAACCAACAATTAAATTGACGGTAACCCTGTATCACATGAAACAGTTATGTGGAATGATATGCCAACACCACCAACCAACAGTTTTTAACACTAGTGGCTAGCACATATGTTGGAGGTCACGACCTATGTGAATGGATTGGCGATTTATTTTAATGTTAAAACGAGTTTTGAACTGGATTTTAACCATTGGCGGGAACCAAACCTTGGTTCAGTCTAGCTCAGGGATTGGTTTAATGTTTTGGCATGAAATTTCAAATACAAATATGGCGGGTTTTAACACAACCATACTATTGAACCCCAGACATGAATGGAGTCAACCAATTCAATGGGAATTGGTTCAACCACTTCAAAATTCAACGGCCTAAAACATGCAACATGGCCCTATTTCATCGGTTCATGGGCGACATAGGAAATTTAAGGATTCGACAAATATTTGAGTTTGTAATTCATTTCTGTAATTATAAATATATAGAGAATAATTCAAATCCTATTAAACGTGTGACTGAGTGTGAAAGGATGAATCAAATGCATTGGAAAAGTGTATCTATATGTTTATGCAGGCAAGTGCAGTAAACAAAAGGAGGCAGAGTTCTGAAAGGATACACAGAGGCGTAAAATGATTCAGAGGAATCATAAAATGGGTCTTTGAATCCAATTGAGGAAGCAAAGTGAAGCTCTGGAGAGGTAGTAGAGTGAGGATTCACTAAGGAGTAAAGCTCAGAGAAGTTGAGCAGTGCAGCAAAAGAAGGAAGCCTTTGAAGGAACTGGAGGAAAAACCTGGAACATGGAGAAATTGAAGAAAACA
Source organism: Pinus tabuliformis (assembly GCA_031772625.1). Classification (NCBI taxonomy): domain Eukaryota; kingdom Viridiplantae; phylum Streptophyta; class Pinopsida; order Pinales; family Pinaceae; genus Pinus; species Pinus tabuliformis. Next base: position 1,916,377,329 of record CM062818.1, read on the forward strand.
ATGTAAAATTCCGAGTAAAAGGAACAAATGGAGAAATGTAAAGTGAAGCTCAGCAACCGTTAGATCTCATAGATCAACGGTTGAGATCTAATTGCATCGGCGGGAGTCCTTTAAGTCTTCAGAACGAGGATTGAGTTATAGTGATTGCGATTATGTGATGGACCCTAGAATGTCAGATTGAGAGTTAAGATCGATGGTCCAGACCTAAAGTGCTAATCGCATATTGGACTAGTCACAGAGGCCAAGCACAGAGGCAGTAGAATGCCAATAGACTGATCGGCGATGCGCCGATAGCCGTTGGATCAGCGATTGAAATGGATGGTGGAGATAAAATATCGACGAATCGGAGTTCGGAGGTCAGAGCAACATTGTGGAGCAATAAGTTATGGACCCGATGATAGTTATAGTCGTGGTATATATATTTTGAAGTTTGCTATATGTGTAAAGGTGGAGTTTTCCTTTGTAAAGGGAAGTTTGAAGGATTAAGCGCCGATAGCGTATTTCCCGACCCCAAAGGGAAATCGCATATCGAAAAGTGATGAGGTATATATGTATGACCATTGAATAAGCCGATAGCCGATTGCGATTGAGGTATAGCCTTGGGAAATGTGACCAGGCTGTACGGAAGATGGAAAAAGGGTATGTTTGCATACATTTCCCTTTGTAAGTGGATTTATAAGGGAATAAGCATGATAGTGTTTTTATGTGATTATATATATATTAACCAAGGTTTAAGAGGGGGGGTTGATATATATATATACGTGCTTATGGGTTCAATACATTATATATTGGTTATGAAGACTTAATGAGTCCCGATAGGAGGTAAAGGTAGGGTGATTGAGTTCCAATCCAAAGGAATAGTAAACAAAGGGGGCCTTAACCATTCATCTTTAAATTTGAAGTTTTGACCTAGTGGGTCAAAGAAGTTCCTAGGAAGTGGTGTTTATGCTTGAATATGCATACTGTGGATATGTGCACGGAAACCCCATACCATTGTGCTGTTTTAAACCGACAAATTTCACTATCAACAGTTCCCCATCAACATTTCAAAACGGCAAACAACCCAAAGCCCATACATCAAGTGCCATGTGATAGCCACAGACTCGACAAACTATTAATCACAATATATGTTATGTCGGATCTCAGAGCCCATATTGCAAATTACAATCGGCAGAAACCAAAGTTTGGTTCAACATGCAACTGCTTCTTCTTGAGAAATGCGATTTTGATATTGGGAATCACAACATGACTATATGATTGTGATCGCATCACAACTTGGCTTTCTCTGGGGACCGATTCTTTAACCCTTGTAAAATGCGATTGTGATATTGCAAATCAAAACATAATTATGCAATTACGATACATCGCACCACAACTAGGATTGGTTCTGGGAGCCAATTCTTTAACCCTTGTCAAATGCGATTGTAATTTGATCACATCAAAACAATGGTTGATTTTCCTTAAGCCGCAACTGCTTTCTTCTGCAATCTACAATATGCAGGACCAATGGCAGCCTGCCATTTGGCTCTTCCCCAATCGCTGAGAGTGTCTTCCATGTCATCTCCTCTTGCCACATGGACAAGTCAAACATAAACTTTGACTTTCTCTAACTTCGTCATATGAACTTAGATTTGAGTGTCATTCACATCATTGGAATTAGGATGATGAACACTTCGATCCAATGCTAAGTTTATCCAAATTTTTCCACTTTGAGTTTTGAGCCTCTTACCATGCCAATGGTACTTTTTGAATATCCACATGGATTAATCCTCCCCACTAAGAGATTTTAGACGTCCAAAAGCCTTTTCATTCAATTGGCAAGTGAGGAAATTTCTCCCTCACTTTTTCTTTCTTCATCCATCGAGCTTTACTCAGATGAATTCCTTTGAAGCCAACATGAATGTACTCCACATCTCCCCATCATGAAGTTCTGGTTTTCCTGTCAAGTATGATATCTTCGGGCAACTTTTCTAGATACTCTAGTGCAAATCATCCAATGTAGGAATTTGTGAAACCTCTTTGGTATCCATAATGAATGGAAGTTCATAAAGCTTCAAGTTTTCAGCATTTACCATTGAGTACATTTGCATATAAGTGGGCAATTCAAGATGAAAAGCATTGTCTCCGATATTCGCCAATATGGTGAAGGGACCATATTGAATGGGCTGCAAATTATTCCCTTCTCCCTTCATTCTATCCTTGCTGATGTTGAGCCATACCTTGTCCCCAACTTGAAACTGATGGTCAACTTAGTCCTTATCATGTCAATATTTATAGCAAGCCTGACTCTTCTCCAACTACTCCTCTACTACCTGATGAATCACCTGTATCCATTGAATAAACATTCATGCTTTCTCCCTATCATCTCGTCCATTTCCATCCTCATCTTTCCCAAAGACCATGTCTATGAGATCCTTTGGTAGATAGCCAAACCATGTCTCAAACAATGAGCTATGTGTGGATGAATGTGTTGCTTGATTGTATTAATGATACACATAAGGAAGTTGTTCATCCCAGAACTTGGGATGTTTTCCACAATAGCCTCATAAAAAGTGTCCCGCGGTGCGGTTTGTGACCTATATCTTCCTATCAGTGTGTGGATGAAATGTCGTACTTATTTTTAGCTTAGTGTCCATCATTCTCCACAAGCTAGTCTAGAACTCTCCAATAAAGTGAGAGTCTCGATCTCACACAATAGATGTGGGCAACCCAAAATGAACCCAAACATGCTGAAAGAAAATATAAGTAGTCTTGTTAGTAGTGAACTTCTTTTTACAAGGCATTAAAATACACATGTTACTAAAATGATCCACGATGACATACAAATAGTCATGACATTTCCTAAACATAGGCAATCCACCTACAAATTCCATGGGTACACTTTCCCATGGTCGATTCAGAATAGGGAACGGTGTGTAGATACCATGTTTTATATTAGAGGGCTTCGAGACAAAACACAACACACAACCCTTTACAAATCGAGTCACGATGTTTTTCTTATAAGGCCAAAAACAAAACCTCTATAAATGGCATAAAGTTTTTTCAACCCCAAAATCACCAAACACCAGAGAGGTATTAGCCTCTCAGATTACATGTATCCTTTCATCAATGGGTATGCACAATTTGCCAAGGTGATACAATAGTTTTCCCTACAAATAATAATTGGCCACCTGCGATCCATGAGTGAGTTCTGCATAAATATCTTTAAAATCACCATATTTAGCATATTGTTCAACATAACTTTTTAACGATAAAGAAACATTGTGCAAAACTATAGATGCAGAAATAGGAGGACGAGAAAGCATATATTTTACTTTGTTGTTGGCACCATGCTTGTATTTTATTACCAGATTAAATTGATGGATGAATCCCATCCATCTGAAATGACGATCTTGTTGAAGCTTGGTCTATGACTGAAGATAGTGCAAGAGCTGATGATCTGTATGGATGATGGTCTCCTTGCTGAGAAGATAGTGTTTCCACTTATTTACACTCTGAACCAAGGCATATGACATCTTGTCATATGTGGGTTAATTCACAACAACTGGGATTAAGTCTCTTAATGGTAACATACATGCTCTCTTCGCTGCATCAATAAAACGCTCATGGCATATCCGATGGCATTTTTTTCAATATCAAAGGGATGCTGGAGGTCTAGTAAATCTAGCACTGGTGCTATGCTAATCTTGTTTTTCAACGTGTCGAAGGATTTTTTTGGTTTCCTCCCCACTGGAAGGCCTATTTCACACTTGTCAATGTGTGTAAGGGGGCTGCGATAACAGAGAAGCTCACAATGAACCTTCTCCAATAATTTACGGAATTGAAAAATCTTCAGATTGCTGTAACATTTGTGGGTTCATGCCACTTCATAATCACATCTATTTAGAGGGATCTATTTTCAATTGACTGTTACCGACTATGTGACCTAAACAAACCAGAGATGTCTTCCCAAAATCACACTTTGAAAGATTTACATACAATTTTTCTTTTTTCAGAACACCAATCATTTTCTTCCCGTGTCAACATGTTCATACATGTTCACCCCATGTCCTACTATACACAATAATATCGTCTAGATATACAAGAACAAAATTATCAGGAAAAGGCCTAAATAGATCATTCATTACACTCATAAATGTGGTTGAAGCATTGAACAATCCAAATGGAATCACCGTCCATTTAAACAACCCTTGTTTGGTTTTGAATGTAGTCTTCTAAACATGTTGTTCTACAGCTCTAACCTAGTGATATCCACTACGCAAATCCAGTTTTGTAAAATAGATAACATTTTTGAATTGATCTAATAATTCATCAATGCAAGGGAGAGGGTATCAATTCTTCACCACAATATTTTTTAACGCCTTGTAGTCTACACACATTCTCGATGTGTCGTATGTCTTTGGCACCAACACGATCAGTGAGCCGCATGGATAAGATCTTAGTCTGATGACCCATTGATTTAGCAACTCTTGCACCTGTTTCTTGAACTCCTCCATCTCAATAGAAGTCATGATGTACATGCCAATATTCAGTAAAAGGGAATCCTGTTGTAAATGGATCTCATGTTGGATTTCCCATTTTGGGGGCAATTCTCTCAATTTCTGAAACAATCCGTTGTAGTCAGAAATAATTTCAAACAGTTATTTCTTATGATCAAGATCAAAACCTTTGAAAGTGTCAGTCATCTCAGCCTCTTTTTCTCTCGCTACCATGAGCATGCACCCTTTATTAGAATTAACCAATCATTTAATCTGTCTTGCACTTATAAGGCTAGCACTAACTTTCATATGATGAGCTCTCACTATATATTTTACACTGTCCTTTTTGAGGTGGTATTTATTTTCGTGCTGAAAGAAAACTTCCTTTCTATCATATAAATACAGACTTCCCAAGATAATTGCACAAATGTCCAAAGGCACAACATCCAACTCTATCTCATCAACAAATTTGGAAGCAATAAAATATCTGGGCCTACACTACTTCGTTACTTGTAATTTGTCTTTATCGCTTACCTAACCAAATGGGTATGGACTCAGATGAGGTTTAGTTTCGAGGCCTAAATTTTTCACTAAGGACTCTGGGATTAAATTTTCTTGGGAACCTGAATCGAACAATGTTTCCAACTTTGTGTGTTTTATAATAACCCTGATGTGGAATAGTTCAATTCTCTTTGTCTCATTACTTACAGGCTCATTCAAATAACTAGTACTTTTAATTGAATCAGAACTATTATTAACAGAAGGAGTACCTCTTGTACCCATGGATGTGATTAATGTCTCGTCACCAAAATCTGATTGAAGGACCTGTTACATTGTTGCCACTATCTTTTTCTTACCCTTTCCACTGAATCTCTTTTGTCTCAGCTCCGGATGTAGCTTCCTATAATGGTCCTTGTCATGAAATTCTCTCTTGCAATGTGTGAAATATGGTGTTTCTCTATCCCCTTTCTTAGTTGTGATAGTCTTCCTATCCTTCCCCTTACCTTTCTTCTGAAATTTTCCATGCTGAGGGTTGAATGGTGTTTTCTTGGCTTGATCATCTCTATCATTCTTGCCTTGTCTTTCAAGATGAATCTCCTTTATGCTGACCGCATCAATCGTAGTATGCTCAAATAATAACAATGAGTGCCTTATGTAACTATGTAGCGCACCAACATACATAGTTACAGTCTCGGGCGAATCTAATGAGATGCCCAAATTCAATGCTTGTTTCCAAAATTATTTAGTGAAATTTTGTAAATTTTTTCTTTTACCTTGCCTTACATATTTCCATTCCATTAGTGCCCATTTTTTATAACCCAAAGGGTAAAATTGGTCTTTCAATGCAGAAATAAAACTAGACCAAGAGGAAAGAAGGTTACCCGAATTTTTGCTTCACTTTTGCAACTTGCTTTCCCACAAAACGAGAGCAGTTCCACTCAACTGAAGAGATGCTAGCTGGATGTTTGCCTCATCTTCTTCAATCTTCTGGATCTGGCAGTAAACCTCTACTTGTCTTATCCAATTATGAAATATTTTTGCACTACACTCTCCATTGTAGATGGGCAGGTCAGAATTTACATCTAACTTGAAGAATGTTTTCTTAGACGTATGTTTGGAATCATGATTAGACTGATGAGAACTATCACTTGAAGAAGGAGAGGGAGGAGGCTCTTCTCCACCACCTTCATGATTTTTTGATCTATTATCATCGACACCTTCCTTCTCATGCCCAAGTGCCTTCTCATACTCTGAAAACAAATTTTCCGCTTTCTCTGCCATATTGTACAATACCCTATGGAAATTTTGTTCCTCTTCCCACTAATCTTCTTCACTCACCATGTTTCTTCTCCATTGACTTAAGTGTTCCTCCTCCTTTTCGCAGCTTGTTGTAGGTTAGCATATACTCATGAAATTCAGATGAACAAAGACCTGCTCTGATACCAAACTTGATCCAAATTCTTTTTCTTATAAATGCATCATAATTAAATGAAACAAAGCTCATAAACCATGGAACTTAACAGAACATAAAATAATGTAGAAATAACATAATAAGCAAGAAACCATGACACAAATATTTGATTATAGTGTTTGTCCAATTTTCACTACATATCCAAGCCCTGCTCAATAGTGGGGAGGCATTCATTCATTAAGTGGAATAAAAAGAGATAAAAGTACAAGCAACATTCTTTACAATCCTTATACCTCCAATCTGGAAGATGGACGAAGAATGGAGAGCCTAGCTTTAGAGACAGGCAGTACCACTAAAATCCTTGTGAAAAATCATGTAAAAACGCCTATCCAAACCCAATTCGGATAATCGGGCCTTCTGCAACTTCTCAGAACCTCCCTGCTACCAAAGGCAAGGTCTCAACCTACTGAAAGGTCAGCATCTACTGCACTCAATAGATTTTGAAGTAATATTACAGTCCTCTCCACCTTTCTACAACATGGATAGTCCTATATATGCTGGCAGTAAACCCTAAACTCCTGGGAAGTTCTAAACAATAGAACAAGTTTAGCACACATGTTTGTTTCTAAGTACGAGAATCTAGGGTCCTATATGATATGTAGAAACAAACCTTATAAACATGGAAAAACTCTTAACTGCACATTTTTAAACTAGCGGCTTTCACTATTGGTGGTTACCCCTCAACGTTTCCAATCGGTGGACAACCCAAAGCCCATACGTCAAGAACCCTACGATAACCATGGACCCGACGAACTATCAACAACAATATATAATATTTCGGATTTGGGAGCCCATATCGCAAATTGCAATCAATGGAAATCCAAGTTTGGTTCAACATGTGACTATTTCCCCTTGCAAAATGTGATTGCCATACTATGAATCACAATAGGATTCTACGATTGTGATCTCATCTCAAATTGGCTCACTTTAGGGGCCGATTCTTTAACCCTTGCAAAATTCAATTGCTGTATCGAAAATCGCAACATAATTTTGCGATTGCGATATATCGCACTAGAACCATGACTAGATCCGGGGGTTGATTCTTAAACCCTTGCAAAATGTGATTGTGATTTGATTGCATTACAACAATGGCTGATTTTCCTTAAGCCACGACCTCTTTCTTTTGCGATCTACTATATGCGGGACAAATGATAGCTTGCCACTTGGTGCTTCCCAAGTCATCTCCTCCTGCCACCTGAACAAGTCAAACATAAACTTTGACTTGTTCTAACTTCTTCATATGAACTCGGATTTGAGTGTTGTTTGCACTGTTGGAATCAAGATGATGAACACTTTGATATGATGCTAAGTTTATCCAAATTCTACCAATTTGAGTTTTGAGCCTCTTACCATGCCACTGGTACTTTTTGAAGATCCACTTGGATCAGGAGGCACAGAGAGAAGGAGGTCATCCTTTACCACAGGTTCATGTTCAGATTCTCACACACACTCATCATGAATGATAGCGTAGGTTGGCTGCACAACATCAACTCCATCGATAGCTTGATCCTCATTAACCACACTTGTGAGGTCTAGAATGGAAGAACACAAGACACTACAATTCGAAGGATTAATGGAATGTAGGGACAGAGGTTGAGGGAACAAATCCACATGAAAACAAGCAGGTTTGCAAGCCAAATCTCTATAGATATCAAGAGCAGGTGGTGTAGGAGGATGTGACAGTTGAACAGACGTGTGTGCATGTTCTCCCATATCACTCCACTGGGGTGGAACTGTCTGATGAGGGGAAGGCAGTCAATCACTTGTGACAGCGACGATGTCCACCTGTGATTGCGCAGTTCCATCACTGAAGTATGTTGAGCAAGGTTTGAAATTTAGCTTCATCTTAAGATAGAGTGATTTGTTGAGGAAATATTCAAATCTATCCATGAGATATTGGAATTTCATCTGACTTTTTGGAGCTTTAAACATGAATAGAAGGAAGCACTACGAAAAGTCCATAGCTGATTCATGCGGGGCCTTCGATTGTTTTAACAATTTTTTATCAACTGCTTTAGGATCAAAATAGTGGAAAGCAAATTCAATTAGATCACTGAACTGCTTGAATGAGTTCATAGAGTTATGAGGCAGTATGCTACACCATCCGCAATGGGTGGTCGCAAAGTGTGTGTGCGAGCAATGAACATACCTTTGTTTCATTAAAACCTTTTGCATTCTCCATGAGTGCATGGAAGTCATCTAAGTGCTCATGCCAGACCACTTCACCTTCACCATCATATGTGATTTGTGGCAAGTCATCCCAGAACTCCCTCTTGACGTGAAATATATATTCATTGCACAAAAATTTTAGAGGGTGAACTATAACAAACTCCATGATAGATGTGTGAATATTCAAAATAGATTGTGAGGACTAATCTTATCATCTAGCCCTCCTTCTAGCATTATAAATGTTGATGATGCTAGACCTACCAACATTCACGGGTTCCCCTCGGTATGAAGTCCCAACTAGAACTCACACCGTTTGGTGTAGGAGTCCCATTTGGTATGATGGCCCATTTCCATTATCTTAAAGATATACCTTAGGTTTTGCTTTTTAGCATGTGAGAGTGGTTTGGGTTTTCTTCAAACAGTGAGGTTCGCATGACTAGTGAGTGCTTAGTGTCGGTTGTGTCAAAGTCCTTTCACTGCAGAGGGAGAGGGTGGAAGCGAGTCTCAGGTTGAGAGTCAATAGTCCCAACTCTTCTAGACACACACAACACAATAGGACATGCGTAGCTTTTGGATGAGTAGTCCACACGGATGTGGTAGTCACAAACATAAGGTGGACAAATAGTGTGTAGAACGCCCAATGGAATAGTCCACATGAGTGCTATGGGTGTTATAACAAGTTTACAAGAATGAATCTATCGAGTGTTCAGTGGGATAGCCCACACGGGTGAGACTGTGTTAACAACTGACACAACACATTTCCAATAGAATATGTACTAAAACAACTGAAATAGTTCAACTGTCTTAATACAGGTTAAAGAAACATGCATTACAAGCGTCCAAAGAATAGTCTTACAAACGAATAAAATACAAGTGCAAAAATGTGTTGGCCTATTAACATGCTTCTGAATTAAGCGAAAGTTCCAAGACAGATCTATCCACTATCACATCACTAAGCCCGATAGCGGGGCGTTGGAGCCACTACTCGCTCCTCAAAGAAAAGATTACAAACTCTCAAGGCTATGTGGGAGGAGCCAAGGTAAAATTTCCTTTGCATGTACAAATTAGGGGTATCTATAACCAAGGGTAAAACCAACCCTTGTGACTGTGTGACTTCCCTCATGATTGTTTGACTTACATGACTCTTCAACTTTAAAGACTCTTCATATTTACATGTCAGACTCTTGGACTTACACATTACATTACATTGATTACAATAGTATGGCCCACATTAGTGATGTGGCTGAGATGACTCATGACACTACTCGACATTGCAATGGTGGTATGTTCATGCTGGTGGTGGTGTTCATGTTGAGCTATGGTGCTACTAAGTGATGGATGTGTTCTTGGTGTATCATAGCTTCATCTCTACATGACAAGGTGTGTGAAGTCTTCGATGTTCTTGGTGTTCGCTTGATGTTTGCACGTGCATGTTCCTCCTTTTCTTGTACTTTGACGTGCTTCATTGTTTCGTACATTCATGAATTAATCTCCTTGCATGCATTCCTCGTTCATCCATTCGCAAAACAAATCTCCTTGCATGTGCTCTCCTTGTCCATCCCGTTCTTCATCACGTCATGTCTCATCCATGTACCTATATTTTTAATCACTCATTAATGAGACAACATCAAATACATAAATCTCTGAGTCTGCCATGATGCATTATCTTTGCTTTTGGATGTAGGTCACTGGGATTGAGGACAAGGGTCTTCAAACTGCAGAAGGAAGATTTTAGGCCAAGATGCGGGCTCTAGGCAATGATGATGAAAATTCCGTAGAGGTCACAAGGAGACTGGGATGGACAATCAGGATTAGCAGTGACTATTCGCGGGATCTAACTCAGCTAGAGGGAAAATCTACGGAATTTTTTTAGGGAAGCAGTGTAGGGAGTAGAGGGGTTGGCAACAAAACTACACAATTTCTCTAAGGAGCTGGCAACAGGCTACAGGAGGCTTGCTTGGAAAAATTGCACAATTTTTCTAGGGAGCTGACATTGGGCTGCTAGAATCAACTGGAAAAAACTACGCAATTGCTAGGAGGTCGGCCTAGTGGACATCCTTGCAAAATTTCATAGCTAAATGGGATGTTGCACACCTGGGTGACTCCTCATGAAAACTACAAAGTTTTCCAAGTGAGGAGCAGGGTAGCTGACTGGGTGATTGGCAGGGAAAACTGCGTAATGTTCTGGGGGAGACAGTGATGAACAGTGGGTATCTATTTGACATGTCTGTGCATCTTCTTCGGTCTGCAGAGTGGGAAAATTTTGTAGTTTTTGTGCAAATTTTTGGGGCAGTGAGTCCCTAGGTCACTACCCTATCAATCTCTCTGGTTGGCTAGCTTAAGGCTTGGTTCATGTGCTTGCGGGCAACATGGATTGAAATGGCTTGCTGAGAAACTTCCCCGATGTTCTAGTGACAGTCAGTCTGGTTGATTCCAAGACTCTATAGTGTAGGCTTCCTGGGAGACAGGCTCAAGCTATACACAATTCTGGGCAGTAGTACATGATCACTGAGGGATGAAATTGCGCAATGCACCTCAGCAAAGGTTTGACTACTAGAGGGTGATCCGATCGTCAAAATTTCAGAAAAATGACTAAGTGTGTGAGCGAGTGAACATGTGCATACACAAGTTTGCGGACACACACTCAACATGACTCGATAAAAAGACACCTAAAACCATCAAGACAACATAACTCAACATGACTGATTGACGGTGTGATTGACAAGCAAGACACTTTTGATAGATCGTTGAACGACTGCAACGACGCTTGTGCGACAGTGCATCCAACATCATGTGTGAGTGCGATAGATGTGTACATGGCGAACACAACTCAAGAAAAACCTTCAACATCACCAAAACGTGGTTGTTAGCATGACATAGCAATCAACATGTCGAAAACCGCAGTTGGTCAAACAAGTGAAAAGGAAGAAGTACATGTAGAAGAAACATATAAGATGACTTTTCGCATTTTCACACATGCATGTTATTGAGGATAAGATGATATGACAATGACAAGAAGTCCTGTAAGCTCAACTAAGAGGTGTACTTCAAAATATTTTCTTTACTTACCATACTTACCCTCAAGATGATCATGCATCCGACAGAGTTTTCATGTGGTCTCTATCTTTCCCATTACTCAGTTCCTTGGTCCTTCTCCTCAACTCCTTGGAAGTGATTTCAGTATGCCACCTTTTCCTATAGTTACTAAGAGGTAGATCTGTGCAATTGTAGCGGACTGTGGCTTTTGCCAAAATGAGGCCTAGGGAAGCCCATCTACACAGTTTCTACATGCAAGACAAATAAGACAACTTAGACAACATTGCACAGTTTTGAGGCTCAGTGCACTACTGTGGGACAAGGGTCCTGGGAGGACACCTCTGTGCAATTTATGCGTGTAGTGCAGCTGGATTGCTCTGCGTATTTCTGGAGATCAATGTTGGCTACATGACTACTTTGCACATTTTCAGAGAGCAGTGCTGGCTGGGGTCTCTCTGAGCTGTGGAGTTTCAACAGGCAAGGGAGGTTGGTGTCTCTGTGGGCTACTGGGTTTCAGTAGGTAAGGGAGGAAGCATGATGGTTGTAGAAGCAAAGCACACAATTTCAGGAAGCTGGATGAGGCTAGGTTTCTCGGGAAAATGGCTAAGTGTGAGATCAATGAAACATATGTAAACATTGATAGGACTTGCCTGTGATCACACATAGACAATTAGTGACACAACGTAGACCATCTAGCATACATAAGACATATTTTTTTGATGCAACAACCTTTTTGAAAAGAGTGCATGAGGTGAGTGTGAAACATGTCTATGTGATGACAACCACTCATATGCACACAAATCCCTTGAAGCAGGACAACATTCCCTTTGTATGAAAAATAACAACCCCTATGCCCAAAGATGAAACATGTTGCATAAAGATGAGAATGTGGAAAACTCTTAAAATCAAGGAGGGGAGCTTGAAATCATCATCTTACCAACAAGTGACCAAGGATGATTGATCACAAGATCTAAGGTAGGCTCTGAAATTTGAATGCAATTCAAAATTTTGGAGGGTGGTTGTAGCCACTACAACATTACCCAAACCTTTAGTGACCAAAATGAAGAGAAATGAGGATAGCATATCACCTTGACGAAGGCCTCATGGGACCCTAAAGGTTCGCAATGGCAAGCCATTTATCAGGTTGGAAAAAAAGGGGAAGATATGAGGGACTGGAACCAATGAATCCACTCAAGAGAAAAATCATAGGTGACCATAATACTGAGCGATACTCCAAATTTAGTCTATCATAATCTTTGGAGAGATCCAACTTGATCACCATCCCTAACTTTCCATTCCTCTTGAGTGAGTGAACAATTTCATGGGAAGTGATAACTCCATCCGTGATTTGGCACCCTTCAGTGAAACCATATTCCTCTGGATCAATGAGGTGTTTTAGCAGTGGTTTAAGCCTATTAACTATGAAAAAATAAATTATCTTATATATCACATTGCATAGGATGATGGGCCTAAAGCCACTAGCTTCCCTATATTGATTAATTTTGGGAATTAAAGTAAGGAAGGTAGTATTCAAACCATACCACACCTGTTGGGAGCTTTGTGATTCCTCACTACAACATGAACCTCTTTACCATTAAATGACCAACATACCTTGAAGAAGTTGGTGGTGAAACATCTAGACTTGGGGAGTTTTTGTTAGGCATCCTTTTTATCGCTTCCTCCACCCAGAGAAGGAAATTTCCCCCATGAGTGTCACATTCTACTCTTGGTTGACCAGTTTGGTGATGTCCTCAATAATTATGGATATGGCTTTGCCTCTCTCCCCATGATCCTTAGAGAGGAGATATTTGTAGAACCATACCAGCTCCTCCTTTATGTCCCCATGCTCAACAAGTAGTGTGCCATCACTAGAATTTAGGGAGTAGATACAATTATGGTATCGATGCTTATCAAGGTTTTGTAGAAGAAGCAGGTATTTTTTTTCACCTTCGTGAGTCATTGCATTGTTGATTTCTGTAGCCAAAAGATCATTATTAATAAATTTATGGTCAATTAGTATATCGTTATTAACTATTATATACATTTCTAATTGCTAGTTGTTCTAGATTTTTAGGTTTTATTCTTTCTGTTCTTATGGTTAGGTTTCTCATCCATGTCATTTTTTCCTCCTCTTCTTTCTTAATATTTATACATCGTTCCCTCCTCCTCTCATCCATTCTATCCACCAGTATGTTCTCGACTTCAACTTTCGACTAAAAATGATTATTGTGGATCAACTTCTAGACATTATTTCTTCAAATTCTAACCACCACATAAACTTACAAACAATGAACCTTTTCTATAATAAATAAAATATATTAAAAAATTTCACAGTACTACTTAAAATAATTCATATAAATACTTTTAATTTTATTTTAAAAATATTTTTAGAAAAATCTAATTTTTAAATATTAAAAATTGTCTTGATATATTAAAAAATAGAATAATATTTTTTTTTTTTTCTGTAAACTTCTAAGGACTACATCTCCATTATGTCCAATATATCACCCCAAAATTGAACCAATGACTTTACATCAAGAAGTGCCTTAACAGAACACCCAATCACCTGTTCATTGTCTATCCAAAACCCCGTGGACAAAATAAGAAAATTTAAAAATTTATATTTAATTGAAAAAATATATTTAATAATTTATTTTTAATATTTAAAAACCTTATAAAAAAGATATTTTCATAAATGAGTAATAACATTTTATTATTTTTAAATTTTTTCCTCTCAAAATATAAGATTCTATATATTTTTCAAGAATAGTATATAAAATAAATTTATTAATTATGATTTTGATTAAAAACTTATACAATAATATTTATGGAAATAAGAATAGTATATAAAATAAATTTATTAATTATGATTTTGGCTAAAAACTTATACAACAATATTTATGAATCGGCCTGGAGTATGCCGTAAAACTGCTTCTGCTTGGCTAAGAGCTCGTCTTCCTCGGACGTAAGGAAACAGGTTAACGGCCCAAGACCCAGAGGCATCTGGCAGGAGTGAAAGCCTGCTCCCTTACGGACCACCAGCGGGTTATTACAGGTGGCGTGGTTTTCCTTGATAACGGTGATGAGTCAAATCGACATTTGCGGATAGCAGCCAGAGATGGTTGTCCTCACTGTTGGTTTGACACCTGAGTTTGATAGGTTTTGCCACCTTCGGAAAAAAAAAAAACAATATTTATGAAAATAGTAAAGTCAAAAACTTAATCAAAAAAGAAATAATCTACATCTTATATATCCAAATATCTAAAATTAAGAAAAAATATATATACAAATTTAATTTAAATTTTAAAAATTAAAAAGTAAAAGGATTTGCAATCCGTTTATTTTAAATATTACATTGTGATATTGGCAAATTAAAAATTATTATATTGTTTTAAAATTATATGCGCTAATTACGAATTTAGTTTAAAATAATAAATATTTTGAAAATACAAATGATTCTAGGAATGCGAGGTAGGTTTATGTATTTCTAAATTCTAGTATATAATTTAAAATTCCTAAATTATTATATTGTTTTAAAATTATGTGTGTTTACTATGAATTTAGTTTAAAATAATAAATATTTTGAAAATACGCCTGATTCTAGAAATGTTACGTAGGTTTATGTATTTCTAAATTTTAGTGTATGATTTAAAATTCCTTATATCTATTTATATTTAATTTGAAACTAATGTTCCTTAAATATTAAAAAATAGAATGCCCAACGCAAAACTCGAAAGATAAAAAAAATTAATAAGTAATATGAATATGATTTTTCTTAAATAAAAAATACGAATTAATGTAACAAACACTAAAGACTATCTCCATAGAAATTTGACAGTTCAGTTATCATAATATGATTTTCCAAAAAAATAGTTACCTTGCCAAATGGAAAAATAGTGTAACAATGGCTGTAAAATACAACAAATGGAAAGATGCTATAACAATTGCATTAAAATACAACAATTCATTTACCGAAGTTTGCTTCTTTGCCATTTTAATTCTTAAAAACAAATTACAAATATTATAGTCCTGTCAACTTGGACGCAGAGTTCCAAAAAAGCTACTTGGACACGCAATTCCAAAAAATAAAATGGCTTTCTTTGTCCGTTAACATTGATGCAACTACCCCGGATGCGGGTGCTTCCCTCATAGTTAAGGTGATGGGACAGGGGTGTGGCAACGCTGGACGATACCTATTCGCCCAACACCACTTGGTAAAGGACCGGACGTGACTTCAACAAAGGTAGGGGAGATCATTTGGTTTCACGTATTGGGACGCCAATATGTACAACTTGTACACGGATATGTCCATCACTTCTGCATGCTTCAGCCCGAGTTGGGCTTCGACTCCATTCAATGCAGGAGTAATGGCGGGGGCAATCCGAGGAGAGGCGGTTGATGTTAAATTCATGTATGGGAATGGACTCGTCTCGAAGCTCCAAGTGCATAGATGGTCTGGCAAAGCCGGGTTACGGGAGGCTACTTGGTTACGCTGGGCAAATTCTAAGTCGCGACCTCTGCCTGCTCCTAATTTGCTATTCTTTCCTGTCTCAGAGTACCCTGGTGCTCTCTCTGTTCCTCATCCCATCATGGTTTGACAACGTTTAATCAGCAGACGGGGCGGCTCGAGGGGTGGAAGCTCTCGACAACAGCACCTCGGGCTCCCCTTCCTCCTCGGCGGAAAACCCTCGCTATCCCAACACCAGAAGCGGCCCTGGCAGAGCAAGCCTTCGCTCAGCTCCCTTCCCTCTGCCCCAGCATCACTCTCCCCATACCACGCTTTTTCACTTCCGAAGCACTCTCAATCAACCGATCATCACCGCAACCATTTCCATCTCCTTTTCTGAGGAAGCGGAACAGAGCACCCCGATGCCCTTACCCCGGAATGATAAGCTGAAAGCAGAACCAAGTCAAAAGAGAGCTCAAAAGAATAGAAACAAAGACAAGGAAGATGTGCATGAAGGGCACGGTGGGCAACTCAAACGGAAAGGGAAGGAGGTTGTTGGGGACCTGCATGAGGATTCAGCGCCACAGCTTGCCACGCCCAACCATGGAGAGGCGCAAGAAGGACGAGGAGGACACGCAGCTGGACGGGGGTAGCAAAGAAGGTGAGCAACAGGACAGGGGCCAAACTCAGCCAGACAACCACGATGATTAGAGCTGCCCGATAGTGGAGGAACCTACCACGGAAGAGTTCATCACCAAAATCACCAATGCCAAGTGGCACTTCATCTAACTTTTTGTTCTTCTTCCTGTTTTTTGCCCACGTAGGCACTCCAAGGAGGATGAATTGCTGGTTTTATGTGGGTTTATTAGCACTTTTCAGAAAACTGTGGCAAATGTTTAGTGATGTATTCTTTTTTGTAACTCTCGCACTATTAGACTGGTTTCCCCTCTGTTGGGGCAGTCTTAAAACTAGTTCTTCGACAAGCTGAGATAGGTTGTTTCCCCTCGCAACCAATACCACTCTATAAATATCTTTTTCTTCTTTTAATAGATTAAACTTACTTAAACTTACTTAAACTTACTTAGCAAAAAACATTGATGCACCTAGTATACAAATATTATATATTTTTCAAACGTGGAGGCTGAATTAGGAAAATAAAATAAAGCTCTTTGTCTGTGAGATGGTATACAGATATTGTATTACTTCCTAACTTCGCTCTGAATAGTGATGATGGATCTGGATAGCTTTCCCCATGGATAGAAGCGCTTTAAAACAATTGTGGTGATGGGAGTGAGCAATATTAAAAATGGATATTGCACTGACAGGAGTGAGTAATATTAAAAACATGTGATTGGTATAAATAAAGATTTGGTTAAAAATAATAATTTATAGAGAGTGATGATAATTTAGTTTTTTTATTAATTTTTATGTTTTCATATAATTATTAACATAGATTATTAGTTGTTTTATATCATCAAATTTAATAGAGTTATTTAAGTTTAAAAGCTAATTCATAAAATAGATTACTAAATTGTCACTATCATTATATTTAATAGATTTGTTTAACTGTGAAATTCTAACTTTTTTATACTGATTATCTATGTTTAAAAGTTATTAAATTTCTTTAAACAAAACATAAGTTGAAGAAATTTTAAATATGAAAAACAACATGATGATAACATATAAAAATATATATTGCTTTGATTTATATAAATGTCTTAAAAAAATAGATAAAATGTCATGATCTTTAATATTAGTGAGAAAATAAGCTGGATGCATGTATTGATAATTTGTTAGCCATTTTATGAAGTATAATTATATGGTTTATATGAGATTTAGTATTGCTTAAGTTTCAAGTTTAAATTTTTTTAAACAAACGTTAACGGTGACAAGGATTTATCTATATTGATTACACTGTCTCAATAAAATTTAAATTAAAAAAAATATAATCTTTATATTTTTTGGATTTTATTAAACTCAATATATTTTTATTAGTTTATTTTAATAATTTTAATAATAGTTTCATAATTATTATTATAAAAAATCTAAAATAAGAATAAGATTACAATAAAAGAAACCATTACTATAATAAAAATAGATTACAATAATAGAAACCATTACTATAATAAAAATAGATTACAATAAAAGAAACCATTACTATAATAAAAATAGATTAAAAAATTCATTTAATTATAAAAAATATAAAGTAATTCCAATGATAATGAGTCTGTTCATATTAACATATTATTTAACGTACATGGTTGTTGTACTATTATTAGCCAGCTAATTTTATCTTTAAAATAGGCTTTTTTAAAATATCCCTTAAAATAATTGACCCAAACTATATTTTTTCCCAATGACCAACCTGAAGGTAAGGAAAACTCCAATGTTTCTCGTGGTAACGAAACAACATGGGAGGAAAAGGGAACGACAGCTACCAAAAAGAGTGGAAATAGGTTACAGGAATGTTCAGGAATACCTAGCAGCAACTGGAGTGCTATATAGTATCCATATGGAACCAGTAAATGTTAAGGTGAACCGTGAAACCTCCTAATCAGTCAGCAAAATCAAACGTAGTTACTGTGTTGTATGGGATTCTCTTGGAATGTTCTAGAGCTTGGTAATAAATGATTTTTTTAACATTTAACTAAAAATATTATAGGGTTAATAAATCTTCTTGGGTTCTTTTCAAATTTTCATTAAATAATATCTAATTTACATTGTGTTCTCCATAAGAGGCCCATAAAAGGTCCAAAAGTAATTATTTTGATTCAATTTTTTAGCCAAATTATCCAAATAACTTAATTAACGATATATATTAATATTAATTAAAAACATGTATTAATATTAATAAATATTAATTTGTCCCCCGGATGCGGGTGTTAGCACGCCTGGCAGGGAAAGGCCACATGCCAAGCATGTGCTGCCTCGTGTTCATTTAAGGAATTCATCGCCTCCTGCCGCCGAGGAATGAAGAACAGAGACACGAGCTCATTGCATTCAATGCAACCTAAGGTGAATCGCTGTGGTAGCAGAGAGCAGTTATCGAGAGAATTTTGAAAGGTTTAAGATGGGCAAAGGATTGTTGCAGGTCCATTCGCGAGGTAAGGTTCACGCAGTGCAGATTCTTGTGGGCAATCTTCTCCTATAGGCTTCCGCTCCTGTTGTTGCAGACGGCCATCAAGAAGCTAAGGGACATCTCAAGTTCGAATTCCCTGTGGGTTGCGGTTTATGTGCCATTGAGCTTCGTCCCAGATCTGCTGGGAGGGGTCTCAATTACGTGGGAGGGCGATTCAAGCAGGGTAAATCTTCATCTGACGCTCTGCTCCACGCCACCAGCATCTCAGCAAATATGGTCAGACCAAGGCAAAGGTTACTCAGTCGGAGAGGCACCGCTCGTGGAGGTTCTTCGCGCCACCCCGCAGCGGAATCCCACCATCACTGCTGTTGTTGTTTCTGCTACAGAAGAGCAGGGGCCACCCCCATTCAGGTTAGTCAATTTATGGATACAGGCAGTCCCAGAGCTGAACCGCCCTCTCTGCCAGCGTTTGGGACTGCCATTTTCACCCTTGGCAACATTAATGCACACGTCTCGGTCCTATTCATGGAGGACTCTCAGAGAGATGAAGGCGGTATGGGCAGTATGGCGGTGCACCCAGATGAGCAGCTGGAAATTGTTGAAGAAGAGCCAAAGGGAGTACCTGAGCAGACTCCCATCCAACCTCAGGAGAAGGAGGCATCGACCTCCAAGAAAGCCGCAGCGGAAGAATGGGAAGGCTTCCCTGAAGGCCACGGGTGGTGTAGAATTATCGAGGAGAAGCCAGAGGATTAGCATCCTGCGGCACGCTCCGTCATCCTCCTCTTTTGCTCAGGTCTGATATAAGTCTCTAGTCCCCGTCTGCGTTTGGTATAGGCCGAGTGTTTCTGTCTGGGTCTCTCTAGTTCACATTTATGTTTATGTATGCCATAGTCCTGCTTGCAGGACTCGTAATTATGCTGTCAAAGGTCCTCTGTCGCCCCTTCGAGGGAAAAATCTTTGTTTATGTTTTGAAGCCCCTGCGCGGGCTGTTCTTGCTTGGTCCGATTACAATTTTGTATGTGTCATGGGTTTGAAGAGGTTTTGTCTGGTAATGCTGCCCCTGCGAGGGCTAAAACTGAGTTGCAAACTGCTAACCCAAAGAGCCACAGTCGGCCTTGGGCAACTTGACTTTCTGATTGTAATGTTTTCCTGTACATAATTTAATAGAATAGTATAGCTTTAACGAGAAAAAAAAATAAATATTAATTTGTCATAAATAATTGTTACATAATATGAAAACATCCATTACATAATATATTTTATATGGCTAAATAATTAACTAGATTGTAAATTTATTAGTGTTATTATTATTATTATTATTAAAAATATAAATTAAACATATATATTTTATAAAATATATAATGATTTTTTTAATGATGAAAATTTAACTCTATTTTATCATATTTGTAATAGTATATGTTACAATAACTTGATAATATAGTATATATTACAATATCATAATTCAATAACATGATTTATCAATACCACATTTAAAAAAAACCTAGCTTATGACTTATAGATAGTATATATTAAAAAAGATAGCTCATTTTATATGACACTTACATTTTCTTTAATTAATAATTAAAAAAACCAAAAAAACATAACTATTTTAAAAATAAATTTGAACATTTAATTTTTACATATTATTAAAATTATTCTAAAATATTATGTAAAATTAAATCCATATTATTCCCTAATAATAATTGTTGATAATTAAATTAAATTTCTAAAATCTTTTTTCCTAAATATGCACCCTATATACCTAAAAACAACAAATTCCACCTTTCTGACCATACTCCAAAGCTTTCGAAAACCTAAAAATTAATTCATATCCCTTCACATGTCCATAAAATATTCGTTGTACTTAACAATATAAAAACAGAGAGGCACCTTTACATATTAGACAATGATGACAAACACAGATCACAGAAGCAATAATGAATTAAGAGACATAAGCACAAACTGCGATATTCCGCACAAGGATGAAAAAATATTAGTGAAAAAGTAACATACAGATCTCTTATAATTATTCTGTTTTTCGTCTCCATTTCTATGGTTTTATAATGTATTCGAGTATCTTGACCATCTTTGATATTTATATAAAATAACAATATCAATAATGCTTCGCTTCTCGGTTTCAGCATCGTTTTCCTTTGTCACCAAGAAAATTACGGGAGAAAACAGAAAGTCCGGAGCAAAAAGAAAGGCTCAAACAACCACTAGTAATGGCATAAAAACCCTACCGCAATACTAAGTTCACAGGTGCAACCTATGTCATTCGCCTTCAAAACCATCTGGTACACAGCGAAAAAAAGTTTCTACTAAAAGCTTTATATTTCTCTTTTAGAAAGATCAATGACCAGTTGTTATACGGCTATAATAATGCCAAGCCTATACTTGGTGATGTGAGGTAAGAGAAAAACCTTTATATTAGATCTTTGAGATTGAATGTAAAGGATACCCGAAGCTCTAACCTTTCGAAAAAGAGAGGGTCTTCCAAAAGCAATCAAGCTCTCCAGCCACATCGCTGATTTGCAAGTTGAGTTGAGTTTAAAGCAAAAGTTTCTGGATAAAAATAATTTTGAAGGTTTCATATGGATTTTTGGCGAATTTTTTTTTTAAACAAGAGAATATTTATCAATGGAGTTATTAAGGAGGAGGTTTACATAGAGAAACCAAAATGTTTTGATACATTTGATGAAGAGTCTCATGTGTGTAGGCTCAAGTATTGTATGGTCTTAAACAAGCACCTAGAGCTTGTCCACCAAGATCGACACTTATCTCAATGGATTGGAATTCACCAAGAGTGAAGCATATGTGAACCTCTATCATATTTTGATAGAAAGTAACCTTAGAATACTACGATGTGTTAATCAAAATGCACTAGTTAGAGAGACATTGGTCCTTGGTGAACTACAAGGATAAGACCATTAGTCTCCTCACTGAAGAAGGTGTTAGGCAAGAAGATTAGGGAGCAAAAGGAGCCATTAAATTACAACCTTTTATCGCTAATGAGTTAAGTAAATGAAATTAGAAGGTCTATTAAATATATGTTGTGAGAGTGGGCTATCCTAATTCTAAGGATAAGATAACTACCATGGAAATTCTACCAGCTATTTGACAATTTACTGATATTTTTCTGGAGGAAATACCCAAGCTTCCACGTAAGTGGGACATCAATTTTGCCATGGAACTAGTTCTAGACCCGAGTATCAAGGACTCCTTACCATATGAGTATAATTGACTTAACGGAGCTTAATATGCAATTACATGAGCTACTTGATAAGGGCTATATTCGCCCAAGTGTGTTATCTAGGGAGCCCCTATATTATTCATAAGAAATAATGATGGTACTCTATGATTATGTATTGACCACAAGAAGCTAATCAAATTAACTAAAAAAAATATCGAGTACCAAGAATTGATGGCCTATTTGATTAGTTTAGACGTTCCAATGTATTTTATAAAATTGACCAACGATCATGATATCATAAGATACGGATAAAGGAAGAGGACGTTTGTAAGACATTGTTCAGAACTCACTGTGGAAATTATTAATTTGTTGCGTTGCTATTTGGGCTTACTGATGCCCCAACAACATTTATGAATCTCATGAATGGTATTTTCCATCCTTAGACAATTTCATTTTGATTTTTATTAATGATATTCTGATTTACTTGAAAAACTTGGAGGAGCATGACAAGTATTTGAGGATAGTGTTGTAAAATTTATGGGAGAACTAGCTCAATGGTACAATCAGTAAAATGTGATTTTTACAAGGATCAAGTCCAATACTTGGAACATATCATTTCATTTGAAGGTATAACTATAGACCCAGAGAAAATCATCATGGAATGGCTAGTCCCCGAAAATGTTACAAATATTCAGCCTTTTATGGAATTAGCTGGATATTACTATCGTTTTATAGAAGGATTTTATAGGATCGCTTACCCTATAACTTCTTTGTAGAAAAAAGGGAGAGCTTTAAAGTGGACACCAGAATGTCAACATATCTTTCATCAATTGAAAAATTTATTAGCTGCAACCCTCGTGCTGAAAGTTGTAGAACTATTGAAGGACTTTATAGTTTATACATAAGTGTGTCAAGAAGGTGTTGGAGGAGTTTTGATGCACGAAGGCAAAGTAATAGCTTACAAATAATGCAAATTGAAATATCACGAAAAGTTATATTGAAATTATCACCTGGAACTAACTGCAATAGTTCATTCCCTGAAGGTTTGCTACATGATTTATTGGGGAAAGGATTCATTTAATGACTCAACATAGCAATTTAACAAGGTCCTTGAAAAAACCTAATTTAAATGTATGCTAACCTAGGTGGACTACTTTTCTAAGCAAATTTGACATTGATATAAGGCATCTTAAAGGGAGAGAAAAGCATGTGGTTGATGCACTACGCAAAAAATTGCATTGTGTGTATGAGATTTCATACTGTCGAGTAGAAATAAATTTTTATGAGTAGATCAAAGAAGTTGCCCATAAAGACCCAAAATACAAATTATTATGGCAACAAACCAAAAGGCATAAAATTCTGTAAAACAATTTGAATATGGTATAGACAATGATAATTTTTTGACTTTTAGGGGAAGGATATAAGTTCCTAATCAAACCAGTATTACACAATTTATGTTGGATCAATTTCATAGAAACCCGTATGCTACCCATTCTAGTTATAAAAAAATATTCTCTATAATAAAAAAATACTATTTTTGGTCTAGTATGAGGAAGGACATTGTTGAATATTGGGCTAAATGGCTCGAGTGCCAACAAGTTAACTTGGAACACCAACACCCTGCTAGTTTACTCCATCCACTACCTATCCCTAATGAAAATGGGAAACAATTACTTTAGATTGTATAAAGGTCGACCTATAGCTAGAAAGAAAAATTATTCCATCATGGTAGTGGTAGATAAATTGAGAAGAAAAGCCCATTTTATACGTGTCAAATCTACATATAAAATTGTTGAAATTATAGATATAATTATGAAAGGAATATTCTGATTACAATGCATACCAAAGGTGGTGATTTCATATAGGGATGTACAATTCACTTCCGCATTCTAGAAAGCCATTTTTACAGGTTTGGGTACTCAGATTCAGTTTAGTACCACATGCCACCCGCAAAATGATGGACAAACTAAGCACGTGAATCATTTACTTAAAGATATGCTAAGAATGTATATAATGCAATAGTCAACCAAGTGGTAGGAATACCTCCAATTAGTTGACGTCACATATAATAATAATAACCATGAGTCATTAAAAATGAGTCATTTTGAAGTTTTTTATGGAACACTAGTACAAAATAGATAATTAATTAATAAAAAAAGATTAAAATTTGCATACAAATGACCATTTTTCAGTCAGTGACCAGTAGTAGCTAATATACAGTATCTTATAAGCGACCAAATTTTAGTCTTTTTTAGCTTAGTCATTAATTGGTTGTCTCAATTTTATCATCTAGTAGTTTACTTAGTCATAAATTTGGTCATTAATTTAGTCATTAATTGCCACAATTAATGACCAAATATACAACAAAATTTATTACTATATGATCACCTGAGAAATCTAATTAATGACCAATGAAATTCAACCAAAATATTGGTCGTGTTATAAGATACTGTAAATTAGCTACTAATAGTCATATATCTGCAAATTTTAGTCATTGTTTGAAACCAATTAATGACCAGAGAAATATGACTAAATTTTGGTTATGTTATAAGATACTGTAAATTAGCTACTAATAGTCATATATATGCAAAATTTAATTGTCATTTGCAATAAAAATTTTATCATTTTTAGAAGTCATTTAATTTTTTTTGGTAGTTTCATATTCATTATAAAAACAACTAATTTAGTAGGTTATATTCATTTCATTTACTTTCATTAATAATCATTATAAATGACTAATTTAGTCGTATATTGATTTTATTTTTGTTCATTATTAATAAATATAAACTACTAATTTAGTAGTTTTAGATTGATTTTATGTCTTCATTATTAATCAACATAAATTAATTTGTATGATTTTGTGACTAAATTTAAAAAATTTCATACAATGTGCATGCTCCTTTAATATGAAAATGCAAAGATTCACATGTTTATTACAATACTAAACAATATCAAGTGCAACTATAAATAATTTCAACTACATAGTTTATATTATATGAAATGTTAAAGTATTACAATATGAGTTTCCAATTTAATATTGGTTGGACTACAATTTATGCATGAAATGGTGTTACATCACTTCAAAACATTATCATTGTTGAATTGAGGCTTCTGTGATCCATATCAAGTCTATGAGAAAAGTTTTTTGACGTAAATCACATGATAAAACATTTGTCGACGCGTTTCGAACCAACTAGTGTGGTTCATCGTCAGGACAAGTTGAAGAACTAGATCATGGCTACATAATAAATAGGGAGAGCAAATCATCCAATGGTTAGGTTTGACTAAAAAAAGGCTATAATGAAAAAATGGCTATATTAGGTCAGATTAGATAAAAAACTAAGATTGACAAAGAACAGCTAGATTTGACTATTCAATTTTAATATTATTATGCCAAAATATTATACTTAGATTTATTAATATAAATATTAATGTAAATCCATGTACTTAGAACATAAATTTGCTATTTAAGTAACTAATACTATAAAATCTAACCCTATAGGAAAGGAATAAAAAGGATTATAAGAAATCAAGGATGATTTCCAAAGAGGATCAAAGAACTATGGCTAAAGAAAGAAGGTTAAAGGATATCAAGGGGAAAAATCTAGAACAAGCCATTAAAAGAGGGAGGGGAGGAAGGGGAGGAAACGACTATGAGGTGATGGCCGGGACCCAGCAACTACTGATCTTCCAACTGTCCTCTCTATTGAGATTGTTTGGTCTCCTTTTAATCTCAATGGCTTCCCTAAATTTTCGGCGATGGAACTGTGAAACTCTAGCAATAACATTGGCCTCCTCAATATAGACATGATGTTTGGTCTTCTCCGCATGCTCTGCTAGTGTGGAAGACTTGGTTCTCCTATGTTTAAGATTAGCATCGTGCTCACTAATTCTTTGATTAATGGAGCACCCAGTCTCACCAATATAGGGGGTCCCACAGGAACAAGGAATAATGTAAACCGCGTTCATGTCCTTAGGGTCGATACGATCCTTTAATGACCGAAGGGATATACGAATGGTGTTAAGTGGTCTAAAGGTCGAGGGAACATTATGGTTCCTAAGAATCCTCACAATCTTATCAATGGTCCCTTGAACAAAAGGTAGATGGACACCTAGGACACGTTCTTTAGGTTATTTTTTAACTATTGAATTTTTGGAAGCTTTGAGAAAATCCCTTTGACCCGGGTATTTGCTATAGCCATTCTCAACAAAGACATTAAGGAGATGGGATTTCTCTTTCTCGAAGATTTTTTTGTCGGAGATCCTTAGGGCACGAGTAGCGAGAGTGTTGAGAACGCCCAACTTTTTAGCCAGGAAATGATTGGAACTGGCATGAAGATATTTATTCGTATGTGTTTTATTCCGAAACACTTGGTGGGAGAAGGAACTGTCAATATTCTTATAAATAAGAATATCTAGGAAAGGGATGCAACCATCAACTTCCTTTTCCAGGGTGAACTTCATAGCTGTGGATTGATTGTTGAGATGATGGAAGAATAGATCCAAATCCTCTTGGCCATGCGACTAGATGATATTAGTGTCATCTACAAATCTTTTCCAAAGCTTAGGTAGGAGGCAGGCCAAGGATAGATCCTTGGATTCAAAATCTTCCATAAACAGATTAGGAACGACAAGGGATAGGGGTGAGCCCATGGCAACACCACAGGTTTGCTCAAAGAAATTGCCCTCAAAACTGAAAAAGGTGGAGGTGAGACAGATCTCAACTAATGGAACTATATCAGGATCCGTTAGGTGGTTGATCACTTCTATGGCCTCATTTATAGGGATGCAAGTGTAAAGGGAGACTACATCAAAACTAAGGATCTCTCATGAAAAAAGATTTGAGAAAGAGAAATCCCATCTCCTTAATGTCTTCGTTGAGAATGGTTATAGCAGATACCTAGGTCAAAGGGATTGTATCAAAGCTTCCAAATCTTCGGTAGTTAAGAAAGAACCTACAAAACGTGTCCATCTACCTTTTGTTCAAGGGACCACTGATAAGATTGTGAGGATTATTAGGAAGCATAATGTTCCCTCAACCTTTAGAATCCTTAACACCATTCGTAAATCCCTTCGATTCGTAAAGGATCCTATCGATCCTAAGGACATGAAGGGGGTCTATATTATTCCTTGTTCCTATGGGACCCCCTATATTGGTGAGACTAGGCGATCCATTAATCAAAGAATTAGTGAGCATGATGTTGGTCTTAAACATAGGATAACCAAGTCTTCCGCACTAGCAAAGCATGTGGAGAAGACCAAACATCATGTCTGTATTAAGGAGGCCAATGTTATTGCTAGCGTTTCGTAGTTCAATCACCGAAAATTTAGGGAATCCATTGAGATTGAAAGGAAACCAAACAATCTCATTAGAGAGGACGGTTGGAAGACCAGTAGTTGCTAGGTCCCGACCATCACCTCATAGTCATTTCCTCCCCTTTCTCCCCTCCCTCTTTTAATGTCTTGTTTTAGATTTTTCCCCTTGATATCATTTAACCTTCTTTCTTTAGCCATAGTTCTTTGATCCTCTTTGGAAATCATCCTTTATTTCTTATAATGCTTTTTATTCCTTTCCTATAGGGTTAGATTTTATAGTATTAGTTATTTAAATAGCAAATTTATGTTTTAAGTACATGAATTTATATTAATATTAATATTAATAGATCTAAGTATAATATTTTGGCATAATAATATTAAAATTGAATAGTCAAATCTAGCCATTCTTGGTCAATCTTAGCCATTTATCTAGTCTGACCTAATATAGCCGTTTTTTCATTATAGCCATTTTTTAGTCAAACCTAGCCATTGGATGATCTTCTCTCCCTATTTATTATGCAGCCATGATCTAGTTCTTTAACTTTTCCTGACGATGAACCACACTAGTTGGTTTGAAATGCGTCGACAAATGTTCTATCATGTGATTTATGTTGAAAAACTTTTCTCATAAACAGTATCACTGTGTTGTCAAGGCATTGCAGGTGAATTCACCAATTCTGAAGACTTGAACGTCAATCTCTATGTGTGTTTTGTATGTGGGATATTGACTCTAAGGGTATCACTAGATCAGTTCTCTACTCTCTCTCTCTTTTCACTTGTTACTCCATTGTTATTTCTCTCAGAATCTTTCTTCAATTCCTGCGTCTTACCATAAATATTGAGTTCCTTTTTTGAAAACAAAAGAAGATACAATGGAGAGTCTAAGACATGAAATACAATGAAGACTAGAATATAAAATAACGTAGACTATAACAAGTTTATACGACATATACCTCAACATAAACAATGTCAAAGCCATTTTCCCCATACAAGTAAGAAAATCAAACAAGTTTTCTTCAGTTCCGTGATAGTGGCCACTAGAATGTGCTCAGATGACCTATATAAACAAAGAAAATCAAATGTCACCTTATAAAATAACACCTTAGTAACTTAGTTTTCAACCTCAATGGAAAGCTTAGGCACATTCATGCCAACTAGGTTACATGCTAAAAATCTCAAGCTGTAGATAAGACGTGAAAACAAATAATATGAGGTGTGATGTTTAATCTATGTCATTTTATTCGCAACAACATTTCATTTTCTAATGAATGAACTTGATAATGTATATAAACAACATGTGCTCAAATAACAACATGAAAGTAAACTTTTCTGATAGTCATGAAAACATTTTAACACAAAATAGCTATCAGGATTCCAATCAATATCATGTTGTACTAATTCCAACTTCAAGATTTGGTTGTTGTTTAAATGGACATGATACCATGTATTTTCAATTTCATATTTAAAATACAAAACAAAGTCAAAATAAACATTCAAAATACAATCAAACAATAAAGAGAGGATATCATGGAATGGACATTGCAATTATAAAAAAATTGTTTACCTATCCACTGAACTCTTTTTTAGCAATACTAAAACATTTTCTTTCCCAAAGTAACCATCAGGTGAAAGAATCACAACATTAAAAACCATATGAATCACTACTAGAAACATTTCCAAAGTCGATGGCTCAGGTGTGTGGAGTATCTCTAACAACAAATGAATAATATAAAAGACATTCTCGGCATTATCTCCCCATCCTTTTCCCAATGACATTCCATGTAACCTTCCCATAGAAAAGTCATGTTACAATCAAACGAAGGCATTGACATATGTTTTTATCTTTTATATATTTAAAAGTTGAATCTGATTTGTTTCAAGAACATATTAGTTCATATTTAAAGTCTTCCTAAGATATGAGAAGGTATCAATCAAGCGCAACATCAGAAAAGTTGACCTCAATGAGGTCCTCAAACAATTTCTACGATATCATTATTTCTCTTACTATGATATCTTGGGTAGAGAAAAGAAGATATTTGGAAAATAAAAAACCATATATTACTTATGTTCAAACTATGTATATGGTGTATTCTTAGGCAACTTTTCAAGATACTCCTTCACCTTTACCAAAGTGAACTGTAGGTTTATTAAAGTCTGTATCCTTTCATTTAGCATCAATTTCTGCAAGATAAATGTCACTCATTATTCTTTACCATTTCACAACCTGCTGCATATGATAAATTTAAAGTCACATAAAACCAAGAGAAAGCCATTTTCTAATGAAAACAAACATAAAAACATTGTCTCTAATAAAACGTCATTCTAATATCAACAATGTTTCAGGTAAAACTGGTGTCGATACAGTTCTGCGAAGGTGCCTCACGCACGAGGAGACCGAAAAAGTCTTGAATGACTGTCATTCAGGCACATGTGGGGGGCATCAATCTGACTACGCTACTACAAAGAAAATATTGCGAGCTAGCTACTTCTGGCGTACTATCTTCAAAGATTGCATAATAGCAGTAAGAAGTTGCCATGCTTGTCAATTTTTTTTTATTGTAAAACCAGATTACCACCCGCACCATTGCATCCAGTAGTTGTTGTTGGGCCATTTGCCAAATGGGGCATAGATTTCATGACGTGTAACCCCACCTCAGCCGGGGAGCATGGGTATATCATAGTCGTTGTTGACTATTTTACAAAATGGGCCGAGGCAATGCGTACAATAAAGAATAGCAGCAAAACGGTTGCTCTTTTATTTTTCAATCATGTTGTCTCTAGGTTCGGTGTTCCACAGGCTATAGTCACAGATCATAGATCACATTTTCACAATCACATGATGGTTGAATTGACTGCAAAATTAGGACTGTCCCACGATAGTTCTACTCCATATTATCCGCAGACTAATGAACAGGTTGAAGCAATCAACAAAGTCCTTAAGTGCATGCTGTAGAGAATGATTGGAGCCCACAAAAGGGATTGGAATTTGATCCTGTACTCAGCTCTATTGGCATATAGTACCTTGGTGAGAAATGTGATCGGATTTATGCCCTTTCAGTTGGTGTATGGCCTGGAAGTTGTCTTACCGATTCAATGTTAGATTTCATCTCTAAAGCTTGCAATCAATCTACTCCCTAAAACTTCAGAAGAGGAGGCTCATTTCTTGGAACTAATCCGCTTGGACGAAACCCATCTTGACACTACGTTGGCTAATGAAACACATAAGAAATGTGTCAAAGCGCAATTTGACAAAATGTCAAGCCTCGTGTCTTCTCCGAAGGTGACTTGGTCTTACACTACGATCAGGACTCTGATAAATTGTGAACAGGTAAGTTCCAATCATTGTGGATGGGCCCCTACATTGTTAAATGGGTATTAGCAAAAGGAGCCTACGAGCTGGTAGATTACGATGGAATTCCACTATCACAACCTCGAAATGGGTTGTATCTTAAGCGATACTATGCTTGATCAAGTGTAGTAATCCCTTTATATGCTTTTGTTTCATTTTTGTTTTCTTCAAGAGTTGTTATTTGGGTTAAGTAATCCACTTTGTATTTATTGCAGATGTTAGACTTTTTGGAAACATTCATTGGGTACGCCAATGGAGCTAGTCATAGAATGCAAAGCCTATCTTCTGCGGCCTGGGGCATCTTTGATCCAAGCGGCGAGTTAGTGAGTTTCTGGGGGATATGTATCGATCAATCAATGAATACCATCGTTGAGTACAATGCATTGATAGAGCTTCTCTCTGATACCATTTCGTGTGGCATAGACCGACTTATTGTCAGGCTAGCTTAGTAACTCGTCATTCTACAGCTTACTCGTGTCTATTCAGTTCGGAACCCAGCTATCTATTGTATGTTCCTAAGAGTCAAGATTTTGGAAAGGCAATTTAATTCCATTCAATATCAACACGTTTCCAGAAACTTAAACACTTTAACTAATTCATTAGCGAATTATGTGTTAGACAGACATTTGCAACATTTGTAAAGAAAAGCATTTTGCATCAACATTTGCATCTGGATCACATAACTTAACCAAAATACACTCCAAAAATAAAAAATATATAACTGTTTATAGTTTCACATAATGTTTTGTGTACAAGGCAAAATCAATCATGCGACCAAGAAACTCAAAAGTAAATGCAAAAAGGCATTCTATACTAATGATGCTGGTGATAACATGTCATCGCCTATGCAATCATATGCAGGAGCCTAGTCCATCGACTCGGAATGCCAGTAGTATGGTGTTGTGGCCTCAGAGGTAACTCGTCGGTCCTCACATCCTCAATAGAAAGGGTAAGACCCTTGATCTGATCCTGCAATATTTCCAAGGTCTCTGCTATGTCCAAATCACGAAGGACAGCCTGCCTACATCTTCCCTTGCTGGAATGCCAGCTGCCGCCCTTGGGCGCGCCGCTGGTCTCACTGGCCCAACATCTGCACAAGTACATGAGTTTAATTATTCTTGATAAATCACAAAAAACATTACAAAATGGATAAGCAAATATATGGTCAAATTCTTTACCTATCACACCCCACTGCTCGCCAGCCTGTAATGCCAAATCTGGGTCACCTCAGAAGTCCATCCCGACATATAGATACTCTGAGAAGACCATCTCCTGACGGTCAAACCACTCAAAGAAGGCATGAGAGAAAGTAATATGTGGCTGACTAGCATGTCTGGCCATGAGATCAACCCATCTCTACATCCTGGGTTCCCTCGGTGTTGGCAATAATAGTGAAATATGTTGTGGCTGCATCAGTGGGATCCTCTCTAAGGCAAAGGCAGTCAAAATGAACCATATCTGAAGTTCTTGGATCTTCCATTTTTTACCTTAGAGAGTTGTTCTTTTATCACTGGAAGTATTGCATCACACCAGTTGAATACCTTTGGTTCCAGGCATTCTAAAGCATACTACACATAAGATCTGTTCACCAAATGAAGAGCTAAACTACTAGCCAATCTAGCAAAGGTGAATAAAATGATCCTCAGAGACCGATCAGTGACGTCCTAGATATTGATCTTTCCATCTCTACTAGGCTAAGATCCATCTATACAAAGCTGACGGATATAATCTCTCATCGATTCACCCCCACGGGCGATCCCAACAGTGAAAGGGGGCACCACACCTCGATAACCTCGTCAAAAGTAGATGTCCTTGACTGTCAGTGGGATGGATTTACCTCTAATTTGAAACACCTAGTTGATCGAATCCCATGCATCGACGAAATATTGCAACAAGCTGATTTGTTGCCTCATGCTAGATATACAGAAGAATTCACAATGCAGTAACAGTACCCTGATCATGTAAGGAAATCACATATTTTTCTTCATGCTCATGTTCGCACCACGTGACGACCATCTTGATCCAACAAATATATGAGTCACAGACAAAAGATGAATTAGGATCCAAATTTGAGCAAAAACAAGAAAAAATTTCATGAGAAATCACCGTGCAAAGTTTCCCTTTTGCGCTCATCGCACCTTGCCTTTGGACTAGGTGAGATGCATACCAACTGGCCAGTGCATAGCTCAGTATGCATCACACATTTCAATATAGGGCAGGTGCAATAATGGGAGAATGATTTCTTCAAACCCTAGGGGCTCAGAAAAAAGGGAAAACTTGCTCAAAATCAAAAAAGGATGCAATGAAAATGAAGAGCTCAGGGTTAGCTCCTACCTAGTCCTGACGGTGCAGGGAATAGTCCACCGGATCTCCCGAAATTAGTTGATGAAGTTTGAGGCAGAAAACCACTCCAAAGCTCCAAATCCCAAATTTGAAATGAAATGGTAAAAATGAGAGGTAAAACTACTTTTTATGTTACTATTCACATACTTCAAGTAAAATGTTAGCTTTTAATTCATTTTTCAAGCATATATATGTGTATTTCTAATCAATTTGATGGAGCAACTGAGCAGGTTGAATGACTGAGAAAAGAATATAACGTGCTACAATGGTAAACTGAATATCATTGACCAATATCAAGAGCAATGTTCCCACAAGGTTCAAGCTCGTTAAAAAATCAACCTGCAATAAGCACATGTTGGCACAAGGTTCAAGACCATTAAAAAATAAACCCGCCTTTGGTAAATAACCTTTGTGATCACTTTGCTCTCTACCCTTTGTGAACTTTGGTTGTGTTCCTTCTGTCACCTCCATTTAATTCGGCCGACCATACGCTTCCACTTGATTGTTTACCATTTTGAGGAACATCTACGATGAGTGATTCTGATTGCCACCATCTTCACACTTCCATGTTTTGAGAAGTTCCAAACTTACCTAGAACTAGCTGCTACCTAGAAATATCACTCGTTCCTAAGAAACGAGCCTCTTTTAAACTCTTTTTAGACTCATTAAATATAAAAATATTGTCGAGCTACTGGCCTTCCCAGCTCATTAAAGTAAGGGGAACACCATCCCTCTCATATATTTTAGTATTTTTGGACTTGACGGATCATTAAACAAAATGATCGAGCGCTTGTCTTTGTCGGCTCGTTAAAACAATCGAAAAGTCATCCCTTTCGTATTATTTTACACTTTTTCGGACTTAAGGGATTATGCCACGACAAAGGACTGTTGAAGTCTCCTTTTTTTCCATTTTAAGACTCTCTAAACAAGAAGAGGAACGAGTTATCTTTGTCGTTAAACTCTTTAAAACAATAGCGACAAAATTTTCCACCCAGACAAGAACAAGTCTCATTGATGCTAGGCTCCCTAAACACAAAGCAATAGGTTTTCCCGAAGGGAAAATTATAGACCAGGAATATGTTATCCTCCTCAAGCTTGTCAAAAATAAAGAGGTACTGGTCAGCAATGACTAGGGAAAAATGGGAAAAGAACTTGAAGAACTCTATTGGTAGCAAGTCGCTCTTGAACATGACACTTTCACTCCATCACTGTGATTGAGTTGGGTTAGGTTTCTATTCACCGTCACCATTGGTCCACCGTGCCATCCATGCCGTTAAGCTAGTCCATATCAGTGTCGCCAATATGTTCAAGAGAAGTCATTCAGAGAATTCACCATCCATCAAATGCCTCATCCACTGCATTACATCCATGCTTCATTTTTCATGGCTGTCATTCCTGAACCTCATATCATCACATCGTTTTCACCTCCACAAAAATCATTTGCTTCGTTTCGCGTCGTAGATGTGGGATACATCAAGGTCCTCCTACGACATGTCACTTCTTGTCAACATTAGCTCATTATCCAAGAAGTTTACTTAGAGACAACCCTTTCAGTACTTTGAAGCTTGCATGCCTCAATGGCAAGTTTCTCACTTCCGGTGACAGGTTTACATCAATGACCTTCGACCGAAAGACTTTGCATTTTGTTCGACATCGGCTCATATATTCACACCATGTGAATTGTACTGTAGTACCTTAAGGGTCATCATCATTATCAGCGACTCCTCTCGCGTCTGTTAACATCTTACATCATTGGCTGGTAATCAAGCGATGTCTTCCATGTTAGACTTCAGAACATCTTTTCACATGGATCAACTTGTACATCGAGTGAAGATTGCATGAGTTTTGAAGACCCCGGATCTAGTTTCATCCATCCGGGCTATGATATATTCTGGAAAATAAAGACATCAATTGTACATAGAAGCTGCACAGATAGTCATCTAAACTAGGGAAGATGACTCTTCATGCGAAGAATCACCAGTCTGCAACAGAAAACGATTGTTTGTCCTATGTACATGGAAATGAATCTATAAAGATGAGCATGGGAATGCTCCCCTCAGCCAGATCCTGAAAATAATATGATGATGATGTATTGTATTTTATCTTATATAGGTAACCTTCTAGTTCGAATACATCGGATCCTCATGAATAAAGCATTTCACCCGACATCAGAAGATTTACGACCTCATGGTTTAGGGGGCAGCTGTTATAGACATATTTGGGCACTGTAATCATATGTCCATAAACTAAGGGCTCCTTAAGTCCCTAAAAGTGTTGTTTCACACATGGTCAACTGATTACATCATTTCCCTGAAGTTCCACCTGAAAAACTACTCAGAATTGGCCAAAACTGGACCATACAGACTGCTCCGTGGGCAAGGTGCGATGCATACTAACTACCTAACTGGCCAGGTGCAATGCATACTCAAATTGCCTTCTGTGGGGTGCGATGAGAGAGAATAGACAAATGACAGAGATAGTTTGCAAGGTGGATGATCATGGAGTCTTCTAGAAACTTCTCCTATGACACTTGCCTTTTTGAATTCGCCAAGGGATGAGTAAGAGATCATGAAATCTCCAAGTGGAACCAAGAACTATTAGTGAAATGAAACTAATCAAAAACCCAGAGCTGACTCATACCCTTGAAAGACATCTATAAATGGATCCCTCATCTGAGAGATCTAGAGGCTAGAATTTTGTATTTTGTAAGGAAGTGTTGTTGGTTTGTTGAGAAGAGACATTGCATTGTTGGGTGATTTGCTTGTTCATGAGGTGAAGAGGGCTTCTACAACTGGGAGGATGATGCTATATCAGATAGCTGGGTTGTAATCCTCTCTTACATTTCTATTAGTAAAATTCTTTGAGTTTTCCTCCATATGATCTCGTATTTGTGAATCTTATTGTTTATGAATGCAATTGTATGGTCAATGTGTTTCTGATTCTGCATTGTTTATGATGTTTTAGATAGAGATTCTTTGATAGTTTTTCTATTACTTTGACTCTACAGGTACTCTTTGAAATGGGACAAGTAGGAGAGGAGTGGAAAATTCTATCAAGGAAACGAGAAATCAAGTTAGGATCAAAGCGGAAGATCCAGGTTGGTCCTCTTTGCTTCTCTTCCATCTATCACACTTAAAGGAACTCTTGAATAGCTTTCATTGTTGTTTCTAAGATAGCTACCCATCATAGTGGGACAAGCTAAGGTCCACTAGATTACAATATACTCCTTAGACGTGATTATATATATAGCATGGAAGCCATTGTCTCCACATTCTTTCGAGTGAACATGTGTTTTCCACATGAAGGCAGACTGATTCAACTTGTCGACCAACTTTCATTTCCTAGTTCAAACACAACTATAAATCAACCATCATCCCTAAATGGTCTCTTTGCATCAACAATGTCTCTTCCATCTTCATCCCATCCACCTAATTGCCGCGAGTAGTTCGGTGAGTGCGATGAAGATTAGGGGGCATGTACCCTAGTCTGCTTCGGCAGGAAAACCCAAAGGAAAAGAGAGATTTTCTTGAAAGGTCATAATACTTGGATTGAATAACATTCCCATATAGGTTATGTGATCAGTCTAACGCGATTATTTCCTTTGTATGATTGTGAAGCTCACAGCATTCATCTTCGTACGTCATGTGATTGGGGCTTACAACAATCACCTTCATCGATTTCGATGGACAAAGCAAAGGAAGAGTTTTTGTCGGTCGATAGAAACAATCCTGCCTAACTACAGGAACTTCCATTTGGTAACCTAGAAACTCTCCTATTATTGAAAGACCTGGGGGCATGAAAACCTTTGCATGCAAGTGAAAAGTGACCTTTGATTTTCTTAGTTTGTAGGTTCTTAACCCTTTAACCTCGTAGCTCGGTCATTTCTAGCTTACATTAAAAATGTCATGATCACATGTTATAGTAGTGATCAAGCCCATTCAAAAATAAATCTACCAAGAGACATTATCAAAAGACTAGTAAGAGAAATGTTCCCACAAGGTTCAAGCTCGTTAAAAAATCAACCTGCACTGAGGACGTGTTGGCATAACGTTCAAGCTCATTAAAAAATAAACCCGCCTTTTGTAAATAAACTTTGTGATCACTTTGCTATCTTCCCTTTGTGAAGTTTGGTTGTGTTCCTTCCGTCACCTCCATTTCATTCGGCCGACCATACGCTTCCACTTGATTGTTTACCCTTTCGAGGAACATCTGTGACGAGTGATTCTGATTGCCACCCTCTTCACACTGCCATGTTTTGAGAAGTTCCAAACTTACCTAAAACATGCTGCTACCCAGAAATATCACTCGTTCCTAAAAAATAAGCCTCTTTTAAACTCTTTTTAGACTCGTTACATAAAAAAATATTGTCGATCTATTCACCTTCCCAGCTCATTAAAGTAAGGGGAACGCCATCCCTCTCATATATTTTAATGTTTTTGGACTTGAGGGATCATTAAACAAAAATATCGAGCACTTGTCTTTGTCAGCTCGTTAAAATTATCGAAAAGTCATCCCTTTCATATTATTTTACACTTTTTTGGACTTAATAGATTATGAAATGAAAAAGGACTGTTGGAGTCTCCTTTTCGTCCATTTTCAGACTCTCTAAACAAGAAAAGGATCAAGTTATATTTTTCGTTAAACTCATTAAAACAATAGTGACAAACTTGTCCACCCAGACAAGAATAAGTCTCACTGACGCTAGGCTTGCTAAACACAAAGCAACAGGTTTGCCGGAAGGGAAAATTATAGACCAAGCATATGTTATCCTCCTCAAGCTTGTCAAAAATAAAGAGGTACTGGTCAGCAATGACTGGGGAAAAATGGGAAGAGAACTTGAAGAACTCTATTGGTAGCAAGTCGCTCTTGAACATGACACTTTCACTCCATCACCATGATTGAGTTGGGTTGGGTTTCCATTCACCGTCACCATTGGTCCATTGTGCCATCCATGGGGTTAATGCTACCAGTCCATTTCAGTGTCGCCAATATGTTCAAGAGAAGTCATTCAGAGAATTCACCATCCAACAAATGCCTCATCCACTACATTACATCCACGCTTCATTTGTCATGATCGCCATTCCTGAACCTCATATCATTAGATCGTTTTCACCTCCGCAAAAATCATTTGCTCTATTTTTCATCGTAGACGTGGGATACATCAAGGCCCTCCTATGACAGGTCACTTCCTTTTGACATCAACTCATTATCCAAGAAGTTGACTTAGAAACAACCCTTTTAGTACTTTGAAGCTTGCATACCTCAATGACAAGTTTCTCACTTTCGGTGATAGGTTTACATCGTTGACCTTTAACCAAAATACTTTGCGTGGTGTTCAACATCGGCTCATATATTCAGACCACGTGAATTGTATTGTAGTACCTTGAGGGTCATCATCATTATCAGTGACTCCTCTCGCATCTGTTAACAGCTTATGTCATTGGCTGGTAATCAGGCGATGTCTTTCCATGTTCGACTTCAGAACATCTTTTCACATGGATCGACTTGTACATCGGACGAAGATTGCACGAGTTTTGAAGACCCTGGATCTAGTTTCATCCATTCGAGCTGTGATGTATTCCAGAAAATAAAGACGTCAATTGTTCATAGAAGCTGCATAGATAGTCATCTAAACCAAGGAAGATGACTCTTCATGCGAAGAATTACCAATCTGCAATAGCAGATGATTGTCTGTCCTATGTACATGAAAATGAATTTATAAAGCTAAGCATGGGAATTCCCACCTCAGCCAGATCATGAAAATAATATGATGATGATGTATTGTATTGTATCTTATACAGGTCACCTTCCAGTTCGAATACCTCAGATCCTCATGAATAAAGCATTTCACTCGACATCAGAAGATTTACGACATCATGCTTTAGGGGGTAGCTGTTATAGACATATTTGGGCACTGCAATCATATGTCCATAAACTAAGGGCTCCTTAAGTCCCTAAAAGTGTTGTTTCACACCCTAAAGGTTCATGGTCAACTGATTACATCATTTCCCATAAGTTCCACCTGAAAAACTACTTAGAATTGGCCAAAACTGGATCATACAGATTGCTTCATGGGCAAGGTGAGAGGCATACTAACTACCTAACTAGCTAGGTGTGATGCATACTCAAATGGCCTTCTGTGGGGTGCAATGAGCGAGAATAGAAAAATGACAGAGACAGTTTGCAAGGTGGATGATCATGGAATCTTCCAGAAACTTCTCATGTGACACTTGCCTCTCTGAATTTGCCTAGGGATGAGTAAGAGATCATGAAATCTCCAAGTGGAACCAAGAACTATAAGTGAAATGAAAGTAATCAAAAACCCAAAGCTGACTCACACCCTAGCAAGACATCTATAAATGGATCCCTCATCTGAGAGATCTAGAGGCTGGAATTTTGTATTTTGTAAGGCCTGCTGTTGGTTTGTTGAGAAGAGACATTGCATTGGTGGGTGATTTGCTTGTTCATGAGGTGAAGAGTGTTTCTACAACTGGGAGGATGATGCTAGATTAGACAGCTGGGTTGTAATCCTCTCTTACATTTCTATTAATAAAGTTCTTTGATTTTTCCTCCATATGATCTCATATTTGTGAATCTTATTATTTATGAATGAAATTTTATGGTGAATGAGTTTCTGATTCCGCATTGTTTATGATGTTTTAGATAGAGATGCTTTGATAGTTTTCTGTTACTTTGACTCAACTAGTACTCTTTGAAATGGGACAAGTAGGAAAGGAGTGGCGAATTCTATCAAGGAAAGGAGAAATCAAGTTAAAGCGAAAGATCCAGGTTGGTCCTCTTTTATTCTCTTCCATCTATCACACTTAAAGGAACTATTGAAAAGATTTCATTGTTATTTTCTAAGATTGCTACCCGTATTAATGGGACTAGCAATTCGAATCGACACTAGTTTTCCCTAATGAAATTTGGGCACTGCAATCATATGTCCATAAAATAAGGGCTCCTTAAGTCCCTAAAAGTGTTGTTTCACACCCTAAAGGATCATGGTCACCTGATTACATAATTTCCTAGAAGTTCCACCTAAAAAGCTACTCAGAACTGGCCAAACCTAGACCATACAGACTCATCCATGGGCAAGGTGTGATGCATATTGACTGCCTAACTGGCTAGGTGTGAT
This sequence comes from Pinus tabuliformis, assembly GCA_031772625.1. NCBI lineage: Eukaryota > Viridiplantae > Streptophyta > Pinopsida > Pinales > Pinaceae > Pinus > Pinus tabuliformis. The sequence continues at coordinate 1,916,417,849 of CM062818.1, forward strand.
GCATACTCAAATGGCCTTCTATGGGGTGCAATAAGTGAGAATAGACAAATGGCAGAGACAATTTGCAAGGTGGATGATCATGGAATCTTCCAGAAACTTCTCCTGTGACACTTGCCTCTCTGAATTCACCTGGGGATGAGTAAGAGATCATGAAATCTTCAAGTGGAACTAAGAACTATCAGTGAAATGACACTTTTAGGGACTTAAGGAGCCCTTAGTTTATGGACATATGATTGCAGTTCCCAAATATGTCTATAACAAGTAGTTGAAAAGAGTGTGGACCATTTTCCTTGCTTGACATTGCCTATTTTTGTTATGAAAGTGCTTAAGCTTCAGGAAGCAACAAATGTGAGGGAAGTTGTAAATGTGAAAAAAAATATGTTGAGCTTTTTAGACTTCTTCAAAATAATGTGAATGATGCCATTTTCGGATGTGGTAAATCTCATAACAAGAAATGGTCACATTGGATGCAGATATTAAATATAAAAACTTGTGGACATGGCATGTATTCTAATAAATTGCATTGTAATGACTACCATGGGCCTCCATGAGTTACAAGTACTCAATATGTTAGTCTTGATGATGAAAGAGAGATGGAAATGATAAGTATGGGTGGTCCTAGTTTGTATGGTTGATATCTTCAAACCAAGGTCGACATCTTAATGAACCTAGGTTCTGACATGGTAAACCTAGATTTGGTCCTCACCTAGTTTCATTCCATCATAATTTTTCAAGACTCAGGAGGACATAATCATCCTTCAAATTATAATAGGATTCTTTTTGAGGTAAAACAAATGGATTTTTGGGCTCCAAGAGATATGGATGATTTAAATGATAACAATGATATGTTTTTTTCCCATTATTAAAATGTAAGGATACATTGTGTGGATTTTACTAATAGATAGAATGAGAGAAATAATCCACGAGGACCATCTACTAGTCATTGTGATTAGGGAAATAATCAAAGATAATAAGACTATTTAGGTTCAAATCAAAAATGGTGTTTTGAAGGCTAAATATTTTGTATGGATCTTCAGAGCCTTAATATTAGGACATGATTAGCATGGCTCTAACTTGTTGTGGACTCAGTTTGGTCTAAGAGCTTTATCTGGTGTCTTTTGTTTCCCTTGTTGGATATACTTTATGGATTTTTGGTTTTGAACAATTTTGAGGTGATACTTCCCACTGCTGGTGAGGGTAGACATCTATCCTTCTATCCTGACCTCCTCTATTCCCTCTTCTGGTAAAGCCATAGTAGGTTGTCTAGAAGGTAGGTCATATTTTTTTTGCTCAAAAGGGAGGGATCACTCTTTTTTAATTATATCAAGGTTCTCTACTATTTTCTCCTTATTTTTCTAGATATTGATTTGATCATCCATAACCTGCAACATAGGAAAATGCCAGTCAGTTCAGTATATTGTAGTCCTTGTCAATGCAAATGACATATAATTCTTTACAAACGAAATGAAGACATGCTTAAAATGAAGAATCCCAATATAATTGAAGTGTTTTTTGTTTCTTAGCTTACAAATTGGAACATTCCCTGGGTAACTATTAGAGAATCAAACATCGGATAAGAATTGCCCTTACCAAGTGATAAAGTTTACTGGGATAAAAAGGCAAGTTTCTAAGAGTGGCTAAGATAATGTGGTTCAGAAAGGATTTTAACTTCACCAAGGTATGTTCTTGAAAGATTAGAAAAATTAGACTTGCATCTAGTTTTATAAGTAAAAAGAGGGAGACGTAAAATACGACTTGTTGCGAGAAGAACTCCGAAGGAATGGGGTTAAAATATGCCCTTATATTGGATTTGACAGATCAATATGACCTTTTGATAGTTTTGGGGGATGGGTGTTTGAAAAATTGATATCTAAGGATGGAATGCTAATGTAGCCATTAAAAAAAAAATCCTAGAAGGACTAATAATAGACACTAAATCAGATAATCACAAACAAATCGATGATATCCACAAGGTCTGTTACTATTCCTTAAAGTAAGAAACAAACTAGTTTGTGATAAGAAATTGCTAGTAAGTTGTCATGCAAACGTGAAGAGTATCTATATCTTTATTAGAAATTTGATTCTTGGGTATATGGATATCCAGTATCTTGAGAGGAACTCAAACAAGGAACCTTTTAATTGTAACAACTCATTTGTTCCATTTGAAAAGGAGATGCTTAGCTCTTTGACACTAGTAAAGGTCTGGGCTTGAGTAACAAAGATTCAAGTCTATTATTTAAAGTGATAAGTATAGAGAAAAGATGAATATATACTTGGATCCTCTTTTGTGAGAACCCCTGTTTGAGCAAAATGACAATCATAATTATGGTGATCAATTAGCTAGTAATAAGAATTGATTGCATTCGTAGCATGTGTCACAACAATATTAGGAGTAAAGCATGGACCTGAATGGCATTGCAATCTACTCCCTGTCCACATGTATAATATATATTGTCTTGGAGTACTATGGGATCTGCATTTGGTTTTGCAACACACCAAAACTTATATGTTCTTGTAACTAGTGCAGGGGTGGTTGGTGTTACTAGTGTTGTATAAATAGGTGTAGGGGTGGCCGGTGTTACTGATCTGTATAAATAAGCACATGAGTTGTACTATGGATCAAAAGAAAGTTTTTTAATCATTGAAAATCAATGACCTTTAACAATCCAAAAATATTAATTCAGATGGAAATAAATATGAGGCAAAACATAATAAAGCATGAAGATTTAGTACTTTACAATTAAATAGTTGATTGAATTTTCTCTCTAAACAAGTAATATACTGAGAATGTTTAGAACTTCGAAACATGAGTATAAAAAAAAAATATAGCAGGTAAAAATATCCTTGAGGTAATAAATGACAGAGGCAAAGCATAAAACTCTTGTAAAAAAATTTGTTGTAAGAATCAGTCTCTTGATGAAGTAATTAGAAATATTTTGTTCTATTCTTCTAATAATAATCCTGATAACCTCACCCTTCCTTCATGATTTCCTAACTCACTCTATTCCAAAATACAACATTAACTACCAAGGGGATCCCTATGTACTACACAATATTTAAATTATTTTCTAAGAGTGGTTGAGACGATAGGGAAAAGCATCAGGAACAATAAACTAGAATTCTAAATTGGCCTCACTCACCATGATTCTAGATGCGTTGAAAATGATATCCAAACACTCAAAGGCATTGTTGACAAACTCCAGATCAAGTTGTAATAGAGAAGGGATGCATTTTAAAAGTGACTGTTGATCACTTCAGTGTTATCCCGAATGAGAATGACATGAACAATATTTTGAGCTTTGTTGGCATCCAAGAGAATGTCCAAAGTGTGAGCTAAAATTATGTGTAAATAGGGAGCTAAGTCGCAACCTTATTTGGTTAAATTGTGTAATAAAATTATGTTCAATGGTTTCCCAGTCAGAAAAACAATTTTTGATGCATTACTGAAATGAGATTTGTCCATTTAAATAAACTTGATGCCAAACATAAAACATGTTAGCATATGGAGGATAAATTTCCAATCTATCATGTTTTTTTTCCAAAGGAAAAATCGTAATTGTATTGGTGAAAACAAAATTACATGTTCTAGATGCTTATAAGCATTCCATCATCTAGTCAATGACTGATCATCGTAAGTTCATACAAAAACCAACTAAAAACCAAATATGATCATAAGTTATCCTTGAGATGGCGTGGAAGAGACAAGAGTGAGCTGATTTCGCTCTTTTATTCTTACAGTTTCCTTGTTTGAATCTGAGTTGTATGATGTATGATGATGTTTGTATCCACTGGTATCCTTTACTTTTGGTATCTTTGCTGACTATGCTGAGGTGATTTGTAAGTCGAATGGATCTTGTGAGAATTCCCCCTTTTCTTATTTTTCATTTTTTGTATGATTTTTCTCATTGGGTATGGGATCTTTCTCTACTTCATCCTCTTCCTCATCTATCTCATTTGTGGGGAATTTCCATCCTTTGGGCTATTTTCTTGATTTCATCTTCCTTTGAGTTTCTTTCTTGGCTTCAGGCCACATATTTTGTAGGTGTCCTATTTTCCAACAAATTCTGCATTTGAACATTGTGTTCTTATAATCTAGGAACTGAGTCCAACTTTGCTTGTTGTGAATCAGTTGTATATGATTGGGTAGGCCTTTGATGAGATCAACTTCCATACAAATCCGTGTGAAATCATAGATTATTTCCACCATTATTTGTGTGTCATATTTTATATATCGCCCTAAGATAGTCCCAACACCTTCTAATACTTGATTATGCCAGAAATGTAAGGGGGAGGTTATGCAGCCTGAACCGTACCAGAATTTTGGATACTATCATGTTATTTGCATCAAAATATAGGAACCATGGGGTAATGAAGAGTCTCGTTGATCACCAGAACCATAGGCTTTCATGAAGTATAATATCCAAAGCCTCTAATAATGGGAACTTTACGATGAAAAACCCTTTGGAGCAAAGGTGTATTTCACAATTTTTTTTCTAATTTGTGAAATCTAATGAAAGAGCTCCATTGGTTTTGTCGAGAAACTCTTAAATCTACAAATGATGGTTTGTGTTTCATATGCAACCTAGATATCTTCTATTTCTGTAATGTCTATGTTCAGTTTTGGAATATAATTCAGGTGTTCCACTATGTAAGGGCTAGGGGTATTAAATGCTTGTTCTGTGTGTGTTGAAGCTACATATTTTCCCTATAGAATGTTTTGTAGGAGAGTCCACCATTAATGTGTTCCTTATTTGGTTTTGTACCTTTTGATAAGCTAGGTTGAGCTCCTCCTCCAATTCCTTTTGTTTTACTTGATCCTGCTGCTCCACCTCTCAGTCCCAAATTCAGGATGATGGTGGTTACTGATAGAATTTTTTATTTTTGTAGATACTAATTGTGCTGCATAGATCTTCCCATATATACCAGGTGTTGTAGATGTGTAGGTTACCCATAATTTTACATGATGTTTTGCGTCAATTAGAATACCTTGTCTATAGCATGCACCCATAATAATGAATATTTTTTGGCAGAATATTTTAGAAAACATTGCAAGTGTATTGGTTCTTCCTGATGCAAATATTCAAGGTCCATATTGTTGTCAAAAGGAATTTATAGCTCTAGTGGCCTAGATTTCATTGGATATTTCTTTAATAGCTTTATGATGAGATTTATTGTATATAAAGATGCAAAGTTCGCTCGATATATGCCAGCTCATTGCAAAAAATATAGATCTAGCTTGTGACAATGAGATCTTGTATAGGATGTCTGGGACAGGGCTCAATCTACTACATAAGACACTAGATCTGTGAGATCTGGCCGTAGTCGATCCCATTGTATTGATTGATTCACTAGATCTGAGATGGGGATGCTTTTCCTTGGGTCACACTCTAGATCTGTCTAGTGCATGGCCTTTTCCCCATCTTTTCCACCATCCTCCACCCTTTCTTCCTAGACTTCGTGGTGAAAATTTCTGATTCAAAGAGAGTGGTATTGATCTAACCATATTAGATATCGATTTGTTTATTTTGATAGATAGGGCCAATGCATAAACCAAACTATCATAGAGTGCAGCAAATTCATGACATCGATGCTTAGCCTCAAACAATAAGACAAATCTAGCCACAATGATAGCCAATCAACCACAAAAGGTTCAAGGAATGCATCAAAATTCCATGAGTCCCATAGAAAATGAAAACTAACCTGATACTGAGGAAATCGTCCTTTGCGTTTTAACTCAATGGGTGTATATCTCTAGAGAGTAACCAAAATCGCGCAAATAATTCTGGTTTTTACCTGAGCGAGGGGTCACTCTGACTTCTGGCTATTAGATCTGGTGGGATGTGGCCCGAACTGTGGGTGAAACTTCATTCCAAAAAGGTTTCTCGTATACTTTTCCAATTCAAGAGTCTAAACGCCTTTAAAATATCCACGATGGTTCACAATGATGTCGGGGCAACAAGTGTTTGCGATAGATCAAAGTGTCATCTTTAGATCTGTTGTGAGGGAAATGATATCCCATCCTGTGATTGAGACCCTGATCTCTGGGGTGAGGAGCTATGTCGGAACAAAGAGTACGTTCTAAAATGTTCGCCATAAAATTATCAGATCTTCCTACAATCTACCCTATTGTAGGGTTTATCATAATCAATCTTCAACAATAAGATTTCATGGCCAGTTTCTCTAACCAACTCCATAGGTTCACACACTGTGATGATTTTAACCAAAATGAACCTGTCCTTAATGAAGTCGATCTGCTCAAATGAGACAATACATGTAGCTACCTTTCAGGCCCTCAAAAGACAAGGGTCTTTGCTAGAATCATGTAAGATACATTCAACCTAATGATAAGCCTCCAGCTTGCAATAACATCCTTTACTGAATTCCTAGGGATCAACTTGATCAAGGGCTGATTCTAAAGGTCACTCATACTGCCAAAATGGAAGATCTCCCTACCATCATTAGTAGGTAATCCATAACAACATCCCACATCATTTTGGAAAATTCAAAAGGAAAACAATTGACCACAGGAGATTTCTTGTCCATATTGCAGAGAACTTTAAATTGTTCTTAGAATAATCATCGCTAAGCATGTATATTTTTGTAGACCAAACCTTAGTTGGAGAAACCTTTCGAAAGACCTCCTTTGTATCGTTGACATGATCAATGTAATCATACACAAAAAAAAAAAATTGTGGAAGTGGAAACAAACATGGACCTTAGACTAGAACAGGTTTCCAAGCTTGAGCATTCAGTTACGTATATTAGGAGTATAAAGTCACGGATGTTATTGATAGATTTCAAAAAAGTACTGACCATATTTATAGAGTTTCCCATGCTCCCATTCTCTCATCCCCACGTGTACTATGATGTCAATATATTTCTCTTGATAATAGAAATATATTCCTCATTTATGTTGATTCATAGTTGGTTCTAGAAAGTAGTAGTGGAGGATAGTCAAAGATTCAATATCAAGGACAAAAATGTGACAATCGTTGTTATTGAAGAATAGTTTTTTGAATATAACCCATGTTTCTGAAGTCTACTTTTTCCATTTGGGATATGTCCATCATTTTTCTTAAAAGTCGAAAAATCTCTTGACCCCATCCTTTACTAAAATATGCTCTGATATGATACAAGATTCTGTTGCAATATCCTTGATTGAGTGGAGATTTGTTATCATCTCTATGTGCTCTATCCTTGGGTCTTTCGTCTTCATCAAATTATAGAAAACTACAAATGTTATAGATTCTTTAATAAATTTAATGGAAAGTTTCATTTGGAATGATGAGTTGAGATTATCATTTATTTGTGGATGAAAAAGAGAAACAAAAAATGGCATCAACAATAGCTCCAGAAAAAATTTGATATAGATAATCATGTTACAGTGCCTGAGCTCAGTGTTTCATATACACAAGGTTTTGATTTTGTTGAGAAGTATACAACCCCGTTGGCTACCACTGCACCTCTCGACCTTTCCTTTCCTTTATGGAAAATCCATCTTTTGAATTACAAACCAGCAGAAGTTGAGGCCAATGTCATTCTTAAAATACATCGCTATATAGGAGACTAGATATCTCTCATGTCCCTATTATTGGATTTTACTAGTAAAAATTGTCAGCTTCAATCCATGCCCTCTATACCACATATTAACTAATACATTGGAAGCAACCTGCCCATATGGAATGTAATAGCAACTCTACAGGAATTATTGGGTGTGATGTTTGTGGTTTGGTGTACAATTTGGGATATTTTCCAATTTATGGCTATGTCCCTGTCAATGAAAGGAAACAAAATTCTGAGAGGTCCTCCATGAGTAATTCATCATTTGAAGACCCTTGCTCATGTTAAGGTTGTTCTTGAAGAAATTTCCATCGTCAGAAAGGCTATTGATGAGCTTTTTATGTGTTTCCATTCTCATCTATTGCACTGCTTTTGGAAACACATATAAAAACCCTTGTGTTTCTGTGGTGGTTAAAAACTACACATATAAACTTTCTATCAAGCACAACTATAAAATTATTTGTTCAAATTAATTAACTTCAAACTGATGAAGAAGTTGAAAAATTGGATAGACTAGACCTACACCCAAATGGATGTGGCTCTCCCACTTTGTTACATGTTTTTCACTCTCACCTACATGTTCTTTTTCTTTTTTGAGTGTTCTTTCCTTAATAATCCCACTAACCTACATTCCCTTTTCTTATTACCGACACCCCTACCTTATTACTACCAACTTATCTACATGCCCTTTTACCATTAGGCATCCTTAATGTACCACTGCCAAGTGTTACATTCCCTTTTCATGCTGGGCATGCTTACCATAAGTTATCAAGAGTTAAATTCCCTTTTTATACTTGTTTCCCTCCCCGCACGGCTTAGTTAGCTACACGACCTTTTCATACTAGGCACCCTTATGTACTGCTTGACTAGAAACATTCCCTTTTATATTGGGAAGTGGGCACCCTTGTGTATTACTGAGCTAAATACATGCCCTTTTCATGTTAGACACCCTCATTCTACAATTAAGTTTCCACATGCCCATTTGACATTAGACACTCTAAACAAACTGCTATGCTATATGCCCATTTCATACCAAGTAGCCTTGCCAAGTTCCTTACCACTAAGCCACATTCCTCTTTCATGTCATGCATCCTTACCATATTGATCCGAGTTGACTCAACTCCTGGATTTAACCAAGATTATTTAATTCCATGATGTTGTTAGAATTGCATTTAAAATATCATAAATGAACATAAATGCATGTTGTAAATAAGAAGAAACATGAAAAGAATCAACAACATAAGACACAAGATGTTGATAATAGAGTTTGTCTAGGAGGGAATATGTTTCTGGGCCCCAATGTCAAGATGGTGTAGGCCACTGCATTAAGTGCTGGAAAGAGTGATGATGTACATTCATGTGTTTTCTCTATCATACAAGGAATATGCCCTCACGCAAGAGTGGCTCCAAGAGATGTTCCACAATAGGAAATCTCATTCAAAAAGGACTCCTATCAGCATGACATAATTTCACGTATGTTAATGACGAGCATCCCACCAACATGGCATCAAAGGGATCTCAATTCAAACATACATGTCAACACATGAGTATCTCGTCAACATGACAACAAAGGGATCTCAATCAAAACATGACAATAAGTACATCTCACATAAACAACAAAACAAGATCCCACATCAAACATCAAACAGGGATCTATACAACACAATGCATCTCAAGCAAAGAGATAAAGAAGCACATGATTACACTGCATATACCTCATATCAAGGAGTTATCTGAAGAAGATGACGATAAACTGTTGGATTTGGCTGCACCATCAATCTCATGGCGTTGAATCTAATGGAAATGTCTGCTCATGCATTAAATGTTGACACCTGCACTCCACTTTGAAAAGTGGTCTAAAAATGAAATGATAAAATGGAAAATTTGATTGCACCATCAGACTCATGGCATCAAATAGTGTAAAATCGACTGTCAAATTTCTGAATTCTAACAAAGTGAAAATCTGGGGCTACATGAATCTTTTAGATCCCCCCTAGATTCCTCAAATATTCCTTCCTCCGGGTCATCTGAAGATCTTCTTCTTAGATAAAAATTGTGTCTGCCCCATCGGGTTCGTGTCATTGAGAGGTGTAGGATAGACATAAAGTTTGTCCAATTTGGACACTGGCAAAATTTTGGCCTCTTGAAAATTTGGCTCAATCATGGTTTTTCCTGCTCTTTTCCAGGATCATGGTTCCACCTGCAAAATAATAAAAAATTACGTCTCTCAGAAAATGTTCCATCTTCCTGGAACTGTGTCTACTCACGGTTCCAACGTTGGTCCGCTTCTATTCATCTTCGTTCGGTCCTTTTCCGTGCAAATGAAAAACGAAGGTTTATATAAATTTCATGGGCAGATATGTTAATGAAAAGGTCGTTGGCCTATTGGTTAAGGTGGAGGTAATAAGGTAGGCAGGTCTGGGGATCAAATCCCTCCTGCACCATATATGACAAAAGTTTTTAATTACAAAATGGTGCTGACCTTTTTTGGCGACCATTTAAAAATTGCTTATCGTATGGTTGTTGGGCACTGTTATTAAATATGGTGTGTTGTATTAAATGTGTGCCACATGGGGTTGTCGTGTGGGTAGGGCCGGCGGAGCCGCTAACCATGGTTTCAACTCCCATTTGTTCCACATTAAATGCATTGATTTGGTGGGGTTGTGGGCGGGGTCCACCGGAGGTGGCCCGCCCACCCCAAATATAATACAATGTGTTATAATGAATGGTTGAGGGGGGGTCAGTGTGGGTCATGGCCCGTCGGCCCATAATTAAAATTTTGGTTTTTATAAATGTATGTTGGTCGTTGGGGGGTGGCGGGGTTGGTGGCCTACCACCCCATAAAATATATTTTATTTTTTATTTTTTTATATAATAGATATTGTTTTTTTGAAGGAGCCTTATGGATGGCGCGCTCTACAGCTGCCCGTGAGGTTTCGGTTAGGGTTATTGTAAACCCTCCCGCAACCACCTGAAGCTACCTGTGCACCTGAACTGCCTGTTTTACCTGGCCCGCATTTTCTGGCACCATCTGTCATTTTCAATATGACCTCGAACACTATCAGTGACGTTATGGAAACAGAGGAGGAGGTTGATTATTCTGAGGATCCGCTCCCCTCTCAAGTTATTTTTGGTTGTCCACATTTTAGCTCGTCTTCTGCAGGCCCTAATCTTTTGCCGCACACATCGCCGCATCTCTCTCCTGTGGTCACTCTCCCGGATCCCCACCCTCCACAATTGCCTGAAGGATCATCTCCTCACGCACCCCCAGGCCTGGAACTCCACCCTATGTCTCCAGGGACCCTCCACTTCCTGTCGACTGTCATTCCACCGTCACCTTCATTTTATCTGCACCCTCCGTCCACCTCATTCCTGGCCGCATCTTCTTCTGGACTCCCCCCCTTGTCGACGGTCGGGCCCTTTGCCCCCATCCTCTCACCCTTGGGTTGTTTTGAAACCCCTGCCGTTAGGGTCAGCTCATCGAAGGCATCCCCTCTGGAAAGCTCCCTGGGCCCATTGGCGGACCACCCTTCAGCTCTGCGTTCAGGAAAGAAAAGAACCAGGTGCGTCAAAGATACTTCCAGGGACATTTCAATTCAGTTTGGAGAGACTTCGGCTATTGGGGAGGCTGCCAAAATGGCGAACACCATCCTAGTCGGGCATGTTCGAGGGCGTCCATATTCGACTGCCCGGCTCACCCTCTGGGTGAAGGAGATCTGGGGAGGGGTTCTTAAGTAACTCCCTGAGGTGCAAGTTCTGCCTTGAGGCTGGTTCGCCCTGCATTTCGCCAAGGAAAACTATACTGATATGATACTAGCCAAGCACTGGCACATCGAGATGGCACCGGTGCTGTTAAAGAGATGGAGCCCCCTCTTCGACCCTGAACGAGAACAGATAGGGGCTCGACCATTATGGGTTCGCCTGCCTGGGCTCCCCCTACAGTACTGGAGTGAAGAAGTCTTTATTCGCATCGGGAACGCACTAGGATCCTACCTCGACCACGATCGCACTTTTGTGGAGTCCAGAAACAGAATGCTTGCTTGCATCCTCGTTCATCTAGACACCCGTGAAAGCTTGTGGGAAAAGATTACTCTTCACTGAGGCAGATTCACGCGGGTTCAGATTCTGGATTATGAAGTGGTGCCATTCAGATGTCGTCGATGTCACAGAGTGGGTCATATTTTCAAGGAATGCCCTCTCAACAAAAAACAAGAAGATTCTCCTTCGACATCTACCATTCCCTCGAGGACCATCTCTCTGGCCGTACAGCGCTCTCCGGCTGCGAGCACCCGCACCAGCATAGCTCAACAGACACATGGTGCAGCTCAATGTATTGTATCAGTGCCGGTCACCAGATCTCGGGCAGCCTCAGCATCCACTACTGCTCTGGGTACTTATCATCTCTCTTCTTTGTCTTTATACTCCAATGTTCCCTCTTTGCACTCTCCCGATTTGTCTGTTGCATTTTGTACATTGCCCACCTCTCCGGCCATTGCACCTTCGGCGCCCTCATCTCACATGATTCCCTCGCCATCATCCTCTCCATCATCCTCCCGGGGTTCTAAGCATAACTATAATCTTTGCCCTCGTTCCCACATCCTAGGCTCACATCTGAAAATTGCTGGATTGGGCATCTCATCACCGGGGCCGAACCCCTTATCTGCTCGGGGGAGAAAATCTCATATTACTAAAGCTATCAGGAGAGCGGAAGCTGAAGTTGCCACTGGGTGACAATCCACTATCGTTGGGGTTCTTAGAGCAATGAATACCCCTGGGAACCTTCCTCCATGAAGTGCCTTTCCTTCAATTGCAGAGGCCTAGCTAGCACCTCCAAGAAGCTAGCCCTGAAATGACTGTTTGGATCTTCTCCTGTAGATATAATCCTTCTCCAGGAAACCCTGGGCCCTGCTGACTCCATATCTGCTTCTCTCTCCATCATCACCCAGGGATGGAAATACTCGGCGATGGACTCCACGGGTCGTTCGGGGGGGCTTGCGGTTGGTTTCAATCCTGCTACTATTAGGGCTCATGGTACTTGGGGGGGACTTGGATTCACAGGACTCGACCTCTTCTCGGCCGATCTGGGAAAAATCCTCTAGGTTATTAACATTTATGGACCCTGACATCATAGAGAATCCTTCTAGAATCACCTCCTGAGTCTATCGATCTTCACTGCTAAGAATATCATCCTGGGGGGAGACTTAAAATTTTCACTGGGCTATAGTGAATCCTGGGGGTCTATGGCACAGATAGATTCGATAACCGAATATATGACCGACCTCCTCGATTGCCATGACCTGCTGGATGTTCCCATGAATAAACCCCTCCCCACCTGGAGGAATAGAAGAATTGGAGAAGCTGCACTGGCAAGAAGACTAGATAGATTTATGATGAAAGGTACTCTGTTTCAGCAGCTTCATCATTACAAACAATGGGTCGGTTCTGGAGGAATATCTGATCACCATCCTATCTACCTGGAGATTGCGGGTCCTAACCAAAAACCAAAAGACCCCTTCAAATTCAACCATAGCTGGTTATAGGACCCATCCTACGTTAAGTTGGTCAAGGACTTCTGGATACTACATCCGATCGACAGATCATACTCGCTGGCAAAGGGATTCTGTATGAATCTATCGCAGCTCAAACATCTTACTATCGACTGGGCCAGAGAAAAAAACCATAAGGAGAATTCTGCACTTAAGCTCATAGAATCAGAACTATCCACCCTCACAGATGACAGAGGATTGGGTTTTACCACAGCTGAAGATAAAGCCCACCTGGTGGATCTAGAAAACCAGAAGCTAAAAATCTTGAGGGAGCGAGAAGAATCTGCCAGACTTCGTAGCAGAGCTACTTGGCTAAAAGCCGGAGATGACAATACTAGCTTTTTTCATAATTATGCAAAAGGCAGAAAGGTAAAGAACACCATTTGGAGCCTCCCTATGCCAGACGGTGGTGTAGCAGACACTTTCCCCAAGCTCTCACAGCTGGGATCATCCCACTTTAGGAACCTCTACAAACAGCCACCAGGTGCAACTATTGCAGATATCATCAACATTGCTGGTCACTTCCCCAGATTTGTAAATGATGAAGAAGCGGAGATCCTCTTTGATCCAGTGACACCTGAAGAACTTGAAAGCACCATTAAGTGGTTCAAGAAGGATCGAAGCCCGGGGCCGGACGGATGGACCATCGAATTCTACACCGCCTTCTATGAGCTAATTAGCAATGACTTACTGAGGGTGGTTGAGGAATGTAGAGTATCGGGATCGCTATACAATGCTATCAATACAACTTTCATAGCTCTAATCCCCAAATCTGATTCCCCTTCCTCTTTTGATGATTACCGTCCCATCTCCCTCTGCAACGTGCTCTACAAGATCATTTCCAAAATCATTGCAAGTCGCATCCATCCCATCTTGTCTCGTCATATCGCTCCACAACAATTTGCCTTCCTCGAACACCGACAGATCCATGAAGCCATTGGAGTGGCTCAAGAAGCCCTCCATACTATCTGGACCAAGCATCACAAAGCCATTATCTTAAAGATTGATCTAGCCAAGGCTTTTGACCGGGTCAGTTGGCTCTATCTCAAGATGCTTCTCATTCATCTGGGGTTCCCTAATAATTTCATCACTTGGATCATGGCCTGTATCACCACTCCCACCTTCAGTGTTCTGATAAATGGATCTGCATCCCAGTTCTTCCACTCTGAACGTGGTCTTAGACAGGGCTGTCCTCTGTCTCCCCTCCTCTTCCTGATCGTCATGGATGGCTTGAGTCGCCTTATTGAATTGGCTAAGAGAAATGGGGATCTTTGTGGCCTTAAAATTACAGATGACTGCTTCCTCACACACCTTCTTTTTGTAGACGATGTCCTGATCTTCCTTGATGGAAGCATTCGAGATTCTCGCTCCTTCTCTAACATTATCTCCCTTTTCTCATCCGCCACAGGGATGTTGGCCAACCACTCAAAATCCTCCATTATTCTTTCCAGAACTTCTATCCAGGAATCACGACTGGCCCATCATCTATTTCCTTACAGCATCCATCCCTTAGACAATGGACTCAAATATCTGGGATTCAGGATCAAGCCTGTCAGCTCAAAGATCATGGACTGGGTATGGCTTGTTGCAAAATTGGAGAAACACCTCAATATCTGGAGCCATCAATATCTCTCCTGAGCAGGCAGACTTTTACTAGTAAAATCTGTCTTGGAAGCGACCCCGGTCTTCTACATGGCTCTTCTACAAACTTGCAATAGATATCTGTGGAATGGAAATCAAGATAAGAGCATATATGCTTGGGTCGGCTGGAAAAATATCAGAACACCAAAAAAATGGGGAGGATGGGGCCTAAAAGATCTTCCTACATTCTCTCAAGCACTCGCGGCAAAAATGGGATGGACCTTGCTCACTGGTAACAATCTATGGACTGTCATTACATATCACAAATATATATGGCCTCTCCATATCTTGGATTGGATTCACCTCCCAACCTGGCCAAAATCTGGCATATCATCAGTATGGAAAGCTCTACTCAACTCTATGCCAATTATCAAGGAAAATTTGGTATGGAAAATCAATGACGGAACTCTGGATCGTATTGGTTTGGATCCTTGGAATGGTAGTGGCGGTAGGCATATTCTACCCGAAGATCTCATCCGTCATCTACACTCACAGAACATTAAAGTATTGGCTGACATTGCAGATCCTCAAAACTCTTCCATATTCGACCAGCGCTGGAAATCAGCAGTCCAGATTAATATCCCACCCCTCTGGCACCAGGACTGGTCTTCATATATCAGCGCATTAACAAATTTGCATATCAGGATCAAACAAGGGCAGGATGAACTCAGATGGTATCACTCGGAAAACGACATCTACACTCCAAAGTCCGGCTACCTCACTTTGATATCACACAAGGTTCTAGACACTATCTCATTTTGGTGGAAATCTGTTTGGAAACTCACAACTCCCCCCAGGGAAATTTTTTTCTTATGGTGCATATCAAATGGAGTTGTCCCCACTGGGGAATATCTCATGCGTCGTGCAGTCCATGGACCTACCTGGTGCACCCTATGCAAACTCACCTCAGAAACGAGTGCTCACCTGTTTATAAACTGCTCTACATTAAAGGCATTATGGAAAACACTATCATCCTCTATAAAACACTCTAGAAAATGGGAGGGAGAAAACATAATACGAACATGGGAATCTTGGTACTACAATCACAAAAACTCCAAACTAAAAAGTCTTCCTGTAGTCATTTGCTGGTATATATGGCTTGCCCGAAATCGATTGATTTTCGATGATAAACCGGTAAACTGGCCGCATCTTACTGCCCTCATCACTTCGGCCTATAACGAGTTGCCTGAGCCGCCTCAGCCTAGAGTTAGAATTCTGCACGACCCCCCGAGAATTGATCACAACACTCCATGGGCATACTTCGATGGCGCAACCCAAAAACAGTGCTGTGGGGGTGGTTTTCTATTATACATCAATGAACAACACTTTTATAAAGAAAAACTGGGTTTGGGATCTGGCACAAATAACTTCGCTGAATTGATCACTCTCTGACACCTTCTGCATTTTGCATTAGGACACAACTTCATGCATATACATATATTTGGAGATTCGAAGATTGTCATTGATTGGTTCAACAATACTACTATATGCCACACACACAATCTCAACTACATATTGGATGATATCAACATTCTAAAGGCACAATTCACTGATATCTCTTGTCAACATATCTACAGGGAATACAACAACAGTGCCGACCAACTATCCAAGGAGGCTACGGCACTACCCAGAGGAGAGTGGATGATCCAGGAGCAACGTGGATCAAATGCATACCAATACTATCATCGTCCATATCTAGATAAACACTATCAAAGGGCAGCCAGCCCATGAGATGCAGTTTTGAAAATGATACATTTTGGAACTTATTGTACATAGCTGATAATACAAACTACTTGCAGCCCTGCGAGGCAATATGTAAATATATAACAGAACAACGCTGAACATCCTGCGTGATGATTATTGCTTTTTGAATAGATTAGATATATAGATATACCCATATGTGGCAGAAGAACTTATAGCATATGCAAAATTCATCTACAATATGTAATTTTTCAAATTTATAATGAAAGATTACAATTTTTCCAGTGGAAAAAAAATAGATATTGTTTTTTTATTTTGTCTAATATAGGGGATATTAGACAAATTAACAACCCAACAAATTCACCCGCTTTCAAGAGCTAGGTTTCAAGGCATGGGGTCAGTCAAACTGTAGGATACTTAAACCTGGCCCATAGCCCAACTTTGACCTAAACTTTGACTGTCTCCTTCTCCCTCATACAAGCTTGGATTTGAGTGGCATTCACATCATTGGAATCAAGGCAACAAGTTCTTTGATCTAGTGCTAGTTTGGGAGAAATCTAACCACTTTGAATTTTGATCCTTTCTAAGTCCTCTAGGACTTTTTCCTATGTCTGGAGCCACTTGGATCAATCCTCCCCACTGAGGATATTTTTTTCCTCCAAAAGCATGAAAATAATCTGCCACTTCTTTGTACCATGTGTGCACTTGCAAGTATCTACTATGTCACCCTTCCTTCTCCTTCACCTTTGTCCTTCAGAGTCATAAGTGATGAGCCAACACCCACAACCTCTGCAAACTTGTAGTACAATTATGCAAATTACATGCTTGATTTACAAGACGAACTAATGACCCAAGCATCCCATACTTTCCACGAGTTTATAACACATACTCGATGGTCAATTTTACATCAAAATGGAAACAATACCCGAACTATGAAAGCACGACGAAAATATCATTATTGATTCAATAAGTGATGGAAGACACATCATCACTTCAACCCATGATTTACAAAAATAAGGCCAAACACTATTTTTATTTTGACAATTGAGGGAAACACAACATCACTTTCACAATTTAAAATGCAACACACAATATGACCAAACATCATTGTTGCTTGACAGGTGATGGAAAACACATCATCACTTTTACATTTTAAAATGCAACAAATGATTCACAAAAACACAACCATGACAAGCTAAAATATCTAGAAACTATTTTTCACTTATCCATGTGAATGGGTCAACCCCCTTTGGTGGTTTTTCTTGTCAAACAATTGTTTCATCTAGTTCATGCACTGACACTTTGTCTTTAAGGCACTACTCTGGATGGAGCTTCCAACAAGTGGCTCTTTGATGGCCACCTCTATTGCAATAACTACGATACATATTCTTCCTCTAGATCTACTTAGCATGTTTCTTTACCTTTTGTTGAGAGGGTCTTTCATGCCTCCTCCTTTTATGTGTTGCTATTATTTTCCAACACAAAAAATGTATGTTTATGTAATCCACAAAAGGTACATGTTTCCTGATGCCTAGATTTATGTCCATCATTAACAACATGATGATAATTGAAATGAACATTCGAATATTGATACTGGTTATACCTTTCCTTGCTATCTCTAGTGTCATTATGGCAATGAGAGATTGCCTCAGCTCCTTCCCTATAATGGGTACTACCATGGGATGATGCTGATGTGTTCTGATCATTCTCTTTCCTCGCCAATTTTGACAATGTCTTGGAAGAATCTGACACCTTTGAGAATTCTCCTTTGGTGTATCCCAACCTTGTAAATCGAGGTTTTGCACAAACTCTAATGGTTGAGTTATGCCTTGGTTATCAACACCAAGTTGTTTTTCCTCCTTATAGCTCATCCTGGTAAGGAGCCTCATGTTTTTCCCTGTAATTGGTATCTCTACATCTCTAATAGAAATCATACTATGTGAAGATGAAACTGAAGGGAAATCATCATTCCTTAGCTTCCCTATCGAGTTGGAAAGAACTATGAGGGCTACTCATCATCTATTGTTGGTGGTTCGCTGTCTGTCCTAGTGGATTCCCCAGCTTCTTTCTTGACATACCCAAGTCTGGCCTGACAGTGTAATTCTTCTACTTTGATGGGGTTGACAATGCCTTGGCCATGAATTCCTAGGTATTTTCCTTCAGACCCCATTTCCTTCAATAGTTTAGACCCAATTCCTATGGTGTGATTTTCAAAAATAGTGAAATCATCATCAGGAAACATACTTGAAGATGGAGAACTACTTTTTACCTCACATGGGTCACGCTACAACTTTTCACAGGCCTCGTCCTTAACTCATAGCTTTTGTCGAAAGATTTGTTTCTCCTCTTTCTCTACTTGTATATGCATATTCAATTCAGCCTTATCTGTTTGAAGATTCTAGTTGTTGTGCTTTAGTTCTTCTAGGGCCTCTTCTATGGCTTGCAATTGAAGCGGTAGTCGCTCCTTTTCCTTTGTCTCTTTTTTCAGCACTTCATAAATTATTTCCACCTTTTGGGAAATTCTGAGCATGGTATCGTACATCGCTTTGTCATCCTCCATCGTTGCACATTCCATTGTTCATTCTCACAATTCACATCCATGCAAAGACCACTATGTTACCAAACTTGATTCGAGTTGACTCAAATCCCAGATTTAACCAAGATCTTTTACTTTCATGATATTGTTAGAATTCAATTTAAAATAGCATAAAGGAACATAAATGCATGCTATAAAGAAGAAGGAACGTGACAAGAATCAACAACATAAGACAAAAGAAGTTCATAATGGAGTTCATCCAGGAGGGACTACGTCTCCGGGTCCTGGTGTTAAGATGTTGTAGTCCACTGCATTAAGTGCTGGAAAGAGCAATGATGTACATGCATGTGTTTTCTCTATCATACAAGGAATATTACCTCACACAGGAGTGGCTCCAAGAGATGTTCCACAACAAGAATTGTCATTCAAAAAAGACTCCTATCAACATGACATAATTTCACATATGTTAATGACGAGCATCCCGCCAACATGGCATCAAAGGGATCTCAACTCAAACATACATGTTGACACATGAGTATCCCTTCAACATGACGACAAAGGGATCTCAATCAAAACCTGATAATAAGTACATCTCACATCAAGAACAAAACAAGATCCCATATCAATCATCAAACAGGGATCTATACAACACAATGCATCTCAAGCAAAGAGATAAAGATTTAGATGATCAAACTGCATATACCTCACATCAAGGAGTTATCTGAAGAAGATGATGATAGACTATTGGATCTGGCTATACCATCAATCTCATGGCATTGAATCTCATGGAAATGATTGCTTATGCATTGAATGCTGACACATGCACTTCACGTTGAAAGGTGGTGAAAAAATGAAATGATCAAATGGAAAATATGATTGCACCATCAGATTCATGGCGGCAAATAGTGTAAAATTGACTATCAAATTTCTGAATTATGCAAAGTGAAAATCTGGGGCTACAGGAATCTTTTAGATTCCCCATAGATTCCTTAAAGATTCATTCCTTTGAGTCATCTGAATATCTTTTTCTCAAATCAAAATTTTTTTTGTGCCATCAAGTTCATGTCACTGAGAGGTGTAGGATAGACATAAAGTTTTTCCAACTTAGACACTGCCAAAACTTCGCCCTCCTAAAAATTTGGCTCAATCATGGTTTTGCCTACTCATTTCTTGCATCATGGTTCCACCTGCAAAATAATAAAAAATTATGTGTCTCGGAAAATGTGCCATCCTCTTGGAACAACATCTACTCACGGTTCCATCGTTGGTCCACTCTTGTTCATCTTCGTTCCATCCTTTTCTGTGCAAATGAAAAACAAAGGTTTATATAAATTTCATGGGTGGATATGTCAATGCAAAGGCCATTGGCCTATTGGTTAAGGCGTAGGTAATAAGGTGAGTAGGTCAGGGGATCAAATCTTGCCTGTGCCATATATAACAAAATGTCTTAATTACAGAACGGTGTAGACTTTTTATGGTGACTTTTTGAAAATTGCATATCATATGGTTGTTGGGTGTTGTAATTAAATATGGTGTGTTGTATTAAATGTGTGCCACATGGGGCCGCCGCGTGGGTGGGGCTGGCGGAGCTGCTAGCCATGGGTTCAACTCCCAACGATTCCACATTAAATGTGTTCGTTTGGTGGGGTTGTGGGCTGGGTCCATTGAAGGTGGCCCACCCACCCCAAATATAATACAATGTGTTATAACGAATGGTTGACGGGGGCCCGGCAGGGGTCATGGCCTATTGGCCTATAATTAAAATTTTGGTTTTTGTAAATGTATGTTGGTCTTTGGGGGGGGTGGCAGGGTTGATGGCCTGCCACCCCATAAAATATATATATATATATATTATTTTTTTATATAATAGAGATTGTTGTTTGATTTTGTCTTATATAGGGGATATTAGACAAATTAACGACCCAACAAATATGCCTGCTTTCGGGAGCTATGTTTCATGCCCCGGTGTTGGTAAAATTGTAGGATACTTAAACCTGGCCCATAGCCCAACTTTGGCCAAAACTTTGAATGGCTCATTCTCCCTCATAAGAGCTTAGATTTGAGTGTTTTTGCACCGTTGGAATCAGTGAGATGAGCACTTCAATCTGGTGCTAGTTTGGGAGGAATCTCACCACTTTGAATTTTGACCGTTTCTGAGTCCTCTAGGACTTCTGCCTATGTTTGGAGCCACCTAGATCACATACAATCATACCAATTATCAACTCCCTTAATCTACCACTACCAGGTCAGTTGTATGTCATCCTTAATGTCAGGCACTATTATAACAGAATCTAATTCCGTGCCAATTTCACACTGAACACCTATATGGTACCATGACCATTGAGCTTTGTGTCCTTTCATTGTTGAGTACCTTTCTATATTCCCTTTTCATACAAGGTACCCTTAATACACCAATACCACTGAATAGAACATGAAATATCAATTTTTTATTAAAATCCACGAAATTATGTTATGAAACCAGCTCAAGAAAAGATAGAAAAGATAGATCAACGCCTTAGAATTCAGCCTCTTCGAGGGGGCAACCTCCTTTACATTACATAAATGAACAATTCTTGGATGATACAAATGAATAGACCTCCTTTCTATATATAGGAGTCTAAGGGGTCATAACATAATCAGAGCCGACATAGCAATAATAATGTAAGGGCACAATAATAACAATAGTGGGTTTCTATGGGGCACAATAGTAATAATATGGGCGCTACATGGGTACATCAATATAATAAGCGGGTTGTACTAATAACAATAAGGGGTTAAACTAGTAGTATAGGGGCCTAACATGCCCCTCTCCTTCAAAAAGCGTTGTCCTCCCATGTGGAATCTTCAGTGGGTAAGTTCTTCCACTTGATGAGATACTCTGAAATTGATCGATTTCGTAGCTGTCGGGTTCTTGTTTCTATGACTGCTCCAGGTTCCAATATGATTTTTCATTCCTCTTCAATTTCTGGTAATATTGTTTGAATTGGGATCTTTTGCAACTTTTGAATAAGTGGCCATACTTCTTCGTCCTTCTTCCATTCATCGCTTGCTTTGTTTATCCAATCTGGTTGGATAATAGAAATAGCACAAAACAATGCTTCCACATCCTCATCCTTGAAGAGTCTTCCCATTCGGTAAGGTTGCCATTTTTTAAGTGCATGTAGTATTGCCAACATTTCCTTCTCATAAATAGCTTGCTTGAGATGTAGCGGTAAAGATAACCAATCACCTACATCAAAACATTTTTCACTACGTTGTTGATCTACCTGTTGTTTCGTTTGATTTTGCACTGAAGTGGCGTTATTAAAAGTTGGAGAACTTGTTGTTGATGCTTGATGTGATATTTCACTACTTGAACCTTTTTCTTCTTGATATGTCCTTCTATCTCTAGAGGTTGAGGAGTGGTAATTTCTTCCAATCCTTTACAAGATATGGTTGGATTCATTTCTTGATGCTCGATGTGATCTTTCACTTCTTGAACATTTTTCTTCTTGATATGTCCTTCTATCTTGATAGTTTGAGGAGTGGTAATTTCAAACAATGAATTACAAGATATGGTTGGATTCATTTCTTCTTTCTCGATGTGATCTTTCACTTCTTGCACCTTTTTCTTCTTGATATTTCCTTCTATATTGAGAGTTTGAGGACTGGTAATTCTTGCCAATGCTTTACAAGATATGGTCTGATTCGTTTCTTCTTTCTTTGGGGTGGGGTCCTGGCGTATATCTTCTTCTTTTGATGTTTCTTGATCCTTTTCTTCCTCCTCTTCATATTCTATGTAAAATAATTTCTTCTCAGCACACTTATGACCTTTACTGCATTTGCTATCACAATTGTAACAAAGCCCTTTTTCTCTTTTTTCTTCGAGTTGTTGTGGTGTAACCCTTGTAGGTTGTGGAAGGCTAGGAGAAACAACACTTCCATATTTATAGTTGTGAGGGGTATGCTTCCTGGTTTCCATAATTTTGCTTTCCACTATGTCACAAAGCCCTTTTACTCTTTCCAATTGTTGTGGTGTTGCTCTAAAGAAGGTGTTGCTCTTTGTATCCTCATAATGTGCTATCATTTCCTCCGTGAAAATTGACCATGTAACAAGTTGTTTACGAGAACAAAGCCCTTTGTACCATAAAAATGGATCTGATTCTAAATATGAAGATGCAATACATACATTTTGTAACAGTTGTACACCGTGTAGATCAAAATATTGCTCCATCTGAAATATCCAATTTACCGGATCCTTGCCATCAAACTTCCTCATCTTGCTTTTTCTTGATTTTAGGAGCTCGACCTTGAAATGACTGTAACTCTGTACTTTTCGATCTTTAAGTTCTGAAATTGAAACCTGTAGTAGCCTTCTGTGTCCTCTTTCCAATGCCACTAGTCTGATCCAAAATTGGATTCTCCAAGAAAGAGTTATGCACAATCTCCCGCAGTGACCTGATTATAGACTAGTTCAATAGAGCGAACTTGTATGAAGTGCCACGTGTCACTATTTCAACCTTTGACTCTAAAAATTATATAAAAGAAAACTACAGTCCGTCCTCTTTTTGTACCTTCTTATGAAATTTCAATCCGATACTCAAAAAGAAAGTTATGACGATTTTCCCTAGGTCACCTGTTTTGAGTGTAATTCAGGAGTCTGCAAAAAGACCAACTTCTTCAGATCATATCTCCTAAAATATCATGCAAAAAGTACTGAAATTCGGACCCAAGGTTCAGCGCAATTTCTTCTCAAATGGGTTTTTTTTACGACTTCTGAAACATCACAGAAAAAAAGTTATATCGAAAATGCCACAATGACCTGTTTGGAGCAGCGAAACCCTAGAATCCAAAGCTCTAATACCAAATGTTATGAAACTAGCTCAAGAAAAGATAGAAAAGATAGATCAACGCCTTAGAATTTAGCCTCTTCGAGGGGACAACCTCCTTTACATTACATAAATGAACAATTCTTGGATGATACAAATGAAAAGACCTCCTTTCTATATATAGGAGTCTAAGGGGTCATAACATAATCAGAGCCGACATAGCAATAATAATGTAAGGGCACAATAATAACAATAGTGGGCTTCTATGGGGCACAATAGTAATAATATGGGCACTACATGGGTACATCAATATAATAAGCGGGTTGTACTAATAACAATAAGGGGTTACACTAGTAGTATAGGGGCCTAACATACTTGGTCTATGGGACAAAAAGTTATTTCCTTTGAGGCCAAACCTTTACAAAAGTATGAAAAGTAAAATGTAGGTATGTTATATCAAGGAAGTAGATAAACTCTATAAAGACCCCTTTTAAGTCTTTCTGAATAGAAAAGTTTGATTACTTATCTGGGAAACCCCCTTGGGGTAGATCAGTTACTATGTTTGGGTGCTCCTATACCAATTTTCTCCTGACATGCATCACTATTGATGCACTTCCTGCAATGTCATCAATTATTTTGTCATGAGATACTTTTTTCCTACCGATTCTTTCCAATATCAGGTGTTTTTTTAATGTGGTTATATGCCTTCAATTGGATAAACAATGGCGTTTGATCTCTACTCCCCCACCTGAGGAAACAAGTCGGGAAGTTTCCGAGTAAGAAGTTGAAGAATGAAAGATTCACAAACATGACAAGTCATGTTGTCCCATTCTTCTATGAGTTCCCTCTAGCTACTTGTCTCAAAGCATAACTGTAACTTGTGATCTTTTCCTTAATTGATGTAATGCATGTTTTTGATCTGGATTTAAACAGGAATGCAATAAAATACAGAGATAACCATTAAGATAGATATGCAGTAGAAATAATACTTCATTTCATTATTGTAAAATACTAAAATATGCTTACAAACATAAATGGAAATAAACCAGCTAGGGCAACGTAGCTTATCTCTGAGAAGAGATGTGGCGGCTACATGTCTCTCAATTGTGTTACAATGAGGATCAAAGGCCTATTTATTGTTGAGAAACAATGGAAAACCCTTAATATCCCAAAAACTAACCCTAGAAGATGAAACACCAAATTGTGGGCCTCGTTTTGTGTAAGTTGGTACATCAACTTCATGGGGTCGTAACTTTGGCACCTGATCTCCGTTTGACGCGTAAAATAGCTCGTTAGAAAGATCTATTCGAGAAATACAACTTTGGGAAGAAAAATGTCAGTCCATGGCCCCATGATGAACCCAAATTTCCCAAAAAAACATCGTTTAGGGCCTCAAAATGGTTCCGGAAGTTCAAGACCTAAAAAATTGCTAAAAATAGTAAATTGTGCTACAGTTACATAAACTAAAAAACTCAAAGAGATAGTTGTGAGGGGTCCAAGTGGGATAAGTGGGTGGCCACCAACATCCACCTGGATTAGTTTTTCTCTCCATGGTATATTTAATTTAGATATCTTTGTATCTCAATCTAGAATATTGCAGGGTTGAACTAGTTGATATGATATTGTTACTTTTTCTATAGTTTAATTGTCCTATGGCAACTTTTTATGTAGTTTTTTGTCTCCTTTTTGTGAATTGGGGATTCTATCTTTTATGAGCCATATTTTTGTCCATTTTCTCCATTGTATGTCCCATTTATTTTTCATTCTATGAAGGAGTTCCATGCTAATCTTACATGGGAGATGATTTCTACCCAAATTATCCTCTCTTTGTCTGTACAGAATCAATAGTTTTATCACTTCCAGTGCAAGTGGGTATGAATTTAACAACTTTGGTTTATCGATATCGACCTCCCAAGAAGAAACTTTCTAGTCCTATGAGTTGCTCTGTTAAGCTTGAGAGTTTTCTTGCTACTAATATGGCATTATTTTCACACAGTAAGATTTTTAATATTACTATGATGTTCATCCCTTCCTTGCTTTCTTGTTGATCCATTTCTCTAGATATTTGATGTATAGTTAGAACAATGTTGGGGAAGAATAGGTACCCTTTCTTCACTCATATAACACTGCTAAAATAGTCCAACACACCCTCCTTGGTTCAAATTTTGGCTTCATCCTTATCATGCAAATCATGACATGTTGTTTTCCCTATCGGTTGGGATGCCTATCTTGGAGATTCAATTCCATATCTCTAGGGACCAGATTAAAATATTTTCTAAAGTCTACTAAGTAACACTACAAGTCATGCTTTGTTGCAACTGAACTCAACTAGATTGCAGATTCTAAGAATATTATGAATCTAATGGAGAGGAATGAAGTTAATTGTTTGACCTTGCTCATGCTCATTATATTTTGGAACATTTCCAGAATATACAATCAGATAGGGATGGTCCTCACCTGCCATGTCATATCTATCATGTACCATCACTGCTAAGTTATACATCGTTTTCATGTCGGGCACCCTTGCTGGTTCAATGTTAATGCTAGGACTAAAAAAATTATAAATCATGAAATTGAAGAAAATTGGTTGAATGCTCTGCATCTTTTGTTTTCTCAATAGTTCTAAATTGTATTACTTTGGATTCCAAATCAGATGATGTTATGGGAATATCTGTTTTGATGTTCAAGAAATATTTCTAACATCAAACACTTGAATTTTTGTAAAATTGGCATCTAAAGATAGATCATCCTACTAGAAATCATCAAACATTCAAATCAAATAACTTGTTCCAATGAATATGAGACAGTTACTAGGACTCCATGTGAGAGCACATTGCATCATAAATGCTTTGTTTGAATTCTTTTGCTTTAATCATTCACTTCATTCATGTTTCTAATTTGCTTTTAGAGGAAGCTTGAATACATGATGGATAATCCATAAGAAGAAATATTGGGGAATGAGTTTGCCTTTTCGATGGTCCCTGTCGATTACAGAAGCACCAGTAGGAGGATGTCTTCCTCGAGTATTCCCTTTAGGCAAGAGATGAATTAAAGAGGAAGAAATCATCTTACCAACCTCGATTCAACTTGTTTCTTAAAGGCTTATTTCCACACATTTTTGGAGTTGATGTATTCACTTAAACATTATCCAATGCATTTTGTTAAGCAATTTATGGATCAAACTTGATAAACTAATAAAATTTTAACAATCTATTGATGAATGACTATAATGAAGGCACTATATAGAGTATGCTAGAACATGACTCTCATATTTTCAAACGTAATGGGCCTAGTCTGACCATTCCAATTCTTTGACAACTCAGTAACTCATATCATCACCACTATCACTGGAATCCCTCGGGTGGATCTTTAAATCTGAGTTCCATATGTAATGATGGCGGGGTTGCAGGCGTTAGGGACAGTTCCCTCAATCTGTCAATAAGTTCTCCAACGTCTTCGTCAAATTCCCTTCTACCTGAACTGGGCGCATTAGTCATCAATCTGAATTTTCATGACAAATAACTCCACTATAGAGCCTTATTATCAGGTCGTGGCTTATGAGGCTCTTGAGAGAGATACTCTGTTCCGATGGCGCACACAAGACATATCAAAGGCTTGAGGGTATATATATTATAAACGAACTTACTAAAGATAATGCACGTATGGAGACATCACAATGGAATTGTCATATGTGCTCTTATATCATGGATCGAAGCCCTTCTATATATAAATATATCTCTGGTTGCCGTAATTAAAAGTCGATACACATATACAAACCGTGATTCGGCCTACGCTCTTTATAATTTGTCAATTATATAATTCGGCGATCGCTTGACAATCCTTCTCCCTCCGGACCCGATACAACTATAGACAAGGGGTTATACTTCACTGATTCCGCCTTTTCGCATTCGATGCAGTTGGTAACTTTGTGGCCCATGTGATGCCGGATTCACCGAATTATATATGCACAATATATATTGTTTTCGGTTCCAAATTGGAACTCGCCTTTGTTATTATGCTATCCTCTGTTCGCTACAGGTTTTATGAACAGAGCATGCCACCAACGGTTCCTAAATCTCCTGCGCCGATATATATCATAGTCACGATGTTGAAAGCATATGGTAATAGACCTTAATCCGCCACCGTCATTAAATAAACACCGCTAGCACTCAGGGAATAGATAGAGGTATATGCGCAACCGTATCCAAGCATGGACATATATAAACAAAAGAAATTCGATTCCAATGATTCATATAAACTATGGGCAGCGTGAGGAAACTGGTCATCGTTCAACCATATCAATGCATCTTAAAATAAAACTATGCAAACATTCCACAGAGACATTAAATCAGAGACGTCGAGAGAACAAAAATTTCCACAATGAAACTAAGGCACTCGCCCCTCTCCTCTGTCTGATGAGAGTTCGACTGCCATTTTATTTATAATTAATGATAGGCACTCTCGTCCTTATCCAATACAAGAAAAGCATGCTTTACAGGTGATTTAAAGCTTGAAAGCTCAGTTATAATTAGCATGATTTATTGCTAGATTTATTCTAATTTTAACTAGGAAAGCATAGAAATTGCAGGCTAAAGGACCCCACTCCCTTGCCTGTAAATTTTTTTGGATTTTTTGGAATAATTTGGAAGATTCTTCCCCTCTGAGTCACATGCTCCCGCATCAAACTCCTGAGGACAAAACTCTTCATGGGCTCCTGTCCATGAGCTCATCTACAGATTTTCCCAATTTCTGTAGAATGTCTTCTGTAACCCAAGTAGCTTCAGTAATCGGCTGTTCCTTCCATTTTATCAGATATTGGAAATATTCTCGTGCTCTTGTCTTCTTGTATACTTTCTTGTCCAGAATTCTTTCTGGCTGTAAATTCTTGGCTGTGGGTAACTGTTTCACCCAGTCAATCTTTGGAGTCTCTTGACTTTGTGCTGTATCATCTGCAACTTCATTCTCATACTTATACAGATCTGCAACATTAAAAATTGGTTATATTCCCACACCAGGTGGTAATTCAATCTCATAATCATTTGCAGAGAATTTCCTCAGTATCTTGCATGGTCCAATTTTCTTGGATCTTAATTTATTATATTCTCCCTTTGGAAATATCTCCTTTCTGAGGTGTGCTAAAACCAAGTCTCCAACTTCAAAATTCATTTCTCTTCTCCTCATGTCTGCTCTGGTTTTATATTTGATGTTGCTGTCTTGTAGCTGCTGTTTCACCTGCTCATGTATTGCCTGCATTCTTGAAGCAAAGTCTTCACCTTCTGCACTTCTTATTTCTT
The DNA here is from genome assembly GCA_031772625.1 of Pinus tabuliformis. Taxonomy (NCBI): domain Eukaryota; kingdom Viridiplantae; phylum Streptophyta; class Pinopsida; order Pinales; family Pinaceae; genus Pinus; species Pinus tabuliformis. The sequence continues at coordinate 1,916,446,935 of CM062818.1, forward strand.
CTTTTCCCAGATTTCTTAATTCAGATATCCCCCTTGGATGCATTCCATAAACAATATGGAATGGGCTCTGTCCGGTGCTCCTGTTTGGTGAATCATTGTATGCATATTCAACTTGTGGTAACACTTGATCCCACTGCTTTGGATGCTCTGCAGTAAAGCTCCTCAAAAGATTGCCTAAACTTCTATTCACAACCTCAGTCTGTCCATCAGTCTGTGGATGATAGGCAGAACTGAAATTTAATTTAGTTCCCAGCTTCTTCCATAGCGTTCTCCAGAAATGTCCAACAAATTTTGAATCCCTGTCTGACACAATACTTTTGGGAAATCCATGTAATCTTACAATTTCTTTGAAAAACAAGTTAGCAATATGAGAAGCATCACTAGTTTTATAACATGGAATAAAATGTGCCATTTTTGAAAATCTGTCCACTACCACAAAAATTGAATCATAGCCCTTTTGAGTCTTTGGCAATCCTAGCACAAAATCCATACTTATCATATCCCAAGGCCTATATGGAATTGGCAATGGCATATACAACCCTGTGTTCTGCTCCTTCCTTTTGCATACTGACAGACTTTACAATTCCTTACATACTTCTCTACTTTAGATTTCATTTTCGGCCAGAAGTAAAATCTGTTGAGCTGTTCAAAGGTCTTCTCTCTCCCAAAATGTCTTGCAAGTCCTCCACTATGTTTCTCTTTAATTAAATTTTCTCTCATTGAACCGCTGGGTATGCACAGCTGATTTTTCTTGAATAACAGTCTGTCTTGTATAAAGTAATCTAGCCACTTGCTTTTGTCCACCAAAACAGGATTCTTACAAGCCTCATATGCCTCCTTAAAATATGAATCGGTCTCATATAATTCCTTAAGAAAATCAAAACCCAACACTTGGATTTGACTTTCTTGCAGCAACATATTCCTTCTACTTAAGGCATCTGCAACTTTGTTTGACTGTCCAGTTATATGTTTCAACACAAAATGAAAGCCTTGAAGATATTCTACCCATTTAGCATGTCTCTGGCTGAGTTTTGGCTGTTGCATTATAAACTACAATGCATGATTATCTGAGTAAAGAATAAATTCTTTTGACATTAAATAATGTCTCCACTTCTTTAGTGCCTGTACCACTGCATAAAACTCTTTATCATAAGAAGAATACTTTCTTTTTTCCTCATTTAGCTTTTCACTAAAGTAAGCTATTGGTCTATCTTCTTGGCTCAAAACTCCTCCAATTGCTTATGCGCTGGCATCACACTTAACTTGAAAAGTCTTGTTAAAATCAGGAAGAACCAAAACAGGCTTTTCAGTTATTTTCCTCTTCAACAGCTGAAAATTTCTCTCTGCTTCAGCAGTCCACTTGAATGGTTGTTTATCTTTCTTTATGGTCTCAATAATAGGTGCATTAATCTTACTAAAATTTTTAATAAATTTTCTGTAAAAACTAGCAAGACCATGAAAACTCCTTACCTCAAAAATACTCTTGGGTGAAGGCCACTCCATAATTGCTTTGATCTTTTCTGGAACCATCTTCAATCCTTCAGCTGAGATAACAAATCCCAAGTACACCAACTCCTCTTTCAAAAATAAGCATTTCTTCAGATTCAACAATAATTTTTCTTGCTGCAGCTTCTGTAGAACATAATTTAAATACCTCAAGTGTTCTTCCTTGGATCTGCTATAGACTAATATATCATCCAGATATACGATTACAAATTTACCAATAAATTCTTTGAGGACTTCATTCATAAGCCTCATGAATGTACTTGGTGCATTGGACAACCCAAAAGGCATCACTCTCCATTCATATAATCCCTCATTGGTCTTAAAAGCAGTTTTCCATTCATCCCCTTCTCTTATCCTTATCTGATGATAACCATTGTTAAGATCTAACTTTGAAAAATATTTTGCACCAGATAAACAATCCAGTAAATCTTCAATTCTGGGTAATGGAAACTTGTACCTGATTGTGATCTTATTAATGGCTCTTGAATCTGTACACATTCTCCAGCCTCCATCTTTCTTCGGACTCAGCACTGTTGGCACTGCATAAGGACTCAGACTTTCTTTAATCAACCCCTTGTCAAGCAATTCTTTCACCTGTTTCCTAACTTCTTCATTCTCTGCAGGAGTCATTCTATATGCTGCTTTATTAGGTAGACTTGCTCCAGGAATCAAGTCTATATGGTGACTGATTTTTCAAATTGGCAGTAATTCATTAGGTAAATCATCAACAATAATATCACAATAATTCTCCAGTATTTCTTGAATTTCATTGGGTAATTCAGAAATTTTAGTAGAAGTCAATATTACCTTGGGCTTGCAAATCACAGCAAAATTTACCTCATTTTCTTCAATCTGCTTCAAGTATTCCTTCTCTCCAAGCAACAGAGTTTTTGGATCAATCTTCTGTCCCGGTACATCTTCTTCTTGCAAAGGAAACAATGTATGATTAACACCGTCTTTTCCAAACTTGTAGGTGTTCCGCTTCCCATCATGCATGGCTCCTCTGTCATATTGCCAAGGCCTCCCAAGCAATATGTGGCATACGTCCATAGGCATCACATCACAAATAATTGTATCCTTGTACTTGCCCACTTGAAACTCCACTTCACATTGTTCACTTACCAACAGTTGATGTCCCTTTTGTAACCATGACACCTTATAAGGTGTTGGATGCTTCATTGTCTTCAACTTAAATTTTTCCACTACCTCTGTAGAGACCAAATTATCAGTGCTGCCACTATCAATGATCATCTGGCAACATTTCCCTTGGACTTTGCACACTGTCCTGAACAAATACTTCCTTTGTGGCGGTTCAACAGCCACCTCTTTCACTGGCTTAAGTAGAACTTTATTTACCACCAGAGATTCTCCCCTTTCTGGTGTGTTTTCTTCTTCTACTACCGCTGCCGCTGGTGCTTCTACTTCAGCTGGAGAAACAATTTCATTTCTCTGCTTTGTATCAGCATTCTCTGGGCACTCAAAAGCTCTGTGTCCCAGTTTGTTACACCTGTAACATCTTATTTCTCTGCCTCTTCCTCTACCTCCTCTCCCTCTGGAAAAACTCCCTCTGGAAAAACTCCCTCTGCCTCTTGCATCACCTTCTTTGGGTGCATGTTGGGTTGAGCTGCTGCTAGCTCCATCTCTAGGTGTTGTAGATCTACCTCTACCACCTTGACTTCCTTTTCCTCTGAAAGTCCCTCTCCCTTTGGCAGACTACTTCCTTATGAGCTTTTCCTCCGCTTTCAGCGCTATCTGGTAAGCTTCCTCTACTGTTTTAGGAGACAGAAGGCTTATCTCATCCTGAATGTCCATTCTGAGGCCATTCATATATCTAGCCACCTTCTCATCTGTGTCTTGGGCTTCTCCAGCTCTTATACTCACTTTATAAAACTCTTCTGTATACTCCTTTACTGTTAAAGCTCTCTGTCTAAGATTTTGCATTTGTCTAAACAATGTTTGCTGATAATTACTTGGCAAGAACTTACCTCTTAATTTTGCTACCATGCGGCTCCAGTTCTTGATTGGCTGCTTACCAAGTCTCTTCCTTTCCGCCTGCACACCATCCCACCAAAGTGCTGCATGGCCTTTTAATTTGGTGACAACAAACTTCACTTTCTTCTCATCCTCTGTTTCTTCATAATCGAAGAATTTCTCCATGCTGTTAATCCAGTCAATCAATTCTTCTGGATTCAATCCTCCTTGATATACTGGTACTAATTGGTTCCATGGCCTGGCTGTGGATTTTAACACTGACTAGAAGAATCTCATCTCAGGAGTAACCTGCACAGCTTCCCCTTCTTCCGCAGCTTCCATTTCAGGCTCACTAACATCTCCCTCACCTCTGTTTCGATCTGTAGTTAAAGCATCCACTCTAGCTCGCAGCTCCTCCATTGATTCAAATAATTCAGCATGTGCAGCAGGTCGTCCTCTTCCACCACGTCCTCGTCCTCTTCCAACTCTGAAAGCCATCCTTCTTCTGCTCCTGAGATTCAATTCAATGTCAGTTGTGGGCTCTGATACCACTAATGATGGCGGGGTTGCAAGCGTTAGGGACAGTTCCCTCAATCTGTCAATAAGTTCTCCAACGTCTTCGTCAAATTCCCTTCTATCTGAACTGGGCGCATCAGTCATCAATCTGAATTTTCATGACAAATAACTCCACTATAGAGCCTTATTATCAAGCCGTGGCTTATGAGGCTCTTGAGAGAGATACTTTGTTCCGATGGCGCACACAACACATATATATCCACGGCACTTTATTATCGACAAAGGCTTGAGGGTATATATATTATAAACGAACCTACTAAAGATAATGCACGTATGGACACATCACAATGGAATTGTCATATGTGATCTTATATCATGGATCGAAGCCCTTCTATATATAAATATATCTCTGGTTGCCGTAATTAAAAGTCGATACACATATACAAACCGTGATTCGGCCTGCGCTCTTTATAATTTGTCAATTATATAATTCGGCGATCGCCTGACAATCCTTCTCCCTCCGGACCCGATACAACTATAGACAAGGGGTTATACTTCGCTGATTCCGCCTTTTCGCATTCGATGCAGTTGGTAACTTTGTGGTCCATGCGATGCCGGATTCACCGAATTATATATGCACAATATATATTGTTTCGGTTCCAAATTGGAACTCGCCTTTGTTATTACGCTATCCTCTGTTTGCTACAGGTTTTATGAACAGAGCATGCCACCAACGGTTCCTAAATCTCCTGTGCCGGTATATATCATAGTCACGATGTTGAAAGCATATGGTAATAGACCTTAATCTGCCATCGTCATTAAATAAACACCGCTAGCACTCAGGGAATAGACAGAGGTATATGCACAACCGTATCCAAGCATGGACATATATAAACAAAAGAAATTTGATTCCAATGATTCATATAAACTATGGGCAGCGTGAGGAAACCGGTCATCGTTCAGCCATATCAATGCATCTTAAAATAAAACTATGCAAACATTCCACAGAGACATTAAATCAGAGACGTCGAGAGAACAAAAATTTCCACAATGAAACTAAGGCACTCGCCCCTCTCCTCTATCTGATGAGAGTTCGGCTGCCATTTTATTTATAATTAATGATAGGCACTCTCATCCTTATCCAATACAAGAAAAGCATGCTTTACAGGTGATTTAAAGCTTGAAAGCTCAGTTACAATTAGCATGATTTATTACTAGATTTATTCTAATTTTAACTAGGAAAGCATAGAAATTGTAGGCTAAAGGACCCCACTCCCTTGCCTGTAAATTTTTTTGGATTTTTTGGAATAATTTGGAAGATTCTTCCCCTCTGAGTCACATGCTCCCGCATCATGTAATTTTCAAGGTTTCAGGATAAATGATAATTATACATGGTGTATGTTTTTTAAAACAATTTATAATTATACTTGGCGTCTCTTTTTTAAAATTTTCCTTTCCATTTTAAGAGCCTAATAGTACATTTTCATAGTTATGTTGGGAAAGAAAAGCTTCTAGAAAAGGTTTCGAAGGATATTAGCAATTTGTTTCCCATGGAAATAATTTCATTTCCCACAAATAAATATGGTGATTATATTTGTAACTGGAATGAAAGGAGCCACATTTTTCTACAACCAATGCTATGTTGTAGATAATTTGTTAAGGCCACATGAGACCCCATAAAGTTGATGCTCCAATAAGCAGTTATATATTGAAAAGATTTGGGTAGATCATACCTTCTCCCATGTATGTTGTGCTTAAATCAAAGTAAAACCTGCAATGGGTGACATATATCACATATTGCATAAAGCTTAAATCAGAAAACATTTTGAATATCTTTGTAATCGGAAAAGTTACTTATGTTTCCAAGCTTTCATGCCAAAGTTAGCAAAATTCACGAAGCTACAACTATCACCACCAGTGAAGAACCACTGGGAAAAATCTTCAGAGGAAACTGAATGTGAATTATTTAGCAAAGCATTTGATTTGTTTCCTGCATATAGATCAACAATGGCAAAAAAAATATCATATCATTAATCTCGTGATTTAAACACTTTCATTAGACAAAGGGATTGAACTAGATTTTGTTATGAAACCAGCTCACAAAAAGATAGAAAAGAGAGATCCACGCCTTAGAATTCAGCCTCTTCGAGGGGGCAACCTCCTTTACATTACATAAATGAACAATTCTTGGATGATACAAATGAAAAAACCTCCTTTCTATATATAGAAGTCTAAGGAGTCACAATATAATCCAGCCGACCTAACAATAATAATATAAAGCCACAAAAATAACAATAGAGGGATTCTATGGGGCACAGAAATAACAACATGGGGGTAATAGGGGCACAACAATATAAATAAGGGGTATAACTACAATAGTAATGGGGTAATCACTAGTATTATAGGGACCCAACATGCCCCTGTCCTTCAAAAATGTTTTGTCCTCAACGTTTGAGTAGTTCTGGATACTTCTGCATAAAATTCTCATCCTCCCATGTGGAATCTTCAGCGGATAAGTTCTTCCACTTGATAAGATACTCTGGAATTGATCGATTTCGTAGCTGTCGAGTTCTTGTTTCTGTGATTTCTTCCGGTTCCAATATAATTTTTCCTTCCTCGTCAAGTTCTGGAAATATTGTTTGAACTGGGAGCTTGTCGCCTATAACCTTCTTTAAACATGAAACATGGAAAACTGGGTGCAATCGAGAAGCTGCAGGAAGCTCCAATTTGTATGCCATAGTACCAATATTTTGCAACACCTTGTATGGACCATAATACTTTGGTGATAATTTATTATCCTTCTTAGCTTGCTTTAGGGACATTTGCTTATATGGTTGTAGCCGTAGGAATATCCAATCACCTACATCAAAACTTCTTTCACTGCGATGTTGATTTGCCTGTTGTTTCATTCTATTTTGTGCCAACACAAGGTTATCCTTTAAGAGTTGGAGGACTTGTTGTTGATGTTCGATGTTATGTTCCACTTCCTGAACCTTAGAATTTTCTCTTAAATATGATGTGATGGATGGTGGTTGATACCCATAGAGTGCCATAAATGGGGTCATCTTTTTTGCTGTATGGAAGGAAGTGTTATACCACCATTCAGCCAGAGGCAACCATTTGACCCATTGTGTCTGTTTATCAGATACAAAGCAAAGAAGATATCCTTCCAAACATTTGTTTACTATCTCAGTTTGCCCATCAGATTGAGGATGATAAGATGAGCTATGAGCTAACTGAGTACCAAGACAAGAAAATAATTCTGTCCAAAAATTTCCAGTGAAAATGGGATCTCTGTCACTTACAATAATCTTTGGGTTTCCATGTAGCTTTTGAATTGTTTCCATAAATGCAGTAGAAACTGTACTGGCTTTAAATGGATGTGATAATGCACAAAAGTGTGCATACTTGGTAAGTCTGTCAACTACCACCATGATGACACTCTTTCCCTCAGACTTGGGTAAACCTGTGATAAAATCCATTGAAACCTCCTCCCAACGTTGGCTTGGAATGGATAAAGGTTGTAATAGACCCGGTGTCTTAATTGTTTCAACTTTATTTTGTTGGCAAACCAAACATTCCGCCACAAACTTTTGAATATCTGATTTAAGGCCATCCCAAAAAAATTCCTTCTTAACCCTGTGGTAAGTTTTTAAAAATCCTGAGTGCCCTCCTAAGGGAGAAGTGTGCAATTCCATAAGAATTTTTTGTTTTAGCTGGGAATTCTTACAGAGGTATAAGCGATCTTTGTACCATAACGAATCATTTTTCCAGCTAAATGTATCAGACGTACTGGAATCTTGTTGTAGCTTTCGAATAAGTGCCCACACTTCTTCGTCATTCTTCCATTCCTCCTTTGCTTCGTTTATCCAATCTGGTTGGATAATAGAAATGGCGCACAACAATGCTTCCACATCCTCATCCTTTCTTGAGAGTGCATCTGCCACCACATTTTGCTTCCCTTTTTTGTAGATGATTTCAAAGTCATAACCCAACATCTTTGTGACCCACTTTTGTTGCTCTTCAGAGGATAATCTTTGTTCTAAAAAGTATTTAAGGCTATCATGATCTGTTTTTACCTTGAAGTGTCTTCCCATTAGGTAGGGTCGCCATTTCTTAAGTGCATGGAGTATTGCCAACATTTCCTTCTCATAAATAGCTTTGCTTAAAAACTTTCCCTTGATTGGACGACTTTCAAAAGCAATGGGTCTTTCATCTTGCATTAGAACAGCACCAATTCCATTTCCTGAAGCATCACATTCCACAATAAAGGTTTTTGTGAAGTCCGGTGTAGCTAAGACCGGTGCTTGGCACATTGCCTCTTTAAGATGTTCAAAGGCCTTTGTTGCTTCTGGAGTCCATGAAAATGCATCTTTCTTCAATAATGTTGTTAGAGGTGCTGCTATTCTCCCATAATTCTTAACAAACTTGCGATAATACCCTGTCAACCCAAGAAATCCTCGCAGATGCTTTATGGATGTGGGAATTTTCCATTCCTTAATGGCTTTAATTTTGCTAGGGTCTACCTTAACTCCTTCATGAGATACAATATGACCCAAATATTCCACCTCCTGGACTCCAAAGAAACATTTGGATCTTTTTGCATATAATTGTTTCTCCTCCAATAGTTGTAGCACCCTGTCAACATGTTCAACATGATCCTTCCAAGACTTGCTGTAGATTAGTATATCATCAAAAAATACTAACACAAATTTTCTAAGGAATGGTTTGAAAATTGAATTCATCAAACCTTGAAATGTTGAAGGTGCATTGGTAAGGCCAAAAGGCATGACCAAAAATTCATAATGACCCTCATGAGTTCTAAATGTCGTTTTCGGAATGTCTTCAATCTTCATTCTAATTTGATGATATCCCGAACGAAGATCCAATTTGTGAAGTAAATTGATCCATGCATTTCATCAATAACAGGAATGGGGAACTTATCTTTAATAGTGAGCTTTTTGAGCTCCCTATAATCCGGACACATGCGCCATGATCCATCCTTCTTGTGCACCAATACTACTGGAGCAGAGAAAGAACTTTGACTTGGTTGAATTATACCAGCCTCTAGCATTTCTGCAACCATACGTTCAATTTCACTTTTTTGGACATAGGGATATCTGTACGGCCTGATGTTTGGAGGAACACTTCCTGGAATCAGATGAATAGCATGATCATGATCACGCATAGGTGGGAGACCTTTGGGAGTCTCAAATACCTTGGAATGATTGTCCAGGACTTTTTGGAGATCTGGAGAAATAGATGATTCTGATGTGGAAACATCTAGCGAACATAATTGTGCAATTACACCTCTTTGCTCCTTTTTTAGAAGCTTTTTCATACCATTAGAGCTGATTATCTTTCCTGGTTTCCCTGCAATACCCCTTAATTCAACTTCCTTTCCTTCTGTAGAAAATTTGATGAAAAGTTCTTGAAAATTAAAAGCTATTGTACCCAAGGATTGTAGCCATTGGACTCCTAGTACAACATCAGCACCTCCCATTGGAATGGAAAGCATTGGGCTAGTCAATACATATTCTCCCATGGATAGCTTGATATTATGGCACTTTCCAGAGCAATTTATTGTTTCTCCATTTGCAATCATCACTTGACACTCTGGTGCTGGATATAGGAAGCAATTCAATTCTTTTGCTACCCTACAATGAATAAAATTTGGGTGCTTCCTGAATCAATCAACACTATTACCTTTTTCTTCTTGATTTTTCCTTCTATCTTGATGGTTTGAGGAGTGGTAATTCCCACCAATGCATTACAAGATATGGTCGGATTTATTTGTTCTTCATCTAGGCTTTGTTCCTGGAGTATATCTTCTTCTTTTGACCTTTCTTGCTCCTTTTCTTCTTCCTCTTCACAATCTATGTAGAATAATTTCTTCTCAGCACACTTATGACCTTTAGTGTATTTGCTATCACAACTGTAACAAAGCCCTTTTGCTCTTTTTTCTTCCAATTGTTGTGGTGTCAACCTTATAGGTTGTGGAAGACTAGGGGCAACAACACTTCCATCTTTATAGTTGTGAGTGGTATGCTTCCTGGTTGCCATAATTTTGCTTTCCATTTTTCTTGCTAACCTGAATGCCTTCTCTAATGAATCAGGTTCCCAAAGGCGAACATCATGTTGGATATTATCCTTTAAAGACCCTATGAACACATCAATCCTATGCTCCTCTGGAATATCTTTTACCCTTATGTTCAATTTTTGGAACTCCTCAATGTGCTCCATTACTGAACCCTTTTGTTTGAGACTTATCAATTGGCTAAAAAAAATGTTGCTTTTTGTATCTTCATAATGTGCTATCAATTCTTCCGTAAAAATTGCCCAAGTGATAAATTTTTCACGAGAGCAAAGCCATTGATACCATACAAACTGATTTGGTTCCAAATATACAGTTGCCATACGTACCTTTTGTGTGTTTTGCACATTATTGAGATCGAAGAACTGCTCCATCTGTAATATCCATGTGGCGGGATCCTTGCCATCAAACTTCCTCATATCGATTTTTGGAATATGGTGGGCCTTCGATCCAACATTAGAATCTATGGAATCATGATTAACATTACTTTTGTTCACATCATGAGTTTCCTTTACAACCTTTTCACCATTAGTAAGTATCTCTTGTAGAAAATTTGTCAAATCTGTCTTCAAATCTGCCATGTCTGTCTTCAAATCCGTCTTCAAATTTGCCATGTCTTTCTTCAAATCTATCTTCAAATCTATCTTCAAATCATCCATCTTAGCTTCCATGCCATTTATCTTAGATTCCACCCCATTTATCTTAGATTCCACGCCACTTATCTTAGCTTCTGTTAGCTTTTGTGAGCGTGACATTTGTTGCACTTGTTCTTGTAATTTTGATATATCATGTAGCATTTCTTCCTCTTCTTCATGAGTCATGCTAGAGTTTTCAGGTTCCTTACTAGGTGTTTGCATTTTCTTTCCTCGGGGCATCAGTTACCGATAATAATGCTTTACTATGCCCTTTGAATTCCGTTAAACCAAGCTTACACAAAAATTTAAAAAAAATTACACACCTTTTTTTCACTTTATAGAAGCCTGATATTGAATCTGATGTATCTCTGTAATTTTGGATCATCCAGTTCTGAAATTGCGATCTATAGTAGCCTTTTGTGTCCTCTTTCCAATGCCACAAGTCTGACCCAAATTGGATTCTCCAAGGAAGAGTTATGTGAAATCTCCCACATTGACTTGCTTTTAGACTAGTTCAGTAGAGTGCAATTGTACGATGTACCACGAATCACTGTTTCAACCTTTGAATCTGAAACACACATACAAGAAACTACAATCTGTCCTCTTTCTGTACCTTCTTACGAAATTTAAATCCGATCCCCAGAGAGAACGTTATGACGATTTTCCCCAGGTCACCTATTTTGAATGTAATTCAGGAGTCTGCAAAAAGACCAACTTCCTCAGATCATATCTCCACAAATATTGTGCGAAAAGCTCTGAAATTTAGACCCAAGGTTCAGCGTGATTTCTTCTCAAATGGGTTTTTTTACGACTTCTGAAACGTCACAGAAAAACGTTATAGCGAAAATTCAAAGATGACCTGTTTGGAGCAGCGAAACCCTAGAATCCAAAGCTCTGATACCAAATGTTATGAAACCAACTCACAAAAAGATAGAAAAGAGAGATCCACGCCTTAGAATTCAGCCTCTTCGAGGGGGAAACCTCCTTTACATTACATAAATGAACAATTCTTGGATGATACAAATGACAAAACCTCCTTTCTATATATAGGAGTCTAAGGAGTCACAATATAATCCAGCCGACCTAACAATAATAATATAAAGCCACAAAAATAACAATAGAGGGATTCTATGGGGCACAAAAATAACAACATGGGGGTAATAGGGGCACAACAATATAAATAAGGGGTATAACTAAAATAGTAATGGGGTAATCACTAGTATTATAGGGACCCAACAGATTTCAATCTCATAAACACATGCTACTTCTAACTATTCTGCATCAATTCATGTTAAAGTTGAATTTTATTAATCACATGGAACAATTGGAAAATATGAGAATCCATCTTAACTCCAAATATCTGAATATATTAAGCACTAAGAGGGATTTTAAAAAATCAATAGCGAAACTTCTCTATATGAATCTATACCAGATCCCGCATTAGAGAAGCAATGACAAAACTTATATAAGCCTTACCTTGCTAATTTGTCTCCCTGAGGTGTGTGGAAACCATTGATGAGCATAGTTGTTGAAGTACCACTTGGATAAGTTAGCTTCTTATTAATAATCAGTACTTGAAACTATTACAACCCGCTAAATTCAAACAATTTGGCAATGTCATTCATAACCAGCATCAATATGTTGTGAAAATTTAGTTCATGGCTAGTAATCATCATATTTCTTAGAGGTACCAAAAGTAAAATACCACCAGAAGTGACCAGGAAAAGGAACCCAACCATCTAGCCAATGCTGGGTTGCTTTATGGTATTAAGAGGATTCCCTTCAACATCAATCCCTACTTTTTCATAGGTCTTCCCATTCGTTTCTAGCAAATAGGATCCAAATCAACTTGGGATCTTTAATCAACATAAGTTATCATGAGCCTAAAAAATGCTTTCAATATTATCTCAAATTACTTTAAACTACATGTGTTCAACAAAAATCTAATCTTAATATGAATGACTTTGGTGAGCCCAATGACATACCTCCATAGGAAGTGCTATAACAGGCGATAATGCAACTATGTATAACAATATTCTCTTGTCTTGTGAACAGATAATTTGATAACCCAGTGTTGTGCAATACTTTTCTCCAAGTTCTTGTGAAGACAAAACCCAACAGTCCAATAGAGATATTAAACATGACTAAATCAAAATGAACACTTTCACCTTGCCAAGTTGCCACCCTATCTTTCCAAAGTGAATGTATGCATTTGTTTGCATCTTCACCTTTGGAGGGTGACTACACACATGTATATCATTCAATCCTGTGATGATAGGTAGTGAGGTGAAGTTTTGTATTCATATAGAAATAAAGTACATATAAATTTTAAACTTTAAACACAACTGTAAGATGAAATACATATGTAAACATTTTACTACTAAAATACACCAATACTGTGACTAGTGAAATTGTGAATTTGCATCTCTTTTAGATGATGAAAATTAAGTTGTATAGTATATCATAAAATGAATTCCTATTTCACTCACCATGCCTCCCATTACATGCACTCCATGCTTGTGGCATGTCTAGATGAGCAGCTCCAAATAGCTTTTCATGAAATATTGTGTCATCCAACTTGAACACGGTCTAGAAGAAGCCTGTTAGGGTAGGATTGGAATGTCTAAACATAACTGAAAATATAATCCCTCTACCATAGTTCAACCCTATTGATTCTCCCTCAGCTCATACAATATCTCATGCATTTGGAAAATTGCAGGAAGAGTCTTGATCAAGACTGTTGCTTTAATGCTCCATCTAGGGACTCCCAGAGCATCTTGTGCACGCTCAAAAATAACATTCCATAGTGCAGCTTCCCTACATTCTAGTTAGATGTCATATTAAATTTAGAGAAGTGCCATGATTCTCTAAATCAAATACAAAATGAAAAGGAGAAGGAAATTATAATGATATTTCATGGTAAATTTAAAGGAGTAATGCCACAATGATCTAAATCAAATACAAAAGGTAAAGGAAATGGAATAAAACAATGTTATAGAAACTCTATAGAACATAAAAATTTGACAAAGGTTTTGGATAATGTTGTTAATGCAAACCTGAATGCTCCATTTTGTGGAGATAAAATAAGGGGCCAGATCCTCCATTTTTCAATTGAAACATTGCATGATTATGATATAAATAGAGACCAAAATCCACCAGGCATCTCGTTGTAGGCTGGCCATCAATCTCAACATGGGCTTCTGGCAAGTGCTAGCTCCTAGGCCCAACAAAGAGCATAGAAGTCTTATCATTGAGCTTGTATGTCATGTTTCATGCCTTGTCCTCATATGTTATGGTTCCTTCCACTACATCCTTCAAGTTTATGTGACCTCTCACAATGTTGTCCTAGGTGGGAGACAAAGAATCCTCAAAGTCCAACTACGTAAAATAACAAGAACCAAATAATGGTGTAGTTTTTGTCATGGCAACAATTGTATGGAGCACATGCTTTGTAGGTATGCGTATATCCCCATCAACATATTATTATAAACATAGTAACATTTTTTAAAAAACAAATGGAATCTAGATGAAAAATGAAGTGATTTAAAGCTTATACACAATAAATACAATGTCTCATTAGCATCTATCACATGATAGCATTTTTCCTCTAATATTTAGTAACATGAAATACATGCATAGTTACATACCCTACATTGTTATCCATCCGTTAAAACAGTTCAAGTCCTTTTTAGCACAAGATACATCTTCCCATAAAAAAATACATTTGTGATCAATATAACCAATTCCAATTTTTTTTTCAATTTTTAGGAAGTTAGACCATGATAAAAACATACATGAATATCTCTTATTTCAAAATATCTGGACTATTATGTTAAGTTAAAATGTAGCTAACAACAATTTTTTTAATTGAATGAATGTTGCACATAAATTATGTCAAATTCAACTAACTTATAATCCAGGGCTTTGTGCCCACCATAACTCGAACCTAGGTCATTAACACTACAATGCACTGTGTCAACCACTAGATCACAACCCAATGGACATAGCTAATAGCATTAGCTAAAAAGATTAAAATTTTAGTGATCAAGATTCAACATAACAAAATGTAAATAACATTAGTATCATGAGAGATCATGATTTTGGCATTAGAAGATAAGGCATCTCATGAACATGGCAATAATCATAGTAAGGCATCCTACTCAGTTGTCAACAATTACTTGTAAGTGTTTAAGTTAGAAATATGTAATGTGTGTTTGCTAATGAAATATATTTGGAAAGGAGAATTGATTTAGCATTAGTGAATTTGGATCTTAGTGAACGAGTGCTAGAGCCAATAAATTTTGATGATGATCCTCTTTAGGTCCACACCACTAGATGCACATGTTGGATTGAATATAGAGGATGAGAAGGAGAATTTGGTGGCATAGACACTAATTTTGATGATCCTAACATGGAGGAGCACTACTGAACCTCATGAGCTATGAGGCTCTTCCACCTACATTTCTAGTACCTACCCTATTTTCTATTTTTCCATTGTCATTCCTACCTATAGTAGAAATGACTTAGAATAAATGTAATATATTTTGATTTTGATGACTTAATGAGAAAACTACAGGTTATGGTTCTAATTTTACATTTTGACTTTGATGACTTATGAGAAAACTACATGTTATGGTTCTAATTTATTTTGTGTTTATCATTTGATCATCATTGATGTAGTACTAGTAAGTACTTCTAGATTACACTTAATACCAACATGAAAATGTTCTTTACTATGATAATAGTGGCTTGTTCTCCCTCTTCTAACAATTTGTTGAGGCTGATTAGTCTTCAGTGTTCACCTAGATAAGCTCTTCAATGCAACAATAACCCCATAGTTCCAGACTGAAACATTATATTAACCTATGTGATCTCAAAGTGACTTCACCAATTACATATAAGAACAAAGGTCACTAGTCACAAAAAAAATGTAAGAACCACTACAATTAGCTATAAAAACATTTGGTTATGTTGGTTAGAAAAAATACTCTTGATTCATCTCCTTTGTAGTCAAAATTGCAAGAACATAAATCAATTAGTATGCAACAAAATTAGCTAACATGACACAAGGTCATACCATTCTCGTCCAAGTTCCTTTGAATTTCCAATAACCCAAAGGAAAATGAGGCCATCAACCTGCAAAGTTGGAAAATTCAAATTCCTCCTCTCATCATCAGCCACTATTCCATATGGTGATTCCATGTGAATATCCTAGAGTGGATCTCCAAACTGACCCAAATATCCATTCTAAAATTTCACATATGAAAATTGATTCATTGCAACTCCCCAAACTCAACTTCTAAGAAAGACCAGGAATTGGATACAACTCATATTGCACATACTTGCATGTATAGAAATGGGTAAATATTACTAAGTTATTATTAAACAATGAAAATAAACAATCATGTATAAAAATAAGTATTGATATTATGAAAACCCTTACCTTCATATGCCGAAAAATGTCCAGGAAAGAATAATCACCGAGGCTAATATCAGTATGTGGAGAAATTATTCACTTGAAGTGAACTTGAAACAAAAAAAACAGACTCTTAGAAGCTCACACAATAAAAAAGTGTATCATGTTCAATAAAACAATAAACAAGCAATCATGGATAAATCATGGATCAATGAAAACCTTCTCACATGCAATATAGGAGAATCTTTAATGTCAACAATCTTGTTTTGTTAAAGCTTTACAATACTCTTTCAACTCGATACGTCCTTTTGTTTTAAATTGTAAAGAAATGCAAAGATATGTCAATTAATTCCACAACCAAAAAAGTAGGCCAGATAGCATGAAGCATCACAACATAGAAACATACAAGCACATGGAGCCAAACAATCAATTGTAGATACAAACACAAAGTCCTAGCGATTTTGAAATGGTTATGAGTAGTCGATTTGGGACAATTTCTTCTTTTCAAGTCATTTCCTTTATATGTTGCATTAAAATAAAAGAAAGGAACTCATCCATAATAATAGATTCTTCCAGAAATGAATATCTCTTATGCAGGACATTTCGCTTCTTCAAGGTTGAGATTTTCTTGGAAATCTGATCTAGACAACAACAAATGCACTTCATGCTACATTGATTTCATCTCCAATGAGCCAACATAATCTTCAAGTGGAGTCAATTTCCATATTGGCACTTTGATTATACAAATAAGGGCTAATGATTAGTAGAGGGTTGTTTTAGCTTATGAGATTTCTCCCCAATGAACTTATCCACTAGCAAATTAAGAGCCCCAAAATCTAGAATACCCAGTAGTGATGTTTATGACCCATACAACTATTGTATGGTTGCATACAACCTCTACAAATTTTCCTATATTCTCAAGGGATGCACATGGCCCTGGCCAAGCCAACACGCTTAGTAAGGAGGTGAATTGATTGAATGACAGAGCCAAATTTCGTTCAAGGAAAAATATTTCCTAAGATTCATGCTCTTAACAATCCTAATTTAGCAACTCCCTGTGGAAATGCAATGACTCTGTGATGGCAACGCTTGATCTCTTGGAAACCCAAGATGGTCAACTTGCATGTTATGGTTGTTGGATTTTACCAAACCATGGACAAAAAGATTCACAATGATGAATTATGAGTACTTAATCCATAATTACGCTAAATGCATTGTCGACATCTACATATATGTGACTTATCATATCACAGACCATGGTTCATTTAACTCAACAATCATATCCATTTATTTGAGAAAACAAGAATTAATAATCCATAACAGAATTTTGGCAACCATTAGATTTTAACATCACCAAATCCCACAGTCTGAGAATTGAAATTCCCAACTCATTCAATATAACAATGAGCAGATCATGCCACAAATAATTGTCAAACTAAAAAATAATACAGTGAGCATGGAAATTAAGATACACCACAAAACATGGAAGGTTTTCCCAACTAAAAAAACTAGATTTAGATGGTTTATTAAAGATTACTGACCATATATTAATATTATTACCTTAATCTTACTTGTAAAATCGATTGTTTGGTCAGATTCAACTTGTTTCTTTTTGGCTGGGATCTTCAATATTATCTAGAAGACAAAGGCTCCAAAGCTTTAATCTGAAAGTACTCAAGTACCCACTTGGTCAATTAAATTACCTTAATTTGTTGACATAATTCATTACCTAAACAATTTCAATTGGTTTCTTTATGGTTTCTTTTTTGGTGTAGGGTCATTAGGGGAATTTTAAGGTCTAAAATGGGCCTCCTAGGGAAATTATAAAATAATAGTGGAAATAATAAAATAATATTAGATTACATCTTCAAATTTTAGAGGGAAAAAAGAAAAACTATTTTTTGAACTCATGAATTAAACTTATCTCCCTATGGGTTTACTCAAATTTTGAGCGGAAAAACTTGTTGGATGTAGAATTTGATTCTTCATCCAAGGAGTATTGATGTTACATACTTTCAATGGAACCTGCTACGTGAAAAAGGAGAAATACATTAAAAATGTGATTGTAATCAATTTTTTTCATGTATTTCTCTTTTTTTGTGTAATAGGGTCCATCGAAACTATGAAACATGGGTACTCCTTGACTGAGGAATTAATTTTTTCATCCAATGAGTACTACCACTTGAAATTTGAGTAAAATATTAGGGAGATAAGTTGAAAATACGAGTTGAAAAAGTAGTTTTATTATTTTATTTTTTTTATTATTTTTACTTTTTTACTCTAAAAATGGTGAATCATCCCCCATGGTTGACATTATCATCCTGAATATTATTGGTTCTTATAAAGTTTGTTTTTGTTGTACATTTTTCTTAGGACACCCATTTTATACCTCAAAATTCCCCTAGTGCCTCCTCTAGTGGAAGTGTAATTTCCTATGTTGCACTTCCTTTGGGGACGGGGGGGCGACGAGGACAGGGGGATGAGTTTCTGGTACCGCTAGAGTGCACCCCAAAATTTTCCAAGGGTTGACATATTGGGGATGCCAATAATATATATACATATATATAATAAATATTATTATTTTTATTTTAAATTAACCATGTGCATAAAGATAAATAATAGATACATCAATGCAATAAAGTTATAATTATTGAACTAGCTAAGAAATATGAAATTCATGTTAATAATTACAAAACCAAATACATAATCTCAAATCTCATATTCAGTTGAAGTTTTTAGTTCAGGGATGTTGAGTCAAGAACAGTGTTGAATAAGTGAATTATTATCCTAGTGTGGCACATGATAGTTATTTGGAGGGTATCCATCTACATGATGGTCCAAATGGCCTAGCGCTAAAATACTAACTCTTGCTAGTTTGATCTTTCAATGACCTAATTTTTCTTTCCATAAATATCAAATCAAAAACTTGGGTTGAATTACTAGAGCTAGTTGTTTTGCTTGTTATTTTTAGTCAAATCCAAAAACATATTCAGATTTACTATTCTTGGTTGACATTCTTACCTGTAAACTAATTCGCCTTACTATCCTAGTTCGCAAGCATTCTAATTTTTTCAAAATCATTTCTTAGCTCAAATTCCTAATATTACAAATCTCACTATCTAAATTGACCTCTATGTTGTTAGATTTGTCAAATAAAAGCCAAGGTGACTGGTAAACCACATTAGATATTTTCTAATCCTGTGAAAGCAAAAAGGGCCTTTCTTACAATCACTGCTACTAATATGGCCAAGTTAAACAAATTCAACTTCCTTGGCATAGTTAACAAAGTTTCAAAGTGTGTTAGATCCTTAAACATAGTGTGGTTTCTTTGCATCAGTCTAATATGTAAATTAGTCTTGAATCTTGGTTTATTATTCTTAGACAAAGCAAGTGTAAAGAATAGTTATGGAAACATCAGTCTTAAGAGGAAATTCACTAAAATGAGTCAGATTTTGTAGCCTTTACTTCACATAGGAGATTACATTAAAAGATAAATGTATATCTAACCTTCATTGTTTAAGGGAAATTTATCCAAAAAACAAAGTAAACCGAGTCAAAATAGGGTTAGACACTACTTTTTCCTTGGAGACGACAAAACAGTACTCAAAAAGCCCCCAAAATTTTCTCGAGACTAATTGGGAATGGCTTGGAAGTTCCCAAAAAAATGGGGACATTCCCAACCCCTGTAAAAGTCCCCGGTACACCAAAACATCGAGTACGAGGAAGTTTTTGGTGGGGATGGGTCCCCATGAAACATAGGTAATTTCATAGCCTTTATGAATAAAGTTGTTAAATACATTAATGAGTTTGTGGTGGCCTTTAAAAAATTCCTTTATCATTGTAATAGCACCAGTTATATCAATCCTAAGAGGAAATGAAACTAGGTCAAAAAAGTAGGCCCCTCTTAAATAAATAATGAATAGCTAAATTTGCTCATTACTAATATCATATAAAATGTCAATTGTCAATTTCCTTGAAATGTTTCATTTCTTCAAGAAACTCGTCATACTTCTGCCTCCCATCCTTAAATATTTCATTAACTACTTTGAGTTAAGCCATAGCAACATCCTTTGTTAGCTTTTGTGACCCTCCCAAAGGTTGAGGTGGTTTGCAGCTATTTCATTTCACACAAAGACAATATAATGTTAGAAATACTATCACTCTCTAACATACTACATATATACACAATAGGGCCATATTTTATAAATCAACAACTGATATTCAAAGCCTATCATGCACTTAAAGACTCACAAATTTGAATAAATACAAGATGTAAAATGTAAAAATGTTGTGAATGAAAAAGGTTAAAGGATTGTAAAGTTCAAAATAAAAATTGATTTCAACTATAAAAAGAAATGGTTTGATGATAAATCTATCAAAACATAGATCACTTCATCTGCTTGCACTTTGATCCATTTCGCTGGAAATGAACTATAGCATCTTCTAGGAGGTGTTTCCTCCATTCCATATGTCAACACCAAATCAAATACCTCTATGATGGAATTAAATATATCACAAAGCCAAAAGTCCCTCTCTACGGAATGGGCCCTCCTCACCATGAATATTATCAAATCCATTCTCATCATTTGTATTTCCAATCGACACCATCATTAAAATATGGAAGAATACACCATATACCCAACATGCTTCTTGATAAAAACCTGCAACAAAATGAAGGAAAAGGAATGAGAAGAGTATAAAAATAGAGCATTCAACACAAAGGGAAAAAAAGACAAGCAAGAGCGAACATAGACCTTACCTCTCATATATTCAACAATAATGAGTATGGTATCATTTAAACTCCCCTTTGAGCTCTCCATAAACCCTGGCTAGGAATTGAGTGGCTATTAAGACCCTCCCTCAGGCCTCTCATGAAAAAATCCCTACAAATGTGAAATTTTGTAAAAGAAAATTCACTAAGGATAAGAATTCTTTATGAGCATTTTTTTAATGGTGAGAGCACTCTCAGTCACCCAAGGAAACCTCTAGGCTCACTTAGGGAGTGCTCTTGTGTTCACTCCAAAATCACTAGAGAAGTGCACTTCCTAGAGTGCCTCCCATGGAGGCTGGAGCACTCCTTCATACCCCAAAGAGTGCTCCCAAATAGATTCATTACAAGAGTGTGCTATCAAAGGCGCTTCCAAATCTATGACACTCAAAGCACTCAAAGAGGTCAAGAATCAACAATTGTGGGACCAATTCATTGAAGCAAAAACAAAAAAATTCAAACTAAGCAAGTGGCATGAGGTAGAAACCATGTATCCAAAATGAAGGAAACCATAATGTAGAACAAGGTCGTTGTATCTCAATTATTCTACCTTGGGCTCAGATAGTCAAAATCAAGGAAAAACTATATGACTAGAACCAAATGGCCACAAGTGACATGTTTTCACTTCTCCAATGGGTGGAACATAACATAACATCAATTGACCTACTATGCAACATTGAAGACATCAAGGTCCTATGTGAGAAATAGAAGCACAAAAGCTAGACATCAACAAATTCATTCATAAAGGTTCAACTACTAACAAACAATATGAGAACCACCATTAAGAATGCCATGAAATTTGCAAAGAGAAATAAATTACCATTTGCAGCTTTTGTAGTGAACAAAGCAACAATGTGATGGGAGGAGGAAATCCAACGATGTTTGAAATTGAAAATAGAAAAATTCATGCAAAAGGAAATCAAACTCTTAGTAAAACAAAGATTGCTTTGCAAGATTTTCTACCATGACACTACAACAAATAGAACAAATTAGTCAAACCAAACAATGATTGTGCAACACAATCTTTAAACTTGCTAAATAGAAATTATACAATACTAACTCTAGATTTGTGAAAATTATCACAAGGCTATCGAGACACATGCACAACAACCACCAATAGTAATCAATCTCAAGGAATTAACAAAGAAACTCAATTTCTTGACTATGGACTCTATACTAACTTTAGCATCATTTACTTTCAAATCTACAAATCATGCAAAGCCAAGAGGCCTTCAAACTTTGCAATATTCTTAAAGAAATATTTAAAAAAAGGCTTGGGAGCGAAGCATTCCTAGGGACATTCTAAACACATATATTTATATATTATAATGCATATATTTTCAAATAAAAAGGGCTTGTAAAACAAGACCTAGCTCATTGGTAAACCAAGTGTGGTGATATTCCCTCCACCCCACCCACACTAATTACCAAAAAAGAAAAATAAAAAACATGTTAGCCCCTTATAAGCCACCATGGTTGTGCAAATGGAATGAGTATTATGATGGATGGAGTTCCTAGCCTTAGTGCCAACACCTTCAGAAAATATATAGAATGCCAAATTAGTTGTCAAGAATGTAGACTTTAATGCTAATAATAGGAAATATGATATTATTAAGAGCTTAGAAATGTGATTCATAGTACATTAGAACATAAAATATTTAGTACAAGTATCAAGACTTTGTAACCAGTGGTAAATTATTTAGAAGTTACAATGTTAAAATAAATAGCATGAAGTATAATAGGAAGTGAAGTTGAGTCAAATAACATCATCCATTTAAAACATATTTACCAATCAAATGAAAAAATGACATAGCACTGTTTTTTTGAGGTAGCAAAAAATCACTCAATTTTGAAAAATGGTGATTCAAAATACACATTTTTATAAGAAGAGTTTCGGCGGAAATCACATGTAGAAAACCTTTGTCGACGCGTTTCGAACCAACTAGTGTGGTTCATCGTTAGGACAAGTTGAGGAGTTAGATCATGGCTGCCAATTAAATAGGGAGAGCAAATCTTCCAAACGGCTAGGTTGACTAAGTTTACCATCAACGACTACATACAACGGCTAGATTATATAATAATATTAAAATGTTAATAAGTCAAAGGTACTAATATTTCTTATAACTTGAGTGGGCTTAATGGTTGAGAGCATCTGTTTCTTTCTAAGAAGTCGCAGGTTCAAAACCAATGGAAATAGAGTATTTATGACATCGTGGATTTGAGTTGCAGCTTGAGGCCTTCTTTTAGCCCCAAGAGTTAGCTCAATCGGTCAAATCAAGTGCCTCGCCAATGGGAGGTCACAGGGTCGAATCCCGAAAGCTCTTGGGGTTAGGTCAGTAAATAGGCCGAGGGGTGTTGATGCCCTTCGGGTGGCGTCCACTCAGTGTTTAAAACCCTGGACGTAGCGGCTACCCACTCACCCGGGTATCCGTGAACCAGTAAGTGAAAAGTCAAAGGTACTAACTTATAGTAATATAATAATTATAAATAATTTTCTTCTAATACCTAATTATAATATCTTAGTTATTCTATTTTAATTTATTAATATATACTACTTAGGTTATTAAATTAATCAATTTAATTCCTTTTTAAAATTATTTAATCATATAACTACTAGGGATAAGTAAAGGGTTTTTTTTTATATATATAATAGAATGTTATAATATTTAATTTTATTTATATATTAAATTACCTAATTCTAATTTATTTAATCGATTAAATCACTAGGGATAGGGATAAGTAAAGGGGGGTTTATATATTAGAAAAGTATATAATTTATTTTATTTTTATTTATTTATTTTTTATTATATCTATATATATATATATATATATATATATATATATATAATTTATTTAATTACTTGTTAATTTATTTAATATAGTTTAAATCCCTAGGGATAAGTAAAGGGTTTTTAATAATAATGATTTAATGGAATTAATAAATTATTTATGGGTATTGGTTAAAATTAATTTTTATTTTATTTTTATTTTATTTATATGGTAAAGGTAGAAGCTTAATAACAAATAGGATTAATAATACTAATAAAATTTGATTAGGACAAGCGACAATGTTTTTTTTAAATACAAGAAGGACAAGAACAGGACAATAAGTAAAAAACTTAACCAAAGGAGAAATCCTAGGAGGATGGAAAAGACAGCTCTAAGGAGAATGAACTGGGAAATTATGGGGAAACCTCGGCAAGACTAAGAAGAAAGGGCAGGGATCCAGCAACGACTAATCTTCCAGCTGTCATGTCTATTGAGATTGATAGGCCTATTTTAAATTTCAATCACTTCCCTGAATTTACGGTGATGGAACTGCTCAACCTTGGTAATAACCTTGGTCTCCTCAATACATACATGATGCTTGGTCTTTTCCGCATGCTCTGTTAACGCTGAAGATTCGATTCTCCCATGTCTTAGGTCAGTTTCATGTTCATTTATCCTCTGCTGGATGGAGTGCCCATCCATGTTCATTTTCCACTTTAAATTATTTTACGTATCAAGTGTGAACAATTATTTTAAATGTTATTGATTTTCATGTTGATTTTGAAAAGTTCTAATGCAACATCAACACATTTTTTTTAGAGGGCTTATTTTTGACACTTCAATTTTTTTTATGTATCAAGTGTGAATTTTTTTTTTTCGTAGTGATTTTCATGTTGATTTTGAAAAGCACTAATGAGCATCAACCATTTTTGTTTAAAGGGCTTAGTTTTTACCCATTAAATTTTCTAATCAATTAAGTATGGATATTTTTTTTAAAATTCTGGTGATTTTCATGTTAGTAATAAAACGAAAAAGATGAAAACATGAAAAAAAAAAAACAAATACAAAAAAATTATAAAAAATAAAAACAAAAAAAACCTATAAAATTAAAAAAGAAAGAAAAAAAACCATAAAAAAAAACATAAAACATGACAAAAATTGAAATAATAAAAACATGTTAGTAATAAAACATAAAATATATATAAAAAAAACATAACAAAAAAAAAAACCATAAAAAAAAAAAAAAAAAAAAAAAAAACATGACAAAAAAACATAAAACATGTTAGTAGTAAAACATAAAAATAAAAATAAAAACCATGACAAAAAAAAATCAAATACAACAAAATATATAAAAAAGAAGAGTAAAAAAACAAAAACAAAAACCTATAAAAATGTAAAGACAAAAAAAACAAAAACAAAAACATATAAAAATGTAGAAAAAAAAAACAAAATTAACTCGTAAAAATGAGAAAATTGAATAAAAAATTAATGTGAAACAAAACAAAAATAAATAAAAAAAAGGTTTTTTTAAAAAAATAAATAAAAATAAATAAAGGAAAACAAATTGAACAACAAAAAAAATTCTAAAAACGTTTTCTTTCAGCCAAGAAAACAAATTAAAAAAAAGCTTGTATATATATATATATATATATATATATATATATATATATATATATATATATATATATATATTATTTTTATTAAAATAAGAAATAAGAAATATTTAAATTAAATAATTTAAATAAACAAAACTAAAAATAAAAAATAAAATAAATAAAAGACTTAAGAACTATTTTTTTAAATTAAAATTATAAAAATAAAGAAATCACACAAAAATAACAAAAAATAACAAAAAAAAAATAAAGAAATAAAAAAATTAAACTATAAAAATTAAAAAAACAAAATTATAAAAAAAAACATTCAAACCAATTAAAAAATAAATAAAATAAAAAATAATCCCTAACATATTAAAAAAATTGAAAACAAATTTAAAAAAATAATATTTTTTTTAAGAAGCAATTAAAATAATATAAAATAAAAAAGTAAAAAGAAAACAATTGAAAAAAAATTATGGAAAAAAAACAATTTGAGAAAAAATAATTAAAAAAAATAAAAATAAAAACAATTCAAAAAAAATAATGAAAAAAAAAAAAAAAAAAAAAAACAATTAAAACCCCACCCATCGCCTTCCCTAACCCCATTCCCGATCCCTCGTGTCTCCCCTCCCTCACCCCCCCTTGTTTCCCCCACCCTCCCTCCCCTCCCCTAGCCTCACCTCGTCCCCTCCCCTTGCCTCACCCCTCAACCCTCACCTCGTCCCTCCCTTACCCATCCCTGACCCCCGTGCATCCCCCTACCCTACCCACCCAGGCACCCAGCCAACAACCAAGAGGCTATAGGCCAATTCTTGGAATCAGCCTGTGGGCTCTTGGTCACTGGCCGGGGGCCCCAGTGGGTAGGGGAGCGGGTGCATAGGGGTCAGAGGGGAGAGGGGAGTGGAGAGGTGAGGGCGAAGGGGTGAGGGAGGGGGAGTGGGGGGGATAGGAGGAGGGAGGTGAGGGCCAAGGGGGGAGGGAGGGGGGAGAGTGTGGAGGATGAGAGGGGAGAGGTGAGGGATGAGGGGCAGGGGGCCTGTGGGGGGAGGGGAGAGCGTAGGGAGGGTCATGGATGGCTAGAGGAGGGGGTTGAGGGAGGCGAGAGGGTAGAGGTCGGGAGGGGGGTGAGAGAGGGTCGGGTTTTAATTGTTTATTTGTTTATTTTTTGTTTAAAATCACTTTTTTAATTTAATTTTTTTTAATTTAATTTTTTTTTTTAATTTTAATTTAAGTTTTTTTTCTTGAATTTTGTTTTTAAATTTTCATAATTTTGTTTATAATATTTTTTTTAATGATATAATTTAATTTTTTTTATTTCTCTTTTAATTTTAATTTTAAATTTATTTTTTGAATTGTTTTGTATTTTATTTTTTAATTTTTAATTTTAATTTAAGGTGATGTATTTACAATCTGTTTGCGGTAATAGAAAAACAAGCGTCTGCGGCCTGACTTGCTGATATCAGGTGCACACACTCCTTATATTTTTCTAATACATATCTGCTCATATATTTTCAAGTATGAATAATTCACCACAATTACCAAAGATTACCAAAGGTCTACCTAGCACAGTTACTCTATAGAGCCTCTATGAGTATATAGATTCTTTAGAGAAACGTAGAGAAGAAAGAGAGGTCAAGCTACAAATAGAGTTATCAGCCATTCTAGAAAATAAATTCACATCTCTTGAAGACAAGATCCAAAAACAAATATAAAATAAAATAGAACTATTGGACAATAAGATGGAGGCAATGGAGACTAGGTTGCAGGTTATAGAAAAATGAAACTAAGATATGAACCAAACATACGAGCAAGTAGATGTTTATACTTTAGAGAGTCTTTAAATGAAGGACATGATTAAAGAGCTAGAAGAAAAAGTTAATAGTCGCCTCACCCTAAATAGTGTGGCAGGTAAATTAGATATCAAACCAATTAAAGATGAAATGAAGAAATTTATAGAATTAGACCATGAGCATAAAAAAAGGGCCTTGAACCTTATAATATTCTATTGGAAAGAGGAGGTAGACGAGGATACTTTAGCCATAGCCCAAACAGAATTACATAACAGATTACAAATTGAAACAACGTGTCTCACAAAAGCAACAAAGTTGGGCAAACTAACCGAGAATAAGGGAAGGTTGATCCGAATAAAGGTGAGCTCTACTGACCATAAGTATGACATACTTAGTAAAAACGCAACTCTAAAAGGAACGAGAATATTTATAAATGAAGATCTCATTGTAGAAGATCAAGAATAATAAAGAAAGGAGGTTCAAAAGCTAAAGGAAGCTAGGAAGGAAGGAAAATGGGCAATAATAAAAAATAGAAAAGCCTTTATTCGAGATAGAAACCAAAAATATAATAATAAATAGAAATTCAACATGCTCCGAATTATTTCTTGGAACTGACGAGGCTTTCCATGGAACAAAGGCCCCAAGCTAAGTTGGATCTCGAATGATGTTGATATTATTTCGCTTCTTGAAACTTGGGAGCACAAAGAATCTAAGGTCCCTAACATAGATGGCTTTACATTATGGTCTACCTGGAATAAGCGATCCTCCCGTAGACGCATTGGGGGTATAGCTTGTTACATTAAGAAGAACATCTCTCCCCATGCTAGGATTTATTAAAATGACCCTTACAACCAATATAGTTGGATAGAAATTACTGACATTTATGATAAAAGGACCTACATAGCAATCTGTTATTTCCTCCCCACCAATTTTAGCTTCTATAAGAAAAAGAATCTAGATAAAAATAGTCCTTACAATGGTTTAGAGAATGATATTTCTAGCCCAAGGAATGAAGTCAATATCCTTTTAATGGGTGACTTTAATGCTCGAACTTCAAGAAACCAAGCTATCCTTCTAAGAAATCATTCCAACCCTAATCCTCTTTGGTTATACGAAGACCTTCCTCTGGCTAGCCAGTATAAAAGGAGCTCTGAAGACCTCGAGGAGAATTTGTTTGGGTCGAAGCTAGTCAAGCTCTGTAGTGCTCAAGATCTCATAATTTGCCACAGTCTAAAGAAGTGTCCCAATTCTAGCCAGATGACCTGCATCCATGGGCTTGGTAGTAGCGTGGTAGACTATGTTATCTCTGATCTCCCTCTATACAACGAAATAAAAAATTTTGACATCTTAAAAGACCACGAGCCTGACTCTGATCATAGGCCTTTACTTATAACTCTTAATTTTTTCATGCATAGAGATCCCATAGAAGATAATCCTTATAGAGAAAAGAAGTTAATCTTTGATATAAAAAAAAATATATATCTCTTTCTAAATGAATTAAAAACTAATTTGCGTCCTTTATCTAGTGTAGACAACATAAAATATCTCTATCATAATATTACTACAACCCTCTCATATTTTGTTAACAAGTTCTCAATTGAAGTTTCAAGTAATAAAAGAAATATCAAAACCAACCCATGGTATGACAAAGATTGTAAAAGTGCGAGGAGAGAAATTAAGGAATTTGTTGATGAATCTCTTAAAATTGGCAAGATAAAATATACAAAGCCCTAACTAAAAGGAAAAAAATGCAATATATTCGTAAAAGACAAGAGAATCTCTTACACCTCTCTAAGGTAGCCCCTAAGAAATTCTGGAGGTAGATTCTAACAAGGAAAACTAAAGAAAATAATAAAATTGCTTTACACAACTAGAATTCCTATCATAAAAAGCTTTATGAATCTCCAAATGTCATGGATAACTTTGAAACCCTGCTCACAATGAAAGAAGTTTTCTCACTAGAAGACATTGATTTTGTGGTTAATCGCTTGACTAATGGGAAAGCGAAGGACATTCAAGGTCACCAGGTGGAAATCTTAAAAATTTGAGGTCCTGCCCTCATCCCCCACATTCACAAGCTTTTCAATCAAGCGGTCAAGCAAGGGTTCCCTAAACCATGGGCTCAAAGCCTCATTATCCCTATTTTTAAAAGTGGGGATACAAATAACCCCTCTAATTATAGGACAATTATGATCAATCCTCTCCTAGCCAAGTTAACTGGTATTATTTTGGAAAGGAAGTTGAGCATATGGCTTGAAAGCGAAGGTAAGTGATCTAAAGGCCAAGCGGGTTTTAGAAAGAAGCACTCAACAATAAACCACCTCATTATGCTTAGGATCATTGTGGAGGAATGTCACAATGATAAATCCAATCTCTTTTGTTGCTTGGTTGACTTTAGAAAGGTTTTCAATATGGTTCCTAGAAACAGCCTTTAAAATAGATTAGAAGAGGTAAAGGTTCCTTTTGAGTTGAAATATGCCACTATAAGGTTATACAAGAATGTAATTGCCAAGTTAAAGAGTAATGAGGGGTGGTTGAAAGATATTAAGTGTAATATCGGAGTTAAACAAGGTTGCCCCCTCTCCCCTACCTATTTGGCATTTACATCGACAAGCTATGAGGTTTTTTAGAGGAAGTAGGATGTGTTGGCACAATCTTAGCTGGGATAGTCATTATCCTTCTTCTCTACACTGATGATATTGTTCTTCTCGCAAGGTTCCCATCTAATCTTGATAAGCAACTTATACTTCTTAAGGATTTCTACTCTACCATGGGTATGATTGTTAACACTCACAAAACAAAAGTTATGATTATCAAATCCAAGAAGGACACTTACGTTAATTTTATGTATGACAATAGTAACTTGTAGGAAGTGTCTTCCTACAAGTACCTAGGAATTGATATTCATCACAAGCTCAACTGGAACTATAGCATTGAGAAAAGGATTAATGGGGGACGGAAAGCTTATTTTGGTCTTGAAAATAATTGTAAAACGACAAACCTCGTAATGTGGGATAGAAAGAAGTTCCTCTTTGAAACTTTAGTCACTCTAGTTATCTTATATGGATGTGAGGTTTGGGGTCGTAGCATCTCTAGAGAATCCTGGAGAAAGATTGAGAAAATCTAGAAGCGTTTTATAACGTATAACCTCAAAATTAAAAGAAACACACCCTATCCTATTCTCCTTATAGAAGTGGGTCTTTCCCCTATCGAGAGCCTACCTATGACTAGGATTCTGTTGTATAATCACAAACTCAATAACATAGGAGACCATAGACTTCCTAAGCTAGATTTAAATTCCAGCCAAAACCACGTAAGGCTCAAATGAGGGTGGTATAAAGACACTAGGGCCTGGTTAAACCATTGGGAGAGCGACAAGAATGTTGCATTGCAAAACATTAATAACATTAAAAATATTGTTACTTATAAGTTCAAAGAAAAAATGTGGTGTGAGAAATATTTAGTAGCTAAAAGAAAATTAAGATATTATAAGGAGGTCATCAACCCCACCCTAGAACATCAAAAGTATCTCTCTGTTTTAACTAGCTCAAAGAAGAAAAATAATATAGCTAAGATTAGAACGAACTCTCATGAGCTCCGTAGTGAAACAGGTTGTTGGGAAGTTCCTAAAACACCATGGATGGAAAGGTTCTGCCATCTCTGTGAGAATATGAACATCGAGGATGAAAATCACTTCCTCTTAGAGTGCACCGTGTACAACCACATTAGATCTCAGTTTCAAAATCTTTGTTGCAATACTCGCCTTCCTAGCCTTTTACGTTGTCAAAATTACAGTGAGCTCGGGAAGCTTCTCTCCAAACTTTTTGAGCATATGAATAAAATCTTAAATCAAATTAAATAATTCGTTTCTTTAGGTCCAATAGACCAAAATTTGCCCTTAGCGGATGTTAACCATCATCATCACCATCATCATCATAATTTTATTTTTTGGTAATTATTTAACATATTTTTTAAATGATGTTTTTATTTTTTATTTATTATTTTTAACTTTAAAATTTGTCTTCTTTAAATTTTTATTTATTTTTTGTTATATATATATATATATATATATATATATATATATATATAGATATATTATGAAATTTATTTTATTTTTGTTATGAATTGTCCCCTTCCCACCCTTGGCCAATTGGGCCTTGATGTTGCCCGCAAAAGTTTTGTTTTTGTTTTTGCTTTTTTTGTTTTTTTAATTTTTTTTTAATGTTGTATTTTATTTTTGTATTTTTTTATTTTTATTTTTAGTTTTTTTTTGTTTTTTGGTTTTTATTTTATTTTACTCTCTTTTTTTTTTTTCTTTTTGTCCTTTTGTTTTTTATTTTATTTTACATGGTATGGTTATTTTATTTTTTTACATTTTATAGTTTTTTTATGTCATTACTATATATTTCTTATATTTGATTTTTTTTGTCATGTTTTTTTATGTTTTATTACTTGTTATTATTATTATTATTATTATTATTATTCAATATTTGAATTTTTGTTTTCTATATATATATATATATATATATATATATATATATATATATATATATAGTCCGTGTCAATGATTGTCTAGCAAGCCAATCCCATTATGTGCAATTTGATAGTTGATTTTTAAATTTCTTTTGCTATGTATCAAGTTTCCTTAGGCTAAGATTTCAAAATCGCTATACATTTAGCATTTAAAAAAAATTACTCTTCGTATAATATCTCTTTCATTCAGGTGTTCATTTTTAAATTTTTTTAGTCATAAAATTTTTCCATAATGTCATGCTTGAAATATTTTGAAAATTTAAAATTGTTTTGTAGTCATAATCTTTGGTTTTAATTCCATGGTTGAAAAATTGTCAATATTTTAATTTTTTTTCTAAGTCGTGATCTTTTACTTTAATGTTTTTTTTTCTCGGTAAAATACTAAACTATTATATTATGTACAGGAGTCAAAAAAATACATCATGGTGAAACAAGAGAGAATCAGGTTCTGGGTATGTCACCCGAGAGCAATTGAGGTAGCCAAAAACTAGCCCACGCAGGGGCGCCAGACACAAGAGCGAGACTTTCCATAAGAGCACGCCCACGCAGGGGCACCAACCATTTCATCCCACGCAGGGGAGACTGACCTTACCCATATCATTGACACAAAATTCAGAAACAGAGACATTAAACCAGGGAACGAAAGAGACCAGAAGTAATGTTGCTATAACTGAGTCAAAAAACAAACAGAAAAAGAGACCAAAAGACCAAACAAAAAGCCATAGGCACCTTGTGCGCGGGCATCATCAATCGTCCATTTTCACTTCCTCTACCCAGCACCAACCATAGGCTTCTCTTTCAGCAGCGGTGGGAAAGGTATCTTCCTCCACGCCAGTTCCCGTCCTCTGATCGTGCTTGCTTTGCTTTGCATTTTCCGGATCTGAGGTCAGACCTTTAACCTCCTGCTCCTTATCATCTTCAAGGGCCTGTGCTTCCTGCTTCTGATTATCAGTCATCCTCTACCCCTGTTCATCCAGGGAGTCCTCATCTTCTCGGGCATTTTCGATGAACAAGACTGAGACATGCGCACTGATCCGCGGATTGTTCATGGCACTGCTGAAATTGAAGATAGCCGAGCCAAAGGCAGGCAAGGTAGTCGAGCTTGAAGCCCCCGCATCCATGAATTGACTGGAATGGAGGGGGTTAGCACCAGTGGAGTGAGCAATGTTGTAGTGGCAGCAATGGACAACATTGTCCGCTTCATGACTGCGCGAGATTCCCCCTCTGGAAATGCCTCTGCGGCTAAGCAGACGCTGTCGAGGTCTCACCATTCTCGCAGGAGGCAAGGGAAAGAAATTCCAATAGACCACGGGGTAATCCAGACCCCCTGCAACCAGACCCCCTACAACTAGAGCCGACTGAGGGATGAACCAGACAGACGGAGAAGATATCCCGACAGAGACGGAGAGGCCAGGCAATTGCATTACCACCAACATTCTCTGATCATATACTATGATATCCCTTATGACTTCACCTGCCCTGCATTGGAGCTCACCCGCCATAGCTGCTGCCGTCGCCTGAGCCGAATTACCTCGCGGAGCATTAACTAACCCTTGAAACTTCAGCTTATACCATCTGTGTCCGATATCTGTATTGTCTACGGCTGCCACGTGATGGCCATTGGCCGGCATGTGGCCATCCCCCTTCGCCTGTCCCATCTCAGTTAGCACCCGCATCCAGGGATCTTTTACTTTAATGTTATGGTTGAGAACAGTGATAAATATTTTTTCTTAGCAACATGCTTGAAAATTGTTGGAATTTTAAGGTTTCTCGAAGAAGTGATATTTTAAATTTAATGTTATGCTTAAAAATCGTTGGAATCTTAAGGGTTTTCAAATACGTGATCTTTTATTGTTAATGTCATGCTTGAAAATCATTTGAAATTTAAAGCTTTTTAGAGTCACGCTATTTTGCTTTTAACATCATTATTAAAAAACGTTGAAAATGTACCATGGAAAAAAACACACTATTCCAGCATCAACACTTTTCAATTTCAAGGTGTCTTTGGCACCAAACAAAATGGATTTTATTGTTTTTATCGTTATTTTTAAAAAATATTGAAAATTTACACTGAAAGAAAAACGGTGATGCAGTATCAACACTTTTTATATTTGGGTTATTTTGTCATCTTCTTTTGGGATTTTTGTGCCCAAGTATCCATTCTGAGGTAATAGTTCCCATTTGATCGGTAACTATGTTTTAACAATTATAAAGTTATGAACGGGATTGTAAGTCATAGAATATGAAATGTAATAGGGCATCATGACCAAAGAGTTATAGTATGTATAGAATAATGTTTAAAAAATAGGAAATGTGCCTAATTTATAAGAGATATTGGAAACTGAAAATCTAAATAGATTTGAAGTCTATGACAAGCTAAGAAACTAGATTCATCCTCCCCCCCGTCGTGGTCCAAATCCCACAAATTGGACGATTCTCTAGGACACGTGTCTGATTCTCATGTCTAGCATGTCATGGAGTGTGTCCATACTCAGACATGTCTTGGAGCATGTCTTGGAGCATGTCTTGGAATGTGTCTAGTGTGTTCTAGAGCATTGCTAGAGTAGACCCATTTATCATTACTTAAGATTGCAGGTACACAATTTGCCTCTTCATTCATCATATTGAAGAGGTTAAGGGAGGTCAAGACCACTCTTGGGGACATGGTTATTTCAGAATTTTTGTCTTTTTGGAAAAAGACGGATTAGGTGTCCTCGAAAAGAGTGAAGGACATAATGTTAGATGATGCTTGGCAGGAGAGGGTAGATTTCACTATTAAGATCATGGAGAGAGAATGCCAATAACTCATTCAAAATAATGTACCAAAAAATGTGTAGCATAAGCCATACACAACTTGGGAAATATAATCATTTTGTCCCATTACTCGGCCTGTTTATAAGATATTTACATTGCATACATGAGTGAAACCAATTGGAGTTGTCACAGTAATTATATTGGATATTTTCTAACAATATGGAAACTCCTTCATAAAATACATAAAAATGATTTTTTTTTTTTTATTAGAAGCTTGTAGCAACATTGTTGTAATATTCCTATTGGAAATATCTCAAGAATTTGCCAATAACTCCTAACTTTAAACAAATCTATTCAGCGAGGAATATTTTCAAATGTATATGATGAGCATGCTACCATAGGTGATATTCATTATCTTTACTTGAAAGAAAAATCATCATTTAAATAGTTCTCATATGAAAACACTTTAACTCAATTACTCTCTTCATTAAACTGAAAATTTTATAACATTTCACCAACACTAATAATACTGAGAGATTCTTAAAAGTATGAGAGTTGATACATGGCTATACTATGATTTCAAAGTGGTATATGAACCTGGTTATAATGGCACTATGAAGAGACTTTTATGCAGAAAGATCTAGTCTTAGAATCCACACAATCTACCCTCTTGAAGCCCACGAATAGTGGTGCAACTTCCAATTGTTTTCTACAAAATTGTTTCCAAAATATTCAAATACTTCATTGACATTTTGTAGGTTTAGTTTTTGTCTGTTTACACCAACCAAAAATGCATAGCACTAAAAATAACACTGATAACCACTGCAAATCAATGGCACATGTTTGCACAATGCTCAGGAAATGCACAGACTTCACAAGTAAATAAGCAACCAACAATTGATGTCTTTCATTATGACCCATGTCATTAATATGGATTGTTATAGTATTCAATAAAGAATATTAGGCCCCCTAAAAATTTGTCAAAATCCAAACACATGTATTATAAGCAAAGTTTAGAGGAACATCGCATTCTTATACATGTAAATATTAGTCCATTTTAGAGATCATTCCAACAATACTATAGCAATGAATATGCATCCCATAGTTCATTTTTTGTCCTTAAAATGATGGAATACACAATTAACAATAATGGTACGAACAACATGGTGCTTTGCCTGTAATATACACTAAAATATCCCCTTGGAATCTTCATTCTGCTCCCTGCTTTTTCACAAGTCACACATCCAACTAATTGGATGCCTCCAACAAGGTAACAAGGTCACTACAAACCCTTATGATGGGAGAAATTTTGTTCACTAACCCTCTTGCCTTCATGCCTTCCTGTAACATTCGTGCAAATATCTAAAGGGATTTCTTGCCATACCCATTCTGGGCATACATTGTTATCATAGTGTTCCATGATACCACATCTCATGTTGACATATTCTCAAAATGTTGGTGGTAATTATCTATACTGCCAAGAAGCACACGCCCTAGAAAGGCATCTGAATCAAATCCAGTTCTAATGACATGGCCATGAACCTGCTTACCTTGCTCTAGAGTTTCCAAGCTAGCACAAGCACTGAGAATAGCCACAAAGGTAACACTGTCTATCTCAGTATGAATCCTTTGCATTTTACACCATAATTTTGGAGCCTCTTCAAATAAACCATTTTTTGCATATCCTATTAGCATTGCATTCCATGAAAATGCATTCCATTCAGGCATTTCATCAAAAAAATGTCCTGCATCTTTCATATTTCCACAACAAGTATACCAGGCAATCATGCTTGACCATAACAGTACATCTTGTTCACATCAAGCATCCTTGACACATCCACATTTTGCATAGATATCAACAAGGGAACTCTCCACAAAAGAGTGCAACTCAAAATCCCCTTTAATCATAGAAGCATGGATCTTTCTGCCATGTTGTAGATCAGGTAAGCATTCACAAGAACTAAGTACACTCACGAAAGCATACTCATCTCATCTTACAACCAAATGTTGCATTTTCTAATGAAGTTTCAAGGCTTCTTCCATCGGCCCATTCTTTTCATACCAGACAATCATCACGTTCTAGGATACTCCATCTGATTCAGGAAATTTTTCAAACAACTCGCATGCATCCTCCAATCACCCATATTTCACATACCTTGCATTTTGTCAAAGACTTGGCACACGTCTTCCGTGCTTTGGCACTTGGAACACATTTGAAGAAGATGATTTCCTAGAGATAGTCGAACAACTCCTTCGACTCCAGTTTTGATGATATGGGCATGGATTCCTTTTCCATCAGAGACCAACATAGGGATTGGTGTTTTGAGAGTTCTTGTTGGCACCTTCGGGAAATTTAACTTCTCTTTTTTCTTTCTTGAGAGCATCGACAATATTAAAACCAATGAATTTCTATCTAGTTCCATGGCCAAAATTCAAACCCATCCTGTTATTCTCTACATTCTCCAAAAAACTCATCAAATTTTAACTCACTTACATATTTCTGTGTATCTAAAAAATTATCTGAAGGTTTTCGATCCACCTGTCAAGCTCAGTAAACAAGATTTCATTCATGCCAAAAAATGTAAGGTGGAGGTGAAATTTTTTGGTGGGAAATAAGGGTCCAATAACATAGATGTGTAGCTATTCAAATTACCAAATATTATACCCCTACCATCAAATATGATATTTATTTGAGTAAAATTATGAAATATCATGAAACAATTATGCTTAGAATTTATAGCCAAAGCATCAAGAGTTAGAATAGAGTGATTAAGTGGTCACAATAAAAATAATACACATTGAAAATATCATATACACATGTATCATACATACCAAGCTAAATGTGATACATAAAGAAACCTCTTCCTATACATAGTGTCTTAGATGGGCAAGGGAAGGTGTCATCAAACCTCTTCCATAAAAAAAATTCCAATAAAAAAATATCATTTTTGTATTAATATTAATGCCAAGGTGTAATTTACATCATCTAATGTATACTAAATCTATTTCACTTGTATGACGTGATATTTTAATATGTGCAACATCTAATGTTCGAGAAATATCAAAATCTCCATAGGATTCAAACAATTTCATAAGAGTCTAATTTTGTTATGTTCATAAGGTACATTCAAACTAGATAAACAACTTGATATCCAAGTTAAAAACTAGTATCCTAAGTTCAATGGATATGACTCTAATAATAAAAAATGTAGATATGCATGAAAAGTTAAGTTTTCAACTAAAGGAAATGTGTCATCTACTAATTAACCAACACTTCTCCATATAGGTATTCTTCATAATGTATTTGACTCAGCTATAAGCTCACTCTCATTTTGGAAAATTTTATTTCCTGTGAACTGATGAAAGGATATAAACCTGAATATTCTAATAAGCTCCATAATTGTAATCATTGACTGATCCAATAAAGAAGTGTTTAAGGAAGTATAACATTTTAGCCAATATATAACAACCTTTGAATCCCCTATCACTTGTAGTTTTAGATTTCTAAAATGACAACATAAAAATGACTAACATAAACGAATGATTCGTATTATTACAGTACTTGTTAGGCAATCGTACTTTTGTTACTAGACTAAGTTAGTCATTCACATTACTCATTTTTAGTTTTATTACTTATTAGATAGTCATACATTTTAACCTGTGACTAAATTAGTCGTTTATGATAGTCATTTTTAGTTGGTTTACTTAATGTTGCTCAATTTTGGTAGTATTTCACTTTGAAAAGAAGTGGTGACCAATCATTTTAGTCAACTAGTCAGTAATTTCTCATTTTATACTGGTGGAAGGAGGTGTATAACAACAACTAATTGGAAGAAACCATAGGATATGTTAATACTAGGACCATATATGTTGGTCAAAATGGAACAGGCAGTTAAAAGTTTGACATAATTTAAAAGCCACTCAAGATAGGAAAAGGGCATGCGAACAAAAAATAAAGTAGAGGGAATTCCATGTGGGATACCATGTTTATGTGCGAGTTAAGCCTAGGAAAAGTACCTTGTGGTGGGGTGGCTATGCAAAATGCACACCTTGCTATTATGGAACTTTCCAAGTTTTGGAGAGAATTGGACCTATATCATATCGACTTGCACTGGTTATCTAAACATGATTTCATAACATATTTCATGTTTCATTGTTAAAGAAATATATATATAAACATATCATTAACTGGAAAGAGGTCCAGCTAAAATTTACCATTGGAATTATGAAATATGTATATCTTGAATTGATAGTCAAATAACTAATGACACTGCTATGACTATGAAACAAGTCGAACCAGATAGAGAATTCCTAGTAGATCCCCTACGCATTCTCGATTGGAGAGAAATAATGTTACGGAGGTGAACAATCACCCGGGTTAAAGTGCAGTGGAGGCATTTTATCTTGGAAGAGGCCACCTACGAGGATGAAAGTATGATGCGACAAACAATCTTGAATTGTTCCAAGGGAAACAGTGAACACCAAGGATGGTGTTTCGCATAAGGGGGAGAGATGTAACACCCTCAATTGTTGTAAATAATTATCTATTTACTATCATTAACTTTACCGCATAAGATTGATAACTTGTACGGTTGGAGGGGAGCCTAATGAAATTTTAATTGTTAGAAGAGTATTTTAATATTTGCTAAATGTAAGAAAAAAAATCATGACAAGTCTTGGATTCACCAGAAAAGACCCAAAATGAGATTTTAAGTACCATATAGTTGGAGACAGCTACACATCCTCTCTCCCTAGAGATAAAACATCTCAGAGGGAACACAAAATGTCAAGGATAACAAGAACGGAAAGTTGGAGTTAGTTGAAGCAAGATAGATTAGAATCTAAGGTAGGATGTTGTCATCAAGGTGCTCTTTACCTAGATTGTGAGCCAGTGGATACCTTAACCAGACATGAGTCTAAATCTTCTTGGCTAGACAAAGGTCTTGCTGCCATAGAACAGACGATTTAGGCCACTGTCTATTCATTGTTATGGGGACCGAAAGGCTCGGGGGGTATTTATACATAATCATCAATCTTGTGGTTCAGAGTAGAAGGTTTATCCTAGTTGAATTCCTTGGCTATTTGATTGAAAGAATATATTTTTTTGGTTTTTTCTATGAATTCTTAGGGAAGAACTATTGTTAAATACCGGTCTCTTCATTGTACAGTGAATAGAATGATTTTTTGCAAAATGATAAAAGACATATTTTCTTCTGGTTAATGGGTTAGAGTATTTTTTTAATATTTATGCTTTATGTTACGAATAATAGAAATCCTTTAATACCAGAAATATGATTTTTCTTGGAAAATAAATCTATTGTAACCCTGATAAAATTATTATTTTATATGAGATAAAATTATTACTGTATACGAGACTAGCTAAATAAATGTAGTAAGTAAAATGGTAGATGTCACAGGTCAGTGAAATACTATTAATAGAACCCTAATTAGGCAAAAGGCAAAGTTTGAAATATAGTAGCCAAGCACACAGTCTAGGGTCCTGTATTTGTGGTTGCCAACATGTAATACTCTAAAAAACTAATTGTAAATAATTTGTTTACCAATAGGAAGCCAAGAAAACAACATAATATCGAATTCTTTTGAATTAAGTATTGGGGGTTTTCACAATGCATTATATTAGATATCATTTTCGAGATTCAACTGCGTTAAGTAAGTCATTCATGTATGGCCATTTCCATGAGAGGTAGTCGTAAATAACTAATTTCTCATAATTTTTTAATAGTCCACTTAGCACTCATTGCAGTGGTTGATGCTCACAGGGGTGAAGAAGTGGGATTGAGACTAGTGAAATAAATTGCATAGTGTCAATCATCACTTCCGAGGCTTGCACCCAGTAACCAGGACATCCCTGGAGGACAGTGATCCTAGATCCCCTCTCGCTCAAGCATGCTTCACTATGGAGTTTTCCCCACAATCAACCCCACTTAGCTTGCTACCCCATTTGCAAAACCTTAGAAAGTATTGTGTCTCATGAACCATTCAAGTAGAGTTCCCTTCACTCTTTCGAATTAAGTATTGGGGGTTTTCGTAGTGCATTATATTAGATATCATTTTGATGATTCAACTGCATTAAGTAAATCATTCATCCATGACCATTTCCATGAGAGGTAGTCGTAACTGACTAATTTCTCATGATTTTTGAATTGTCCACTTAGCACTCATTGCATCGGGTGATGATCACAGGGGTGAAGAAGCAGGATTGAGACTAGTCAAATAAATCACATAGCATCAATCATCACTTCTCGGGCTTGCACCTAGTAACCAAGACTTCCCAGGAGGTCACCCATGCCAGATCGCCTCTGGCTCAAGCACGCTTAACTGTGGGGTTTTCCCCACAATCAAGCCCACTTAGCTTGTTATCCCATTTGTAAAACCTTAGCAAGTATTGTGCCTCATGAACCATTCAAGTAGAGTCCCCTTCACTCTTTTGAATTAGATATTGTGGGTTTTTGAATTCTATTAGATATCATTTTCAGGATTCAATTGAGTTAAGTAAGTCATTCATCTATGACCATTTCCATGAGAGGTAGTCGTAACTGACTAATTTATCATGATTTTTTAATATTTCACTTAGCTCTCATTGCATCGGCTGATGCTCACAGGGGTGAAGAAGTGGGATTGAAACTAGTGAGATAAATCACATAGCATCAATCATCCCTTCCCGGGCTTGCACCCAGTAACCAGGACTTCTCGGGAGGTCACCCATCCCAGATCGCCTCTGGCTCAAGCATGCTTAACTAACGAGCTTTCCCCACAATCAAGCCCACTTAACTTGCTACCCAATTTGCAAAACCTTAGCAAGTATTGTGCCTCATGAACCATTCAAGTAGAGTTCCCTTCACTATTTTGAATTAAGTATTGGGGGTTTTCGTAGTGCATTATATTAGATATCATTTTCAAGATTCAACTGCGTAAAGTGAGTCATTCATCTATGACCATTTCCATGAGAGATAGTCATAACTGACTAATTTCTCATGATTTTTGAATAGTCCTCTTAGCACTCATTGATGAATGACTTACTTAACACATTTGAATCCCGAAAATGATATCTAATATGGCGTTCATAGAGTATATTAGATTTAAGGAACATATATATATATATATATATATATATATATATATATATAAGCCTTAAATATAATTTCCTAGAATATACATATACAAATATTCATGCCAGGAAAGATTTAGAGTCGACATTGAAACTACCGTTGAATAATGAATCCGACAAGCACACAATACTAACCTACCTATTCCTTAACATGGTTGATCTGTCTATGTTGGACCAAATTAGTCTAGAAATAAATAACATTGTCACAACTAAGTGATAGCAAACAAACTACCATAAAGTAAAGTTGCAAACATAGATACATGCAATATATAAGTGAATATAAAAGGACAGGTCACATTTAGACTACCAACTGTGTAATACAACAAACCTAGAATTACTGTCAAGTTTCTATTTCAATGTCTAAACACCAGGATGAATGTATTATATAATGAAACCTTTAATATAAGAAGAAAATCTATTAAACAAGTTCTTTGGGACTAACTAGAACTAGAGCCGAGGTGGCTCGAATGTCTCATCAATAGTAACCCTCGTGGGAAACAAGATGGTCTTTACCCATGTCTCTAAATGGAATTTTTACAACAAATGTACATGCAATTACATGGAAGCCATGAGGCTCAGGAAACAGACACATCTGAGAACCAAGGTCTATTGTTCATTTAGTTAGTCTCATTGGAAATGGTCATAGATGAATGACTTATTTAACCTAGTTGAATCCGGAAAATGATATCTAATATGGTATTCATAGAGTATATTAGATTTAAAGAACATATATATATAAACCTTAAATTTATTTTCCTAGAATGTACATATACAAATATTCACGCCAAGAAAGATTTCGAGTCAACATTGAAACTACCATTGAATAATGAATCCGACAAGCACAAAGTATTAACCTACCTATTCCTTAACATGGTAGATCTATCTATGTTGGACGAAATTAGTCCAGAAATAAATAAAACTCTCACAACTAAGTGATAGCAAGCAAACTACCGTAAAGTAAAGTTGCAAACATGGATACATGCAAGATATAAGTGAATATAAAAAGACTTGTCACATTTAGACTACCAACTGTGTAATACAACAAACCTAGAATTACAGTCAAGTTTCTATTTCAATGTCTAAACACCTAGATGAAAATATTATATAATGAAAGCTTCAATGTAAGAATAAAATCTATTAAACCAGTTCTTCGAGACTGACTGGAACCATAGCCGAGGTGGCTCGAATGTCTCATCAATAATAACCCTTTTGGGGAACAAGATGGTCTTTACCCATGCCTCTAAACCGACTTTTCACAAAAGATGTACATGAAAATACATGGAAGCCATGATGCTCAGGAAATAGACACATCTTAGAACCAAGGTCTATTCTTCATTAAATCTTTAATATAACCCCTTGCGGATAAATTGTACACACAAGGTCGAAACATAAATAAAACATGACTACCCAACTAGAAGTGGAAACCATGACAGGGATTGACACAACCTCAACCAGATAAACCCTCAGAGGGTTTGGCCATCAAAGAAACAACATGTGATAGTAAACCAAAAGATAGGGTAAAAGCCTGTAAATGTGACCAAATGCCAAAAGCCTCTCATGTAATTCCTTTCTTCTAAAGGATTTTTTCCACCAGGACATACATGTAGCATGGAAGAAATTAGTAAGTAATTTTTACAGCTAATTAAGGCAGGAAAAAAGACTAGGCTTCATTAGGACAAAAAAATGAAAAAATATATCTGCAAATGGTGAGGAGGTTTCCATGAAAATCCCAACTCCCTGCAGAGAGATTGGTGGACTAGTGAGGGTATTATAAACTTAGAATGAGAAAAATCATGGTGAAATTAATTTTGGGTTTAAGAGGTCACTCTCGGAGGGAGGTTGAGCTAAACTAGACTATAAATTTCCGTCTCGGGCCACCATTACTAGCCAAAAACTAGAATGGGTCACCAAGCTACAAAAAATATGCATACACGATGTGGGCACTGGAAATATCCGCAAAATACTCGGAATAGGTTAAAGAATTGCCTAAAAAGAAAGGAGGGGCCAAGTTGTCAAGTATTTCTCCAAGGAGATTTGTTGCAAATGAACCAAAGGCCTTGCAGACTAAGAGGAGACAATTACAGTCATAACAGCCTCCAACCTAATCAACGATCCAAAAAAAAAAACCATAAAATTCTAGACTGTGAGGTGCTCACTAGATTTAGTTCTGTATCCGCCCTTGGAAATCAAAAAATGAAGTTCTATAGGGTTCGAGGAGGATTACAACTAGATAGGAGTCGAACCTTATCTGAGTAAACATGTTAATAGATTTGTGAAATGCACAATTAAAAGTATATAACAACTAAAAGTTTCATAATATGAAATAAAAGTTTTTACATGTAAAAATATATATAACAACTAATCATATTATTATATTAACAATATATATAAGTTTTTACATGTAAAAATATATATATAATATGATTAAGAATATTTTTACATGTTTAGAGAAGGGAAACATATTATGGAATAAAAGTTTCAAGTTTATGATAAATTGATGTTTATCGCTATTAATAAATATTTTTATTTAAGCTATATAATGGGTTTGGCTAACTTATATATATTCTTAATCATATTATTATATAACAACTAAAAGTATATAACATGTAAAAATATTCTTAATCATGAAAATCCATCTCCACTTTATCATATATTTAAATAGTATCCGTTACAATATCATGAACCAGATTTATCAATACCACATACCCAAAACAAAACATAGCTCATAATTTATCAATACCACATACCAAAATAAATCATAGCTCATTTCTTATGACACATGACATTTTCTTAATTAATCGGTTTGATTAAAAAACATAAATAAATTATAACATTTAATTTTTATAGATTCTAGATTAAATCTCTAATATTCACTTAATAATTAATGATAATTGAATATATTTACATAAAAAAGCCCTCATCTTTCTATGCATAATCCAAAAGCCTTCCAAAACATAAAAATTAATTGATATCCCTTCATATGTTCATAAAATATTTGTCGTACTTAGCATTATAACAAAAGAGAGGCACCTTTATAGACAATGATGACAAAGACATATCACAGATGCGATAATGAATAAACGCAGAGATAAGCACAAATTGTGATCAGGGTTGGAATTTGATGGTCAAAATGGTTGTCATAAGACTTTTTTTCCACTATTTACGTTTAAATTTTTTATGTAACCTTCATTCATGATGTGCTTTTAAATTTAAAA
The DNA here is from genome assembly GCA_031772625.1 of Pinus tabuliformis. Lineage (NCBI taxonomy): Eukaryota > Viridiplantae > Streptophyta > Pinopsida > Pinales > Pinaceae > Pinus > Pinus tabuliformis. The sequence continues at coordinate 1,916,491,626 of CM062818.1, forward strand.
AATGTATTTTTGACAGTCCATATTTATTTGAAAATGTCATTAGTATCTGTGTTGGCATTAATATCTTGCAGACAAGTTTTATTAGCGCTAACATTAACACCTTGTAGAAAAGTTCTATTACCACTGACATTAATACCCTGTTGAAGGAGAGGTTCCAACACCTTTTGGAAAATTAGCAGTTGCTCTGCTCAGTTTCCAACACCTTCCAAATTATATACTTTTGTATTTGAGTGCCACTTTTGAGATTATGGTTGAGTCATCTCGGATGATGAAAAATCCTAGTGGGCCAAGAATCCAATCCACCTCTAGTATAATGTCTTCTATTTGACAACCTCTACCATTTCCTTTGCTTTATGAAAAAAATTGGAATGCGTGAACCAAATCATATGTAAGTGGATAAGTATAAAATGGATTAGACCAATCATGGAAAGATCTAATCAAGCCTCTATCATCAATAATAGGTAAAGTATTCCTTGAGCTTGGAGGAATTATATTCATCACCCAAACTAGTTTTTTGCTTAAAGAAAAAACAAATCCACCATAGAAAGAGATCATATCCATTACATTTCTAATAACATATTTACTGGCATTCATAAATGTCCAATATTCATTGACTTTCCTCTGCCAAACTTGTATGCCCGCACTAAAATTTTCAATGGTGATCCATATTTTATCATATCATTTAGGGAAGATTGATAAACATTCTGGAAATGGAGGAAGTTGTCAAATGTTCTTTGCTTCTGGACTTAAATTTAGACAATTATGTAATTTTTTCTTTCGTGAATTTTCTGGATCATGTGTCTGATCACATAAAACCAAGATTTTGTATTTTTCTTTCTCTAGCTGGTATGGCTTATCTCTTGGCTTGAACCTAATTTCTATTTGAACTTGACGAGAAATAATATTCCAACACGTTGAAGCTGTCAGACATTAACTTCTCCCATTGATGGGGATAATATTTATCCTTCCCGTAAGCAAAAGGCACAGAATAAACAAAGTAACCACTAGCTCTGAAAAGGTGATCCAAAGTCTTTATGTAGAACACCATCATTTTCATGCCAATTGACATGAGATAGTGGACCATTTCAAATGAATTACTTGGATAACATATTTATGTTATACTAAGAACTGCAATAATGGCACCAATTCCTCGTTCAAGAGAAAATTGAATATGATTCTCAAGCCCATCCATTGGAGCAAATGACATTGTCTGTATACCTAGTGGAAGTAGACAAGCTGAGAAACATGAAAAACTACAACTAACATCAAGAACTTGCACCAATCTTTTGTCTCGTTAATCCCTTATTCTATTATCTATCATGTTTCCCAACCTTTGGATGTACTTTGAACCTCCATGCTTGAAATGAGCACCACCACTAGGGAACCACCATAGTTTACCATGCTTATGCACTGAATTTTTTTCACCTTTGACATTCTTCTAGATGCGAGTGATTCATATGGCTTTGCCACACTTAATATTTAATCATTGGCCATTTTATTGGTATCTTGTATTGTTTAGGAGGAGGTACTAAACATAAGGGTCATTCCTCAAGTGGAGAGGACAAATTTCTTTAGAAATTCACTCTTTGAGAATAATTCAAAATTTTCAGAGTGTTGATATACTTTAAATCATGACAAGGAACATACTCAATATAATTCAATGACCAAACATTCATTCCTTCTATAGGTATCTTTATCACATAAGCTTTAAAATTGAGAACCACCTTGTTACTTAACCACTACTTCCAAGTTGAGATCAATGATGCTTGCATATAGATCACATGCTTGGTGCCAAATAATGTTCCAACAAAAAGATAACTATCATCAATGTGAAAGCGAGCACAAACACCTTCCATGATTTCACATCTAACCTAGAAGAAAGTAAAAAGCCCATATTTAGATGCAAACATTAACAAGATGAAACAGGTCAGCTAGCCATGTATACACCCATCTTTTCACTGTTTTGCACCTTATCACAGATGAATATCTATACTAATTTTAGTTGAAGGTAGCTAAATTAGCTCAATTCCTTCAAAACGAGTCAAATGGCTTTTGAACTTGAAAATTTGAATAAAACCCATTGAAACATAGGAGAGAGGTTTATGGAGTGAGAATATTGGAATTTATCAAAGAGATTCCATAGTAAAAAAGTATAGATTTAATAATGTTTCATGTTAGTATGCTAAGGGACCCAGTGATACTTTCAGAAACCTTAAAATCCTATTATTAATGTTTATTAAAGAGCTCAAAAACTTGATGTTGAAGGAATGTATAAAAAATAAGTCTGCATAATTCTAATAAAATGTCAAAAGTTGATTCAATGTAGTTTTTAATTTTCCCACCAATCTCTCATATTATAAGCCTATGATATATTTGGAGACCTTTGAAGACACATTTCATTGCACGTGGAAATTGTTGAAACCTTAATAAGATTTTATTATTTTATTTTTTAACTAAACATCGAGTCTTCAGCAACGCATAAGTGGTTGGGTGTCAACACTATCGAAGAAAAAAGTATTTTTTTTGTATTTTTCTTTTTTCTTGAAAACCCAATTTTTGGAATTGGTGATTCTTCTAGTAATAAAACATCCATTTGTTATAAGTTTATTCTTTTAATTTTTAAAATGTACACATACTATGCATTCAATCCTGTTAATATTAGTGTATATCCTATGATCCAATCCCAAAATTTATACTGTAAAATATATATTTTATCTTTTAGATCCAATAGTATATATTAAATTATGTAAATCATAACATAAATCATATTAATTAATATACTTTTGAGTTCTTATTGATAACATTCAATAGTTTTATTATGTTGGTCATCTTATATGTCCCATAAGATCTCCTTAAGATCTCTTTAGTCATATCTCATATATACAAATGCTATGGCATGTCTAGGTCAAGGACATTTTATTTCCAGTTCTAAAGATTTTATTATGAGTGTTCCATGCAATTTCAAACAAAGATTCAAGCTTTAATAAGTCATCCATTTTATATAATAATTTTGTTTTTTATAATAAATATGTGAATTTTTTTAACATAACTATGTTAATGAAGAGTAATTTTTTAATAAGATTTTATTGGTGAAAGGTTGATTTATTATTAAAACATCACTCATGAAGGGAAAAATTTTAAACGTAAAGTTTCTTGAAGGGAAGCATAAAGACCCAAAAGGTCAAAATAAATTATAATGATTAGTAAAGAGAAATCCAAATTCCAACCCTCACTGTGATCTCAATGATGAAAAATACAAATCATGGAAGAAATAATGAATACATACAAACATAAGAAATCACTGCAATCTTCTCCGTACAAGGATGAAAAATATTAGGGAAAATGTAACATATAGAGCTCTTATAATTATTTTTTCATTTTTGTGGTTTTATAATGTATTTGAATATGTTGACCATCTACGATATTTAAATGAAATAACAATATCAATAATGCTTGTCTTGCTGGAAATAGTAATTACTCCCACATGAAGATCTAGCAAGATCGAAGTCGAGTGATGCATGAAGAGATAAGCTGAGTTAAATGTAGTCCATATTTAGAGTGTGAGTTAACTTAGTTAAGTGTTAGTCAAGTTGAGTTTAGTCTATATTTTGAGAAGTCCAAATTTAGTGTGTGTGCATTTTAAGTTATTTTTGGCGAGTAGTTAATCCAAAAAGTATAAATAACCTTAGAAATAGTAATTACTCCCGCATGAAGATCTAGCAAGATCAAAGTTGAGTGATGCATGAAGAGATAAGCTGAGTTAAATGCAGACGATATTTAGAGTGTGAGTTAACTTAGTTAAGTGTGAGTCAGGTTGAGTTTAGTTTATATTTTGAGAAGTCCAAATTCAGTGTGTGTGTGTGCACTTTAAGTTATTTTTAGCAAGTAGCTAATCCAAAAAGTATAAATAACCCTCGTCGGGTTCATTTAAGTTGATCCAGATTTAAATAGGAATGCAACAAATTATAGAGATAACCATAAACACAGATATGCAATGGAAATAATACTTCATTTCATTAATGTAAAATACCGAAATATGCTTACAAACAAAAATGGAAATAAACCAACTAGGGCGATGGTAGCTTATCTCTAAGAAGAGATGTGGTGGCTACATGCCTCCGAACTATGTTACAATGAGGCTTGAAGGCCTATTTATTGTTGAGAAACAATGGAAGACCCTAAACATCCAAAAACCTAACCCTAGAAGATGAAATGCCAAACGGTGGGCCTCATTTGGGTAAATTGGTACATCAACTTCACGGGGTCGTAACTTTGGCATACGATCTCCATTTGACGCGCACAATATCTTATTAGAAAGATCTATCTGAGAACTACAACTTTGGAAAGAGCAACATTTGTGCATGGACCCATCTTGCTCCCAGTTTTCCGAGAAAGCATCATTTAGGGCCTCAAAACGGCTTCGAAAGTTTAGGACCCAAAAAATGTAAAAATAGTAAACTGTGCTACAATTAAGGGAATTGAAAGGCTGAAAGAAACAATGGTGGGGTTCCAAGTGGAATTGGTGGGTGGACACCAATATCCACCTGGATCATTCCTCCCCACTTACGAAGTAATGGTCCCCATTGCGTTAATTTACCCCATGAGATGAGGAAACTTCTGCTGAACTTCGTCCTTGGTGAGCCACTTGCCCTGGTGAAGGAGTTTGTCTGCTTTGACAACTCGATACAGTTGGATATTCTGTTGTCGGGTATGCTTGATCTGTGTGTCCATGATCCGATTAGTTGCAGCTTGTTCCATGCAATATGGATTTAACATTGTGGGTGTGAGTTGTTCTGCAATGTCAGATGTATCTAGTAATGGTGGAAAGTATGGCCAAAGGCGGACCACATTGAACACTGGGTGCAAGCCAAGGAATGGGGGAATACTGAGCTCAAATGCATTGTCTCCCACAGCCTTGGTAATGGTGTAAGGACCATATCGGAGTGGTCTGAGTTTTCGATAGGCTCCGGTAAGGGGTTCCTTTTGCAAATACAATCAGACTTTGTCACCCATCTGAAACTTGTGTGGCACCAATGTTGATCATGTCGCTGCTTTTACTTGGAATTTTATTTCACCAGAATGTCATGGACCTACTAGCGAATATGTTGGATGTGCTCAATGAAGCTGTTTGCCTTATCTGTTTCGTACTGGACATGAGCCGAATCTATTTGAGTAGCTGCAAATTGCATGGGCACATTAATGGGACATAGTGGCTGGAATCCCAAGCCCACCTTAAAAGGGTTGTGACCAGTCGAGTTGTGGAGAGCCCAGTTATAATTATGTTGAACATAGGGGAGGCTCTCGTCCCATGTGCATGGGTGCTTTGAGTTGTACATGTGCAGAATGTGTATGATCATCCTATTGACAACCTCCGTCTAGCCATCAGTTTGAGGATGGAAGGTTGTGGACTTAGTGAGTTTGGTGTCCAGCGTTGATTAGAGACTGGACCAAAATTTACTGAGGAACCTGCTATCATGATCTGGGATGATAAACTGTGGGATCCCAAAGTGTACCCACACTCATTCAAAGAAGAGTTTAGCAGTGGCTTCTGCTATGATATTGTTCTTGCAGACCACCATAATGGCCATCTTCGAGAACCCATCGACAAACAAAAAAATACAGTCATTTCCATGCTTAGTGGAAGGAAGGCCTGGCATGTAATCCATGGAGATGGATTCCCAAGGTCGACTAGGGGTAGGCAGCAGGATATAGAGGCCTTGCTTCTTTATTATCGGTTTGGCAATGGTGTAGGCAGTGCATGATCTGATGTACTTCCCAACATCCTGTCAAAGATTTGACTAATAGAAATACTTCTACAGTACTACCACTGTTTTTTCAACCATGAAATGCCCAACAACCCGACTATAGTGTTCATCCCAAATCATCTTGGCATGCTCACTTGAAGGAACACAAAGGTGACCTAGGTGGCATAACAGGGCATCCTGGAAGTGAAAATCTAGAACATGCTGACCCTCCAAGAGTGTCTAGTATGTGTGGCTGAATTCTGGATTGCTTTTGTAGAGAAGTGGCTAATTAGAAGTTTCGTACACATAAGAGTTGAGCACAGTGGCTAATGCCATGATCAGTGGTCGACTAAGGTAATTTGCAACATTATTAGTGCTGCCCTTCTTATACTTGATATTCAAATGGAGCTGTTGCAGGTATGTGGACCAATTCTAATAGCGATCATTCTGCAATTTCCCTTGGGTCTTTATGAACTACAGGGGTCGGTGGTCTATGTGGATGATCGTTTCCTTCCCCAAAAAGTAATGCTTCCATTGTCGGCAGGCCTGTAGAATGGAATACATTTCTTTGTCATAAGTGGGATACTTTTGGACTGTGTCTGAAAGTGTCTCACTGTGATATGCCACTGGATTCTCATGTTGAGTAAGGACTGCCCCAATAGCATATTCAGAGGCATCTATCTCGACCTAAAATGGTTGTTGTAAGTCTAGTAATGTGAGCACTAGTGCCGAGCAGAGGCAATATTTCAATTCTATGAATACCTTGTGTTGAGATTCATACCAAAAGAATTTTTCTTTCACTCCCCCCTTGGTGACTTGACTCAAGGGCCAAGTGATATGAGAAAATCCCAACACGAACCTGCAGTAGAAGTTGGCAATACCTAGAAAGCTACGGAGCTCTATTACCTTGGTTGGAGATGGCCAATCTCGAATGACTTGGATCTTGGGTGGATCCACATGCACCCCCTGTTCATCAATAATGTATCTGAGATACTGAACCTAGGTCATGCCAAAAGTGCATTTCTTCAAATTGGCACATAACTTATGTTGCCACAGTGTTTGGAGAACCTGTCAGACATGGTGGAGGTGCTCTTCCCAACTTTGGTTGAAGATCAGGATGCCATCCAAGTATACCACCAAAAATGAGTTGGTGAATAGGTGCAAGATGTCATCCATTAGCCTCATGAAGGTTGCAGGAGCGTTTGTCAATCCCAAAGGCATAACCAACCATTCGAAAAGGCCCTCCTTGGCTTTGAAGGTAGTCTTCCACACATTAGATGGTTTGATTGGTACCTGGTGATATACTGACATCAAATCGATCTTTCTGAAATATTTTGCCCCCTTCAATTGGTCCAGGAGGTCATCAATCCATGGGATCGGGTACCTATTACAGACAATGATCTTGTTTAGCACCCGATAGTCAATACAGAGTCTCCAAGTCCCATCCTTCTTTTGTACCAACATGATCGAGCTCTTGCAGGGCGATGAACTTGGATGGATGTGACCTTTCTGCAATAGCTCCTAAATCTGCCTCTTGATTTCATCGTTTTCCATAACGGAGCATAGATAGATTGTTCCATTGGGCATCAATGCACCTGGGGTAAAATTGATGGATTTCTTGACCTAACAGTGTAGAGGAACCCCTGCGGGGAGTTGAATATGTCCTCGTACTCCTCCATGACCTTGTCCATTTGTAGTTGTTGTGTGGAGGGTCTGTGTCTGGAAGTCGTGGCCACCGTCTTCTTCTTTCCTTGAGGGTATATTATCAGGAAAACAAATTTCCTGGTTTTGGAAATGAGCTTACTCCATTGTTTTGTAGTAACCAAAGAGATGGACGTAGGCGGTGCTACCTCTAGTATCATGTACAACTTATTTCCCAAAGCAACAATAATAGCATGGGGCCTCAATTCATACACAACATGTTGCTTCCACAAGTATGGTTGTCCTAATAATAGATCACAAACTTCAAGGGGAGAAATATCACATAATACCTCATCCATGAAGGGCTTGATGTTGTATGGAAGGTGACACTGTTGGCTCACCTGATGATCCCATCCTTGGTGAAGCCACTCGATGGTGGACGATTATGGATGTGTTCTGATCGGTAAGCCTAGCCGCTTCACAACCTCTCCCGAAATGAGGTTCTTTTCGCTTCCACTGTCGACAATGAACTGTAGCATGGAGCCCTTTAGCCACATCTGGTAGTTGAAGAGACGCTCCTCCTCCTCTGGATCTTCAGGTTCCTCCTTCTAGATAGTCGTGGTGGCAATGGTGACATTGGTCTCTGCATCGATAATCTACCTCCCTTTGTCACTCCCCTTGTCGGGTTCTGACTCAGAGTCAGAAAAGGCATCTGATTCTGAAACCTTTAGCTTGGCCACCAGTGATTGTTTTGAGAGATAAATTTTCAAATTTAATCTCTTAATATTAATTTTCAACCCAGGGTTCGTAAACATGAGTTACCTTGCGCTTTCTTTATTTAGAGCTAGATTAGAGTTTTAACATTTCCTTTATAATGATCAGCTGGGTAATAAATATACTAATGCTTGCAAACTTAAAAGAAATCAAGCATCTAGCTAACATAAGCAGACTCAACAATCAAATTTGATTTAAAGACTTTCAAACTTCTATGAACTACCCTATTTGGAATTTGAGCTGAAATTTGGACTTTAAAGGATAACTGGACGTTTTTTACCATAGATCCCAGGTTATGATAATGAATACTCAATTAAACAGACTGTATACAAACTCAATCAATGAAAACACTTGAGTTTGAATTCTTACAATCCACACCAAAATATTTACTACTTGCAGTGACAAGCCAAACTGTACTCAGAACTCATTAACTAATTTGTCAACACCAAAGATCTTAAGGTTAAGTACTAAACTGGACACTTCGTTTTCTCTTTTAACTTAACAACTTCACTTGTATTCTTAATCAAAATGAATACAGGTCTTTAATTTATTATAGCAATGAGAATGCTTCAAGCACTAACTTACACAAACATGGAAATCAATGAATAACTCTAAGAAATTGTACTCTAAATTACCCTACAATCGCATCAACCTTCAAACTGAAAATAACCCTATTCAAAAGCTTTATGATATAATACTCTATTTTTGAAATCCACTCAGGCATCTAAGCTATGGAAAACATAACCAAGCATTCAAACAAAACAGGGAAATCAACAATCCGAATGAGACAAATGAAATTACTTTAACAACTAGCACTAGATCAATCTTTTGCGTTCTGAAATTAATCACACAATCTACTTAGCAATCAAGAAATCTATCTAACAAAGGAAATTAATTGAAGCTATGAAAAATCACTCCAATCAATACTCTGAAAGCAGTGCTCCTATTGTATATACATTCATGCAAAAATCCTAATATCAAATCAATCGATTTACATTAAAACAAACTCATGCCAATCACATCATTCAAATGATTAACTTAAAACAAGTAATTCTCGTGTCACACACACCTGCAAGAACAATCCAAAAGATAATTAATTGATTCAATCACTAGAGGAAACAAGAGTAAATGATGTTGAAATTGAATGATCCCATTTAAATTAACTCAGACTCCATTCATCTCTAATCTCTGAATACATTATCCGATCTAAGTATTTGAAAGTAGCTCTGCATTGTCAATAAATAACTTAACTCTTCATAAGCCTTAGATGATAATGTAATCTGATCAAATTAATGTACTCTTATGAAAATCATAGTCCAATACAATGTGCAAGGTTTATGAACATAGTAGGTCTCTATCCGGAAAGCAACAATGATGATCAGCAGAGATTTAGATTTGGATTGCTAAAGTAAATGGTTTTTTAAAACATCATAACATCATCATAATGAAATCAGTTGAAACTCAGAAATTCTTCGCACATAATGTAAACTAATAAGAAATCACGTATTATTGAAGAAATATCTATCACAAAGAGGGACTACTATGCAATGTTATGAAACTTAAACCCAGATGGGTGGGCCCGACCATGCTTGGGAGCTGGTAAACTTACAATAAGAAAAATATGTTGATCACAATTAACTCATCATTCATAGCGAAACCATAAAACTGTTAGCTCAAACTCAAAGCATGACCATTGGAAACATATTTGATTCAAAAATAATAATTCAAGAGATACATAGTAATAGTCTTTAACTTCGGTTCGCTACCTCCTTTCCTATGCTTGCTTCTCTGCTTTTATACATGTTGTAGATTAATTACATTCTAAATGGAATGGGACAACAAACAAATTCATTCCATGTTTTAATTCTCTAAATGGCCTTCAAATAGATAATGGTTGATGTTGATGTTGAGTAATGCATGGATGGAGGACAAGAACTTATCAAATCGGAACTGTGGCATAAAAATAGGAAAATCTGAATTTGACTGTTAAGTACAAATCTGGACGTTTTATATAAATTGGCTTCAGAGAACTCCGTATATCTCCCAAACCGTATGGAAGTTTAGAAAACATTTTAGGGTTAGTAACTTGGCTATACTGGGACCAAAATCCATGTGCCAGATTTTCTTCACTCGCTTTCATATGCACGGAAATCAAGGCAAAAATTGGCAGTTTGAAAATTATTGCAGATTTGGACAAATTTATGAATTTCCTTCTAGAGACCCACATGAGTGATCTGGGTGTAATCCAAGTTATGAAAAGGTATCACAACATCATTTTTGACAATAACCTCTCTCGGTTTCTCCGGAAGCATGCCGAAAGTGTCAAAATCCCCAAATTGGCCATTTCTGTACTCTACTGGCTTGTGCAGAAACTTGGCAATAGAACCCTGTGAAAATGAGCTTAGTGAAACTGTCATTAGTAAATCATGGCATAATCATCTTTAATCATAGAAAATCTAAGAAAAATAATGATATTCAACCACAAGACATAAAATGTGATTTGGCGGCAAGTTGATGGAATTAGGGTACGAAACGGGTTAAAGACCTAGGGTTTTAGGGTATGAATGGTGATATTGCATGATGAAAACATGGGAATTTTTGAGGCCCATCATCCCCCCATGCCTGAGGTTTTGCATGTCCTCATGCAAACAAATACTCTGCTCATATATAAGTTCTTATGGCATCATTACTTTGGGCAAGGTTAGTTCTTGTGGAGTATTGTTGCATGAAGATTTGGGGTGTTGGTTCTTGTGGAGCAACACCATACTTATTTGACTGCCATAGATTTAATTGTGAGAGCGATACAAATTGAGGATAAGCAATAGATATGGTAGGAGGCGATGATGAATTAGATGATAGGTGATAATGAAAATGGTGGATGAGATGAGGTGATGATGATGAGAGTGGATGAGGTGAGGTGGTTGCATACGCTACTCTTGTGAGGCCAATGCTTATAGATTTTTTTTCCTTTTACGTAGGGAATCAATGATTTCATCCTCTATTGGATATGTTTAATTGACAATATGTGTGAATGTAGGAGGGGAAGTCACTATAGTTACTGCTTTTCTTTTACATGAACCAAGATACTTTTCTTTTCATGATGATGACCTAATTAGAGTAGCATGCATTTTATTACGAATGAGGAATTTTCAAATGAAAGGTATATGGAAAATGGAATACATGGTGGTTAATCATCAAATCTTCCTTAAATCTCTAATGAATTAAAGAATATTAAGACAACTTTACCTCAAGTTACCTTTACTTTTGATGTACCTACTATTGTAAGATGAAGTGGAAGATGAACCGAGACATGCCTGCAAGTAGGAGTTAGAATGATTTTTGTTGATGTGTATATGGATCTGCTGAAGAAGGCTTAACTGGAGATAGTAAAGGAGGCTGAAAAATGAAGGTCTCCTTCTCCCACCATGCCTGAGGAGTTGTATGTCCCCAAACAAAGAAGGAAGATGACTACTACAAATGATGATCAAGCTACTATATGGAAACCTTTATTGAAACAAGATGGCTACTACAGGAAAAGAAAATGCTTCTACAAATTTCCAGACTACTACAAATCTGTACTGAGATCACAAAACCGTATAGTCTTCAACCGCTACACACCATATGCAATCCTACTTATGTGAATAAATAGTGTTGATGTCGAACATAAGCAAGAATCATTGGATTACCGACCTTTGAGGAAGTCGTTAACCAATGCGAGATATCCCACCTGTGATGTTAATGGGTGTTAGGCCCCTATACTACTAGTGTAAATCCTTATTTTTATTAGTACAACCCCTTTATTATATTGTTGTACCCATGTAGTCCCCATATTGTTATTATTGTGCCCCATAGAAGCCCACTATTGTTATTATTATGCCCTTACATTATTATTGCTATGTCGGCTCTGCACTAGGTACATTCTACTAGCCATGAATAGATTTGTCAAAGTCGAATGGACTACAGAATTCATCCACCAAGAAATATTGATGTATTCCCTTAGTAGATGACAAGAATACCTGCCATTAAGGAATGCAGGCTCCTAAGTACCTGATCTAACTCTAGCCTTGGTCCCAGATAATTTTCTGATGTCGGTGGGACAAATCCTGTTGGCAGGTGGGCCTTAAGGGATCCCACATCAACCAACACGAGTATAAGACATAATGATTTGAAATATACTTGATTTTTAATAACTCATAAAAATTTACAAACATTATTAGGAACTTTGCCCACCAGTTACCTGGTTTTGAAGGAATGTCCCTACCTAGTTGTGTCAGACAAGATGGTTTTCACAAAAGGACTTATTTTCTCTTTACTATTTTCATTTATTTATTTACAATACAAACATTCCTATTCTGTTGAAGAAAGGGAGATAAACTCCTTCAAGTGAAGGATTACTTCCAATGAAGCCATGTGCGGAGCAGGTACATGCTTAGATTTAACATATAAACTTGGAAGTGTACATGAGCATGAAAAACCAACAAATGTACTTGATATGAAAACAAGAGTTTTAGAAGAGGAGAATACTACCCCACTTGAGTTGTTGTTTGGAACCAATGTTCGATGTAATCATGGTATTCTTAGTCGATTTCTTGATTTTTCCCATGTTGCTCATCCTCTGCTTCCATGTCATGTTCATTGTTCTCTGTAGGGTGAGTAGACTCTTGATTACATTCTGGATCTGTTGATAGACATGTCAAGAACCCCTCAATCTCAAGTTCTAGTGGATGTTCTCCATTGATTATAGTGCATAATTCATTCGTTTCCTTAGATGATTGGTCAGGGAAATCAAAAGGGACCTCCACATCCTCTTGTGGTGATGGAGAAATGGACAATTTCTTGACTATTGTCAAGAAGTTCTCTTCCTGAGAGGTGGAGGTCAAGATTCCAGCAGCTTCTAGGGCTTGCGAGAGATCCTTCATATTTATCATCTTCAAGTCCATCTGGTTGATTGATAGTCCTCGTATCCACATGCATATTAGTAATGGGGGTTCTTACAGCACCCCAAAATGATACAACGTTAAAGATTGGAATTTGAAGATGATTTTAAAAGCTATATTGACTGAAGTAAAGCTCACCACACTTGAGAACGAATCAAAATACTATTTAATCTATTAAAAGCAAAACAATTTAGAAATTAAATATCTCACAGAGTGTTTTAGACTATTCTAAGGCCTATGTTGCTTGTGATGCTTAGCTATGGTTCATGTAGATGTGTCTTACTAAGTCTGTGAGATTTACAAACTTTTTCGAATTACATGAAATGCGGAAATGAAATCAAACTACTTCTTCTTCTAAGCATAAAGATAAAGGAAATAGAAACTCAAGAACAAGAAGTGATCGGTCAGACTTTGGATAAACCCCAACAAAAGTGGATATGTGGCTCTTCACTCACGTCTTACCGTACTATCTCCACCCTCTGACAGTCTTGCAAGATCCTGAAAATCAAACAATAATGGTTATCTAAATAAGAAATGACAACTTCCGTGGCAACGGTGCCAAAATGTTGAGAGATTAAATTGTGAAATTAAATCTCTTAATGTTAATTGTCAACCCAGGGTTCGTAAGCATGAGTTTCCTTACGCTTTCTTTGTTTAGAGCTAGATTAGAGTTTTAACACTTCCTTTATAATGATCAGCTGGGTAATAAATATAGTAATGCTTGCAAACTTAGAAGAAATCAAACAACTAGCTAACACAAGCAGACTCAACAATCAAATTTAATTTAAAGACTTTCAAACTTTTATGAACTACCCTATTTGGAATTTGAGCCAAAATCTGGACTTTAACGGATAACTTGACATTTTTTACCATAGATGCCATGTTATGATAATGAATACTCAATTAAAAAATTGTATACAAACTCAATCAGTCAAAAAACTTGAGTTTGAATTCTCACAGTCCACACCAGAAGATTTACTACTTGGAGTGACAAGCCAAACTATACTCAAAACTCATTAACTAATTTGTCAACACCAAAGATCTTAAAGTTAAGTACCAAACTCGACACTTAGTTTTCTCTTTTAACCTACCAACTTGATTTGTATTCTTAATCAAACTGCATATAGGTCCTTAATTGATTATGGCAATGAGAACACTTCAAGCACTAGCTTAATCAAACATGGCAATCAATGAATAACTCTTAGAAATTGTACTCTAAATTACCCTACAGTCGCATCAACCTTCAAACTGAAAATAACCCTATTCGAAAGCTTAACAAATTAATACTCTATTTTTGAAATCCACTCAGGTATCTAAGCTATGGAAAACATAACCAAGCATTCAAACAAAACAGGGAAATCAACAATCTGAATGAGACAAATGAAATTGCTTTAACAACATGCACTAGATCATTTTTTTGCATTCTGAAATTTGTCACACAGTCTACTTAGAAATAAAGAAATATCTCTAACAAAGGAAATCAACTGAAGCTACGACAAATCACTCCAATCAATACTCTGAAAGCAGTGCTCCTATTGTATATACATTCATGCAGAAATCCTAACATCAAATCAATCGATTTACATTAAACCAAACTCATGCCAATCACATCATTCAAATGATTAACTTAAAACAAGTAATTCCTATGTCACACACACCTGTAGGAACAATCCAAAAGAGAGTCAATCGATTCAATCACTAGAGGAAACAAGAGAAAACGATGTTGAAATTGACTGATCCCATTTAAATTAACTTAGACTCCATTCATCTCTGATCTCTGAATACATTATCCAATTTAAGTATTTGAAAGTAGCTTTGCATTGTCAATAAATAACTTAACTCTTCATAAGCATTAGATGATAATGTAATTTGATAAACTTCATGTAAACTTATGACAATCACAGTCTAATATGATGTGCAAGGTTTATGAACAGAGTAGGTCTCTATCCGGAAAGCAACAACGATGATGAATAGAGATTTAGATTTGGATTGCTAAAGTAAATGGTTTTTTAAACATCATAACATCATCACAATGCAATCATTTGAAACTAAAAAATTCTTCATGCAACATGTAAACTAATAAGAAATCACAGATAATTGAAGAAATATCTATCACAGAGAGGTATTGCTACGCAATGTTACAAAGCTTAAACCCAGATGGGTGGGCCCGACCACACCTGGGAGCTGGTTAACTTACAACAAGCGCAAGATGTTGATCACAATTAACTTGTCATTCACAACAAAACCATCGAAGAGTTAACTTGAACTCAATGCATGACCATTGGAAACATATTTGATTAAAAAATAATAATTCATGAGATACACAGTAACAATCTTTAACTTCGGTTCGTTGCCTCCTTTCCTATGCTTTCTTCTCTGCTTTTATACATGTTGTAGATTAATTACATTCTAAATGAAATGGGACAACAGACAAATTCATGTCGTGTTTGACTTCTCTAGATGGCCTTCAAATAGATAATGGTTGATGTTGATGTTGATTAATGAATGGATTGAGGAAAAGAAGTTATCAAATCCTAACTGTGGCATAAAAATAGGCAAATCTGAATTTGACTGTTAAGTACAAATCTGGACATTTTATATAAATTAGCCCCAACGAGCTCTGTATGTATCCCAAACCATATGGAAGTTTCGAAAATGGTTTTAGGGTTGGTAAATTGGCTATACTAGAACCAAAACCCATGTGCCAGATTTTCTTCATTCACATTTATATGCACGAAGCTCGAGGTGTAAGTTGGCCGTTTGAAAATTATTGCAGATTTGTGCAAATTTATGAATTTCCTTTTAGATACCCACATGAGTGACCTGGGTGCAATCCAACTTACGGAAAGGTATCACAACATCATGTTTCACAATAACCTCTCTCGGTTTCTCTGGAAGCATGTTGAAAGTGTCAAAATCCCCAAATTGGCCATTTCTGTACTCTACTGGCTTGTGTAGAAACTGGCAATAGAACACTGTGAAAATGATCTTAGCGAAACTGTCATTAGTAAATCATGGCATAATCATCTTTAATCATAGAAAATCTAAGAAAACTAATGATATTCAACCACAAGACATAAATGGTGATTTGGTGGCAAGTTGATGGAATTAGGGTACGAAACGGGTTAAAGACCTAGGATTTTAGGATATGAATGGTAATATTGCATGATGAAATCATGGGCATTTTTTAGGCCCATCAGACTGCTTGGCCCGACACTCACTTGTGTTGTGAGTGGAACTCTTATGGAACTCACACCACTTTCCTGTGTCCTTTCTGGGCTTCGTGATGCTGTTACTTTCTTGCAGCTTTGGAGGGTTGTCTTGGGCTGACCCACCTTGGATTTGTCCTTTGTTCTGTGGTTTGGGGGCACCTTTCCCTTGCTTCGGATTCGCAGATCCAAAGTCTCACTTCTTCTGTTGAAACATTTTCTCGACCTTGACGCATATCGGTATGTCGTGCCGAGCAACGGGATGTTCTGGAATTCTATTTCTTCCTGGATGTACTTGTGCAGAAAGATGCAGTATTTGAGTACCAAATGCTGCCCTGAATCATTGATACCCAACCTTTTCCAAAGGGTATGAAAAATATTGGTAAACTCCGGCATGTCTTGGTCCCTTCCGTGTCGAAGCATGGTCCACTTTATGTATTGATCCTCGTAGCTTCCAACAGGGTAGTACTGCTCCTTCATTCCATACCAGAATGTATTCCAAGTGGGTGTGGCTAAAAATAGTGAGCCTATACTTTCATCCTTCTACTCACAGTATGTTTCCCACTAGTCCTTGTCGTGGGGGGCTACTTTGAGAAGAGCGAAAAAAATCATTTCCCAACTAGAAAAATCATGAACATAAAAATAACCCTCTAGTAGATTTAACCATTTACCAATGACATCTCCATCTATCTGACCCTCGAATATGGGGATTTCAACATTAACGTGTACATTAAGCGGTGTGGCATTTCCAGAGTAGCTGTTGGAAGTTGATGTGTTGCCCCTGGCTAGCTACTGAAGAATCTAGGCAAAGTTGTCCATCATCGCATTCCTTTGTCATTCGAGGGCTTCTTCGAGCAAGATTTTGATAAGATCTCCTGCCCCTCATCTTTCTTTTCATCCACCATGGGAGGCCATTCAGATTTGCGAGGTTGTTCTTGCAAAGGTTCGACCAGTTCAAGCCCTAACTCCTTCTATCCCGACCTCATTGGGGACATGCAAAGAAAAGCCAAGAAAAAGCATATCCCTCTAATACCACTGATCCAAATTTAAAGAGGAATGCAAAAAATTACAGAGATAACCATAAACACAGAGATGCAACAGAAATAATACTTCGTTTCATTAATGTAAAATACTGAAATATGTTTACAAATAGAAATAGAAATAAACTAGCTAGGGTGACGGTAGCTTATCTTTCAGAAGAGATGTGGCAGCTACATGCCTCTGAACTATGTTACAATGAGGCTCGAAGGCATATTTATTGTTGAGAAACAATGGAAAACCCTAAACATCCAAAAACCTAACCATAGATGATGAAAAGCCAAACTGTAGGCCCTGTTTGGGTAAATTGGTACATCAACTTCCCAAGGTCGTAACTTTGGCATATGATCTCCATTTGACGTGAAAAATATCTTGTTAGAAAGACGTATCCGACAACTAGAACTTTGGGAAGAGCAACATCTGTCCATGGACCCATGTTACTCCCAATTTTCCCAAAAAACGTCATTGCCTCAAAATGATTCCAAAGTTCAGGACCCAAAAAAACTGTTAAAAATGGTAAACCGTGCTACAATTAAGGGAACTGAAAAGCCGAAAGAAACAATGGTGGGGGTCCAAGTGGACTTGGCGGGTGGCCACCAATATCCCCCTGGATCATTAGTCAAATCAATTTTGCGTGATCAATAGAGAAGAGCATCAACTCCTATGGTTTGTGTGCGTTAATTTTTGTGTTTCTCTTCTCTACCTTTGTAACAAATTGGTATCAAAGCAAGGCTAAACCATAGCTTTCAAACAAGCTGAGTATTAGAGAGCCTGCAACCACAGCTTGCAAAACCACATAGCGTGAGTAATAAGTCATGGTCAAGAAAGTGGAAAGTATTTTCAACAGTGTCAGTTAGTAGAGTCGTAATCGTCAACAAGCAAGCCACATTCCAAGTGCCAAAGTTGGAGCGATTTGCACGCACGTGATTTTATTGTGGTCGTGGGTGTGTTAGCCAACTAACGCGGGCCTTCACTGTTAGTGTGAAAAGTCAACAAAGGTTTTTTTTAAAAACACCTGAAAGTTGATTTGGTAACGTGAGTGATTTTTGGAAAAGTTTTTTATTAAAAAAAAATGTTTTCGTTGAAGGTTTTATTAAAAAGGAGTTGTCTTTAGTGTGACTTTTTGGAGTTTCCGGTGCTTGAATCCGGCAGCAATATTTGTGGTGAAATCTTGATTTGTGTTGTTTAAACTAGTTTTTTGACTGCATATATGGATATAGCACCCTGAAAAACTCCTAAGGCACTTCTATTGTGGAGGGGCTACTCATCAAACTTGTGATTTCAATGAATTCCTACGGGATTTTAGAGAAATTAGACCAAAAAAATCCACCTAAAAAACTTCCAAAAAGTCGCACTAAAGACAACTCGTATTGAAAAGCCCTAGTTGAATGATTTATAAAAGGGGTTATAAGATATTATAAAGGGCTTTATAAAGAATTAAAAAGTGTTTTTTTATGGATTTTTGTAACGTGCAAAGGATTAAAAAAAAGGTGCATGGTATAATTGTATTGTTATTGGAAAAAGAGAATTTAAAAAAGTTGTTTTCAGAAAGTGCATTGAGGTATTTGAAAAAGTCTTTTTATCTACAAAATTTCTTGATGTTTTGGCAAGCATGACAGTGTTTTGGGTGAAGATTGTGTTTTATGGGGGCGCATATTGAAAATCATAATTTTTTTCAAGAGAGATATGGAAGATATCCTCATACAATAAGGAAAGCAACTATAAGACAATAGTCATGGGTTGCAATGCACAAGTGAAGAATATTAAGAAAAGGAATCGAAAAGAAGAGGCCGAGATTGTTGTGTGTTTAGAGAGGTTCAGGTCGCAGTGGAGGAACTCAGAAGTCTAGTAAAAGACAAAGGAAAAATCGAGGTTGATTGGTGTAGCGTGGATCTGATACCACCTCCTATGTTTAATGATTCCTTAGCTTCAAGTCCCATTCAGCAAGCAATGGATGAAATAGTTATGTGCAAGGTAGAAAAAAATACAACTTCCAAGGAAGCATGAAATATCTTTGAAGAAGGATCTGGTGCAAGGGGGAGTAACATACAACAACAAAACGTGTCACAATTTGTTGAGTCAGCCACAGATCTAAGAGTAGATGAGCAAGACTCTAAGAGGACAATATAGCTTGGAGAATCCCACTCAAAAGTGGATGATGGTTGTAAAGAACATAAAATTGAAACACCTTATGCAAGCATGCATATGGATGAAGAAGATGCAACAACGATTACAAAGAGAGAAGAAAAATCCTTTGTATGTGAAGCAGAGCAAGAGCATATAAATGCTTAAGGAGTCAATTGTAACATGGATGATGTAGATGATGCTGAATCCCACTCTTATGAGACACAAGTGGATGATGAATGCAAAGTGAGATGTGAATTGTGAATCCAAACTAAACTGATGGATTTGGTGAAGTTGAAATTGTCAATGAGCACATGCATGCTCAGATATCCCACCATAGTGTGGATGAACATTATGTTGATGTTATGTGTGGTTTTTTTTTGAAACACAGATTAAATGTGGTAATATGGTATGTGCCATGTTTGATGAAGAATTGAAGGTTGAAGCTTTCACTGTAGTGGCAAGTTATGAAGCATTTGGAATTGCTTATGGAGCAATATGTCATCTAGCAGTAGCTAATGATCAAGAACATGATAAATGATTGAAGAGTTTTGTTTTAGAATATCCGCTGACCACATAATAGTGGAAGATACTCTTAATGCAGTTGAGAAGAAGGCAGAGAATGAAGAGGTAAAGAATGAAGCTCTCGGTGAAGAACATAATAAAGATGTTTTTAACATTGTATTTGAATATGAAAGTGTTCAAAAAGATGTTTTTAACATTGTTTTTGAATATGAAAGTGTTCAAAATAGAATGAGAGCTGAATTTGAAAACAAGGTTGTTAATAAGTTTGATACAGATTTGAAGCTCATTGCAGAATGGATTCAGAAACCAATTGAACAAATTGATGTGATTTAAAGTAGCAACTAGAATAAAAGAATTGAAAAAAATGGTGAATTATGATCTTGAGTGAAGATTACAGGAAAAAGCAGTAGTACCTGATGATGAAAGTGAAAAGAATGATATGGATGTTTCTGAAGACAAAGATGAATTCATTGAAACAATTTTTTAGCAATGGAGTCAAGAAGAGATAAGATTATGCTATCACTAAATATGGCAGAAAAAAAGTCAGGAATATGAAGTGCAAGAAACAGAGCAAAAAAGAGAGTTTGAAGATGTAATGCTGTGGTCCATGGTTGAACGAATATTTGAAGAGGAAGGTGTAGAAAACAAAGAAGAGAGTTTGAAGATCCAATGTTTTGGTCCATGGTTGAACGAACGTGTAGAAAACAAGAAGAGATAGTGTTTCAACGCAAATTCAAGCAAAAAACAAAAATTGCAATAGGGCCAAGTAAAAAACATGGAGCCTACAATAAGAAAGCACAATTAAAAATGAAGCACTTTAGAGGATATGAAATCTGGAAGAAACAAAGAAAATGTAAAATTATAAAAGTTGAGTCATTGTAAGTCTAGCTAAGACATAGATGAACGGGCATGTTTGATTGATGATTGAGTCAATTTCTATTGTAATTTCTATTGTAATCCTAGGAGACATAATTGAGTCATACGGTCATAACTAAGGGGAGTGTTGGAAATAATAATTACTCCCGCATGAAGATCTAGATCGAGTGATGCATGAAGAGATAAGCTCACTTAAATGTTGCTCATATTTAGAGTGTGAGTTATGTGACTAATGTTGAGTTTAGTCTATATTTTAGAGAAGTCCAAATTTAGTGTATGCATGTTAAGTTATTTTGGTTGAAAAAATTTAAATACTAATCACCCGGTTCGTTGTAATCTAGTTAATTTAAATCAAGTTTTATATGATGAATAAAAGAGCGATAACTAGTGTGTTATTGTGTGGTTAATATTTGTTTTTTACCCGTCTTTCCTGTCTTTCCAACATGTGTGTTACCATCAGTGTCAGCTAAAACATTTCCGGAGAACCCAAAATAATCCGGAGCAAAAAGAAGGGTTCAAAGAACCACAAGGAACTGCCTAAGAACC